>CM067545.1:21285177-22739244 GCA_034509755.1 Anisodus tanguticus
AAAATACATGAAAGTTCGAAAATTTTTTACTCAATCACTATCTAAAATCATATCAAATCGCGTTTTATTATGAAAGAGTTAAAAAATAAAGTTATAGGTAATTTATAGTCATAAGCAACACAGTAGTCGTCGTATAAAGAATTTCACCTTAGTGGATACTTCTTGTGGAATTCTTCTATAAGGTAGTCCACAATCGTGGACAAGTTTTTTTATATTCTTTTCTACGTTGTACTTTATTACTTTTAAAAATAAAGTTTATAGCAAATTATATTTTACTAAGAATGTCTTCAAAAAGTGATAGACCATCCTTTACAATTAAGTTATATATATGGCACGCGCATTTTATATGAAAATGGTCCGGAAAAGAGCTTGAGTTAAACTATTTTTTAACATTGTAATTGCGTAATTGTTATTAGAAGCGTTATCTAATAATAGTCATAATTTTATCGGTAATTCCGTAATAATCGCATACTTGATAAATATTTTAATAAAAATTAAGAAAGCGATTAATATCATATATATCTATACGCTAAAATACGTTGCATAGACATTTATAATCTATCCATCGTAATGTTACGTTTAAATAATGCGAGCAAGCTATACACGCGACCTATATCGTACGTGATAGATACTTTGTCATTAAAATGATATAATGAAAAACGTAAATATTGTTGATATTCATGCGCGAATTTAAATAAATCTCTTTAACAATGATCTAGGAACTATAAAAGTACATTTACATTTCTCTAATCGTAATGAATAAAACCTGGAGATGAAGGAAACAACGAAAGGGCAAACCCTCCACAACAACTAATTTTGATATTGCTTCCCTATCTCTATGTTTATTGGTATTTAGAGCCTACAATTCACACCCTCATTACAGAAGTTAATTTCATCTCAGATTTCTGTCCCATTTACCGCACGCGAACCTTGTCCTGGATGGAGCCAAGCAAGCGTGCGCACCGTGCTTTTGGAAGCTCTGTGATTGTGTGCACACCACAATGGGATGAGCACTTACTACGTGTCTAATTAAACCCCCGTCCCACCGTGACCTTTCCGCTTTAAATTTTAAAACATTTTACAAATTTTACATATGGCTACTTGATTCTCTACGTCCCTATCAAAAATTGTCCATGATTCCGATTTTTAATGGTCGTTTTTTGCCGGACCTCGTCTCATACTAGGGGGAATATGAGGTATTTCAAACAAGGGCACCAGCCGAAAGAAGTATTGTCATCAATATTAAATGGTGCATATCAGTTTAGCATCATCGTCTCAAATTAAAGTTTTCTCGAGCTCCGGGTAAAATAACTCCGTTCAAATTCTAACGGTATTGTAGGAAAATGTCGAGTATCAACAAAATCATTCATGTGTAGGAATAAGATGACTAGAAGAAGTAATCTTCGCCCCTCGATTGCCCTACTAGAAGAAGTCTTTACCCTTACCCTGAAACATACCCTCTAATCTTCCATTTTAATTATATTAATAAATAATTAAAGAAATGAAATTAAGTGTTAAATAAATAAAATAAACGTAATAATAATAATTTAATGAAGGAACGATTGTACTTCAAACGCCGACGTAACGTCGACGTGTAATCGAGAGTGCCGAAAATTCAAACTTTCGCTCGATAGGAAGATCCTCAAGCTAGTCACCAACTTCACCCCAACCCCAAATGAATTAATAAAATTGAATATTTAGCAAACAATGTAGACTTGTAGAGAGATATATTGAGAAAATTAGAGAGATTGTAGGAAAGATTTGTGAGAAAGATGAAGAGAAAATGAGTTATTTATAGTTGAAAAATTGGGTTAAAGTGTAAATATAACTTACGGTTTAAAAATAAATATTAAGGGGTAAGGGGGGGGGGGGCTAAAATAGGCGGTTATTATGACCATAATCTAAGACGAAATGGCTAAGGTTAACCCATGGCCATAATCTAAAATGGTCGTTGGTGCAACGGTCATTTTTGCAAAGGTAGAGAAAAGGGCGGGGTCGGGGTCGGGACGGAGCTCGGGGCGGGTCGGGTCGAGGGCGGGGCACCGGGCGGGCTCGGATGCGCGGGACGAGACATCGTCCCGTCCCGAAACCCCGAGTCCCGCCCCCCGTTATTTTTTAATTTTTTTTAAAGCCGCCGTGCCGTAGGCGGGACCGGGACGGGCCCGGGACGGGTTTCCGACGCATCGGGGTCGGGGCGTCCCGGCCGCCCCAGCCGGCCCTAATATAATCTCTCAAGAGTCCACAAATTATCCAATAAATGGTGTGCGTAGCGTAAAAAGTGAATCGATAAAAGTTAACAACGTGCTTCAGCAAAAAAAAAAAAAAAAAATCCAAATAAAACTTTATTTTTGAGATGGGGTGGAGACAAGGTGATCCCATCTCATCTATACTCTTTAATCCCAATTATGAAATATCTTTCCAAAGTGTTGAACATGATGACCAATTGTCCAAATTTCAGGTTTCATCCCATGTGTAAGAGCAACATATTACTCATCTCAACACTAGCTTGGGTAAAAGAAGAACTCATTGTTTATCGACGAGTCTATTGATTTGTATAGATTTTGTGATACTAAATGATGTTATTTTTCTTTTGAGCTCTGAAACATTAATTGGTCTTTAAGTGATTTTAGCTTATATCTCAAAATATAATCGGTGCTAAAAACTCACGTCAAGGGATTAATTTATTTCTTTTTTAATAATAAACCGTAAATATTATCATACACCAAAAATTAAAAATTTCATACATCTAAAGAGCGTCTAACATACGGACCACCTTCAAAAAGAATGACAAGTCTATCAGGCCTCAAGAACTAAGTACATAGAATCCCTATTAGCTATTTAAGTTTTTTTTTACCTTTTTCTTATTTCTCTAAACATATCCACTCTTTCTCTAATTAGATATTGTATTTGCTGAATTATAAAATCTCATATTTACATTATATCCTTTGAAAATCTTCGTGTTCCTTGTTTGCCATTAATATAGTAAATCACAATCCCATAAATAGCATTAATTATTTTTTATAACATTGTTTGTTTGGATATTTTTTTTAATTCTATAGTCGTAAACGTTATTTTAAATATATAATATAACATGACACAGAAAATTACTTTCGAATTTAAAAGTTGATTGTTATAATGAATTGTTGCATAGAGGATGATTGTTATAGAGAAGTATGACAAAAGAGTAATCAATAATCTTTTTTACAATAAAATCTAAGGTGATACATTACAAACACTTGTCAAACATCTTATTAACTCCAATTTAACTTCTACTAATTTAACTAAGAAAAAGAGTCAAATTTTCTTCCCTCAATGAAAAACGAAATAATTTTACCCTTCATTTTGCAAACAGTCTCAAATATGTTTTGTTTAAGTAATAAAATAGGCCATCACAACCCTTAAAATTAGCAGACTTCACGTGTTATATTTGGATACAATTTTAACTTATTTATTTCAGACACGGACTACCATTGTGGAATAAATATACCTTCGCTTTTTTAAAAACCTGTGTATTTCTCTATCTTTTTTATGATTCGACCATTTTCTAACTACTTAACTTCACACATCTGATTCGAAGAAGAGGAAACACTATTATTTTGAGGAGTAAAACCACTTACCATAACAAAATGACCAGCCAATCTTGATATAAATCAGTCTTGCATGCTCCATGACAAAAATCATTTAGACACTGATGAATTATCTCTTCTTATGCAGCTGAGATATCTGGCTGAAATGAAATTTTTTTTTTTTTTTTTTTTAAAAATAGAAAAAAATATTATCGTGAAGGATCTGAAGGCAAGATAGATAGATTAAAGTATGGCTCGCCGGTGGGCCACGGGGACGGCCCGACCCCGACCCGACCCCCGTCCCGAGCCCGATCCGACACCGCCCGACGACCCCGATTAGTATTAAAAAAAAAAAAAATGGGTAGCGGGACTCGAACCGAAACGGGGACAATGTCTCGTCCCCCGACTCCGGAGCTCCGCCTCTAACCGCCCGCTGCACTTACGAGCCCGCCCAAACCCGTCCCGAGCCGCTTGCCCGATCCCGTAGTCCCCCCTTTGCAAATATAACCGTTGCACCAACGACCATTTTAGATTTTGGCCGTTGGGCAACGACCATTTGGCATCCCCTCCCCCAACCCCCTGCCCCTTAATATTTATTTTTAACCCATAAGTTATTATATTTACACTTTAACCCAATTTTCAACTATAAATAACTCATTTTCTCTTCATCTTCTCACAAATCTTCCTACAATCTCTCTCTAATCTCTCAATATCTCTCTCTACAAGTCTACATTGTTTACTAAATATTCAATTTTATTTATTCATTTGGGAATTGGGATTGAAGTTGGCAACTAGTTTGAGGATCTTCCATCGAGCAAAGTTTCAATTTTCAACCTCTCGATTACACGTCGGACGTTACGTCGGCGTTTGGTAACATTCGTTCCTTCATTAAATTATTATTGTCTGTTTATTTTATTTAGCGCACTTAATTTTGTTATCTTTAATTATTTATTATCATAATTAAAATGGAAGGATTAAGAGGTATGTTTAAGGATAAGGTAGGTGCTTAACTTCTTGTAGGGGCTACCAGGGCAAGGGTACTTCTTCTAGTCATCTTATTCCTACACGGGATGATTTTGTTGATACTCAACATTTTTCTACAATACCATTAGATTTAGACGAGGAAGTATTTTCCGGAACTCAAGAAGACTTTAATTTAGACGATGATCTAGATGATACACCCACTAATGTCATTTGATGAAACACACCCACTAGTGCACCTTCACGAAATGCCTCATATTCCCCCTAGTATGAGAAGAGGTCCAACCAAAACGACCATTAAAATCGATGCATGGATATTTTTTGATAGGGACGTAGAGAATCAAGTAGACTAGATGTAAAATTTGTAAAAATGTTTTAAAATTTAAAATTGGAAAAGGTCACGGTGGGACGGGGGGGGGTTTAATTAGACACGTAGTAAGTGCTCATCCAGCCTAGGTATGCCCAATACCAGGCTTCAAAACCGGGTGCGCAAACGTCCCGCTCCATCGGAACAAGGTTCACATGTCGATACCGTCGACCAAGTACGGGGTCAAATTAACCCTACGACGGGGGGGAATTGTAGGCCCTAAATACAATAAACATAGAGATAGGGAAGCAATATCAAAATTAGTTGTTGTGGAGGGTTTGCCTTTTTCATTTCCTTCATCTCCCGATTTTATTCATTACATTAGAGATATATATAATCATGCTTTTAACGGTTTTCCTAGATCAACCGTTAAGAGAGATGTATTTAAATTCGCGCATGAATATCAACAATATTTACGTTATTCATTATATCATTTTAATGGCAAGGTATCTATCACGTAAATGTATCGATATAGGTAGTAGTACTAACAACCATGATTATTTAATCTCGTAACTTGTCATTGGATAGATTATAAATGGTCTATGCAAAAACGTATCTTAGCGTATAGATATATAGATGATAGGCACACTTTGTGGATTTCTTTTATTGACGTATAATATTTATCAAGTGTGCCATTATGTATGGAATAACGATAAAATTATGACTATTACATTAGATAACGCTTCTTCTAACAATTACGCTATTACAATTTTAAAAAATAGTTTAACTCCATCTTTTCCGGATCATTTTCATATAAAATGCGCGTGCCATATATATACTTAATTGTAAAGGATGGTCTATCACTTTTTGAAGACATTCTTAGTAAAATACAATTTGCTATAAACTTTATTTTTAAAAGTAATAAAGTACAACGTATAAAAGAATATAAAAAAAACTTGTCACGATTGTGGACTACCTTATAGAAAAATTCCACAAGAAGTATCCACTAGGTGGAATTCTTTATACGAGCAACTACTTGTTGCTTATGACTATAGAAAACCTATAACTTTATTTTTTAACTCTCATAATCAAAAATGTACCGATATGATTTAGATAGTGATTTGGGTAAAAATTTCCGAACTTATTGTATTTTTAGAGAAATTTTTTCAAGCAACAAAAGAATTTTCCGGTGAGATATATTATCCTACTATTTCAACTATGTTGTTTTATATAACTTCTAATATTTTTATTACTTAGTGAATATATGGAAAAATCAGCTTTATATGGCAGCTATTAAAAAAATATTTATCAAAATAAAAAAATATTTTATTCCTATTCCCACTATTTATATTATTGGTGATGTATTAAATCCACTATTAAAATAGACGGTACTAAATCACTAATTGAAACTATTTACGATTGTATAGAAGTACTAACACCTCCAAGTCCCAAAATCTAAATCACCCACCACCTATTGGAACAAACTAAAGAAGAAGTGTTGTCTAGCGTAGAAGACCAATGCAAAAAAATATATAGGTTTTACCAACAAGAAAATGCTAGTAACTTACCTAGCTTCCATACAATCTTCTTCATCTTCAACACAACCTCACAAAAGACATGCTGCTTCTCGCGCTAGTATTGAAAGCCTCGTAAATAGAATGTGAGCCGTACCGCTACTAACCAAATTAGCGAGTTGGATATTTTGTTTTGCGGTGGTTCTACCGTACTAAGAAGTTATCAATGAAGATGGACATGAAGACTTGCTAAAATATCTGGAGGAGGAATGAGAAGACCTTTCCGACACTTTCAATGATGGCCCGAGATGTTTTGAACATTCAAGCGTCATCAATCGCGTTCGAAAGCGCTTTTTCTACGGCAGATATCAAATAGGAGACCACATACACTCATTAGCCGGAGACAACTTGGAAATTGCGTATTATTCGTAGATTGGATACGAGCGGAGCGAGAGAAGGTGCTCATCAACCGGAGATCAACGAAGAAGAATACGAAACTACAACGAAATCTTATCCGAAGGTAAAGTGGAAGCGACATGGATCAATTTGACCAACAAATATCAATTCCAACCGAAAAACCATAGGAAATTATCAAGTAATTAGAACATGTTTTTTTGAGAATGTAATTTTTTTAATTGCAATTTTATTATGTAATTTGCAACTTTTGGACAACACCACAAAGTTGCAATTTAGACAATTGTATTTGTATTACAAAAAAAAAATCATATGTCTATTAAATAATATAAGAGGCACAAAAACAAAGCATTGAGATGTTTTTATTACACTATCTTGTCTTGTTTATTGAGTTTTTTTTTTATACATATGTTATTATAAAAAATAAAAAAAAAAGGAAAACCCGCCGGAACCCGCCCCGATCCCGACCTAGCCATGACCCGATTCCGACCGGACGGACGGACCGGACCGGAGCAAGTCCCGCCAAACCCGCCCCCGCCAAACCCGACCCCGCCCCTTCGCCCCCGCCCCCCGCCCGTCCCGCCCCGACCCCCGATCCCACCAAACCAACTCGCTAGTATCCCGGACCCCGAGCCCGGCCCACTGCCAAATTTCCGCTCTAGATTAAAGTGATTAAATACATGTAGCAGAACATGTCCAATACCTTTATAACGCTCAAATTAAATATGTACACATCTCGAAAGTAGCTTATAATAGCTAGTCATTACCGGTCGATGCTGGTAAACATTCTAATTGGAATAAAGTTTCAATTGTGTATTTTTTTTAATTCTTTCTTAGATGTAATAACAATATATTTATTTTTTCCGAGGAGGAAGGCAAAATTATAAAAGTTTGGCTTGAGCCCTCCATTATTTTTTAACTAAACAAAAAACTTCTAGCCTAAAAAATGGAGTTTCACCTATTATCTATTATAAGTTTGAACTGAAAAAAAGTTTTAAAAAAAGTTAACAAATTTTAAAAGGTAATAAAATATATTTTATTTTTAAAAGATGACTTGAACATTGAAAATCACATGGCAACGTGTGCTTCACCCGCATTAGGTGAGATTGGTTAGAGGATCGCGGTTGTCCAAGAGAATAATCAGGACTATGCAAAATTGGAATATGTATTAAATAAAATGTTGTCAAATTTTAAAAATGCGAAGGTATTATGCCAATTAACTACCTATAGTTTCATTTCAAACTGAGTTTCTCAAGTTTTTCTTTTAAACATTTTACCATAAGTTAATGAAAGGGACGTAGAAAATTCACAATGAAAATTCGAGGAATTAACTTCGCAAATTGTGGCAAAAAGGACTTCACAAATTCTAGATAAGAGATTGCATACGAGTGAATCAGTAAAATGTGTACTCCTCCGTTACTTAGCTACAATAAAGAAACCTAAGTTTATTCATGTGACCATATATACTCTTCTCTTGCTTCCTCCATACAGAAAGAAATTGCAAAGAAACGTTGGCTCTCTTTTTTCTTAGCTCACATAATGGTGGTGTTCCTGGTGTTTGGATCAATTTGTGGGCATCTCAATTATTTCATCGGTGACTTTATTTTTGTTTGTTAGAAATTTGAACTCTAAGGCTTCGTTTGATATGAGGGATAAAATATTTAATCTCTCGATTAAATTTAAAATGAGTTTATCCCATGTTTGTTTGGGATAAAATTACGATATAACTAATCTGGAAGTGTAATATTATTTTTATTCATGTGAGAGGGTAAAATAACTGATTGAGATAATTAATTCCGGATAACTCGTTCCAACCAAACGACCCCTAAGTTCTTCCTCTGTTTCTACCCATTTTTTTACTTCTAAGTTACACCTCTGGGTGGGACTGAGCCACTCAGGGGCGAATTCATAGTGATGCGTGCGGATTTATATGAATCAAAGTTTTTCTCAAAATGTGTGTATGATATTTCATTGTTAATCATATAGTAGTAGTGAATTCATAGTGATGCGTGCGGATTTATATGAATCAAGTTTTTTCTCAAAATGTGTATGATATTTCATTGTTAATCATATAGTAGTGGCGAATTCATAGTGATGCATGCGGATTTATATGAATCAAGTTTTTTCAAAATGTGTGATATTTCATTGTTAATCATATAGTAGTGGCGAATTCATAGTGATTTGCGTGCAGATTTATATTAATCAAGTTTTTTCTCAAAATATGTGTGATATTTCATTGTTAATCATATAGTATTAATTTGAGGTCATTTTAGAAACTCATATACTTTAAATTCTACACCCACCTGCCTCTCTGAAATGGATTCTTAGGAGAACCCAATTTACTTTCCAGAGGATCTTCCACCTCATACTTTAGTACTTCACTAAAATCACAATAACTAATCACAGATACTTGTAACCCCTTTATAAATCTAATGCTTTATGCAAAAGGTAGCAATCTCTTGGTTAACACCGTCAAAGGAACTTCTTTTACGGTCATTTTGTGGTGTTCATTATTTTATTTATGTGTCCAAATGTATCTATGAAGATCTGATAAAGTTAGAAAATATGCTTTTACTTTGTCTAATTTTCACTTTTCCTTGCATTTAGTGATGGCAGTGGGGCCTAAATTTCCAACATTCTTTTCGTAGAATCCACTTAATGAACCTTTAAACAGCTTTATGGAACTTTAATTAAAAAAAGTGCAAATAATGTATATTACAAAAAGAGAAGAGAATGAATTTCATTATGTTGCTGAAATGATAACATCAAAATCTGAACTTTTATGTCTCTTGACTGTTAAATATCCATAGGATATACACGATATACACGTGTATATCCAATGTATATTGGGCCCTTTGTTGTGTATGGTTGACCGTGTATATGGTCTATAGTTTAGGTAATGTTTTAGTCTCCTAGTTTAGGTAATGTTGTGGTGTAATTAGTATTGTACACTTACCATAATATTTGTATTACCATAATTGTATAGTTAGTGTCCAAGTAGAATAAAGTTTTAGGAGTAGAATAGGAATATAATTCTCCTATTATGGAAATATGTAAATTGTATATATACTCTTTCAATTAATGAAAATAATCAAGGGATTATTTCTTTCATGGTATCAAAGGTCTAGGTCTTAAAATCCTCTCCACATTCCTTGCAAATTCGTCCGTCCCAAGCCTGACTGTAAAATGTAGCCTTTCTTTTGGGTTTTGTGCCGACTCTGCTCATCCTTTCTCCCAATTTTTTTTTCAAATCCCTCAATCACATATTGTTCTATCGGTATGTCTACATCAAGGAACACGTTTCATCCGCCCTTGCGCTTTCTAACATCAAGAATAACATCTCTCTTGTTCTTGAAATAGAAAACGTCCAATATGCGACGTGGGCCGAACTGTTCAAAATTCACGCACGCCGCATCAAGTCATCCATCACATAATTCCCGCGCTCCCGAGGATACGGAGGTGCCATAACGCGAGGATGATCCTAAGTTATGGACGACTCTTGATGCCATCGTCGTCCTTCGGCCGGATATACTCCACGATTTCTCCCGACCTTTTGCAAACAATTATTGAGCTCGACGCTACGCATGACAGCAACTTGGGATAGACTACGTGATATATTCCAAGATAATCAAAATTTAGTAGTCAGAACTCTTGAGCATAAATTCTCCCACGTCAACATGGAAGATTTCCCTAACATTTCACTTATTGCAAAAGATTGAAGGAATTGCGTACTAACTCCACAACGTCATGCGCGCCGGCTTTAGAATGATTGTTGGTCCTACAATGGTTTTGGCCTCTCCGAGGCCTATAGCGGTGTTGGCACTTTTCTTCATCAAAGCTTTTTCGCAATTTTATCGTGCTCGTTCTATGCTTACACTCGAAAAGGTGCATGGCTAAAAAGGCGCTATCGGTGCTAGTCCCAGTAGTCAAGATGACGAGTCCACTTTTCATCCTACCCAAGTTCCCAACAACTAGTGGCCAAAATCGTAACAACGGTGGCAGAAAAGGGATAAAATAAGAATAATAATGGCAAGAATCGTGGCGGCAACAATGGCGGCAGCCTGCCAACGATGAAGATGACGGCGGTGGTGGCCCTCGTGGCCATGTCAGCGTGTTAGACATCAATTTCTGGGCCTCAAGCAGGGCCCCGCGTTTGGGCTGGAAACAATAGCAAACAAATGGCCTCATCCTCAACGGGTGGTGGCACTCGGCCACTACCAACATGCAAGGCTCAATTTCGTATCTTTCGGGCGAGGGCAAGCCGAGTTGTGGTGCTTGGGCCTCCGCCCGCCCAGAGCCCATCACGCAGCTGACCCCACTTCTACCGACATCGAAGCGCAATGCACACACTTGGATTAAATCCTCCGACCCAAATTGGTATATGGACACCGCAAGTGCCACTACCCACATGACATTCGATTCGTGGTACTCTCTCATCTTATTCCAATTTGAGCAACCCTCGTGGAATAATTGTTGGTAATGGTAATTCTATTCCAATTCAGTGGTTATGGTCATAAAACTTTGTCTCTCCCCATCACCCCTTATCTTGAAAAATACCCTACATGCCCCCAAATTGATTAAAAACTTAGTGTCTGTTTCGTAAATTCATCACTAACAATTTCGTGTCTATTGAATTTGATCCGTTTGGTTTCTTTGTGAAGAATTTCAAGACGGGAGTCCTTTCATGAGGTGTGATAGTAGGGGAGATCTTTATCCTATCACTCCAAGTTCGATCTATCGAGTCAAGCATTAACGTCAACTTGCACTTCCCTTGCTCCTTCCGCATGGCATGCCCGTCTTCGGTCATCCGGGGTTGTCTATTTTGTCTTCCTTAGATAAAAATAATTTTATTTCATGTAAGGGTACGCATAGTACTCCGAATGATCATGCCCTTGTTCTTTTGGAAAAATTGTTAGGTTGCCATTTGTAAATTCTACGTCTCATACTTTAATGTCATTTGATATTATTCATAGCGACTTATGGACATCTCCTTGCTCTTAGTTCTTTGGGTCACTCGGTATTATGTTCTCTTTTTGGATGATTATTCTAAATTTTTATGGACTTTTTCCGATAGCGAAAAAATCTCAAGTATTTTTCCATCTTAAAATTTAGAGCATTCATTAGAACCTAATTCGAACGCGAAATAAAAAATATCCAATGTGATAATGACAAAGAA
Source organism: Anisodus tanguticus (assembly GCA_034509755.1). Lineage (NCBI taxonomy): Eukaryota > Viridiplantae > Streptophyta > Magnoliopsida > Solanales > Solanaceae > Anisodus > Anisodus tanguticus. The sequence goes on from CM067545.1 coordinate 21,297,136, forward strand.
TATGACAATGAGGTGTTTCGGGAATTTTGTGCAAATAATGGGATCAATTTTCATTTTTCTTGCCCTTATAAGTCTTCACAAAATGGGAAAGCCGAACGCAAAATTTGTTCCATTAATAACATTGTCCGCACTTTATTGATTCATGCTTCCGTACCCCATATTTTTGGCATCATGCTATACAAATGGCTACATATCTTCTTAACATTCTTCCTTCCAAAGGTTTGACATATTCGTCCCTCTACAAATTTTATATAATAAAACTCCATCGTATTCGCATCTTAGGATCTTTGGGTGCTTATGTTATCCGTTATTTCCATCCACCACAATTAACAAACTTCAGTGCCCGCTCTACCCATTGTGTGTTTTTGGTTATCCATCTAATCATTGTGGCTACAAATATTTTGATTTATCGTCTAGTAAAATCATCTTTAGTCGCCATGTAATTTTTGATGAATCCCAATTTTCGTTTGCTAAGGTTAGTAATCCCGTGCCTAGTTCGTATAATTTTTTGGATGATGGTATATCCCCGTATATTATTCACCATTTTTCGACGTGTCCCGCACCTCCGATACGCCGGCCGTGCCGCACCGCCCACGGCCCCACCGTTCCGTCACCAACACCCGCGCGCTCCCGCGACAGTGTCCGGCCCATTACATCGGACCACAAGAATGGTAAATTGGCCAAACACGTAGCCCATTACCGCCATTTTTCCAGCCCATTACCAAATTGGGCCAAGCAGCTCCACTGCCCCGCCGTCAGCCACCCGTCCCGCGTCCCCGCAAATTCCCAAAATCCACCCGCTTCTTCCCCGAAGCATAGACCAATCACTCGTAGTCAACGGGTATTTTTAAATCAAAGCGACATTTTAATTTAAATTCTAGTGTGCTTAAATCACCCTTACCCAAAGAATCATGTGTCCGCATTAAATGACCCGAATTGGAAAATTGTTATGACCGATGAATATAATGCTCTTATTGATAATAAGACGTGGAGTTGGTGCCCCGTCCATCCGGTATTAATATTATTAGGTCTATGTGGATTTTTGCTCATAAGGACAATCCAGACGGTTCATTTGCAAGGCATAAGACGTGGCTTGTGGGTGATGGTAAGACTCAACAGGTTGGTGTGGATTGTGGTGAGACGTTTAGTCCGGTGGTCAAGCCGGCCACCATTCGCAATGTGCTCAAATTGGCTCTCGTTTGTTGAAAAAGTCCTTATATGGGCTTGCCAGCCACCACGGCCTGGTATAAGAGGTTTACCGTCTATGTTTCGACTATCGAGTTCACCTCACAGTGAGGTCGATAATTCCTTGTTCATATATCGTCGTGGTTCGTCCTTGGCTTATGTACTATTATATGTGGATGATATTATCTTGACTACCTCTTTCGATGCCTTACGCCGCCTATCATGACAATGCTCGCCCGAATTTGCTATGAAAGACTTGAGAGGCCCTTGCGTTATTTTTCGGGGGGATTGCCGTCACTCGTCATGCAGTGGATTGTTTTGTCACGTAGGAAGTATGAAGCCGAGATCATTGAGAGGGCTCGGGATGTCATCCCGTAAGTCCACTTCTACTCCGCTTGATACTAAACCCAAATTGGGTGCCATGGCCGACGCCCTATACGAGGACCCGACCCGCTATTGCGCCTTGCATGGGCCCTTCGCATCTCACATTCACGAGACCAGATATTACGTATGTCGTACAACATGTGTGTTTGTTTATGCATGATCCTGTGGTTGAGCACATGAATGCGCTCAAATGCATAATTCGATATATTCGTGGTACACTTGACTATGGTTTGCATTTATATCCTTCATCGACGTCCACATTTGTCTCGTATACAAATGCTTATCGGGGTTGTCGTCCGCACACCGCACGGTCTACGTCCGGCTATTGTATGTTTTTTGGCAATAACTTGGTCTCATGGTCCGCGAAACGTCGGGCCGACTTTGTCCCGATCCAAAGGCCAAGGCCGAGTATCGAGGGGTAGCTAATGTGGTCTCGAATCATGTTGGTTACGTAATTTGCTGTTAGAGTTTCATTGTCCTATTTAGAAAGCGACCTTGGTTTATTGTGATAATTTTAGTGCCATCTACCTTTCTGGTAATCTGGTTCAGCATCAGCGCACTAAACATATCGAGATGGACATTCACTTTGTTCGCGAAAAGGTTGTTCGTGGTCAAGTATGCGTCTGTCATGTCCCGCCCTGTATCAAATTGTCGACATCTTTACAAAGGGTCTTCCCTTGGTCTTTTGAAGATTTTAGGGAGAGTCTCGCCGTTCGAAGACCGCCCGCTATGACATGGGGGTGTGTTAAATATCCATAGGATATACACGATATACATGTGTATATCCTATGTATATTGGGCCTCGATTGTGTATGGTTGACCGTGTATATGATCTATAGTTTAGGTAATGTTTTTTAGTTTCCTAGTTTAGGAAATGTTGTGGTGTAATTAGTATTGTACACTTACCATAATATTTGTATTACCATAATTGTATAGTTAGTGTCCAAGTAGAAAAGGTTTTAGGAGTAGAATAGGAATAGAATTCTCCTATTATGAAAATATATAAATTGTATATATATACTCTTTCAATTAATGAAAATAATCAAGAGATTATTTCTTTCATTGACTATGTATACAAATGAATAAGACTTTCTTACCTAGGCCTACACAGAAATAAGGAATAAATTACCTTTTGATCATTTTGTGTTGAACTTTGATTTACTATAATTTAGCAGTTGTTACTCTTGACAGTATCCCAGAATGCTGCAGCCTCTTTTTCTTATGTGCATGCTACGTCTCGTTGAAACGACTCTTTGACACACCTAGTCCTTTTTAAATTTCCTTGTTATGTGTGCGGTACATGCTTGATGCCACTTCTCGTTCTGCTACATCGTAGCAATTGAAGCCCCTGTTGCTCGGATCCTCTAATTTGCTGACACACTCATGTCGATAAATACATAAATTTTTGGGCATAAGCGTGGCTATATTTTTGGAGGATCCGAACAACAGAGACTGTAACAAATTTTGAGATCCTAGCATCATTTTTTTTTTTTTTTTGCACATAAATGTCAAGGTGATGAGCTGTCGTCGTCCCAACTCCTATCTTGTCTCGCGTTGTTGTATCTGTTTAAGACTGGAAGTGATGCTGTTGTAGCTATTCGGAATGATCTAGCAGCACCAACCATTGTTCTATCCTGCATCATCCCGACATCTTTGCACACGCTATCCAATATGCAGAGGAAGTCTCTCACAATCATAAATATTCTTAGAGGATGCGCTTCCTCTTTTGCAGCATCGCCATGGAAATATTCTGTCACCGCCTTGACCATCGACAAAGCTTTTCTTTCTTCCGCCTTGATCCTCACTATACCATCTTCCGCCTCCTTGAGAAATACTTTCATCGACTCAAAAAGGTTCCCTTCCGTGCCTTTCTTTTCATACTGCAAAATCGATCGAACTTTAACAAGCCCTGCCTCAAGCTTCGTTACGTAGCCACTTAGGACATCCGAGTCCATTCCTGCTGCTTTTTTAACATTGCCGAGTTCTCTGGTTAATCCGGCAACTACTTGCAAACCTTGCTTCTTGAATTCTTCCTCTTTGAATTTGATGTTTGATATATTAGGAAAGTTGTTATCGTCCTTGGTATCAGAACCGAACACTTCTGATCTGATAATCTCCTGGACCACAAAGTGAAGCAAGGTTGTCTTTCCATCTGTTCCTTTTATATCTATTAATTTCAAAAGAGTTTCAAGCTTGAAAGCTCTTGCGTCACCGCGATTAGTGCCCACATTCATGCGATTTCCTGCTCGGAGAACAGCTTCAAGGAGTTTGAAGAATAGTCTGCTGTTCTTCAGTTCTTGACTTGCTTCCTGTTGAAAATTGGCAATGCACCAGAGTTAAGAATATTCTCGTAGCTTGTTTGAAAGAAAGATAGAGTAAATTCAGTTGAAAGAGCAAAGTATCTCAGCCCTGCTAAGGACTTCATCGGTGGTTAGTGGAGACAGATCCATGATTTAAATTTTATGGGTTCAACATTTAAGATTGTTAGAATTGAATTCATTATATCTTTAAAATTATGGGTTCATATCTATTATTTGTTGCAATTTTCGTGAACTTTTCCATATAAATTTATGCTCTGCGTAGAAAGTACTGGTTCAAATGAACCCGGTGTCAATATGCTACATCCTCCTCTGGTGATTAGTGTGCACAATTCCTCTGTAAGTGGCTCAAATTTACCAGTGCAACGGAGTAGGGTGAAGATTCTTAGAAACGTTCATATTTTTTCATCGATACACATTAAAATCAACACCAAATTCAGGCACAGGATTACTGATATAAGATTTTCAGCATAGTAAAATTCCGGGAAGTCAGTATATATTAAATGTGTTTCATCCTAGTCAAATTAACATGTGAATGTGTTTTAAAGGACTCTTAAGCTGATCTTCGTAAGGTGAAATTAAATAGATAGCTGATAATACCTCAAGGGTCTGGAAAGACTTCCTCAAATCATTTATTTCAGCATCAAAATTTGCTCTATATAGCATGGCTTCTACTCTTTTGAAGGCAAAAGGAATATCAAGAATAGCCTTAAGGAATCGTTCTGCAGACCCTAATTTTGAAGTATCCCCGTTATAATTTCTTAGTTTTATCTCTTCTTCCTTTGTTGGAGCCATCTTGACCAAACTCTCCAGAAGTTCAGGCCCCAATCCTTCTGCATTTCCTGTGTCATTAAAAATATATATGAATTTTGAACAAAGACTTTCCAGTGATGAAACTGCATATATGTCAAATTTAGCCATCTAGAGAATTGGCTTTGCAATGGCAGTAAGTACTGGATCAACTAAAATCATTTTCCAGTAAACGTTTTTCATGCGAAAGACATTTTCTGGTGTTTGGTTTACCAGAAAGGTAAACATTTTACATGTTCCATCAGAAGGAGGAAATGATTTCTCTCACTTATAAACGGAATTCATTTTCCTTCCCACAACCGTAAAATTTTAGTAACTTCGCATCACTTTATCCAACTAATATTTATACATTATAGCTTATCTTTAGAACTCAACACTCTCCAATATTGTTAATATTATTATGAGTACGAATATATATATTTTTCTAGAAAAATATTTTTCACTAACCAATCAAACTTCTGGAAAACATTTTTCAAGGGGCAAGAGAACTTCTTTCATTAAAATGACTTCTGTAACACCAAAGCACACCTTATTAATGCAAAGTAGAAAATTTTACATACCATCTAAAAGCGCCTCAGAGACTTCATCCTTTGTTACATTCAATGCTCTCAACATTATGGCAATGTTCTGTGATTTTTTTGGGTCAAGAACTCTGTTCTCCTTCTCAACAGGAGGACGGACTGATTTCTTTGCAGCTTCCTTTGGGATTGAATTTACAGAATTACATCCAAAGAGTGATTCCATCATATGTTCATTTAATCTGAAATATATAAACATCTCTTTGATTAGAAACTACATGTCATTAGTGAGACAACAAAATCTTTGCTAATCTACCTACCGGAAAGAGCTCGGTTCTAACTGGTCCCACACTGTGGCTCTTTCAGAAGTTGCTCGTACTTTGTCCCAGTGTAAAGGCTTCAACTTGGGCTTTGATTCATCCGTAGTGTCGGAATCATGTATGGCTCCTCTGTTTTGTTCTTCCAAAGAACTTTTCTTCTCACTCACAGGTGCTGATTTTGGTGTGGGACTACTTGATTGAGGCTTTGCAGGGGAAGATATTGATGGAGCACTTCTTTGTGATCGTTCAACCACGGGCTGTTCAATGGAATTAGTTGCCTAAAACAAAATCATCATAAGAGGAACTTAAACTTGTTTCATATAATTCATAAACCAATGAGACATAAAATAACTTGCTTTCTCAATCAAATGAGACAATTAGAAATATCTAATTCAAAAAACTGATTTAAATTACAAAGTGAAATTATCAGAAATAGCAAAAAGAAACACGTGTTTATAGACGAGGAAAAATCAAATTGAAGAATTTTTTTATCTTAATTTACTACTCATCCCAACAACTTCAACCAAATTCAGAAAATATCATAAAATTTGGAAACTTTTATTAATGATATTATAATAAAGTATATGATAACACATATTTCTGGGGCCTTTAATTTTGGACCCTAAAAGTAGAGACTTCAGTGGCCTTACCCTTGAGTCGGCTCTGCCTCCAAGTTTTCGGAGTGTTGATAGTGGAAGTAGAAGTGGAGGTGGAGGTGGAGGTGGTGGTGGTGGTGGTGGAGGAGGGGGAGGTGGAGATTTTGATGTTTGTTGGGATTGGTTGCTTATTGATTTAAGCCTTGACATATCTGGTGGAGGAGGTGGTGCTGAGAATTTAACCCTTTGTGGCACATAAGTTAGTGTTGGCTTCTTATGCTCTTGTGGTGGACTTTGCTTAACTGATGGTATTATAGCGCGTTTTATATCAGGGGATGAACAAAGGGACAATCTCGGAGAAGTTCTCTTTGAATGAGGAATCGAATTATTATTATACGAATGATTTTCTACTCTAAATTTGGTCACTATGCTACTACTACTACCACTAATATTATATGGCTTGTAAATTTTGGTCTCATTATGATGATTCTCCTCATCAGATGATGACATTCTTTGATCAGGTATAGGAGGGACTACTCTGGGATTATTTCTCAATGGTGGAAGTGGTTGAAGTTCTGGACTTGGTCTATACCTCTCTGATTTCTTAACAGGACTTAATTTCCTATAAGGTGAAGAATCATTAAAAACATTGTTATTGGACTGGTGGTTCTGAGTTTGAGGTCCTGATGATGGTTCAACTGTACCAATGTAAAGAAAATTGGAATTGGAAGGTGGCATTCTTGATTCTTCTTCATTGGTTCTATGAAAACTGTTGTTGCCAACAAGTTTTTGTGTTTCATCAGGGTGTTTAGCTCTGTGTTTATAGATGTAAAAACCCAAAGCAGATAACATTCCAAGTGTGACAATACCAACAGACACAAAATAGCCAATTTCCTTGTTGGATTTGTTGGTTGAGTGGTGGCAGATATTGGGTTGGTTCTTGAAACTGCTGTCCCATTGGGCTGAATTGGTGAAACTTGTTGTTGTGGTTGATCTGGGGTTGCAACAGTTGGTACTTCTGGGAAAAATGGATGGTCTGGGCTAGGGAAAATAGGTTCAGAAACTATTTCTGGTGGGGGTGGTGGGGTGGATGAAGTTTCAGCAAAGAGTGGTTGATGAAGAATTCTTCTTGGTTTTGGTGTATTGTCAATGAGATCTTGAATTTGGGTGTCTGCTAATGGGACAAGTAGTAATAGTAGTGTTAATAAGTTGCTAATGGGATGAGTTGCTCTCATTGTGTTCTTGTTTTTCTCTCAACTTGTTTTTTTTTCTTTGTACAATACATCTTCTTTGTGGTTTTTGTTCCACAATCTTGAGTGGTCTCACACACTCAAGAATCAAGATGGAGAGAGAGAGAAGCTTCTCTGAGCAGCTGCACTTTCAAAAGATGTGGTGGAATCTAGATTTGTGCTGGTAGTGAATTTTGGAATAATAATAATTTATTTAAAATTAAAGGACCACGTTGATGTCCTTCTTGTTTGGATGATTGTTACTTTTTCCGTTCTAATTTATGTGACATTTTTTGTTTGATCAATATTTTAAAATATACATATTTATTTGATTATATTTTAATATATGAAGAATTACAATATATAGTAGTACTTATGATATAATTTTTAAATATTAAAATTTTTATTTTAAGATATTATGTTAATCTAATCTTATTCAATGTAGCTTCAAAAACTAGTTAAATTAATCTCAAAAAGTAAAAAAGTGTCACATAAATATCGTTTCATAATGTACCATATTGTATTACTCCATCGTACTATATTATTTTGATAAATAAAATATTTGAATAGATTGTATCGTTTTCCACCAAAAAATTGAAGAATAAGCCAATAATATTAATGTAAAGAAAAAGTATGATACAAGGTAGAGTTTCTGTTAAAAAAAGTAGGTAAATGATAAAATTGAATTATCAAAGTAATAAGTAAGAACAAGATGAAAAAAAAATTAAAGTAATAATGCAATCACACTGAATCAATCGTTATATAAAGTGATACTCTCTCCGTCTATTTTTATTTGTCACATTTTGACTTGACACACTTATTAAGGAGTCAAAAATATAATGATAATTTTACTATATCACCCCTAATTATTGCTAAGTAATCTAATGATTGAAATAAATAAAACATATTTTAAAAGTTGTGCAACCACTAAAATCTCATTGATGTCAATACAATAATAAATGATAATGGTAAAATAGGTACGAAATGGTATTATCTCTTGATTTTCTAAAGTGACAACTATTTTTAATATAAATGACAAGAAAACTAGAGGAGGAAATTTTTTTTACTTTACAATAACATAACAACAAATGTAATAGTACATAACAATACGGTTAAATACGGTAACAATCATCCAAAGTCCAAACAACCTGTTAGAAAAAACGACATATTTTGTCTTTCAATGTATTAATACTTCAACTAGCTTTGCCATTTATTAGTCGTGACTTTGTGAGTGGGGATAGTATTTGTAGTGGATTTGCATTTAAAGATAATTTTGCGATTCCGTACCGTATTCGTTTTAGTTAATGCATGGTATGGATATAATTTTAGCGGGTTAGGCGGATATGAATATAATTTTGGCGGATAGTAGGCGGGTATGAGTATAACTTTGGCGGGTAGTAGGCGGATATGGGTGGGTGGTGGATTTGCAGTTATAACCGTCTGCCCCGCCCCGCATCCACCGCCCGCCCCAAATCCACCCACCAACTATAATTTATTTGTACAACTTTATATTTATCTAAAACCCAAATAATTTGGCACACATAATTTTAGTAGATCATAAGCCTAATAATAATGAATTTTGAGGATATCCACTTAGGTAGTGGAGCGGGTGTGAATTTATGAATATACCGCCTAGACGGGTATGAATGTTAAAATGTACCCGTCACGAGTGACGGTATTTACGATATAAAATTTTCTCGACGGTGACGAATGCGGGAGGATACCCGCACCGCCCCACCCAATTGACATCCCTAAGTATTTGCATAAAAGAGGAAGTAGCCCTCATGATTCATTCCTGTTGCCGTCAAAATTAAAGTCTACCTACCCATATTTTCAATTTTTGTCTTTTAATTCTTAGAGGAAACATGCATAAATCATTTTATATCGAGTCTTGGAAATTGAATCATTTTTAATAGATTGTGTTTTATTTCTTAAAATAAAAAAAGAAAGTTAATTAATCGAATCTTAAAATGAATATTAATTCATTAAACATCGAATGAAAAAAACAGCATGCATAAAGCATTTCAAAATAGCCTTCAGTGGCTGGGATTTATATCTTATTAACATTATCGGAACATGCGTAAAACATTTTATATCGACCTACCAATTCCTTCAATTTAGGGATCGCCGCCACAGATAAATAGTAACGACGGGATTATCCGGTTTGGTTTCAAATTAACCGTTTATTCAATATTGTTATAATTGTGGCACTCATCGGCCTACCTATTTTTTCAATCTTAAACGAATTATTTGGCCTAGTTATAAATTAACCATTTATTCAACACTATTATTATAATTGAAGCACGTATCGATTTACCTATTTCATAATCTTAACGGATTATTCGCCGTGGTCCAAATTAATGTTATAATTGGAGCACATATCAATCTACTCATTACTCAATCTTAACGTATTACCTGGCCTGATTCCAAATTAACGATTGACAATTAAAAGATTTCGTTTCTTGTAGTGTAAAATTATCACACTCTTGTAATTAATTTCTTCAGAGTTTGTACTGAAACGGTATTTCCCTTTTTCTTTTTTGTTTTCCTTTTGTTGGGGGTTACCTTTTGTGTAATAAATTAAATAAATAGGGGAAGGCAACTTAATTGGTTAACGTTTACTTCTTTTTAGAGTCACTTTATCTAATTTCTCTCAGTTTAATCGACTGACGAGCTCACCATCTAATCTGGTTCATTTTTTTGATATTCAAATTTTCCCGCCACGCCGACTATTCCCCAAGATAGTAATCCCGGCCCCTCAAAGACAACTATCAAGAAATTGCGAGATGTGTCTGAATGACCAGAGTTTGAGAACAGAACAACTGATATCACCTACAAAGTTCTACCCAGAAGAGAACAAATTGCTCTCACCAGGATTCAAACTCACGCTGCAGGCCACCAGCTGGATTTTAAATTTCCTATTTTGCCATTCAGTTATGCACAGTTATGCGCCAGAGGACAATCTGGTTCATATTTTATGGGACAAGTACACGTCCTTGAAGCATCTGCTTTTTCTTTAACGTTTCTTTACTTTTATTTATTAATATAAATATAATTCTTTTACTGGATCTATTGATCTAGTAGGATCTACACAAACAGACAGTGTAATACTTTTCACTGCTCATTGCACTCTATTGATTTTGGTGAAAACCATATTACAACAAAAACATATCCAAAGAAAATTTCACGTTAGATCTGTAGATGAAAGTGTACACAAATATTATCTTTATCATATTACTAGTTAAATATATATAACGTCTAGTCTTTTTCCCAATTTTCTTGCATCTTAAATAAACTAAGTGACTTCCTCCTGTGGCCGTCAGGGGCGGACCTACATGGTTTTAAGAGGGTTTATATGAACCCACTTCGTTGAAAAATTATACTGTGTATAGATATAAATGTCATCTAAATAGAAGTGAATTGGTTATATATGATAAATTGAATCCACTTGATATAAAGTAATTCGGTAGCTTTTTGACAGTTCCGTTAGATGATGCTCACCTTAACTCAAACACTTAAAACTTTATTCAGAGTTATAATTTGTTTTTCCCTCTTATAGTATAAGTAAAATATGTAAGGATATTTTTTGAAATGATTTATAATTTTTAGTTTAAGTTAATTTGGTCTATGTTGAAATTGCTTATTTGTTCTAAGCTGTATTTTTCTATTTGGCTTATAAACTCTCTTTGTTTAATTATTTGTCTTAGTTAGATTATCCACAACTCTTCTGTTTAATGATTTTTTTGTAAGCAATAACTTAGTTTTTGTTAAATATAAACAGGGAAAGTGTCACACCCTGCTTCTTCGGTGGCAAGATCCTATGCTCGAGCGGCTCGAGCGTACCACCTGTATATCATAGCGTGAATATATAACAGTTTGGGCCGACAAGACTTCAGAATGACAATCATATGAAAAATTGGAAATAGCAACCCGAACAAGTGACAAAAAAACTAACACGTGTACATATATCGTAAGGCCGACCAGGCCATGCAAAATGACAATACATAACCCACTAGTCTAATGGCTTCTAAGAGTCATATAACAAACAACCAGGCTGGGACAGGGCTCCGCCATACCTATAGTATATAAATAAATGCATACCCAAACTCATACAACAACTCCTAAGAAGAGGAGTGCTCCAATTCAAGATGAACAAGGATCCCACCGAAGAGGCTCATCAAATCGTCTATCTGCACCCGTGGACATGAAACACAAGGTTGTCCTAGAGAGGGACATCGGTACGAAAGATGTACTGAATATGTAAGACACGTAAACATGTGTAAGAATGTAAAGTAAGAGTAAGGCACATAAGTCAATCGAAACTCAGAAAAAGGGCCACAGAGGGCACTCAACTGGTACAATCATGAATATATGCACGTCGCAAAACCGGCCACACTATGGGGCATGTAACATAATATCAAGCCTCTCTCCGTGGGAAGAATTATATCATTTTATAACGTACCCGGCTCGGAAGGACTCCTACGTACCCGACCTTAATAGACTCGATAATATCAAAACCAACCGCAAGCAGGGTATGCACATATAAGTGTCGTACCCGCCGACTAAGTCGTTAACCTTTGTGTATCGTTATTGAGCCATATACGCGAACGTTATAATCCAATAAGAGTTTTCGAATTAGTCACACATCGTAGGATATCATAATGTATGAAGAGTAATTCCGACAAAAGAAGGATAAGTTTATGTTATGTTCCAAAACAAGAATTATGAGCTTTCATGATCAAGAATAGGACTTTTGCCTATAGGTCATGTTACTATGTAACTTGCATTCTAAGATCATGCCGAAAGAAAGAACGTAAGCCTTACATACCTTATTCATGAAGCTACAATGTTCCACCTCGCACCTTCTATGGATGATTATCTATATCACACAAAGGATCGATATCAATATTGGCTTCATATTCTATAAGGAAGTTCATTTAGACATTTTATCGAACAACTTATGTACATAGAGTTCTTAGGCTTCTTTACAATGGTAACTTATGCATATCAATACTACAACCTTCCAAATACACTCACCTTAGCTTCATAACAAGAATTTACAAGTCTTTGATTATCAACCTCATCTTCCACTCCATGTAAAACAACCCATACAACTACGATTTCAAAGTTTACAAGTTCGATTTATGAAAGTTCTTTAACAACTTACTCCAAACATCTATATAATCATAAGAATAGGTAGAGGATGATGAGACTCACCTTAGAATCCAATAATCTTCTCAAAACAGAGGTTACTACACCTCTAAGTATTCTTCAAAATTGACACCCCAAGGAGAAAGGAGATACCACGATGATTACGGGCTTCACCACTATGAACTAGCTTGTTTTACCTTGGATTTAAGCCTAAGATGTTAGTAGATCTTTGAGAGAGTCTAGGAAGTATTCTAGGTATGCAAAAGTGTGAGAAATAAGGCCCCAAGTCGAGGAGCTCATCTTATATACAAGAAAGGAAATTACACCGCCTTTTATACTTGCAATTTTATGATCCGTACATTTTTGTACGGTCCATATAATTAGACCATATAATCAAACCTAAAAACATGAATTTTGCAGGAAAAATTATGATGGAACTCCCAATTTGCACGGCCGCAGAATTTTGTACGGTCCATACATTTGGGTCGTAAATTCTGGAATTTCATTGATTCTATCGCAACGCATTTTCTTCGATCCATTTAACCTCTACCCATCCCAATACTTCCTTATTCAAGTTATAAATCCTCATTTCCCTTCCTTAAGGTTATATATCTTCCCATGATACTAGTTTTAATCGATGGCACGACTAGACGTGAAGTTGCAAGGCATAACATCCTTCCCCCTTAAGAACATTCATCCTCCAATGTTGAGAAATATTCTAAGTCTCAAGATTTCTAAACATTTCGGTAGAGTTTCCTTTATAAACAGGACTATTCATAACCTGTCAAGCAGCCCAAACACATATCCAATGCCACACAAGGAAATCATAAGAACATAACAATATCAAATCGGCCTCACACGACCACTTATGCATGTAATAATAAAAAAAGGTTAGCTATAACTCACCTCAACTTTCTTCTGCCGATACTTGAGCTTCACCTGCCATATTTTTCTTAACAATATCACCTAAATAAGATATATAAATTAAGCTTGGTAGGTAGAATAGGAATAAATAGACTGTATAACACGAATATTGATATAAACATGAAGTCTGGAACAAATGAGAAAATCTGGATTTCATATCCTCCTCAGCTTCCCATGTCATTTCTTTTATACTATTATTCCTCCAAAGTACATTTACTGAAGCTACTTCCTTGGTTCATAGTTTACGAGCATGACGATCTAAGATAGCAACGGGAATTTCTTCGTATGATAGATCTTCTGTAACTTGAACATCTTCAATGGAGGTAATGTGAGAAGGATCACCAAAGCATTTATGAAGCATGGATATGTGGAGTACTGGATGAATCACTTCTAACTATGGGGCAACTCGAGCTTATAAGCCACCTGGCTGATTCTCTAAATAATCTGATAGGGTCCGATATACCTGGGTCTAAGATTTCCTTTCTTACATAATCTCATCACGCCCTTCATAGGCGACACCTTTAGGAGCACCCAATCTCCCATAACAAACTCTAAATATCGACGCCGATTATTTAAATAGGAATTTTATTGGCTCTAAGTTGTCAACAATCGATTCTGAATCAATTTCACTTTCTCTACAACTTGTTGTACCAAATTGGGTCCTAATAACTTCGTTTTACCCACATCGAACCAAATGATAGGGGATATGCACTTCCGCATATACATGGATTCATATGGTTCCATATGGATACTAGAATGATAGATGTTATTGTAGATGACTCAATGAGAGGTAAATGGTCCTCCCAACCTCCCTTGAAGCCCAAAATACAAGCTCGCAAAGATCCTCGAGCATCCGGATAGTGCGCTCGCTTTCCCATCTATCCGGACATGAAAAGTTGTGATAAGATTAATCTGAGTACCCAAGCTTTTTTGAAAGGATTTCCAGAAGTTAGCTATAAATTGGGCACCTTTGTCAGTTATAATAGAAACCGAAACTCCATGAAGTTGAACTATCTTATTGATATATAATCTAGAATAATCCTCAACTAAGTAAGTAATTTTGACATGTAAGAAATGAGTTGACTTTGTAAGTCTATCCACAATAACCCATATGGAATCAAAATTCTATTAAAAATTTGGTAATCATGTAATGAAATCCATATTGATTGTCTCTCATTTTCATATTGAAATTTCTATATTTTGAAGTAATCCTTCAGCTTTTTGGTGCTCAATCTTAACTTGTTGGAAGTTTGGATACAACAAAAATAACATACCCAGTGAAATCCCACAACGTAGGGTCTGGGAAGGGTAGAGTGTATGCAGACCTTACCTCCATCTTGGTAGGTAGAGCGGCAGTTTCCGGGGGACCCTCGGGTCAAGACAAAGCATAATCACAAGCAAAGAAAAGTAAAGCAAAGGAAGAGAAACAAATGACTCACACAAAAAATTAAAGCAAAGATGAACATGCCGATAACGTAATCGAATACGCCATGGTAGCGCATTCTAACAAAATGAAGAATTAGCTAACACAACTAAATAAGATAAACAAAGTATACTAAAGAACACATAGCAGCAGAAATCAAACTGCAGGGGACTATAAAGCAATACTGCGCCTATAAGTGTGATAGGATAATCCAAGCATACAAGAATAACACTACAACTATAATTGTTTAAGCGTAAGTAGGACTACGCTCGACTACCTACTACCCTAATCTGTGTCCTCCACAACCCCCCTATCTAAGGTCATGACCTCAGTAAGTTGCACCTACACCATATCCTATCTAATAACCTCTCCCCAATACTTCTTCGGCCTACCTCTACCATTCGTGAACCCGTCCATAGCCAACCTCTCACACCTCCGCACTAGGGCATATGTGTATATCTTCTGCACATGCCCAAACCATCTTAACCTCATTTCATGCATCTTATCCTCAACCGAGGCCACTCCCACTTTGTCTCGGATATCATAATTTCTAATCCTATCTCTCTTTGTAGGCCTATACATCTATCTCCACAACTTTCATCTTTTGTATGTGCGAAGTCTTGACTAGCCAACACTCCACCCCATACAACATAGTCAGTCTAACCACCACCCTATAGAACTTGCCTTTAAGTTTTTGTGGAACCTTTTTATTGCACAAGACTCCCGATGCGAGCCTTCATTTCATCTACCCTGCCCCAATACGATGTGTGATATCATCATCAATCTCTCCATTCCTTTGGATAATAGACCATAAGTACTTGAAGCTTTCTTTATTTGGAATGACATAAGTACCAAGCCACACCTCCACGCCTGTCTTAGGGTTGCTCCAGTTGCTGAACTTACACTCTAAATAATATGTCTTGGTCCTACTCAACCTAAACCCTTTAGACTATAAAGTCTATCTCCAAACCTCCAGCTTCGCATTCACTCCGCTGCGAGTCTTATCAATTAGGACTATGTCATCTGTGAATAAGATACACTATGGTACCTCTCCTTCGATTTGTCGCGTCAGTCTGTCCATTATCAAGACAAATAGGAATGGGCTAAGAGCTGATCCCTGGTGCAGCCCCATCATTACTGTAAAGTGCTTCGAGTCTCCTCCTAGTGTCTGTACCTTAGTCTTGACTCCATCATACATATTCTTGATCACCCTAGTGTACGCCACAAGTACACCTCTAACCTTCAAACATCTCCAGAGAACATCCCTAGGAACTTTGTCGTATGCCTTCTCAAGGTTGATGAAAACCATATGTAAGGTTTTCTTTCTCTCCCTATACTGCTCCACTAACCTCCTAATAAGATGAATGACTTCAGTAGTCGAATGCCCCGACATGAATCCAAACTGGTTTTCTGAAATAGGCACGCCTCTCCTTACCCTCATCTCCATGACTCTTTCACAAACTTTCATAGTGTGGCTCTCCCTATACTGCTCCACCAACCTCCTATAATTGTTGGAAGTTTGGATACTGAGCAATAAATTTCACAATATTCTTTTTCATATCACTCTACCAATATATTTGTCGAAAGTCATGATACATTTTGGTGGATCCAGGATGAATAAAATAACTAGACTGATGGATCTCTACCATAATTTGCCCTCAATGTCCTCCAACATTGGGTACACACAATCGACCCTTATATTTAAGAACCCCCATCATCTGATAACTCAAACAATGATTTCTTCTGCAATGGTATTCCTTCTCTGATTTCGACTAACTCTAGGTCATTAAATTGCCGTACTTTTACTTTGTTTCCTCAGCCTCTAGATAGGCTAATCCGCTCAAGTTTCTTACCTTAAGTTGCCTTAAAGGCTATTGTCTTATTCTATTAAACTCTCATTTCAAACTATACTAGAATGGAAATCCTTTACATTTCGTTCTTTTTACTTCGACCACTAAGAATGCTACTACTGAGTTCTGGTTAGTAACTCTGTCCGTTGTAATTCAGCTTCTGAACCATCTCATCTTCATCGAGGGCCATACTTTCTTATACCATCTGGGCTCGCCTTTACTTGATTTTTAATCCCAAGAACCATTATTCTCTCTAAAGAGACTCATATCACCGCGATTTGTCTGAGAGGGCGCCTTTACTATTGGTAAGAAAAACTTATATCAATTTCGGTTACTATCGCTTAAAGGCGTACTGGAGGTCTTTATGATTATTAACGATATCACATCTTACGTCTAATGCATACTCACCGTTTCCACCCTTAAGTCTTGAGTCTTCATGCCTTCTTGGCTTCCCAACCGCCTTTTAAGTGTAAACATACTCATTCCCTCATCCATCCTGAACAGGTGCATTTCAATGCATTGGTTTATCTCAGCTTTTATCTAGAAGTTCCTTGTATACTTGGCCTTAAGTTTCATTATGGGTTATAACCTTGATTCTTTTTCAACCAACATACAAAATGACGGTTATTGACATACTTCTCTGCTAGATATACTTATGCTAAAATCAATATATATGGAGTCTTAGTTAATATTCCTTAGCAATATACTTTTAGCAATGTCGTCCTCACGCACCCTTATAAGATCTTGGGAGTCTTTAACTGTCCACCATTATCCCTCTTATCTTCATATCTATTTTCATTCTAACAGTGTCAATTCTGAGCGTGTACTTAATTGCTTGGATTCCTTTTCCAGGCGTCCCTAAACTTTTAACTTGACTCGCTTTATGATGGGCCTTTTTGTCGTTAATTTCCATTTGAATTATTTTCTGAAAGTTATGATCACTTACCGGGGAAGTTAAAACTCCAGGCTCTACGACCATTTTATACTGTAAAAATTTGTATCGACTAACGACTCTTCCGACCTCATATAGCATCTTTCGTCCTACCTCAATTTACTTTTTTCATTCACTAATTCTGAATATCCCCTTTCTGGAATTATATGCCTATGTCTTCACTTACGGGTCATGCTCTTTTCTTTTGAGCATTATATATTTAGCGGATCTTACCATTGCTTATTTCTTTAATTAGAAGGTCACAACAATTCCTTTTTTAGCGTTGACACTTACATCTCATGTCATAGTCAGGTCACATTCGTCAAATCTGGATGACACAATTTGGTTCGTCTTGAAATCCTTCATCGTAACCTCCTTGACTTCTCATTAAACCATTAGATAGGTTCTGTATCAATTCCTCATCGTGCTACCTCCTCTTTAAGAGGAAAACCACTTCATATTCTTAAGAGGATTCCGCCCTGAAAATCATATTATTGTCTCAACTCCTTCCATATTTTTATGATTCTTTATCAACTTGCAATTTGCTCTAATCTAATTCCTCTTACTAGGGATTACTAAATTATTTACATGGATAGGACGTCATGCATTTGTAACTGACATACTTAGTCTCGATAGACTTTCTATTTTCTAGCTATGATGTAAATCTTAAGGGCTCGTGTCTTAATAACCTCTAAGAATTTCCTTTCCTTTGCAGTTTGTTCTTTTACTGTCTGATTGCTTACCTTGCGACTTCTTAATATCCTTTATTATAACAATCTTTTGAAGCTCCAACTATTTTTCCGTTTAACCGAGCGACCTTGCCAATATCAGTGCTTTTCTTGACCCAAAGAGCTAAATCATTCAATCGATATATCCTATTAATATTTAACCGTTCATACCTCATATCCATTCCTCATACTCATCCAGGTGTCCCACTTATATTCGTATTATTCCCTTGCTACCCATTTCACTTATTACCTTAGTCCAGATACTTGTAACAGAATATTTGAGCTATAAGCACTTAGCAAAACAATATACTACAACTTATAGAAATTCAAACCCGTTAGGGAAATGATAGAACTTACCTTTAGGGATTAAAGTCGGTCCTTTTTGCACCCATTACTTGCACAAAACAACCTCCACAAATAACCCGTGAGAGAGAGAAATAATAGACTAGGTTGACATTTATCTGAGGGAGAGAATTACGTTGTTTTACCTTCGAACCTTCCTTGAATCACCAAGAACACTTAGAGAAACATTGAAGGGGCTCAAAGAGTTGCTTAGGGTTGTAGGAAATGAGAAATGAACTCTAGATCGTGGCTCATCAAAAATATAAGGACTTAAAAGTCCCCGATGCCACATTGTACGCCGGCCAAGTACAGTATGTATCTTGATTGTACGGTCTGTACCTCCGTTGTACGGTCCGTACGTCCTCCAAATAAGAAATCTTTATTGAATTCTTGTCGAACATACTTCTGTCAATCCGATAAGTCTTAAACTCTACCGAATATACTCAACACTTCCTTAATCATCCTAAAATCAACACATTACCTTTCTACGCTTGTGTTACCTTCCATGTATATGTGCGAGAATACTCACATTCAAAAATCTTTTATAATAACTGCACCTCTGGTATCACATCAACCTGGCAGGGATCTTTCATTCACTTACTATGAGTACGGATGAGCCGACATCTTTTTGGTAATTGGCATTACAGAAACTATATGAAACATGAGTTAGATTCGAATTCTTATGATTCAACTCTATTGCACGATCTATGAGATGAAAGAATGAAAACCATCCCTAAATGTCCTACAACCTCTCGCTTATAAGTGTGGTGCACAACACATCCATAAATAAGACTCTACTAGACATGGCTTGTAGACTCCCTAGGATAGACCGACTCTGATACCAAGTTTGTCACACCCCAGCTTCGGGGGAGAGGGGGGCGGCACCCGGCGCCTGAACGGCTCGAGCATACCACATGTATATCATAGAGTGAACATGTAATAGTCTGGGCCGATAAGGCATCAGAATGACAATCATAAGAGAAACTGGAAATAACAACCCAAATAAGTGACAAAAAAACTAACATGTGTACATATATCGTAAGGCTGACCAGGCCATGCAAAATGGCAATACATAACCCACTAGTCTAAAAGCCTCTAAGAATCATAAAACAATCAACCAGGTCAGGATAGAGGCCCACCATACCCATAATATGCACATAAATGCATACCCAAACTTAGACAACAACTTTAGAAGAAGAGGAGTGCTCCAACTCAAACTAAACAGTGATCCTACTGAGGAGGCTCATCAAACCGTCTATCTGTACCTGTGGGGGTGAAACATAATGTCCAGAGAGGGATATCAGTACGAAATATGGTGTAAATATGTAAGGCATGTAAACATGTATAATAATGTAATGTAAGAGTAAGGTACATAAGTCAACCTGGAACTCAGAAAAAGGGCCACATAGGGCACTCAACCGGTACAATCATGAATATATGCATGTCAAGAAAACCGGCCATGCTATGGTGCCATGTAACATAAAATCAAGCCTCTCCATGAGAAAATTATATTATATTATAACATACCCGGCCTCAGAATGACTCGGTCGTGCCCGACCTTAATAGGACTCGGTAATGTCAAAACCAACTGGAGTGGTGTGCACATATAGGTGTCATACCTGACCGACTATAGTATGTCTCAAAGAGAAAATAGATACATATATATACAATTCATGCAAGGCCTTAGAATATCAACATGAATCGGGCGTAGTGACCTAAGGTCATTAATCTCCGTCTATCGTTATGTAGTCATATACAATGAACGTTACAATCCAACAAGGGTTTTTAGAATTAGTCACACATCAAAGGATATCATAATGTACGAAAAGTAATTCTGACAAAAGAAGGATAAGTTCATATTAAGTTCCAAAACAAGAATAATGAGCTTTCATGATCAAGAATAGGACTTTTGCCTATAGGTCATGTTACTATATTACTTGCTTTCTAAGATCATACCGAAAGAAAGAACGTAACCCTTACATGCCTTATTCACGAAGCTACAATGTCCCACGAGTCCTCGCACCTTCTACGGATGATTATCTATATCACACAAAGGATCGGTATTAATATTTGCTTCATATTCTATAGGGAAGTTCATTTAGACATTTTATCGAACAACTTATGTACGTAGAGTTCTTAGGCTTCTTTACAATGGTAACTTATGCATATCAATACTACAACCTTCCCAATACGCTCACCTTATCTTCATAACAAGAATTAACAAGTCTTTGATTATCAACTTCATCTTCCACTCCATGTAAAACAGTGCCACACAACTATGATTCAAAGTTTACAAGTTCGGTTTGTGAAAGTTCTTCAACAACTTACTCCAAACATCTATATAATCGTAAGAATATGTAGAGGATGATGAGACTCACCTTTGCACCCAATAATCTTCTCAAAACAGAGGTTACTCCATCTCTAAGTATTCTTCTAATTGACACCCCAAGGAGAAATATGATACCACGATGATTACGGCTTCGCCACGTTGAACTAGCTTGTTTTGCCTTGGATTTAAGCCTAAGATAGTGTTCTAGGTCTGCAAAAGTGTGAGAAATAAGGCCCCAAGTAGAGGAGCTCATCTTATATACAAGAAAGGAAATTGCACCACCCTTTTATACGGTGTAATTATACGGTTTGTACATTTTTATATGGTCTGTATAATTGGACCGTATAATTAGACCTGAAACATGAATTTTGCAGAAAATATATGGTGGAACTCCCAATTTGTATGGTCTATACAATTTTGTACGGTCCGTACATTTGGGCAGTAAATTCTGGAATTTTGTTGATTCCGTCGCAACGCATTTTCTTCGATCCATTTAACCTCCACACATCCCGATACTTCCTTATTCAAGCTTTAAATCCTCATTACCCTTCCATAAGGTTATATATCTTCTCGAATACCGATGTTAATCAACGACACAACTAGACGTGAAGTTGCGAGGCATAACAAAGAAATTTATATTTTGATATATCATTTAGAGTTTAATATATTTTTAAGTAGGTCATGACTTGTTAACCAATATTAAAAATTTTAAAGAAAAATTTGAGAAATTAAGTAGATAAATTATTTAAAGCTAAATTTAAATAGATTTGCTAATGCTTTTATAAAAAACTCCCTACTTGTTAAAAAATAAAGAGTACCAACTTAAAAAAGATAACTTTATTTTTAGGTAGGGAATAAAAAAGAAAAAAAGTAAAGTTACGAACAAACACACTTGTTATGCCTACTTTTAATTATATCATCGACTCTCGTCGTGCCTATCTTAATCCACTTATACAAAATCTTAGGTCCGCCACTGATGGCCGTCCATATTATATATCTTTTAAAGTTTTTTTGTATACCTCTTAAAAGAGATATCTGATCATAATTATAAGGGTATTTGTAATACATCACTTCTCTTTCCCTTATAAGTATTAATTATGTGAGTATTTGTCTAAGTTAATATTTATATCTCTTAAACATCTCCTTTATTATTAACACTTCATAGTACTACTACTTAGAGATTCCAAAAATTTGAATATTCATGGCTTTGAGTTCAAAAGTTTACCACAATTCACTCGATTCATTGAGTTCAAAATTTATTATTTATATTTATTTTAATACTTAATATAAAATCTAATTTAAAATTATTAGATTCGGATGACTTATATATCTTATGCACTACATCCACCTCTGATTCTAATAATTTTTCTAAAGTTTATTAAAATCTTCATGTCAAGATAATTAATTAAGTATGATATTGATATTGTTAAAATCGAGACAGGGACAAGAATTTAGAGAGACAAGAATAATGAGATAATTCTTTCTACTGTGTATTCATCATAATGACCTCCTTATATAGAAGTAAGGTCTTCCTTCTCCTAGTCTAATAAGGTAACCCTATTCTAATTGGATTATGATTTCTATATTACTATAATTACAATTGTACAATAAATAAACTATTTTATATATACTCTCAATACCTCCCCCCCTCAAGTTGGAGCATGAGGGTCTCGAATGCCCAACTTGCCGAGTATATATTCGTGCTGTGATTTTTCTAAAGCTTTTGTAAACACATCTGTCAATTGTTCGTTGGTTGACACATGACTGGGGAATATTATACCGGATTGGAGTGCATCCCGGACATAGTGACAATCCACTTCTATATGTTTAGTCTGTTTATAAAATACCGAATTTCGTGCAATGTACAAAGCTTCTTGACTGTCACAGTACATTTTAACTGGAGACTTGTGTTAAACGCCTAAACTATGCAAAATTCCCTTTAACTATTTCAATTCACAAACGGTCATTGCCAGCAATCTGTATTCAGCCTCCACTGATGAACGGGAGACAATATGCTGCTTATTGATTTTCCATGACACGAGTGAATTTCTAAGAGAGATAAACCAACCTGTAAGTGATTTCTAAGTCAACGGACTTCTGGCCTAGTCCGAATCACACCATACGTACAATTGAATATCACAATCGTTTCTCATCACAATGCCTTGTCCTGGGTTCTTCTTCAAATATTGCACCACACGAGAGTCACGTTCCAAGATGCTTCATTTGGTTGCTATATGAATTGGGATAAAACATGCACGCAATACGAAAACTCATGTCTCATGAAACTGAGGTATATTAATCTACCGACCAGATGCCAGTATGGTTCCGGATATCCTAAAATGACTCATTTGGCCAATGCCAAACCGTGATTCTGTTCTATAGTAGTATTGATTGGTTTAGCTCCCAGTAAATTGGACTAAGAGATTATATCCAAGACATATTTTCATTGATAGAGAAATAACTCAGTTGGTCCACATGTAACTTCAACTCCCATAATGTACTTCGTAGGGCCTAAATCCTTCATGTGAAAACAAAGTGAGATATCTTTGAGTCGTTCAATGGCACTATGATCATTTTCTGAGATAATCAAGTCATCCACATAGACTAAGACGTTAAGTTGCATACATCTCCAAAGGCATAGTGAATAGAGAATAATCGTAGTACGACAATTTGAATCCATATTTCGTCAAAGCACTTGAAAATTTTCCAAACCAACACCTTGGAGCTTGCTCCAAATAATATAATGATTTTCGGAGTCAGCATACTTGCCCCGGATTAGGAACACAGAATTTTGGTGGTAATTTCATATAAACTTCCTCTATAAGCTCGCCGTGTAAGAAAGCATTATGTACATCCATCCGATGCAACCGCAAATTTCGCACAACCGCAACAAATGTAAGGGTCCAAACAATTACTACCTTAGCTACCGAAGTAAAAGATTCGTTGTAGTAAATTCATTCCTCCTATTTATTTCTAAGATGACAAAACGAGATTTATATGGCTCGATTGTGGTGTTAGAGTTGTACTTCATTTTGTTCACCCATCTACATCCAAGTGCTTTCTTAACTGGTGGAAAAGTTTTTAGTGTCCATGTTCCATTATCCTCCAACACTTGGATCTCTTATCGCATGACTACTTTCTAATGTTCTTTTTTTATTGCCTCCGAAAAGGTTTTTGGTTTAGTTCCTGAGGTAATTTCTGCAAGGAACCTTTGGTGTTGCAAGGAAAAATTATCACAAGATATATAGTTAGCTAAAGGATAAGGTGAACCGAGGATTGTTGAGGATCGCATGGATGAGTTGATGGATTTTGTTTCGTAAAAGGTTCATTGACGTAGTCGCATAGCCGGATTGATTCATGCTTTTGACGTTTACCTCAACCTGTGTGTTCGTCCGAGTGTATTTCATTGGTACGACCGTACTTCCTCTATGTTATCTCTATCCAAATCATCATTTGTCCGGTCTAAATCATGTTGATCCGTAGGTTCGGCATTCGGTGTTCGTTCTCCATCCATCTTAGTTTCGTTCGTACCTATATTATCAATCATGTCTTCTTCGAAGTTGTGTTGGTTTGTTCCTCCATACGTTTTATCCACGTCAACACAACTTTGTTCCGAGATTCTATTCCGTTCGGTATTACTTCTACGCTATCGGTTAACTTGCCGGTCTTACGTAAAAAAAGGAACTTAGTCTCGTAGAAATCCACATCTCTTGAGATCAAATATTTATCGTTCTCTAAGTCATAAAATCTCCAACCCTTTTTTCCGTATGGGTATCCCAAGAAGACACACCTATGACTCGACTCTCAAACTTGTCTCTCGTTCTTCCCTTTGTATGTGCATAGCATGTTGACCCTATCACCATTAAGTGATCATACCGGCGCATTCCCGTACAAAATTTCATAGGGGGTTTTCCATTCAACATCTAAGATGGTATTCTATTAATCAAATACCCATGCGGTCAAAACATATTCTCCCTAGAATTTGATCTAAGATGGCCCCGAAATCTCAATGCTTGCACCACATTAAGAATGTGATAGTGTTTCCTTTCGACTTTTCCATTCTCGCCGAGGTTTCCCTTTGCAAGATGTTTGAAACATAATTCCATGTTCGAAGATGTAAGTCTTCATACACGTGAACTCAGTTCTGTTATCACTTCTAACTATCTTCACCCCTTTTTCGAACTGCCTCTCCACAAAAGCGAAGAAATTCTTCAAGGTTTGGGACATTCTTTCTTATCAACTAAGAGAAAGGTCCACATAGCCCGTGAATGCTCATCCACAATAGTAAAAAAAATATGCACCACAAGAGGAAGGGGTTCTATATGGTCCCCATAAATCACAATAGATCATCTCAAAAGTATCCGAACCAATAGTATCACTTAAAAGAAAAGAACTTCTTGTTTGCTTTGTCCGTTGACATACATCAAATTCTCTATCCAATCTATCACCACTCTTATTTAAGCACAATGCCATAATAGACTTTGTTACTTGTGCTGAAGGATGACCCAACCATTTGTGCTAAAGATCGAACCAACCAACTGCCTCTGCCTTCATAGCCCGTATCAGCAACAGATTCCGAAAATAGTAAAGTCCACTTCGATGCTCACCCTTTCCAATCAACTTCCTAATGGTGGAGTCCAGTATATCACACATAATTCCATTAAATGTCACATCACAATCTAAATAATCAACTAGTTGTGATACGTAAATTAAATTGCATGTCAAATTCGGAACATAAAGGAAATTCTTCAACCATATCCCCGTCATTGAGCCCGGTTGTTTCTTCTTTTTTATCCACCGAGCTACTTTCGTCCGTAAGACCAACCAAACACTTAGAAATGCCTCACTTATTGCTCAGTTCCTCCATATTACCCATCACATGATTGGTAGCTCCAGAGTCTAATCCAAGATGAGTTTTCGGTCTTACTATCTATCATCCCATTCGAGTTTATTCTCTGGGAATTCAATATGTGAATCACAGTCTTCCAGATCTCATCGCTCAAAATGTGAAGTCTTGTGCCACTTGTGTTAACTGTTCCTGTCTCCGCCTGAGTTCCTTCTTTGACAACTACAGTATTAGCCCAGTAGTTGCCACTTCCACAACCGAATCCCGGTCCACCCCTTTGCCGTTGTTGTTGTCCTCATCTTTTTTATCTGATTTTCTCATCTTTTTTTATTTTCTGACCACCAATTCGAATAACCAATTAGTCGAAAACATCAGTCTACAACGTGTTCGGATCTCTAGCAATGTGTGCAGAATGCACCATTATTTTTTCCTTTACCTTGGTGACGGTAAGGGTTTCTTTCTCGTACATCAAAAGCCATGATTTCACTCCGGTCCTCTGTTTTCTATGTGATTCCTCTCACACGCTCTTCTTGCACCAACTTCGAATAGACCTTGTTTAATGATGGTAACAGTTTCTGGGCCAGTATGTTTGACCTCATCATTCCATACGTTCCCTCATCCAATCCCATGAGGAAAAGACGCCCTTTTTATTCTTCTCTTTTGGCTTCTAGGACCATTCCTAGATTGCACGTGCACTTTCCGTACGTACAAGTTGGGATCTGTTCGTAATTCGCCAATTCCTCCCACAACTTAGTTAGTTTTTCATAGTAATCCACTATGATCCTTCCCTTTTGCTTGCACTCTGCTAGTTTTGACTTTAGTTGTTGCATCCACGGACCATTAATAACGGCGAACCGCTCTCGGATGCTCATTCATAATTCGTTCGCTTCCTCTTTTATGTGTATTTGTTGAGTGAAGCGTCGCTCTATGGTGTTGCAAATCCATGACACTAATAATGAGTTTATAGTCCACCAATATTCCAAGTCCGACGACTCTTCGTCCAGTTTCTTAATTGTACCGTCGACGAAACCGAACTTCTTTTCTTGCTCTTAGGACCGTCTTCACGCATCTAGTCCATTCTTTATAATTTTCACCCTTCAATTGGACTTGTGTCACCACAATTCCAAGGTTATCATTCGACATAATGTCGTAGGAAGAGATTGTTTTTCTTTGAATTTTGCTTTCTTCACCGACAATTCCTTTGCTTGGTATCGCTTGTTCTTTTACCATTACCCGTCATTGTTTTAGGGTTTTTGTATTCTTTTTAATGTGGCTAGATACCATGTTAAAATCGGGACAAGGACGATAATTTAGAGAGACAAGAATAATGAGAGAATTCTTTCTACTTTGTATTCATCGTAATAACCTCCTTATATAGAAGTAAAGTTTTCCGTCTCCTAGTCTAATAAGGTAACCATATTCTAATAGGACTATAATTCCTATATTACCATAATTACAATTGTACCATAATTACAATTGTACCATAAATAAACTATTATATATATATATATATATATATATATATATATATTCTCAATAGATATAAATTATTATATTTTGAATAAATGGAATACTAAAATATTGAATTTAAATATCTAAAAGTCATACTGAACCCACCAACTAATACTCCTAAGTAGGAGTATTATACAACTCAGAAAGCCTAGGAAGTTGTAGGGCAAAATAATGAGACTTAAGGATTTGCATGCGCAAAAAATACGCGATGGATGGCATTATAGTGCCACTATATCATACTACATGATTGATGATAGCATGTCATTTTAATCATTTAATTTCCTAAAATTCATAAAATCTTCCCGTCAACATAATTACTTTCACATGAAATTTTGTTCTTTTTTTTCTTATCTACTACGCCAAATTATGATTGTCTCTGCTTGCCATCATCACTGGCTTTAGTTCTATTTTGCAAATGAATATCATACCTCTTCTTTTCCCTTTTTTTCTTATCCTTGGTGAATAAAAGAGAGTCATGAGATCACCATACTCATTAGTCATTTATTCTCCTCCATCATTTTCATCTTTCTTCTTTTCATGAATAATCTTATAAAAAAAATTAATCTAATCGTCCATTCAATTATTTAAATTAAAAATGGGTAAATATATAACATAAGTATAATCCATGTATAATATATATATAATTAAGTATAATATATATATATCGATTAGGAAAAAAACAATAAATCCGGACGAGTGTAAAGATCCCTTTAATAAGTTTCTCAGTTCGCTTCCATACACCAAACGTAAAATGTTCTATTCATTGTAATATTCCAATAGGTAGTAACAAGTTTAATTACTAGTTATTTTTATTTTTCAGAAAACTCAGAAACGCAACTGTCGGTGTTTTCCTGTTCAATAAACGCTAGGTAACTGGAAGTGTGGGACATTTGTGAGAGAAAAAGAAAAAAAAGAGCTAACCTTATTTTATTAAGATAGGTTACAATATACGTCTCATGATATAACCATTATTCTTGTTTTAATAATGTATAGTACTAATTGTTGGAAATTTACTAAATATGGGATAGAGTTTATCCCATCTTTAATGAATATGGGATAGAGTTTATCCATCATGATATCGTTTCTTCGCACATGCCTAATCTACTAAGTTAGTAGATAATGTTACTGCCAAGTATCATCAAATTTCGTTAAGAAATGAAAGAGATATTGGTACACAAAGTAAGGTGTTTGAGATATAAAAAGATGGAGGGTCTTTGGCAAAAATTGACAAATCTCCCTCATTGGTAAAAGATGGAGAGTTTATGCAATATATAAACTCTAGGTTTGAGTAAGGGTTTGGGACCCCAAGAGGTAACCCATGTGTTTAGAAGGGAGAGGACCTAGGTGAGCTTGGGTTCGGGGCTAAGCTCCACATGCGCACCACCACTTGTCCGGGCTCAGGCTCTTGGGCTCTTTGCCTACCTATGACTGTTTCCTTCCTTTTCCACTCTTATAAATTGAATGTTTCTGTTCAATTCTAAAAGAGGAGAAGAATAGAGAGAGCACGGAACACACAACCCAAAATCTTCTCTTATGTTCAGTACATACAGAGAATCATAAACTCAAACAAGCAATCTGTTCTTATTCATTTTCTTCGCTAGAATCAACTGTATTTGCTTTGTACAGTTGATTAGTTATTGTTTTATCTTGGGAGACTATTGCCCAATACCGTAAAACATTTATACGAGGCAATTTTGTCTTAAAGACAGAGAGCCATCTCTCGACTCACGTTTTTTTTGTTTAACCTTTCGGAAATACTTTACCCCGATTTCAACCTACGATTTTTACCTATTTTTACCTACCCTAATTAGACTTGAATTACACTGATGTCTCTTTCCCTGATAAAAGAAACAGATTTGTTTAATCTTCTAACATATATATTTGATGACGCTTTACCCATTCAAAGTAAATTTTATATTGAGTAAAATCATGATTTAATAATTTTTTTAGTATTTAGAACTTTAAAATTGATTATTAAATCTTCTAAAAATATATTGTTCAATAAAAACAAGAAATATTCTAGAAAAACATTCTTAGTTAATCAAATTTATACGTTAAAATTTTCTCATAAAATATTTTTTAGAAAATATAAGTAATTAATTTTTTTAATTAATTCAGACTTACTTTTAAAAATCTCAATTAAAATGAGAATTGATTATAGATATGCAAGAAAAGTTATCATCTATCGGAATTGATTGAAAGAATAAATTCTAATTCTAATATTTAGTGACATGCATTCCAACTTTTCACTTCTTTAAGAATAGTACCGTTCCATTTTAAAATATTTGTCTCATTTTGATTTAAAATGGAATTTAAGATTTTTTTTTTGAATCATGTGATTGTTAATAATGTGATTGTTAACTAAAGATACGTAGAATTGTACGAAAATATCTTTTAATATTATGGTATTCAACATGTCATGTGAGAAGTTGAAATAAAAAAGTTATCAAAAAAAGAAAACATACATTCATTTTAAAATGAACTAAAAAGAAAAGTAAGATAAATATTTTAAAAGAGAGGAAATATTATTTTAAAAAAAAAGTATTAACATAATCCTTTCAGAATCCACCAACTGCAGTAATACCATCACAATCAGAGATTCTTGCTTTCATAATCGGACGAAAATTGGGGGCACCCAAGATGCATGCTTATGCGCTTGCCAAAGGAAAAAAATAGTGGTAACTTACCTGAATAACTATAGTTTTTAGGCTTCTAATCTATCATAGCTACTATTATCTTAATAACAATTTTTAGCTACTTTATAGTTATTTAGTTTATATTTATGTGTATTTAAATACACAAATCTAAAATACAATCACCAAATATAACAATATTTTACATGTTTCGCGTGTATTCAGTGTATTCAAATACACAGCTTCTCTCCTTCGAAAATATATATATACAAGCAAATATAAAAAATAAAATATTATGCTAAAAATGAAGAATACAATTAAATCCGGTCACATCTCCGATGAAAATACAAAATATACTCAAATCTAGATTTAAGAAATACAACTATATATTTTCGTATCTGGTCGTGCTCCTTCTCCCCCTCTCCGGCAAAATTTCGTGTTCTCCGACGAACCCGTTCTTCCACAAAACTCAAATACAAAGTGTATTAAGATACCATGAATACGTAGAAAATACAAATCTACGAAATAGAATAGTCTTGAGAGTGGTAAAGAAGGAGAACAGAGAGAAAGGGGGGCCGCTCGGGGTCAACGGGGTCCACCGGGGATTGGCGAGGGTTTGACGGGGGTCGGAGGATCGTTTGAGGGTCGGCAAGTGTCATCGGGGATCGCTAGAGATGACGGATGGAAGATCCTTCACCGGCGACCCGATATGACGGAGAAGAGAGAAAGACGAAGTTTTTGTGCCTTTTGAAATTCGAGTTTTTAGATGCGTGAATACAATATAGCTACGAGGGGTAGTTGAAATACACATGTCACGATCCAAATCGGAGGGCCATGACGGGCACCCGGACCTTACTTGCCGAGCACCACAAGACATACTCTCACCACATAATCGTAAATAAGCATGGGTCATATAACATCTGACTACAACATAACTGTCCATAAGCCTCTACTGGAGTATGTGACATCAGACAGGGCCCCGCCATACCCATATGCATATGCAAAAATACTGTACCAATACTAGACCGCAACTCCGGGATAAGTGAAGTGCTTCAATATCGTTGAACTGACAACCTACTGGTGTGGACCATCACCTTATTTATTTAAACCTGCGGGCATGAAACACAGCGTCCCCCGAAAAAAGGGACGCCAGTACGAATAATGTACCGAG
This sequence comes from Anisodus tanguticus, assembly GCA_034509755.1. NCBI lineage: Eukaryota > Viridiplantae > Streptophyta > Magnoliopsida > Solanales > Solanaceae > Anisodus > Anisodus tanguticus. The sequence continues at coordinate 21,328,336 of CM067545.1, forward strand.
TATGTAAGGCATGAAAAATAACATAATAGAAGCATGGAGGTAACCCGAGACAAGAAACAATCAACCTGCACATAATGCCTCTGAGGGACATAATATGCCTAAGTATCATATCTGTGCATGCATAATGCCTGGTCATACATATGCATATGCGTATATAATGCCATCAAGCCTCCGTGGGCATTCCATCACACCATTTCGGCCTCTCGTGGGCATAATCATCATCCTATACCAAATTATCGGTGGTGGTGTGTATATAACGCCTTCCCTTTCACATACCCTACATATATATAATACATACAATATAGTAGCGTATATAACGCCTTTGAGGTCAAGGTTTATACATGTATATAATGCATTTATGATGCTAAGACACTCTGAGTTTATCGGAGTGACGTAAGGTCATTGCACCTCCGATTAACATTATGGAACTGACATCATCAACCTAACTTACTTTGAAGAATCAACAAACCATAAGATAAGATCACTATCATTATATAGAAGTCAAGAACATCAGCCCCTAACATATCTAAGAGTGGAGTCGTTATGGATATTATTTGTTTACATTCGTTTCATTCTGATCATGCCAAAAGAAGAAAAATTAGTCTTAACATACCTTGTCATCAAATCAATTCAAGTTCTCTGAGTCCTCGTAAGCTCTACGAACGATTATCTACATTATATGAATGATAGCAATACTGGAGTCAATAATTTAACTCAAAAGAATGGACAAGTTCACTATTCATGATTTAGTATTCACTATTTACGATTCACTATCTACGACATTGCTCCCGTATTCCCATTTATTTTCAATTCCAATTCGACCATCACAACTACAATTCATTCTACATTAATACAAGGCTCGTGATTAATGTAAAAAAAGAACTTAGTTTGAATCTTTAAGTTAGTAACTTGTCTGTATAAATTCGAGCTGCATCTCCCATATAACTTTGACTTCCTCCAACTCCACACATCATGAACAACAACCGGAGCAACATAACAAAAATAACATCAACCATAAGGTACAATATATCATTAATAAATCATCAACTTGTCACGACGAGCGGCAAGTTAGGATTGAAACCCATACAATCCTTGTCACCCCTTAGGCATTTATTACTTTGACTAAACAATATCTATTACATGATGACAAGTATATTCATCTATTTTTCCAGCCTTATATCTCACAAAAATAACAAGAGACCTCATTTGGGCATTTTATTGAGCAACTTATGTTCATGAAGTTTATACATTCTTTTATATCCAAATTTACATGAATTTCCTACACTACAACTTCATACCAACTCTCCTCCATATCCTCAACCTCATCAACATCTCAACAACTTCATATTATACTCCTAAATTAAATAAAATAGCCCAACAACAACATAGCTTAATTTCAAGATTGTTAAGAATTGTTCGGCATGATTTCCATCAATTTCACTCTTCTAATACTTATATAATCTCAAGGATAAGAAGATGGATATAAAACTCACCTCAAACCACAAGAACTCCTTAAAGACCAAGTTTGCTCCACTACTAAAAATTCTCTAAAATCAACACCACGGGATTTTCTACGTCGGATTTGCATAGTTTGCCTTTAGTTTTTTGTTTAGGATCATAAGGGAGCTTAATGGGAGTGTTTTGGGAAGTGATTTTTTTTGGGAAAAACCTAAACTGAAACGAGCTCTCGGTTCTTCTTTGAAGAAAATTCTCAACTTCACTGTTCACTAAAGAAAATTCTCAAATTTATTGTTCACTATTCACTGTTCATTGTTCATGTCACTATTCTTGGTACTGTTCATCTATGAAATAAATATGATTTGTATTTTTGACTAAACGTATTCTCTTCTACTCGTTTAACCTCTAACCTTTCAATACTTATTAATCACTTGTTAAACATGATTAAACACGTATATCCTCAAAGATAATCGTGTTTCCCCGAGCTTACGTCGACTAGCTTACGACGCAACTTAGCTTATGAATATACAGGATGTAACAATACAACATAACTATGGATTTGTAATTTATTTAAAATGTAGTTATTATACTTAAATATCTCCTATAATTAGCTATAGCATGTAAAATTTCAAAAAATAACTCATTCTAAAATTAAGAAAAGGTAGATTTATCAAAATATTTTTTTTTGGTAATAAACTGTGAACTGTTACCATACCAACAATAAAATAAACAATTACACCTAAGAGAGCATCCATAGCAATGGCCACCTTCTAGGAAGGGTGCCAAATACTACAGACCTCTGGGCAACTAGTTACAGATATGGATTTTTGCCAAGGTAAATAGTCCCAATTTCCGTTCCGTTTGCCAAGGTAAATAGTCCCGTGCCTAGTTTGTATATTTTTTTGGATGATGATATATCCCCGTATATGATTCACCATCTTTCGAACCTGTCCCGCACCCCAAATCTGCCACCGGGCCCATTTCCCGCTGGCCCCACTGCTCCGTCACAAGCTACAGTACCCGCAACTGTGTCCTCGTCCAAGCATCGGGTCGCAACGGTAAATAGGCCACCATCCAGCCCATTACCGCCACTGTTACAGTCCATGTTTCCCATTCCCGTTACCGAGTTGGGCAAGCAGGTCCACTGCCTGTTGGCCAGTCCGTCCCGAGTCCAGAAAATTCCCAAAATTCGCCCAATTCTCCCCGAGTCATAGACCAGTCACTCGTAGTTAGGGATGGCAACGGATCGGATCTAGATCGGATCCTACTAGATCCAGATCTAGATCCGTTTTTCATATCTGAATCCAGATCCGTCGGGTCCATAAAAATCAGATCCAAATCCAGATCCACGGATCGGATCTGGATCCACATGTAAAAAAAATTTGTCTTGCTAAGAATGTAACCTTGCTAAGAATTTTTTTTTGAACTGAAACGATTTTTGTTTAGCTAACAGTTTACTGTGTTTCAATTTTTCATATGAGATATTTTGTTCGTTGTCTCGTTTTGATTGTGAGCTATTAATTGAAAATGTTGGACAATGACAATAGTTGTGAAAAATGCTGACTAGTATTTCCACAATGCAAAACTTGCATGTGCTTGAAATCTTCACAAATGAAGTGAATATAATTTTAACTACTTGTCTATGGAGATGTTAGTCATTCACTAATATAACATTGATTTTATTATCAAAGTTACCTCTTTATTTTTTGGTTTTTGAGTTAACATGGGGATAAATTAAACTTGTTTTGAGAATTAAATTTGCAAGGATGTGCTTAGAAATTTTAAGAAATACTTATAAAATTACATTCTAGGTTATGAATATATTTAATAAAAAACGGATCACGGCCGGATCCGACCGGAAACGGATCTCAAATACAAGATCCGATCCGCATCCGATCCGTCGAAATGGATCCGGTCCGATCCGGATCCGTCAGTCCAAATTTTGAAGATCCATATCCTATAAAATGGATCGGATCCACCGATCCGGACCGGTCCAAGATCCACTGCCATCTCTACTCGTAGTCGACGTGGTATTTTTAAACCAAAAAGACATTTTAATTTAAGTTCTAATGTTCTTAAATCACCCTTACCCCGTAATCCTGTGTCTGCGTTAAATGACCCGAATTGGAATATTGCTATGACCGATGGATATAATGCTCTTATTAATAATAAGACGTGGGAGTTGCTACCCCATCTATCTGGTGTTAATATTATTAGGTCTATGTGGATTTTTGCTCATAAGGACAATTCATACGGTTTGTTTGCAAGGCATAAGGCTCGGTTTGTGGGTGATGGTAAGACTCAGCAAGTTGGTGTGGACTGTGGTGAGACGTTTAGTCCGGTGGTAAAGCCGGCTACCATTCGAAATGTGCTCAGCTTGGCTCTTTCGAAACCATGGCCTATTCATCAGTTAGATCTTAAGAATGCTTTCTTACATGGTGATCTCAAGGAAGCAGTCTATATGCATCAGCCCTTAGGGGTTTAGGGATCCCACATATCCTCATCATGTCTGTTTGTTAAAAAAGTCCTTATATGGGCTAAAGCAAGCTCCACGGTCCGGTATAAGAGGTTTGCCGACTACGTTTCAACTATTAGGTTCACTCACGCAGGCCGGATAATTCCTTGTTCATCTATCGTCGTGGTTCTTCCTTGACTTATATACTATTATATGTGGATGATATTATCTTGACTGCCTCTTTTCGATGCTTTACGCCGCCTATCATGACAATGCTCGCCCGAGTTTGCTCGAAAGACTTGGGGCCCTTGAGTTATTTTTTGGGGATTGTCCACTCGCCATGCATGTGGATTATTCTTATCCCAAAGAAAGTATGCATCCGAGATCATTGAGAGGGTTGGGATGTCATCTTGTAAGTCCACTTCCACTCCAGTTTGATACTAAGCCCAAGCTTGGTGTTGCGGCCGGCGCACCATACGAGGATCCGACTCGCTATCGCAGTCTTGCAGGGGCCCTTCAGTAACTTACATTCACGAGACCAGATATTACGTACGTCGAACAACAAGTGTGTTTGTTTATGCATGATCCCAGGGTTGAGCACATGAATGCGCTCAAACGCATCATTCGGTATATTCAGGGGACACTTAACTATGGCTTGCATTTATATCCTTTATCGACGTCCACACTGTTCTCGTATATAGATGCTGATTGGGGTGGCTGTCCGGACACTAGATGGTCTACGTCTGGCTATTGTATGTTTCTTGGTAATAACTTGGTCTCATGGTCTGCGAAACGTCAGTCGACGTTGTCCCGCTCCAATGCAGAGGCCGAGTATCGAGGGGTAGCTAATGTGGTCTCTGAATCATGTTGGTTACGTAATTTGTTGTTGGAGGTTCATTGTCCTATTCAGAAAGAGACCTTGGTTTATTGTGATAATGTTAGTGCCATCTACCTTTCTGGTAATCCGGTTCAGCACCAGCGCATTAAACATATCGAGATGGACATTCACTTTGTTCGCGAAAAGGTAGCTCGTGGACAAGTACGCGTCTGCCATGTCCCTTCCAGGTATCAAATTGCAGACATCTTTATAAAAGGTCTTCCCTCGGTCCTTTTTGAATATTTTCGGGATGCCTCGCCGTACGAAGAACGCCCGCTATGACTGCAAGGGTGTGTTAAATATCCATAGGATATACACGATATACACGTGTATATCCTATGTATATTGGGCCTCGATTTTGTATATATGACCGTGTATATGGTCTAGATTTTAGGTAATGTTTTAGTCTCCTAGTTTAGGTAATGTTGTGGTGTAATTAGTATTGTACACTTACCATAATATTTGTATTACCATAATTGTATAGTTAGTGTCCAAGTAGAATAAGGTTTTAGGAGTAGAATAAGAATAAGTTTTTTTCCTATTATGAAAATATGTAAATTGTATATATACTCTTTCAATTAATGAAAATAATCAAGGGATTATTTAACTTGTAGTATTTAGTTTCATGCATATCTTAATTTATAAATCATATTCTATTTTATACAAAGTGAAAGAGAAGAGTACTTGACAGATTTTATTAATTAGTGCTATAAAATCTGTAAGAAACTTGAATAAATCATCTTCAAGTATTAGGAATAAGATAGACAACAAACGAGAATATATAACAATATTTCACTAATAATAATAATTACAATAATAAAAATGATAAAACTGATAATAATGAAAGATGTTTCTTTTAAATATATTGAAAATAAGATAGACTACCTAATATAACATATAAAGGTGAATTAATGATATACAAATTTCTTACATTAACGACATATATATATATATATATATATATAACTTAGATTCTATGTCTTTAAATATGGACAAGGGCCTATAATTTGGTTTTCCAATATAAGTAGTTGAACAAGTTTTATAATAAGAGGGTAGAAAAAGGAAAAGAGGAGTAAAAAGGTGGAGTCCTTTCTCTTGTCGTGAGACACTCAATAGCTTTGGCAACTTAATATGAATTATATTGATATATCAATTTTAAGCCTTTCATGAGAGTATAATCCATCATTTAATTTTATTTTTTCAGAAATTTTTTCACCTTTTTTAGAAATTGTCAAGTTTGGCCATAAAAATTTCAAATACAACCGAATTTGAAAAACACCCAAGTTGTATTTGAAATTTGAAAAACACTCCAAACCTTATTTTCCCAATTTTCACTTTTTGTTTTTTGGTCATTGCTTTTATCTTTCACTTTTTAAAATTTACCCTATATTTTTTATTTTTATAAATTTGATCCCGTGGTAAATTCGACTGATGAGTTTCATGATCGGAGGGATATAAAAGAGGTCGTATGCATTAGTGAACAAGCTCAATTTATAAATTATGATCTTGCATGGTCTGAAAAACAACATTGCAAAGCAAAATAGGTGCTTAATTTTCCATCTTATAATACATGAGTTAACATCCCTGTAACCACATGTTCAATCAATATGAAAATTAAATTGATTTGCTGAACGATTTTAGATTGTCTTTATAAGGACACCGAAAACTATTATGTTTATTAATTATTTTGGGTATTTTTGCTAATTTTTAAAAATTGGGGGTATAAATCATATTTTATTTATTTATTAGACAAAATGCATTCCAACAACCAAATATCATTTGCAAAAACTATGGTCAAATATAACTTCAACTCCAACTTTAAAAATTCCAAAAAAAAAAATGAAATTATTTTTTATTTCTATGGGCAAACGCCTACTAAATCAAAATCGCAAAGATGAAAAGGGTTTTTGGAGGTCAAAGTTTTGGAAGGAAAGGGGTGATAGACGTGTTGAATAAGATTTCTGGTGACATATACAAGACAAAAAAGGAGTAGAAATTTCTGGTGAGAGGCTAAGGTAAATAGTGTGTTATAGCTTTATTAGGCTTTTGCTTTAATTAGAAAGCTACAACAATAGCTAATGTTAGGTAGTTGAGGGTTAAGAAATGCATATTGAGTGGTGAAGGCTTCTCAAATGCACGTCAAGCATCTCTTACGTTGCCTTGATACGTACCCTAAACATGCATTCGGATATTAAAGCTATAGTAGCACCAAATAAAGACAATTCTTTTCCATCGACTGTGGCACGTTGCCATAACACTCTATTTACGCTAAGAATCACTTGTTATATGTTTGGTCAAGTGACGGAACCTGAAATTTTAATAAAGGAATTCGAAAATCTTGTACCTCCTATATAAAATAATTTTTGAACTACACTCTTTTATATTAATAGAGTATTTTTATCTTATCTACACCATATAATTTTCTAATGAAAGAGATTCAATTGAACCTCTTCCTTACCGTGGCTCCGCCACTTTGGTCGGGAGCAGGAGTTTCAAATTTAATTTATGAGAAGTAATAGTCTAACTCACAAACTGGACACGTTGGATTGGGTATGTATTTGTTGGTGAGTCATTTTGGACATAATCTACATTAACTTATAATTTATAAGTTTGGGTCAATTTGAATTGCATATGTAGGATAAAATGGTTCATTGTGATTTGATGCCTTTTGACATTATTCATAGTGATTTATGGACATCTTCCATTTTAAGTTCTTTGGGCCATCGTTATTATGTCTTATTTTTGAATGATTATTCTAATTTTTTGTGGACCTTTCCTTTATCCAAAAAATCTCAGGTTTTTTCACCTTCTTAAAATTTAGAGCATTCATCTGTACCCAATTCGAATGGAAAATTAACAATATTCAATGTGATAATAGCAGGGAATATTCAATATGATAATAGCAGTCACTCGTCATGCAGGTGGTCTATTTTTATCTCAGAAAAAGTATGCGGCAGAGATTATTCAGAGAGCTGGCATGTCATCTTGTAAGTCTACTTCTACTCCGGTTGATACCAAACCGAAGCTGAGTTCTACGTCTGGCACCCCATACGAGGATCCTCGTCATGCAGGTGGTCTATTTTTATCTCAGAAAAAGTATGTGGCAGAGATTATTGAGAGAGCTGACATGTCATCTTGTAAGTCTACTTCTACTCCGGTTGATACCAAACCGAAGCTGAGTGCTACGTCTAGCACCCCATACAAGGATCTCACCCACTATCGCAGTCTTGTAGGGGCACTTAGTCACTGACTTTCACGAGACCTGATATTCCTTATGCAGTGCAGCATGTGTGTTTGTTTATGCACGATCAAAAGATTGAGCACATGCATACGCTCAAACGCATTATATGCTACATACAGGGCACACTTGATTATGGATTACATTTATATCCGTCCGCCATTTCTGCTTTCGTGTCTTATACTGATGTTGATTGGGGTGGATGTCATGATACCAGACGTTCGACCTCTGGTTATTGTATGTTTCGGGGTGATAACTTGGTCTCTTGGTCTGCAAAATGCCAGTCTACATTATCGCGATCCAGTGCAGAGGCCGAGTATCGCGGGGTAGCCAATGTGGTGTCTGAATCATGTTGGCTGCGTAATCTTCTATTAGAACTTCACTTTTCTATTCAGAAAGCTACCTTGGTCTACTGTGATAATGTTAGTGCAGTCTATCTTTCTGAAAATTCGGTCCAACATCAGCGCACTAAGCATATCGAGATGGATAATCACTTTGTTGACGAAAAGGTAGCTCGTGGACAAGTACGCGTCTTGCATGTTCCTTCCAGGTACCAAATTACTGACATCAATATATATATTTATATAGAGAGAGAGAATATCAAATGAATACTCCATTATTCATGAAAACTTGTATAATTTTAACTTGCCTTTTATTGTAAATATTGCCTCTTTTTACTTACTCTGTCCTTCCTTAATAAGTGATGTTACTATTATTAACATGCAAACATCTAAAATCATGATTAGGATTAGTGATAAATATAAAAATTGTTGTTGTAGCTTAATTCTCTCTAGAAGCAGAAGTGGAAAATTATTTTTTTCCAATAGAAAAGGGGTTTAATATTAAAAAGATGTTTTGCAAAAGATGTAAAATTATTTTAAAATAACATAACGATGTGATAATAATAAAAATATAATATTTGCGAAATATTTAACGCTTAATTTATAAATAGAGAATGTGATGCCATTTTGCGTAAATAAAATAACGTAGAATATTAGGGTAAAAACTATGATTAGGATATTAAAAGACAAATGATAGTAAAAAATATAAATAATAATAATAATAATATTGAAAATAGACGATGATATTAAAAGCCTTATATATATATATATATATATATATATATGGGAATTGCAAACAAGTATTTGAAATTAAAGTCAAAAAAAGTATTTGAAATTTAATAATTGAAGGGCTGGATTTTATTTAGAAAGATTCTCCTAAAATTTTAATACCTTGATATATATACTCATAAGCTATTGAAAGCTGATAGATATTTCTAGAATATTCTTTATACATCTCCTATATTAGATAAAATTATAGTTCAATTGTAATTAGGATGTGTAGTTCAATTGTAATTAGGAAGATTAGTTACCTAGTTTGTAAAGGAGTAAATAATTATGTAACACTATATATATTTTATATAATTGAAGGAAGTTTATTTCATACCCAAGTTTACAATATATACAACAAGTTTATTCCATGAGTTAATTTCATACTCAAGTTTACAATATATACAACTCTAACAATTAAGACTTGCTATCTCTAAGAATATACTAATTAATGTAATTGATCTAATCAAACCTAATTCTATGATACTAATTTATAATTACAATATTCATGATTGATTGTGTTTGGTGACAATTATGTGATTGACCCATATTTATCTTACCAGTTCCCCGCAGTCTTAGCGAGAGGTTCTCGTATGCTGAGACTGTCCCTGAAATAATCAAATAGTACGTGCAGAAGACCTTTGGTGAAAATTTTGGCAATCTGATAATGGGACGGTACATGGAGAACACAGACTTGTCCACGTGCAACCTTTTCTCGAACAAATAATATATCCATTTCTATGTGTTTTATGCGTTGATGCTGGACAGGATTACCGGATAAGTATATCGCACTCATATTATCGTAATAAACCACAGTTGTCTTTTCAATGGGACAATGGAATTCTAAAATGAGATTACAGAGCCAACATGATTCAGCAACCACATTGGCTACCCCTCGGTATTCTGCTTCTGTGCTTGACCGAGACATTGTTGGTTGTCGTGTGGACGACCATCAGATAAGGTTATCTCCCAAAAACACACAATAACCAGATGTGGAACGACGTGTGTCCCGGAAGCCACACCAATTAGCATATGTATAAGACGAGAGACTCGAAATAGAGAACTTATACAGATGCAGACCAAAGTGAAAAGTACCCTTTATATACCGCAGAATTTGCTTGAGAGCCCTCATATGTTCTACTTTTGGATTATGTATATGTAAACACACTTGCTGAACCACATAGGATATATCAGGTCTCGTGAAAGTGAGGTACTGCAAGGCCCCTGCAAGGCTGCGGTAGTGTGTTAGATCACTAAATGGGGTCCCTGTAGCGTTGCTTAATTTTGCCTTTGTATCAACATGTGTGTGTGGCGGTTTGAAGGAGGACATACCCATTTTTTCAATGATCTCCTCGGCGTATTTCTTTTGACTGAGAAACAGACTACCTACATAATGGGTTACATCAATTCCCATATATCCATTGCTTGACGATAGCATCAAACCTTTTCCACATTGTGTTGTCAAAGTCGGGCGGATAGGGTATGGTAGTGTCGATGTGATCAAGAACATTGTAGACATAAGCATGAATTTGAAATAATTCTACCCACGAAGAGTATTGTCCATCCTCTTGATCAAGAACCTTAGGGATAAAGTTCTTGATATTTGTTACGGCGAAGGCCGGATGAAAGGAGTTGGTAGAGGAGGAGGATGATGTGTGACGTCTTGTGTGGAGGAGGAGGAATCAGGAGAACCCATGTTGCTGCCAGAGGTTTGGAAAGAGAGGGGGGCGAAAATTCTTTACGGTTTGGGGGGTGCCGCCGAAAAGGGGGGGGGGGGGCGCAACCGAAATTTTATTTTTCAGGTATTAGGGTTTGGCTCTTGATACTATGTAGAATAGTGTAATTCTCCTTGTTTGGAGTCTTCTCATTAATAATATATATATATATATTCAATTGTAATACTAATGGTATGAGAATATCTACTTTACATAATTACACTAAAATAATAATTACAGAATATATGGAGAATATTTATGTATATTCTCTATCATGATCTTCTCAAGGCGGAGTTTGATTAAAATTTTGGAAAAGAGTTCTTGCAAAAGAATATTAGATTTTCTCAAAAACTATTTAATAAATACCGTATTATACATGGTATATACACTGTGTATATCACAGGCAGATTGTTGAATAATGGGCTGTTAAATCCCGTGATATACACAGTATATACATGCCGTATATATCACGGTTTAGCAGTCTATTTTAGGTATGATTTGTTGAAATTAAATTAGAGTTGTACATTTACCATAATTATATAATTATTGTACAAGTAGAATAAGCTTTTAGGAGTAGAATAGGAATAGGATTTTCCTATTATGGAAATTGTAAATTGTATATATACTCTTTCATTAATGAAAATAATCAAGGGATTATTTCTTTCATGGTATCAGAAATCTATGACTAAATTACTCCCGCTCTTCTCCAAATTTATTCTCGATTTCCATGCCCCTTCTCGGCCGAACCTGCATATGAATTCGTGCCCCTTTCTCGGATTTCGTGTAAAAATTTACATTATCTCTTCCCAAATTTTCTTTCAAATCCCTTTGTTCTTTCATTATGTCTACGTCGAAGAACACGTTTCATCCCGCCCTTATTATTTCTAACATCAAGAACAACATCCCTATTATTCTTGAGATGGAAAACGTCCAATATGCGATGTGGCCAGAGTTGTTTAAAATTCACGCAACCTCTCATCAACTCCACCATAACATAATTTCTCCTGCTATCCCTTCTCCTACGGAGGATCCTCAGTTATGGATTACTCTTGATGCTACCGTTCTTCAGTGGATTTACTCCACTATTTTTACCGACCTCTTACAGACGATCATTGAACCAGACACTATGGCTATGGCTACCTGGAATAGATTGCGTGATATATTCCAAGATAACCAACATTCTCGTACTATCACCCTTGAGTAGGAATTTTTCCAAGTCAGCATGAAAAAATTCCTGAATGTTTCCGCTTATTGTAAACGGCTTAAGGAATTAGCGGACCAACTCCGAAACGTTGGATCTCCGATTACCAATAATCGTCTTGTTTTGCAAATGGTTGTAGGCCTATCTGAGGCCTATAATGGCGTTGGGACTCTCCTACATCAAAGTAATCCATTTCCACCTTTTTATCAAGCCCGTTTCATGCTCACGTTAGAGGAGGCCGACTTGGCTAAAAAGGCGGCTACCGGTGCCAGTTTCGTGGCGATGATGACGTCCTCTGGAATTTCTCCTGAATTTGTTGATAATTCGGGCCAAAATTGTGGTTACGGTGGAGGTAAGAAAAATTTGAAGAATAATAGCAAAAATCGCGGTGGCAATCGTGGAGGTTCCGGTAGTGGTGGGGGAGGCCAGAACAGTGGCGGTGGGCCCCGGTACAGTGGTAGTGGGCCGCAGGACAACTGGTCCCAGCCATGGGGCTCTTGGCAGTGGGCTTGGGTCGGTAGCCCAATGACCCCTATTTTCATTCATTTCCAACCCCTGGACAGTGGGCTGCCCAGCCTTCCTTCCGCCCACCGACATGGCCGTAGTTTCGCAACAACGTTGGGCGGGGCAAGCAAGCATGTGTGCTTGGGCCTCGGCCTCTACAGCCCATCATGTTGTGGGCCCCACTCCGACCGACATTGATGCTGCAATGCATACACTTGGATTGAATCCTCCATATGCAAATTGGTACATGGACACCGGTGCCACTTCTCACATGACGTCCGACTAAGGTACTCTCTCGTCTTATTCCAATTTGAGCAACAATCGTGGCATAATTATTGGTAATGGCAACTCAATTCCAATTCGTGGTTATTGTCATAAAACTTTGTCTCCCCCGTATCCACTTCTTGTCTTAAAAAATGCCCTTCATGCCCCTAACTTAATTAATAATTTGGTATATGTCCATAAATTCATCACTGATAATTGGGTTTCTGTTGATTTTGATCCTTTTGGATTTTCTGTGAAGGATTTCAAGACGGGGATACCTCTCATGAGATGTGAGAGTAGGGGAGATCTTTATCCTATCACGCCCGCTTCCAGTCGCTCGAGTCAAGCCTTGTCATCTATTTTTTCAGCTCTAGCTCATTCCATGTGACATGCACGTTTGGGTCACCCTGGGTCATCCGTTGTTTCTTCCTTGTCTAAAAATAATTTTATTTCTTGTAAGGGCACACGTAGTACTCCAATTTGTCAATCCTGTCCTTTAGGAAAACACGTTAGATTATCATTTGTAGCCTCTAATTCTCGTGCTTTAATGCCATTTGATATTATTCATAGCGATTTATGGACATCTCCCATATTAAGTTATGTGGGCCATCATTATTATGTTCTATTTATGGATCATTATTCTAATTTTTTATGGACGTTTCCGTTAACGAAAAATAACAAATTTTTTCCACATTCTTAAAATTTAGGGCATTCATCCATACCCAATTCGACTGGGAAATAAAAAATATTCAATGTGATAATGGAAAAGAATATGATAATGGGGTGTTTCAGGATTTTTGTGATACTAATGGCATAGTTTTTCATTTTTCTTTTCCTCATACGTCCTTACAAAATGGGAAAGCCTAACGAAAAATTCGTACCATTAATAACATTGTCCGAACTATATTGGTTCATGCTTCCGTACCCCCTTCCTTTTGGCATCATGCTCTATAAATGTCTACCTATCTTCTTAACATACTTCCTACCAAAGGGTTGGCAAATGCGTCTCCTCTTTAAGTCCTCTATAATAAAAATCCTTCGTATTCCGATCTTAGGGTCTTTGAGTGCTTATGTTATCCTTTATTTCCGTCAACTACAATTAACAAACTTCAGGCTCGTTCTACCCTTTGTGTGTTTTTGAGTTATCTGTCTAATTATCATGGTTACAAATGTTTTGATTTATCATCTCATAAAATCATCATTAGTCGCCATGTTATTTTTTATGAAACTCAATTTCCGTTTGCTAAAGTAAGTAGTCCCGTGCCTAGTTCGTATAATTTTTTGGATGACGACGTCTCCCCGTATATTATCCACCATTTATCAAACTTGTCCCACATCCGCACTCCGCCACCGGGCCCATTTCCCGTTGGACCTACTGTTCCGCCACATCCTACTATTTCTAATATAATATCTGCCCCAGTATCGGCAGTTGGGCCATTTGCCCAGCCCAATACCGACAATGTTCTAGCTACAATTTCTGTTTCTGCCTCAGCTCCTGTTTCCCGTATTGGGCCAGCAGGCCCACTACCTGCTGGCCAGCCTGTCTCTCATCTGAGTTCCTCCCAAAATCCACCCAATTATCCACCGAGTCACAGACCGGTCACTCGTAGTCAATGGGATATTTTTAAACCAAAAAGATATTTTAATCTCAATTCTAATGTTCTTAAATCCCCCTACCCCGTAACCCAGTGTCCATATTAAATGACCTGAATTGGAAATTGGCTATGAACGACGAATATGATGTTCTTATTGAAAATAAGACCTGGGAGTTGGTACCCCGTCCTTCTGGTGTTAATATTATTCAGTCTATGTGGATTTTTACTCATAAGGATAATTCTGATGGTTCATTTGTGAGGCATAAAGCTCATCTTGTAGGTGATGGTAAGATTCAGCAGGTTGGCGTGGATTGTGGTGAGAAATTTAGTCTGGTGGTCAAACTGGCTACCATTCACACTGTTCTCAGTCTGGCTCTTTCGAAAGCTTGGCTCATTTATCCGCTAGATGTGAAAAATACTTTCTTACATGGTGATCTTAAGGAGACCGTTTACATGCATTAACCCTTGAGTTTTCGAGACCTCAAGTATCTTCATCGTGTCTGTTTATTGAAAAAATCCTTGTATGGACTTAAGCAGGCCCCACGGACTTGGTATAAAAGGTTTGCAGACTATGTTTCATCTATTGGGTTTTTTACACAAAGAAACAGTCGATAATTCATTGTTCATATATCGTCGTGGTACTTCCCTGACTTATATTTTATTATATGTGGATGATACTATCTTGACTGCCTCTACTGATACTTTAAGCAAGTCTATCATGACCATTCTCAGTTCTGAGTTTGCTATGAAAGACTTGGGACCCTTGAGTTATTTTTTGGGGATTGCTGTCTCTCGTCATGCAGGTGGGTTATTCTTATCACAATAAAAGTATGTCGCGGAGATAATTGAAAGGGCTGGTATGTCCTTATGTAAATCTACTTCCACTCTAGTTGATACTAAGCCCAAGCTGGGTGCTGCGGCTGGCTCACCTTACGAGGATCCCACTCACTATCACAAACTTACTGGAGCTCTATAATATTTTACTTTCACGAGACCGGATATTACGTATGTCGTATAGCAGGTGTGTTTGTTTATGCATGATCCTAGGGTGGAGCACATAAATGCGCTCAAACGCATTATCTGATACATTAAGGGGACACTTGACTATGGCTTGCATCTATATCCATCATCAGCCTCTACTCTTGTCTCGTATACCGATGCTGATTGGGGTGGCTGTCCAGATATCAGATTATCCACGTCAGGTTATTACATGTTTCTTGGTGATAACTTGGTCTCGTGGTCTGCCAAACGACAAGATACATTATCACGCTTCAGTGCCGAGGCCGAGTATCGAGGAGTAGCCAATGTGGTGTCTGAATCATGTTAGTTAAGTAATCTTCTCTTGGAGCTTCACTTTCCCATTCAAAAAGCTATATTGGTATATTGTGATAATATTAGTGCCGTTTATCTTTCTGGAAATCCGGTTGAACACCAACACACTAAACATATTGAGATGGATATCCATTTTATTCGCAAAAAGGTAGCTCGTAGACAAGTACGCGTCCTACATGTTCCTTCCAGGTATCAAATTGCAGACATCTTCACTAAGGGTGTTCCCTCGGTCCTATTTGAAGATTTTAGGGACTGTCTCAGCGTACGAAGACCGCCTGCTATGACTGCGGGGTGTAATAAATACACGGTATATACGTTGTGTATATCACAGGCAGATTGTTGAATAATGGGCTGTTAAATCCCGTGATATACACGGTATATACATGTCATGTATATCAAGGTTTAGTAGTCTATTTTAGATATGATTTATTGTAATTAAATTAGAGTTGTACACCTACCATAATTATATAATTAGTGTACAAGTAGAATAAGCTTTTAGGAGTAGAATAGGAATAAGATTTTTCTATTATGGAAATTGTAAATTGTATATATACTATTTCATTAATGAAAATAATCAAGGGATTATTTCTTTCACAACCAAAATCCAGGAAATTTTTTTTTTCTATTGTAATAAAATATACAAACTTTAATGATGAGTTGAAAAACTGTTTTATCTAAAAAGAATTGAAAAACTATTTGCAGGCACATTTTCTATTGTTATGACTTCATTTCAAATTAGAAAATTCAATAGTTCACCGGACATCTAATTTCAGGTTATCGAGTTACTCTTGTAAGATGATATTAATCTCCCTTGGGGAGTCTTTCATTAATATCAAGGTATATATAGAGTACAATATTCATCCCTTATACAATAGGAATCCTAAGCCTATACAAAAGAGGAATCCTAGTCTTACCATAATTATATTTACACAATATATGGAAATATTCTAATTATGGGTAGAAAATATATTGTTTCTTATATTTACATGTTTACAACTCTCTCTGTTGGTGATATTATGAAGCATTGGAGTGAAGTGAAGCATTGGGTTATGGTTCTTTTTCTGCAAAGAGAAACGTTTCTACAGAAAAGTGTGTATGAGGAGTTGCCTCTTTTTCTTTTATGAAGCGTTGCTGATTATTGATGAAGGAATTTGAAACATTGGAGTGAAGTGAAGCATTGGAGTAACTACTGATCTAACTGCGTGCCTATGTGCTTATTAAGGTATGTGTTAGACAATAGATTAAGGGGACACTTAATAAGCTTGTCTATATGCGAAACAAATCAGCGTTTATTTGGTCTTCTCTCCTACACTTTAGGCATAGAGTTAGCCTTTGACTTGAAAATAATGTATCAAAAATCGCACGAGCATAACAAAGTATGTCTCTTCCTCAGAATTCTGGCCTAATCAGCTCTGTGTTTGGCAATAAAATAAGGAAACTCTTGAGCTAATTGTCTATATAGGAAAACATACATCAGATTTATTAGTCCTTTGCTGGAAGCTTTAAAGGTCGTTAGTATTTTCTCAAGTACAGAAGTACTCCGTATTCTGGGCTCTTCAAATACACCAAGTCTTTAGGTAGAATTTAATGCAAAATATGTTAAGAATTTACGTAGACTTTCTGAGTTGAAAAAAATGGATCAGAAATTGCACGAACACAAGAAACTATGGTACTAATCATGTTCACATTAAAGATTATGAGGCATTTGTAGAAATTACTTTCACATATTACAACAGTAATAACATGAGAAAATCAAAAGGCAACAGAGAATCATTAAAAAGAAAGGCATAAAATTTCAAACTGAATTTAATAGAAGTGAACTTACAACTCGACTTCAACGGAAATTTATACGGCCAATGATTTTACCGGGAAAATAGATGGAGGGAATAGTAACGGACCAAATATCTGACCCACTAACTCCTCATTCAACCTACTGAAGACTAATGTACTGGAATACAACTACAACAGTTCACAGTATCCCTGATTTGAGTTCCCCACCCACTTGATAACGGTTGGAATCACAACTTTGTTTATGTTGTGAGGCTATGGAAGATAGTGTCCTTATCTTTTGATTAGAAAATAAACTAACCTCTTTCCTTGGCTTTCTTGAAAATATTCTGTATGGAAAACTGGGAAGTGGTCTTCCTAGTCATGCATGCAGGTTTTAAATTTTTAAAGCGAGCAAAATAAGATGGTGCAACTTTTCGGAAGATGATGTTAGATTGAATGCAATCTTCAAACAGGCGTCAATAGCAAAAGCAAGGTTAGAAGGGAGGCATTTATTCAACAGGGGAGTCACGTCTTTCTGTAGGTTTCTTTTTATAAGGGTATTTTGATAATTTAACTTTTAAGTTAGGATTTTCATAATTTTAATATAGTATAGATAAATAGATAGATAGATAGATAAAGATATTTCTATAAAGGAGAACTCTTAATTGAACATGTTTCATGTCAGTTTGACTAAGATAAGGAAAGAAGACCTCATTTCTAGATTTATATCTATTTGTCTTAGCCCTGCTTCGGAGATTCAATCCGACATTTTATTTTTCCTTTCGTCATTTGAATTTTTTCATGTAAGAGCTGATCTTACCAAATGAATGTAGTGCGATAACAAGTTGTGATTAATTCGGGATAATCGGTAACAAGACAAGCAACAAAGACATTCAAAGACTAGGAAAAAAGATAGTAGTACGTGCTGAAATATCAGTTGTAAAAGAAATAATCCCTTGATTATTTTCATTAAATGAAAGAGTATATATACAATTTACATATTTCCATAATAGGAGAATCCTATTCCTATTCTACTCCTAAAACCTTATTCTACTTGGATACTAACTATACAATTATGGTAATACAAATATTATAGTAAGTGTACAATACTAATTACACCACAACATTACCTAAATTAGGAGACTATAACCTTACCTAAACTATGTCCTATGTACACGGTAATTCATAGAAACCGAGAGCCCAATATACACAATATACACATGTATATTGTGTGTATATTATGTATATTTAACACACACCCGCAGT
The DNA here is from genome assembly GCA_034509755.1 of Anisodus tanguticus. Taxonomy (NCBI): domain Eukaryota; kingdom Viridiplantae; phylum Streptophyta; class Magnoliopsida; order Solanales; family Solanaceae; genus Anisodus; species Anisodus tanguticus. The sequence continues at coordinate 21,347,120 of CM067545.1, forward strand.
CATAGCGGGTGGTCTTCGAACGCTGAGACTGTCCCTAAAATCTTCAAAAAGGACCGAGGGAAGACCCTTTGTAAAGATGTCGGCAATTTGATACCTTGACGGGACATGGCAGACGCGTACATGACCACGAGCAACCTTTTCGCGGACAAAGTGAATGTCCATCTCGATATGTTTAGTGCGCTGGTGCTGAACCGGATTACCAGAAAGGTAAATGGCACTAACATTATCGTAATAAACCAAGGTTGCTTTCTGAATAGGACAATGAAGCTCCAAAAGTAAATTACGTAACCAACATGATTCCGAGACCACATTAGTTACCCCTCAATACTCGGCCTCAGCACTGGATCGGGACAATGTCGACTGACATTTTACAGACCATGAGACTAGGTTATTGCCAAGAAACATACAATAGCCAGACGTAGACCGTCTAGTATCCGGACAGCCACCCCAATCAACATCCGTATACGAGACAAGTGTGGATGTCGAGGAAGGATATAAATGCAAACCATAGTCAAGTGTACCCTGAATATACCAAATGATGCGTTTGAGTGCATTCATGTGCTCAACTCTGGGATCATGCATAAACAAACACACCTACTGGACAACATACGTAATATATGGTCTCGTGAATGTAGGATACTGAAGGCCCCCTGCAAGACTGCGATAGCGGGTCGGATACTCGTATGGTACGCCAACCGCGACACTAAGCTTAGGCTTAGTATCAATTGGAGTGGAAGTGGACTTACAGGATGACATCCCAGCCCTCTCAATGATCTCAGCTGCATACTTCCTTTGAGATAAGAATAACCCACCTACATGACGAGTGACAGCAATTCCCAAAAAATAACTCAATGGCCCCAAGTCTTTCATAGAAAACTCAGAGTTGAGCATTGTCATGATAGTCTGGCGTAAGGCATCGGAAGAGGCAGTCAAAATAATATCATCCACATATAACAGAATATAGGCCAAGGACGAACCACGACGGTAGATGAATAAGGAATTATCCGACCTGCTGTGAGTGAACCCAATAGTCGAAACATAGTCAGAAAACCACGTATACCAGGCTCGTAGAGACTGCTTAAGCCCATATAAGGACTTCTTCAACAAACAGACATGATGAGGATGTTTAGGATCCCTAAATCCCCAAAGGCTGATGCATATAGACTGTTTCCTTGAGATCTCCATGTAGGAAAGCATTTTTTACATCTAACTGATGAATAGGCCATGCTTTCGAAAGAGCCAAGCTAAGCACAATGTGAATGGAAGCCGGCTTGACCACCGGACTAAACGTCTCACCACAATCTACACCAACCTACTGAGTCTTACCATCACCCACAAGCTGCGCCTTATGTCGGGCAAATGAACCATCTGAATTGTCCTTATGAGCAAAAATCCACATAGACCTAATAATATTAACACCAGATGAATGGGGTACCAACTCCCACGTCTTATTATCAATAAGAGCATTATATTCATCGGTCATAGCAATTTTCTAATTCGAGTCATTTAATACAGACACATGATTACGGGGTAAGGGTGATTTAAGCATATTAGAATATAAATTAAAATGTCTTTTTGGTTTAAAAATACCCCGTTGACTACGAGTAACTGGTCTATGACTCAAGGAAGAATTGGGCGGAATTCGGGAATTTTTTAGGCTCGGGACGGACTGGCCAGTAGGCAGTGGGCCTGCTGGCCTAACACGGTAAACCGACGTCGGAACTGGACCAGTTCCAGAATTGGGCTGGACTGGCCCAATTGCTGAAATTGGCCCAGTGACTATACTGGGAATCGTAGCTTGTGACGGACCAGTGGGGCCAGCGGGAAGTGGGCCCGCTGGATAATTTTGAGTGTGGGACATGTCCGAAAAATGGTAAATAATATATGGGGATATACTATCATCCAAAAAATTATACGAACTAGGCACAGATTACTCACCTTAGCAAACAAAAATTGGGATTCATAAAAAATGACATAGCGACTAATGATGATTTTATTAGAGGATACATTAAAGCATTTGTAACCACGATGATTAGACGGAAAACCCAAAAACACACACGGAGTAGACCGGGCCTGAAGTTTGTTAATAGTGATTGACAGGAATAACTGATAACACAAACACCCAAACACCCAAAGATGTGAATACGAAGGAGTCTTATTATATAAAATTTGAAGGGGGGAGAATATGTTAAACCTTTGGAAGGAATTATGTTAAGGAGATATGTAGCCATTTCTAGAGCATGATGCCAAAAAGACGGGGGTACGGAAGCATGAATCAATAAAGTTCGGACAATGTTATTTATGGTATGAATTATGCGTTCGGCTTTCCCATTTTGTGAAGACGTACGAGGACAAGAAAAATGAAAATTGATCCCATTATTAGCACATAATTCCCGAAACACCCCGTTGTCATATTCTTTGCCATTATCACACTGAATATTTTTTATTTCTTGTTCGAATTGGGTTCTAATGAATGCTCTAAATTTTAAGAAGATGGAAAAAACTTGAGATTTTTTTGCTATCGGAAAAGTCCATAAAACTTAGAATAATCATCCAAAAAGAGAACATAATACCGATGACCCAAAGAACTAAGAACACGAGACGACCATAAGTCGCTATGAATAATATCAAATGGCATTAAAGTATGAGAATTTGAGTCTACAAATGGCAACCTAACAATTTTTCCTAAAGAACAAGACTGACAATTTGGAGTACTACGCGTACCCTTACATGAAATAAAATTATTTTTATCTAATGATGACAAAAGAGATGATCCCGGATGACCAAGACGAGCATGCCACAAGGAAGGAGAAAGGGCTGCAAATGTGGATGGCAGGGCTTGACTCGATGGACGGGAACTGGGTGTGATAGGATAAATATCTCCCCTACTATCACACCTCATGAGAGGACTCCCCGTCTTGAAATCCTTCACAGAGAAACCAAATGGATCAAATTCAATAGAAATAGAATTGTCAGTAGTGAATTTACGAACACACACTAAGTTTTTAATCAATTTGAGGGCATGTAGGGTGTTTTTCAAGATAAGAGGTGGATGAGGGGGAGACAAAGTTTTATGACCATAACCACGAATTGGAATAGAATTACCATTACCAATAATTATGCCGCGAGGGTTGCTCAAATTGGAATAAGACGAGAGCGTACCTGAATCGGATGTCATGTGGGTAGTGGCACCGGTGTCCACATACCAATTTGGGTCCGGAGGATTTAAACTATGCGTGTGCATTGCGACTTCGATGTCGGTAGACGTGGGTGTCGCTGCGTGATGGGCTTGCGGGGGCCGAGGTCCAAGTACCCCTGCTTGCTGCCTCGGCCCAGAGGGATAATTAAAAGTGGGCCACTACATGTTGGGCCTGGACTGTTGCTGGGCTACCACTGTTTGACCCATATTATGAGGCCCACTGCCACTACATAAGGGCCCACTGTGGGGCCCAAAATTATTGCTACTGCTGACTGCCCCGAGGGGCACCACCGCCACCACCACTATTTCGATTGCCGCCATTGTTGCCACTGTGATTCTTGCCATTATTTTTCTTATTTCCTCTCTTTTTGCCGCCACCGTTGTTGCAATTTTGGCCTGAGTTGTTGGGATCGGTAGGATGAACTGTGGATTCGGTCATCATACCTACAGGACTAGTACCGGTAGCCGCCTTTTTAGCCATGCCCGCTTCTTCGAGTATAAGCATAGAATGAGCTTGATAAAATTATGGAAGTAGATTGCTTTGACGAAGAAGCGTGCCAACACCACTATAGGCATCGGAGAGGCCTGAAACCATTTGGAGGACCAAACGATCATTTGAAATCAGCGCGCCAACATTGCGGAGTTGGTCGGCCAATTCCTTTAATCTTTTGCAATAAGCCTAAACGTTAGGAAAATCTTCCATATTGACGTGGGAGAAATCTTGCTCAAGTGTAACAACTCTAGAATTTTGATTATCTTGGAATATATCATGTAGTCTATCCCAAGTTGCCTGTGCCGTAGCGTCAGGTTCAATAATCGTTTGCAAAAGATTGGTAGAAATTGTGGAATATATCCACTGAAGGACGGTGGCATCAAGAGTCGTCCACAACTTAGGATCATCCTCGCGTCTTGGCACCTCCGTATCCTCAGGAGCCGCGGGGATTATGTGATAGATGACTTGATGCGATCATGCGTGAATTTTGAACAGTTCGACTCACGTCGCATATTGGACGTTTCTATTTCAAGAACAAGATGGATGTTATTCTTGATGTTAGAAACTGTAAGGGCAGGATGAAAAGTGTTCCCGGATGTAGACATATTGATAGAACAATATGTGATTGAGGGATTTTGAAGAAAAAATTGGGAAGAGGGAGGATCCCGGCGGCACGAAAAATCGAGAGCAAAGGCCTTGGAAATTTAAAGGAGGTCGACGGAAAAGTTGGAGAATTTGGGAGAGGATATTAACACCTAGACTTCTGATACCATGAATGAAATAATCCCTTGATTATTTTCATTAAATGAAAGAATATATATACAATTTACATATTTCCATAATAGGAGAATCCTATTCTACTCCTAAAACCTTATTCTACTTGGATACTAACTATACAATTATGGTAATACAAATATTATGGTAAGTGTACAATACTAATTACACCACAACATTACCTAAACTAGGAGACTAAAACCTTACCTAAACTATGTCCTATGTACACGGTAATTCATAGAAACCGAGAGCCCAATATACACATGTATATTGTGTGTATACTAGGTATATTTAACAAGTTGGTTATAGAAAAAATAAGACACTCAACGACTACGAAAGAAGTAGATTTATTACTGACACCATCTTACCAAAAAGTGACATTTTCAGTTTTGGAAACACTCCTTCATTGGTGGTTAAACTACAAAAGTTTACTGAATTGTCTCGATTCTTGGTGTTTTATTTCCTTGTTTTAAAATAGGAGATTATATCGTGAGCTATTAGGAGTTGTCGTAAGTCATTTTTAGGTTGAAATATAAGATTTAAATGCAAAAAGACAGCAGATTGTATTGGACAAAGACAAGATATAGAAGATTTAGCGTTGTGTCTACTCAAAATTTAACATCTGCGTTGTGTCTACTCAAAAATAAAATCTCTTTCTTGTTGCAACATCTCTAATGAGAGGTCTAAGAGTCGTGCGTCATGGGATAAAATTGACAAAATGACCACGTTTCGATGTACATAATTGAAAAAATAGATATTAAGTACGTACTTGGACATAATTTGGTTAAAGTTTGAATAAAACAAGTATTTGAAATTAAAGTCGAAAAAAAGTATTTGGAACTTAATAATTGAAGGGCTGCATTTTATTTAGAAAGATTCTCCTAAAATTTTAATACCTTGATATATATACTCATAAGCTATTGAAAGCTGATAGAATATTTCTAGAATATTCTTTGTACATCTCCTATATTAGATAAAATTATAGTTTAATTGTAATTAAGAAGTGCAGTTCAATTGTAATTAGGAAGATTAGTTACCTAGTTTGTAAAGGAGTAAATAATTATGTAACACTATATATATTTTAGATAATTGAAGGAAGTTTATTCCATGAGTTTATTTCATACCCAAGTTTACAATATATACAACTCTAACAATTAAGATTTGCTATCTCTAAGAATATACTAATTAATGTAATTGATCTAATCAATCCTAATTGATCTAATCAAACCTAATTCTATGATACTAATTTATAATTACAATATTCATGATTGAATGTGTTTGGAGACAATTATGGGATTGACCCATAATTATCTTAATAGTCCCTCGTAGTCTTAGCGGGAGGTTCTCGTATGCTGAGACTGTCCCTGAAATAATCAAATAGTACGTGCGGAATACCTTTGGTGAATATTTTGGCAATCTGATAACGGGACGGTACATGGAGAACACAGACTTGTCCACGTGCAACCTTTTCTCGAACAAATAATATATCCATTTCTATGTGTTTTGTGCGTTGATGTTGGACAGGATTACCGGATAAGTATATCACACTCACATTATCGCAATAAACCACAGTTGCCTTTTCAACGGGACAATGTAATTCTAAAAGGAGATTATGGAGCCAACATGATTCAGCAACCACATTGACTACCCCTCGGTATTCTGCTTCTGCGCTTGACCGAGACATTGTTGGTTGTCGTTTGGATGACCATGAGATAAGGTTATCTCCAAAAAACACACAATAACCAGAGGTGGAACAACGTGTGTCTAGGCAGCCACCCCAATTCGCATTTGTATAAGACGAGAGACTCGAAATGGAGGACTTATACAGATGCAGACCAAAGTGAAGAGTACCCTTGATATACCGCAGAATTCACTTGTGAGCCCCCATATGTTCTTCTTTTGGATCATGCATATGTAAACACACTTGCTGAACCACATATGATATATCATGTCTCGTGAAAGTGAGGTACTGCAAGGCCCCTACAAGGTCAACGGTAGTGTGTCAGATCACTATATGGGTCTCTGTAGCGTTGCTTAATTTGGCCTTTGTATCAACATGTATGTGTGACGGTTTGCAGGAGGACATACCAGTTTTTTCAATGATCTCCTCGGCGTATTTATTTTGACTGAGAAACAGACCACCTACATATTGGGTTACAGCAATTTCCAAAAAATAATTTAATGGACCCAAATCCTTCATTGCAAATTATGTTGCAAGGAGGGACATAATAGACATGTGAAGTAATGTAGATGAGGTCGTGAGAATGATGTCATCCACATATAATAGGATATAAGCCATGTCGCATCCTTTCTTGTTAAGGAATGATCAAACTTGCTATGTGAGAAACCCAGTGTGGATACAAACCCCGCAAACCTGTTATAACATGCCCGTGGAGCCTGTTTCAAACCATATAAGGATTTTTCAACAGGCAAACATAATCCGGATGTGTAGAGTCTTGGAAACCCAACGACTGGTGCATGTAAATTATCTCCTGCAAATTGTCATGTAAGAATGCATTTTTGACATCCAACTGATGATTGGACCAGGATTTTGACAGTGCCAGGCTAAGAACCGTCCTGATAGTTGCTGGCTTAACTACCGGATTGAATATTTCACCACAATCCACGCCAACCTTCCATTACCAATAAGACGAGTTTTATATCTTGCATAGGAGCCATCAAAATTCTTTTTACGACAAAAGACCCACATAGACCGAATAATGTTGACATTAGATGGACGGGGCACTAACTCCCATGTCTTATTTTTAATAAGAACATCAATTTCGTCTAACATGACAACTTTCCAATTTGGGTCTGATAGGGCTGTTTTGGGATTTGTTGGTAGAGGTGATGGTTGGACCGAAGATGTTAGGTTAAAATAACGTTTGGGCCAAAAGATCCCATGTATGTCATTGGTTTCAATGGTCCGAGATTGGGCTAACCCCATTGTCTGGGGATTAGGGGTCTCAACCAATGTAGTGGGCCAAGAGAGGGTGGTGTTTTGGGCCAAGGTTGAATTTTGTTGGAGTTGGGTTTCCACTGGTTTATTGGGTTGGGAGTCTCGGGTTTGGTTTACGGGTGAGAGAGCAGTGGGCTCCCTCACTTGGACCAGGAAACCACTTGAAGTGGATTGGGCCAAGACTGACGGTAAATAGGCAGTGGCATCCACAGCACGGACTGGTCCAGTCCCATTTCGTGGTTGGGCCGGTCCCATGGATTTTAGGTATTAAGATGGTGTTGTAAAATTTGATGTATTCCATTGTCCAAGAAATCATATGAAGGGGGAGATGCCACAAGAGAATTAGCAAACGGGAATGTAGACTCGTCAAAAACTACGTGACGAGAGATAATGATCTTCCCGTTCATCATATCATAACACTTATATCCCCTATGATTTGGTGGATATCCCTAAAACACAAAAGTATTGGAACGGGCCTAAAGTTTATTAATGATAGTGGACGGAAATAAGGGATAACACAAACACCCAAAAATCCTCAAATGTGCAAAACACGGGATGCGGTGGTACAACATTTGTGTAGGTGACACACTGGAGAGTATTTTGCTAGGAATAATATTTAAAATATATATAGCCATTTGGAGTGTATGATGCGAAAAAGTTGGTGGTGTGGATGAATGCACAAGAAGTGTGTGAATCATATTGTTAATTGTTCGAATTTTCCTTTCTGCTTTCCCATTTTGAGGTGATGTATGTGGATATGAAAGACGCAAAGACATCCCATTTTGGTTACAAAAATCATTAAATTGAGCATTTATGAATTCCCTCCCATTGTCACATTGAAAACATTTAATGGATTTGTCAAATTGAGTTTTGATAAAATTACTAAATTGTTTTAAAATGGTGTAGGCTTGCGATTTTTTTCCTAAGGGAAATGTCCATAGAAAATTTGAATAATCATCTAAAATGAGCATATAATATTTATGACCTGCAGAACTCAAAATCGGTGATGTCCACAAATCACAATCCATAAGATCAAATGGCATAACTGTATGTGAAGTAGAGGATGAAAATGGAAGTTTAACATGCTTCCAAAAACACATGTTTAGCAAACAGAAGAGTCCAACAGTTTATACAAGCAACAAAATTATTTTGTCTAAGATTATTCAAAATCGATGCTCCCGGGTGTCCCAACCGATTGTGCCATACGATAGGGAAAATAGCTGCAGAGGTTGATGGTTTGGTTACATGATTGTTCGAACCGGTAGTGATGGGATACAATTCCCCTGTGCTATTACATCTCATTAGTGGCATCCCCGTCTGAAAATTCTTTATAGAAAACCCAAATAGATCAAAATTGACAAAAACATTATTGTCAGTTGTAAAACGTCATACAAATATCAAGGTTTTAATCAATTATGGTGCATGTAGGACGTTTTTCAAATATAACGGTGGGTGGGGGGAGTTTTACCTGACCAAATACCACAAATTGGAATTTCCTGTCCACTGCCGACAATAATATTTTTATTACTGCTCATATTAAAATAAGATGAGAGATTATCTTGAGATGTTGTCATGTGTGATGTAGCCCCTCTGTCCATGTACCATGAATCATCTGGAATATTCAGATTCATGTTGTTCATTGCCTGTTCGAAATCGGTTTGAGCATAACAGATGGAGGATGGTGCATGGGCTGCAAACGCTTGTTGTGGACGAGAACCTAGAAGTCTGGGATATCGGTTCGAAGATGATGGCCTGCCCTACGAAGAGGTAGGGTAGGGGCATAGAGGAGCAGCCCACTGTGGTGGCCAATCCCACGGCGAGTACTGCCCCCAGTGGGCCTTGCCGAGCTGGATTGGTAACTGCCACCACTGCCCATATGGATGGTGGTTGCCGCTGCCGGCGGCGGGTTGACCGCCATTATTTTTTCCTTTGTTGTTGTTTCAATTTGACCCTCATTTTTTACCATTGGTGTTGCGATTTCCAGTTCCTCCCGAACCGGAATTTTGTGTTGCAAAATCCTTGGAGGTGCAGACGAGTGTCGTTCCGGCGGTGGCTGCCCATGAGGCTGTTTGTTTTGCCTTGCGGGTTTCTTCAAGAATCAATCTCGAACGAGCCTCATTAAATGGAAGCAACGGATTACTTTGTTGAATGAATATAGCCACCTCATCATAGTTTTCATTCAACCTTGCAATCAATTGAAGAATCGACCTTTGATTTGTCACCGACGTACCAATGTTAGATAGTTGGTCGGCAAGCATCTTTAATTATTGACAATAAGTGGATACGTTTGAGAAGTCATCCAATTTGACATTGGTGAATTGGTTTTCAAGATATACAACCCTAGAAAGTTTATTATCTTGAAAAATATTTTGTAAACGTTCTCAAGCTTGTTGAGCCGTAGAGTCCGGTTCCAAAACGGTATGCAAAAGGTCATTGGAAATGGTGCCATAAATCCATTGAAGGACTATAGCATCTAAGAGAGACCATAACTTTTTGTCAACAAGGGTGGTGTCCGATGAAGACTCAGAAGGAATAATATGGTTGATAACCTCGTATGCTTGGCAATGTATTTTAAATAACTCCGCCCAAGAGAAGTATTGCCCTTTTTTCCATCTCAAGAGTTACCGGAATAAAATTCTTGACGTTATTGACGGCAAGAGCAGGATGGAATTATTTTTGGTCGGCCATGGTTACCCCCACAACATACAAGAAAATGAGAAAAAAATAGGTAGAAGGAAATCCTAAATAAAATTAGGAAGAGGAACCCAAGGGGTGGGTGGTTTTGTGGACAAGAGGAGGTGGTTTCGGCTAGGTTTAGGGTTAGGTTTATAAATAGGAAAAACCCTAATTAGGGTATCTGAATGGTTTAGGGTTTAGGGGTGATTTTCCGAGAATGGGGGGTGGGCGGCCGAGTGAAGTAGGGAAAAGAATTTTTTTTTAGCTCTGATACCATGAAGATAATGGATCTTGTGCTTTGTAAAGAATAGATCTTTGGCCTAACTCAATCCCAAAAGCTAGCTTGTAAGGTGAGGATTGTCCAAGTCTATATAAGGAGTCCATGTTCCCATTGCATTTCCGATGTGGGACTCTTAACACTCCCCCGCACGCCGGACCTCGTTAACTGGAGCATGGACAATATAATTTGGGAACCCAACATCTGTGAACAAAGAATTAGAATGAGACTGACTTTGCTACCATGAAGGAAGTTTATTCCATGAGTTTATTTCACTCCCAATTTTACAATATATACAACTTTAACAATTAAGACTTGCTATCTCTAAGAATATACTAATTAATGTAATTGATCTAATCAATCCTAATTGATCTAATCAAACCCTATTCTATGATACTAATTTACAATTACAATATTCATGATTGATTGTGTTTGGAGACAATTATAGGATTGATCCATAATTATCTTAACAATAACAATCAATAAAAGGTAGAGAACATATTCCTTTATGGAATCACCAATCAAACTCTAAAATTCTCCGTCGATCCCCTATCTTGGCCGCCCAACCCTAGGCAGTCGCCCTCCCCCCTCTTATTTCTACTACCTCTCTCTGATTTTCACCAAAATTTTTAAATAGTTGAACAACATAAATTCCATCCCGCTCTTGCAGTTAACAACATCAAGAACTTCATTCCCATAAATATTGATATAGAAAAGGGTCAGTATTCCTCTTTGGAGAATTTGTTTAAGATTCATTGTCATATGTACAAAGTCATCGATCATATCATCCCTCTTAAATCAAAGCCCCTGGAACACCCTGATGATTCTGCTGATGAAATTTGGTCCCGCTTAGATGCGGTTATCCTACAATGGATCTACGGCACAATCTCGAATGATCTATTGCATACAACCATTGAATCCGATGCCACTACCCGACAAACGTGGGAGCGCTTGAAAAGTATTTTTCAAGATAACAAGACACAACATGCCTTGTACCTGGAAAATCAATTTAAGGACATTCAGCATGATGATTTTCCGAATGCGTCGGCTCATTGTTAGGAACTTAAGATGATTACAGATCAAATTTCTAACGTCGGTGCACCAATCACTAATTAATGATTGGTGATGCAACTCATTGCGGGTTTGAATGACACTTATGACAGCGTCACTACCATCCTCTAACAAAGCACGAAATTTCCTCCATTCTATGAGGCCCGTTCGAGACTTATACTTGAAAAACTAGAAAAAGCAAGCAGGTTGTGGCTCATGCGAGCACTGTCGATGCCACTCTCATCACTATCGGCGACTCCTCACCCGATATCATGGCCTTATTTTTCGGTTCACAAAACCGGCAACCTAATGAACTGATACATTACCCGCCATCCTGGAATCACCATAAAGGAAGAAACTCTGGCAAAGCCCGCGGCAGTCCCAGCGGGAGCAGCAACAGTAGTGGGAGGGGCCAGCCACTGCCGGCTGGCAGCAACCTGCAACATTAGCGGCAGTGGCAACAACCTCCGTCGTGGGCTACCTATCCGCCATAGGCTATGTGGCCCCAGCCGTCTTGGGCTGCTCCACCTTGCCCATACCCGACGTTCTCCTGGGCACCACCTCTGGCCCTACAGCCCCAGCGTGGGCATCCTCGGCATACGTCCTCAGCAGGCATATAGTGCACATGTTTCTCCTCCTTCCACCTATGCCCCGACGGATATTAAGGCGGCTATGAACACAATGTCCCTCAATATTCCAGACAACAGTTGGTATATGGATATTAGCGCCATATCTCATATGACAGCATCTAAAGGTACTCTCTCGTCTTATTTCAATACGAGCAATTTAAATCGTAATATTATTATTGGCAATGGACAAGACATTCCTATTCGAGGTTGTGGATAATGATCCATCTCCCCACTACAACCCCCCATTAGCTTTAAACAATGTCCTACATGCCTCGAAACTTATCAAAAATCTAATCTATGTACGTCGTTTCACAACCGATAATAATATTTTCCTTGAATTTGATCCTTTTGCTTTTTCTATGAAGGACCTTATGACAGGGATGTGAATAATGAGATGTGAAAGCACCAGAGACTTCTATCCTATTACCATCACCGTCGGTCATCCAACCTCCTCTCCGTCATCCTTTACAACTATTTCCTCCTCTTTTTGTCATAATAGATTAGGACATCCAGGAGACTCTGTTTTATGCTCACTTCGCAACAATAAATTTATTGATTGCAAACATGTATCTTATCCTCCTGTTTGTGAATCTTGTGTTTTAGGGAAACATGTCAAGTTGCCATTTTTTCTCCATCCACCCGTACTTTAATGCCTTTTAATATTAAACCCAGTGATTTATGAACTTCTCTTATTTTAAGCACAGCCGACCATCGATACTATATGTTGTTTTTAGATGATTATTCAAACTTCCTGTGGACTTTTCCATTGGTAATAAATCCCAAGTCTATTCTATTTTTTCTCCATTTAGCGCTTTCATTAAGACACAATTTCAAAATAATATCAAATGTTTTCAATGAGACAATGGGAGGGAAATCGATAATAATCAATTCAAACTTTTCTGCGCCAAACACGGTCTTATTTTTCATTTTTTCTGTCCCCACACCTCTCCACAAAATGAAAAAGTTAAACGAAAAATTAAAACCACAAACAAGGTAGTTCGTGCCCTTTTTGCTCACGCCTCTATCTCCCCTCCTTTTGGCATTACGCTCTATCCATGGCAACCTATCTCTTAAACATTCTCCCCAACAAGTCTCTCAAACACAAGTCTCACACTCAAGTTCTCTATATTCGAGATCCTTCCTATAAGCAATTAAGAACTTTCGGATGTCTATGCTACCCCCTCTATCCTTCCACACAAATCAACAAGTTGCACCCTAGGTCCACCCCATGTGTATTTTTGGGTTACCCCTTAATCATCGTGGTTACAACTGTACGACCTGTCCAATCGAAAAATAATCATTTCTCGGCATGTCATATTTGATGAGTCTCAATTCCCCTTTGCCAAACTAAATTCACCACTTTCGAATTCCTATGACTTTTTAAATGACGGTCTTAATCCCCTTCTAATCTATCATTTGCAAAATCAGTCGTTACCATCACCGGTGCCCAACCTAACTTTCTTTGTCCCATCTCGGGTGGGCCAGCCGGCCTTGCCACAGGCTCCTCAAAACAACCACTCTCAGCTTCCTGAGGTCACTGCCTCTCCTCGACCAGTGACGATGCCCCTTCTCCCTTATTCTGCCACCCTCTCTCAGCCTACCAATCTTCCCAGCAGCTTTCTAATCCCGTCCACCCTCCCACGGAACCCATACAGATAATGGAAACCCATGCTAAGCATGACATTTCCAAACTCAAACAACAATTTAATTTATCGAATTCAGTTGCCCCTTCACCTCTTCCTTGCAACCCAAAACATGTCTTGTCCGATCCCAATTGGAAATCAACCATGATTGATGAATATAATGCTTTTATTGAAAATATGACGTGGGAGCTAGTGCCCCATCTTCCTGATGCTAATGGTATTCGTTCTATGTGGATTTTTAGACATATAAAGAAATCTGACGGTTCTTTTGAGAGGCACAAAGCCCGTCTTGTAGGTGATGGCAAGTGTCAACAAGTGGACATGGATTGTCATGAAACTTTCAGCTCGGTGGTGAAACTGATAACTATTCAGACCGTTTTCAGTATTGTTTTGTCCAAATCATGGCCCATTCATCAGCTAGATGTCAAAAATGTCCTCTTGCATGGAGACCTTCATGAGATGATGTATATGCATCATCATTTGGGATTCAGGAATCTAGTACATCCGGATTATATGTGTCATTTGAAAAAATCTCTCTATGGATTGAAACATGCTCCTCATGCGTGGTACCAACGGTTTGTTGACTTTGTATATCCTATCGGTTTTTCACATAGCAATTTGATCACTCACTTTTCATCTATAGCAAGGGTAACGACATGGCATACATTCTATTATATGTTGATGACATCATCCTAACTACATCTTCTGATGCACTTCGCCGATCCATTATGTCACTCATTGCCTCTGAGTTTGCTATGGAGGATTTTGGCCCCCTAAGCTATTTTTTGGGTATTGTTGTTACGAGACATGCAGGTGGCTTATTTCTTTATCAAAAGAAGTACGCCAAAGAGATTCTTGATCGAGCAGGCATGACGTGTGAAAAACTGGTCCACACACCGATGGACACTAATTCCAAACTCAGTGCCTCTTCGGGTTCTCTATATGCCGATCCGACTCACTATCACAGCTTAACAGGAGCATTGCAGTATCTCACTTTAACGAGACTAGATATATCCTATCCCGTGCAGTAAATATGCTTATACATGCACAGCCCGACGGATGAGCATATGAATGCCCTCAAATGAATTTTGTGATATGTACAAAGTACTCTTCATTTCGGCTTACACATGCACAAGTCCTCACTCTCCGACCTCACCTCTTATTCTGATGCTGACTTGGGTGGATGTCCTGACACTCGTCGATTCACGTCGGGTTACTGTATTTTCCTCGATGATAACTTGCTTTATTGATCTTCTATAAGACAACCTGCTCTGTCTCGATCTAGTGCCGAAGCCGAGTACCGAGGTGTAGCGAATGTTGTCTATGAGTCTTGTTGGATACGTAACCTTCTCCTGAAACTTCACTACCCTATCCATAAGGCTACATTGGTCTATTGTGATAATGTAAGTGCGATATATCTTTTCGGAAATCCCGTTAAACATCAGTGCACTAAACACATTGAAATTGATATTCACTTTATACGTGAGAAAGTTGCTTGTGGACAAGTTCATGTACTTCATGTTCCTTCCCGATATCACATTGCTGACATATTTACTAAAGGACTTCCGCGCATACTCTTTGATGATTTCTGAGCCAGTCTCAGCGTACGAAAACCTCTCGCATCGACTGCGGGGGTATGCAGAATATTTCTAGAATATTTTTTGTACATCTCCTATATTAGGTAAAATTATAGTCCAATTGTAATTAGAAAGATTAGTTACCTAGTTTGTAATAAATTAGTAAATAATTATGTAACACTATATATATTGTACATAATTATCAAATGCGGGATTATAGCTAATTTTATCTTCAAACTAATGTTTAAAATGTATCATAAAAACAATTTGATAAGTAGCTTTAATTTACAATTGATGATCTCAGAAGAACAAAAAAAAATGATTTTCTTTCTTGTTGAGAAAAATTAGTGGGAAAAGAGATAATCATCTGAAGGAGCATTATGTGATCAATCAATCAAGTTATAAAAGTTTATGAGAATTTTATTCTCCTCCTCTTATTCTTCTCTTTGTTTTAAGACTCCTTTACATAATACTACCAATGATAAATTTATAGAATATATATGAAAGTATTGGGATGGTAGGAAAATATAAAAGGAAGAGGAAGAAGATTTTGCATAAAATTTGGAGTAAAATGGGGATTTCACTGATTTTAGGCGAATAACTGGACAAAGAAAATAAGAAAATACTAACAAAAGATAAAATAAAAATAGTAGGTGGAAATTTGCAAAGGTTATGAGAGAGGTGGAGAATCATTTTGAAGAGAAAGAAAATATGGTAAAAATCATCTACGTCTAACTTTTGGCCAAGATTTTGTTGGATATGTAAAGCACGTACGGGAATAGTAAATAACTATTAAAGTGATAGAAAAGATAAACAACAAATATTACAACAACAAGTTGTTAATATCTTGATCTTGAATTGGAACTTCAAATATGGATCTTATATTCGGAAATACAATAACATGAACTGCTACACTTGTGGCTCGTAAATCCACTGAGAATCTGAAAGGTTAGAGTCCTTTGAGATTCAAGTTCACACCTGAAACACTTAGCAACCAATTAGATAATCACAACACCGCCGACTGAGTCAAGAGATGGCTCTCTGTCTTTAAGACAAGATTGCCCCGTATATAGGCTTTACAGAAGTGTGGACAATAGTCTCCCAAGATTAAACAACAAACTATCAAATGTGCAAAGCCTACACAAATGATTCCAGCGAAGAACACAAATAATGAAGATTGCTAAGAGAAGGATTTCTTATCAGAAAAATCTGATCTCTTTGTGGTGTTGTTAACTTGTGAGTATGTTCACTTGTTCATTTTTGTTCATCTCTCATCTCTATAGAATTGAGCCAAAGGCCTCAATTTATAGGTGTGCAACATGGCCTTTGAAATGCCCCATAATGGCATTCAATTGTCATGTAATGGATGACATTTAACCCCCAAGTAATGCAGCAACATAATGGTCCAAGTAATGACTATTATTGGGTGGAATCAATTTCATTGAAACCACCTCAACAATCAAACCTTTGGGATTCCGACGAACGGTCATAGCCTGGGAAGCGCCGGACTCTAATTAGCCAAAAGCCTTTTTGCCGACCAAGCGTCGCGGCCCTGCTAGGGGAGCGCCATGGTGCTCCGACGCCGCGGCCCAGTCCGGTCGGCACCGCGACCCTTCTCAGCTCCGCGGTTCGACCCGTACCATCTTACACTTCTCACAATCATTCCTTTGTTTACCAACGTGGAACACTTGTTATTTATCAAATAACCGTCCATCATTCTATGTCTCAAACATTTCACTTACGTACCAATATCTCTTTCATTAATAAAATTTACGATACTTGGCACTAAGATTGCACGTGTGTGGAAACGACATTTCCGACGTGCGGGGCCCCAATTATTCTAGTCATAAATAATGGGATAAACTTAATTCCACATTAGTAAATTTCCAACAATCCCCTCTTGAAAGAGATTTTAGCGCACACACAACGTGCATACTTTCAGTGAAAAGATATTGCATCAGGAGAGGTAGCTTCTGCTTTGAACATTTCCTAGTTGAATACCCTCGGACTTACTTACTGCGTGGTCAACGTGATATCTTAAACCATGAGTGTTTAATGTAAGCCTAGACAACGGTACCAACACAATACCTCCCATTTATTCATTTCTTCTTATTGTTCTGTCCGTTGTGGCCGTGGAAACACTTGGATTCTTAAGTACGTTCATTTGAGGCAGCATGTCCTCGCACTTAAATAAGTGATCTCCTACAAGGTATCCTGCTATACCCCACTTCACAAGTGTTAGGAATCATTAAAAGTTTTCCCAACCTTAACCTCAACTGTTTGAGGATCGTTAAAGGTTTGGAAGCTTAACATTTATCCACCATGCAGGTAGCACTTTAATGTCTATCGCGGGAATGGCATTGGATTCATGCTTCTTTACAGAAATTATCATCCGAAGTGCTCTTGCTTCCACCGAAGCACTCAACTGAACCTTTTCCAGCTTAGTTTGAACCAAATTCTTGGGATTTCCAGTCAGTATGGTTGGGTTACCACATCAAAGGTTCGTATTGTTTGGGTTTTAAGTCCATTCCCCTAGACATGCAAAACTCTTGATCTTTGGATAGTCCCTTAGTTAAAGGGTCCATTATATCCTTTGATTAGTAACCAAGGAAGTGACACCCATCATGATCAACTTTCATACGGTCTTATGTCTCCGACAGATTCGACAGATAAGTCCAGACGCCGTTATCCGTGTCCTTTCTAAAGCCGAGCGGCTAGCCACAGTGTATAACTATTGAAGGCACAAGTTTCTCCCAATAAGGGACATCCTCTAAGGAGTCGTGAAGTTACTCAACTTCTTTTCATGCGTTTTTTAAAGCAATAAACTCTGATTCCATCATGAATTGGCCAATGCAAGTTTGCTTAGAGGATTTTCCAAGACACACCATACACATCTACTTGTGGCTTTGGTGTTCTTCATATTTGATGTCCAGTTTGCATCATTGTGTTCTCCCAGAACCAGTGGACATCCAGAATACCATAATCCGTATATAAGCAAATATTTCAGATGTCGTCATATCTGTCTTAACGCCTTCTATCGATCATTTCCAGAATCACGGATGAACCTTAGTTCAAATGATCTTCTTAATAGGCCGATACCAGGTCGGTTATAGTGTGTACAATATATTGAACTACATGTGACCTACACATATCGCTCCTTGTATTTGGGTGCACCATGATTCCAATCAGTTCTATGATTCATGTCCATTGGTGGATTCAACGAGACTGTCAAGTATCTCACAACTGAATTTGGAGTTAGACCAGTCCGTTAGATGTCTTAGAAATCCCAATTCCTAAGATGTCATCTCTGCTACCCATATCTTTCATATCGAGACTTTTGTTTCAATAGGACTTCAGGGACTGTTGGATATATAAAGCACATACGGGAATAGTAAATAACTATTACAGTGATCGAAAGAATAAACAACAAATATTACAACAACAAGTTGTCAATATCTTTATCCTGAATTGGAACTTCAAATATGGATCTTGTATTCAAAAATAAAAGAACATGAACTGCTACACTTGTGGCTTGGAGATCCGCTGAGAATCCGAGCGGTTAGAGTCCTTTGAGATTCAAGTTAACACCTGAAACACTTAGCAACCAATTAGATAATCACAACACCACCGGCTGAGTCGAGAGATGGCTCTCTGTCTTTAAGACAAGATTGCCCCCGTATATAGGCTTTACGAAAGTGTGGATAATAGTCTCCCGAGATGAAACAACAAACTATCAAATGTGCAAAGCCTATACAAATTATCCCAGCGAAGAACACGAATAATGAAGATTGTTAAGAGAAGGACTGCTTATCAGAAAAATCTTATCTCTTTGTGGTGTTGTTAACTTGTGAGTATGTTCACTTGTTCATTTTTGTTCATCTCTCATCTCTATAGAATTGAGCCAAAGGCCTCAAAATATAGGTGTGCAAGATGGCCTTTCAAATGCCCCATAATGGCATACAATTTCCATGTAATGGATGACATTTAACCCCCAAGTAATGCAGCAACATAATGGTCCAGGTAATGGCCATTATTGGGTGGATTCAATGCCATTGAAACCACATCAACAGCCAAACATTTGGGATTCCGACAAACAGTCACTGCCAAGGAAGCACCCTGGCTCTGAAGCATTAGCGCCGCAACTATAATTAGCCAAAAGCCTCACTGCCGACCAAGCACAGCGGTGCTCCGACGCTGGGGCCCAGTCCGGTCGGCGCCGCAACCCTTCCCGGCTCCGCGGTTTAACCCGTACCATCTTACACTTCGCACAATCCTTTCTTCGTTTACCAACATGGAACACTTGTTATTTATCCAATAACCATCCATCATTCTATGTCTCCAACATTTTACTTACATGCCAATATCTCTTTCATTAATGAAATTTACGTGACTTGGCACTAAGATTGCACGTGTGTGGAAATCACATTTCCGACGTGCGGGGCCCTAATTGTTCGAGTCATAAATAATGGGATAAACTTAATTCCACATTAGGAAATTTCCAACAATTTCCTCTTGAAAGAGATTTTGGCACACACACAAGGTGCATACTTTCAGCAATCTTTCAGCGAAAAAATATTGCATCAGGAGAGGTAGCTTCCGCTTTGAACCTTCCCTAGTTGAATACCCTCGGACTTACTTACAACGCGGTGAACGTGATGTCTTGAACCGTTAGTGTTTAATGTAAGCCTAGATGACGGTATAAAACACAATACCTCCTCTTTATTCATTTCTTCTTATTGTTCTGTCCGTCGTGGCCGTGGACACACTTGGATTCTTAAGTGCGTTCATTTGAGGCGGCATGTCCTCACACTTAAATAGGTGATCCCCTACAAGGTATCCTGCTATACCCCACTTCACAAGTGTTAGGAATCATTAAAAGTTTCCACAACCTTAACCTCAACCGTTTGAGGATCGTTAAAGGTTTGGAAGCTTAACCTTTACATACCATACAGGTAGCGCTTTAATGTCTATCTCGGGAACGACTTTGGATTCATGTTTCTTTACAGAAATCATCATCCGAAGTGCTCTTGCTTCCACCGAAGCGCTCAACTAAACCTTTTCCAGCTTAGTTTTTCCATTGAACCAAATTCTTGGGATCTCCAGTCAGTATGGTTGGGTTACCACCGCAAAGGTTTGTATTGTTTGGGTTTTAAGTCCATTCTCCTAGACAGACAAAACTATTGATCTTTGGGAAGTCCCTTAGTTAAAAGGTCTGTTATATCCTTTGATTAGTAATCAAGGAAGTGACACCCGTGATGATCAACTGTCATACAGTCTTATGTCTCCGACAGATATGTCCAGACGCCGTCATCCGTGTACTTTATGAAGCTGACCGGCTAGCCACAATGTATAACTGTTAAAGGCACGGGTTTCTCCCAATAAGGGACGTCCTCTAAGGAGTCGTGAAGTTACTCAACTTCTTTTCATACTTTGTTTAAAGTAGTAAACTTTGATTCCATCATGAATCGGCCGATGCAAGTTTGCTTAGAGGATTTTCCAAAACACACCATACACATCTACTTGTGGCTTTGGTATTCTTCATATCTGATGAACAGTTTGCATCACTGTGTTCTCGCAGAATAGCTGGACATCCAGAATATTATAATCCGTAGATAAGCGAATATTTCAGATATCGTCATATCTTACTTAACTCCTTCTATCAATCATTTCCAAAATCGAGTGAACCTTTGTTCAACTGATATATTTTGTAGGACGATACCAGGTCAGTTTTAGTGTGTACAATACATTAAACTGCATGTGACCTGCACTTATCGCTCCTTGTATATGGGTGCACCATGATTCTAATCAGTTCTATGATTCATATCCATTGGTGGATTCAACGAGACTGTCAACTATCTCACAATTGAGTTTGGAGTTAGACCAGTCCGTTAAATGTCTTAGAAATTCCAATTCCTAAGATGTCATCTGTGATAACCATATCTTTCATATAGAGACTTTTGTTTCAATAGGACTTCAGGGACTGTTGGATATGTAAAGCACGTACGAGAATAGTAAATAACTATTACAGTAATCGAAAAGATCAACAATTATTACAACAAGTTGTCAATATCTTGATCTTGAATTGGAACTTCAAATATGGATATTGTATTAAAAATAGAAGAACATGAACTGCTACACTTGTGGCTTGTAAATCCGCTGAGAATCCGAACGGTTAGAGTCCTTTGAGATTCAAGTTCACACCTGAAACACTTAGCAACCAACTAGATAATCACAACACCACCGGCTGAGTCGAGAGATGGCTTTCTGACTTTAAGGCAAGATTTCCCCCGTATATAGGCTTTACGGAAGTGTGGACAATAGTATTCCAAGATAAAACATCAAACTATCAAATGTGCAAAGCCTACACAAATGATCCCAGCAAAGAACACGAATAATGAAAATTGCTAAGAGAATGATTGCTTATGAGAAAAATCTGATCTCTTTGTGGTGTTGTTAACTTATGAGTATATTCACTTGTTCATTTTTGTTCATCTCTCATCTCTATAGAATTGAGACAAAGGCCTCAATTTATAGGTGTGTAAGATGGCCTTTTAAATGCCCCATAATGGTATTCAATTGTCATGTAATGGATGAAATTTAACCCCCAAGTAATGCATCAACATAATGGTCCAAGTAATGGATATTATTGGGTTGATTCAATGCCATTAAAACTACCTTAACAGCCAAACATTTGGGATTTCGACAAACAGTCCCGGCGTGGGAAGCGCCGCAGCTATAATTAGCCAAAAGCCTCACTGCCGACCAAGCACAGCGGTGCTCCGACGCTGCGGCCCAGTCCAGTCGGCGCCGCGGCCCTTCTCGGCTCCGCGGTTCGACCCGTACCATCTTACACTTCGCACAATCCTTCATTCGTTTACCAACGTGGAACAATTGTTATTTATCCAATAACCGTCTATCATTCTATGGCTCAAATATTTCACTTACGTACCAATAACTCTTTCATTAATGAAATTTTCGATACTTGGCACTAAGGTTGCACGTGTGTGGAAATGACATTTCCGACGTGCGGGGCCCCAATTGATCGATTCATAAATAATGGGATAAACTTAATTCCATATTAGTAAATTTCCAACAATCCACTCTTGAAAGAGATTTTGGCACACACACAAGGTGCATACTTTCAACAATCTTTCAGCGAAAAGATATTGCATCAGGAGAGGTAGCTTCCGCTTTGAATCTTCTCTAGTTGAATACCATCGGACTTACTTACTGCGCGGTGAACGTGATGTCTTGAACCATCAGTGTGTAATGTAAGCCTAGACGACGGTACCAACACAATACCTCCCATTTATTCGTTTCCTCTTAATGTTTTGTCCGTCATAGTCGTGGACACACTTGGATTCTTAAGTGCATTCATTTGAGGCGGCATGTCCTCACACTTAAATAGGTGATCTCCTACAAGGTATCCTGCTATACCCCACTTCACAAGTGTTAGGGATCATTTAAAGTTTCCACAATCTTAACCTCAACCGTTTGAGGATCGTTAAAAGTTTGGAAGCTTAACCTTTACCCACCATGCAGGTAGCACTTTAATGTCTATCTCGGAAACGACTTTGGATTCATGTTTCTTTACAGAAATCATCATCTGAAGTGCTCTTGCTTCCACCGAAGCGCTCAACTGAACCTTTTCCAGCTTAGTTTTTCCATTGAACCAAATTCTTGGGATCTCCAGTCAGTATGGTTGGGTTACCACCGCAAAGGTTTGTATTATTTGGGTTTTAAGTCCATTCCCCTAGACAGGCAAAACTCTTGATCTTTAGGTAGTCCCTTAGTTAAAGGGTCTGTTATATCCTTTGATTAGTAATCAAGGAAGTGACACCCGTGATGATCAACTGTCATACAGACTTATGCCTCCGACAGATCTGACAGCTATGTCCAGACGCCGTCATCCGTGTCCTTTATGAAGCCGACCGGCTAGCCACAATGTATAACTGTTGAAGGCACGGGTTTCTCCCAATAAGGGACGTCCTCTAAATAGTCGTGAAGTTACTCAACTTCTTTTCATACTTTGTTTAAAGCGATAAACTTTGATTCCATCATGAATCGGCCGATACAAGTTTGCTTAGAGGATTTTCTAAGACACACCATACACATCTACTTGTGGCTTTGGTATTCTTCATATCTGATGTCCAGTTTGCATCACTGTGTTCTCCCAGAACCGTTGGACATCCAGAATATCATAATTCGTAGATAAGCGAATATTTCAAATATCGTCATATCTGACTTAACGCCTTCTATCGATCATTTCCAGAATCGAGTGAACCTTTGTTCAACTGATCTATTTTGTAGGCAGATACTAGGTCAGTTGTAGTGTGTACAATACATTGAACTACATATGACCTGCACATATCGCTCCTTGTATATGGGTGCACCATGATTCCAATCAGTTCTATGATTCATATCCATTGGTGGATTCAACGAGACTGTCAACTATCTCACAACTGAGTTTGGAGTTAGACCAGCCTGTTAAATGTCTTAGAATCCCAATTCCTAAGATGTCATCTGTGATAATCATATCTTTCATATAGAGACTTTTGTTTCAATAGGACTTCAGGGACTATTGGATATGTAAAGCACGTACGAGAATAGTAAATAACTATTACGGTAATCGAAAATATCAACAAATATTATAACAACAAGTTGTCAATATCTTGATCTTGAATTGGAACTTCAAATATGGATATTGTATTAAAAATAGAAGAACATGAACTGCTACACTTGTGGCTTGTAAATCCGCTGAGAATCCGAACGGTTAGAGTCCTTTGAGATTCAAGTTCACACCTGAAACACTTAGCAACCAATTAGATAATCACAACACCACCGGCTGAGTCGAGAGATGGCTCTCTGACTTTAAGGCAAGATTTCCCCCGTATATAGGTTTTACGGAAGTGTGGACAATAGTCTTCCAAGATAAAACAGCAAACTATCAAATGTGCAAAGCCTACACAAATGATCCCAGCGAAGAACATGAATAATGAAGATTGCTAAGAGAATGATTGCTTATCAGAAAAATCTGATCTCTTTGTGGTGTTGTTAACTTGTGAGTATGTTCACTTGTTCATTTTTGTTCATCTATCATCTCTATAGAATTGAGCCAAAGGCCTCAATTTATAGGTGTGCAAGATGGCCTTTCAAATGCCTCATAATGGCACTCAATTGTCATGTAATGGATGACATTTAACCCCCAAGTAATGCAGCAACATAATGGTCCAAGTAATGGCCATTATTGGATGGATTCAATGCCATTAAAACCACCTCAACAGCCAAATTTGGGATTCCGACGAACAGTCACTGCCTGGGAAGCGTCGCGGCTCTGAAGCATTAGTGTCGCGACTCTAATTAGCCAAAAGCCTCACTGCCGACCAAGCGTCACGGCCCTGCTAGGGCGGCGCTTCGACGCCGCGGCCCAGTCCGGTCGGCGCCGCGGCCCTTCTCGGCTTCGCGGTTCGACCCGTACCATCTTAAACTTCACACAATCCTTCCTTCCTTTACTAACGTGGAACACTTGCTATTTATCCAATAACCGTCCATCATTCTATGTCTCAAACATTTCACTTACGTACC
Source organism: Anisodus tanguticus (assembly GCA_034509755.1). Lineage (NCBI taxonomy): Eukaryota > Viridiplantae > Streptophyta > Magnoliopsida > Solanales > Solanaceae > Anisodus > Anisodus tanguticus. Next base: position 21,371,982 of record CM067545.1, read on the forward strand.
AATATCTCTTTCATTAATGAAATTTATGATACTTGGCACTAAGATTGCACGTGTGTGGAAACGACATTTCCGACGTGCGGGGCCCTAATTGTTCGGGTCATAAATAATGGGATAAACTTAATTCAACATTAGTAAATTTCCAATAGATTTGTGTTCTATTAAGTACTACTGCTTATTACTTTCCTTCTTTTGTTGCTTTTCATTAATTTGCCTTTTTATTCTTTTATTCTTAGATTAAGAAAATCGTTTGAAGACAATTATATTTTAACTTACGACATATATTAAATATATACTAAATAATACACTCATATACAATATATATAACCTATATATATTCATTAACAAAAAAAATTATAATAACAAAACAAGTAATTTCACTTAAAATTAAATATTTAGGGAAGTTTAATATAATGATGAAAACTAGAGGAGAACATATTTTAATTCTCTTTTAGGAAAACTATTTTAATGTAAAAAATAACAATTATTGTGATGTTGTTATTAGGGCGGATGCAGCCTTTCTGCTACACTTTATCTGAACTCATAATTTTTGACACGAGGTATATATATAAATGTAAAAACCTACTAAAATTCAAGAAATATTAGATTTGAATCCATAATCTTATAGTATAATGAGTACAATCCTAAAAAATTTAAAAATTGAACCCGTCAAATATAAATCCTGAATACGCCTTTGATTATTATGGTACTTTATTTTTTCATAAGATTATGTTATGTTTTTGTTTTGCTTCAGTTTTGAAATATAAGTCCTATTAAATACTTCTGAGTTGAAATTATAACTTGTATTCTAATTTATTTGTTTTATGTAAATTTAAAGATATTTTGTTGTTGCAAGAAATTATTTTTGATATTTAATTTTTCAAGATTTTTTAATTTTTATGTATGTGAATGTTTTTTATAACCGCGTGAAGCGCGTGCGCGACGCAGCGGATCAATTTACTAGTTAATTAGATTGTGAGTGCAAATTGAGTATCCCCACTTAAGAAATAAATAATGGTTCTGGTTGAACAATGTAAACAAAACAATGGTTCTGATTGGGCTAAGGCAAAACACAATAAGAAAACAATGCCCATGAAATTTACAAAGAAATGCTCATCTCTAACAAATGCTCCATCTCTTGATGGTTTCGAGTTTCGGCCTTCAAGATTTTTTAGCAATTTTAAATTTTAAGTCGAAATATTGACTTCAGTTATATTTGCATCATAAAAAGTTCAGAGATATATTTAGAATTTTGATTAGATGTGTCCAATATTTTGGTTCTTATCACTAAATTTATCAACTATTGAAATTATGAGTTCATGATTTATTATTTATTTAAATTTTAATAAATATTACCATATATATTTATGTTTCGTATCAAAAAGATTGAATTTATATAAAACTGTTACTTTTATATTAGAGACAACCGACATGTATACTGGAGAAAATTTTGCTTTTTATAGTCATATGTTTGAAACATCTTCTCCCTTTTTGTGGTTCATTTTTATATCAACAGTGGCGACTTAGAGTATTAACTACGAATTTATGAGAATTCAATAGCTTGTATTCAAATTTTGTATATTTTTTTTTGCGAGCTACTTTATCTGAACCTTATACCAATAGATGACGCGAATTGCACAAGTCATTGTATGTAATGCCCTCTAAGCCAGTTAGTCAATGGAGGGATCGGTGTGCTATAAGCATATGTATCAAAATATCTACTAAATATTTTTAAATATTTATTATGAACGCAACTATTACAGTATATTAATTTAATGTAATCATAAAAATTCATAAACTTTAAATGCTGAATCCGCTTTTGCTAACTATTGCTAATAGTTCAATGCAGGTGGTACCTTATGCATTAGGAGAATGACTTATTGTTTTTGTTCCTATATTTTCCTATTAGTTGTATAGCTAAAAAAAATTCCGACCACCTAATAACTCTTTGTTAAGAGTCCCACATCGGATATGGAATGGGAACATGGACAATCTTCACCCTACAAGCTAATTTTTGGGGTTGAATTAGACCCAAGATCCATTCTTTATATGGTATCAGAGTCAAACCTATTCCAATTCTTTGTTCACCAATGTTGGGCCCCCAAATTATATTATTCACGCTCCAGTTAACAAGGTCTGGGTATGTCAGTAAATATCAATAGTCTCACATCGGATATTGAATGGGAACACTTTTGGGATTGAGTTAGGCTCAAGATCCATTCTTTACACTCTATATATATATCTGACTATGACCTTCCGTAAGAGAAATGAAATGTTCGAGTTTCCAACCAAAAAAAAGATTGAGGAAATGGTTTTCGATAGCCACTTACAATTTAACTAGAAGAAAATGATTTTATAAGATTTCTTATGCGTTTATTTTTAGATATTTTATGTGTAAAAATGAAAACCTCTGATAATAAAGACATATAACGAAAAAACAATTTGTAAATCACAACAAGATCAATTCATACATATAGAACACAATGACACTCACTTTTATAATTATTAATTACTGGTACCACTGGCACAAATTAGCTCACTTATCAAAGAAAACTATCGCATAACATCTTTCTTATTTCTTCTTAAGGGACAGTACTCTTTAACGTAGGTGTTAGAGAGAAGATTGGCACAACCAAACAGAAGCTTTGATGGAAAATGAAAAATAACTATGCAAAAACAGAAAAAGAAGAAAAGAAAAGTGTTACCACGTACTAGATTTTCTTAATGAGTTTAATTAAGTTACATATATTGTTAGTGTAAATATTTTTTTGCCCTATTAGGCCAGCGAAAAGATATCTATAGAAAATCTTCTTAAACATGTGATTTGTAATTTTTAATATAAGATAGATTACTAATTACTATTACAAGTAAATATGACCTGATGGTATGAAAATTCCTTAGCTAATGGTCCTAAGAATGGTTGTCTTATGTTTCAAGGTTTCAAAAGTTCGTTGAATCCTTCACGATTTTACATAGCAATTAGCAAGTTGCTGTATATTCAAGGTTTGAACTCTAACAAGCTTAGTGTTAGAATTTTGTGCATTCTAATTTTATAGGAGTAGCAACTTGACCCATCACTTTTTTTTTTTACCTCGAAGCAATTATGAAGGTTTCATCTAATATCACAAATAATGAAGCAGTATAGTAGCTAGTTGCAGTCTATTTTACATTCACGGATTTAATACTCCTGAACAATGCTCATTTCGTCATTTCCTTCTGAGCATCAAGAGTCGTTAATACAAAAAAAATTAGTATTACCATTTGAGACATTTAGGAGGATAGATTGCCAAGCATATGTAAATTCTATAGGAAAATGATTCTGGCCATTCAGAGACATATTTTAGGGATACCTACCGTTAAATTTGAGAGTCAACGGAAATTTAGAGAGAATAAAAATATTGGAAGAATTCTTTTTTGGTTTCATTCATCATAATGACCTTTTTATACAAAGGCAAAGTTCGCATTTTCCTAGTCTGACAAGGAAATCGTATTCTAATAGACTACTATAATTACAATTTTTAAAATATACTTAGACTAAGATTTTTACCATAAAACTAATAGAGTTAAACTAGAAAACATCTCAATACCCCCCCTCAAGTTGGAGCATAGGGGTCTCGAATGTCCAACTTGCCAAGCGGATATTCATCTTGTGATTTGCCCAAAGCCTTTGTAAACACGTCAGCCAATTGTTCATTGGTTGACACATAACTCGGAAGAATTATACCCGATTGGAGTGCGTCACGGACATAAAGACAGTCAATTTCAATATGTTTAGTTTGTTCGTGAAATACCGAATTTCGTGCATTATGCAATGCTGCTTGACGTTCACAATACATTTTAACCGGATATTTATGTTCGACGCTCAAGCTAAGAAGGATTCTCTTCAACCATTTCAATTCACAAACCATCATTATCATTGAACGATTCCGTCTCTCTTTGACGAGGGAGAGACAATGTGTCTTTCTTCTTGATTTTTTATGATCTTACCGGTGAATTCTGAGGGAGAGTCTCGGTGAGCGATCTTTGGGTCAATGGACATCTAGCCCAGTCTGCATCACACCAACCATACAACTGGAGATGACAATTCTTATTTAACACAATTCCTTGCCCAGTGTTCTTCCTTCGGTTGGTGCATGAATTGGGACAGAACATGTACACAATAAGACAACTCTGGTTGCATAAAATTGAGGTATATCAATCTGTCGACCAAACATCGGTATGGTTCCGGATTCCAAATTTACCCTTTTGACCAATGTCAGATTGTGATTCTGTTTCATGGGAGTTTTAATCTATTTTGCTCCCAGAAGTCCGGACTTAGAGATTATATCCAAGACATACTTCCGTTGACAATGGAATAATCCAGTTGGTCTACGCGCAACTTCAACCTCCAGAAAATACTTCAGATGACCCGAATCTTTCAAGTGAAAACAGACTCGAAGATAGTCTTTGAACTGTGCAATGGCACCATGGTCATTTCCAGAGATAATCAAGTTATCCACATAAACTAAAACATTAAGTTGTATACTTTCCTGGTGCATCTTGAAGAGAGAATAATCGGAGTATGACTGTTTGAACTCATATGACATCAAGGCAATTGACAATTTTGCAAACCAGCATCGTGGAGCTTATTTCAACCCATATAAAGATTTTTGGATTCAACTTACTTGTCTCAGACCAGACACACGGATTCTCAGTGGTAATTTCATATAAACTTCTTCCGGCAGTTCGTCGTGCAAGAAGGCGTTATGAACATCCATCTGATGCAACTCCTAATTTTGAGCGGTCGTTACCGCTAGGAAGGTCTGAACGGTCACTACCTTCACAACTGGAGTAACATTTCATTGTAGTCAACACCTTCCTCCTGCTTATTGTTGAAAATGACTAACTGAGCTTTATATCGTTCAATTATTCCATCCGAATTTTATTTGATTTTGTACACCCATTTACATTTGAGTACTTTTTTATCCGGCGGAAATGTTTCCAATGTCCATGTGTCATTGTTCTCTAATGCTTGAATTTCTTGTTGCATGACTTTTCTCTAACATTTCTTTTTCATAGCCTTCGAAAAGGATTTTGATTCAATTCATGTGGTAATTATTGCAAGGAAGCTTTGGTGTTGCGAGGAAAAATTATCACATGATATATAGTGAGCTAAAGGATAAGGTGCACCTAAGGGTTGTTGAGGATTGGGCGAACTCGTTGATGGACTTTCTTTCCTGAATGTTTTAGTAACGTTGTCACGTAATCGAACCGAGTCACGTTTCTAACGTTTACCTCGACCCAATTGTTCCTCCGGTGGTTTTTCATTGACCCGGTAACTTCCGTCTGTACTTAGTCTATGTTTTTATTATTCCGACTAGCATCTGTCCGGTCTAATTCTGGCTGATTCATAGGTTCGAGATCCGGTGTTCAAATTTCTTCTATTTGAGCTTTGTTCGCACCTACATTATCTGTTTGTTCTTCTTCGAAAATGTGTTGATTCCTTTCGTCCGGGATTGTTTCTATATTGTTGACCAAGTTGCATGCTCCTATGGAAAAAGGAAACTTAGTCTCGTAAAAATCTACATCTCTTGAGACTAAATATTCATCGTTTTCTAAGTCATACAGTCTCCAACCTTTCTGTCCGTAGGGGTATCCCAAGAAGATACACATACAACTCTGACTCTCAAACTTGTCTCATGTTCTTCCTTTTTTGTGTTCATAGCACAATGACCATAGCACCCTTAAGTGATCATAATAAGGTGTCTCCCCGTATAAAATTTAATAGAGGGTTTTCTCATTCAAAATCGAAGATGGTGTTCTATTGATCAAGTATCTCGCAGTCAAAACGCATTCTTCTCATAATTTAATCGGAAGATGGCCCTGAAATCTCAATGCTCGCGCCACATTAAGAATGTGACGATGTTTTCTTTCGACTCTTTCATTCTGCTGTGGTGTCGTTGTGAAAGATGTTTGAAACAGAATTTCATGTTCGAAGAAGTAAGTCTTCATAAACGTGAAATCAGTTTCGTTATCACTTCTAACTATCTTCACCTTTTTTTTTTTCTCTTGTCTTTCCACAAGAGCAAAGAAATTCTTCAAGGTTTAGGACACTTCTTTCTTATCAACTAAGAGAAAGATCCATATGACTCGTGAATAAACATCCACAATAGTAAAAAAAATATGAAGCACCACAAGAGGAAGGGGTCCTATATGGTCCCCATAAATCGCAATGGATCATCTCAAAAGTATCTCAAGCAATATTCTCACTTCAAGGAAAAACACTTCTCGTTTACTTTGCTCATTGACATACATCACATTCTCTATCCAATTTATCACCATTCTCCTTTAAGCCTAATGTCGTAATAAACTTTGTTACTTATGCTGAAGGCTGACCGAACCGTTTGTGCAAAGATCGAATCAATCAACTGCCTCTGTCTTCATAGCCCGTATCAGCATCACATTATGAAAATAGTAAAGTCCACCTCGACGCTCACCCTTTCCAATCAACTTCATCATGGTGGAGTCTAGTATAACACACATAATTCTATTAAATATCACATCACAATCTAAATAATCAACTAGTCGTGACACAGAAATTAAATTGCATGTCAAATCCGAAACATAAAGAACATTCTTCAACTATATTTGGTCATTCATCCTGGTTGTTCCTTCTTTTATAGCCATCGAGATACTTCCATCCAGAATCCCAATCGAACACTCAGGAATGTCTCGCTGATCTCTCAGTTTATCCGAATTACCTATCACATGATTGGTAGCTTCAGATTCAATAATTCATGATGAGTTTTCGGTCTTACCATCCATCTTGCCATTCAGATTTATTCCTTGTGAATTCAACACGTGAATCACTATTTTCGGATCTCCTCACTCAGATTGTGAGGTCCTATCCCGCATGTGTTCATTTTTTCTATCTACATCTCTGTATCCTTGACAACAACGACATTAGCCCGGTAGTTGCCTCTTACGCGATCAGATCCTGGGCATCTCCTCTGTTGTTTTTGTTTTCCTCGTCTTCTTCCTCCAGATTTTTTGTCTCATTTTTTATATACTGACTATCATTCTGCATACGCAATGAGTTAAAAATATCCTTTCATAACGTGTCCGGATCTCTTGCAATGTGTGCAAAATGAACCATTGTTCTTCCCTTCACCTTAGTCACGGTAAGGATTTCTCCCTTGTACGGCAAAGGCCACAATTTTACTCTGTTCTTTCATTTTTCGTGAGTCCTCTCACACGCTCTTCTTGTGCTAGTTTCGAGTAGACTTTGTTTAATGATGGCAATGATTTATGGGCCAGTATGTTCGAATCACCGTTTCATATATTGTCTCATCCAATCCCATGAGGAAAAGATGCACATTTTCTTCTTCTATTTTGGTTTCCAAGATCATCCCCGGATTGCACGTGCACTTTCCACACTTGCAAGTTGAAATATGTTCGTAGCTTGCCAATTCTTCCCACAACTTAGTTAGTTTTCATAGGAATCAACTATGGTCATTCCCTTCTGCTTGCACTCCGCAAGTTAACTCGCCTTCGATTGTTGCATCGAGAGGATTTGTTGATAACGACAAACCGCTCCCGGATGCTCGTCCATAATTCTTCTGCTCCTCTTTATGCGAAATCGTTGAGCGAAGCGTTGGTTTGATGGTGTTGCGAAGCCATGACACCAACAAAGAGTTTATAGTCCACCAATCTTCTAAGTCCGGCGACTCTTCATTCGGCTTCTTGATTGTACCATAAACTAAGCCACATGTTACACACACACACACACACATACACACACACACATACACACACACACACACACACACACACACACACACACACACACACACACACACACACACACACATGTAATGTATGTCACACACACACACACACATACACACACACACATACATACATACATACATACATACATACACACACACACACACACACACACACACACACACACACACACATACACACACACATACATACATACACACACATACATACATACATACATACATACATACATACATACATACACACACACACATACATACACACACACACACACACACACATACATACATACATACATACATATATACATACATACATATATATATATATATATATATATATATATATATATATATACATACATATATATATATATATATATATATATATATATATATATATATATATATATATATATATATATATATATATATATATATATATATATATATATATATATATATATAAGACTATCCTAAGCACAAAACCACGGAAGAACCCGAACCTCCAAAAAGAATTCAACATACGTCCGAATAATATTCTCTCTCCCAAGGTATATCTCCTTGATAATATACTTTGTAAATTCCAATTTATTTTAAGTGAATATGATTATGGACGATACTACCTCCTAATCTTTTAAATACTTCATGCTTTTAAATTATTTAAATTCCTGCATTAAATACTTAGCCGGTTCAACCTCCTATTTGATTTAAATTCCTGCAGAACCTTTGATTTATGGTTTCCATAACTGGAACCTTAAATTGTAAGTTGCTCTTTATTTACTTTCTGCATATTTCAATTATCTTTTAATTTTTCAATACCTTATATCCCGATTCCTTCCCTGTCTGTTATCCCCTTTAGATCATCGGCCTAAGTTTGATATCAGAGCCATAAAGGGTAGAGATAGAGAGAATATTGTCCAGACTAGATGTTGAATTCTTTTTGGAGGTTCGGGTTCTTCCGAGGTCTTGTGCTTAGGATAGTCCGGGGTCGGTAAGTCCTCAACGAACGCAGGCAGTTATACCCTAGGGAAGGCCTTTGATTGTAGGAAGAGTCCGGGTGCTCCGTAGGAGTTCCATAACATGAATCCGTTTCTCAACAGATCTACTTCTTGTGATTTTGGTTCATCTTCTTCCATGGATTCATAGAAGATAATAAACACCGAAGAAATCTTGATACAAGATTTTAAAAAATCTATTGATAATTGGGAAATACCGAGAGTAAATCGAGATCAGATTTACAAAAATTCCAAATATCAGTTATTCAAAATCGATTTCACAATCAAAACAGAAGAAAGAGATATCCAATTATCTCAACCTTTTGAAACAATCCAATTACTTTCTCAAAATTCCTTGAAGAGACATTCTACGATAGATTTACCCAATCTACGAAACGTAGACTACTCCAACAAAATACCGAGACCCGTTTATGAAAATTCCACTGTTAGAGAAAAGATAGAGGACCAAGAACCTACTAGTCCGACTTTTTCCTCGATTACAGAAAACATAGTAAACGAACTTGGTGTTTTACAAAAAGATTTCAAAATTGATAAAAAATTCCTACAAAAAGATTTCTATAAAAAATATAACCTAGAAAAAGAGTTTGGTTCTTCAAAACCTTTTTAAATACTAGGATAAAAATACAGGAAGAATTTTATAATTTTGTTAATGAACATAGGATAAACATCATATTCTTTGACTGGTTTGAAATTTACTCCTCCAAAAATTCCATTGATTACCCCTTTTTTTAAAACGGTAAATCCCGTTATGACTAGGAACAAAACACCGGAGTGGGAGACCTTAGCTGATTATAGGAAAGTCCACTCCAACCACCCTCATCTACAAGGAATTAAGCTTAACATTCATGGTTGTCATGTAGACGCGATTCCTCTTAAGAATCCTGTTGAGGATGAAAAAACAAATACCAAGAATATCCTCGCCCAAAACAATTTTACCAATATCAGTTTGAATACCCTAGGAAAACAACTCGACAAGATAGAAAAACACATAAAGACCAACCCTTTAGTCACCATTGATTCCCCAGGAACGACTAAGGAAAAGAAAAGCCAAAGCCCTATCTTTAAACCCTTTCAGGTGTCCAAAGATGGCGTCAAGAATATCCAGCAAAATAAGTCTGAATTTATTCAGTCTATCCAATATCAATTGAGTAGAATTGGAACGTCCAACAGTTCTAATATTGAACACGTTGTTCCTGATACTCCACAATCTTCCAACAAAATCACTACTCTTGTCAACAAATCCGATGACAGTGATACTCCAAAACAATTCCAAAACAAAAAACCTTTTGTTAACTATATGGATTGGCAAAGACCAATACAACAGGTCCAACAACAGTAATTACAGATTATTCCTGCTCCAGATCTAGGGATAGTCAAACCCCTTACTCAATCCCGTTTCAATGCCTCTTCCATTTATGATTGAAACATATATGGGATGACCGAATACAATATCCTCGGTTTTCTTCAACAAATGACCATGGTCAAATGCCTACAAAACCCAAAACGGTACGCAAGATAAGACCATTCTTTGAACCGCTCATCACGGGATTCTCTCGGTCAATTGAAAGGTTGGTGGGATAATTATCTCGTTGATCAACAAAAAGAAGATATCCTCAATTCCATCAAAACTGATGAAAAAGGAATACCGATCCTTGATGAACAAGGTGAACCCCTACAAGATGTCGTAGCAACCTTGATTCTCATAATCTCTTTAAATTTCATAGGAGATTCTTCACATTTGAAAGACCAAAATGCCGAGTTACTTTCCAACCTCAAATGCAAGAAACTCAGTGATTTCCAATGGTACAAAAATACCTTCTTAACCAGAGTTATGCTCAGGGAAGATTCCAACCAGCCATTTTGGAAAGAGAAATTCCTGGCCGGACTACCTACCTTTTAGGGGAAAAGATTAGGAACAAAATCAAAGAAAATTGCGATAAACAGATTATACGGTACAGTGAGTTTACATACGGACAGCTTGCCAGTATAACTCAACAGGAAGGTCTAAAAATCTGTCAAGACCTGAAATTGCAAAAACACCTCAAACTGGAGCTAAAGAGAACTAAGTGCAAACTAGGAACCTTTTGCAAACAGTTTGATACAAATTTCTCAAAACCCTCTTCCAGTTGTACAGGAAACTATAGCAAGACTCATAAATCCCTTAAGAGTACTTTAAAAGGTTACAAAAGGAGAGATTTCAGCAAAACCAACGAAGAGTATTACAAAAACCCCTACAAAAATACTCATCATTTCAAAAGATCAAATACCAAAAAAGTTAATTTCAAATACAAAGACATTACGTGTTACAAATGTCACAAAAAGGGTCATACATCGAAATACTGCAAAATGAACAAAAAATTACAAGAATTGAAACTCGATGATGAAGTCACCCAAAAAATCTCCAATCTTCTCATTGATTCCTCCGATTCAAATGTCGAGTCAGAACCTGACTACTTTTCTCTGTCTTCTGAAGATAACAAAGCCCTCCAAATAGATGAATTGCTTACAACCAGTTCTTCTGAAAATTCTGATAAGGGTAAGGGAAAACTTGTTTGTGTTTTAACCAAGGATCAAGAATTCATGTTAGAAATGGTTCAACACATAGATGCCGAACACCAAAAAGACTATTTGAATAAACTCCTCAAATCTTTCACCGACGAGAAAAAAGATTTCAAAAGTACAATTTTGCCAAATACCTACGATTTGACCAAAATTCTGAAAAGGGGTAAAGGGATGAAAGAATTCAAAGAAACCCCAATTCTAGAACTCCAGAGGGAGGTGAAATAAATCAAAGTAGAGATCAAGGATCTACGAGAAAAACAAGATCAAGACTCTCTTCCTATCGAAAACAAATCATTTCAAAAACCCGGGATAAATCGAATCTAGTTCTGAGTCAGACAATTCCGACTCTGAAGATCCAGGAGAACCTCCTGACAACCCTTTTCTTGAAGAGGTCCCACAATAATTCCTTACGGTTCTAAGACAAATCACGTCCAAAAAATACCTTGTTCAAATAACCCTTAAATTTTCAAGCACTTTTAGAATTACTACTATTGCTTTTTTTTACACCGGTGCAGATCTGAATTGCATAAAAACAGGTCTAATACCCAATAAATTTCATAAAAATACCCAGGAAACTCTAGCGGCGACTAATAACACAAAGCTATAAATCAATTCCCAAACCAATGCGTCCGTTATTATTAATGGAGTTTCTATCGCGACATCGTTTGTATTAGTAAAAGACATTCACAACTCCGTTATCTTAGGAACACCATTTATAAATCTTATCACTCTTTATAAGGTAGATAATGATTTCATCTCTTTTGATTCCAATAATAAGAATCTAAAATTCCCTTTTCTAACAAAATCAAAAGCTAGAGACCTCAATCTGATTAAAACTTATTCTTGTCATCTAGGCGAATTAAGGAATAGTTTTTTAGATCAGAATTTTGAGTCCCCTAGAAACCCAAATATATGTTTAATTGATTCACGTTGCATATACAAAAATTTTGAAGCATGATTTACAATATCAAAAATATTTTCAAACCATTGCATTAAAAGATTTTTTTGCAAATTAATTCCTGACATTTTTTTCTTTAAAAATCGTGTAACCAGTGGTTTACTGAAAAACAGGAGAGAAAACCCACAGATTTCTAATACCAGTTACAACACAGAAATATCCTATCACTATCCCTATAAAAACGAACGGATTTCTGATACTGGCTACAACGCAGAAATGTCCTATCACTGCCCCTTGCCCCACTGTTTGGGCTACAAGGAAAAAATATCCAGGAAGGACATGCGAGAATTCGGATAATACTGTGTCCACGCAATGTGTGGAGCCTTGCTCCAAAAGAGAAAGGAAGAGATACCTCCACCAACAAATACACATGTTGTTGCGCCACAACAACAAACAAATTTCATGGCCCCCAAAAAACCCACAAAAGAAGAAAAAGAAATATTCCCTGCCATATCTCCCACTAAAAAATTCCTGACGTGGTATGATGCAGTGGTAAAACAAGAAAATGAAAATACCGCAAAGATTCGTGCAAAAGACACCGGTACGGAGACAGAGATAATCAATAAAATCTTCTGCAACTCCTGGCGAAATTGCCAGAATTACAACAAGCATTGACACAACTTCAAAATCCCAAACAAGAAGTTACTCAAAGCTCAAGAGAGGAAAAAACCTCTCAAAATTTTACAAAAATCGAGAAAGGAGAATCTTCAAAAACTCTTTCTCAAAAACCGTTTTCAAAACTCCAACTTGAGAAAGAAGAGTCTTCAAAAACCTTTCTAAAAAACAATTTTCAAAAAATCAACTTGTGGTACCACAAGTCCCAAAAAAACCTGCTCCTAAATACTTCATAAAACCGTTTTTTCAAAATATTACTACTCTCGAAAAATAATTTTTTAATAAAGAGCCTTTTTTAGCACTACAAAATTATTTTGGACAAAAATAGTTTTATAAATCATGGAATATTTTAAAAACCCCATATTTTTATCAAGCTATCCTTGAAATATCAGGATCAGCGACCATTAAAATTAATTTTCACAAAAATAACCCGGATCCTTCTTATTCAATTTGCAAAATACTCAGCGTAATTGCTCCTATTTATTGGGGGAATGACTTGTCACAACTCCTAAATTTCCCAGATACCCACAAAAATGAACCATTTTTTTATATTCCTTTTAATTATTGGGATTACCAACAAGCTTGGTTCAATTCCTTCTTTATTAAAAATACCAACCAAAGCCACACTTCGCTTTTCCATTTTGATACCTCATGTGATCCATCACAATTTCCAACATGGTGGAATTCATAGTGGGAGCAATTCGGATCCACCCTAGAAATACAAAAATCGGAAGTCACTAAATCTTTCAGCCTCTTCAAATCCCAGTTTAAACCCTCTGAGGAAGAAAAAAAGATTTATGCCCCTACACATTTTTCATACAAAATTTCACTTACCATGGGTATTTACATGGTTCACAGATTATTCGGACGATAAAATCCCAATTATCCGAAGAAGATTCAAAATCCGATGGTGGGATAGCTTTAAAATACCAAAAAGCCTCGCACCACAAAAAGTCCAGGAATGGTTAGATACCCAAAAACCCATCCCTTTACAGGCGCCTCCACAAACACCATCGGCACCACTACAAACAAAGGAACACACCCAGTTCCTTTCACAGAAATCCCAGATGGCCTCAATGCTTGCAGCGGCCAAAAATCCAGAAGAAATGCAAGCCATAATTCTGAAATTTGCACCGTCTTCATCAAAACAAGGCTCTTCGTCAGAAGAAGAAGAATCAGAAATTGATATTGAAGACAGTCCGGCTTTTGGCAACAGTGGATTTTGAAGAAACTTGCCAAAAGAATTCAAAATACCCGGAGTAGAATTCAGACAAAATTTCGACAAAAGAAAGTGCTCAAAAAAGCTACTTTCAAAAAAGCAAAAGCAAAAGCAAAAGCAAAGATTCCAGTAATAATTCAAGAAAATGCCAAAATGATGAATAGTCATTCTTCACTCGGATGAATAGTTAGATTCCTTTTTAATTACGAAAATGTCATGTAAAACTCCTATAAAAGGAGACTCCTTCTCCCTTAGTTACATAAGCTTTTCTTTTCTAAGTTCTTTCTCTTTCTAAACTAGAGAGAAGTTGAGAGCTCTTACTGAAATTCCCCTTTATGTTAGATTTAAAATTCCTAAATACCCCCTCAAATACCCATATGATTCAGTTCATATGATTCATATCATATGACTCATATCATATGATCCAATATACCCTAGAAATTCCCAAGGTATATCTCCTTGATAATTTACTTTGTACATTTCAATTTATTTTAAACGAATATGATTATGGACGGTACTACCTCCTAATCTTTTAAATAATTCATGCTTTTAAATTCTTTAAATTCCTACATTAAATACTTGGCCGGTTCAACTGCCTATTTGATTTAAATTCTGTAACGAACCTTTGATTTATGGTTTCCATAACTTGGAACCTTAAATTGTAAGTTTGTCTTTATTTACTTTCTGCATATTTCAATTATCTTTTAATTTTTCAATACCTTATATCCCGATTCCTTCCCTGTTTGTTATCCCCTTTAGATCCTCGGCCTAAGTTATATATATATATAATTTAGGCCAACGGACAAAAATGAAAAAAGCCTTAAAATACTCATCGACCTTCGGCCCTATACTTTTATATATATATATATATATATATATATAATAGCCTTAAAATACTCATCGACCTTCAACCCTATACTTATTTTCCCTTATAATTGAGAGATTGTATTAAGGTCTTGGATCAAAACCTTAGATACGAAATCGCTTAATTTAATAGGGAATACTTTATCCTTTAAAATGATTTTTTCGGGCACAAATTCACATTAATAGACTCATAAGAGATATAGGACACCCAATGAGAAATTAAAAAAAGAAAAATACTCCAACAAATTATATCTCAAACTATATGAAGTTCAACGTGTCTATTTGCCAGGAAGTGGCCAGAATTAAAGTACAGGGGAACGGTTTAGGGACCCCCCTTTTCGCTGGGGACCAATTTCAGTCTTAATTGCATTTTTCTTGCATTGTAAACAGAAAGGTCATCCTCCTCCGTATAATACTATGGATTTTATTTGAATGTAGTGTCATAACTTAGGCCCCGTTTGGTCATGAAAATTGTAATCATTTAAAAAAACAAATTATTTTCAAAGTGAAAAATGATATTTGCTAATTTAGAGTTGTGTTCGGTCTGAATACAAATTGAAATAGTTTTAAAATTTTTGTAAGTGATTTGGAGTGAAAAAGTAAAAACAACTTTTTAGTGTTTTTCAAGCTAGGATTCAACTTCAAGTTGAGTTCCGATAATTTCCAGAGTTTTATGGCTAAACATGATTTCAGATTCAACTTCAAAAAATAATACTCTTTTTATCCTAATTTATGTTATACTTTTCGCTTTCCGGGATTCAAACTACATATACTTTGACCAACATTTTATTTTTTCACCAAATTAATATGAGAAAAGTGCAACTTATAGTGTTTTTCATGCAGTTTACAAATATAAATTTTTTATCTTAAAGTATTTAGTCAAATTAACTTTCGAAAAATAAAAAATATCACAAACAAAGAAAGTAAAAATTATTCATGACCAAACGACCACTTAATCTATCATAGCAAATTATCTACCTCATTTTACAGGTTATCAGTAATTATGGACAATTATTTGAATTTTTGTATATTTTAATTGTGTAGAAATCATATGGAGTAGTAGATTATACCTGATTTTGCTTCTATTGATAATATAAAAGAATTATACTATCATGTTACTTAAAATATAGTAACTATAAATATTTATTTATACTAATTGAAATAAAATGGAATAGAAAAAGATTATTTGTTACTCCTTTTATCTTGATGCACTTTTTTTAATTGGTTAAGAATGAATGATACTTTTTATATTCAAAATTAATTTATTTTTTATTTTTTTATCTTTCTATTAATGGAATATTTTTATAATTATATAGATGTGTATGATTTATTTTAAATCATAAATATCAAAACACTTCTCAAATTCAATTGGGATGGAGGAATTACATTGTACAGCATCTTAAAATGCATTTATAGTGTAAATTCTTTTTAAAGAAAATATAAGTTAATATCCTTAGGGATCGTTTAGTAAAAGGGATAGGATGAGATCGGATCGGTGTTTTAATAGGTAGTTTCGAGATTTGATTCGGAGCTCGCTCCGAGGCGGGCACGGCAAAATGCCCCGGCCTTACGTGTGAGGCTTAGTTCAGTGAGGCTTACGCGTTAAGCGCTCGATTGTACTCCCTAAGTACGTCCAACGCTCGGGGCTCACCTAACAGTTCTTACAAAATGATGTGTCAGATTCCTTCATTAACACTGATGTCCCTCGTAAATCTTTAATAAATGAATTATGCTTGTAATTTTTTTCACTATAAAAATAAGAAGATTGAGAGTAACTCAAATAACAAGTCGTAGTATGTATTATATATTTACTATTTGAGAACACCATGAGAGTGAATATACGATTTTTACATCTTCACTTATTATTGGTCTTCATATTTTTGTCATATGTCTCAAAATTATCATATTTTATTAATTTGCTATTTGAAAGTAATTTTGCTTTATTAATGAAGGAGTAATATTTTAGTTATAATACTGATAGATTTTATTGATTTTTTAGGGAGGTAAATTATATAATATGGTAGTAATATATTTTAAGAAATCATGATTCTTTTATTGTTTGAAAGTTAAGATGTTCGAGTTGATTGCATCTCATAATGACTTTTATATCATTGCATACTTGTTAAATCATTTTAGAAATTTTATTTTTTATGAGTTTCTGTAATCATGTATTTAATTTTTTAAACTATTAATGTATTTTTTTTTACAATTTTTGTATTATTATACTGTTTTACCACATTATAAATTAAAATTTTAAAGATCGACGGGGCTTATGCCTCGTCCCGTGCTTGTTCCGTGCTATGTAAAATGCTCCACCTCACGGCCTTGCCTTTGAAAACACTGGATGAGATTATTAGTCCATGATATTAAAATTATCTAATGTTTAATTGATGGGATAACTATTTTGATATCTCACCCAATCTCATTTAATATACGTGATAAAAAGTTGGATAAATTATTCCATATTTAAGTGGTATAAATTATCCCACTTATCCCTCCCACCAAGAGATTATTATATACTTTGGGCCCAGTCACTCATTCTTTAAGCAAAGATGACATCGTTTAACTGATGCTCTTGATTCTTGTACCGATGGTCCAAAAAGCAGAGCAGAAACAACAGCTGAACAAAGCAACTTTTTGATTGCTGCCTCTGTCTGTTTTGGGTCTTTGTGCTCAGTACTGTAAACGTAAATTACCATACTCAATGAGTATATTTTTAAATTCTTAAAAATAAATTATTGTAAATTTTATTTACCCTTAATAAAAGAATTTCATAATGACACAAATACAGTACAATACTCCATTTAATTTAAACCCACGAATAAAATTTTATAGCAACACAAATTTATATCGTACTTAAAATTATAAATTTCAAGAGTCTATGCTTCTTTCTTAAGCTCTATATTGATTCAAATTATAATCCCTCAGTCGCAAAATATTGTGTCGTTTTACTTCTCAAGAGCTAACTTGAGTTTTAGAAATTACAATTAGCTAGAATAATTAAATATTTTAAAACTGTAAAAAAATAGTACTACTTAGTAAATCATACTCTCTTTGTCCCAATTTATATAACAGATTAATCTTTTAATCAATTTAAAAAAATTAACACATTTCCTCATTTGACAATAATTTAACTTTAAACTTACCGTTTACGCTTAACAAGATGATTTATAATTACTCAAATATTTTTATCTTATTTTAAATTATAAGGGATAGTTTGGTAGATTATATAAGAATAATATTGAATATGATGTATTAGTAATGATAACATTAGTTATGTAGGAACTATTTTTTATCCATCATTTGGTTTGGTGTATTAGAAATAACATGCATCGCATAATTTTTAAAAATAATTAGTTGTTTATAAAAATACCCTTCATAATATACTTTTTGAGGGCTTTCATGGACAATTGTATCTTTAATCATGCTAATATATGGATTAAAATCCATACCATAATTTTATAGGTATTAGTTATGCATAACATAATATTAAAATAACTAATACGTGTATCAAACAAGGCATTGTTAATATATAAAGCTAATGCATGCATTATCTTTTTTAATACACTACCAAACGACCTTGAAGATTCAAAAATCTTTATTTATTTTTTAAATTTCATGATCAGTTAAATTATACTTTCATAAATTGAGACGAAGAAAATAGTAATTTATTTTATATTAATTTGAATTTCAAAAAGTAAAAAGTGGTAAATATAATTAAAATTTGAGAAACCAAAAATAGCAAGTATTTTGAAATGGAGTGACCGAGGGAGTATAGTTACAGAGGGATGAGTATTTACCTTCCACTACCTCTGCACTTTGGTACTACCATTCAAGCACAGGTACCAAAGAGAGCTAAAAGACAATTAGCCAAAGGACAATAAACTGTGAGACTTGTACCTCTACAAATAGTACCTTGCTTTACTTTACACCCCCCACACCCTTTTGCCTCTTCTGTTTTTTTACACAAAAATCCCTAGTAAATAAACTCTCAAAACTCACAATATTCACCTATTTCAAACACTATCACCAACCCTATTTCCTTCATTCTACCATCCCCTCTTCAGAAAAAAAAAATGTTCAAGCCCTGGTGTTTTCCCCATCTATTCTTTCTTTATTTTGCTCTAAATGGTAAGTGAAATCTTGTCTTTACATTTCTATTTGTTTGTTTCTTTATGGATTTTTTTCATTTTTCACTTAATTTTGCAGCTGCATTTGGTCATGAATCAGTAGAGCTCTCAACTCTTGTGCCACTACAGAGTTTTCCAAGCAGTGGCATTTCTTATATTGCAGTTTCTTTGCCTATTGAAGACCTTTATGAAGTGTCCACTAGTGTTCTTGAAGCTGAAAAATGGCTAAGGACCAATGTTCTAGCACACTATCCAGCCGCCAACATCACTACTATTCTTGTTGGTCACACTCTTTTGTGCCAAAAATATCAAGAAAACAAACAGACCCTAATTTTACCATCAGTCAAGAACATATACTACTCTCTTACAAGGTGGGGTTTGCATAATGAAATCAAAGTGTCCACTTCTTTTTCTTCACACTGCTTAGACCAAGATTTTAATATGGCTGAAAAATATATTAAACCTCTTCTTGACTTCTTCCAGCATGTTAATGCACCCTATGTAGTCAGCTTAGGAAATTTGGATGTAAAGATTGAATCTTTGGTGAACAGTCATTTAGGGTCTATGAAAAAGTTAGGAAATTTTAGCCTAAACAAGATTTTCTTGATTAGTGAGAACCCAAAACAAAGAAGACCCTTAAGCAGAAAGCTCTCATTTTTGGACTCAAAATACACTAATTTCCCTACTTTGCCAACCCCATTAGCCCCAAATCATTCTCCAGCATTTGCTGCTAACAGCCCACTTCCTCCATTAATTGGAAACATTTCACCACCACCAATGTCTCTTCCTTTTGCACCTGAAATGCCACCAGTGTTCAATCCTATAAGTCCTTTTAATGGACCCCACTTTCCACCTTGTATTCCATCACATGGTGGGGGTGGGGTACCAGTAGGTGCACCAGAAACAGGAGGGGGGGTGCATGGTGATGGGCTATGGTGTGTAGCTAAGCCTAGTGTTCCACCAGAGACATTGCAAGAAGCATTAGACTATGCATGTGGTGAAGGAGGTGCTGATTGTGAGGATATTGGTCCTAGTGGAAGCTGTTATTACCCTGATACTGTTGTGGCTCATGCTTCTTATGCTTTCAATAGTTATTGGCAGAAAACTAAAAGTAATGGTGGGACTTGTGGATTTGGAGGCACTGCTATGCTCATCAACTCTGATCCAAGTAAGCACACTCTCTTCAATTTAGTCCCTATATTAGTTAGGAGTTTGTTTGATTCACTTGCTAATTATGGATTGTTTATGAAGTGGATAATAATAATAATAATAATAAAAAATTATATTGAGCATTCCCTGACTTTCCTTGTGGGATTACAATGAATATGTTGTTTGGCGGGATTACAATAAATATGTTGTTGTTACGTAACCATGGCTATGTGGGGAATGTTAGGTAGAGACAGAGATTACCTGTTTAAGGAGCATTTTGTCTTTAAATACTCTATTTCTATACTGTTAAAACATATGGTCTTCCTTCATCTTCTATTTAGAATAAAATAATATAATTGTGTTATAGTTTAATGTGGATATTATTTTATTTCGCCAATCAAACACTACATTAGTAAGACCGGAATTCTTTTCTTTGCTCCAAAAGGTGGAATCTCCCACCCCAGGAGCCCCCACACCCTGGTCCGACAGGTCTGTGAAGGAGGTAAATCATGGTGACTCAATTGATTTCAAAGGTTAGACCACTACCACGCTGCGCACAAGGGGCCCTCCTTTATTTCAAGAAGAAACCCCCACACTGCCGCTGACGGGATTCGATCCTTGGTCTTTGCTCCAAATATCCCCCTTGAAACCAATTGAGCTGCCCAAGCGGACTGACCGGAATTCTTTTCTTAATCTGTTATGAATCTAGGCACGGTTGAGGACCCAATTGGGTTACTGCCAAATTACATTTGTAACCTTGGTTAAAAAATAAAGTATGTGCACAAAAATGTCTAATTGACTATATATAGAAGAAGAGAAATCCCATTAAGGCTATACTAAAACTTGCGTTATTTTCTTTGTTTAGTTTTGTTACAATTTTTATGGAACCTCCCTTTTCTACTCCATTTCTAAGAAATAAAGCTGGATTGTTACCTTGTTTATTACATACTTCCTCCAACCAAATGATGTATTATCTTATTTGAATTTTATGTTTAAATTATGTTTTTTGTAATCCCTCCAAAGAAACGACCCCTTGATTTTCTTCTCTTAGATATTTTAGGCCTGAAGAAAAAAAATCAACTGATAGAAGATAAAAATGTAACAATATTGGTATATATATGCAGGCTACCTCCACTGTCGATTCATCCTTGCATGATAAGTAAAATGGAACTTTGGGATGCAAATTGCTGCCATGACGAGAATTGGGATCAAATGCTAAAAAAATGTTTTTGGTGTTATCTCTAGTATGTGGTAGGTAGATTTGTAGGAATTAGGAATTTGCTTTTATTATAGATTTAGATGATCCAATGAGACTGCAAACTCTTTGATCAGTGACTCCTATTTTTCATATTACAATGTCCTAAGCCTAATCTTTTGTACTTGTATAGTTTACCTGTTTACTCTGCCTTGCTCGACACTTTACTATAGTGCTCAAAGAGAAGGCATTTAAATTATTTACTATTATAAACTAAGCGTTGTTTTTTGCTAAAGTTAACAACTGAAAAACTTGGCATACCAATGAAGACATGCAGACATTTTCTAGTGTCTAGGGCCAAAAAAACTATCCTTCTCGGATGCCGTATTGGATCCTATGTAGATTGCACTACTCTATTTTTGAAGAGTTTGCGCAGCATAAAAAAGCACCATGATCCAAGACTGGCAAGTTATGATTTATTGATTCCGTGCTTTGTATGCTAATAATTATTCTTTCTATTCAAGATCGTCTCTAAGCTCGTTCGTGATGAAGGTGGACAAAAATAAAGAAAATGAGAAAGCTAATATTCCATCATGAATGAATTGAACTTAGCCTAATGGTAGCGGTAATAGTTCTTTGATATATGGTATGCGTGGGTTTGCTTCCCCTTTCTGGTTCGTCCAATATCATTCAATCTCAAACTGATCAAGTCTTTGCCTCTTAGGTCCCCAATATGTAATACTCATATATTGAGTCTGGAGCCTAAATAACCCGGAAATAAAATGACCAAAGTACCCGATAAAAATAAAAAGAATATTTTCTTGCGTAATGTAAAAAGGAGTTAACTTCCATGGAAGACTCCGTTAGCCTAACTTTTTGGTTCCAATAAATTTATTTGTTTTATGCTTCCTTAATTCTTATAAGAATCCTCCTTTTTACAATTTAAAAAGACAATCTTCTTCCTTTTCTTGTAATATCATTTAGTTTTCTGTTTGGCCATGAGCTTTTATTTTTATTTTTTTCCCTTTATTTGAAAATCATCATTTGGTCATGAAAATTTAAAGTTGTATTTGAAATTTGAAAAACACTTAAAACGTTGTTTTCACTTTTAGTACATCCAAACAACCAAAAATTATTTGCAAAAACTATAACCAAACACAACTCCATCTTCAACTCCAACTTTAAAATTTCAAATAAAATGAAAAATATTTTAATTTTAATAGCCAAACACCTACTCAGACATAATCTTCGTGTTTAAATTTAATCACTTACTTCCCTTATAAGTAGGGATGGCAACGGATAGGATCTGGACCGGATCCTACTAGATCCGGATCCGGATCCAGATCCATCGGATCCATAAAAATCATATCCAAATTCAGATTCATCGGATACACTGGGTCCACGGATCGGATCTGGATCCACACGTGAAAAAAATCTAGATCATCACACTTGTATATATATAAAGTGAAGTGAACCATAATAGTGATAATTGATTCATCATTGACAAAATGAGAAATAAGCTAGCAAACTGGAAAATTCTTTTTCTCAATATGGTTGGAAGGGTCACACTGTCATTGGTTGAAGTTTTAGCATCATAAGAATGACACCATTAGAATGTTCATTCAATCAACCTACACAAACGATGCAATTACAAAGGTGTTGAAATTAAATTCTACAACAATGTTCTTTAAAATGGAAGCAACATTTTCTATAACCTTCTGCCAAACTTCATAAACAGTCTTCGAAGTCACTAGTTTCAACATCATCAACATCTTAAAATAACAAAGAAACAATTATATTAAAAAGAGATAACTAAAAAAATTCATCTCAATAAATATTTGAAGTATCATTACTTACAAGAAAATATTTGAATACATTACTTAACCACATAACAGAGAAGTATCATGCACATTGTAGTCCAATTAAACAGTGAATTTAAATGAACTGGACATTGGCCACAATAACGCAAAAATGAAAATTTTCCAGTAGATAAATAAGACAACAATTTTGACAAAAAGAAATGAAAATTTTGCAGTAAATCTTCTAGTACCAATTCAAATCAATAACTCTTCTAGCACCAATTCAAATAAGACAACAGTAACACAAAAAATGAAAATTTTCCATTTTACCAAATTAGCAAGAGAATACTGAAAGCAAAATTCACATATTTTACCAAATTAGCAAGAAAATACTGAAAGCAAAATTTCAACTTCGATTGATAGAGTTTCAAGAATAACTAGATCGTTGCTTGCATGCACTATATCGCTGGCGTTTTCAACACATGAACTTGAAGACTCGAAAAGAACACTATTAGTTTTCTGATCAAGCCAAAACAGACGAATTGTAAATAAAAATAATAAAAATTGAACTCACCGTTTAATATATGGCAGAAAGTCACGCAAATGTGTTGGGCTTCGGTCCTTTATGGCAAAAAGTCACGCAGATGGCTACGCAGATCAAGCCATGACGACAGCTAGGGTTTGAGTCTTACAGGATGTTAAACGACATGAGCTCTTTTCCCTCTTTCATTGGCGTAAAGACACACAGATGGGCTGGGCTTCGGTCCTTTATGGACTTGGGCCTGGCCGAGAAAACTAAAGGAACTTGCAAAGAACACTAGGTTATAGATGTATAATGTATTTAATAAAAAATGAATCCACGGGTCGGATCTGGACCGATCCGGATCTCAAATACAAGATCCAGATTCGATCCGTCAGAAATGGATCCGGGTCCGATCCGGATCCGTCGGGTCCAAATTTTGAAGATCCATATCCTATAAAACGGATCCGGATCGGGTCCAGGATCCACTGCCATCTCTACTTATAAGGTGTATCAATAATTAAGTATATTAAAATATAACTATTAAAAGACAAACTAAAATTATAAATAATTTTTTACGTATTTAATTTTATGAAAATTCCAAAAGAAGATAGTTTTTATTGAAAATCTTTATTCACTCCTTTAATTAAAAAAAAGGAATAACAATTTATTTTAAAATCTACTTTTGAATCTCTAAAATAGGAAATGAACACAAATCACTAGGGATGTCAATGGTATGGTCGATTGTTTTTGTAAAAATTATACCATATCAAGTTTTAGGTTAATTTATGAATTTAATCAAAATTGAACTTTTCAAAACCGTACCAATCATCTCGATTTCTCTCCGGTATCGGTATGGTTCGGTTAATTTTTGGTAATTTATTTTTAAAACGTCAACTTTTATAATATTATAAAAACATTATTGATTCATATATAATAGAACGGGTAATCTAACTTTTTGGCCTCAAATCTCGATCCTTAAGCTTTATGTAATCCTTTTTATTTCTTCCAAAAAACATACTTAGCATAAAATTATTAAAAGCTATATAAATTAATGGAGTAAAGTGTAAGTAGCAATTAGAAAGTAGCAAGGCAGCACAACAACAAACGACAAATGAATAATAATCATACTTTACACCATAAAATTATGAAAGTTGCATTTATAATTCTGCATATGTAAAGAACAAAAAAAAAAAAAGTTGCCTTTATTTTATAGACGGAAAATTAATTAACGAAAAATAAATTGTTTATGTATTGCTTATTTTTAGCTTTTTATTCATAGCAATAATCTCCTAATTTTTTTTTCTTTAAGTTGCACAATTTGCAATATCTAAATTAGTTGTAGATTATATAATTAACTCTTATATATCTTGTATTTATGAAAGTTCCCAAAAAATGCTGTAAATTGTAATTTTAAACTTAACATATAAAATATTATATATAAGTATAAATTAATAAATAAATAAGTATATATATATATAGGAGAATTAAGAAATAGTTTTTATCAAAATTCCAAGTCCCTTGCAAATTATGATACTTGTCCCTTTAAATTAATTGATTCCTTTGCATATAAAAAACTTTTGAAACGATTTTCGAAAAATGCATTCAAAAATAATTTATGCAAACTTATTTCTGACAATTTTTTAGCCAGTGGTTTATCTGAAAACAGGAGAAGAAACCCACAGGTTTACAAAACCAGCTACAACACAGAAATACCCTGTCAATATCCCTATAAAAATCCATAGATTTCCAATACCAGATACAACAGAAAAATGTCCTATCACTGTCCTTTGCCGCAATGTCCGGGTTTCAAAGAAAAAATATCCAGAAAGGACATGAAAGAATCTGGACAGTACTGTTACCACGCAATGTGTGGAGCGTTACTCCAAAAAAGAAAAGAAGAAATACCTCCTCCACCAATAAATACACATGTTGTTGCAAGACAACAACAACCAAATTCCATGGCCCCTAAGAAACCCACAAAAGAAGAAAAAGAAAAATTCCCTGAAAAACCGTCGAGGTATGAGATAGTCATGAAGGAAGAAAATGAAAATACCGCAGCATCTGTGCAAAAGACACCAGCACAGGAGATAACTGCTGAAAATCTTCTGCAACTCCTGGCGAAATCCCCAGAATTACAACAAGCATTGATACAACTTCAAAATCCCAAACAAGAAGTTACTCAAAGCTCAAGAGAGGAAAAAACCTCTCAAAATTTTACAAAAATCGAGAAAGGAGAATCTTCAAAAACTCTTTCTCAAAAACAGTTTTCAAAACTCCAACTTGAGAAAGAAGAGTTCAAAAACCTTTCTAAAAAATAATTTTCAAAAAATCAACTTGTGGTACCACAAGTCCCCAAAAAACTTGCTCCTAAATACTTCATAAAACCGTTTTTTCAAAATATTACTACTCTTGAAAAATGATTTTTTAATAAAGACCCTTTTTTAGCACTACAAAATTATTTTGGACAAAAATAGTTTTATAAATCATGGAATATTTTAAAAACCCCATATTTTTATCAAGCTATCCTTGAAATATTAGGATCAACGACCATTAAAATTAATTTTCACAAAAATAACCCGGATCCCTCTTATTCAATTTGCAAAATACAAAGCGTAATTGCTCCTATTGATTGGGGGAATGACCTGTCTCAACTACTAAATTTCCCAGACACCCAAAAAATGAACCATTTTTTGATGTTCCTTTTAATTACTGGGATTACCAACAAGCTTGGTTCAATTCCTTTTTCATCCAAAATACCAACCTAAGCCACACTTGGCTTTTTCATTTTGATACCTCATGTGATCCATCACAATTTCCAACATGGTGGAACTCATGGTGGGAACAATTTGGATCCACTATAGACATACAAAAACCAGAAGTCACTAAATCCTTCAGCCTCTTCAAATCCCAGTTTAAACCCTCTGAGGACGAAAAAAGATTTGTGCCTCTACACCTTTTTCACACAAATTCCACTTACCATGGGTTTTTACATGGTTCGTAGATTATTCGGAAGATAAAATTCCTATTATCCGAAGAAGGTTCAAAATTCGATGGTGGAATAGCTTTAAAATACCAAAAAGCCTCGCACCACCAAAAGTCCAGGAATGGTTAGATACCCAAAAACCCATTCCTTTACAGGCGCCCTCACAAACACCACCGGCACCCTTACAAACAAAGGAGCACACTCAGTTCCTTTCACAAAAATCACAGATGGCTTCAATGCTTGCAGCAGCCAAAACTCCAGAAGAAATGCAAGCCATAATTATGAAATTTGCACCATCTTCATCCAAACAAGGCTCTTCGTCAGAAGAAGAAGAACCAGAGATTGAGATTGAAGACAGTCCGGTTTTTGACAACAGTGGATTCTGAACAAGAATTGCCAAAAGAATTCAAAATACCCGTAGTGGAGTTCCCGACAAAAGAAAATGCCCGACAAAAGAAAGTGCTAGAAAAAGCCACTTTCAAAAAGAAAAAGCAAAAGCAAAGATTCCCGCAATAATTCGAGAAAATGCCAAAAGGAAGAACAGTGATTCTCCACTCGGATGAATAGTGACGCGGATGAATAGTGATGCGGGTGAATAGTTAAATGAATAGTCAAATTCCTATTCCTATGTAAAACTCCTATAAAAGGAGACTCCCCCTCCCTTAGGAAGATAAGTTTTTTATTTCAAGTTTTTCTTCTAAGTTCTTTCATTGAGAGTCCTTACAGAAATCGCCCTTTAGGTTAGGATTAAATACCTTAAATACCCCCTCTAAATACCCATATGATTCAGTTCATATGACCCATATCATATGACTCATATCATATGATCCAAATACCCCTGAAATACCCAAGGTTCATCTCCTTGATAATTATCTTTGTAAATTCCAATTTTTAAATGAATACGATTATGGACGGTACTACCGCCTAATCTTTTAAAATACTTTATGCATTTAAATTCCTGCATTAAATACTTGGCCGGTTCAACCGCCTATTTGATTTAAATTCCTGCAGAACCTTGTGATCCATGGTTTCCATAACTGGAACCTTGAATTGTAAGTTGTACTTTATTTACTTTCTGCATTCTTCAATTATCCTTTAATTTATCAATCCCTTATATCTTGATTCCTTCCGTGTCTGTTATCCTCTTTAGATCCTCGGCCTAAGTTTGGTATCAGAGCTATAAAGGGTAGATATAGCGAGCATGTGGTCCAGAACAGATGAAATTCCTTGTTAGAGGTCCGTGTTCTTCTGAGGTTTTGTGCTTAGGATAGTCCAGGGTCGGTAAGTCCTCAACGTACGCAGGCAATTATACCCTAGGGAAGGCCTTTGATTGTAGGAAGAATCCGGGTGCTCTGTTATAGGAGTTCCGTAACATGGATCCGTTTCTCAACAGATCTACTTCGCGTGATTTTGGTTCATCTTCTTCCATGGATTCAAAGAAGATAATAAACTCCGAAGAAATCTTGATACAAGATTTTGACAAATCTATCGATAATTGGGAAATACCGAAAGTAAATCGAGATCAGATTCACAAAAATTCAAAATACCAGTTATTCAAAACCGATTTCACAATCAAAAATGAGGAAAGAGATATCCAATTATCTCAACCTTTTGAAACCATCCAATTACTTTCTAAAAAATCCTTGAAAAAACACCGAGAAAGAAATTTCAATTACATCCATATTGGATTAGTCCAAATAGGGATAAAACCCCTCACAAAGGAAGGATTAAACACCTCAATCCTTGCTGTTCTACGTGATGCCAGATTCACAAATTTTGAAGATTCCTTATTGAGTTCTGTTGAGTCTAGTCTCTACACAGGACCAATATCTTTTGACTGTTACCCAAATTTTTCAGTCTCTTTAAATGACAAAAACATTCAAAAATCCCTAGTCTTACAAATCAAGACTCACAATTACCAAATGCTTGAAGGATCGATTCCCGTAGCTATAATATACCGTATCCATTACAAAGCTATGACTTCAGCTTTTGCGACAAAAGTCAGATACCATAGTAAGAAAGGTGAAACCCATCTTCTCCAAACCGATCTTTCCAGATCTAACACCGTTATACCGAGACCCATGAAATGGAAGGATATTTCCTTACCAGACGAATGGATCTTAGAAGGTGTTGTCAAACCTGAACCTCTTGAGACTTCCCAACCAAATACTCGTCTCAGAGAAATTACCCAATACCAGGATGGTAGAGTCAGTCTATCATTCCATAGAAAATCTACGAGCAGTAGATATGATGACTCCAGTTCCATAGAAACTCTCGACTTGGGAAGAGTTTCACAAATTCCTTCAGTCATCAATACTCCTTACAGACCGAAACCTAGACGTTCTACGTCTGACATACCCAATCTACGAAACGTAGATTACTCAAACGAAATACCGAGATCCGTTTACGAAAATCCTGCTGTTAGAGAAAAGATAGAGGACCTAGAACCTACTAGTCCGACTTTTTCATCTCTTACGGAAAACCTAGTAAGCGAACTTGGCGTTTTACAAAAAGGTTTCGAAGTAGACAAAAAATTCCTACAAAAAGATTTTTACGCAAAATACAACCTAGAAAAAAGAGTTTGGTTCTTCAAAACTTTTTTAAATACTAGGACAAAAATACAGGAAGAATTTTACAAATTTGTTAATGAACATAGGATAAACATCTTGTTCTTTGACTGGTTTGAAATTTACTCCTCTGAAAATTCCATTCATTATCCCTTTTCTAAAACGGTAAATCCCGTCACGACTAGGAACAAAACACCGGAATGGGAAACCCTAGCTGATTCTAGGAAAGTCCAGTCCAATCACCCTCCGTTACAAGGCATCAAACATATTATTCATGGCTGCCCTGTAGAAGCGATTCCTCTAAAAAATCCTGCTGAGGATGAGAAAACAAATACCAGGAGCATTCTAGCTCAAAACAATTTCACCAATATCAGTTTAAATTCCTTAGGAAAACAACTCGATCGGGTGGAAAAACACATAAAAACCAACCCTTTAGTCACCATAGATTCTACGACTAAAGAGACGAAACCAAAAAACCAAAAGCCTATCTTCAAACCCTTTCAGGTGTCCAAAGATGGCGTCAAGAATATCCAACAAAATAAGTCTGAATTTATTCGGGCTATCCAGATCAATTGAGTAGAATTGGGACATCCAACAGTTCTAATACGGAACACGTTGTTCCTGATACTCCTCAGTCTTCCAACAAAATCACTACTCTTGTCAACGATTCCGACGACGGTAGCACTTCAAAACAAATCCGAAACAAAAAATCTTTTGTTAACCATATGGATTGGCAACGACCAATACAACAGGTCCAACAACAGCAATTACAGATTATTCCTACTCCTGACCTAGAAATAGTAAAACCCCTTGCTCAATCCCGGTTCAATGCCTCTTCCATTTATGATTGGAACATAGATGGGATGACCGAATATAATATTCTTAGGTTCCTCCAACAAATGACCATGGCAGCTAATGCCTACAAGACCCAAAACGGTACGCAAGACAAGACCATTGCAGAACTGCTCATCGCAGGATTCTCTGGTCAATTGAAAGGTTGGTGGGATAATTATCTCGCTGATAAACAAAAGGAAGACATCCTAAATTCCATCAAAACCGACGAAGAAGGATTACCAATCCTTGATGAACAAGGCGAACCACTACAAGATGCCGTAGCAACCTTGATTCTCACATTCTCTTTAAATTTCATAGGAGATTCTCCGCATTTGAAAGACAAAAACGCCGAGTTACTTTCAAACCTCAAATGCAAACAACTCAGCAATTTCCAATGGTACAAAAATACCTTCCTAACCAGAGTTATGCTCAGGGAAGATTCCAACCAGCCATTTTCAAAAGAGAAATTCCTGGCCGGATTGCCTACCCTTTTAGGAGAAAAGGTTAGGAACAAAATCAAAGAAAATTGCGGTAAACAGATTATACCTTACGGTGAGTTTACATACGGACAACTTGTCAGTATAACTCAACAGGAAGGTTTAAAAATCTGTCAAGACCGCAAGATTCAGAAACACCTCAAACTGGACCTAAAGAAAACTAAGTGCGAACTTGGAATCTTTTGCAAACAGTTTGATCCAAATTTTTCAAAACCCTCTTCTAGTTGCACAGGAGACTGTGTCAAAAACCGTAAATCTCTTAAGAATACTTCTCGAGGTTACAAAAAGAGAGATTTCAGCAAATCCAACGAAGAGTATTACAAAAATACTCAACGTTTCAAAAAACCAAATACCAAAAAAGCTGATTCCAAATACAAGGATATTACTTGTTACAAATGTCACAAAAAAGGACATACATCGAGATACTGTAAAGTCAATACAAAAATACAAGAATTGAAACTCGATGAAGACGTCACCCAGAAAATCCATCATCTTCTCATTGATTCCTCCGATTCAAATGCCGAGTCAGAACCTGACTAATTTTCTTTGTCTTCTGAAGACAACAAAGCCCTCCAAATAGATGAACTGCTTACAACCAGTTCTTCTGAATATTCCGATAACGATAAAAGAAAACTCGTCTGCGTTTTAACCATGGATCAAGAATTCATGTTAGAAATGGTTCAACACATAGATACCGAACACCAAAAGGATTATTTGAATAAACTCCTCAAATCTTTTACTGACGAGAAAAAAGACTTCAAAAATTCCATTTTGCCAAACACCTCCAAAAATACCTACGATTTAACCAAAATCCTGAAAAAGGATAAAAAGATGAAAGAATCTAAGGAAACCCCGATTCTAGAACTCCAGCGAGAGGTGAAACAAATCAAAGTAGAGATCAAGGCTCTACGAGAAAAACAAGATCAAGACTCTCTTCTACTGAAAACAATTCTTTCAAAACCCCAGGATAATTCTGAATCCAGTTCTGAGTCAGACAATTCTGAATCTGAAGATTCAGGAGAACCTCCTGACAACCCTTTCGTTGAAGAGGTCCCACAAGAATTCCTTGCTGTCTTACGACAGATCACGTCCAAAAAATACCTTGTTCAAATAACCCTTAAATTCCAAGGCAATTTTAGGATTACTACTATTGCTCTTTTTGACACCGGTGCAGATCTGAATTGCATAAAAATAGGTCTAGTACCTAATCAATTTCATGAAAATACCCAGGAAACTCTAGCAGCGGCCAATAACACGAAGCTAGAAATCAATTCCCAAACCAATGCGTCTGTTATTATTAACGGAGTTTCTATTACGACATCGTTTGTGTTAGTAAAAGACATTCACAATTCCGTTATCTTAGGAACACCATTTATTAATCTTATCACTCCTTATAAAATCGATAATGATTTTATCTCTTTTGATTCCAATAAAAAGAATTTAAAATTCCCTTTCTTGAAAAAACCTAAAGCTAGCGACCTTGATTTGATTAAAACTTATTCTTGTCACCTAGGAGAATTAAGAAATAGTTTTTATCAAAATTCCAAGTCCCTTGCAAATTATGATACTTGTTCCTTTAAATTAATTGATTCCTTTGCATATAAAAAACTTTTGAAACGATTTTCGAAAAATGCATTCAAAAATAATTTATGCAAACTTATTTCTGACAACTTTTTAGCCAATGGTTTATCCGAAAACAGGAGAAGAAACCCACAGGTTTACAAAACCAGCAACAACACAGAAATACCCTGTCAATATCCCTATAAAAATCCACAGATTTCCAATACCAGAAATGACTGCGGAAAATCTCCTGCAACTCCTGGCAAATTCACCAGAAGTACAACAGGCATTGATGCAACTTCAAAATTCCAAACAAGAAGTTGTTCAGAGCTCAGAAGGGGAAAAAACCTCTCAAAATTTTATAAAAATCGAGAAAGGAGAATCTTCAAAAACCCTTTCTCAAAAAGAATTTTCAAAAATGCAATTGGAGAAAGAAGAGTCTTCAAAAAACCTTTCTCAAAAACAATTTTCAAAAAATCAACTTGTGATACCACAAGCCCCCAAAAAATCTGCTCCAAAATTTTTTGTAAAACCAAATTTTCAAAATATTGTGACTCTTGAAAAAGGATTTTTTAATAAAGACCCTTTTCTTGTATTACAAAATTATTTTGGACAAAAATGTTTTTATAAATCATGGGATGTTTTAAAAACCCCATATTTTTATCAGGCTATCCTTGAAATATCAGGATCAACAACAATTAAAAATAATTTTCTCAAGAAAAACCCAGATCCCTCCTATTCAATTTGCAAAATCCTCGGCATAATTGCTCAATATATATATATATATATATAAGGAACCAACCGGCTCGGTATTTTTTCGGTATTCTTTTATAAAATAAAAAATTATCATAATTATTTGATACGGTTATAAGTAAATATTAGAAATCTCGATTTTATTTAAAAAAAAACTAAAATCATTTCGATTAGGTTCGATCCGATCCGTACAGTTTGATACCCCTACAAATCACATAGCAAATGCCTCAGATTTTTATGCATTTGAAAACATAATTTTATCTTTAGAACCTTTTAAATATAATGATGTTATCCTTATTTTTCAAACAATAAAACCTCTTATGCAATGAAAACTCTACACAAATGAAACTTCATCTAACTAAGTAAACTTAAGATAATTTTGAAGCGGAAATGTAAATAAACAAACTAAAACAAAAATAAGAAATTTCATACAGTAATAGAATAATATATTTTTTTTAAAATGCAAATAATTTACGTGTTTAAAAAAAGTTATTACTAATAGTCCGAATATCTTATGAAGTAATTTACGATTATTTTCTATTTATTAGTTTCAAAATATACCATCCAAAAAATGTTTATTCTCTTTTTATTCAAATGTGTGAATAAAAATTTCAACATAAATATTATCTTATTTTTAAATTTTGAAAAATAAATACGTAAAAACTTGTATTTATAATTTTGTTTGAAGATAGTGGAAAGCTTAAAAGAAATGATCAAAATTATGAATTTATATAATAGCAAAATTATAAGGCTTACCCATATCCTAATTGTTTGCACAAATAAGTGTTCCTTTTGGGTCAATTTACGTGATACACTTTTCTTTTTAATTTATTTAAAAAAATATCAATTTTATATCTAAAATTAAATTAAATTTTAAAATAATTACGCTTAATGAAATAATTTATATTCACGCAAATATTAGAGTCACTCATTTCGAAATTCAAATTAGATTTGAATGAAAATGTGTCAAGAGATTAAACTATCACTATAGATACAAAGAAAATTAAAAATAACAATTTCCTTTAGTTTTTTGAGAAAATTTTATGTGATTTATAGTATTTTTTTCAGTGTAACTTTGAGTTTATATGTACGCAATATTTTACTTGTACATAAAAATTAAGTAATATATATTTTATAAAATGATGTTGAATGGATTAAATAAGAGAAAGAAGAAATAGAAAAGTTGGAAAATGGATATATTAAGCACAAAGAAAGAAAAAACAAATTGTTGCTGGAAACATGAGTGAGTGAATAGAAACATGCATTAAGTAATTCATTGGAACCAAAAGTTTCCCAGCTAACATAGCGCATTTTATTCATGCGTTAAGCAATTTCTTTAAAAAAAAAGGAAGAAAAGTTAGGCTAACAGAGTTTACTTTGGAAGTTAAACTCATTTTTACATTACGCAAGAAAAGAAAATATTGCGTAAAAGGTATTTCAGTCACTTTTTATTTTGATGAGGTACTTTGGTCATTTTTGTTTTTGTTTTTCCTGGTCATTTAGGTTCTGGACTCCTCATGTATTACTAAAGAAGAGGACATATGGTCCGCTTGGGCAGCTCAATTGGTTTCAAGGGGGATATTTGGAGCAAAGACCAAGGATCGAATCCCGTCAGCGGCAGTGTGGGGGTTTCTTCTTGAAATAAAGGAGGGCCCCTTGTGCGCAGCGTGGTAGTGGTCTAACCTTTGAAATCAATTGAGTCACCATGATTTACCTCCTTCACAGACCTGTCGGACCGGGGTGTGGGGGCTCCTGGGGTGGGAGATTCCACCTTTTGGAGCAAAGAAGAGGACATATGAAACTTGTGATGACCCAACAATTTATTGGTTTTGGTTCATGATTACTTTTGCCTGATCAGAATAGCCTTGCAGTACCTAACTTGCTAAACAAGCAAGTGCTTGCCCCATTTGCAGGGGCTCAACAAGTTTCTTCGAATCATCTATTGGATTGTCATTTTAACTAAAGGCCTTCAACCACATTTTCTCTTTAGATGCATGGATAGCTTTCTTTAATTTGTCAAAACTATCAGAATGGTGGAATACCAATACAGGAGCCAGCCTCCAAAAAGTCTAAGGAATTCTAATGTGCTCTCTTTTTTGCATGAGGGTCGGAGGTTTGAGGTCTGAAAATCCTTAACTTGATAGTTCAAACTCTGTCGTGCACAATACTTAAGTGTAATGTCACTGACCAGCCTAACTTCGACCTAAAAGCTAGCTCATAAGATTTAAGGGTTACAGACCACTTATAAGCGGCCCAGGTCTGCCTTCCTTGTTCTTGTTCGATGTCTGCCAAATTGGCAGTGCCCTTGTTGCCAACCGCTCAACTCAACTATGAATAGCTCTAATCAAACTCTATCACGACCTGCCTAACTTCAACTCGAAAAGCTAGCTCATGAGGTGAAGGATTGCAGACTGCCTAAAAGTTAACCAAACCTCCCTTTGTCCGATGTGGGACTGGGTGTGGCAATAAGTCTGTCTTTGATTAAAGTACTAAGCAAGTATAAATACGGACGGACACACGGAAACGGTGGTGTCATCTATGCTATCAAAAAGCATATATCAGGTATTGCTTTCTATGTAGCTGAGAGACTTATATGAGTAGCAATCACAAAGCATCTCGAAGAACGCGAGCCCAAAAAAAAAAGGCCAAACAAAACAGAAAATACATGCCGAGTAGTGAAGAGATGGTGGAGTTGACCAGCCAAATGACATACACCACCCAAATGACATACACCACCCAAATGACATACATTAAGTGTAGAATGCTAACAATGGATTTCTATACAGAACTTAGACATCGGATATCTATCTCACTACATTAGTGATCACCATTCGTCATGTTGATGGGAGCTCCTTCCAGGTCATTCTGCCTTTCATCAGCACCATTAGTCACATTGATCAGTGTTCCTTCCACGCTATTCTCACGTTTCATCGCATTATTATTGGAACCTTTCTGCAAAAAATGAGGGTTGGTAAGTGTGTTAGAACTCGGACTAAGTGAGCGGGGAAAAGAGCGGTGGACACTAAGGTAAAAACTAATCGAATAGCAAAGATTCACCAGTTCCAAGGTTTCAAATGCATAGTCATCTCTTTTCAGCTATTATTCTTTATCACTGATATTCACATCTATAATCTTCTTAGAGAAGATTGTCTTAATAGAGGTCCTTGCATGTTTTGGAATTAGAACACTAACTCGAATACTCGATAGGGACTGCACATATCTTCAAATTACCAGGACAAAACAATTGAACTCAGTTTTCCACCGTGTCTCTTTATTTTGGGCTTAACTAGATACTACCAGGATCCATTTTGATACACACTACATATTTAACACATGCGTCTCAAAACTTTTCTAAAGCATTGAACCAGGAGTCGAGTAACGGGTAATGTGTGATAAAGGAGGAGAAACGACCTTATATCTCATGTGGGGAAAAAGAGAGTAGCAGGCTGACCATTGCTAAGTCAAAGTTGTACTACCCAATAAGTGCAACAAGTCTCAGAAAATAAGCTTAACAGTTGCATCATTCCTTCGGATGGCGTGTGCTGTAAAGAAGACACACAAGGAAGAGAATATCAGGATTTTGAACAGACTATCCCTTAAAATAGATGTCAAGAGAAAGGGAGAGTCGGGAACACAAGAAATAGAAGTGTTCCCTTTATTGAAAAACTCAAAGACCCAATACTAAAGGTTGAGAACGTCCTCACATTGGAACAACTTTTAGAGGTCCACATGAGCAGTTATAGGAACTAAGATAACAAAAGACTTGATTGCAAAAATATTCTACAAGTGTGAATATACCTTTTTAGCTAGACCATGAGCGAGACATAATTTCATAGAACTTGCGCATCGCATTTCTTCCTCAACCTACAAGTAGTACAACATAGGAAACTGATTCATTAAATTGAAAGGAAAATGGAAAGACATTATAACTAACAAAATTTAAAAGCAGCTAATAAGAAGGGCTTCACACTCAAAGTTGCCAGAATATCGGCAGCCACATTGTCGGTTTGGATGCGATGCAACATGGGTGAAAACCCCCTGCACAGGGGGTCCTCCTAAGCAAAGGATCTACCAGGGAAAACGAATGGTACTATTGGTTTACCTTGATGTTCTACTACATACGTTAGTCATCCTGTAGTACGTCCAAGATCAATGAAACTCTAAATAAAACTTTGTAGTTCAACTTAATTAAGTTCATCAACATCCAAACCTAATTCATTGTAAACAAAACATTCTCTTGTTTGTTTTTTGTTTAAGAATCAAAATATCTCAACATAAAAGAGATCTCCTAAGAGAAAGTTAAGCAATTATTGAATGACTACATAGATTATCTCCCTAGGCCCTTGTTAAAATGTTGCTATCCGGAATCCACAAGCTGGTTTTCCAAACTATGTATCCTTGTAAATGCAAGAATATCTTAAAGTTTGTCGGCCTAAATCACAATTTTGTTAGCCATAAACCAGCTTTCTATATGGAACACTTTCACTCATCTTGAGCAGGAAGAGAAACAGAAGAAGATTAAATGGGCTTCACATCATGGATAAAGTGGATCAAAGATTTAGAACTAGAGGGTTATGTAAAAAAGGCAACCTGGTGCACAAGGCATCCCATGTTAGAACTAGAGGGTTATGTAGTTAAAATATACATATGCAGCACCTGCCTCACAAGGATAGCTTCTAGTACATAGTAGTAGCCACCTCACAAGGAGAGTTTTTACCGGAAACACGATGCCAACGGCTATTTCACTACAAAGTCTGCTTATCGGATTTTCCTTCCCATCGACAAAAAGGACTCAAGTCATGTTAATCATGTGAATCCTTGAATATAGAAATTGAAAACCCCTCCAAAATCAGATTATTTATATGGCTCCTTTGCCAGAATCGAATACCCACATTGGACCTCCTCAACCGAAACATCATAAGCTCTAATACTTGCTCTTGCTGTAATTCCCATCCAGAAGATGCTGACCATGCTTTATTCCACTATAGATCTAATAAAGGCCTATGGAACTAGCTAAACATAAGCTGTTCCGACCTTAGTTTTAATGAAAGGTTGTTGCTTTCTACCTTGGAGTAACTAAGTTGCTGACATGTGACGACGAGCTCACGGGTTCAACCCGTGAAAACAGTCTCTCTTGTAGAAGTGTAAGTTAAGGTTGCTTACAATATACTCTTGTGGTCCGACCCTTCGCCGAAACCCGCGTGTAGCGGAAGGTTAGTGCCCCGGGCCTTAGCATATTTGGTTTCTCAAAATACATTACTCTTCAATGAGAAAAGTTTTTACTGTTCAACTAGTTTCTCATAAAAAAAGGAAAAGGAAATATTAAAACAGAGCGGAATTGAATTTCTAAAAAGGAGAAAAAGGTTAAAGGTGAATACCTGAAGTCTGTGTAATTCATCTGACATTGTTTTATGGGCGTTCAAGAGCAATTCACTTTCTTTTTCCAGATGCCTGACATTGTTTTATGGGCGTTCAAGAGCAATTCACTTTCTTTTTCCAGATGCCTGCACCAAAAAACAAATTTGAAGACAAATTAAAGAGCCACATACAAAATTAAGAAAAGAAAACAGAAAAAACTATGAGGAACATGAAAAAAGCTCAAAACAGAAATTACTTCAAGGTTTCTCCAACAAATTTGGGATCCATGGAAAAAAAGGAAAAATTGATCTTCTAATTGATTTAGGAATCGACGAAATTCTAATCCTAATAGTAATAAAAAAGAAGGGAAAAGGGTCAAATTTTCCCTCAAACTATGATTTATAGTTTATGTTGGAAATTTGCCTTTGATGGTAATTGAGTCCACTCATCTTTAATGACTTAAACACTAGGGTTACGCATTTTGGAGACTTTGGTTCTTCACACGTGCATAATCTACTAAGTGAGTAGATGACCGTAGAGCCAAGGATCGTCAAATTTCGTTAAGAAATGAAAGAGATATTAGTCCACTAAGTAAGGCGTTTGAGGCATGAAAAATATGGTGTGGAACAAATCTTCGGGAAAAGGAAGAATTGTTCATTTTATAAGCCTACAAAATGGATAAGGGTTTGGGACCCAAGGGAAACTTATGATATTATCTTTTTGGACTCAAATTGCTTAATATTTACAGTTTGGTCCCTGGAGTCCAGGAAAGATAAAATTGGGAAGATGCTCACGGCGGAAGGCAGAAATTTTTTGCCTCTTGGGCTGGTTTTGTTAAGTTGTTGTTTTATCTTGGAAGACTATTGCCCATAACGTAAGAGGATATATACGGGGCAATTGTTAAGTTGTTGTTTTATCTTGGGAGACTATTGCCCATAACGTAAGAGGATATATACGGGGCAATCTTGTCTTAAAGACAGAGTGTCATCACTCGACTCAACGAAGTTTTAAGTGGTTGTAATCGTTCTTATTTCTAGTTTGTTGTAATCGTTAGTAGTTTATCCTTTCTGGATATTGTAATATTTACTTACTTTCCGTTTCCTGCAATTGTTGTAACATACAATTTTAAGAAAAGATTGTTGTAAGTGCTAAGAAAAGATGACTGGGAGAGAACAACCCGCTTCTGATTCTGCTGCTCAAGGCAACCCCTATGCCTTCCCCACTGTTGCTCAAGGCAACCCCTCTGCCTTCCCCACTACTTCCCAAGGCACATCTAATGCATTCACTGTTGCCCAAGGCACATCCAATGCCTTTACTGCTGCTCAAGGGAACATGACAGTTCCTCCACCCTCTGGTTTCCACCATGAACGCCCAAAAAAATTTATGGGCTCCAACTTCAAGAGATGGCAGCAGATGATGCTGTTTTACTTGACTGCTATGGGAATGATTCGTTTCCTAATAGAAGATCCTCCACAAGCTGGAGATGAGATGGACCCTCAGCCTAATGAAATGGCTGAAAGGGGCCAAGGTATCCATGTCGTTAATAGCATGAAGATAGTTCTTGATGCATGGAGTCATAGTGACTTCATGTGTAAGAACTATATTTTGAACTGTCTGTCAGACCCACTCTACACGGTGTATTGCATCGTAGGCACCGCCAAAGAGTTATGGGAAAAACTGCAGAAGAAGTACAACGCACAAGATGCAGATACGAAGAAATTCATCGTTGGTAAATTCCTGAAATTTCAAATGGTGGATAGCAAAACTGTGATGTCCCAAGTCTAGGAATTCCAAAAGATTCTACATCACCTGGATTTGGAAGGTATGAAACCAAATGAGCAGTTTTTGGTTGCATCACTAATTGAAAAGTTACCTCCATCGTGGAATGATTTATGAGTTACTTAAAACTTAAGACAAAGGAAATGACATTTGAAGAACTTATTATCAAACTCCAGATTCAGAAAAATAATAAGAAGGCCGTGCCTAAGGGAAAGCAATCCGCTGAGGCAAAGGCAAATCTGGCTTAGGCCAAAGGGAACACAGACAATAAGTGCAAGTTCCAGAAAGATGGCAAGACCCAGACAACGGAGAAGTTCAAGGGGAACTGCCACCACTGTGGGAAACCTGGTCACATGATCAAGGACTGCCGCAAGCTCAAAACTGAGCAAAAAGAGAAGGCCAAAGGCAAGATACAGGCTAAAGTGGTCGAAGACACACTTCTTGACGACATGATTGAGGAGTTCTCGGCGGTGGTTCTTGAAGCAAACCTTGTTGAGAACCTTATGTAATAGTGGATGGACACGGGTGCTACCAGACACATTTGTTCCAATAGAGATGCCTTCTCCACATATACACTAGTTACAAACAAGAAGTTGTTCATGGGTAACAACGTTTCATCTGACGTGCACGGGGTAGGAAAGGTGGTCCTGAAGATGACTTTTGGAAATGAGCTCACTCTGAAGGAGGTGATCCATGTCCCTGAGATTAGGAGGAATTTAATTTCAGGACCTTTATTGGTTAATACTGGTTTTAGACTAGTATTTGAGTCCAATAAATTTGTAATCACCAAGAATGAAACTTTTGTGGGAAGAGGCTTCATCTGTGAAGGCCTCTTCAAAGTTAACGTTATGTCTGTAATGCGTCCAAGCAATAAAATTGAAGATTCTTCTTACTTGCTTGAGTCTTATAATTTATGGCATCATAGATTAGGACATGTTAACTCCATCCAAAGGTTGGTAAAGTTGGAGTTGTTGCCGTCTATCGACGTAAACCCTCAACATAAGTGTGAGGTGTGCATAGAGGCAAAACTCACAAAGATTCTTTTTCGATCCGTCGAAAGGAATACCGCTCCTCTAGAACTTATTCACACAGATATATGTTATTTGAAGTTTGCACAAACTAGGGGGGAACAAGTACTTTGTGACATTCATTGATGATAGCACAAGGTATTGTTACCTTTACTTGTTGAAAAGTAAAGATGAAGCCTTTAAAGTGTTCCGACGCTACAAAGCAGAAGTTGAGAACCAACTAAGCATGCAGATTAAATCAATTTGTAGCGATAGAGGGGGAGAATACGTAGTGCCATTTGAGGAATATTGCGTCGAATAGGGCATTATTCATCAAACGACGGCTCCATACTCACCTCAGTCGAACGGTGTTGCAGAACGCAATAACCGCACATTGAAGGAAATGATGAATGTCTTGCTCATCAATTCCGATCTTCCCCAAAACATGTGGGGAGAAGCTGTCCTTACCACTAATATGATTCTTAATAGAGTCCCACATAAGGGTAAGGACAAAACTCCATATAAATCATGGAAGGGAAAGAAACCCACCTATAAATATTTAAATGTGTGGGGTTGTTTGGCAAAGGTCGAAATACCTAAGACAAAGCAGGTCAAGATTGGGCCTAAGATTGTAGATTGCATTTTCATCGGATATACAAATAACAGTAGTGCTTATCGCTTCTTAGTGCATAAGTCAGATATTCTAGATATCCACGGGGGTACAATCATGGAATCAATGAATGCTCAATTCTTTGAGGATACTTTTCCTAGAAAGGAAAAAAACATAACCTCTCGCAAATGAAGTTATGAACGAGCTCTCAGGAACCAGGAGTCGTTGACTGCCCGGATCTAGATGATTCAGATCTAGTGGACTTCGAAGTGGCTGAATATCCGAAATCTAATGTTCCAGATTCTCAAAAAGTGGAGACTCCAGAGATTGAACCTAGGCGAAGTAAAAGGGCTAGGAAGGATAAAACCTTTGGTCCTAACTTTGTAGCTTGTATGGTTGATGACGAACCAATGACAATTGCTGAAGCTTTGTCAACTCCAGAGGCACCGCTCTGGAAAGGAGCTATTGAGAGTGAAATAGAATCCATCCTGCATAACCATACTTGGGAGTTGGTTGATCTTCCTCCAGGAAATAAACCGTTGGGTTGTAAATGGATACTCAAACGGAAGTATAAAGCAGATGGGTCTATAGACAAGTACAAAGCCAGGTTGGTAATCAAGGGCTATCGACAGAAAAAAGGCCTTGACTATTTTGACACGTACTCCCCAGTGTCTAGAATGACGTCTATACGAGTATTCATTATGATCGCAGCGTTGCGTGACCTTGAGATACATCAAATGGATGTCAAGACAGCCTTCTTAAATGGTGATTTGGAAGAAGAAATTTATATGGAACAACCCGAGGGATATGTGGTTCCAAGGCAAGAGAAGAAAGTTTGTCGACTTGTCAAATCTCTGTACGGGCTGAAACAGGCCCCGAAGCAATGGCACGAAAAATTTGATAGTACTCTGCTATCAAAGGGTTTCTCCATTAATGAGTGTGACAAATGTATTTACATAAAAGGTAATTCCGACTCGTTCGTTATGATATGCCTCTATGTAGACGACATGTTGATCACAGGGAGTAGTCCTAGCTTGATCCTAGAGACTAAGAACATGTTGAAATAATGCTTTGACATGAAGGATATCGGTATCGCAGATGTCATCTTAGGGATAAAGATCTCTAAGACGTCTGACGGACTGGTCTTATCTCAGTCTCACTACATCTAGGATGTGTTGAGAAAGTTTGAGATGTTTGACAGTTCGCCTATGAAGTCACCACTGGATAGAAATCAAAAGCTTGATAAAAATCGTGGTGCACCCGTATGTCAGGAGCAATATGCATAGGTGATTGGGAGTTTGATGTACATAACAAACTGCACCCGACCCGATATCACTTATGCAGTCAACAAGTTGGCTAGGTTTACCCGTAATCCAAGTAATGATCATTGGAAAGCGTTGAATCGG
Source organism: Anisodus tanguticus (assembly GCA_034509755.1). Classification (NCBI taxonomy): domain Eukaryota; kingdom Viridiplantae; phylum Streptophyta; class Magnoliopsida; order Solanales; family Solanaceae; genus Anisodus; species Anisodus tanguticus. Next base: position 21,415,153 of record CM067545.1, read on the forward strand.
GTGCTACGATACCTGAAATACACGCTAACTTACGGGTTGCAAAATCAGCCCACACCGTGGGTCTGCTACAGTAACCCGAGAGCACTGTTCATCCGATATACACATGTATATTGTGTATATCGGATGTATATTTAACAACCTGCTTTAAGTGTATAGCTAAAATATGCTACCTATGTTATCTTTGTTTGGGTTGAAAACAGCTCTCATGATCCAGTTGACTGTTTGAGCTATGACTAGGAAATAATGACTTTGTTAGGAAAATCTTTTGTTCAACAGTATCTAGACCAGCTGAAAGTCCACGTTTAGAACTCCAGACTAGACCATCTATCGTGGCAACATGTTTAAACCATTTACACTGTTTCGACTTGTACGAGTATTATTTAGGCTTTATGTGAAGTCCTTATGATGAGGAACAAATTGCTTTTTCCATTTCTGAATATATCTTCATGCTTAAACAAAGTACCTAAGACCATTTCTGAACATCTGTTTCATCTATTTGAAATAGGGACTTATTTGTTTACAAGTTTATGCTCTTTGTTTTAAATTCATCTGGATCAATTAAGGTCTTTAAGTGTTTAAACGTGGCTGCAAGTTATTAACGAGAGAAGAATTTGTACCTAAGTTGTTGAGATAGCTGGTCCTATGTAGCTGGTTTGGATTACACGCTCGTAATGCATTTAGAGATTACTTGAATCTTTTGACTAATGGTTCTGATTAACTTTTGTTTAAATGGTTGAACTTTATAATCACCTTGTTATTCTACTCTCTAATCCGACGAGTTCATTGGCACCAGACGCAGCAGCGGAAAAATAGATCGCATTAGCCAAACTTTTCTCTCATACTTTACTTCATTTTGTTGTAAAAATTACTAACATTTTACCTTGTTTTCTTTTCTTAATCTAGTTGAATTCCCGAAGCAAGATGTGAATCTTATAGTTGCCAAAATTAAATTCTGTTCTTATAAATTGTTCTATCATATGTGTCGTTCAGAAAATCAAATAGAAAAGAATTTCCAAAAAATGATTTACAAATGAAATGGATCAAACCCCCACTTTTCATTTCTGGATAATCCTAAAGAAGAAGAAATAAAACGAATCGTTTTTGTCTCTTTTCTAAAACATGGCCGCTGAGCCTTTTTGTTGGGCATGACAAATATTTCTATGAGTTTGGTTTATGGACTTCTCAAATAGAATTTTTAGTTAACTTACTTCATTGACTAGCAACATGTTTTAGCAAGGCAAATTCCTTTTTTACAAAACCAAAGTTTTCCAAGTCAAATTAAACGTTCTGGATTCTTCCATATTTTTTTTCAAGGGGCCAAACTCATTGCAAATTAAGTACTTGTCAAATGAATTAAGAGGTTTTTCTCTAGTTACAAACAAGGAAATACATTAACGGATCGAGATGTTGAGTTATATTATAATTTAAAATCTAAATTGTCGTGCACATTTGAAAGGATTAGTTCCTTTATGGTTAGCCAAATTATTAAATTAATTCACAAAGTTGAGTTAATGAAATAATTAAAGTGCTAAAAATGATTTTTCAAAAGTAAAACACCTCCTAAAGCTCATTTTTCAAATAAAATATGCTTCTTTTTAATTAGCCATGAATAAATTTCTTTCAAGATTTATACATATAACATCCTTAAAACACATTTTTTACAAATAAGTTCTACAATTTTTAGCCATAAAACGTTAGATCCGTAGGTAAATTGCATTGGGCGGATCCTTAATACTGAGGTGCTTAAAACTTTCCTCGGGAGATCACTAGAACCTTATCCGAACTTTGGTATTTTTTAAAGGTTTTCAAACAAAATTAACCTTTAAATTGGTTTCCTAATCCTTATTCAATAAATTAGGTGGCGAATCTGTTTGTTCACGACAAGAGCTAAATTACGAATTAACTTTTATGCGTGAGTGTAAAAGTGAACTGTAGCAATATTGAAAGAAATAATCCTTTGATTATTTTCAGTAATGAAAGAGAATATATACAATTTATAATTTTCCATAATAGAAAACCTATTCCTATTCTAATCCCAAAATCCTATTCTAGTAGTACAAGAATCCTATAATTATGGTAAGTGTACAATACTAATTAATGTAATATTTACACTAAAATATTACAACAAACATTACCAAATACTGCCCAAACCGTGGGCTGCCCAAACGAAATATTTCTGCCAATTTCATAAGAACTCTCTATACTCTCAGATTAAAACGCAAGGATCTTATTTCGAAGCAATCTCTGGAGTTTTCCCTTATCCGAACAGGTCTTGCAAGAAAATAGGATTTGGGCGGTAGTGAGTGTAAGAGTTTTTGAGTTATTTCCTCAAATATTTAACAAAACTTGAGAAGATATTGTGTACCAATTATTATTGTTATAGTGGAAGATTTACCGTGATTATTCTTTTCCATAAGATAATTTATTGGCGTGTATTTAGTATTTTAATTACTATTCATAAAATACTATATACAATGGAATATATCCGAAAATTCTGAGTATGCTCTGTGATTGCAGATGTGACTGATATTTCACATCAGAAAAAGAATTTCAGGGTCTCCATTGTATTTTTTCCGCACATATTAATCTTGAAGGGGAATTAGAATACTCTATTTTATTTCCAACAAGTGGTATCAGAGCAACCAGGTCACGGAAGCGGATTGAAAATGGAGGAATCATCGCGGTATATTCAAATTAAACGGATCAAATTACACAATTTGAAAACCAAGCATGTTGGATCTTCTCTCCTGTAAGGATCTCTATTTGCCCTTACATGGTGATAATGCCAAACCAAAAGATCCGATTGATGTTGAATAGAACAGCATGCATAGCAAACTGTTGGTTACATTCGGCGCTTCATTGAGCACAATATCTTCTATCATTTTGCTAATGAGGAAAAAAGCTCGATGTTCTTTGAAAGAAAATAGAAGTTATGTTTGAGAGGAAAAATACCTTAAACAAAGCTTCTATCATCAGAAGAATTGTTCGATTGCGATATGTGGAGGGTGTCAACATGATGGAGCACCTAAATGCATATTAGGGTCTTATCAATCAATCCATCAACATGAAGATTTCTATTGATGATGAAGTTGTAGCTTTGTTGCTACTCAGTTCGTTTCCAGATAATTGGGACACTCTTGTGGTGTCAATCAGCAACTCGACTCCAGACAGAGCACTGCCCTTGCAAATGGTCAAAGATTATCTTCTTAATGAAGAGTCCGAAAGAAAAGAGTAAAATTTTTCTTCTGAGTCAAAGGCGATGGTTGCTGAAAATAATGATCGAGGGAGAAGTAAAAATAAAAGTTGGCAACATATGAGAGACAAATCCAGGGGGAAGTCTAAGCCTAGAAAAGACTTCAAATGTCATTATTGCGGTGGTCTAAACCACTATAAGAGAGAATGCAGAAAGAAGAAAAGAGATCAAAAGCGTGGAAATAATGAAAATACGGAGAAAGACATGACAGTGACTGCAGTTGATGGCGATATCATCATAGTTTGCGATGATGCTCTTATGAGTATGTCATGCCAACAAACAAACTAGATTGTGAATTCATGTGCAGCCCATCAAATTACACCATATCGTGATATGTTTGCACCATATACTGGTGGTAGCTTTGGCAAAGTCAGAATGGCCAATCAAGGTATGATTGAAGTTGCTGGTATAGGAGACATTGTCTTGCTTACTAATACATGATATAATCTTATCTTCAAATATGTTCGACGTGTTCCTAATATCAGACTCAACATTATTTTCGTTGGAAAGCTCGACGATGATAGGTACATCAACCACTTCGGCGAAGGAAAGTGGAAGCTCATTAGAGGCTCCCTTATTGCAGCAAAAGGTAAAAAACAAAACTCTCTCTACTTGATGCATGCAAAGTTTTTCAATGGAGAAGTGAATACAGTCATTAAAAATTTCTCCATTGAGTTATGGCATAAAATACTTGGATATTTGAGCCAGAAAGGTTTAGAAATTTTGTCAAGAAGAAACCTCCTCATTGAAGTAAAAGGCGAGCACTTGGATACCTGTGTTGATTGTCTAGATGGAAAACAACATAGAGTTGCATTCAAAAGATTATCTCCCTCAAGAAGAGATCAGCCTCTTGATTTGGTGCACACAAATCTGTGCTACATGAAAGACAGAACTTTTGGTGGCGCATTGTACTTCATCGATTTCATTGATGATTTTTTTGAGAAAAGTCTGGTGTTTTGCTTTGAAAACCAAAGACCAAACATTGGAGGTCTTTAAGCATTTTCAAGCAAAAGCAAAAGTCGAGAGAGAATCTGGAAGGACATTGAAGTGTGTTCGTGCAGACAACGACGGTGAATACCAAGGCCTGCTTGTGCAACACTACAAGAACCATGGTATCAAGCTTGAGAAGAGCGTCCCAATGACCCCTCAACATAATGGTGTGGCAGAAAGGATGAACATAATAATTTGTGAAAGAATCTTATGTATGTTATCACACTCCAAATTGTCAAAATCCTTTTGGGGTGAAGCTATGAGGACTCATGGAGTTGATTTGATCAACCTTTCTCTATCAACTCTTATGGGTGGTGACATTCCAGATAGAGTTTGGTCAGGGAAATACGTTTCTTACAAACACTTAAGAGTGTTTGGCTTTAGGGCTTTCGTACATATTCCAAAATACGAAAGATCCAAGCTTTATGATAAAACCAAACCATGTATTTTATTGGGATATGGCCATGAAGAGTTCGCTTATATATTATGGGACCCGGTTAACATGAAGGTTATCATAAGTAGGGATGTTGTATTCCTTGAAAATCAAGTTCCTAATGAAGCAAAAAAAAACTGAATCTAATTCAGATGTTCCTGTCAACTTAGATCCAGTTCCTTCACCAACGGTCCATGATTACGGGGAAGATACCCAACAGGAGCATGATGATGCGGTTGATGATGAAGCGGGTGATAATAAGAATCCACCTGCACAAGATGATGTCCCTCCAGATAGAAGGTCGGCCAGAGAAAGACAACCTTCTACCAAATATAGCCGACATGAATATGTGATGCTGACTGATGGAGGAGAGCCACAAAGTTTTGCAGAAGCCACAACACATGACCAACAAAAAAAATGGTTAGAAGCCATAAAGGAGGAGATGAACTCCTTGCAAGAAAACTTCACCTACGACTTAGTGAAGTTGCCAATTGGAAAGAGACCACTAAAAAATAAGTGGGTCTATAAGCTGAAGTCTGAGGAACATAACTCACAACCAAGGTACACGGCGAGGTTGGTTGTGAAGGGTTTTAGTCAGAAGAAGGGTGTCGATTATGAAGAGATTTTCTCACCAATGGTGAAGATGTCCTCAATCAGAGTTGTTCTCGCGATTGCTGGCAGTTTAGATCTGGAGATTGAACAACTTGATGTGAAGACGACATTTCTGCATGAAGATTTAGACAAGGAAATCTACATGGAACAACCTACAGGTTTCGAAGTCAAAGGGAAAAAGAACCTTATATGGAGGTTGAAGAGGAGCTTGTATGGATTGAAACAAGCTCCTCAACAGTGGTACATGAATTTTGAGTTCTTCATGTCGACCCATGGCTAAAACAGAAACACCTCAGATAACTGTGTTTTCTTCAAAAAGTTCACAGGAGGTGAATTTATCATACTGTTACTCTACGTCGATGATATGCTGATTGTAGGCCATGATGTCAGCAAGATTGAAAAGCTGAAAAAAGAGCTAAGCAAATCTTTTGCGATGAAAAACTTAGGCTCAGCTAAGCAAATCCTTGGAATGAAGATCTACACGGATAGGAAAAGCAAGAAGCTCTGGTTATCATAAGAACAGTACATTGAGAAAGTTCTTGAAAGGTTCAATATGAGCAATTCGAAGCCATTCAGCACTCTACTTGCAGGTCACATGTAACTCAGCTCAGCACAGTGCCCCACAAGTGTGACAGACAAGAAGGAGATGCAAAATATACTATATGCTTCTGTAGTGGGTAATCTATTATATATTATGGTATGCACTAGACCTGATATAGCTCATGCAGTTGGTGTGGTTAGTCGTTTTCTTTACAATCCGGGAAAAGAACATTCGGCAGCAGTGAAATGGATATTACGATAAGAGGAACTTCTAGATCCCGTATGAAGTTTGGTGATAACCATGTCCTACTAGAAGGATATACAGATGCAGATATGGCTGGTGATGTTGATTTTAGGAAATCGACATCTGGATACCTAATGAGACTTGCAGGGGGAGCTATCTCGTGGCAATCTAAACCTCAAAAGTGTGTTGCATTATCCATAACAAATGCCGAGTACATTGTTGTGACTAAAGCCTGCAAAGAGGTGTTGTGGTTAAAGAAGTTTCTAGTAGAGTTGGGCTTGAAACAAAAGAATTATGTTCTTTACTGCGATAGTCAAAGCGTAATTCATTTGAGCAAAAATTGAATTTTCACTCAAGATCGAAGCATATTGATGTGAGATATCATTGGATTCGAGATGCACTTGAAAGGAAACTAATGCATCTCGAGAAGATCCACACCGATGAGAATGGTGACGATATGTTTAACAAGTCCTTACCCTGAGATAAGTTTGAGATCTGCAAACGTAAAACAGGTCTAGTTGAATCTCCACATGTGGTGGAGGGGGAGAATTGTTGGGGTCCACCACATGTAAATGAGCAAACATCATGATTGGTTAAGACATCATGATGGGTGTGTGCCATGATGAAATTATTTTGGTGCTCCATTCAATTTTGATTGGTTGAAGTTTGCAGAAATTTTGCTATAAATAGAAGCCTCCCGGCTTCTCATTTTTCACACCAAAAACATCATACACACAATAAAACCTCAGAGAAAAATATATTTGAGAGTATAGAGAGTTCCTACAAATTTGGTAGAAATATTTTATAGAGAAATTGTGAGATTACCACAATAGTGAGTGCGAGAGTTTTTGAGTGTATTTTTCAAGTATTTGTCAAAATTAGAGAAGTTATTGTGTACCCATTATTACTGTTATAGTGGAAGATTTATCATGGTTTTTTTTACGAGATAATTTATTGGCGTGTATTTAGTATTTTAATTACTATTCATAAAATACTATTTACATTGGAATATATCCGAAAATTCGAGTGAAAGAAATAATCCCCTTGATTATTTTCATTAATTGAAAGGTATATATACAAGTTACAAATAGGAGAATCCTATTCTACTCCTAAAACCTTATTCTACCATAATTCTAACTATACAATTATGGTAAGTGTACAAGACTAATTAAGGTAACCTTTACACTATAATATTACATCAATATACATTCCTAATATACATTACTTCTATCTTTTGCGTGATGGGTCTCTCGCCGAGATGGGCAATCTGCCACCCCACCGCCACCGTCTTCTTTTGTGATGGGCTGAAGGCAACTGCTGTACCTGTGGTATACACTATGTATACCAAGTGTATATCACGTGTATATATACCTTGTTTAACACACCCCCGCAGTCATAGCGAGCGGTCTTCGAACGCTCAGACTGTCCCTAAAATCTTCAAAAAGGACCGCGGGTAGACCCTTTGTAAAGATGTCTGCAATTTGATATCGGGACGGGACATGGCATACGCGAACGTGACCCCGAGCAACCTTTTCACGGACAAAGTGAATGTCCATTTCGATATGCTTAGTGCGTTGGTGCTGAACCGAATTACCTGAAAGGTAGATGACACTAATATTATCGCAATATACTAAGTTTGCCTTCTGAATGGGACAATGAAGCTCCAAAAGCAAATTACGTAACCAACATGATTCTGAGACCATATTAGCTACCCCCGATATTCAGCCTCGGCACTTGAGCGGGATAGAGTTGCCTGATGCTTCGCAGACCAGCAGACCAAGTTGTTGCCAAGGAGCATACAATAGCCAGACGTCGACCGTCTGGTGTCTGGACAACCACCCCAATCAGCATATGTGTATAAGACAAGTGTGGATGGCGAGGAAGGATATAAATGCAAACCATAGTCCAGTGTACCCTGAATATACCTAATGATGCGTTTGATTGAATTCGTGTGCTCAATTCGGGGATCATGCATGAATAAACACACCTGCTGGATGGCATACGTAATATCCGATCTTGTAAAAGTAAGATACTGAAGGGCCCCTACAAGACTGCGATAGCGGGTCGGGTCCTCGTATGGTGTGCCGGCCACGACACTAATCTTGGGTTTTGTATCAACTGGAGTGGAAATGGACTTACAGGATGACATCCCAGCCCTCTCGATGATTTCAGCTGCATACTTTCTTTGAGACAAAAACAAAACATCTGAATGACGCTGACGGCAATCCCCAAAAAGTAACTCAAAGGCCCTAAGTCTTTCATAGCAAACTCAAAACTGAGCATGGTCATGATAGACTGACGTAAGGCATCGGAAGAGGCAGTCAAAATGATATCATCCACATACAACAGAATGTAGGCCAATGATGAACCACGACGGTAGATGAACAAGGAATTATCTGACTGCGTGAGTGAACCCAATAGTCGAAACATAGTCAGCAAACCTTGTATACCAGGCCCGTGGAGACTGCTTAAGCCCATATAAGGACTTCTTAAACAAACAGACATGATGAGGACGGTTGGGATCCCTGAATCCCAACGGTTGATGCATATAGACCGTTTCCTTGAGATCACCATGTAGGAAAGCATTTTTGACATCCAACTGATGATAGGCCATGCCTTTGAAAGAGTCAAGCTAAGCACAATGCGAATGGTAGCCGATTTGACCACAGGACTGAACGTCTCCCCACAATATATACCAACCTGCTGAGTCTTACCATCACCCACAAGCCGCGCCTTATGTCGAGCAAATGAACCACATGAATTCTCCTTGTGAGCAAAAATCCACATAGACCTGATAACATTAATACCAGATGGACGGGGCATCAACTCACACGTCTTATTATTAATAAGAGCATTATATTCATCAGTCATAGCAATTTTCCAATTCGGGTCGTTTAAGGCAGACACAGGATTACGGGGCTAGGGAGATTTAGAGACATTAGAATGTAAATTAAAATGTATTTTAGGTGTAAAAATACCTCGCTGACTATGAGTGACCGGTCTATGACTCGAGGAAGAATTGAGTGAATTTTGGGAGTTTGCTGGGCTCAGGACGGACTGGCCAACAGGTAGTGGGCCTGCTGGTCCAAATCGGCAAACTGGAGCAGGAACTGGACTAGTTCCAGAATTGGGCTGGACTAGCCCAATCGCTGGAACTGATCCAGTGACTGAAATTATAACGGAACAGTGGGGCCACAGGGCAATGGGCCCACTGGAGGATTTTGGGTGCGGGACATTTTCGAAAAATGGTGAGTAATATACGGAGATATATCATCATCTAAAAAATTATACGAACTAGGCTCGGGAGTATGAACTTTAGTAAATGGAAATTGGGTTTCATAAAAAATTACATGGCGATTAATGATGATTTTCTTGGAGGATAAATCAAAGCATTTGTAACCCAAAAACACACACGGAGTAGACTGGGCCTGAAGTTTGTTAATTGTGGTGGATGGAAATAACGGATAACACAAGCACCCAAAAACCCGAAGATGAGAATAAGAAGGATTCTTATTATATAAAATTTGGAGAGGGGAATATGTCAGACCTTTGGAAGAAATTATGTCAAGCAGATATGTCGCCATTTGATGAGCATGATGCCAAAAATATGGGGGTACAGAAGCATGAATTAAGAGAGTGCAGACAATGTTATTTATGGAATGAATTTTGCGTTCGGCTTTCCCATTTTGTGAAGATGTATGAGGACACAAAAAATGAAAATTGATCCCATTATTAGCACAAAACTCCCGAAACACCCTATTGTCATACTCTTTTTCATTATCACACTGAATATTTTTTATTTCTCTTTCGAATTGTGTTCTAATGAATGCTCTAAATTTTATGAAGATGGAAAACACTTGAGATTTATTGGCGATTGGAAACATCCACAAAAATTTAGAATAATCATCCAAAAAAAGAACATAATATCGATGACCCAACGAACTTAGAACAGGAGACGTCCATAGGTCGCTATGAATAATATCAAATGGCATTGAAGTATGAGAATTTGAGTCTACAAATGGCAACTTAACAATTTTTCCTAACGAACAAGATTGACAAATTGGAGTACGACTCGTACCCTTACAAGAAATAAAACTATTTTTTATCTAAAACTGATAAAATAGAGGATCCCTGATGACCAAGGCGAGTATGCCACAAGGAATGAGAAATGGTTGCAAAAGCTGATGGCAAGGCTTGACTCGATGGACTGAAACCGGGTGTGATAGGATAAAGATCTCCCCTACTATCACATCTCATTAGAGGACTCCCCGTCTTGAAATCCTTCACAGAGAAACCAAAAGGATCAAATTCAACAGAAACAGAATTGTCAGTGGTGAATTTTCGGACAGACACTAAGTTTTTAATCAATTTGGGGGCATGTAAAGTATTTTTCAAGATAAGGGGAGGATTGGGGGAGATAGAGTTTTATGACCATAACCCTGAATTGGAATAGAGTTACCATTACCGATAATTATACCACGAGGGTTGCTCAACTTTGCATAAGACGAGAGAGTACCTTGATCGGAGGTCATATGTGTCGTTGCGCCGGTGTCCATGTACCAATTTGGATCCGGTGTGAGTGGATGTGGGGCCCACTGCCGAGAATGCTTGTGTGGGCCGAGGCCCAAGTAGACCACCTTGCTGCCCCGACCTAGTGCCGAAACAAGAGTCTGCCTGCTGAATGTTGGGCCTGAAATTCGACTGGTCAGCCCACTAGATGCTTGAAGCTACTAGAAAATAGGGGCTACTGGCCCACGACCCATTTCCCCAGCCCCACTGCCATGGGCCCCACTGTTGGGACCAGTAGGGAGGAGGCCCACTGTTGACTGGACGGGGCCCACTGCCGGACTGCTGACCACAGGAACCATCACCGGAACCGCCGCGTTTGCCCCCGCGGTTTTTGTTATTATTCTTACGATTATATTTGCCGCCACCATGAGTACGGTTTTGGCCCGAATTATCAACAAAACCTGAAGAATTTGTGGAGGACGTCATTAGGACGACGGGGCTTGCTTTAGTAGCCGCCTTTTTAACCAAATCGGCTTCTTCCAAAGTAAGCATGGAGCAGGCTAGATAAAAAATGGGAAGTGGGTTGCTTTGATGAAGGAGAGTCCCAATGCCATTATAGGCCTCAAAAAGACCGGCAACCAGTTGTAGAACCAGACGATTATTTGTTACAGGTGCGCCAACGTTACGGAGTTGGTCCGCCAACTCCTTGAGTTTCTTGCAATATGCAGATACGTTTGGAAATTCTTCCATGCGAACTAGAGAGAATTCCTGCTAGAGTGTGACAACACGTGAATGTTGGTTATCTTGGAATATGTCATGCAATCTATTCCAGGTAGCCATAGCCGTGGTATCCGACTCAATAATCGTCTGTAAGAGGTCAACCGAAATAGTGGAATAAATCCATTGGAGAACGGTAGCATCAAGAGTAATCCATAACTGAGGATCCTCCGCGGGAATAGGTGCAGCGGGAGGAATTATGTGATGGGAGATAGCGTGAATTTTAAACAATTCTGCCCACGTCGCATATTGGACGTTTTCCATCTCAAGCACAATAGGGATGCTGTTCTTGATGTTAGAAACCATGAGGGCAGGATGAAAATTATTTTTAGACATATTGAAAGAACAAAGGAGGAGGGTAAATTTGGGAATAGTAAGAGAGATTTTGAGAGCGGAAGACTAATTTTGGTAAAGAAACCCGAGGGGAGGGGGGTTTTGGCCGAGAGGGACACAAAATTTGGGAGAGAAATTTTTTTGTTAGACCTAGTCTCTTGATACCATGAAAGAAATAATCTCCTTGATTATTTTCATTAATTGAAAGGTATATATACAAGTTACAAATAGGAGAATCCTATTCTTAAAACCTTATTCTACTATAATTCTAACTATACAATTATGGTAAGTGTACAAGACTAATTAAGGTAACTTTTACACTACAATATTACATCAATATACATTCCTAATATACATTACTTCTATACTGCCCGTGATGGGCCTCTCGCCGAGATAGACTCTTGGCTTGACTCACTCAAGCACTTCTGCTTTTTTGCCGTGATGGGTGAAGGCCAACTTTTGTACCCGTGATATACACTATGTATACCAAGTGTATATCACGGGTATATATACCTTGTTTAACACTGAGTTTGCTCTGTGATTGCAGCTGTGACTGATCTTTTACATCATAAAAGAATTTCGGGGTCTCCATTGTATTTTTTTCCGCACATATTAATCATGAAGGAGTATTGGAATACTTTCATTTATTCCCAACAAAATATCTTATGGTTTAGTTATCGGTTTAGCATGTATACAAACCGATAACCGATAAACCGAACGGGTAAAATACAAAACTAGACCGAACCCACCGATAAGCACCTCTACTAGCAAAGCCCAAAGATAATGTGAATCTGTTAGTTTAGCTTTCATAGTTGATACTTCAATTTCTGGACCAATTCGAAAAAACATGATCAGATTATATCTTTAAGTAAAATGTAATGCAGATTGAGTTAGATGTTTCACTAACTAAATAAATAGGTCAGAGAATATTTCATATATAGTGATTGGAAGTTGGTATTCTGCATCTTCGTGGGTTGTTCATGTTGTCTCAGGCGTGCTCATGTTAATTAAAGACTCTGTTTAACTTCAATGGGTGAATATCTTGGTTGAGTTTGCTGTCATGACTCCGGTTAATGATGATTTATTATTAATAGTTGCTCTCTTGAGTGATAATATTCTAATACTGTATCGGAATTTACAGAATCGAAGTTTAAATTACTAAACTGATCCGAATTTTTTCGGTTCGATATTTGGTATCTATTTTTATTTATCGATTACCGAATTATCGAATCGAATACCGAGCACTCACCCTAAGTAGCTGGTTCTTGTACCTAGTTTTTATGTGAATTGAAGCGAGTGATTGAAAGATAACTGATATGGGCTCGTTTTGGTATGCAAGATGAGATAGCATAATTATGCATCAAATTTGAAGTTGGAACATCACATTTTTCAGTTTGTGTGCTTACCTGGAAAGGACTATTGCTTGGCAAAAAGGAAATAATGGAAACAAAAAAGGCATAGGGCCTCTGGTTTCTTAGTTAGGGGATGTAATAAACTTTTGTTCTAGTCAAGTATTTTACAATTGTATGACAGTAATGGTGTTTAGCATATATATTATGTTTCTGCAAATGATAGTTCATTAGCTTGTACTTCCTAGAGCTGTTAGGTTTTTTTAAATTTTGTGTGTACTTTATAGAATCCTTTCTTAAAAATGTAATTATATTTTTCTTATTTTTTAGGGTGAACGTGCTTAAACCAACAATACTAATAGCGATATGGTTCATGTCATGCACAAGCTATCGGAGGAATACTTGCTTTTTAAGCTACTTTTGAATTAGAACTTAATGACCTTGCTTATATGATGTTTTGGTTCTTTTTGTAATTAGTAAACCATACTTTTTAGTAATATTTAGTTTTTTAATCTAGTGCATTAGTTCTATGTATTAACCTTTGTAAATATTTATCAATTTATGTACATTCATGAAAAATTTAAAAGAAAATATGGATGGTATATCTAGCAACTACTAATAAGTTGTTGCTAAAATTAAATGTGATGACGTTGGCAAAACATAATTTACCACAATAATAGTTGTTGCTAAAAGCCTTCATAACAGATTATTAACAGTCTTTTCGCCCATTTTGCAACTATTAATATTTAGCAACAAAAAAAATATTTTTTTGTTGCTAAATATTTGCATAAGCCACAACAGTGTGACTTTTTACTAGGGGTGGCCAGTGGGCCGGGCTCGGGTCTGGCGGGGTCGGGGCGGGACGAGCTAGGGGGTCGGGTCTAGCAGGGCCTAGCGAGGTCGGGTCTGGCGGGACCTGCTCCAGTCCCATCCCGATCCCGATCCCGTCGGTATCGGGGCGGGGCGGGGCGGGGTCAGGTCGGGCTCGGGGCGGGGTACGGTCGGGTTTTCCTTTTTTTTTTTTTTTTTTTTTTTTAAATAACATATGTATAAAAAAAACTCAATAAACAAAACAAGATAGTGTAATAAAAACATCCCAAGACTGTTTTTGTGCCTCTTATATTATTTAATAGACATGATTTTTTTTGTAATACAAATACAATTGTGTAAAATCTAAATTGCAACTTTGTGGTGTTGTCCAAAAGTTGCAAATTACATAATAAAATTGCAATTAAAAAAATTACATTCTCAAAAAAACCTGTTCTAATTGCTTGATGATTTCAAGTGGTTCTTCGGTTGGAATTGGTATTTGTTGGTCAAATTGATCCACGTCGCTTCCACTACCTTCGGTTAAGATTTCGTTGTAGTTTTCATCATCTTCTTCGTTGATCTCCGGTTGACCGCACCTTCTCCGCTCCGCTCGTATCCAATCTTTGAATAATACTTTGCAATTTCCAAGCCGTCTCCGGCCAATGAGTGTCTGTGGTCTCCTATTTGATATCTCTGCAGAGAAAAAAGCGCTTTCGACGCGAGTTGATGACGCTTGAATGTTCAAAACATCTCGAGCCATCAATGAAAGTGTCGGAAAGGTCTTCTCATTCCCCTCCAAAAGTATTTCGCAAGTCTTCTTGCATCCATCTTCATTGATAACTTCTTGATACGGTATGTAGAACCCCGCAAAACAAAAATATCCAACTCGCTAATTTGGTTAGTAGTAGAGGTACGGCCGCACATTCTATTTCGAGGCTTTCAATACTAGCCGCAGAAAAGACATGTCTTTTGTGAGGTTGTGTTGAAGATGAAGAAGATGGTATGGAAGCCGGTAAGTTACTAGCATTTTCTTGTTGATAAAATCTATATATATTTTTGCATTGGTGTTCTACGCTAGACACCGCTTCTTCTTTAGTTTGTTCAATAGGTGGTGGGTGATTTAGATTTTTGGGACTTGGAGGTGGTAGTACTTGTATACAATCGTAAATAGTTTCAATTAGTGATTTAGTACCGTCTATTTTAATAGTAGGATTTAATACGAGAACCAATAATATAAATAGAGGGAATAGGAATAAAATATTTTTTAATTTTGACAAACATTTTTTTAATAGTTGCCTTATAAGCTGGTTTTTCCATATATTCACTAAGTAATAAAAATATTAGAGTTATATAAAATAACATAGTTGAAATAGTAGGATAATATATACCGGAAAATTCTTTTGTTGCTTAAAAAAAATTCTCTAAAAATACAATAAGTTCGGAAATTTTTACCCAATCACTATCTAAAATCATATCAGCTGGCTTTTTATTATGAGAGTTAAAAAATAAAGTTATAGGTAATTTATAGTCATAAGCAACAAGTAGTTGCTCGTATAACTAGTGGATACTTCTTGTGGAATTCTTCTATAAGGTAGTCCACAATCGTGACAAGTATTTTTATATTCTTTTCTACGTTGTACTTTATTACTTTTAAAAATAAAGTTTATAGCAAATTGTATTTTACTAAGAATGTCTTCAAAAAGTGATAGACCATCCTTTACAATTAAGTTATATATATGGCACACACATTTTATATGAAAATGGTCCGGAAAAGATGGAGTTAAACTATTTTTTAACATTGTAATTGCGTAATTGTTATTAGAAGCGTTATCTAATGTAATAGTCATAATTTTATCGGTAATTACGTAATAATCGCACACTTGATAAATATTTTCTGCAATAAAAGTACCAAAGTGCCTATCATCTATATATCTATACGCTAAAATACGTTTTTGCATAGACCATTTATAATCTATCCAATGACAAGTTACGAGTTAAATAATCATGGCCGTTAGTACTACGACCTATATCGACGTGATAGATACTTTGCCATTAAAATGATATAATGAAAAACGTAAATATTGTTGATATTCATGCGCGAATTTAAATACATCTCTCTTAACGGTTGATCTAGGAAAACCGTTAAAAGCGAGGATTATATATATCTCTAATGTAATGAATAAAACCGGGAGATGAAGGAAATGAAAAAGGCAAACCCTCCACAACAACTAATTTTGATATTGCTTCCCTATCTCTATGTTTATTGTATTTAGAGCCTACAATTCCCCCCGTCATAGGGTTAATTTGACCACTGTACTTGGTCCGGACGATATCGGTATGTGAACCTTGTCCCGATGGAGCGGGCATTTGCGCACCCGGTTTTGAAGCCTGGTATTGGGCATACCTAGCTTTGGATGAGCACTTACTACGTGTCTAATTAAACCCCCGTCCCACCGTGACCTTTTCCGAGTTTTAAATTTTAAAACATTTTTACAAATTTTACATATGGCTACTTGATTCTCTACGTCCCTATCAAGAAATGTCCATGCATCGATTTTAATGGTCGTTTCTTGGACCTCGTCTCATACTAGGGGGAATAGGAGGTATTTCGGTTGAAGGTGCACTAGTGGGTGTGTTGTCATCAACATTAGTGGGTATATCATCTAGATCATCGTCTAAATTAAAGTCTTCTTGAGTTCCGAAAAATAGCTCCTGGTCTAAATCTAATGGTATTGTAGGAAAATGTTGAGTATTAACAAAATCATCCTGTGTAGGAATAAGATGACTAGAAGAAGTACCCTTGCCCTGGTTGCCCCTACTAGAAGAAGCACTTTTACCCTTACCCTTAAACATACCTTTTAATCCTTCCATTTTAATTATGATAATAAATAATTAAAGACAATAAAATTAAGTGCGCTAAATAAAAATATAAAATAAACAGACAATAATAATTTAATGAAGGAACAAATGTATCAAACGCCGACGTAACGTCGACGTGTAATCGAGAGGTTGAAAATTGAAACTTTGCTCGATGGAAGATCCTCAAGCTAGTTGCCAACTTCACTCCCAATTCCCAAATGAATTAATAAAATTGAATATTTAGCAAACAATGTAGAGAGATATATTGAGAAATTAGAGAGATTGTAGGAAGATTTGTGAGAAAGATGAAGAGAAAATGAGTTATTTATAGTTGAAAAATTGGGTTAAAGTGTAAATATAATAACTTATGGGTTAAAAATAAATATTAAGGGGTAGGGGGGGTTGGGGGAGGGGGGGGGCCTAAAATGGCCGTTGGCCAACGGCCATAATCTAAAATGGTCGTTGGTGCAACGGTCATTTTTGCAAAGGGGGAAAAGGGCGGGGGTCGGGGTCGGGGCGGGCTCGGGTCAGGCGGGCCTGGGGCGGGCTCGGGTCTGGCGGGACGAGACATCGTCCCGTCCCGAGTTCGAGTCCCGCCCCCGTTATTTATTTATTTATTTTTTAAGCGGGGTCGGGGCGGGACCGGGACGGGGTCGGGTCGGAGTCGGGCCGTCCCGGCCCACTGGCCAGCCCTACTTTTTACCAACAAAATCTAATTTATGGCAATGACTTTTTCTGTTGCGGATGATATCTTTTGGCGACAATGTTTTTTTTGTTGCATAAGTTTTTCGCAACAGTAATTATAGCAACAACGTGCAACAACTTTTTTGTTGTTGACTAAAGTACTTTTGACAACAACATTGAATATATTGCAACAATAAATTTTGTTGCAAATTCCATACTTTCTTATAGTGCTAGTTGAGTCCTAACTAGTTTCTATATGTGTTTTCTTTTCTATTTGTTTAGTCTTTTTTAAGGCGCGACTGTGTACATAAATGAAGGAGGTAGAATAGAGAAAGAAAATTGAGCAGGAACTTCTCTCTCTTAGTTCTTTTCTTGCAGTTTTCTCTCTCTAAGGAAAGACTGATTGTTTTCTAAAACTTGAACACATTTTTTTTATATCCGAAATTTTCCCGACTTACGGCGGACTATTTCTAGAGATAGTAGTCCCGGTCCCTCGGCCTACTACTAGTAAATCGCGGGATGTGCCGAATGACCAAGGTTTGAGAACGAACAATTGAGATCACCTACAAGTCCTAACCCAGAAGAGAGCAAATTGCTCCCACCAGGGTTCGAACCACGTTGCAGACCTCCAACTGTATTTTAAGTTACCCTCCTTTGCCATCCAGCTATGCCCCGGGGACTGACTTGAACACATTTTTGTTTGTAAGTTGGCGGTGATAGGACAACTCTGCTCTGCTAATATTAGGATGCATCATATAGCTTTGACAGGGTTCGAACCACGTTGCAAACCTCAAGCTGTATTTTAAGTTACCCTCCTTTGCCATCCAGCTATGTCCGGGGACGGACTTAACACATTTTTGTTTGTAAGTTGGCGGTGATAGGACAACTCTGTTCTGCTAATATTAGGATGCATCATATAGCTTTGATGTGTTAGAAGTAGTTCAGCAAATGAATATACCTAAAGAAATAGTTAACACTTCACCAGTGCTGTGGTAGAACAGTTAAGAGTACTGGATTTGCATGCTCATCTTTCGAGATGGTTCAAAAAACAAATAAAGTGTGTAGAAGCTTCTAATTTTTTAAGCTGATTTCTGTCTCATCATTTACCAGCAATCTCACAACAATTATATATACACCTATTACGACAATCTTTCAAGTAACAACTACATTAAGCAATAATTAAAAGGAAAAACCAATAAAAGGGTGAAAAGTTTCTTTTAATTATCGTGTCAATGTGTTGGCACCCTGCCAAATGCTGCTCTTACGGATCCACATGCTTGTTAGTTTTAGTTTTATTAGTGTATATGTTGGTTATAATGGTACATGAAACGGAAATAAGTAACTGCTAAGAATTACAACACAATGAAATTACAACAAATTGAAATTTCAATGAACTGGAACAAGAAACTGGAACAGTTTTGATATGCTGAGTCGAGTGATTGCGCTCTGTCTTTAAGACAAGATTGCCCCGTATATATCCTTTCTACATTCTGGACAATAGTCTCCCAAGATAAAACAACAACTCAACAAATGAGCAAAGGAAACTCAAGTGTTACCTTGAAGAATTTTGAGTAATGAAATGATGCTGGAAAGTAGTAGGAAGAAACTGATTTCATTTGTGTGTTCTGTGTGCTCTCAACAATTGGTAAAGGCTCCATTATATAGTTGTAGGAGAGGACTTACCAACTGCCCACATAATTGTTGTACTGACCAAGAAATGTCAATTATGGAGGTAGTAATTCAGCCAAAATAAATGGTGAATTGATGTGCAACGGATTAGCCTTTAGGGAGAGTTATTCAGCCAAAATAAATGACTGAATTGAGTGCATATTAAGGCTGGTTAACATTCCAAAAACTAATAGCCAGCAAAAGCATAAGTTCTCTGCCCAATTTAACTTACCAGAAACTTCAGGGACCAAACTATAAATATAAAGTAATTTGGGTCCAAAAAGATAATACCAGAAGAAGCCCATGACCCATGACCTATGACTCGAGACCCGAGATCGGACCGGACGGGTAGGCGGCGCGCGTGTGAGCTTATCCTTGAACCGAAGCACATCTAGGTCCTCCCCCCTTTAAACACATGGGATACCCCTTAGAGTCCCAAACCCCAAGCCAATGTTGAGACTTATAAACTAAACAAATCTTTCTTCCCCCACCGATGAGGGAGGATTGGTCTTTACCACCTTTTTCCATGCTTCAAACACCTCACTTCGTGGACCAATATCGCTTTCATTTCTCAACGAAATTTGACGATCCTTGGCCCTACGGTCATCTACTTACTTAGTAGATTATGCACGTGTGAAGAACCGAAGTTTCCAACATGCGGAACACTAGTGTTTAAGTTATTAAAGATGGTTGGACGCAACTCCCGCCAAAGGCAAATTTCCAACAATCCCCTTTTGAAAGAGATTTTGGCGCACTCACATGGTGCCCTTTCCCAGCAATATTTCAGCGGATCGATGTTGTATAAGGAGAGGTAGCTTCAGCTTTGAACCTTCCATAGTTAAATACCATCGGACTTACTTACTGCGCGGTGAACGTGATGTCTTGAACCGTCAGTGTTTAATGTAAGTCAAGTCAATAGTACCAACACAACAAATTCCCTTACTCTCTTCTTCGTAATGTTTTGTCCATTATGGTCGTGGACAACTTTTTAGATTCTTAAGTGCGTTTATTTGAGGCGGCCTGTCCTCGCACTTAAATAGGTGGTCTCCTATAAGGTATCCTGCTATACCCCACTTCAAAAGTGTTAGGAACCATTAAAAGTTTCCCCAAACCTAACCTCAACTGTTGAGGATCATTAAAGGTTTTGAAAACTTAACCTTTACCTACACTACAGATAGCACTTAACGTCTATTGCGGGAATGACTTTGGATTTGGTGTTTCTTTACGAAAATCACTATCCGAAGTGCTCATGCTTCCACCGAAGCGATCAACTGAACCTTTACAACATAGTTTTCCCATTGAACCAAATTACCGGGATCTCCAGTCAGTAAGGTTGGGTTACCACCGTATTGGTCCTTATACTTTGGGTTTTAAGCCCATTCCCCTAGACATGCATAACATCTGATCCTTGGGTAAGCCCTTTGTTAGCGGGTCTACTATATTATCTTTTGACTTTATGTAATCAATGGATATTATACCCATGGTGATCAATTTCCTAACGGTCTTATGCCTCCGTCGAATATGACGAGACTTGCCATTATACATAGCATTCCGTGCCCTTCCTAGAGCCGACTGACTGTCACAATAGATCATTACAGAAGGTATGGGTTTGTTCCAACATAGAACATCCTCTAAGAAGTCATGAAACCACTTAGCTTCTTCTCCTGCTTTATCTAAAGCGATAAACTCTGATTCCATTGGGATCGGGCGATACAAGTTTGCTTAGAGGATTTCCAAGACACAGCCCCACCACCAATTGTAAATACATACCCACTGGTGGACTTGGTGTTCTCTATATCAGATATCCAGTTTGCATCACTGTACCCCTCTAGTACAGCTGGATATCTCGAATAATGTAACCCGAAAGTTAACGTGTGTTTCAGGTATTGTAATACCCGATTCAACGCCTTCCAGTGATCATCACTCGGATTACGGGTAAACCTAGCCAACTTATTGACTGTATAAGCAATATCAGGTCGGGTGCAGTTTGTTATATACATCAAACTACCGATCACATTTGCATATTGCTCATGGTATACGGGTGCACCATGATTTTTATCAAGCTTTTGATTTGTATCCATTGGTGACTTTATCGGTGAATTGTCAAACATCTCGAACTTTCTCAAAAAATCTTCGATGTAGTGAGATTAATATAAGACCAGTCCGTCAGACGTCTTAGAGATTTTTATCCCTAAGATGACATCTGCGATACCCATATCCTTCATGTCGAAGCATTGTTTCAACATGTTCTTAGTCTCTAAGATTACCCTAGGACTGCTTCCAGTGATCAACATGTCATCTACGTACATGCATATCATGACGAATGAGTCAGAGTTACCTTTCGTGCAGACACATTTATCACACTCATTAATGGAGAAACCCTTTGATAGTAGAGTACTATCAAACTTTTTGTGCCATTGCTTCGGGGGGCTTGTTTAAGCCTGTACAGAGATTTAACAAGCCGACAGACTTTCTTCTCTTGCCCTTGAACCACATACCCCTCGGGTTGGTCCATATAAATTCCTTCTTCCAAATCACCATTTAGGAAGGCTGTCTTGATATCCATTTGATGTATCTCAAGGTCACGCAAAGCTGCGATTGCAATGAATACCCGTATGGATGTCATCCGAGATACCGGGGAGTACGTGTCAAAGTAGTCAAGACCTTCTTTCTGCCGATAGCCCTTGACTACCAACCTAGCCTTGTACTTATCTATAGACCCATCTGCGTTATACTTCCGTTTGAGTATCCGTTTACACCCCAACGGTTTATTTCCCGGAGGAAGATCAACCAACTCCCAAGTATAGTTATGCAAAATGGAGCCTATTTCACTCTCAATAGCTTCTTTCCAGAGCGGTGCCTCTGGAGTTGACAATGCTTCGGCAATTGTCCTTGGTTCATCATTAACGATATAAGCTACAAAGTCAGGACCGAAAGATTTATCCTTCCTAGCCCTTTTACTTCGCCTAGGTTCAATCTCTGGAGTCTCCAATTTCTGAGAATCTGGAACACTAGATTTCGGATATTCAGCCACTTCGAAGTCCACTAGATCTGAATCATCTAGATCCGGGCATTCAACGACTCCTGGTTCCTGAGAGCTCTGTTCATAACTTCATTTGCGAGAGGTTATGTTTTTTTCCTTTCTAGGAAAAGTATCCTCAAAGAATTGAGCATTCATTGATTCCATAATTGTACCCCCGTGGATATCTGGAATATCTGACTTATGCACTAAGAAGCGATAAGCACTACTGTTATTTGCATATCCGATGAAAATGCAATCTACAATCTTAGGCCCAATCTTGACCTGCTTTGTCTTAGGTACTTCGACCTTTGCCAAACAACCCCACACCTTTAAATATTTATAGGTGGGTTTCTTTCTCTTTCATGATTTATATGGAGTTTTGTCCTTACCCTTATGTGGGACTCTATTAAGAATCATATTAGCGGTAAGGACAGCTTCTCTCCACATGTTTTGGGGAAGACCGAATTGATGAGCAAGACATTCATCATTTCCTTCAATGTGCGGTTCTTGCGTTCAGCAACACCGTTTGACTGAGGTGAGTATGGAGCCGTCGTTTGATGAACAATGCCCGATTCGATGCAATATTCCTCAAATGACACTACGTATTCTCCCCCTCTATCGCTACGAATTGATTTAATATGCATGCTTAGTTGGTTCTCAACTTCTGCTTTGTAGCGTCGGAATGCTTCAAAGGCTTCATCTTTACTTTTCAACAAGTAAAGGTAACAATACCTTGTGCTATTATCAATGAATGTCACAAAGTACTTGTTCCCCCTAGTTTGTGCAAACTTCAAATAACATATATTTGTGTGAATAAGTTCTAGAGGAGCGGTATTTCTTTCGACGGATCGAAAAGAAAGCTTGGTGAGTTTTTCCTCTACACACACCTGACACTTATGTTGAGGGTTTACGTCGATAGACGACAATAACTCCAACTTTACCAACCATTGGATGGACTTGTAATTAACGTGTCCTAATCTATGATTCCATAAATTAGAAGACTCAAGCAAATAAGAAGAAGGTTCAACTTTATTACTTGGACGCATTGCAGACATGGCATTAAATTTGAAGAGGTCTTCACAGACGAAGCCTCTCCCCACAAAAGTGTCATTCCTAGTGAGTACAAATTTATTGGATTCAAACACTAGCCTAAAACCAGCATTAACCAATAAAGGACCTGGAATTAAATTTCTCCCAATCTCAGGGACGTGCATAACTTCCTTCAGAGTGAGCTCATTTCCGGAAGTCATCTTCAGGACCACCTTTCCTACCCCAGTACGTTAGACGAAGCGTAGTTGCCCATGAACAGCTTCTTGTCGTTAACCGGTGTATATGTGGATAAGGCATTTCAGTTGGAACAGATATGTCTGGTAGCACCTGTGTCCATCCGCCACTGCATAGGATTCTCAACCAGGTTTGCTTCAAGTACCACTGCTGAGAATTCCTCAATCATGTCATCCAGGAGCGTGTCCTTGACGACGTTAGCATGCGCCTTGCCTTTAGCCTTGGATTTCTGTTGTTGCTCAGTCTTGAGCTTGCGGCATTCCTTGATCTTATGACCAGGTTTCCCACAGTGGTGACAGTTACCTCTGAACATCTCCGTTGCGTGGGCCTTGCCGTCTTTCTGGAACTTCCGCTTCTTGCTTGGGTTCCCTTTGACCTCGGCCATTTGCCTTTGCCTCGGCGGGTTGTTTACCCCTAGGAAATGCCTTCTTATTATCTTCCTGAATTTGGAGTTTTATAATAAGCTCTTCAAAGGTCATCTCCTTTGTCTTGAGTTTTAAGTAACTCATAAACTCATACTACGAAGGAGGTAACTTTTCAATCAGCGATGAAACAAAAAACTGCTCATTTGGTTTCATTCCTTCCAAATCCAGGTGATGTAGAATCATTTGGAATTCCTGGACTTGGGACATCACTGTCTTACTATCCACCATTTGAAAGTTTAGAAATTTTTCAACGATGAACTTCTTAGTACCTGTATCTTGTGCGTTGTACTTCTTTTGTAGTTTTTCCCACAGCTCTTTGGCGGTGCCAATGGTGCAATACACCGTGTAGAGAGGTTCGGCCAAACAGTTCAATATGTAATTCTTACACATGAAATCACTATGATTCCATGCATCAAGAACCATCTTCATGCGATTAATGACATGGATACCTAGGCCCCATTCACCCGTTTCAGAAGGCGAAGGGTCCATTTCATCTCTAGCTTGTGGAGGATCTTCTGTTAGGAAATGTGTCATTCCCATAACAGTCAAGTAGAACAACATCTTCTACTGCCATTTCTTAAAGTTTGAGCCCAAGAATTTTTCAGGGCGTTCATGGTGGAATGCGGAGGGTGGAGCAAAAAGCGCAGCGGACTTGCCTTGGGCAAAGTGATGGAGAAGACAGACGAGTTACGCCTTGGACGATAGCGACAACGATAGGGAAGGCGAATGCTCGCCTTGATTGGCGCGGCAGCGCGGTGGCATCAATAGTATTTCCAGTCATGTTGTAGCAGTTACAGGAAGCAAAATCTTGTCTTAAACTTGTTGGTTAAAATGGTGCAGGAAATGGAAATAAGTAACTGCTAAGAATGACAACACAATGAAATTACAACAAACCAGAATTTCAATGAACTGGGACTGGAGAAATTTTGATATGCTGAGTCAAGTGATTGTGCTCTGTCTTTAAGACAAGATTGCCCCGTATATATTCTTTCTACGTTCTGGACAACAGTCTCCCAAGATAAAACAGCAACTCAACAAATGAGCAAAGGAGACTCAAGTGTTACCTTGAAGAATTTTGAGTAATGAAATGATGCTGGAAAGTAGTAGGAAGAAACTGATTTCGTTTGTGTGTTCTGTGTGCTCTCAACAATTGGCAAAGGCTCCATTATATAGTTGTAGGAGAGGACTTACCAACTTCCCACATAATTGTTGTTACTGGCCAAGTAATGGCAATTATGGAGGTAGTAATTCAGCCAAAATAAATGGTGAATTGATGTGAAACGGATTAGCCTTTAGGGAGAGTTATTCATCCAAAATAAATGACCCACGACCCACGACCGGACCGGACAGGCGGGTGGCAGCGGCGCACGTGTGGGCTTATCCTTGAACCGAAGCACATCTAGGTCCTCCCTCCTTTAAACACATGGGATACCCCTTGGAGTCCCAAACCCCAAGCCAATGTTGAGACTTATAAACTAAACAAATCTTTCTTGCCCCATCGATGAGGGAGGATTGGTCTTTACCACCCTTTTTCATGCTTCAAACACCTCACTTCGTGGACCAATATCTCTTTCATTTCTCAACGAAATTTGACGATCCTTGGCCCTACGGTCATCTACTTACTTAGTAGAGTATGCACATGTGAAGAACCGAAGTTTCCAACATGCGGAACACTAGTGGTTAAGTCATTAAAGATGGTTGGACGTCACTCCCGCCAAAGGCAAATTTCCAATAGTATATTAGTATAATATTCATTACATATTTTGTAATTATTAGTGATGTATAATTATGGTAGTTATATGATTCTAATTGTAGTAGGACTCCACATTGTACACACTATATATATCTGTATTAATGAGAAAGACTCCCGAAGGGAGATTAATACAATTGTACATGGTATCAAGAGCCAAAATTTTCTCCCTACCCTAAACCTTGAAATCGGCGGCCCTACATACCCATTTTCAAGCGCCAAAACCGGCTGTATACCATCGATATACGCTGATATACCCACAATATACACCCTCATAAACGTCCCTATTTCTCCAATAGGTTGTATACTACCGGTATACGTTGTTATACCTCTAATATACAGCTTTATCAACCTCACCGAACCCCCAAATTTTTTTTCCGGCAACCCTCATGGCGGAGAACAACCACACTGGTTTTTCTGGCTGCGGCAGGAGCACAATGGAGGACTGGGCCTTCAGCAAATACCCAGATCATCCGCAGCCTAGCAACATGGGAGCCCTACTGACGGGCCTCGTCACTAGGCCCAAGCTCTCCTGCGGACTGCGGTGGCCGAGGTCCGGGATCGTTACCAACGAGCCACTGTCATCAGGCCCAATTGCCTGAAATCCATCAGTGGCCCAACAGTATGGGATCAGCACCAACGGGCCACTGCTATCAGGCCCAATGTCTTGGAGCCCAATGCAACAATCTCTCCGTCAACCTGGCACAATAGACTTGGACACCCAGGAGCTCATGTCTTTAATTTTCTTCGAAACAATAATTTAATTCATTGTCTTAGTGGGAAGCATGTCCAACAATAGTTTTCTTGCCCTTTAGGAAAACATGTTCGCTTTCCTTTTCGGTCTTCTTTTAAGTGTTATGTTTTCTCCGTTTGATATTGTTCATGCAGATTTATGGACATCTCACGTTATTAGTTCACTAGGTGATAAATTTTATCTTGTGTTATTAGATGACTTTTCTCACTTTATCTGGATTTACCGTCTAAAATTTAAGTCTGAACTTTTTACCAAGTTTCTTGAGTTTCGTAACTTTATCAAAACATAATTTGAAAAACCTATCAAATTATTCCAATGTGACAACCGTCGTGAGTTTAATAATACCGCGTTTCATAATTTTTGCACCAATAATGGCATGGTCTTCCATTTCTCCTGTCCCTACACCTCACCCCAAAACGAAAAAGCCGAATAAATCATCCGTACTATTAATAACATGGTTTGTACCATTCTTTTCCATGCCTTTCTCCCTCCACCGTTTTGGGTCTATGCAGTCAAAATGGTAGAATACATCCTTAATATTTTACCTACTAGTACTCTTCACAACAAAACCCCCATCGAAATTCTCTACCGTCGGATCCTAACCTATGAGCACTTACGGATTTTTGGCTGTTTGTGCTACCCGAATCTTGCCTCCATGGCCCCGCATCAACTCGCACCCCGCACCACTCCCTGTGTGTTCTTAGGTTTTCCGCCCAATCATAGGGGATATCTTTGCTATGACGTGTCTTCTCACAAAATCATTGTGTCTCGTCATGTCACGTTTAATGAAGTCATCTTCCCTTTTTCAAATATCCAAAAATTTCAAAACACGGATTATGTGTTTCTAGATGAGTCTGACATCTCGCCCATCCACAACACATTATTCCACCGTGACACTACAGCTCCGTCTCGTCCGGAACCCACTGCTCCGGCACTGCCAGATTCTGCAGCCACCACCCATGTCCCGTCGTGTCTCCCATTATCGGCGGTAATACAGTCAACCGCTACATCCCCTGTTCTGGCAGCTACCGACACCAATTGTTTCGGTCGACCACTGCCAGTGTCATCGACACCCACTGTTTTGGTCGACCATTGTTCCGGTCTACTACTGCATCATGTCCCTATCCTAGCTACCACCACCGACAATCTACCGGATCTCACACCGGCAGCGAAAACCAGTTCCGTTATTGCCTCTCCCACTTACCAATCTTCTTCGTCACCGAACCCGATGTTGCAGTCTCACACCTCACTAATTCCTATCGGTCAAACCTACCCAGCGACCTCCCCACACCCATCCAGCCATCGTCGTACGACCCACTCACTATCGTCATCAATACTACCAATACCGACACCACCAGTCACCATCACCAACACCAACCAACCCATAAAACCATGATCTGACCCGACACCAGTTCACACCCAGCCAGTCCATGTACCCTCACCCCTACCCTTACCATGTCGACCAGTCCAGACCTCCTTCCACTGTAACCAACCCAATTTCCAATCCTCACCCAAGTTTGAGTCCCCACCCGACAACTCACAAACTAACAACCCACCCAAATTCCCAACCAGCCACGGGGACACACCGAATGGAAACCCGTTCCCATTATGGGATTTTCAAGCCCAAATTTTAATTCAACCTCTCCACACAAACCATATCCCCAATTCCCAAAAATCCAAAACTAGCCAAACTTGACCCTAATTGGGATACGACCATGTGTGAGGAATTTAATGCTTCAAAAAAAAATACTTGGGATTTGGTTCCTCGACCGGATGGGGTGAATGTGATCCGATGTATGTGGCTTTTTCGTCATAAATTCAGAGACAGTGGTGACCTTGAGCGCTACAAGGCGATACTTGTGGCTAATGATACTAAGCAGCAGGAGGGTATTGATTGTGGTGAGGCGTTCAGTCCGGTTGTTAACCCAGCCACTATTCGCACAGTTCTGAGCATTATTATGGGTAAGCATTGGCCAATTCATTAGCTTGATGTGAAGAATATGTTTTTACATGGGAATTTGAAAGAAACTGTTTACATGCACCAGCCTCCTGGTTTTGTCCATCCAACAACCCCTCATTATGTATTTCATCTTCGTAAGTCATTTTATGGTTTGAAACATGCCCATAGAGCGTGGTATGAATGCTTTGCACTATACATTATACAGATTGGGTTTGTATGCAACAAGTGTGATAATTCTCTATTCATTTTTCATCGAGGTAGTAACATTGCTTATTTGCTTTTATATGTGGATGACATTGTCCTTACTGCCTCATCTGATGTGTTAAAAAATGAGATCATTCCTCTGCTTAAATCTGAATTTGCTATGACCGACTTGGGGAAGTTATGTTATTTATTGGGGATATCAGTAACTATATCTGCAGATACTATGTTCTTGTGCCAACGTAAGTATGCAGATGAGATTGTGTACATGGTTAAAATGGTGAACTGCAAGAACATGCCCACTTCGGTTGACTCTAAATCAAAGCTCAGTATTGTTGACGGTGATCCAGTATCCGATCCTACTCTTTATAGGAGCCCTACAGATGCACTTCAGTATCTTAATTTCACCAGGCCTGATATTGCTTGTGATGTTCAACATATTTGTTTGTTTATGTATCCCACAAGGAGCCTCATTTTACTGCTCTTAAACGTATCATTCGATACGTTAAGAGTACACTCGATTATGGATTGCATCTCTACCCCTCTGAACCGACCAAGTTGTTATCATATACGGATACGATTGCAGGCGGTACGTCGTCGGACACACAACGCTCCACTTCCGGCTACTGTGTGTTCTTAGGGGATAATCTCATTGCGTGGTCTGCCAAAGGCAAGCCACTCTATCCCGTTCGAGTGCAGAAGCAGAGTATAGAGGCATTGCCAATATTGTTGCTGAGATCTCTTGGCTCTGAAACCTCATTTTAGAGCTTTAGTGTCCCTTGTGTAAGGTGTCTTTGGTGTACTGTGATAACATATCCGCAATATACTTATTTCATAATCCGGTTCACCATCAGCGAACCAAGCACATTGAGATGGATATACATTTTGTTCGTGAGAAGGTTTCTATCGGACATGTTAAGGTGTTGCATGTGCCTTCTTCGTATCAGTATGCAGGCATCTTCACTAAAAGACTACCTAGGCAGTTATTCCTCGACTTCAGATTCGGTCTAAGCGTCCGGCCTCCTCCCGCTCCGACTGAGGGGGTGTATTAGTGAATATTATTATAATATTCATTACATATTTGGTAATTATTAGTGATGTATAATTATGATAGTTATAGGATCTTAATTGTAGTAGGACTCTACATTGTACACACTATATATATCTGTATTAATGAGAAAAACTCCCGAAGGGAGATTAATACAATTCTACAAGTTTCATGACTTCACTCTAAAAATCATGGTCATAAAGAATATAAAATTATTGAAAAACTTTGAAGCAGATAGGTAGCATATGTCAGTTGGATTGCTGCTAAGCATCTCTTTTGAAAGCAAATTCAAAGATTTAAAGGACCATGATGTGATGACTAGTTTTAGTGGAAATTTTCATCTGAGATGATGAAGATTCACAGGACTTGTCTTTTTTTTTTGTATAGAAACAAACAAGTCAGTTCAATGAAATAGACTAGTCCTTCATCTTCAGTGGGTGAAACTTTGATTTCAGCTGGTCTGTAGAACAAGGAGGTCGTGAGGACAAGTTGATGCGTATTCTCTAGTGATTAAGTGTAAAGCGGATCATGTTTATTGGGAGACTAACTTGAATTTATCATTTTGAGAAACTTCTTTGAATTTTAAGACCAGACTTAAAATTTGAGACTGGATTCAAATACACTTGTTCATTGTCGCATATTTGTCAATATGTCGTACATGAAATTTGAGACTCACAGTCCAAACTATGGCTTAAAAAGGAAAGTCCTCACAAGTCATCTCATTTTATCCCTATAAGTAGAGATTTCTAGGCAATGCTGAAAAGACAAGATCAGAAAGTGTTGAAATTTTGCAATCTTCTCTTTGATTCTTCAAAGCTCCAAAGATATAAAAGCATATTACTATATGTCTAAAATCAAGTTTATTGAGCTTACATAGATGACAAGCCGCTTTTGGTTTGAAAAATTGAGACGATAGCCATGACTTATATGGCGGACATGTAGTATGTAAAGGGGTTAAAGCTTCTTCTATTGCTGATAATATTTTTAACTTGTCAAAATGAAAGAAAAGAAAAGGCAAAATGCTGCTTGTTTATTGCTTACCAGCCTCATTTTCTAAGAGAAGTAGAAGGATTCATGTTTTGTTTGAGAATGTGAAGAAATGATACATTTTTAGCGTTATAATGGCAATGATTCAAGCTTTTGCCTAGGTTGGTTTGGAAGTAAAATGTGCAAATGCTTCGCTAAGAAAGAGATCAAGAAAGCTTAACGTAATGGGATTGTGGTAGGCCATTGGCTTATGGTCTTAGGGTTAGAGTAGTAGAATGAGCTAGGTCTCACATATGATTGAAATATTATAAAGAAAGAAAATAAGAAAGATTGAGGTATAACGTGTAACTAGTCAAAAAGAGAATGGAGAAGTATTTTATGACTGCCTTCTCGAGTTCGTGAAGGACCACCATGAGGTAAAGTTGTTTAAAGCTTAAAAAAACTTAGAGAGCAGCAAAAACTATGAGCTTATTGACTCATTCTTCTTATGACCATATGTGATGTTTTGCTTCATCTATTAGCCTAACCTGCAGTCTCATCATATGTTCTGATTCTTGAAAATATTGAATGGTGGAGGGAAAATTGATGCTATGAGGTGATGTTGTTTCTATCTATTGTGGTAATTATATACATGTAACCCATACATAGGTGTCTTTGCAGCAATTCTCACTCTACACTCGCTCCAGATTTTTTGTCCTGCACTACTTTGTTTTGAATAAATCATTGCCCCATTCTCTGACTGCAGGTTGGTGATAGAACAACCACAATCGTTCTACTTGCAGGAGAATTTCTGAAGGAAGCGAAGATTCCACTAGAAGAGTCAGAGACATATATTCGATGTATCTAATATCTACAACACTAACTTTAAACGTTAATATTTCATTTGGTAAGTTTCGAAAAAAATAAATCATATGTTTTTATTTATAAAAGAAACAAAATTGTGTACCTCTCTGAAATCCTTCATAGGTTTCAGAGATACCTTTTAGGTTGTGGGCACTCATCCTTCTTGTAAAGCAATGGATAGAAATACTCAAGAAAGTTCAGTAGAGTTAGGATACTTAACTTCGAACCAAGAGCATGCAGAATTTAATGCGGTTAAGCAAATGCTTCCGTGCAAGACCTAAGACTTCCCCCTGCTAGAGTCATAATTTACTCAAGTTAGGGAATTTTTTTTCCGATTGAAAACAAAACGAACTAGTAAGTAAGAGAAGAAGATATACCACTAAATTCAAGGGTGGCTCAGTAAATTTAGTAGCCTAAAACGGATTTTTAATAAAAGGGCAATATTGTTTTTAAATATTTTTTTATTGTATAGTATTTAAAAAAATAAGTCTTTAACTTCACATAGTAATACTATTGCTATTATTTATATTAGTAAAAATTAATTCAAATTAATAAAATATTAACCATGTCTTTGCAATTTAATTTGTTAGATGTTATTGTACATAACTTTATTTACTAATATGAAAATGTGAATCGTTTAATTCAAAATTCTAAAATATTTCAACTATAAAAAGAAGGTAGTTTTTCTTTCTTTCCCCTTTTATAAAGATTTTTTCCATTTTTTTTACAAACTACAGTATTATCTAAGAAAAAAATAAAATTATAAAATTCACTACTAATTAAAAATATTGAGCCTCAATTTTTTGTGCGTTTAAAGCAAAGACTTCACCAGCTTCCCACGTAAAAAAGTCACGATTCTTCATTTTTGCAGCAACGACATGTAACAACCATGACTTGCATGGTTTTGATCGGTG
Source organism: Anisodus tanguticus (assembly GCA_034509755.1). NCBI lineage: Eukaryota > Viridiplantae > Streptophyta > Magnoliopsida > Solanales > Solanaceae > Anisodus > Anisodus tanguticus. The sequence goes on from CM067545.1 coordinate 21,447,402, forward strand.
TATGGATGATTGTCGTGAGATAGATGGGAGATGAAGAGGCAACAATCTTAAAAAATTAAAAGCTTCTACGTTTTTTAACTGTCTTTTTGAAACAATCTCGAAAGATGAGCATGCATATTCCGTACTCTTAGATTGTTCTACGCTTTTTAACTATCTTTTTTGAAACAATCTCGATAGATGAGCATGCATATTCCGTACTCTTAGATTGTTCTAGAATAACATCAGTGAAGTATTTACTGTTTCTTTAGGTATATTCATTTGTTGAACTACTTCTAACACATCAAAGCTATATGATGCATCCTAATATTAGCAGAACAGAGTTGTCCTATCACCACCAACTTACACATCGAAATTATGGTCCCATTTTATGAAACAATCAGTCATTTATAAGAGAGCGAGAGCGAGAGAAAATTGCATGTGTTTAGATGCAAAGAACTAAGAGAGAGAGATAGAGTGCTACAAGATCTAGAATTTTATACCTAAGTGGTACAAGCTGAGTTTCAACCAATAAATTAGAACTTCGTAATTAATTTGTGTTTTTATGTGCACTATAATTACAAAGAGCTACGTTGCTCGAAATATTTGGACCAGATCAAGAGAGCCAAAGGTGATAGAGACTTGATTAGAACTTGCCATCTCATCGTGGAGCAAAATCTTCTTTTCATTAGCCAACTGTATAACTTTATCCTTGAAGATAAAGCACTTCTCAGGAGGGTGACCCACGAGTCGATGATACTTGCAATAGTTTGGGTCGTTTGTTCTTCCAGCTTCATCGGACCATTTAATCTCTGGTAACTCAATGAGTTTCATCTTGAGTAGTTCATAAAAAATTACAGGGACATCGGAATCCATGAGGGGTATTTTATTTCTTGCATCTCCTTTAAGGTTGATTTTTGGCTTGTGTTGCCTTGATAGGAAGTTGCTTTCGTACTCTGGTTCTTGCTCACTTTCGTGGTAAACTTTACTGGTGAGGTATTGACGTTCATGGATTCTTTGTTGTCACTCTTTGGTATAAACTTGCTCCACCTCTTGGTTTCTTACTTGTCATTTCCTTTGCGTGGGTCGTAGACAGACATCACTTTGGTTACAGTAGAGGACATACACAACTCCATGTCATGAGCATGAGTTTGTCATGAGCATGAGTAGATAGTTCTTCAAAGGACCTTGTGTCACGACCCAAACCGGAGGGCCGCGACAGGCACCCGGACCCTACTCGCCGGGCACCACATTTACCCTTCACCCTTAATCATATTTAACACGGATTGAGCCGTGATAGATTAAATAAAGTTTTAACCCAAAAGCCCCAGCTTACACATTTATATACTAAGGCCGACAAGGCCATACATGACAACTAACCACATGACACCTATCTACAAGCATCTAAAGAGTAAAACATACCACGACCAGACCGCAACTCCGAAACGAATAGAGTGCTCCAAATACCAGTTGTACCAGCAACCTACTAGTGCGAATCGTCACTCTTTCAATATGAACCCGCGGGTATAAAATACAGCGTCCCCCGACAAAATGGACGTCAGTACGACTGATGTACTGAGTATGTCAGGCATAAGAAATAACATAGCAGAGATATATCATAGTCTGAAACAGGAACAACTGAGCATTAGTGAATGCCTCTGAGGTCCCTAATACACATGCCTAAATGTTATAGACAATGCAGTATACATATATATCAGCCTCTTCGGGCATTTTCCTTACCATAACAGCCTCTGTGGGCATCATACCATATAATGATTAATGAATGTATGCACAATGCAAATGTGGTATGCTAATGTCCACACATGAATCCTTCCATAACCGCCTCTGTGGGCATCAGGTTATATCGCCACATAAGGGCATCACATCATGTTGGCCTCTTCGGGCTCTTTTCGTGATAGTCTGTACCAGTTGCAGGTGGTGTGCGTATATAACGCCTTTTTCCCTTTCCCCAACTCCCATACATATATACATATATAATATTTATCATATAGTAATGTGCATAGCATAAGTGGTCCGGGGTAATATATGAATGCAATGCCAATGAAATGCACGAATAATAATAAACATCCGGAGTGACATAATATCCTTTACACCTTTGGTTAACATTGGGAAACATCAACATCTTTTTTGGTGTGCCTTAATAAGGTCTTAGAAACATATTTGGACATTCTTTCAACATATGAGTCAATAACTTGATCATTCCTAACTACTAAGAGTAGAGTACTTTATGTAGCAACACGATAGTTATGTTTCGCACATAGAATTATGCCAAAAGAATGAAAGATCCTTTCATACCTTGTTGTCGAAATCATCTAAGTTCCGCGGGTCCTTGTATGCTCTATGAACGATTGTCTATATCAGACGGATGATTTAAATCATAATCGACTCAAAATATTAGAAACAGATTCTTAGGGACCTATGTTCCCTCTATATCGAAACCTATGTAAGTAGCGAAACACCCAATCCTATTAATCTTTCTTTTTACTGCTACAATCTCCGAAACAGTACAACGATTTCACATGCAATCCCAGTAACTTACAATTACGGCAGTCCCGACAACACCCAACCCAAACTTAGCATTTTCGATAATCGTCTTAGAACTAGTGGCAAGAATCAAATTCTGAAATTGTATAAACTTTAGGAACAAGAAAGATTACCTCCTCTAGGTGTAATGACGGCGTTGTCGGACAACCCTTCACCTGAACCACGTTTCGACGAGCAGAAATAGGATCCCAAAATCAACTTGGGTTAGAGCTTCTTTGAAACTCAAGGTCCTGCTTGATTCCTGAGCTTGCAAGCTTTCTTAAGGACTCGAGGTTTGCTGAAATCGAGGTCCGAAACACCAAGAATCTCCCCCCTTTGGTTGGGTAGAAACTTACGGAAATTCCCCCAATTTGGTCAGGAATTTCGAAGGTTACTGATTGAGAATTTACCCTCTCTCGCTTGAAGTGTAGCCATCCTTTCTCTAAGAAGAGATTACTCCAAAATTTTGAGGAGATGAAGTTCTTTGTAGAAGAGAAAGCTAAAGGTCGAAGACTGTGAAACTTCGGTGTTACCACCGATCGCTACTTAAACTTAGTCACTTGAGCCACACGTTATAACACTCCACGTAATGTCCCACTATGTTTTGTCCCCAAGTATAATTAATTAATCAAACAATTAATTAATTATACATACAATTAAATCCCCGATCTCAAATCACTTAAATCCTGGCGATTTATAAAATCCTCTTATACCAATGTCATAATTTCTGTAATAAAATAGCAGTCTATAATTTCTTCGGGGATACACAATTATTATTATTAAACTCCGTCGTCACACTTATTAAATCCAAAATTATTTTGGGATCACTTCCTTTTATATACTAATTTTCTTATTAGTATATGCAAGTACAACATAAATTTCTCGGGTCCGGGTCTACTTGCTTATGATTTTGTGTTCAACCGTTACCCGAAAGTACGGGGTGTTACACCTTGGCTTAATACCTTGCAGGATATAGTGAAGTCCCTAATACATTCCTTAGATGCACATCTTTATGACATAAGCTTCGCTGAGCTTATCTTTACAATTTAGGCTTGCATTTCTCCATCGATTGATGAAGTCGATAACTGGTTTGTCATTCCTTTGGCGAGTGTTGGTAAGTTCTACCATGCTCACGGTCCGCTTTGTGCTATAAAAATTAATTGAGGAATTTCTGTTCTAGTTGCTCCCAACTATCCTTAGAATTAGGCTCGAGGTCCGTGTACTAATCGAAGGCATTCTCTTTGAGGGAGTGGACAAACTTCTTGACAAAATAGTCTCCATAGGTTCCAACATTGTTACAGGTTTCAACAAAATGCGCAACATGTTGCTTTGGATTTCCCTTTCCATTAAACTGCTGAAACTTGAGAGGTTGATAACCGGCGAACATCTTGAAGTTGTCGATCCTTGTTGTGTACATATTTACATACGTAAGAGAGGACTTAGCCGCAACTTCATACTTGTTTTTATAGTCCCTTCGATGAAGTCCTTCAGTTGGTAAATTGGAATCATACCTTCAGAAGAGAGTGGAATTTCCTTGGTGGGAGGTGCTTCTTTTGCGCGAGGTTCAGTCTCTTGTACTTTTGGACCTTTCCCTGGTGCGTGGCTGGATTTTCCTTCCACCAAGCCATCTATCTTTTCCATCAACTTGTCAATTCGAGTGTCTTGATTTTGCACATGCTTGGCCAAGTCGTCGATTACCTTTGTTAAGTTTGTTAGTGTCTCCTCCATAAATGAAGCGTTAGTCACCATCGCTTGCATGATTGTCGGGGATGTTGGAGAATAGCATGGATTGTCAAATAGGTTGGTATTCGACTAGCTTACTTCATGTGGTGTGAGTTGAGAGGATCTGTCACTTGTAGTATCATCATCTTTCTTCACGGAAGCGTTCTTAGATTCAGAGAAATCAAGTAGAGCTAGAGTCTTCTTAATATTTTCAGCAACATCGCTTCCTCATTCGAATGCATTAGTAGAGGATCTCGTTCCTTTTGAGGATGAATATCCAAAAGCAAGAGTTGATGCAGACAATTCTTGGAGAGCTTGTTGTCCCAGAATGCTTACTTTGCTCCTCGTAATTGGTCTAAAGCTTTCAAAGGTAACATCGAGGATGCTTTCCACATCAACAGAGAACTTGGAGATAGTGACCTAAGAAGAAGTTGACTTGGAGTTGATCTTCTTTGACGCCATTTCGATGTTCTTGAACTTTGATGATCGAAAAGTTAAGATGAGAGGTAGAGATTGTCCCACTGGGCGTGCCAGAATTTGTAGACAATAAAATTCGCATTGAGAAAATAATAATCAAGACAGGAAAATATCACAACAATCGTAGTATTTGATTAAAAATATGAGTGTTACAATCTCTATGAGTCCTCTGATCCGTCTTTTCGATAATATATTCAAGCGATTTTGAGCTTGATCTTGAACTTGGTGAATTTGATCTTGATTTGTACTTGGATTCAAGGGCTTTTGAGCTTGATCTTGAATCTTCGCCTTGATCTCTAGAACTTGTAGAGAAATCCTTGAGTGCTTGAATGCTTGTAGCTTGTAGAGAAATATGCGGCTTTGATCCACGAGCTCTCTCTGGATTCTTGTTAGAATTCTTCTTTAGTGCTTTTCTGAATTATGAGACCCCTATTTATAGTTGTAGGATGGAGGAGTTGTGATAAGGACAGACTCCTTTCGGCCAATTAGATTTAAGTTGACATGCCGATATTTGATTGGTCGAAACATATCACTTGTACACACGACACATTTTCATTAGCCTTTGATTTGACTAGGCATGATGCATCATTTTGACACGTGGCCTGATCCTATTGGCTTCTTTGCTTCACTTGGCGTGCCTCGTCATTTGACACGTGGCTTGAAACTGGGCCTCATGGAAGATGACATCTTGAGATTGGCAAAGTGGGCTCATGGAATGTAGCTCAATTAAATGGGCTAGCCCAATGCATTTGGACCATTTTAATTAATTCTATATGTATTGAACCTAAATAATATCCAATTATATTAGCCCATAATTTATTTATTTGGACTAATATATGTTGAATATAAGCCATATTTCTTATGGATTTAATTTTATTAAAATTTCGTTATCCACACCTTTTTTTTTTCATTTTAACTTAGATTCTTGTGGTATTTCATCATTTAAATCACGATTTGAGTTGTCGAATTGAGATTTTAAAGCTCTAAGTTGAAAATATGTTTTTTTTTCAAATTGGATGTCGAATTGAAGTTGAATTTGAGTCATTTTTGGGATTTAGACTCTATGAGCTATGGGTAAACAGATTTTACCGCAAAATTATAGTTTTGCTCTTCGGGGCTCGAGATTGCCTTTTTGGGCGACTTTTTGGGTCCGGATTAGTAGTATAGCAATATGAGTATCTATCTAGAAAATCCGGCAGAGGTTCGAGAGAGTGTTTTGATTCTGAGTCTCTAAGAATTAGAGTAATGATATGAAAATCAAGTGTAATGAATAATGAAGTGTATGTCTGTATTTAAAGGTGAAAAATTAGGTCAAACCGGATTAGGGTTTGACCTTGGGCCTGACCCAAAAAATTTCAACACATTCTTAATAAAATCCAAAATCCAATTTTGACTTAATTAAAACACTCATCATTCATTTAAATATCTCGATTCTAAATCGAATATTTAATACTCTCTCAATATATCCTTAGAATGAAAGGACAATCGACATAGTGTGACCCTACATGCCTTCTCATATCGACACTAATCAAATTAAGGTCTACGCGGAACTCCTAGACGGCGTCGTAAGACGAACTCAATATGTGAAATACGTTTACATGAATATAGTAAACTTAACCTCTATGTGGTAAGATAGAATCCTTTCATTCACGATACACTCGATCAAGCTTAGGATTTGCCAAGTGTCTATCCAAATGGCTTGATCATTATATCTCATCTATATTGGTTGACAACAAGACCATATTCTAAATATGTCTATTGCGTTGGCCAACGACTTAGTCAACCCAATATCAATGAGAAGCTGAGTGTTCTCTCGAATATACATTCAAGGAATGAATCCTAATCTTGGCTCAATTATCACCTTTAATCCACATCGTAATGTACCCAATACAAGATGTATCTCAACCTATAAGGCATTTGAGCTTAGGACAGGATCAAAGTATATTACTATGTAGACAAGGTGTGTATTGACCTCAAGTCTAAGGACTTCTATCTTCCACACGCTGATCATACTTTAGACATGTATATCTTCCACACGCTGATCATACTTTAGACATGTATAACAAATAATATATCAGCAGTGTATACCAATACTTCCAAAGTATCCATGTGTCCATCACGAGTAGCCATTACTCGTAGCAGGTGAGACATACTACATCCTCTAAGGAAGTGATGCAGACCACATGTCGACTTATCACATATCATCGATATCCCATTCTTGATGATCATTAATCGATGTTATTTTAAGAGTTGCGTTATAATATTAATATCTCACATTATTAATAACAACGTAACCTCTAATAATTCAATAATTGCAAATGCCAAAATATTAATCTCCATTAATAATAATATAAATGTGTATAAAATACATTTGTCCTAATACAGATTGTTTTTAGGATATAAATATACTTTCAGTGTCCTTGCTCCAGCAACTGCACAGTTTACAGCATCCCTGTCCTTTTGCCTTGCACTTCAGATTAAATTTTTGAGCATCTCTCCACTCCATGTGATATGGTGATATTCCAGAAATAGAATACGAACTTTTAAATATAAGAATTAATCTTCACCACAAACAACCAATAGTTCCTAAATATCAATTTGATTCTTGATATTCAGATTAAACACTGTTACTCTCTAAGAAAACTAATTATGTGGTCTTAGTCCATGAGGATTCTTAACTTAAATAAACAAAAATTACAGAAATAGGATTTTTAGCACAAAAGATGATTTGTCACATGATTTAATGACTAAAAAATCATAATTTTGGCAAAAAGATGTTTATTATGGGGACAAAAATGCAGCATGATCAAAGCATAAAATATTAGAAGTTCATGATAATGGGAGTGGGGATTAAGACAAAATTTACCTGTAACTAAAGAAATAAATTTGAAATTTTAGTTACGAAAAGAAGGATTTCATTCATAAAAAGGAAAAAGAACAATACTCGAAATAGACGCATGACCACAAGATTGTCAGAGATAATTCATTAAGATGCAAAAGTGCATTTAGCGTGGGAAATGTTTTTCTTATGAAATTATCATTTCAAAAGATATATTCTGATGTTTAGTTGGTAAGTGAAGAATACATTTGAAATTTTTTTATAGGAGTATTAAATGTTAATAATATAATTAGCAATTTAAATACTAGTATCTTTTGAAAATATTGATTTTAAAATTAACATTTTCTAAATGTTGGTTGGAGTAAATACTGTAAAATTAAAAGATAAAGATAAATATAAGAATTAGGAAGAAAAGATAATTGTAAACAAAATGATTTTCCTTCGCTAGTAAAGAAAGTTATTTTCCATCTTTTGATAAAAAATTGCATACTTTTCTTGTATATATTTTTGATACCCAAACACTAGTGAACTCATATTACATTTTTTTACAAAAATTATTCCCTTCATTTCAACATATTGCGTAGAAAAATAAAAGAAATTGCACACAACATATATTTAAGGGCAATAAAAGAAATCTTAGACCACATATATTTAAGGGCTTTATGGAAGAAATCCACGAGTGCATCACGTGAAGCGAATCCAATTTGTACAATGTTGACAAGAATAATAATTACGTAGTTGGTTTGACAAAATCCATGTCCATGTCGCCGACTAAACACACATCCGACCAAGTGTCGTGGATAGGATCTTTGCCACTCCAAAATGATCAATAAAAACCACTACTTCTCCATCCTACTAAATGTTCGTGTGAGGAATCAATCACATTTTCCCATGGATCTTCTCTTCTGGTGCACAAAAAGTCAAATCCAAGATTTATAGAGTAATGGTTAGAAAACGTGGTGGGTGTTTCTAAATCGAGAATTTTTATTTTGAAGAAAGGTGTATATCACGGTGCTGAGTTTTTGGCAAACGAATAACACAAATATGATGGAGATTGATAATATGGATAAACACGTTCAAGGATATGAAGTTTTTTATCCTACAAACTTGAGCGGTGTTATTTTTGAAAAAATTTAAACTATCTTTTCAATCTATTTTGATACACAAAAAAGGGATTATTCCTACAAAATTGTATAACGGAGCTAAGGGCCTGAAGCATTTTAAAGGCGAATCACTGTGCTTATTTTTTGGCAAACGAATAACAAAAACATGATAAAGATTGTTAGTATGAGTAAACACACTTAAATATTAGCGAATATTCTCCGAATATTCACAGTATATGTTTGGTATGTGTGTTATCGTAACCTTCAATTGGAATGCGATGACCATTGCCGACAGTAATAAATTGAGGACACTTTAGCCGAAGTAGTTGAGATAAGTTACCTGACGATCGGGTGAGGTGAGATGTGGCTCCGGTGTCCATGTACCAATCTTCGTCGGGCTGTTGAAGGTTCACAGTGCTGAAAGCTTGGCCCAAGTCGGTGGGAGCCAGGCTACTGCCTTGTGGTTGCTGCTGGACCGAGACAAGGTGGGCTCTGTGCTTACGGTGGGCTTGTCCGGTGGGCCGGGGCGAGCCCAATAGGCCGGCCAAACCAAGCGAGCCGCCGGAACCGGGCCCTGCAGGTTGGGTATGGGCATGCAGGCGAGGCCCAGTTATGCTGATTGGGCCATATTGGTTGTTGTCCAGGCCAAAAAAATAGGCGGTATTTGGGCCTGGCTACTGGTTGCGGTTGCCTTTGCCGCGGCCCTTCCCTTTATTGTTGTTACCGCGGCCTCTGCCGCCACGCCCTCCGCCGTGGGACTGCTGATGTTGGTGGTCTTGCGGTGGTGGCTGGGTGGTGTTGGCTACCGGTGGAGTCATGTCGTCAACGACTAATGTCTTGTGATTGTGCTCCTCTTGTTTGGCACGACGTGTTTCTTCTAACAAAAGTTGTGAACGTGTTTTGTTGAAACTTGGGAGAGGGTCGGCTTATTGAATCATCGTTGCGAGTGTATCATATTCACCTTTCGGTAAACCAACAACTAGTTGAAGCACTATCTTGGTTTCTGAAACAGAAGTCCCTACGTTGGACAGTTGGTCGTTTATAAGTTTCAGTTACTTACAATATTCAGACATGTTGTTAAAATTCTCGAGACGTGTATCGTTGAACTGCTCTTTCAAATACACGGCCCGAGTATTTTTATTGTCCTAAAAATTTCTTCTAGTCGGACCCAAAGTTCACGTGCCGTAGCACCTGTTTTCATGATAGTGCACAACAATTCTTTAGAGATGGTGCCGTAGATCCATTGTTTGACGATGGAGTCAAGGCGACGCCAGGTTGAGTCTGCAACATCGGTGGGACGAGGAACATAATCATAAATATGGTCGAGCACATTATAGGCACATGCATGAATATAGAATAGTTCCATCCACATGGAACATTGACAGTCTTCTTAGTCAAGAATAATAGGGATAAAATTCTTGATGTTGTTAACGGCGAATGCCGGATGAAAAGAAGACAATGAACGTTGAGGGGGGTTGTCAAGTGTGCCAGTGGATGAACCGGAATTAGTAGAGGAAGACATGGTGGCAACCTTGTTGCCGCCGGCCGAGATAAAGGGAAGAGGGAGGGTTTTGGCCGAGAGAAAAATTTAGAAAGCGGATTTATAGAGGGCATGCCCATATCACCCATTCCAAAAAATCCAAAAATAGCAAAACTAGACCCTAATTAGAATGCGGCCATGTGCGAGGAGTTTAACGCTTTAAACAAGCAGAACACTTGGGATTTGGTACCTAGACCAGACGGTGTGAATGTTATCCGGTGTATGTGGTTATTTCGTCACAAGTTCAGAGACAGTGGTGACTTGGAGCGGTATAAGGCAAGACTAGTTGCCAATGACACTAATCAACAACAAGGTATTGATTGTGGTGAGACATTCAGTCCGATTGTTAAACTGGCCACTATTCGGACTGTTCTCAGTAATGTTATGGGCATGCATTGGCCGATTCATCAACTTGATGTCAAGAATGCATTTCTTCATGGGGATTTGAAAGAAATTGTGTACATGCATCAGCCCCCTAGCTTTGTTCATCCGGCAGTTCCGTAGTTTGTATGTCGTCTCAGGAAGTCATTGTATGGCTTGAAACAGGCACCCCGCGCTTGGTATGATCGTTTTTCCAAGTATCTTATACAGATCGATTTTATATGTAGCAGGTGTGATAACTCTCTCTTCACTTTTCATCGAGGTAGCAGCACTGCTTATTTGCTATTATATGTGGATGACATTGTTCTTACTGCCTCATCTGACGGTTTGAAGAATGAAATCATTGCTCTACTCAAAACTGAATTTGCTATGACTGACTTAGGCAAGCTGAGTAATATCTTGGGTATATCAGTGACCAGATCTGCAGCCACTATGTTTTTATATCAGTGTAAATATGCAGAAGAGATAGTATACAGGGCTAAGATGGCAAATTGTAAAATTATGCCAACTCCGGTTGACTCGAAATCCAAGCTCAGTGCCAATGATGGTGTGCCAGTTTCTGATCCCACTCTATATCGGAGTCTTGCAGGTGCCCTTCAGTATCTTACATTTACTAGGGCTGATATTGCATATGCCGTTCAGCAGGTGTGTCTGTTTATGCACGACCTCCGAGAGTCCCATTTTGCCACCCTCAAATGTATTATCAGATACGTTAAGGGCACACTAGACTTTGGATTACATCTCTACCCCTCTGCCCCAACCAAGTTACTCTCCTACACGGATGCAGATTGGGCAGGATTCCCTAACACACGTCGCTCCACCTCAGGCTACTGTGTATTTCTTGGGGATAATCTTATCTCATGGTCCGCCAAGCGGCAGGCCACACTATCCCGTTCGAGTGCTGAAGAGGAATATCGCGGAGTTGCTAATGTCATTGCTGAGATCTGTTGGCTCCGAAATCTTCTTTTGGAGCTCTAGTGTCCACTACGAAAGGCGTCTATAATCTATTGTGACAACATATCTGCCATCTATATGTCTCATAATCCGGTCCAACATCAGCGGACCAAGCATATTGAGATGGATATTCACTTTGTGCGAGAGAAGGTTGCCCGTGGTCAGGTCAAAATATTACACGTGTCTTCCTCCTATCAGTATGCAGACATTTTTACGAAGGGACTACCGAGACATCTTTTCACCGACTTCCGATCCAGCCTTAGCGTTCGGCCTCCTCCCGCTCTGACTGAGGGGGAGTATTAGCGAATATTCTCTAAATATTCACAGTATATTTTGTAATTATGATAGATGTATATTTAAGGTAAGTTATAATTCTTATTGTATTAGGAATCAACCATTTAAGATAAATTATGATTCTTATTGTATTAGGAATCAACCTCTCCTCTGTACAATTATATATATTGTGAATAATGAAAGGAATTCTCAAGGAACATTAAGGATATGAAATTTCTTATCCTACAAACTTAAGGACATCACTTTTGAAAGATTATAAACTCTCTTTTCAATCTACTTTAATTTATAAAAAAAGATTTTCCCTACAAAATTGTATAGCGGAGATAAGGGCTTGAAGCACTTTTACAGCCCACATTTACTTAATTCTGATTGTATAAATTAAACCAAAAGCGAACGGAGATTTAATTCATTGATTTCTTTCATTTTCATCGTTGGATCATTCCCTTGTTACGTGAAAGTATATGCTGAAATAGTTCCTTTCATTCCTTTAATTTGTGTTTTTTTTTTAATTTAATATTGGAATACATTTAAGACCATAAATATTAGAAATTACTAGTTAATTCTTTTTTAATTTCATATCGAATCTAATTCCGCATATATATTGAAAGGGAAGGAGTATTATATAAGTGAGGAGAATATTCCTAGTTAAAAGGTTGATTACACAGCTCAATGTAGGCCTAGGTATTATAATTGGAATGTGTTAAAAGGTCAAGAATATAGCGTAGAATGAATGAAGGTTGAGAAAGGATGGCCACACAGGGACGGAGCCGCAATTGAACTTGCTTCATTGAAAAGTTATACTAAGTAGATATGATAAATAATTTTTTTTTTTTGTATATATATAAATTATTGCATTTCCTTGATATAATTTTTTTTATTCAATTCTTACTTGAATTTCAGGCTCCACAACTGTGATCAAATGACTACTTCATAATCAGAAAATATCTCTATATAAATGTTAAAACAGAAAGATCATGAGTGCATCAACCATAGTATATTCTCTCAAACACTTTTATTTTTCATATCGACAAGTCAATATTCTATTATTGCAAAAGAGGTATTCCAAGTACCCAAAAACGATAAACGGTCAGCACGCTATCTAGCTTGGAATTAATACTTTTTTCAAGAGACATCGTTTAGAAGCACAATGAAATTTCTCACTAAAATACGATCAACGATGTTGCAAGTTTTATGAATATATACATTATGTCCATGCTATAGAGTAGACACAAATGTCTTCGTAAGTAGCATTAATCTCCCAAGAAACTCATTCTCTAAATAATTTCAAAAACAGGGTTATGCATTGCAACCTTCAAAATTGGGTAATAACCGTCTAGTCAATCCTCTCGCTCTTATATAGATATCTTTTAATTTTCAGTCTCATTCGACGAATAATTTTAAATCTTTATTTTGTATCCTATCTTTCCTTGCAGATTTCCAGGCCAATGTTTGAATATCAAACACTAACTTTGAAGTAATCCATCCCAAGAAAAACTTGAGCGACTTTGAGCTTAGAAGAAAAGATTTTATATTTCTTACGTGTTTTTTTTAAAATTGGAATAAAATATACCTTAGGATTTAAGACAAAGTACAATGATATACATAAAATAAACGCAGTCCTATTCCAATGTAAGACTTAGGAAGGATTGAGTGGTCCATGTGACAAACACCAAAGTCTAGGATGAGTGTTGATTTTTTATTTTTTTTGGATAGGGTTGATTTAGATAATCGAGACCAAAATTTCTTGATTATCTTGAACACCCTGCCAACAATTTTCATTCAAAGCTGAACTATGAAGTTTCTTTCTTGCATTACTCTTTTCAATTCAGCATAATATTTCTCCGTTTTCCAATCACACGAGACAAATTTATAGAATATATATAGTAATTAATATGTTTGCTATAATAGTCCAGATTATATTAAATTTCAAACGGTTGTTCAAAAAGATTTCCAAAAGATGTGTTGGATGAAAGTATACTCTATTGTTGATTCAACCTAATTAAAATCAATAATAGTTCTCTTGGTCGTATTAATTCCTAAATTTATTTTCAAATACTATATTCAGAACCGAACACACGTTACAAATTTACAATCACAATTATATATCTCTTAAAAGTAGTTTCGTTTTTTCGTTCTAAAACTAAGCTTAAAATCAGACTAAGAACTAAATGAACACTAATTTAGACTATAATGTCCATAGTAAATAAATTGTGACGTCACAACAGTACATGTGCAAGCTAAATTGCATATTTGAATTCTAGTAACACACTTAACAGAATTTATATGTTAATCTTAATAGACAATTTTGTTCAATATATATCTATAGTATATTGTACACTCAAGACGGTCGTTTGGTTGAAGGGTTAGTTATACAAATATTTTAATGCATGTACGACATTAATAAGATGAGAATTCTTATGCATAGATAAATTATTGCTATACGAGTAAATATATTATATAGGGAATTGGCTTTTAGAATTACCTAATATAAGAGTATTTTTGTGTTTAGGTATTCTTATCAACGCTTTGTTAACATATATATTACTTAGTCCACTTGCTATCCTCTCTAAAATACATAAATTTCCGTATAATTATATCTGTATTACTTAAACATTGTAAATTTTAATGTCGGAAACCAACCATCATGTGAAATTATAAGAAGAGTAACTGATAATGCAGGATTCTGTACTTCATAGTTCATACCAAACAGTATATAAAATAATATTGATTTTTAATAACGATATCATGTTTGCTTATACTTGTAATAATCAATCAAATAATATAGTAGTGTAATAAGTGTGATATTGTAAAAATAATTATAGACAACTTGTTATAACCAATCAAATAATATACGTTTATAGGGTACATAGAGATAAGTTAATACAACAATTATATCTCAATTAAAAATTGACTATGCCCAACTCCATTTAAGACATCATTCGACACCAAAGTGTATAATACAAGTTAAATCCTAAAATAAAATAAAGAGCAAAAGAGAAACTAGAAAAAAATGAGATGGAAACCACTATAAACTTCAAATAAAAGGAGATTCGGGTATCAGAGTTGAGCGGACAGGCGAAAGGAGGAGGGGGAAGAGTAAAAAAGTATGCGAGTTGGATACAGGTTGTTATCTCTCGTTTAAACAATGCGAGTTGGATACAGATTGGCGTGCCTGACACTGTACACCAATTTTCACAAGAGAAAATGACAATATTGGTCCTTTGTTTTTGTAGTAAGTTTAAAATAGTCCCTTAAAGTATTAAATGAGTAGTTTTAATCTCTTAAATTTATCAAATATGAGCACTTTTTTTTTTATCTCCATCAAATATTTTTCAGACTTCGATTGTTGAATTTAACCAGACCAATGAAATTTTTTAAACCAAAATTTACGTCAATATACCAAAAACTACAACATAAAAATTACACCAGATGCAAAAAACATTAAAATTAACACTACAACAAAATGATAGTTTGTGGAGGTTAAAAGTGCAATTTGTGAAAGTTAAACACCTCCGCTATTTGCTATAGCAAGTAGTGGAGGTTGTTAACCTCCACACAAATTGCACTGCCTCCGCAAATTACTTTTTTTTTTATAGTGAATAAAACTTACACCTCAAAACATTGTACCAGACTTTTGAAACAAAAAAATATAAACTACGCTCCCGTTTCACCGTATATTTTGAAAGTTTTTTTTCAAAAAAGAATTTGAAAACATTGTTGTCCGCAGAATTTGATTCAGTTTATGAAAAACATTTCAAGAAAAAAATTCAAGTTTTAAAATTTGGTGTTTTTCTTTCACTCAAAAACTTTAGTTTTTTTAAGTAAAAAACATGTTCAAGCACAACTTTCAAGTTCCAAAAATTATTTTCAACACAACTTCAAAATCTCTTTTTTCAAATTTCACAAATTTTATAATCAAACGCTAGCTACAAAATTTGTAATTTGAAATGTGAATTCCTATTAAGTATTTTTTATTTTCACACTTTTTGATTAAATAACAATCGAGTTCGGTAGATATTTGCGGCAGATTAAAAGTATTCACACTTGAAAATTCAAAAAATCAAAACTGCTCAAATAATAATTAAGTAACTATTTTGAACCTACAAAAAATAAGGGACCATTTTTGTCATTTTCTCAAAGAAAGTGAGATATGAACCGATCCTTATTGGCTCAATAATGGTCCCTTATTTTTGTCCTCCGGGGCATAGTCCAGTGGCAAAGCCTGGGCGCTATAAGGCGCTCTGGCATGGGACAGCGTGGGTTCGATTCCCCCCAAGCACGAAGAAATTCTGCATGTTGGGGAATTTGACCTTGTCTCATTGATCAGTTGTACGCTCCCAGAAAACTGGCCACCGGAGCACATCCCGCGATTTACCTGGTGATAGTTGTTGAAGGACCGGTGCTATTACCTCCGGGACGTCTGGTAATACCAAGTGAAGTAGTCGGTATGCGCAGCGAAAACCCTGATTATCAAAAAAAAAAAAAAATAATAATGGTCCCTTATTTTTTGTAGGTTCAAAATAGTTCCTTCTTTTTATTTTGAGAAAATGACAAGACAAAAAAGCAGAAATACAGCTATTGCTTGTTTAATTTTCTAAAGTTTCAAAAATAAAAATTAAGAAGGCAGTGGTGCTGATTCTAAAGCAAAAAGATAAGACTTCAGAATCATTCTGAATTTTGGATTTTTGTGAGAACATTGTGTTGGTACTGTGGCAGGCAAAAATAAGGAAAAAACAAGTATCTCTTTGATGTGTCGATTTTTTTGTGTTTTTGTTGGCTAGATAGGGTAAAAGAGTTCTTGGATTTTCTGTCAAAGTTGTACTTCTTCACGTCACTAATGCTTTTACACTGTATATGCATTGTCTTTGCAAATGTTTTTTTTTTCTTTACCTTTTGTATACATAGCTGAACTTGGTTGATTATTGCATTGCACCACATGAAAGTTAATTCGACAGCTTCTTTGGTGAGTCCCGTTTTTTCTCTTATATTTGGAAATGCATGTTCAATCGGTTTTTGTTTCGTATTTTATGATATTTGATAACTTTCTTGGAATGGGTTTTGAGTCCTTGTGGTTATTCTTTTTGGCCTATTATTTTTTTTTTCTATTCCTCGTGTGGGTTAAAGTTTTAAATTTGATGGATTCAATCTTTCAGGTTCTTAGTGTTAATTCATTGTATTTTTAAAATTATGTGAAACCTACCCTTCCGTTCCGATTGATCAGTTTGGAGGAGTCAAATAACTCTTTCTTTAACTACGATTTTCTTCAACTCTTTTCATATATTGTGTATTATTGATTATGCACTTATAATACTTTTTGTAAAGAATGGATCTTGGGTCTAACTCAACTCCAAAAGCTAGCTTGTAGGTGAGGATTATTCAAGTCTATATAAGGAATCCATGTTCCCATTTCATTTTCGATGTGTGACTCTTAACACTCCCCGCACGCCCAGACCTCATTAACTGGAGCGTGGACAATATAATTTGGGGACTCAACATTGACGAATAAAGAATTGGATTGGACTTGACTCTGATACCATGTAAAGAATGAATCTTGGGTCTAACTCAACCACAAAAGCTAGCTTGTTGGTTGAGGATTGTCCAAGTCCATATAAGGAGTCCATGTTCCCATTCCATATCCGATGTGGGACTCTTAACACTCCCCCGCACGTCTAGACCTTGTTAATTGAGCGTGGATAATATGATTTGATGGTCCAACATCGATGAACAAAGAATTGGGATGTGGCTGACTCTGATACCATGTAAAGAATAGATCTTGGACCTAACTCAACCTTAAAAGCTAGCTCAAAGGGAAGAGGATTTCCCAAGCCATATAAGGAGATCAATTACTCATTCCATATCCGATGTGAGACTCTTAACACTTTTTATGAAATTTATTATAGAATCTATGTTTGAAATTGAGTGAAAGATAAAATTGTTTGACTCTCAAAACTGGGCAACTCTCGTATAAATTGGGATAGAGGGAAATATTTAATGAAATTCTAGTGAATTTTCAATATATATATATGTTCCTTGTCACTATTAAAAAGAATAAAAACTAGTGACGGATAAATTCGGTAACTAAAAAAAAATCGGTTAGCTATGAGCAATTTAGCAATGAAGTTCGTAGTTAATTTCAGTTTTTCTTTTAATTTATATTGTAGCGTGTGGAAAATACTTAGTTCAGTTGAAACGCATAGTATATAAACTCCATCTGCCAGTGTCGTGTTATGTTTATCGAGATGCTATGTTTTTTAGGAATTTGCTTATTTTTCATTTCCAATATGAAACAACTTTTTTGTTTTTGAGTGGTAGTGGGTGTTTGTTCATATTTGTGCATATTTCCAGAATCAGTTGATGCTTCTTATCTAAAATTTTAGTGGTGCTCTTCAATTCATACCATTCCGATGTGTCTTTGCTTGTGACAGGTTCTTTTAACCACATATAAGAGGAATGTTCATTCTAGGGGTTTGCTAATTGCTTTGTCAAAAAAAGGCAAGTTGAAAGTTTATATATAAACATTCAGAGTGGAGGGCATTGGAAGATAAAAGAATTAGTGGAAGGGCGGTTGTGTCAGTGGAGTGCAAGTTGGATTGGCTCTGATTTTCAGAACTATAATTAGTGGCCTAAAATCAATTTTTTTTGTTGAAGGCGTAAAATACATACTATCTTCTAGGCTTACCATTTCCTTCCTTGAAGATGAAGTTTATGAAACTTGGATCTAAACCTGATCAGTTTCAGACTGAAGGAGATAATATCAGGTGAATAATGGACTTGATTCTCCAGCATACCCTTCTTTTTGGATTTGTCTATTCTGCATATATTTCTTATTTCCAGATAAGTTTAAGTTCTATGCAATAACGAGGTAGAAATAAGATAAGTTTAAGTTCTATGCAATAACGAGGTAGAAATATTTATATAACCTAATCACTTATCAGGTAGTTACTGATTTCAATTGGAATTTGATTATTCACCATGTACGAGGATCCTCGCTAAGCATCCATGGCTGAATGGTTAAAGCGCCCAACTCATAATTGGCGAATTCGTAGGTTCAGTTCCTACTGGATGCATGCCAATGGGACCCTCCAATAAGTCTATTGGAATTGAGTCTGTATCAATGGAATCTCATCATCCATACATTCATTAATGGGTAACATGGCAAAATACTACTCCCTCCTGTCCAAAATAATTTGGTATTTTAGACTTGGGCACATGAATTAAGGAATTCAGTTACTCTTGAAAATTAAGAGGGATTTTTACTAAAATGCCCTTAATTATGATTTTTTTTTTCTTTAGGATGACATAATTATCAAGGGCAAAATTTAGAAAAAATAATTTAATACCTTCTTGATTTTGTGAAACATCAATTACTTTGGACCAACTTTTAGAGGCTAAAAATAAATTATTTTGGACAGGTTAAACTTTAATGATAATGTAAAAAATCTTTACGTTGTCGGTGTATACGAACTAAATCCTTTCTAGATAATGTACTTTTATATTACTACAATGCTATGGCTGTTGGAATTTTTGTTGTCATTAAGGCCACTTCTTCCTCTCACATCAATATTACAAACACAGAAAGCACATCATGCTGTACAATTTTGCTTGTTTGATGAAAAATGTTTTTGCCGTTATCGTTGCTTAAATCAACCTTTAACTATTTAGTTGAGTTTGCTTTGGCAGGTGGTGTTTGAAGATGAATGAGTAGCAAAAAAAGTAAAATAATGTTTGCATGTTGGTTGGAGCACTGTGATATGGAGTAGCAATAGAGAAAGTTTCATAAATGATTTACACACTTGTTAGATATCAAATGTTTTTCTTATGCTTTTCACAATTTTAGACCATCAAACATCAGACAATGATTTCGTCAACAAAAATATATTCTTGAAAAATGCTGTTTTCTCAAACTAGACTGGACCTTTATGTTAAAAAGGTTTTCACATTTATTGGCCTTTCCAAAAGCTCCTACTGTAGTTATTCATTTACTTTCACATATGATGTAATGTTGTAATTTGAGATTGTCGGTAAGATTTTTATTAGGCATATGATGTATGAACTTTATATTCAGGTATGTAGCAACCGAATTGGCAACTGACATGGTCATCAATGTTGGAGATATGAAATTTTACCTCCACAAGGTATGTCGCCTTTCTCATTCCATATTTGTCACCTGTTTATCTTCTCCAGCCAAAATATCCTCTATTAATACTTATAGAAGTACATTTTCTTCAGTTCCCACTTCTGTCGAAGAGTTATCGTTTGCAGAAGCTAGTTGCTTGTACAAACGAGGAAAATAGTGATGAAATCAACATCCACGATATACCTGGTGGACCTGCTGCTTTTGAAGTATGCGCGAAGTTCTGTTATAATATGACAGTAACTTTGAATGCATATAATGTCGTTGCAGCTCGTTGTGCAGCAGAGTACTTAGAAATGTTTGAGTCAGTTGAGAAGGGAAATCTTATCTACAAGATTGAAGTTTTTCTTACGTGCATCTTCCGGAGCTGGAAAGACTCCATCATTATTCTTCAGACGACAAGAGCTTTTCTTCCCTGGTCCGAGGAATTAAAAATCGTTAGTCATTGCCTCGAATCTGTAGCATCTAAAGCTTCCGTGGACCCCTCAAAGGTGAACTGGTCTTACACTTGCAACCAGAAAAAACTTCCATCTGAAATAGTGAACTGGCAACAGATTGTTCCAAGAGATTGGTGGGTTGAGGACCTTTGTGAGCTTCATATTGATTTGTATTAACGGGTCATAGCAACAATAAAAACAAAAGGAAGTATGTCTTCAGAAGCAATAGGTGAAGCACTGAAAGCATATGTCGACCGGAGGCTCCCAGGTAATATACAGGGAAGTGATCCTGAAAAGTATCGGTACTTGGTTGATATGATTACTTGGTTGTTGCCCAAAGAGAAGAACAGTGTTTCCTGCAGCTTCTTGATCAGATTGCTGCAAACATCTATTGCATTGGAATGCGGACAAACAGTGAGTAGTGAACTGAAGAGGAGGATCCGCCTGCATATGGAAGATGCAACAGTAGGTGACCTTCTAATTCGAGCTCCAGATAGTGAAAATTTTAAATTCGATATCGACCTAGTACACGACCTTGTAGAGAATTTCATGCTGCAACAAAAGAGCGGCCAGGATATATTCCCTGCGTTTGTATCAGATGATTCCGAAATAAAGGTGGCTAGGGTAATTGATAGATACCTTGCTGAAGTTGCTAGAGATCCAAATCTACCACTATCGAAATTTATCAATCTTGCAGAATTGGTCTCTGGTTTCTCTAGACCTTCCCATGATGGAATTTACCGTGCTATTGACATGTATCTTAAGGTATCTTTTTGCACTTTTCTTGTTTGAGTTACAGTTTTTAATTATGTAAAGCTTGAGAGCCTCTCTCGAGAAAAATATGCCAAAATTAGGGATAATTATATTTTGGACTTCTCTAAATATAATAGCCGGCAAATGTATATGTTTTGTATATATAATTATGCATACAACTTACATAAATATACATATAATATGCATGATCAGTGTATATGTTTTGTATACTTTAGCTAGCGGCTGTAATTAATTTTAGCAGATGGGCCAAAAATGAAAAAAGACCCCAAAATTATGTGAAGGACTTCTCGTCAAGGATTATGAATGATCATTATTTTTGTTTTGGCAGGAACATCCTGGGATTACCAAAAGCGAGAGAAAAAAAATTTGTAGGCTAATGGACTGCAGAAAGCTATCAGCCGAGGCCTGCATGCATGCTGTGCAGAATGAGCGCCTTCCTTTACGAGTAGTTGTACAAGTTCTGTTCTTTGAGCAAGTTAGAGCCACATCATCATCCGGTGGTGGTAGCACTCCTGACCTTACTAGATCAGTTTACGCCTCCACATCTGCTACATCCAACACCGAGGACGGCTGGGATGCTGTGGCCACAGCTAAAGCTCTGAAAGGTGAGCTTGCTACTCTAAGATTGAATGGCACGAAAACAATTGCTGAAAAGGTTGACGGTAGCAAAATGAAGGGTTCAATCATGTACAAAAAAATGTTCACAAAGCTGTGGTCAAATAAAGATAGACAAAGTGAGAATAACAGCTCAGATACATCAGAAAGCCCATCATCTTCTAATGCAGGGGAAACAAAGTCTACCTCATCTAGAAGTAGGAGGCATTCCCTCTCTTAGAGTGTGTCGGTGAGAAGGAAAATATTTTCTTGGAAAGTATTTTTTGGAAAATACGTGGGTTTCTTACTTATTTTCTTGTGTTCGGTATTACCTGAGAAGAAGCCCCCCAGGGCGCAACATGTGTTAGGTGCAGGTCATGAGTTCGAAAATGGACGTGGACTAATGCCTGGTATTTGAGTGGAGAAGGGTAAAGGGGTGAGCTCATCTACCGAGTTTTGAGTTGTGTGCTTGCTGACCCTCGGAGATTTCTCTACTATTAAGAAAAAAAAACATTAGCTGCAGAGCGAACGTTTCCCTCTTCATGTAAAATGTTTCACTCCCTGTTGACTCTAGGATAAGAGAGACTAAATCGGTCACTAACCTTGAAATGGAAAAAAGAGAAATCCCTCTTATGTTTTAGTATTTGATTCAAATTGTTTGCAAGGTATATCAGCTTAGGACTGCAACAACAAACTCTAATTTTCAATGTATTTGTAAACGTGTACAAGTATAACACTACAATCCCTACCCATAATTAGAATAGGATTTTAAACTAAAATTCCTCTCCTATTGGGAATAGGATTCCTCTTGTATTAGGATTGTATATTGTACACTATATATATTGATATTACTGAGCCAAAACCCTATTCTAGAAAAAATTCCTACCCTTGCCGCCGACCCCCCTCCCCCCTCTTGGCCGACGGCAACATTGTTTTTCTTCTTTTCTTTCTTCCTAAATTTCTACCATTCTAATGAAAAATTTGGCTACTCCCACCTCTTCTGATGCTTCCGCTTCTAAATCAGTCGTCATCCAACCATCCACTACCCTCTCCTCACCGTCTTTCCATCCGGCTCTCGCTGTTACCAACATCAAGAATTTTATTCCTATAATTCTTGATCAAGAAGATGGCCAATAATGGTCATGGATGGAACTATTGCATATCCATACATGTGTATATCATGTGCTTGATCATATAGACGACTCTTTCCCTCGTCCTCTCGATATGAACGACATCACATGACGTCGCCTCGATGCCGTAGTCAAACAGTGGATATATGTCGCTATATCCAAGGATTTACTATACACAATCATGAAAACGGGTGCCTCTGCCCGTGATCTATGGACACGTTTGGAAGAAATTTTTCAAGACAACAAGAACACTCGCGCGGTGTACTTGGAAGAACAGTTCAACAACACCCGTCTTGAAAACTTCTCTACTATGTCAGCATATTGCAAGCAGTTGAAAATGGTGGCAGACCAACTGTCCAATGTTGGTACGCTCGTGTCTAGGGGTGGCAACGGATCGGATCTAGACCGGATCCTACTAGATCTAGATCCAGATCCATTTTTCATACCTGGATCCATATCCGGATCCAGATCCATCGGGTCCATAAAAATTATATCAAAATCCAGATCCATCGGATCCACCGAGTCCACGGATCGGATCTGGATCCACATGTAAAAAAAAATTCTTTTAGAGTTGTATATTTTTTTCATGTTTCAGATCTTCATAGGAGTTAAGTGGTTCTCAGAGTTGTATATTTTTTTTCATGTTTCAGATTTCAATCATAGGCATGTTTGTCAAATGAAAATTGAGCGCTACAACAACATTAAGCTACATTGGGTGTCAATTCATCCATTTTTCTTTGTTTAATCTGCACTTTCATTAGTGTAAAAAAAATTAAAGGTGGAAGCCATAAAGTTTTAATCTTGATCTTATATTAGATGTTGCATTCGACCACAATTAATCATCCTTCATGACTATATGAGGAATATTTTGCAACGAATCCACTCTTTCATCTGCTAAAGCATGACATGAGATATGAATATTTCAACAGAATGAGATCAAATAATCAGCTCCTTTTACATGCAATGATTGTACCATCATTTGTTTTCCGCTTAGTTTTTTATTGGGCCTTTTGAGAATTATGGGCTTAAACGTATGGATCATTTAAAAAATAAAGTCAAAATCTGAATGTAAAATACAAAAATTATGAAAAAATTTAAGAAAATACTTATAAAATTACATTCTAGGTTATGACTATATTTAATAAAAAATGGATCCATGGGTCGGATCTGGACCGGATACGGATCTCAAATACAAGATCCAGATCCGATCCGTCAGAAACGGATCCGGATCCGATCCGTATCCGTCGGTTCCAAATTTTGAAGATCCATATCCTATAAACCGAATCTGGATCTACCGAGTCCAGTATCCATTGCTATCTCTACCCGTGTCCGAAACAGAGATGGTGTTACAATTAGTTGCAGGCCTTCCTAAGGGTGAATATGACACCCTAGCCACGATGATACAACAAGTTGACCCTCTACCAAGCTTCAACAAAGCACGTTCGCAATTCTTATTGGAGGAGACTCGACGTGCGAAGCAGGACGAGCATAACCAGAAGGCATTAGCAGTTGAAACGCCCGCACAACATCAGGCCACCGCCGGCCATCAACCTCCGCCGAAAAATACCCAACCGCAGCAAAATAGCGGCGACAGGAGTGGCAAGGGCCACGACAATGGGCGAGGCGGCAAGGGCCGCGGGAAAGGCCTAGGACAACAGCAACAACAA
This sequence comes from Anisodus tanguticus, assembly GCA_034509755.1. NCBI lineage: Eukaryota > Viridiplantae > Streptophyta > Magnoliopsida > Solanales > Solanaceae > Anisodus > Anisodus tanguticus. The sequence goes on from CM067545.1 coordinate 21,471,968, forward strand.
ATCAGTAACAACGCCTCATGGGCCGGCCCAATCTCTGGCTACCCAAATCAGAACTGGGCCACAATTTCAGGCTATCATCCAACTCAGTACCCCTTTCAGCAACAAGGGTTACTGGGCCAGGCTCCAGCTCCGCGCCCACCAGTGTTCCAGCAACATCAGGCCCACATCGTGCAGGCCCAGTTTCCACAGCAACCCTTAAATCAAATCCCCACCGACTTGGGTCATGCATTCAGCAGTATGAGTTTGCAGCAGCCCGACGAAAATTGGTATATGGACTCCAGAGCCTCCTCTCACCTCACCCGGTCCGCAAGTAATCTTTCCCAATTATTTCGTTTAAAATCTCCACAATTTATTACAGTTGGCAATGGTCATCGCATTCCAATTCAGGGTTATGGTCACACTCACACTCCAGCTCCTCACCCACCCTTCTCCCTAGATAACGTCCTGCATGCCCCCACCCCCCCACATCATCAAAAATTTAATATTCATTAGGAAATTTACTCGTAATAATTCTGTGTCGGTCGATTTTGATCCCTTTGGTTTTACTGTGAAGGATCTACGTACGAGGACACCTCTTACGAGATGCAATAGCACAGGGGACCTCTATCCATTCACGTCCTCGTCCGCTGCCTCGCCCTCAAACTACCCTAGCTCCTCTGTCTCCGTCAATTTGGCACAATAGGCTCGGACACCCAGGAGCTCCCGTTTTTCATTTTCTTAGAAGTAACAATTTTATTCAATGTAATGGGAGACTTGCCCAAACCTGCATTTCCTATCAATTAGGCAAACATGTTCGTCTTCCGTTTAATTCCTCAATTAGCATTACGTTTGCTCCCTTTGATATCATTCATGCTGATTTATGGACTTCCATCGTTACTAGCTCCCTAGGTCATAAATATTATCTCGTGTTATTAGATGACTACTCTCACTTTTTTTGGATCTACCCATTAAAATTTAAGTCCGAAGTTTTTGCCAAATATCTTGAATTTTGCACATTTATCAAAATGCAATTTGAACGCGCCATTAAATCTTTCCAATGTGATAATGACCGTGAGTTTAACAACTCCACATTTCAAAAATTCTACAACAATAATGGCATGGTCTTCCGATTTTCGTGTCCTCACACGTCCCCTCAAAATGTCAAAGCCGAGCGTCTCATCTGTACAATAAATAACATGCTCCGCACTTTTTTGTTTCATGCCTCCCCCCTCCATCCTTTTGGGTTTATGCCGTCAAAATGGTAGAATACATCCTTAATATTTTACCCACTAGTACCCTCCATAACATGACTCCAACCGAAATCTTACACCATATGGTTCCCTCCTATGATCACCTACGAATATTCGGTTGTCTATGTTTCCCTATTCTCTCTTCCACAGCCCGTGTGTCTTCTTACGTTTCCCGTCAAACCATAGGGGCTATTTGTGCTATGACTTATCCACTCGTCAAATTCACGTCTCGCGTCACGTCACTTTTGACGAGACGCAATTCCCCTTTTCCAACATCCAAAAATTTCAAAAATTGGATTACGAATTTTTAGATGAATCAACTCTCTCTCCTGTCGACCTTCGGGAACTGTGCCCGTCACTTTCGGGAACTATACCTCCACAGCCACCATTGGCCACCGTACATTGCTCACCGTCAGCATCCCTGCCACCAGTGACCTCCCCGTCACCACCGCTAGCCACCCCTAGCACCACTCTGTCTCCAGGTTCCACCAACTCACCGGTCACCGTCTCATTCACTGTGTCGTCCCAACTGTCTCACCACCGTGCCGACCCCAGTCCGACCCTCAACCACCATCCAGCAAACCCAGCCACTGGTCCTACTACGCCACCGACATCATATCCGACGCTACAACCCTCCTCCATTTCCGACATACCGAGAACCCCCATAAATCGTTATCACAGTTCACTGGCACCCACCGACCCAACCCACTCGACTTCAAACCCAAACACCACCACTGTTCCACACCATCCGACAGCCATCCTCGACCAAACCCCAGTCCCGACAACACAAAACATACCACACCCGAATCTGCCAACACACAGTCCACCCAACCAGTCGACCGATACCCTTACCCAACCAGCGCCCACACACCGGATGGAAACTCGTGCCCAACACGGGATTTTCAAACCCAAAGTACAATTTAACTTGTCCACCCAAACAATTTCACCTATTCCAAAAAGCCCTAAATTAGCCAAACTGGACCCAAATTGGAATGCGGCCATGTGTGAGGATTTTAATGCATTAATGAAACAACATACTTGGGACTTGGTTCCTCGACCAGAGGGGGTGAGTGTGATCCATTGCATGTGGCTTTTTCGACACAAGTTCAGAGATAGTGGTGACTTAGAAAGATATAAGGCAAGACTAGTGGCAAATGGTACTAACCAGTAGGAGGGCATTGATTGCGGTGAGACTTTCAGTCCGGTTGTCAAACCGGCCACCATTCGCACAGTTCTGAGAATTGCTATGGGTAAGAATTGGTCGATTCATCAGCTAGATGTGAAGAATGCATTTCTTCATGGGGATTTATGAGAAATTGTATACATGCACCAGCCGCCTGGCTTTGTCCACCCAGCAGCCCCACAGTATGTGTGTCGTCTCCGTAAGTCACTGTATGGCTTAAAACAGGCCCCCATAGCATGGTATGATCGGTTTGCAGAGTTCATTAAACGCTTTGGGTTTACATGCAGCACATGTGATACCTCTCTCTTTACTTTACATCAAGGTCGTGATACTGCATATTTACTGTTATATGTGGATTACATTGTTCTTACTTCCTCTACTGCTGTGTTGAAAGATGAGATCATTGCACGACTCAAGTCTGAATTTGCCATAACTGATTTGGGAAAGTTGAGCTATTTTTTGGGGATCTCAGTCATTAGATCTACAGATTGTATGTTTCTTTGCCAGCGTAAGTATGCAGAGGAGATCGTGCACAGGGCTAAGATGGACAATTGTAAAATCATGGCCACTCCAGTTGATTCTAAATCAAAACTTAGTGCACTGGTCGGTACTCCAGTGACTGATCCTACTATGTATAGGAGTCTTGCAGGCGCACTTCAGTATCTCACCTTCACCAGGCCTGATATTGCCTATGTTGTCCAACGGGTATGCTTATTTATGCATGCCCCCAGGGAACCTCATTTTACTGCCCTGAAACGTATCATTCGATATGTTAAAGGCACACTGGACTATGGACTACACTTATTCCCCTCCGCACCGAACTCGCTATTATCCTACACAAATGCAGATTGGGTAGGCTGTCTAGACACCCGCCGCTCTACTTCCGGCTACTGTGTGTTTTTGGGTGATAATCTCATCTCTTGGTCTGCCAAACAGCAAGCCACATTATCCCGTTCGAGTGCAGAAGTTGAGTATAGAGGAGTTGCTAATGTTGTTGCTGAGATCTGTTAGCTCCGAAACCTTCTCTTGGAGCTTCAGTGTCCTTTAAGAAAAGCGTCTCTGGTCTACTGTGATAACATATCCGCCATATACCTGTCTCACAATCCGGTTCAGCATCAGCGAACCAAGCATGTTGAGATGTACATCCACTTTGTTCGTGAGAAGGTTGCAATCAGGCATATTAAGGTTTTGCACGTGCCTTCCTCATATCAATATGCGGATATTTTCACGAAGGGCCTCCCAAGACAGCTGTTTCTTGACTTCAGATCCAGTCTTAGCGTTAGGCCTTCTCCCGCTCCGACTGAGGGGGTGTGTAAACCTCTACAAGTATAACATTACAATCCCTACCCATAATTAGAATAGGATTCTAAACTAGGATTCCTCTTGTATTGGGAATATGATTCCTCTTGTATTGGGAATATGATTCCTCTTGTATTAGGATTGTATATTATACACTATATATATTGATATTAATGAGAAAGACTCGCTAAGGGAGATTAATATCATCTTACCGTATTTTATAATCCACTCAGAGAAAGTATAGGTTGCCACCTTGATTATAGATTATCTAGCAAAAGAAAGTTTTTGTAGAAGGAAACAAATTCTATGGTAGCTTTGTAATTCTTTCCCTTAAAGTTTTCTTCTCTCTTAATAAGTGTCTCCCTTACCCCAATTGTATCATATTCTTGAGAATAAGAATCTCTACAACTCTGTCTACGACTCATCTTTCTATTTTCTATTATTTGTTAACAGTTATGATTGAAAACTTTCCTGGCAACTGTTGAGAGTTCATTACTGGTTAACCATCTACCAATGTTTAGTGCACTGTTCCATTTCCAACTTTCCTGGCTTCTATAGGGCGATGATTGATGAATCCTTTGGAATGTAACAACAACAACATATCCAATGAAATCCCACAAAGTGGGTCTTGAGGAGGATAGATTGTACGCAGACCTTACCCTATCTTGGAGGCAGAGAGGTTATTTTTCGTAGATTCTTTGAAATGCATGTAATTGAAAGAAAAAGAGTCAAATAGGTTAGTGGAAATGTTAATACTTTCACCACAATACTCGGTTCTTTTGAGAAGGAAACAAATAGCGTGGAGTTTTTTAAATTTTTTTGGTAAGGAAACAAAGAGTGGACATATCATTCAAAGAACATCAAAAATATTTCTAGTATATAATTTATGCAAAGAAGAACAGAACAACTCAAATACCTTCTCATATTTCCTTTTTTCACTCCCTTTTTCTTGTGACTTTATTAAAAAATACTCTAATATTTAATTTAATCAAAGTCATTCTAACATTAGAAAAAGATGCTAATATCATGATTACAATTCCGAAAATCCATCCTTTTGCATGGTGAATGACTGAATCTTGATTTTCTTTTTCCATGACTTTGCTTCTATAGGCATCATGACTTGAACAACTTTTTTTTTTATGAAAGATCCGATTCTGATATGACCCTAACTAGGAAGATTCAAGCTCTACAGGCTATGTTCGTGAAGAAGGGAACCTTGGACGCACTTAAGGAACTTCAACCAAAGATCTACTAGGTGTAGAGGATATCTTGGAATAAAGGAGAAGAGAAAGCTTGCAATTGAAGGTCACATACATAGATTTGGAGGTCACCACAAAAAGTGGTGGGAATTGCAAGACATAGAAGGTCCAATGTTTATTTTTGCAACGACCACTATTGGGCCTTTGTTGTAATAGGCATAGACTATAAATACTTGTCTTACTTTCATTTGATGCTTAGCTTGATTTTGGATAATAAACATATTTCCTTAGAATTTCTACTGAGTCATATCATTTAGTGATAATCCTAGTTTAGAGTGTGATTTCATAGTTGATGAAGAACCTTGTCCATGAATTCTCACATGAGCCATGCTCACTTGTGGAATCCATCTATAGTGTAGATGTTTTGGTTGATTCAATTGAAGGAGGCCTTGAGTTTGACATACCCTTGGTTGCCTTTGATTTCAATTAATTGTGTCTCACTTCTATCTATCTTTTCTTTCAATCTCAATTTCAGTCCTATCCTTGTTTTTATGTTTAAATTTCCTAGTTTCCACTTAGGTCGTTATCAATTTTTTTTGTGTGTGTGATTTCCGGAATAGTCTATTTTTGTGCTCCGCCTAAAAGTGGGTTAACCATATCCTCACACATTTAATAAAATTGGCACACATTTGCCCCTAAATTTAAAGGAAAGGGGAAGGAGAGGGGGTGATAAATAAGAGGACGTTCATTTAAGGAATATTTACTTGCCGTAGCTATCTTTAAGAGATATTTATTAATAATAACTACTATTAATTTATTTCTTTTTCGTAGCTACAATGATTTTCTAATTTACGTATAGTAGCTATACCAAATACATAGAGTTATTCAACTACATTCTTTTTCACCTCGCTCTCCTCCATCGCCTCTCTCTCCGTTCTCTCTCATCCGCTCTCTCACCTCTCTATCTCTCTCTCCTCCATCTCCTCTCTCTCTCTCCGTCCCCTCTCAGATCGCTCCCTCACATCTCTCTCCTCCACTTCCGTTCTCTCACCCCTCTCTCCGTTGCGCCGTCGTCTCTCACCCCTCTCTCTCCGTTGCGCCACCAAGATCTGAGTGTATCATTGCCGCCACCATTCAGATCGGAGACTATTATTCCATTTTTGAATTTTATCGCAGAATATTTGCATGAAGATATACAGACACATTCTCGTATGGGTGAAGGAGCAAACATATTGGATTGCTTCTCGTTCCTTGATGATGGGCATTTGTTTTACTGTATATTTTTGTATTTGACCGGAGATTGGACTGGAATCCATGGGTTCTTCTCCTTCTTGTATATCAGATCTGAATGTATTTGAGTGTATTCGTCATTTTTAGTGTATTTTTTTGTATTTGACCGAAGATTTGACCGGAATCCATGACTTCTTCTCATTCTTATATCTCAGATCTAAGTGTATTTCGTCATTTTTAGTGTAAATATAAGTTTAATGTATTTAGCTGATTGAATTTTGGGGCGAACTAGATGTATTTGACTATATGTGTTGTTTGACTAAGGTCGTATTTATTCAAATACATTCAAATGCACAGGACATCAGAGTATGTTGGATACAACTGAACAATGTATTCAAATACACTCAAATACACGCGAAACTGAATTAATAACATCGCTGTTGTGAGTGATGAAAGAGAATCGTGTGAGATTATGGAAGATGAAATCGAAAAGGTGTGATTTGTGGAATATGTGATCCTGTTTACCATTTTTAACAGATTGCATCCATGTTAGGACACTAAAATCTCACCCAAAAATATATAATACAAAAAATACATGTATTTAAATACAACGAAATACATCCAAAAATATCCTAAAAAAAGCTATGATCGGTAATTTTGAAAAAGTAGCTATAATTGGTTTGAAGCCTACAAAATATAGTGCTTTCTATAGGTTTCTCAAAAATTGTTAAGTATCATTTTGTTGTTCTTGTTACGATTCACTTTTACGCGGAGGCATAAAAACAACTGAATAACTCATAGACTCTTGGAATTTATTTATATTAGCGCTGCCATCTAATTTATAAGGAAAACTAGGAAAACCATTTTTAAAAAGATTTTTTCAAAACAGAGAAAATTTTAATTATAACCAGAGTTCAGGTAAGGGTTCAAGTGATCCCCGGAAAAGGTGTTAGGCACCCCAATTTTAAGGATCCGTAAAATACGATTGACCTCGGGTCGTATATAACAAAAATTGCTCCTACTTGCTTAAAGTGTTTAAAAATATTATAAATATATATGTCATTCTAAATCATTTTCCACCAAAATATAGCTTTTTCACACAACACTTCTAAATGAGCACAAAATCTCCCTTTGTAAAATTTCTTTCTTTGGAAAGCAAATTCTTTTGTTTTCATCAACTGGAATATAGAAAGAAATTTGTTTTCTTTAAAAATATTAATATTTATATGAAGTAAAGGATTAAAATAGAACTTTTTTCAAAATAAAATCCTTTATTTACGAAGAAGAGGTCAACTAACATTTTGGTTCCCTTTTCCCCAAACCTTGATTATAAAGGATTTTTTTCTTTTTAAAAAACATCTTAATATATTAAGAAGTAATTAAGAAATATTAATTGTTCAAGACTTGGTTCTTAAAAAACTTAAACCAATTTTTTAATTCTTTTATCTTGAAAGAAAAAATTGAGATTTTTGATAAAACGAGGCTTTTCGTTGATTTGTAAAAGTTAATACAAACTGCGATCCTAACTCGGATCAACAATGAGTCATTTCCATTTTCCGACAAACATTATGAGGAAAACAAGTAAATGGTGAATAGCCGGGCCTCGACCGTACTACACCGATTTGGAAAACTAGAAAATCTCATCATGGCTATCGAGGAACCAGGAGTGGAGTGGAAGTCCAGTTAGAGAGTCGTTCACCTAGATTCGCATCACGAATTGTGGGCACTTCATTGTGTTCCTCCAAGATTGAAAGACAGTCTTCTTCTGAAAATAGCATCCCTATTCCTTCCTTGGCATCATCTGCATTCAACACTAGTATCTTGACCGGGAATGATTGGTACAAATTCAGAATTGGTTTCCGCAACTTAGGGGACTCTTTCTTCTTCCCACTTCTTCAGAAGCAGCTTTAGAGTTGGGGACAAATCTGAGACCATATCGGAAATAGTTTTTGGGTATCACTTCGGGAATCAAATGGCCAATTGAAAATCAATTAGGCTAAAACCTTTAAATAGTTGGCAGAAAAGATAAAAAATCCTTTAAAATTAAATCACCTCGGGAAATAAAATTGAGATGCTTTTTGACATTCTATTTAATTAATTAAATTTCCTTAATTTTACAGAGTAAAATATTGGTCAATTTAATAATAACTAATTTAGACAACTGTCTTCTTTAATTTATAAAAATTGATCAAATGTTTTATAAAAAAATGTAAAAATAGGCAAATGATATACAATAATATATTCAATGATATTTTGTCAAATAAAATGGCAAAATATCACCAAGATAATTTCGTAAATTTATTTATCTTCATAAAGTGTATATTTCACTATGTTCATGACTCGAGAACTTTGAGTAATTAAATACAATACTGGAGGGTAAAAATCAAATGTCAACAGTTCTAATGTGCAAGATTGAGGTTAAAATGGACCCCTTGGTGAAAGAGGACAATATTATTCCGGAATTATATTGATAGCAAAAGCAAATATTTTGAACACTAGTGGAAAATTTGGACCTTTTCCATATTTGTTTTTTTAGTGGCTCTATTAATGAAAGGGAAAAAGTAAACCATTTTGCAAACCAGTGTTTTCAAAGGCGTTTTTGGGGTGAGCCCGGAGCGGAGCGTACCGAAAACGCTCTGGGATGCAAATGAAAGGCGTACATTCATAGGGCGTACGCCTTAGAATTTGGGGCTTAAGTCCCGGGCGTGAAAATGTAACCCTCGGGCATAAAAGTGTATGCCTCGAACATTAAATTTCATATTTTTAAAAATTAAAAGTATTTTTGCTATAGATTATAATTTTTATTATTGGTGTAATGATATTCATCATGTTTTCGATGCTTGGAGGCTAGTGGGGTATCTATGACGTATACTAGGGTGATCAATGACATGTGTGATAGATCCAAGATCAGGGTAAAGTGGGTGAGAGGAGACTCGGAGCACTTTTCGGTCGCGATGGGGTTGCACCAGGGGTTAGCTCTTAGCCCATTTTTATTTGCCATGGTGATGGGTGTTTTGACGCGATAAATTCAAGGTGAGGTGTCGTGGTGTATGTTATTTGCGGATGACATAGTTTTGATTGAGGAGATTCATGGCGGAGTTAATATCAAGCTGGAGGTTTGGAGACAAACCTTAGAATCTAAAGGGTTAAGGTTGAGCAGGACCAAGACGGAATAGTTAGAGTGCAAGTTAAGTGAAGTAGAGCATGAGGCTGGCGTGGAAGTGAGGCTTGATGGCCAAGTTATTCAAAAGAGATGGAGTTTCAAATATCTTGGGTCTATTACCTAAGATAATGGGTATATTGATGAAGATGTCACACATCGTATTAATGCAGGATGGATGAAATAGAGACTTGTATCTGAAGTCTTGTATGATAAGAAGGTGCCATGAAAACTAAAAGCAAGTTCTACAGAGTGGTGGTTAGACCAACTAAGTGTATGGGGTAGAGTGTTGGCTAGTTAAGAACTCTCACATTTGGAATATGAAGGTGGCCGAGATGAGAATATTGCGGTGGATGTGAGGGCATACAAGGAGAGATAAGATTAGACATGAAAATATTCGAGATAAGGTAGGTGTAGCCTCGGTGGAGGACAAGATGAGAGAAGAAAGACTGATATGGTTGGGGCATGTGAAGAGTAGATGCATGAATGCCCCAGTGTGAAGGTGTGAGAGGTTGCTATGGATTGCTTCAGGAGAGGTAGAGATAGGCCGAAGAAGTATTCGAGAGAGGTGATTAGACAGAACATGTTGCAGTTTTAGCTCACCGAGGACATGACCTTAGATAGGGGATTATGGAGGACACGGATTAGGATATAAGGCTAATAGGAAGTTGCGCGTTGTCACACCTAATAATACTCTTGTTGTTTCTTGTCCTTTGATTTCTATTAGTACTTCTTATTTCTTGTATTTCGATTGTCGTATGATTTTGTGGTAGTTACATTATTATTTCTTTTTCAGATTGTTGTATCATGCTTTACCTAGTATTTTTCCATGACTTCGTTACTGATGTTATTTTTTTCTGGACTGCTTTGGTTTGTTTTTCTTTGAGCTGAGGGTCTATCGGAAACAACCTCTACCTTCCAAGGTAGGGGTAAGGTCTGCGTACACTCTACCCTCCTCAGGCCCCACTTTATGCGACTACATCGGGTATGCTATTTTTGTTGTTGTTGTCAGCATATTTTCATGTTGTAGTGATTTTTTCTAAAATATATAAATAACTCTGTCATAAATAAAAAATTTAAATGTTTATGTCTGAAATTGGTAGGATAGAGATTTCATAGCACTATGTCGCTAAAGGAACTTTTTCCATTTCTTGTCGTTGCTATTACACTTATCATCCTTATTCTCTTTGAAATATATAAATAAAAATCAGTACAAATATTAGTTAAGGGTGAAAAGAACTAATAGATGTGGAGATTAATGATGAAGTGGTTGAAAATTTTATTTTAAAGATTATCTAGGCTATTACGAAACATCATTTTTGTGTTGTTACCTTTTTAATATAATAATTTCTTTATATTATTGGTGATTTATTTGAAGAATTTTAATGAAAAATTTACTTTTGCTTATTTTTTTAATATTAAGATTATAAAATTGAAGATACTTGTGATATACACCCCGTAGATTCATGAGACATACGCCCCGTGTCTCAAGGCTTCCACCTCATTCTGTGCTACGTAAAATGTCTCGCCTCATGCTCCCGCCTCTTAAAATATTGTTGCAAACCACAAGGATAAGTGTGTGTTAGTTTTGTAACGCCGAGTGCGTTATATACCCCATCTTTAAATGAAGGAGGAAAAATAGACCATTTTGAAAATTATAATTGTATTATAAAATAATAAAGCAAGAAGAACAATATTGTAGAGAAAGAAAGAAGAGAGGAGAATTCTTTATTTCTCTTGAGGGTTGTAAATACAATGAAGGAGAACCTCTTTATTTATAGGAGAAAACTGACTTGGTCCCAAAGTTACAAACCTTAACTTTTCTATTAAAGATAGAAATTCATAATAAATAAATACTATTTATAACCCCCCTCCCCCCACCTTGAGTGTCTATTTGATAGATAATGTACCTTGGTAAAACCTTACTAGAAAAAATCCAGTGGAAAAAATTCTAATGAAGGAAAAAGAGTACACATCTCTAATAATACGTATTTTGGTTGCCTCATTAAAAACTTTGCAAGGAAAACTCTGTGGGACAAAACCTTGTAAGGGAAAAAGAGTACAATGCATATTAACTCCCCCTGATGAGACCATCAATCTAAAATTTGAATCTTTGCAATCTAATTTTGTGCACCATCTTCTAGAAAGTTGTAGTTGGTAGAGACTTGGTGAACAAATCAGCCATATTATAACTTGAATTAATTTGTTGCACGTTGATATCATCATTCTTTTGGATATCATGTGTGAAAAATAACTTTGGTGAAATAGGTGTTGTTCTATCCCTTTTCATGAATCCTCCCTTTAGTTGGGCTATGTATGTTGTTGCATCTTCAGTCTTTGGATAGAGTTGTACCAGCATATAATATTGTTGAAATCACTCCAAGTGTATTTCTGACTTGCTTTATAAACAAATGTTATCTTTATATGATTTGACTATCATGTAGAACAACATCATATGACCGTAATCCCTCATAGGCATAGAAAATATATAAATGTACAAATTGCATAAAGATTTGGCACTTCAGGACCAAAGAGTTCTGCAAGTTTATCATTTCAACTTCTTTCAGCAGATAATCTATTGCCTTTGGAAACTCTTCAAGAGTTCGAATAATATTCAAGTAATCAATTTACACTCAAAGAGACGTAACGATAATAAAGTCTTGTGTACGCTTAATCAATGAATTCTCATTATTATAAAATCACATTTATATTGCTTGATTTAAGTCATATAAAAACTATGAACAAACATTTAGAACCTGTATATGCTTCATGCATTTATAATTCTTCAAGAATTTTCATATAAATTTTGTCAAGTGACAATATCCATTAGTATTTAAATGCGTGACATTTTCTGTTGTCTGGACTACATGTCCAATAAGCTTGAAACTTATCAAAATGCGTCATTTCACTTGGTAATAATGTCTGTGTTGGCATGCTTTATAGACGTACAATTCAGATCCTCACAATCTTTTACAATATTCCGATATATTGTATCAAAGATATTGTCGACGATATATCATTTGTACCAGTTCACAATGTGACATAACTTATTGAGATCTCATCACTTTCATTATGTTTAGGTACGTAAACTTCTCACAAGGTTTCATGAAAGGATGTGTCGTAGGCTCTTCGAGAGCACATTGCCTCCTTATTATGATTATTTTGATCATTTTCTCCTCTCATTTTTCAACGATTATTTCATTTGGAACCGATTGATCTACCATGCTTCATGCATGTTGTAGACTTTGTCCTTTAGGGACATTAATTTAATAGGAGCTGCATCAGCTGAAATTAAAAATTAATTCTGGGTCAACAAATGTTTCTAGCACTTGACTTGAATTATCTTTGAATGAGGATCACACCAATTGTAATTCATAACATATTTCTTAGCTGCTTATTCTCTCCCCCTTATGTTAGGAAAACTAACACATATTCCATCTTCTTTGGGGAAATTCTTCTTTCTAAATCATGGTAGATTAATTAATCATATACCACACATAAAAACTGTTAGATGGAAATATCTGGTTCCTGACTCTGAACCAATTGTGAGGGGAAAATTTATCATAATTTATTAGTCCGAAGCATACAAGTGTTGTTGTATGCAATATATCATATTTCAGATGAACCATGAAGCTTTGTTCTCATTAGCAATGATTTACCTATTTATCGGAGGCATTCAACGCTAAACTAGCTCAGATATAAACCAACATCAACAAGATGAATTATCTTGATTGCATAATCTGGAAAAAAATTATGCTCTCAACTCAATTATTTTGAGCAAGTAACTTTGCATATGTCAAACTGCGGGTTGACAATAAATGCACATGTGACCGTTTTATCGATACATCTATTTAAGACATCACATAACAGATGAACGGAATCATATTTACCTTTTGTATTTTTCCAAAATTTAGAAAATTCAATCCTAACCATAGCTAGTATAATAAACTTATCATGAGAATAAGCAACAAAAATAAATTCTTGAAGAATCTTCTAGTTCTTCAAAATATGTCAAATACTCAATCTGCACATCATATTTGAATTGGGATGGCCAAATCGCTCATGCCGACTAAAAATTATTTATTCTAGTAAACTGCCATGTGCTATTTGTTTTAGTAAACTTCTAGTTTACTATGACATAAATTATTTTCTTGTATCAATAAACTTCTGGTTTACCGTGACATGTGATTTCATCATGCTTATATTTGTGTAGTACAATTTGGAGAATAAAGAGAGTAATCATTCACACATATATTTCTTACCCACTATGATTTTGTAGGTATTTAATCCTCCAATCATTTATAGCTTTAATATGATAGCCATTTACTTTAGTAAACTTCAGCTTTACTATAACGTGTGTTTCGATCATAACAACTTTATATATTACAACCTAGAACGACTGACATAATAGTATATAAGCTATTCAAGAGCCTTTTAATTTATTCTCTATAATCACATATTGTTTGGATAGTACTAGTGTCATGATCTTCTAGATAAATAGTTAGCTCTTTTGAATCCCTTAATTGCTTTTGTACTATCAAATATTACCCTGACATCGACGGTGTCATGACAAAAAAATTGCAATCAAATGAATATTATAAAGACATTCTTATATTCATAAATGACAAAAAGTAAACATTAAGTTATACAGTCTTTGATACTTCTATCATCAACTTCTATGGTAAATATCTCCTTTAGGGAGAATACCCATTAACATTCACATATTTTGTATCAAAGCGGCAACCACATAATTATTTCTTTCTTTAGGAATTTTTGTATGAATTGTTATTTCCTTCTGAAAAATTAGTAAGTAAACATAATATATTAATGTGGTTAAAGTACAAAGTATTCTACAAAAATTTTATCATTTTGCCTTAAAATGATACGTAATAAAAGTATCAAGATGTTTTGACGTACGACAGGTACGTGAGACGATGACCTTCGTACCACAAAAATAACATTTATATCTCTTCAGAACGTGTGTGGTGGTATTTCTTCATTCACTTCGGGGAATCAAACCTGGTCATTTATATGCACTTTATACACAACTTTAAATAGCTCATTATTTTTCTCAAACACAAGAAAACATTACTTTAGAATATTTCTTAGACATTTTTCAAAGTCTTACACTTCAGGAGTAAATTTTAAAGTTAAACTTCTTCGGGAATAAAGTTCAAAGTTTTACTACTTCTGTAGTAAATTTTAAAGTTCAACTACATCGAGAGTAAAGTTCAAAGGTTTACCACTTCAAGAGCAAATTCAAAGTTCTACCACTTCGGAAGCAAATTTTGAAATTCTACTAATTCAGGAGTAAATTTCAGAATTCTACTACTTCATGAGTAAATTTTATAGTCTTGCTACTTAAAGAACAAGCCTTCTAAATTCAATTTTTTTGTCCTTTTATTTGAGTTCATAATAATAATAATTGGCGGGAGTAATGTTTAAAGTTTTACTACTCCTAGAGTAAAGTTCAAATGTTTACTACTTCAGGTATGAAGTTCAAAGTTTTACTACTTCAGAAGTAAAGAATAAAATGTTCAGAATATTTCTTCTCAATTATTACGTCTTTTATAGAGATTAGACGTGATATATTCACAACCAATCTTTACTAAATTTCATTGCATTCACTATAGGGAATGATCTGTATTTGTAATATTTATCAAAAGTTTTCATTATTCAAGAATGAAACATAGTCATCTGAACGTGTCTTGACCATATATAACTATGATCGCGTAAAACCTCTTTTAAGATATTACTACTTCAGGAGCAAATAGAGATATAAATATTGAGAATGTTTCTCTAACGTATCTTTCTTTATAATCACAATAAACCTATAAAAATTTTACCACTTCTGATGATTATGAGTACAAATAAATTTAGCGAGACTAATGAAATATAGTCACTTTTTTATTTCAAGAAAAAAAGAGCCGAAGGCAATCCAAAGAACCATAAAATTAATTTTCAATATCAGGAGATAAATATGTAAATTTCGGCAGCAAAATTTTCAAGAAATGAAAAAGAATGAGTAATTTCCATGTTGAATTTTCTGTTGGATATGTACAGCAGTACGGGAAATAAATAAATATTACAAGTGTTCGAAAGGATAAACAAACAAGCCAATATTATAATTGCCGCAAGCTGGTTGAGTCTTGAATCTTGATAACCTAAAATCAAGAAACACTAAATCTGGATCGTTACAACTGTGGCTGAGTCGAGAGATGACTCTGTCTTTAAGACAAGGCTGCCCCGTATATATGCTTTTACGTTAACGGAAAATAGTCTCCCAAGATAAAACATCAACTAATCAACACTACAAAGCAAATAGGTTGATTCTGACAAAGAAAACAAACACGAAACGACTTGCTGAAGAATGGAAAAGGAAGGAAGAGTTTTCTGTTTGTCCATTGTTTCTGCTCACGTTTTTGGACTGAGTTTCTGTTGTTTTCGTTCTCTCTTCTATTTTTGTCTTTTCTCTAGTCTCAATAATTGAGCCAAAGGCTTCAATATATAGTATAAGGAGAGGGACTTCTCAACTACCAACTAATGGCTGTTAATAGCCAAGTAATGGCCATTAGTGAGGAGTTAATCAACCAAGTAATGACTGATTTAATGTGCAACTTAAAAGAGCTTTTAAGGAGGAATTATGTGCAGATTAATGGAGTTTTAACGCTCTAAAAACAAACCCAAAAGACATGCAAAAACTTTCTGTCTTCCGTCGTTCCCAATTTCATCTTTTCAGAAATTCCAGGGACCAAACTGTAAATATTAAGCAATTTAGGTCCAAAAAGATAATATCAGAAGAAGCCAGAGCCCGGACGGGCGGGTGGCGGTGGCGCGCGTGTGAACTTAGCCTCGAACCCAAGCACATCTAGGTCCTCCCTCCTTCAAAACATGGGTTACCCCTTGGGGTCCCAAACCCTTAGCCAATTTTGAGACTTATAAAGAGAACAATTCTTCATTTTCCCACCGATGTGGTAGATTTGTCCCACACCACATTTTCATGCCTCAAACACCTTACTTCGTGGACCAATATCTCTTTCATTTCTTAATGAAATTTGACGATCCTTGGCCCTACGGTCATCTACTCACTTAGTAGATTATGCACGTGTGAAGAAACAAAGCCTCCCACATGCGGAACCCTAGTGTTTAAGTCATTAAATATGGGTGTACGCACCTCCCCACCAAAGGCAAATTTCCAACATTTTCAAGGTATGAAATACGATTATTGTTAATACCACTGTTATCTATTATTAATAGTACCGTGATGATTATCACTCCAGTAAGTGGATGATGATATCTTCCCAGTTCTGACTCATTTTGATATATCATTTAGATTAAATCCATGATAAGTAATTAATAAAACAAATCATACCTTTGGAACGATTAGATAGTAAACGAGAAACATTCAACACCTTTACGTTATTATTGAAAGTAAATTTATGTCCTAGAGACAATCTGTATTAGGATAAATGTACTTTATACACATTCATATTATTATTAATGGAGAATAATATTTTGGCATTTGCAATTATTGAATTATTATTTGATTTTTTGTAATTATTCGTTAATGTGCATCCCTTGAGCTGACGTTGTCATTAATAGAGTGAGCTATTAATGATAGAGCATAAATCTTAAAATAGCCTCGACTAATGATCATCGAGAATGGGATATCGATGATATGTGATAAGTCGACATGTGGTCTGCATCACATCTTTAGAGGATGTAGTATGTCTCACATGCTACGATTAATGGTTATTCGTGATGGACACATGGATACTTTGGAAGTATTGGTATACCCTGCTGATATACTATTTGTTATACTTGTCTAAAGTATGATCAGCGTGTGGGAGATAGAATTCCTTAGACTTGAGGTCAATACGTGCCTTGTCTACAAAGTAATGTACTTTGATCCCGTCCTAAGTTCAAATGCCTTATAGGTTGAGATACGGCTTGTATTGGGTACATTACGATGTGGATTGAAGGTGGTAGTTGAGCCAAGATTAGGATTCATTCCTCTGATGTATATTCGAGAGAACACTCAGATTCTAAGTGATATTAGGTTGACTAAGTCGTTGGCCAACGCAATAGACATATTTAGAATATGGTCTAGTTGTGAACTAATATAGATGAGATACAATGATTAAACCATTTGGATAGACACTTGACAAATCCTAAGCTTGATCGGGTGTGTCGTGAATGAAAGGATTTTATCTTACCACATAAAGGTTGAGTTTACTAGATTCGTGTAAACGTACTTCACATATTGAGTTCATCTTCCGGCGCCGTCTAGGAGTTCCGTGTAGACCTTAATTTGATTAATGTCGATATGAGAAGGCCTATAGGGTCACACTATATCGATTGTCCGTTTCGATCTAAGGATGTATTGAGAGAGTAACTAAAATATTCGATTTGGAATCGAGACATTTAAATGAATAATGATTATATTAATTAAGTCAAAATTGGATTTTGGATTTTATTAAGAATGCACGAAAAAATAAAGTCGAAGGCCGCGACGCCCATACCCTAGGGCCGCGACGCCTCTGCCTAGATTTTTGGGCCAAGTCCAAGGTCAAACTCTAATCCAGTTTTGACCTATTTTTCAACTATAAATAGAGGCATTCACCTCATTATTCAACACACCAATTCTGAAAAACATTCTAAGCCTTAGAGACTTAGAATCAAATACTCTCGAACCTCTGCCGGATTTCCTAGCTTTTCGAAAGAGAAGTACATTGAAGCTTGGAGCTTGCAATCGGAAGGAAACCGCATGTGCACCTTATAGTAGATAAAGACTCCAGATAATACTAACTTGTAAGTAAATATTTTATGTTACAAATTCCATTATTGTATAACCATACCAGAATTATTGATGGGGTAAGTAAGAAACAAAACTTTTAAACTTACGTTTTGCCTTACTTATGTGTTTTGAATCCAACAAAACCCTACAGTGGTATCATAGCTCAGGCTGGTTAAATGGTTATATAACAATTGAATAGAATAATAATATGGGTTAAACATAAAATTGGATTAAAACAAGGTTTCTTGAAATACTACATGTCTTGAACGAATGTTGACCTTTTGGAATCACCCTAAATTATCTTCTACACTAACTCGAGAAAGTCATTTTGCTCTAACTCTAACTAAGCCAAGTGCGTTGCCCGGCTCATTGCACGGTGCATGGCTAAGAACGAGTGAAGAAAGGATGATGGTCGATATGGTCGTTATTGATAATGGTGGGTGATGATAAAGGACCTGTGTATTGATCCCTAAATTGGATTTAGGGGTTGAAAAATTTTCTGAAAATCCACACAGAAACATTTGTAAGGACGTCGGCACCGCGACTCTGACTAGGGTTTCAAGGAGACGCCGCGACTCAATGGTGGAGCTCCGCGACGCTAATTCAATTGCAGAAGCAGAAATGTTACTGCATCTGAAGCGCCGCGGATACATGGTGGAGCGCCGCGGTGCTAGTGCATTTTTCAGAAAATTGGTGTTCAGTGGCGTCACGGCGCTAATGATTGGCGTCGCGGCCCCACCTGTCCAGAAACAAAAAAAAATCTGTGTTCAGAATGTTTAACCCAACATTATTATTACACATTATATTATTTGATAAGTATAATGTTTATGTGCTAAATGTCAAATTGTTTGTCATTTATATTTCTAGAATAGTGTCCGCTATAACTGTCTGGGCAGGCGGCGCCCAGTGTTTGATTAAACCATCTTATATCATGCATATTGGGTTGACGGTTCCCAAACTATATGTGTCTTTAGTTTGCATGATGTTAAGATGTCATATTAGATATGGCGTAAAAGTGTTAATCTTGGTTAGAACCCTAAAATTAAAATGTTCCCCAAAACTTTAAATACAAGTCTAAATTAAAACGCGTCATCCATTATAATTGTTAGAGTGCAAAAAACATTTCGGCGATACGAGTATTTATGCCAAAGAATTTGCTCTAAGTCTACGAGGACCCAGACTCTTTCATAGATGTGTTTTAATGTAAAGGTAAATGATAAACTTTTGTAGGTATTTACACCAAAGTGTTTGCTCACAAAGGCCAAATTTGCTTAGATACATAAACACAGTCGTGTAATGGGGTTGACTTGCTTAGATAAATCTTGGCGCCAAAGTGTTGGACTAATCAAATGATGCAAGATTAAATGTAATAATTTGATCAACCAAGAGTTGCGAATAAGTTTTGCAATTGGTTTAGAACCTACCAAGATATGTTTTTGAAGTTATCAACCAAAGCAAACGTGGAGATAGCATAGGCTTGGATCTTGGCCCATTATGACCTCAATTAATATAGGTCTGTATTCTACCGTGGGGTCGTAGAAGTATGTTAAAATAGTGGGAGCTAATTAAATAAAAGGCCTTGTTGATTAACCTAAATGAATGTGTATAATAGGAAATAGATTTTGAATTTGATTTTCGGTCTATCTAATTCATCAGATTATAAAAGATGTCGAGCTTGTCGTTGAAAATGTTGATTAAGATAAATAAACTTACTAGACCGAACTACCTTGATTGGGTAAGGAATTTGCGAATAGTACTCAAATAAGAGAAAATAGATTACGTGTTGGACACGGTGTTCCCAACAGTCCCTGCGACAGATTCTGAATAATATGCCTCCTTTAATAAAGATGCTTACCAAAAACATCTAGATGATGCCACTTCGGCGCAATGCGTAATGCTGTCTTCCATGTCGATGGAACTTCAGAAACATCATGAGAACATGGGGCCCAATGAGATGCTCGAACACCTGAAGAGTCTCTATGACTCTCAATCCCAGACAATGGAATATGAGTTGCTAATAGAACTCTTCAAGTGTAAGATCAATGAAGGGGGCCCGATCTCGCAGCATGTGCTGAAGATGATAGGGCTGATAGAGAGGCTTGTTTCGATTGGAACAAAGCTTGAAAAGAATGTCGCTACCACCCTCATCCTGAACTCTCTCCCTCATTCCTTTGAGAACTTCATAGTGAATTTCAACATGAATGGAACAAAGATGACTTTGCCAGAGCTGCATAACATGCTCAAGACCTTTGAGTCCTCTACTTCCAAAGGCAAAGTTGTGCTCATGGTGAGCTCTTCTAGCCGACCCAAGCCGAAAGACTAGGCAATCGCTGCGCCCTCAACTATGAAGCCCAAGGGAGGTGTGAAGAAGAAGGTAAGCACGGCTAAGGATGAATGCCTCAACTGCCATAGGAATGGGCATTGGAAAAAAGGACTGCACAACACCAGGAGGAGGTAAAGCACCAGGTGCTCCTACCTTTGGTGGACAAGGTATGTATGTCATTGAAATAAATATGTCTATAAATAACTCTCATTCCTGGGTATTGGATACCACTTGTGGCTCACACATTTGTACAAATGTGCAGGGGCTAACTGATAGCAGGAAGGTTGGACCGACCTACGCGTTGGAAATGGAGCACGAGTCGATGTTGAGCGCGTAGGGACTTATAGATTAAATTTACCTTCCGGTTATTGTTTACTGTTGAATGATTGATTTTATGTTCCCTCGTTAACGAGTAATATTATTTCTATCCCAGTGTTGGACATGGAGGGATTTTTCTCATATATTTATAATGGCAGTCACGTACTATCTTTTAATAATTTTATATATGGAATTGCTCCTCTTATGGATGAATTATATACACTGAACTGCAGTCGAGAGATTTTCAATGTACAAAATAAATGACCCAAGACAAGTAATAGAAACTCTACCAACCTATGGCACTGCAGACTTGGTCATATCAACGAATCAATGATAGTAAGATTGAGGAAGTTAGACTACCTCGAACTATTTGACTTGGAGTCTCCTGGTAACTACGAATCTTGTTTAAGAGGAAAGATGACCAATAAACCACTTTCTGGGAAAGGTGTGCGAGCCAAGGAGGGGCTTGAGTTGGTCCATACTGATGTATGTGGGCCATTCTCGACTCAAGATAAAGGAGGCTTCACATACTTCATCACTTTTACTGATGACTTCACAAGGTATGGGTATGTGTATCTTATGGGACACAAATTCGAGGCTTTTGAGAAGTTCAAGGAGTACAAGTCGGAAGTAGAGAAGCAACTTGCAACAAGTATCAAGACCCTTCGATCGGATCGAGGAGGTGAATACTTAAGCAAGGATTTTCTAGATTACTTAAAGCTACATGGAGTCCAATCTGAATGGACACCTCCAGGAACGCCACAGATGAACGGTATTGCCGAAAGGAGAAACAGAACCTTATTGGATATGGTTCGATCCATGATGAGCTCCTTAACTATACTGACATACCTTTGTAGACATGCTATACAAACCTCTATATATATTTTGAACAGGGTTCCTTCCAAGTCAGTAGAAAATACACCCTATCAGATATGGTGTGACACGAAGCCAACTCTTAAACATATGAGACCCTGGGGTGCCCTGCATATGTTAAGAAGATGCTCACTGACAAGTTGGAATCTAAAAGTGAGAAATGTTACTTCGTGGGGTATCCAAAGGAAACTAAGGGATACTACTTCTATCTTCCTGGAGAACATAAGGTCATTGTTTCCAGGAATGCAACTTTCCTTGAAGAAGAATATGTCTACAAGGAACATAACTGCATAGGGATAGAACTTGAAGAAATTCAAGAACTACAAGATAACACAGAAAATGAACCCTTGTTTAATGACCTAAACAAGGATTCAGTGGGAGTATCTGGTGAAGATTGGGGACTTAGAGTACGCCCTTCAGCCAGTGGGAGTGTTGTGAGAGATAATGCAGAAATGCAAGGCTCTCATACACAACCAATGGAAGATGATACAACGATTGTACCTCATTCCATTCAGGAAATACATGAAAATGACATTCCTGAAACCTCTCAAAGTGATGGATTGTCCAACACACAAAGACCTTCTCACAATCAGAATGCAACAAATACTGAAACGCAGAGTACTCAACTTCGTAGGACCACTAGGACTCATCGTCCACCTGAAAGACTTAATCTCCTTGTTGAAACACACAATGAGATAGATATTCCTGATGACGATGAACCTACAACCTACAGTGAAATTATGTTAGACATTGATTCGCAGAGATGGAAAAAAGCCATGAAATCTGAGATGGACTCGATGTGCATAAATCAAGTTTGGAACTTGGTTGATTTGCCAACAAGAGTTAGACCCATAGGATGCAAATAGGTCTTCAAGAAGAAAATTGATGCATATGGCAAGGTACAAACTTATAAAGTAAGATTGGTGGCTAAAGGTTATAATCAATGGCCTGGGGTCAATTATGATGAAACCTTTTCACCTGTTGCTAAGATCAAGTCTATTCGGATTTTGCTTGCGGTAGCTGCATATTATGACTATGACATTTGGCAGATGGACGTCAAGACTACTTTTCTCAATGGTAATCTAGTTGAGGAAGTGTATATGAAACAACCTGAGGGTTTTTCAATCGAGTCCAAACCAAATGTTGTATGCAAGCTACAAAAGTCCATTTATGGAATTAAGCAAGCCTCGAGGAGTTGGAACATTTGCTTTGACAAGGCTATCAAGTCATTTGATTTCATCAAAAGTAAAGAGGATCCATGTATTTATAGTAAACGCAAGGATGGGAGTATTGCCTTCATTATAATATATGTAGCTGACATATTAATAATGGGAGACAATAAGACTCTCCTGTAGTCAGTCAAAGAGTGGTTGTCCAGTACCTTCATGATGAAGGATTTAGGTAAAGCCTCCTACATTCTGGGGATTAGGATCTATAGAGATACACCTAACAGATTATTGGGGCTGTCACAGTCAATCTACATAGACAAAGTGCTTAGACGTTTTTCTATGGAAAATTCCAAGAAAGGCGGTCTACCTATGGCACAAGACATCAAGTTATCTAAGAAGGATAGTCCATCAAATTCTATAGAACTTGAACGCATGAAAAGGATCCCATATGCTTCGGCTATAGGATCGATCATGTATGCCATGACCTGTACTAGGCCAGATGTGGCCTTTGCACTAAGTATGACTTGCAAGTTCCAGCAGAATCCTGAGGAAGAACACTGCAAGGCAGTCAAGAGTATTTTTAAGTATCTTAGATGAACTAAAGATTACTTCTTAGTCTATGGGTGGGGAAGAGAAGCTAATATATACTGGGTACACTGATGCTAGCTTCCAGACAGATGTTGATAACTATAAATCTCAATCAGGTTACACATTCATTTTCAATGGTGGAGCAGTAAGCTGGAAAAGTTCCAAACAAGCTACAACTGATGATTCGACAACAGAAGCTGAGTACATTGCTGGATCGGAAGCTGGTAAAGAAGCTGTTGCGATATCTGAGTTCCTGAATGAACTAGGGGTTGTTCCAAGTGCCACTTGTCCAATAACGGTTTATTGTGACAACACTGGTGTGATTGCGCAAGCTAAGGAACCAAGATCAACCAACAGAAACAAGCATGTATCAAGGAAGTACCACATACTCAGGGAGATGGTGGAGACTGAAGAGATTAGATTAGACTATGTTCCCACAGACGATAATCTAGCTGACCCATTCACTAAACCATTAAGCTTAGTCAAGCATAATGGTCATTTTGAGAATATGGGCATTAGATATGTTGGAGATTGGCTCTAGGCCAAGTGGGAGATTGAAAGTATATTTATGTCCTAGAGACAACCTGTATTAGGACAAATATACTTTATACATATTCATATTATTATTAATGGAGATTAATATTTTGGCATTTGCAATTATTGAATTATTATTTGATTGTTTGTAACTATTCGTTAATGTGCATCCCTTGAGCTTACGTTGTCATTAATAGAGTGAGATATTAATGATAGAGCATAACTCTTAAAATAGCCTCGACTAATGATCATCGAGAATGGGATATCGATGATATGTGATAAGTCGACATGTGGTCTGCATCACATCCTTAAAGGATGTAGTATGTCTCACCTACTACGAGTAATGGCTACTCGTGATGGACACATGAATACTTTAGAAGTATTGGTATATCCTGCTGATATACTGTTTGTTATACTTGTCTAAAGTATGATCAGTGTGTGGGAGATAAAAGTCCTTAGACTTGAGGTCAATACGCGCCTTGTCTACAAAGTAATGTACTTTGATCCCGTCCTAAGTTCAAATGCCTTATAGGTTGACATACAGCTTGTATTGGATACATTACGATGTGGATTGAAGGTGGTAGTTGAGCCAAGATTAGGATCCATTCCTCGGATGTATATTCGAGAGAACACTCGGATTCTAAGTGATATTAGGTTGACTAAGTCGTTGGCCAACGCAATAGACATATTTAGAATATGGTCTAGTTGTGAACTAATATAGATGAGATACAATGATTAAGCCATTTGGATAGACACTTGACAAATCCTAAGCTTGATCGGGTGTGTCGTGAATGAAAGGATTTTATCTTACCACATAAAGGTTTAGTTTACTAGATTCGTGTAAACGTACTTCACATATTGAGTTCATCTTCCGGCGCCGTCTAGGAGTTCCGTGTAGACCTTAATCTGATTAATGTCGATATGAGAAGGCCTGTAGGGTCACACTATGTCGATTGTCCGTTTCGATCTAAGAATGTATTGAGAAGGCCTGTAGAGTAATTAAAATGTTCGATTTGGAATCAAGACATTTAAATGAATAATGATTATTTTAATTAAGTCAAAATTGGATTTTGGATTTAATTAAGAATGCACGAAAAAATAAAGTCGAGCGTCGCAGCGCCCATACCCTAGGGCCGTGGCGCCTCTACCTTGATTTTTGGGCTAGGCCCAAGGTCAAACCCTAATCCGGTTTTGACCTATATTTCAACTATAAATAGAGGCATTCACCTCATTATTCAACACACCAATTCTGAAAAACATTCTAAGCCTTAGAGACTTAGAATCAAATACTCTCGAACCTCTGCCGGATTTCCTAGCTTTTCGAAAGAGAAGTACATTGAAGCTTGGAGCTTGCAATCGGAAGGAAACCGCATGTGCACCTTATAGTAGATAAAGACTCCAGATAATACTAACTTGTAAGTAAATATTTTATGTTACAAATTCCATTATTGTATAACCATACCAGAATTATTGATGGGGTAAGTAAGTAACAAAACTTTTAAACCTCCGTTGTGCCTTACTTATGTGTTTTGAACCCAACAAAACCCTACAATTATCTAATCTCTGAATTGGTTAGAGTCTTGTGCTGATAACATGTTATAAAATAATAAAGCAAGAAGAGGAACATTGTAGAGAAAAAGAGAAGAGGGGAGATTTCTTTATTTCTTTTGAGGGAATACTATGAAAAAGAACCGCTTTAATTATAGGGGAAAACTGACTTGATCCCAAAATTACAAATCCTAACTTTTCTTTAAAGATAACATTCATAATAAATAAATACTATTTATAACAAACATCAAGTTTGAACCTTTACCCTAGTAGTGTTTGCCACGTAAGAGGCATAATTTGTGTAGTTAAGTTAAATCCTTTGATCTACTAGTGGACTGATTTGCTTATAGTAATTTGAGCTCACGGATTTGAGTCGTGGAAATAATTTTTTGAGAAAATTGTAGGATAAGACTGCGTACAATAGACTTTTGTGGTCCGGCTCTTTTTCCAAACCCACACATCGCGAGAGCTTAGTACACTGAGCTGCCATTTTTTTTGTTTTCTACATTTGAATATTTGATCTTTGTTCCATCTCAAAAATTTGGAGAAATTATTCGAGAACAGTTGAATGGGTACCGGATGAAAAGACTATATTCTTGATCTAGTAAAATAAAGTTGATGTATAAAGGGCTAATCAGTACACTTATAAACTAAAATCGGAAGTTTTCATGTGTATATTTGGAACCATTGGGAACACCATGATAAAATCTCAAGGGGGCATGTGTAAAATTACCCCTTTATTATATATTGTCCTATTAATTTACATTCTTTTCTACCCTTTAAATCCATATCGTGCTTATCTTTTTTGATTAGGTAAATCATCCATATTTTAAGCCGTCCTTGTCCGTTCTCCTATTTCTGGAAAAAAAATCAGAATCATTTGTAAGAAACGTATAGCTTATGAGCCCTTGATATATATTCTTGTTAATTCAGGAAAGCAGTTATAAATGTATTTTAGGTAATTAGGTAAGTGTTGTGAGTGATACATTATGGTTCAATTACAAATTAAAGTGTGGTAAAGAATGCAAGAAAGCTGACTGTCAATTAGGTTGCTCACAAAAAGGGTCTCTCATCTTCCAAATATGTTTATAAATAGAAGCCTAGCTATATTTCTCCCTTGAACTATTATACGACCATTGCTGGTGATTGTACTGCAAAGCAGAGTAATTGAGTGTATGGATTCTTGGTTCTACAGTAATGTTAGACTTAAATGCATCTGAGTTGTGAGTCGGAGGCCCATTATTCATATCGACTTTTAGTTCCCATTGAATGTCACTAATATTGTTAAATATACCCGTGATATACATGAGTTTGTATACCATGTATATCACAGTTTCACAAGGCAACTTTACCATATGTGAAACCGTGATATACACAGTATACAAGCCCGTGTATATCACGGTTTTGGAGCATTATTTTGATGTAAATATTGTATTAAATTAGGCTTGTACACTTACCATAATTATAGGATTCATGTACAACTAGAATAGGGTTTGGGAGAGAAAAGTCCAATAGGGGAGCTGCTTGTGGACCTAAGAGGGAGCCCCTTGTTGGGGTCATGAAAAGAATCTCTCTGCGCTCTGTTAGATGTCGCTTGCCCCTTTCCACTCCTTCACCTCTCGGGACGAGCAATTTCACTCAAAGTTGCTGGAACGAGAGCTCTTTTATCTCCGATTCCTTTCCGCCGAACTACCTTTCCTGAAAGAATAGCGGAACCGGGACTTCTTCATCTGAGCGTACTTCCATCAGCTTCAGGAAGTGCAGTTGAAGTAGAGTCGGTAAGGTATATATACTCTTTCATTAATGAAAATAATCAAGGAATTATTTCATTCATGGTATTAGAAGTCTAGGTTAATATTTTTCTCCCCAATTTCCGTCCACATTGTGCATCGATTTCCAAGCCCCCTTCTCTCGGTGTCCGTGCCCAGTGGGGTCTTCCCTTTTCCTAAATTCCCTTTCAAAATTCCTACATTACGTCTTGCGTTGCTATTATGGCTAAGAATATGTTAACCATGCCCTTACGGTTTCTAACATCAAGAATCACATCTCATTCTTGAAATAGAAAACGTCCAATACACGACGTGGGCCGAACTGTTCAAAGTTCACGCACGCTCGCATCAAGACCTCCATCACATAATCCCTGCGGCTCCTGCGGATACGGAGGTGCCAAAACCCGAGGATGATCCTAAGTTATGGACGACACTTGATGCTACCGTTCTTCAGTGGATTTACTCCACTATATCTACCAATCTGTTGCAGACAATTATTGAACCAGACGCTACGACGATGGATTCTTGGAATAGAGTGCGTGACTTAGTCCAAGATAATCAAAATTCTCGTATACCTTTGAGCAGGAATTCTCCCATGTCAATATGGAAGATTTCTCTAACGTTTCAGCATACTGCAAAAGGTTGAAAGAATTGGCGGACCAACTCTGCAACGTTGGTGCGTCCATTACCAACGATCGTCTTATTCTTTAGATTGTTGCAGGCCTCTCTGAGGCCTATAGTGGCGTCGGTACGCTTCTTCGTCAGAGCAGTCCTCTTCCGCAGTTTTATCAGGTCCGTTCCATGCTTACGCTCGAAGAAGTCGACTTAGCTAAGAAAACAGCTACTGAGGCCCCTTCTGTCGTCATGGTGGCCGAGTCCAATTTTTCTCCATCCGTTTCCAACAATTCTGGCCAAAACCGCAACAACGGTGGTGGCAAAAAGGGTCAGAATCGCAAAAATAATAACAAAAACTGTGGCGAAAACCGAGGTATAAATAACAGGGGTGGCAATGGGCCTCGAGGCAGTGAGCCGCAAGCCAACTGGCCACAGCTCTGTGGAACTGGGCCTGACCACATAGCCCCTATTTCCCGTCGAATGTCCAACATCCTTATTGGGCCCACTTTTCGACTTTCGCTTCCTGGCTTAATTCTACCCAGAATCAGTGGGTACCGAGAGCAGGTTCTGGGCCGGGGTAGCAGGCTAGTGTGCTTGGGCCTCGGCCTCCGCAAGCCCATCATGAAATGGGCCCCACACCTACCGATATTGAAGTCGTGATGCACACACTTGGATTAAATCCCTCGGACCTGAATTGGTACATTGACACTGGAGCCACTACTCACATGACGTCCGACCAAGGTAATCTCTCATCTTATTCCAATTTGAGCAACTCTCGTGGTATAATTATTGGTAATGGCAATTCTATTCCAATTCGTGGTTACGGTCATAAAACATTGTCTCCCCCCATCCACATCTTGTCTTGAAAAATACCCTTCATGCCCCTAACTTAATTAAAAATTTGGTGTATGTCCGTAAATTGACCACTGATAATTGGGTTTCTGTTGTTTTTTATCCTTTTGGATTTTCTGTGAAGGATTTCAAGACGGAGATTCCTCTCATGAGATGTGATAGTTGGGGAGATCTTTATCCTATCACACCCACATCCAGTCTCTCGAGTCAAGCCTTGTCATCTACTTTTGTCGTTCTCGCTCCTTCCTTATGGCATTCACGTTTGGGTCACCCTGGGTCGTCTATAGTTTCTTCCTTACATAAAAATAATTTTATTTCTTGTAAGGGTAGGCGTAGTACTTCGATTTGTCAATCTTGTTCTCTAGAAAAAATTGTTAGATTACCATTTGTAGACTCTACTTCTAGTACTTTAATACCATTTGATATTATTCATAGCGATTTATGGACGTCTCTTGTTCTCATTTCTTTGGGCCATTGTTATTATGTTCTCTTTTTGGATGATTATTCTAATTTTTTCTGGACTTTTCCATTAGCGAAAAAATCTCAAGTGTTTTCCACTTTCTTAATGTTTAGAGCTTTCATCCGTACTCAGTTTGAATGTGAAATAAAAAATATTCAATGTGATAGTGGCAAAGAATATGATAATGGGTTGTTTTGGGATTTTTGTGGCAATAATTGGATAAATTTTCATTTTTCTTGTCCCCATACGTCCTCACAAAATGGGAAAGCCGAATGCAAAATTCGTACCATTAATAATATTATCCGTACTTTATTAGTCCATGCTTCTGTACCTCCTTCCTTTTGGCATCATGCTCTACAAATGGCTACATATCTTCTTAACATACTTCCAAAGGTTTGGCATATTCATCCCCCCTTCAAATCCTATATAATAAGACTCCTTCGTATTCCCATCTTAGGTCTTTGAGTGCTTATGTTATCCACTATTTCCGTCCACCACAATTAATAAACTTCAGGCCTGTTTTACCCTTTGTGTGTTTTTGGGTTATCCGTCTAATCATCGTGGTAACAAATATTTTGATTTATCGTCTAATAAAATCATCATTAGTCGCCATGTTATTTTTTATGAAACCCAATTTTTGTTTGCTAAATTGAGTAGTCCCGTGCCTAGTTCGTATAATTTTTTGGACGACACCGTCTCCCCGTATGTTATCCACCACTTTTTGGACTTGTCCCGCACCCAAAATCTGTCAGCGGGCCCACTGCCCGCTGGACCTACTGTTCTGCTTAACCCCACTGTTTCCACTTCAGCCCCAGTTTCGGTAGTTGGACCAGCTGCCCAGCCCAATACCCTCCCTGGTCCAGTCACTGTTTCAGCCTCTCCTCTTTCCAGTGTTGGGCCGAGGGCAACCGCAAGCGCCGGCCGGCCGATCCTTCGCCGGTCCCGATATTTCCCAAAATCTACCCAATTCTCCCCCGAGTCACAGGCCGGTCACTCGTAGTCAACGAGGTATTTTTAAACCAAAAAGATATTTTAATTTAAATTATAATGTTCTTAAATCCCCCTACCCTGTAACATAGTGTCCGCCTTAAATGACTCGAATTGAAAATTGGCTATGACCGACGAATATGATGCTCTTATTGCGAATAAGATGTGGGAGTTGGTACCCCGTCCTTCTGGTGTTAATATTATTTGATCTACGTGAATTTTTACTCATAAGGATAATTCTGATGGTTCTTTTGCGAGGCATAAGGCTCATCTAGTAGGTGATGGTAAGACTGAGCAGGTTGGCGTGGATTGTGGTGAGACGTTTAGTCTGGTGGTCAAATTGGCTACCATTCACATTGTTCTTAGTCTGGCTCTTTCCAAAGCATGGCACATTCATCAGTTAGATATGAAAAATGTTTTCTTACATGATGATCTTAAGGAGACCGTCTATATCAATCAGCCCTTGGGTTTTCGAGACCCCAAATATCCTCATCATGTCTGTTTATTGAAGAAGTCCTTGTATGGGCTTAAGCAGGTCCGATGGGCTTGGTATAAGAGATTTGCAGACTATGTTTCGTCTATTAGGTTTTCGCACAACAGGTCGGATAATTCATTGTTCATATATCGTCGTGGTTCTTTCCTGACTTATATTTTATTATATGTGGATGATATTATCTTGACTGCCTCCACTAATGCTTTGGTCAAGTCTATCATGACCATGCTCAGTTCTGAGTATGCTATGAAAGACTTGGGGCCCTTGAGTTACTTTTTGGGGATTGTTGTTTCTTGTCATGCAGGTGGGTTGTTCTTATCTCAAATAAAGTATGCAGCTGAGATTATTGAGCGTGCAGGCATGTCCTCATGCAAGTCTACTTCCACTCCCGTCGATACTAAGCCCAAGCTGGGTGCTGCGGCTGGCTCACCTTATAAGGATCCGACCCGTTATCGCAGTCTTGCAGGGGCTCTTCAATATCTTACTTTCACGAGATCAGATATTACGTATGCCGTACAACATGTGTGCTTGTTTATGCATGATCCCAGGGTTGGACACATGAATGCACTCAAACGCTTTATTCGATACATCCAGGGGACACTTGACTATGTCTTACATTTATATCCTTCATCGACTTCTACACGTGTCTCGTATACAGATGTTGATTGGGGTAGTTGTCCATATACCAGACGTTCCACGTCCGGCTATTGTATGTTTCTTAGGAATAACTTGGTCTCCTGGTCTGCGAAGCGTCAGTCTACATTATCACGCTCTAGTGCAGAGGCCGAATATCGAGGGCTGACCAATGTGGTCTCTGAATCATGTTGGTTATGCAATCTTCTTTTAGAGCTTCATTGTCCTATTCAGAAAGCTACCTTGGTTTATTATGATAATGTTAGTGCCATCTACCTTTCTGGTAATCCTGTTCAACACCAGCGCACTAAACACATCGAGATGGATATTCACTTTGTTCGCGAAAAGGTAGCTCGTGGACAAGTACGCGTCTGTCATGTCCCTTCCAAATATCAAATTGCAGACATTTTTATAAAGGGTCTTCCCTCAGTCCTTTTTGAAGATTTTAGGGACAGTTTCAGCGTACGTAGACCGCTCGCTATGACTGCGGGGTGTGTTAAATATACTCGTGATATACATGGGTTTGTATACCATGTATATCACGGTATCACAAGGCAGCTTTACCATATGTGAAAAAGTGATATACACGGTATACAAGCCCGTGTATATCACAGTTTTGGAGCATTATTTTGATGTAAATATTATATTAAATTAGGATTGTACACTTACCATAATTATAGAATTCTTGTACAACTAAAATAGGGTTTTGGGAGTAGAATAGGAATATGATTTTCCTATTATGAAAAATTGCAAATTGTATATATACTTTTTCATTAATGAAAATAATCAATGGATTATTTATTTCAAATATAAGTATTAGGGAACTAAGGGGTCGTTTGGTTCAGAAAAAAAATTATGTTGGGATAAGTTGTGTTGAGATTAGTTAACCTGAAATTATTTTTTATTGACTGTTTGATATGATGTATTAAAAATAACATACATTGCATAATTTTTTAAAAAAAGAAGTTTCTTTACAATCTTGGGAGATATAAGTTATCTCCCTATGACAGATATGAGTTATCTAAGTACTAATTTTATTCCTGAGATAATTTATCCCAAGATTAGCAACCAAACAAGAAATACGGAATTGCTAAATTCTTATCCCATGATTTTTTTCCTCTTATATGTCATACCAAAGACCCCAAGTCTTTTGTGATGATATAAAAGTTGATACAAACAATGGGCCTCTGAATCAGACGACTCATGCATTCAAGGCTAACATTGCTGCAGATACAAGAACTTCCTGGAATACAAATCCAACAATGTTAGAAATTCATCCAACATCTTCAATTTTAATTGAAAAATATTGTCTATCAAATTCAAGGCGGTGCATGTTGGAACTACGGACATTAATTTCAGAGCTCAAAGCAGCTCAAAGGATGAAGAACTTGAAGTTGTGAGGTTGTGAAGTGTTTGACCTTTTCGGAGGATTCCATGTTGCCAACGATGCCTCTAGGTCATTCTACATCATGTATAAGAGGAACTATTGTTTAAATAAATTACAAAGCACATTATAACGACATGCAGTTAGCTTCAAACTTTCCGGATGTGGCTTCATCAGCGGCGCCACAATGTGTATTTAAATTACCTATCATAGCTACATTATATATTTAAAGTAGAATATTCTATTTTTTATTATTTTTATTCTTGATTGAGAATCTTAAAACTAGGTTTTGATATGCTTCTTCTCCCTCCGCCGCCATTGGTCACCACGAATCGCCACCTGAGCTTGGGTGAAACACATTGTGGCGTTGTTAGCCAAGAGTACCGATTAAACGGAAAACATTCCACCTACAATTATTCAAACTTCTAACAAAGAAACTTCAACACCACATCAAGCCATACATAAGTTTAACCTTCAAAATAGAGAATCTAGATATGCATCTACCTATAGTACAAGTAAATCTGGAAAAGCCGATCACAAATGGCATTGCATGGTCACCACTCCCGTCGTGATTATCGTCGACGTGTCCCTCCAAATCTGCTACTATCACTCCAGATCTGGTCATTTTTTGATTGTTTTTCGCTGGACACCACTGCTCGCCGGATTGATTTGTCACCGGATCTTCACCGTCGAATATGTCAAAACACCGATGGATCAATGGAGCACCAAAACACCGAAAAAACCAGTCCATTTTTTGGCGTGGCGGTTCAAATCGGAGTGTATTTTATTTTCTTGTATCTCAGATAGGGGTGTATTTTAATTCTTGTATTCAATATTTGAGTGTATTGGTTAATTTTTAGTGTAAAATCCAGTGTTTGGGGTGTATTTTATTTCTTGTATTCAGTATTTGAGTGTATTTTATTTCTTATATTCTGTATTTGAGTGTATTCGTCACTAAGTGTATACAAATAAATAAAGTAAATTTGAATACAACTTAATATTTCCTATATTTTTTTGCATTTATGATTTTTTAATACACCAGATTTTAAATATAATAAATTGAATACAGTGTAAAATTAGCTACAAATGAATACAACCAAATTGAATACAGTTGAGTTGAATACATCTGATTTGAATACAACGAAATCTTATTTGAATACATTGAAAATTGGAATACAGACGAATTTTGAATATACTTTAATGTAGCTGCGAAATGTAATTATTAAAAGTATAGCTATGTCTAAAATAACCCTCCCCCAAAGTGTAGTCATTTCTGTAAGTTTCACATTAAAGAATTGACCTTATATTCACCTTAAGCTTTTGGGCCTTTTTCATAGTATTGCAAGTTTCAACCACTTGGGCCACACAAATAGAAGAGCAAGTATTGGGCCACACAGAAATACATAGAGCTGGCCCATGTACGAGAAGCTTCCGGATTTGCAGTGTAAATACCAAAATGAAATTCTACTAGATTGTTATAGAATACCAAATAAAATTAAGACACGTGGCATAATTAGTTATTATTAGATTCTTTTCTACTTGTATAAAATAGGATACAATGTACAATATTCATTGCTCATTCAATTTATCAAATAAAATTTTCATACATTCTATTTTATATTTCAGCATGGTATCAGAGCAGGATTAGCTCTTTTCTGATCATCTTCTAGTTCTTTGTTCTTATTTTTCGACCATCTTCTAATTTCTGTGCTTGTTTTGCTTATTTTATCATATTTGCTATGTCTTCTTCTGCACAATCTTCAGATACAATGGCAGAAACCACCACAGTTGGTGATGCTACTGTATCTGCTCGTATGACTACAACTAATGTAGTTGATGATAGCCATCCTTTTTATCTTTATCCTTCGAATTATCCAAGATTTAGCCTTGTCTCTTATGTGTTTGATGGAAGAGGTTATGGTGGATGAAAGAGAGGAGTAATCATTGCTCTCTCAGCCAAGAACAAGCTGGGATTTACTGATGGATTCCTGATTGTTCCCACCTCTGATTCATTATTGATGAAGGCTTGAATCCGATGTAATGACATGGTACTTTCATAGCTGCTCAACTCTCTTTCTGAGGAGATAGCTTAAAGTGATTTATACTCAGTCAGTGCCCTGGAGAAAAAGTAACACTGTTTGATGACATAAAGGGAAGATGAGTATGTTTGCCTAGTGGACAAGAAAAACAGTGTTGGGCAATTTTCCCATTATTACATTGAATACGCTTAAAAGTCCTAAGAAAAGTAAAAACTGGGTCTCCGGGGTGTCCGAGTCTGTTGTGCCAAGTTGAGGGAGAGATCGCCGCAAGGGATAGAGGTGCTTGCGGTCTGTCAGCGGAAGATTGAGTGAATGGGTAGAGATCTCCCACACTATTGCAGCGTGTAAGAATTTTCCCCGTATTGAGTTCCTTCACAAAAAAACCCAAAAGGGTCAAATTCGACAGATTACGTAATTATTGCTAGTGAATTTTCTAACGAGAGATTAAGTTTTTAATGATGTTAGGTGTGTATAGGACGTGGTTTAGGGAGAAAGGTGGGTGTGGATGTTTGGTGTGTGTGTTACCGTAACCTTCAATTGGAATGCGATGACCATTGCCGACAAGAATAAATTGAGGACACTTTAGCCGACGTAGTTGAGATATGTTACCCGACGACCGGGTGAGGTGAGATGTGGCTCCGGTGTCCATGTACCAATTTTCGTCGGGCCGTTGAAGGTTCACGGTGGTGTATGCCTCGGCCCAAATCGATCTGGGGCCGGTGCTGCTGCTGCTCTTCGCCTTGCTGGGATTGCGATCGTAGCCGTATAAGCCTATTTCTTTGGGATCGCCATCGTGTGGGCTGTTGCTGCTTTGGTGGGCTGCTCGTGGCCGGGGCATGGCCCAAGAGGCCGATCGACCAAGGCGGCTGAACTGGCCCCCCCTACGGTCGGCACGGGCATGCAGGTGAGGCCCGATTCTGCTGGTTGGGCCACTGCTTTGCGCAGAGTGCTTCGCCGCTGCTTGTCCGATGGTTGGGCGATGTCCGATCCACCGGGTGCGTTGGCCCTTTCCGCGGCCCTTGCCTTTGTTGTTGCGACCTCTGCCGCCACGACCTCCACCACTCTGCTCTTCTTCTTTGGGAATCGGCGGTTGCTTTGGTCGCAGTGTTGCCATCCCGTCAACGGCTAACGCCTTTTGATTATGTTCCTCTTGTTTAGCACGTCTAGTTTCTTCCAACAATAGTTATGAACGTGCCTTGTTGAAACTTGGGAGAGGGTCGGCTTGTTGAATCATTATTGCGAGTATGTCATATTCACCTTTTGGTAAACCCGCAACAAGTTGAAGCACCATCTTGGTTTCGAAACAAGTCCCGACGTTGGATAGTTGATCGGTTATGAGTTTCAGTTGCTTACAATATTCGGACATGTTGTTAAAATTCTCGAGGCGGGTATTATTGAATTGCTCTTCCAAATATACGGCCCGAGTATTTTTATTGTCCTGAAAGATTTATTCTAGCCGGACCCAAAGTTCACGTGTCGTAGCACCTGTTTTCATGATAGTGCACAACAGGTCTTTGGAGATGGTGCCGTAGATCCATTGTTTGACGATGGCGTCAAGACGACGCCGTTGAGTCCGTAACATCGGTGGGACGAGGAGCGATTCGTCAATATGATCGAGCACGTTGTATGCACATGCATGAATGTAGAATAGTTCCATCCACATGGAATATTGACAGTCTTCTTGGTCAAGAATTATAGGGATAAAATTCATGATGTTGTTAACGGCGAATGCCGGATGAAAAGAAGATACTGAACGTTGAGAGGGGTTGTCAATTGTGCCAGTGGATGAACCGGAATTTGGGGGGGAAGACATGGTTGCCGCCTGCCGAGGGAAGGGAATTTTCTGGTTTGGCCGAGAAAGAGAGGAAGAAAGCAGAAATTTTTTTATTTTTTTTTCTGCGAAATCAGAAAAAAAATTGCTAATTTCGGCCAAGAATAAGGAAGAGGAGGGATTTAGGTTTTAGGCTCTTGATACCATGAAAGATGGAATAATTTCCCTTCCGGATTCCTTTCATTATTCACAATATATATAGCTGTACAAGGTTGATTCCTAATATGGTACGAATCCTAACTTACCTTACAAAGGTTGATTCCTAATATAGTTAGAATCCTAAGTTACCTTAATTATACATCTACCATTATTACAAAATATACGGAGAATATTCTGAGAATACGCTAATAGTAAGGAGCAACATTCTGTTGTCCTCTCCTTTATCTTATATTGAACAAGCTTAGTCACTAGTAATTCAAGATGAAAAACAAAGGGAGATCCATTCTCCACCAGTTTTTCCTGGTGAATCATCTTTTACTGTTTCTAATCAACAAGGAGAAAGGAGGTTCAATGACTACAGAGTTCAGAAACCAACTTTTGATTCTAAAAAAATAATCTAATCTGTGGTTATTGTAAGAAATCAGGATATAATATTGACAAATGTTATAGGCTTCATGGATTTCCTTCTGATTTTAAGTTTACAAAACCAAGGAAGTTTCAGGCAAATGCTCAGGTCAATAATGTTTTTAACGCAACTGAAGAACCTGAGGTGACAAGCGACAAAGCAGTACAATCTTCAAGCCAGGAGAATGTCACTCAGCTTTTACAACTTCTTCAACAGTGCAAAAGTGACCAGCAGCCAAAAAATGATTCAGAAACTTTTGCCAACATGAATTTTTCTGGTATAACTAGATTCTTCAACCCTTATTCCTGTTTTATTAATATTGACAGTTGTTCTTGGATATTAGACAATGGAGCTACACAACATATGACTTACAATAAGGCTCTTTTCTCTCAATTACAACCTCTTCCTAAACCTATAATGATTAATCTTCCTAATTCCTATAGAGTCAGAGTTACTCATTCAGGAACAATGTGTGTCTTACCTAATTTATCTCTCAATAATGTGCTATATATTTCCTCTTTCAAGTTTAATTTATTGTCTATGCAGAAATTATGCAAACAACTCCAATCTTACATTATATTTACTCTTACTTCTTGTTTTATATTGCAGGGCCCTTATCGGAAGAGCCCTCTGGAGCTTGGTAGAGAATAGGGAGGTCTCTACATACTCAACTCAAGCCACACATCAAGCCAAACATCCCTAAGAAGTCCAGTTTCTAGGACCAGTGATCCATCAATCAAGAAATCATTTATTTTCAATTCTGTTTTTAATTCATGTAGTTCTATTCCTGTCAAGAAGATAGTTAAATCTAGGTCTAATTTCAATCCTTGTCTTAGTTGTTTTGATAGCAATGTAAAGGACAAGCTATGGCACTATAGATTAGGCCATATGCCTTTGAGTAATATGAAAAAAGTTTCTTATAATTCTATATCTTCTTGTCATTCATTTTCCAATCCTTGTGTTCTTTGTCCTATGGCTAGGCAAACCAAACTCCATTTCCCTTCGAGTATTATTTTCATTAAAAGGACTTTTGACTAAATTCACATTGACACTTGGGGACCATATAAAACTGCTACTTATGATGGATATAAATTCTTCCTTACTATTGTGAATGATCTCAGTAGAGGCACTTGGCCATTTTTGTTAAATTCCAAGTCCAATGCATTTTCTGTCCTCAAATCGTTTCTATTTATGGTGGAAAGACAGTTTCATACTAAAGTTAAAATAGTGATGTCTAACAATGCCTTTGTGTAAGTTTGGAATAATCTCCCTTAGGAATTCCTTTCATTAATCACAATATATATAGTTGTACAGAGGTTGATTCCTAATACAATAAGAATCCTAAGTTACCTTAAATATACATCTATCATAATTACAAAATATACTATGAATATTCGGAGAATATTCGCTAATATTCCCCCTCAGTCGGAGAGGGAGGAGGCCGAACGCTAAGGCTGGATCGGAAGTCGGTGAAGAGCTGTCTCGGTAGTCCCTTTTGTAAAAATATCTGCATACTGATAGGAGGAAGGCACGTGTAATATTTTGACCTGACCAAGGGCAACCTTCTCACGCACAAAGTGCATATCCATCTCGATATGCTTGGTCCGCTGATGTTGGACCGGATTGTGAGACATATAGATGGCAGATATGTTGTCACAGTAGACACTGGAGCTCCAAAAGAAGATTTCGGAGCCAACAGATCTCAGCAACGATATTAGTAACTCCGCGATACTCTGCTTCAACACTCGAACGGGATAGTGTGGCATGCCGCTTGGCGGACCATGAAATAAGATTATCCCCAAGAAATACACAATAGCCCGAGGTGGAACGACGTGTGTCCGGGCATCCTGCCCAATCTGCATCAGTGTAAGAGAGTAACTTGGTTGGGGCAGAGGGGTATAGATGCAGTCCAAAGTCAAGTGTGCCCTTAAGGTATCTGATAATACGTTTGAGGGCCGCAAAATGGGAGTCTCGAGGGGCATGCATAAATAGACACACATGCTGAATGGCATATGCAATATCAGGCCTAGTGAATGTAAGATACTGAAGGGCACCTGCAAGACTCCGATATAGGGTGGGATCAGAAATTGGCGCAACCTCATTGGCACTAAGCTTGGATTTTGAGTCAACCAGAGTTGGCATACTTTTACAATTTGCCATCTTAGCACTGTACACTATCTCTTCCGCATATTTGCGCTGACACAGAAACATAGTAGTGGCAGATTTGGTCACGGATATACCCAAGAAATAATTCAGCTTGCCCAAATCAGTCATTGCAAATTCAGTTTTGAGTAGAGCAATGATTTCATTCTTCAAACCGTCAGAGGAGGCAGTAAGAACAATGTCATCCACATATAATAGCAAATAAGCAGTCCTGCTACCTCGATGAAAAGTGAAGAGAGAGTTATCACACCTGTTACAAATAAATCTGATCTGCATAATATACCTGGTAAAGCGATCATACCAAGCGCGGGGTACATGTTTCAAGCCATACAATGACTTCCTGAGATGACATACATACTGTGGGATTGCCGGATGAACAAAGGCAAGGGGCTGATACATGTACACAGTTTCTTTCAAATCCCTATGAAGAAATGCATTCTTGACATCAAGCTGATGAATTGGCCAATGCATGCCCATAGCAATACTGAGAACAGTCTGAATAATGGCCGGTTTAACAATGAGACTGAATGTCTCACCACAATCAATACCCTCCTGTTGATTAGTGCCATTAGCAGCCAGTGTTGCCTTATACCGCTCCAAGTCACCACTGTCTCTGAACTTGTGACGATATAGCCACATACACCGGATAACATTCACACCATCCGGTCTAGGTACCAAATCCCAGTGTTCTGCTTGGTTAAAGCATTAAATTCCTCGCACATGGCCGCATTCCAATTAGGGTCCAGTTTGGCTAGTTTTGGATTTTTTGGAATGGGTGATAAGGTTTGTATGGAAAGATTGAAGTGAACCTTGGGTTTGAAAATCCCGTGTTGGGAATGAGTCTCCATGCGGTGGATAGGCAGCAGTGGTTGGTCAGTGCTTTATGGCTGCTGGCTTGCGAGTTCTTGTTGGGTGGTGGCTAGGCTCGAGGTGATGGCTGGTCGAGTAGGGGATAAAGGGGGGTCGATCAGTGGAAGGTTTGACCGAGAGCTAGGAGGTGCTTGGTTGGAGACGACGCCGGACATTGCAGTTGACGGAGCTGCTGGAGCAGTCTCTATCGGGGCAGTGAAGTGTTGGTGGTACAACGACTGGACCATGGGGGACAAAGTAGACTCGTCGAGAAATGTGTAATCCGTGGTTTGAAATTTTCGGAGATTTGAAAATGGATAGTTCGCCTCGTCAAATGTGACGTGATGTGAGACAATGATTTTACGAGTGGCTATGTCATAACACAGGTAACCCCGATGATTAGATGAGAAACCAACGAAGACACAGGGTGTGGTACGTGGGGCTAGTTTGTGGGGTTTGGTGGAGGCCAGGTTGGGGTAGCACAGGCAACCGAAAATGCGGAGTTGGTCATAGGATGGGAACCTACGGTATAAGATTTCGGTTGGGGTCTTATTTTGGAGAGTGTTGGTTGGTAAAATATGAAGGAGGTACTCCACCATTTTAATAGCATAAACCCAGAATGGTGGTGAAAGACTGGCATGAAATAGAAGGGTACGAATCATGTTATTGATGGTACGTATGATTCATTCTGCCTTGCCATTTTGGGAGGAGGTGTAGGGACAGAAAAAATGGAAAACCATGCCCTGTTTAGAGCAGAAATTCTGAAATGCCGAATTATTAAAAAGAATATTACCAATACATACATTAAGATTGTGTACTATAAAAACTGATAGGAATAATAACCTACAACTATTAAAAGAAAAATATCTTAATATACTAAAAATAAACTTTGGAGAAAATCCAATTCAACTATGGGAAAAATATATATATATGCAGAAATCAAGCTAATAAATGAGAATGATATAATTAGATCCAAACCTATTAGATATAGCCCAACAGATCAAAAAGAATTTGAAATCCAATTAAAAGAATTACTAGAATTAAAAATGATACAAGAAAGTAAAAGCCCACATAGCAGCCCAGCCTTTTTAGTAAGAAAACATAGTGAACAAAAGAGAGGAAAAACCATAATGGTAATTGATTATAGAGAACTAAATAAAAAGACAATATTTGATGGATATTTTTTACCATATAAAAGAAACCTTATTAACCGACTAGGAAATAAAAATGGTTTAGTAAGTTTGATTATAAAAGTGGATTTTGGCAAATAAAGCTAACAAAGGAATCAAAATCTCTAACAGCCTTTAGTGCCCCTCAAGGACACTATGAATGGAATGTACTACCCTTTGGATTAAAAAAATGCACCACAAATATTTCAAAGAAGAATGGACCAAGTATTTAGAAAATTAACAGAATTTTGCATAGTATATGTCGAAGAATGGACCAAGTATGTAGAAAATTAACAGAATTTTGCATAGTATATGTCGACGACATATTAATATTTAGCGATAATCTAGACCATCATATAAAACATCTAGAAAAATTTATAATAACTATAAAAAACACGGAATACTATTATCTGAAAAGAAATCTGAAATATTTAAAAATAGTATTGAATATTTAGGATACATTATAGACAATGAAGGATTACAACTGCAAGAACATATAGCAACAAAAATAAAATTTTTTAAAGAAAAACTAAAAAATAAAAAAGAAGTACAATAGTTCTTAGGAGTAATAAATTATGCTTCAGACCATATAAAGGATTTACCACTCTTAAGAAAACCATTACAAGAATTGATAAAGAAAAACATAACCTTTGAATGGAAACAAGAACATACTAAGGCTATAAAGATATCAAGGAAAAGGTAAAAACATTACCAAAACACATAATACCAACAGAAAAAGATCAACTGGAACTTTTCACTGACGCTAGTGATATAGGATGGGGAGCATTCCTCATAGCCTATGATAAAGAAGATATAGATAAAGAAAAACCACTAATTTGTGGACATGGAGGAGGAACATGGAAACCAAATGAGAAAAATTATCATATAAATGAGAAAGAGTTATTAGCAGTAAAATTTGGAATAAAGAGATTTCATTACCACTTACTACCAGTAAAATTTGTTGTTAGAGCTGACAACACACAAGTAAAAACTTTTATTACAAACAAGATAGACCCTTTACCAGAATTGAATAAAAGGAGAAAATGGCAATCATTCTTTTGTTGTTATGACTTTATTGTTAAGAACATATCTAGAACTAAAAATGTTTTAGCTGATTTTCTTAGCAGATATAACAATGTCGATCAACAGTGATAAACTTGAAGAAATACATTACCAACGCCATGAATTCCATTATACAAACCAATGAAATCCTAATATCCAGATTATAAGAAAACACCAATATTATAAACTAACTCAGAGAAGCTATACAAGACTTGATAACCCTAAAGACTTTACAAAATGAAACCCAATCCAGATCACCTATCACTACACCTGAAAGACCAAAAAAGCCTACTACCAAAACTTTGGCACCATTTGTATCAAAACTAACAACCATACCATCTTTAATACCATTCTCTTCATCAACAGTATCAATGGCCGACAAGCTGAGATATACACCTGAATACATCAGCGCTTATGAAAAAATTAATAAATTTTATGATTATAAGACTAACCCTCACATTTTACGTAGTGTTAAACTGAGCAAGTATCTCAGATTCTTGTGCAGCGAGCAAGCCAACCCGGAAATAGTATCAAAATTATTTACTTACGGTTTTATTGACAAACTAATAGTGGATGAAAACATGAATAACATTGCCAGATTACCAAGCATCATTGTAGAATCTACAAGACTTATAATGGAATCATTCGGGAAAGGAATATATGGAATACAGATATTTGACGCATCAACATAACTAACGGGAAAGCCAATTGTGATATGTCAAATATTCAAAACAGGAAAAATAGTACCATCAATGGAGATGACGAAAACTCGAACAAGAAAATACCATGCACTTTGGAGAAATTCCAAGAATGGCTCAGTGCAAAAAGAACATTCAGATTATTAACCTTGAAAACAAGAATAGAGGACATGTTGAGAGGAAAGAAAGCATGTATTATTGGAGACTCAAAAGGAGGAGAAGTGGAAGATATTATCACTCTGTATTACGACAATGATATTATGACACAAGACACTAAGAGACTAACGGAAATGCATGACAAAATTATAAACTTAAAACATAAACATGCAAAGGAGACAATAGAACACTATCAAAAGACAATTGGATAAAGCAGAAGGCCTGTAATAAATACTAGACCTACTACTATCACTAATGTAATAAAAAAAGAAGGAAGTTCTGATCCTTTTGCATAAGGATCTGGAAAAATTTACTACTTGGATAAGGATCATGAAGCTTTGCTACTTGAAGCCCAACTGAATAGGGGGCCTGTAGTTTTTACTACTTGCAGCCCAACTGAATACTCTGAAAAGGGAGCCTATAGTTTTTAGTACTTGCAGCCCAACTAAATATTCTGAAAAGGGAGCCTGTAGTATTTACTACTTGCAGCCCAATTTACTACCATGTATTACAAAATCATGACAAGACAAAAAGAATCTGCTAGAAGATCAACTCAATGATAAAAGAGATATTATCAAGGGCACCTGTAAAGCAAATAACAAAAGAAGATATCAAGGAAGACACCTGGAAAGCAACAACAGTTAATAGTATTATCAAGAAGGACAAGACAAAAATACTTTTTGAAAAATCAGCAGACAAACTGTAGCACTTTAGACTTTTGAAAAAGTGATTACTGTTTACTTTACGACTTTTTGAAAAACAATTTTGTCATATTATCAGCCGAGGTTATCTATATAAGGAGCC
Source organism: Anisodus tanguticus (assembly GCA_034509755.1). Classification (NCBI taxonomy): domain Eukaryota; kingdom Viridiplantae; phylum Streptophyta; class Magnoliopsida; order Solanales; family Solanaceae; genus Anisodus; species Anisodus tanguticus. Next base: position 21,515,947 of record CM067545.1, read on the forward strand.
TCTTGTAACCTGATTATTCATTCGAAAACTTTCTATACAAATCCTTACTTGAAAATCTCTATGTCTAGCTAAACACCCTCCTTAGTCTATAATCCAGATCAATTGTAATATCATAATACCAGAGATAAGAACACTTTGAAATATTATAATTATAACCATATTAGTCTATAAACCTACACCTTAGCAAGAATTTTAGAAGATAGTCTGTTGAGAACTCCCAGGCACCTAAGCTAATTATCCCACAAATTCGGTGGAAGAAGAAGGGTAGTAGAGCCAAGGGTGGGTTGAGATCTCCGGTGATCTGAAATTCTGATTAAGAGGTATGATTTCTAGACTATGTGTTTTAAATTATCATCTTGATAAGTGTTAAACTATGTAATTATGATGTTTATATTGGTTAAAGATTATAGACTTTTATTTTTTTTTTAAATTGAGTTGATACTACCCATCTCCTTACTACATGCTTATTATTTGATAAACTTAGATAAACTTTATTAATATACCATCTATATTCCTACCCTCTTCAGGGTCACTAGATGATGAAAAGATCCGCCCAAAAATTGGAATGGGTAGATCCATACAAAATGTAAAAAATTATCTAATAATACTAGATAGAATTTGTGACCCAAGGAACTAACAACCGGGGATGTCCATAAATCATCATGAACAATATCAAATGGAGAAAAAGTAACATTGTTGGATGACATAAATGGAAGACGAGTATGCTTGACAAGAGGGCAAGAAAAACAATGTTGGGCAAGTTTCCCATTATTACATTGAATACGCTTATTAGTCCTAAGAATATTAAAAACAGGGTCTCCGGGGTGTCCGAGTCTGATGTGCCAAGTTGACGGAGAGATAGCAACAAGGGAGATAGGGTGGTGTGGTCTGACAACGGAAGATTGAGTGAAGGGGTAAAGGTCTCCCACACTATTGCAACGCATAAGAATTTTCTCTGTATTGAGATCCTTCACAGAAAAATCAAAAGGGTCAAATTCGACAGACACAAAATTATTGCGAGTGAATTTTCTAACAAAGATTAAAATTTTAATGATGTTAGGGGTGTAAAGGACATGATTTAGGGAGAAAGGTGGGTGGGGATATTTGGTATAGGCGTTACCGTAACCTTCAATTGGAATGTGGTGACCATTACCAATAGTAATAAATTGAGGACACTTTAACTGAAGCATTTGAGATAAATTACTTGATGACCGGGTGAAATGAGATGTGGCTCCGGTGTTCATATACCAATTTCCATCGGGCTGTTGAAGGTTCAAGGTGTTGAAAGCCTGGCCCAAATAAGTGGGGGCCAGGTTGCTGACTTGAGGTTGCTAAGGGACTGAAACTATGTGGACCTGCTGCTGCTGCTGGTGGGTCTGCCTGTTGGCTGGGGTGGAGCCCAAGAGACCGGGTGACCAAGCCTGCTGGGACTGGGCCCATGATGTTGGGTAAGGGCATGCAGGTGAGGCCCAGTTCCCGGTATTAGGCCAATGTTGTTGTCCCGCCCACTGAAAGTAGGGAGCAGGGGTTGGGCCTGGTTGCTGGTTTCGGTGGCCCTTGCCGCGACCCTTTCATTTGTTGTTATTACTGCGGCCTCTCTGCCACCACGCCCTCCGCTGTGGGACTGCTGTTGCTGGTGGTTTTGCGGTGGTGCCTAGGTGGTGTTGACCGCCGGTGGTACCATGCCGTCAATGGCTAATGCCTTTTGATTGTGCTCCTCTTGTTTAGCACGACGTGTTTCTTCCTACAATAGTTGTGAACGTGCATTGGTGAAACTTGGTAGTGGGTCGGTCTGTTGAGTCATCATCGCAGGTGTATCATATTCACCTTTCGGTAAACCAGCAACCAATTGAAGTACTATCTTGGTTTCTGAAACAGATGTCCCGACGTTGAAAAGATGGTCGGCTATGAGTTTCAATTGTTTGCAATATTCAGACATGTTGTTAAAATTCTTGAGATGATATTTTGTTGAACAGCTCTTCCAAATACACGGCCTGAGTATTTTTATTATCCTGAAAGATTTCTTCTAACCGTACCCAAAGGTCACATGCTGTAGCACCTGTTTTCATGATAGTACACAACAAGTCTTTTGAGATGGTGTAGTATATCCACTTTTTGACGATGGCGTCAAGGCGACGCCATGTCGAGTAGGCAATATCGGTGGGATGAGGAACAAAGTCATCAATATGGTCTAGCACATTATACGCACATGCATGAATATAGAATAGTTCTGTCCACATGGAATATTGACAGTCTTCTTGGTCAAGAATTATAGGGATAGAATTCTTGATGTTGGTAAGGGCGAAAGCCGGATGAAAAGAAGACGATCAGCGTGGTGGGGGGTTGTCAAAAGTACCAGTGGAGGAACTAGAATTAGTGGGGGAAGAGTCGACCGAGAAGAAAGAAGAGAGAGGGTGGTGGTCGGCGGCTTTGGGAGTAGAAGAGTAAGGATTAGGGTTTGGCTCTGATACCATGTAAGTTTGAAATAATCTCCCTTAGGGATTCCTTTCATTAATCACAATATATATAGTTGTACAGAGGTTGATTCCTAATACAATAAGAATCCTAAGTTACCTAAATATACATCTATCATAATTATAAAATATACTATGAATATTCGGAGAATATTCGCTAATACTTTGAATTAGGCAGTGGGGTGTTCAACCAGAATTTTTCATTTGTCAAGGTATACTACACTAAACATCTTGTGTCTCTACTCCACAATAAAATGGAGTTGTGGCATAAACATCTAGGGCTCTTCTATTCCAATCTCATTTACCTATTAAATATTGGGGGATTATCTTTTGACGGTTACACACTTAATCGATAGATTGCCATAAAATAATTTGAATCACAAAACACCCTTTGAATTACTTTGTAACACAAAGTCAGATTATACACTACTTAGGTATTTTGGGTGTTTATGTTTTATTTTCACACTTGCTACTCGTAGAACCAAATTTGACCCAAAGCTATCCCTTGTGTATTTTTGAGATATCCTCGTAGCAAGAAAGAATATAAAGCTCTAAATCTTGCTACTTATAAAAATTTTGTTTCAAGGAATATGGTATTTCATGAAGAGTATTTTCCTTTTGCCTCTTTTAATTATGATTCTCTCTATTTTTCAACTACACATCAATCTGATGTGTTTCCTTCATCTCCCATTCCGGTTGCGCTATTGCGATCCTATCGATCCTAAGTTTACTCCCACTTCATCTACTGGATCATCTAGTACTTCCAGTCATGTTTCTCCTATTTCCATACCTAATCCTTTTTTTTTCTATTTCAGCTCTTTTCTCTAGTCCTGATCTTATTCCTTCTACAACTAGAGAAAATAAAGTTGTAGGGTTTTGTTAGGTTCAAAACACATAAGTAAGGCACAACGAAAGTTTAAAAATTTTGTTTCGTACTTACCCCAACAACATTTCTGGTATGGTTATACAACAATTAAACTTGTAACATAAAGCATAAACTTACAAGTTTGAATATCTGGAATCTTTGTCTACTATAAGGTGCACACGAAGTTGCCCTTCCGATTGCAAGCTCCAAGCTTCAATGTATATCTCCTTCGTAAAGCTAGGAAATCCGACAGAGGTTCGAGAGAGTATTTGAGTCTAAGTCTCTAAGGCTTAGAATGATTTTCAGAAAATTGGTGTATGAATAATGAAGGGAATGCCTCTATTTATAGTTGAAAATTAGGTCAAAACCGGATTAGGGTTTGACCTTGGGCCTGGCCCAAAAATCAATGCAGAGGCACCGCAACCCTAGGGTATGGGCACCGCGGTGCTCGACGTGCTCCTGAACTGCGCCGCGGCCCTAGGGTATGGGCTTCGCGGCGCTCGACGTACTCCTTCACTGTCTCGATTTATTTTCCGTGCATTCTTAATTAAATCCAAAATCCAATTTTGACTTAATTAAAATAATCATTATTCATTTAAATATCTCGATTCCAAATCGAACATTCAACTACTCTCTCAATACATCCTTAGATCGAAATGGAAAATCAACATAGTGTGACCCTACAATCCTTCTCATATCGACATTAATCAAATTAAGGTCTACGCGAAACTCCTACACGGCGCCGGAAGACGAACTCAATATGTGAAGTACGTTTACGCGAATCTAGTAAACTTAACCTTTATGTGGTAAGATAAAATCCTTTCATTCACGACACACCAGATCAAGCTTAGGATTTGTCAAGTGTCTATTCAAATGTCTTAATCATTGTATCTCGTCTATATTAGTTAACAACTAGACCGTATTCTAAATATGTCTATTGCGTTGGCCAACGACTAAGTCAACCTAATATCACTCAGAATCCGAGTGTTCTCTCGAATATACATTCGAGGAATGAATCCTAATCTTGGCTCAACTACCACCTTAAATCAACATCGTAATGTACCCAATACAAGTCGTATCTCAACCTATAAGGCATTTGAGCTTAGGACGGGGTCAAAGTACATTACTTTGTAGACAAGGCGCGTATTGACCTCAAGTCTAAGGACTTCTATCTCCTACACGCTGATCATAATTTAGACAAGTATAACAAACAGTATATCAGCAGGGTATACCAATACTTCCAAAGTATCCATGTGTCCATCACGAGTAGCCATTACTCGTAGCAGGTGAGACATACTACATCTTCTAAAAATGTGATGGCGACCACATGTCGACTTATCACGTATCATCGATATCCCATTCTTAATGATCATTAGTGGAGGCTATTTTAAGAGTTATGCTCTATCATGAATATCTCACTCTATTAATGACAACGTAAGCTCAAGGGATGCACATTAATGAATAATTACAAACAATCAAATAATAATTCAATAATTGCAAATGCCAAAATATTAATCTCCATTAATAATAATACGAATGTGTATAAAGTACATTTGTCCTAATACTGATTGTCTCTAGGACATAAATATACTTTCAATCTCCCACTTGGCCTAGATCCAATCTCCATATCTAATGCCCATATTCTCAAAATGACCATTATGCTTGACTAAGCTTAATGGTTTAGTGAATGGGTCAGCTAGATTATCGTCTGTGGGAACATAGTCTAATCTAATCTCTTCAGTCTCCACCATCTCCCTAAGTATGTGGTATTTCCTTGGTACATGCTTGTTTCTGTTGGTTGATCTTGGTTCCTTATCTTACGCAATCGCACCAGTGTTGTCACAATAAACCGTTATTGGACAAGTGGCACTTGGAACAACCCCTAGTTCCTTCAGAAACTCAGATATCGCGACAACTTCTTTACCGACTTCGATCCAAAGAATGTACTCGACTTTTCGTTGTCGAATCAGCAGTTGTAGCTTGTTTGGAACTTTTTCGGCTTACTGCTCCACCATTGAAAATGAATGTGTACCCTGATTGAGATTTGTAGTCATCAACATCTATCTAGAAGCTAGCATCAGTGTACCCAGTACATACCAGCTTCTCTTGTCCACCATAGACTAAGAAATATTCTTTAGTTCGTCTAAGATACTTAAGAATACTCTTGACTGCTTTCCAGTTTTCTTCCCCATGATTCTGCTGGAACTTGCAAGTCATACTAAGTGCAAAGGCCACATCTGGCCTAGTACAAGTCATGGCATACACGATCGATCCTATAGCCGAAGCATGTGGGATCTTTTTCATGCGTTCAAATTCCATAGTATTAGAAGGACTATCCTTCTTAAATAACTTGATGCCTTGTCCCATAGGTAGACCGCCTTTCTTGGAATTTTCCATAGAAAAACGTCTAAGCACTTTGTCTATGTAGACTGACTGTGACAGCCCCAACAATCTGTTAGATCTATCTCTATATATCCTAATCCCCAGAATGTAGCAGGCTTCACCTAAATCCTTCATCATGAAGGTACTGGAAAACCACTCTTTGACTGACTGCAGCAGAGTCTTATTGTCTTCCATTATTAATATGTCATCTACATAAATGATAATGAAGGCAATACTCACATCCTTGCATTTACTATAAACACATGGATTTTCTTTGCTTCTGACGAAATCAAATAACTTGATAGCCTTGTCAAAACAAATGTTCCAACTCCTCGAGGCTTGCTTAAGCCCATAAATGGACTTTTGTAGCTTGCATACAGCATTTGGTTTGGACTCAATTGAAAAACCCTCAGATTGTTTCATACACACCTCCTCAACTAGATTACAATTAAGGAAAGTAGTCTTGGCGTTCATCTGCCAAATGTCATAGTCATAATATGCAGCTACTGCAAGCAAAATTCAAATGGACTTAATCTTAGCAACAGGTGAAACGGTTTCATCATAATCGACCACAGGCCATTTATTACAACCTTTAGCCACCAGTATTACTTTATAAGTTTGTACCTTGCAATATGCATCAATTTTCTTCTTGAAGACCTATTTGCATCCTATGGGTCTAACTCATGTTGGCAAATCAACCAAGTTCCAAACTTGATTTACGTACATCGAGTCCATCTCAGATTTCATGGCTTCTTGCCATCTATGCGAATCAATGCCTAACATAACTTCACTGTAGGTTGTAGGTTCATCGTCATCAGGAATATCTATCTCATTGTGTGTTTCAACAAGGAGATTAAGTCTTTCAAGTGGACGATGAGTCCTAGTGGTCCTACGAAGTTGAGTACTCTGCGTTTCAGTGTTTGTTGCATTCTGATTGTGAGAAGGTCTTTGTGTGTTGGACAATCCATCACCTTGAGAGCTTTCAAGAATTTCATTTTCATGTATTTTCTGAATGGAATGATGTACAACCATTGTATCATCTTTCATTGGTTATGTATGAGAGCCTTGTATTTCTGCAATATCTCTCACAGCACTCCCACTGGCTGAAGGGCGTACTCTAAGTCCCCAATCTTCACCAGATACTCCCACTGAATCCTTGTTTAGGTCATTCGACAAGGGTTCATTTTCTGTGTTATCTTGTGGTTCTTGAATTTCTTTAAGTTCTATCTCTGTGCAGCTATGTTCCTTGTAGACATATTCTTCTTCAAGAAAAGTTACGTTCCTAGAAACAATGACCTTATGTTCTCTAGGAAGATAGAAGTAGTATCCCTTAGTTTCCTTTGGATACCCCACGAAGTAATATTTCTCACTTTTAGATTCCAACTTGTCAGTGAGCATCTTCTTAACATATGCAGGGCACCCCCAGGGTCTCATATGTTTAAGAGTTGGCTTCTTGACACACCATATCTGATAGGGTGTCTTTTCTACTAACTTGGAAGGAACCCTGTTCAGAATATATATAAAGGTTTGTATAGCATGTCCCCAAAGGTATGTCGGTAGAGCTGAGGAGCTCATCATGGATCGAACCATATTCAATAAGGTTTGATTTCTCCTTTCGGCAACACCATTCATCTGTGGCGTTCATGGAGGTGTCCATTTTGATTGGACTCCATGTAGCTTTAAGTAATCTAGAAAATCATTGCTCAAGTACTCACCTCCTTGATTCGACCGAAGGGTCTTGATACTTGTCGCAAGTTGCTTCTCTACTTCCGACTTGTACTCCTTGAACTTCTCAAAAGCCTCAGATTTGTGTCTCATAAGATACACATATCCATACCTTGTGAAGTCGTCAGTAAAAGTGATGAAGTATGGAAAGCCTCATTTATCTTGAGTCGAGAATGGCCCACATAAATCAGTATGGACCAACTCAAGCACCTCCTTGGCTCTCACACCTTTCCCAGAAAGTAGTTTATTGGTCATCTTTCCTCTCAAACAAGATTCACATTTACCATAAGACTCCAAGTTAAATGGTTCGATGTAGTCTAACTTCCTCAATCTTGCTATCATTGATTCGTTGATATGACCAAGTCTGCAGTTCCATAGGTAGGTAGAATTTCTATTGCTTATCTTGGCTCGTTTATTTTGTACATTGAATATCTCTCGACTACAGTTCAGTGTATATAATCCATCCACAAGAGGAGCAGTTCCATATATAACATTATTAAAAGACAGTACGTGACTGCCATTATAAATATACGAGGAAAATCCCTCCATGTCCAACACTGGATAAAAATAATATTCCTCGTTAACGAGGGAACATAAAAGCAATCATTCAACACTAAACAATAGCCGGAAGGTAAATTTAATCTATAAGTCCCTACGCGCTCAGCATCCACCCGTGCTCCATATACAAGGCGTAGGTCTACCTCTCTCGGTCCAACCTTCCTGCTATCAGTTAGCCCCTGCACATTTGTACAAATGTGTGAGCCACAAGCGGTATCCAATACCCAGGAATGAGAGTTATTTATAGACATATTTATTTCAATGACGTACATACCTTGTCCACCAAAGGCAGGAGCACCTGGTGCTTTTTCTCCTCCTGGTGTCGTGCAGTCCTTTTTCCAATGCCCCTTCCTATGGCAGTTGAGGAATTCATCCTTAGTTGCATTCACCTTCTTCTTCACACCTCCCTTGGGCTTCATAGCTGAGGGCGCAGCGACTGCTTTGCCCTTCTTTTTCTGCCATTCCTTGTCTTTCAGCTTGGGTCGGCTAGAAGAGCTCACCATGAGCACATCTTTGCCTTTGGAAGTGGAGGACTCAAAGGTCTTGAGCATGTTGTGCAGCTCCGACAGAGTCTCCTTCGTTTCATTCATGTTGATATTCACTATGAAGTTCTCAAAGGAACGAGGCAGAGAGTTCAGGATGAGGGTGGTAGCGACATTCTTTTGCAGCTTCGTTCCAATTGAAGCAAGTCTCTCTATCAGCCCTATCATCTTCAACACATGCTGCGAGACCTGGCCCCCTTCATTGAGCTTACACTTAAAAAGTTCTATCAGTAACTCATATTCCATAGTCTGGGATTGTGAGTCATGTAGACTCTTCAAGTGTTCGAGCATCTCATTGGGCCCCATGTTCTCATGCTGTCTCTAAAGTTCCATAGACATGGAAGACAGCATTACGCATTGCACTAAAGTGGCATCATCTAGATGTTTCTGGTAAGCATCCTTATCAAAAGCAGCATATTCATCAGAGTCTGTCGCAGGGACCGTTGGAAACACCGTGTCCAACACGTATTCTATTTTCTCTTGTCTCAGTACAATTCACAAATTCCTTAGCCAGTCAAGGTAGTTCGGTCCAGTAAGTTTATTCATCTCAATCAACATTTTCAACAATAAGCTCGACATCTTTTATAATCTGAAGAATTAGATAGATCGGAAATCAAACTCAAAATATATTTCCTATTATACACATTCATTTAGGCTAATCAACAAGGCCTTTTGTTTAATTATCTCCCACTATTGTAACATACTTCTACGACCCATGGTAGAATACAGACCTATATTAATTGAGGTCATAATGCGCCAAGATCCAAGCCTATGCTATCTCCGCGTTTGCTTTGGCTGATAACTTCAATAACATATCTTGGTAGGTTCTAAACCAATTGCAAAATTTATTCGCAACTTTTGGTTGATCAAATTATTACATTTAATCTTACGTCCTCAGATTAGTCCGACACTTTAGCACCAAGATTTGTCTAAGCAAGTCAACCTCATTACACGACTGTGTTTATGTATCTAAGCAAATTTGGCCTTTGTGAGCAAACACTTTGGTGTAAATACCCACAAAATTTTATCATTTACCTTTACCTTAAAACACATCTATGAAAGAGTCTGGGTCGTTGTAGACTTAGAGCAAATGCTTTGGCATAAATACTCGTATCGCCGAAAAGGATTTTGTACTCTAAAAATTATAATGGACGACGCGTTTTAATATAGACTTGTATTTAAAATTTTGGGGAATATTTTAATTCAGGGTTCTAACCAAGATCAACTTTTTTATGACATATCCAATATGACATCTTATCATGCAAAGCTAATGACACATATAGTTTGGGAACCGTCAACCCAATATTCATGATATAAGATGGTTTAATCAAACACTGGGCACCGCCTGCCCAGACAGTTATAGCGGACACTATTCTAGTAACATAAATGACAAATATTTTTGACATTTAGCACATAAATAGTATACTTATCAAATAATATATTGTATAATAATAATCTTGGGTTAAATATTCTGAACTCTGAATTTTTTTTTGTTTCTGGACAGATGGGTCGCGACGCTAATGATTAGCGTCGCAGCGCCACTGAGGCAGTAGCCTTTAGGTTTCTGAAAAATGTATTAGTGTTGCGGCGCTCCACCATGGAGTCGCTGCGTTGCAGAGGCAGAAACATTTCTGCTTCTGCAAATGCATTAGCGCTGCGGCGCTCCACCATGGAGTCGCGACACCTGTTGTCCAGTGAGTCCATATTTTTTAAACGAGGTATTAGCACTGCGACGCTCCACCATGGAGCCGCGGCGCCTCCCTGAAACCTTAGCAAGTGTCGCAGCGCCCTACCATAGGGTTGCGGCGCTCATGTCCTGAAAAACGTTTCTGTGTTGATTCTTAAAATCGTTCGAGCCCTAAATCCAATTTAGGGAACAAATCACAGGTCCTTTATCATCACCCATCATTATCAATAATGCCCATAATGACCATCATCCGTTCTTACTCGTTCTTAGCCGTGCACCGTGCAATGAGCCGGACAACGCACTTTGGCTTAGTTCAAGTTAGAGCGGAATGACTTTCTCGAGTTAGCGTAAGAGATAATTTAGGGTGATATCAAAAGGTCAACATTTGTTCAGGAAATGTAGGATTTCAGGAAACCTCGTTTTAATCCAATTTTAAGTTTAACCCATATTATTATTCTATTCAATTGTTATATAACCATTGAACCAGCCTGGGCTCTTGATACCACTACAGTTTTTTATTGGGTTCAAAACACATAAGTAAGGCACAGCGTAAGTTTAAAAGTTTTGTTTCTTACTTATCCCAACAACATTTCTGTTATGGTTATACAACAATTAAACTTGTAACTTAAAGCATAAACTTACAAGTTTGAATATCTGTAATCTTTGTCTACTATAAGGTGCACACGCGGTTGCCCTTCCGATTGCAAGCTCCAATCTTCAATGTATTTCTCCTTCGGAAAGCTAGGAAATCCGGCAGAGGTTCGAGAGAGTATTTGATTCTAAGTCTCTAAGGCTTAGAATGATTTTCAGAAAATTGGTGTATGAATAATGAAGGGAATGCCTCTATTTATAGTTAAAAATTAGGTCAAAATTGGATTAGGGTTTGACCTTGGGCCTGGCCCAAAATTCGATGCAGAGGCGTCGCGGCCCTAGGGTATGGGCGCTACGGCGCTCGACGTGCACCTGCACTGCGTCGCGGCCCTAGAGTATGGGCACCGCGACACTCGACGTGCTCCTGCACTGTCTCGATTTATTTTCCGTGCATTTTTAATTAAATCCAAAATCCAATTTTTACTTAATTAAAATAATCATTATTCATTTAAATATCTCGTTTCCAAATCGAACATTCAATTACTCTCTCAATACATCCTTAGATCGAAACGGACAATCGACATAGTGTGACCCTACAGGACTTCTCATATCGACATTAATCAAATTAAGGTCTACGCGGAACTCTAGACGGCGCCGGAAGACGAACTCAATATGTGAAGTACGTTTACGCGAATCCAGTAAAGTCTATCCAAATGGCTTAATCATTGTATCTCATCTATATTAGTTGACGACTAAACCATATTCTAAATATGTCTATTGTGTTGGCCAACGACTTAGTCAACCTAATATCACTGAGAATCCGAGTATTCTCTCGAATATACATTCGAGGAATGAATCCTAATCTTGGCTCAACTACCACCTTCAATCCACATCGTAATGTACCCAATACAAGTTGTATCTCAACCTATAAGGCATTTGAGCTTAGAACGGGATCAAAGTTCATTACTTTGTAGACAAGGCGCGTATTGACCTCAAGTCTAAGGACTTTTATCTCCCACACGATGATCATACTTTAGACAAGTATAACAAACAATATATTAGCAGGGTATACCAATACTTCCAAAGTATCCATGTGTCCATCACGAGTAGCCATTACTCGTAGCAGGTGAGACATACTACATCCTCTAAGGATGTGATGCAGACCACATGTCGACTTATCACATATCATCGATATCCCAGTCTCGATGATCATTAGTCGAGGCTATTTTAAGAGTTACGCTCTATCATAAATATCTCACTCTATTAATGACAACGTAAGCTCAAGGGATGCACATTAATGAATAATTACAAACAATCAAATAATAATTCAATAATTGCAAATGCCAAAATATTAATCTCCATTAATAATAATATGAATGTGTATAAAGTACATTTGTCCTAATACAGATTGTCTCTAGGACATAAATATACTTTCAAAAGTCCCTATCTATCTTGAAGATTATATTTGCAGTGCAGTTCACCTCACTGATGTTAGCACAAATTATTTCCTTTCTCCTAGTAACAAACATATGTTCTCTTCTTTGTCAAATATTCAAGAACATGTTAGCTATAATCAGGCTATTCTACATCAGGGTTGGAAGGATGCTATGTATAATAAGAAAATTCAGGCACTTGAGCTCAATAACACTTGGGAAGTTGTTCAATTACCCACTGGTCAAAAGGCATTACCCTGTAAGTGGGTTTACAATATTAAACAAAACAGTGATGGAAGTATAGAAAGATTGAAATTGAAGGCTAGGTTGGTCATCAGGAGTGATATACAAAGAGAAAAGATTGATTTTAATGAAACATTTACACCAGTGGTGACAATGACCACTATTAAGTGTCTTTTAGCTACAACAGTCAAAAAAGATTGGGGCGTTTTTCAGTTGAACGTTAATAATGCGTTTTTATATAGAGACCTTCATGAAGAGATTTCAACTGGCACTATTCCACCTTCACCCACCCACGTGTGTAAGCTAAGGAAGTCAATTTATGGTCTTAGTCAAGCTTCACCACAATGGTATTCAAAGTTGACAACAGCTTTAAATTTTAAGAGATTTACTAATTCTCTTAACGATTACTCTTTATTTATAAAGAAATCAGACTCCTCTATTCTATTGTTGTTGTTCACGTGGATGACATTGTTTTAACAGGAACTGACACTGCAGACCTTGATTTTCTCAACCACTTGGGCAAGACAAATAGAAGAGCATGCATTGGGCCACACAGAAATACATAGAGCTTGCCCATGTATGAGAAGATTTGTAGTGTAAATATCAAAATAAAATTCTACTAATTTGTTATAGAATAACAAATAAAATGTGGACACATGGAATAGTTAGTTATTATTAGATTCCTTTCTCCTTGTACAAAATAGGATACAATGTACAACGTTCATTGCTCATTCAATCTATCAAAGAAATTTTCCATACATTCTATTTTATATTCCAGCAGTGCACTTAAAAACGTATATTACTGGTGTTCACTGCAAAGAAAATAGCAATATGAAGTTGAGTAAGCATATGTTGAATTAATACATGATATAAAGGGTGAACGTAACTCAATATAAAATTTGCATACATGATATGTTGTATGAAGGAAAAAAGTGGCAATTCAAAAAAAATATTGGAGATATAATCGATATTCTTTTATCAAGAAAGATTAAGCTTTCAAAATATTATTGAGCCTTTTCAAATAGAACCGCTATGCAAACATATTTTAGATGGATTCAAATTGGTTGATTGTGTACCAAAAAGATTCAAACTTGTCATTTTTTTCTTTTTCAATAATGTCTCCAAGGATGAAGGTGTCCTTCTCCCTCAAGGACAGTAGTTGTCACAATGAGTTCGAACTGCTCCATCGTTTCGGGTGAATCATTCTGGCCTACACCATGCTAGCTAACGCCCAACATATTACAGTCCTTCTAGTGGTCATCCACCTAGAGGCTAGAGTTCAAACGAAACATGTTTAACTCAGTTTTGTTGTGGCAGCAACATCAGTTTTATGAAATAACGTAGAAGCTAGCAGAGTTAAATCGCTTAGCTTAGGCCTATGTTGAGCCCTTCTTCCCCTACATTTTGGCACTCAACCTAACTGGATGTGTGTCAAGATCGTGGAGGACCTTGACAACGTCGAGAAAGAGCCGCTCGGCCAGGGTACGAAAAAAAGTCCTCCCGGATGACCACACGGACTGTAACATGTTGGGCTTCAGCTGTCATGGTATAGGCCGGAACGATCCACCCGAAACGACGGAGCAGTTTGAACTCATTGTAACAACTAGTGTCCTTGAGGGAGAAGGCTACCAAGTAGGGGACACCGTCTTCCTTGGAGACTATATTGAAAAGTGCAAATTTTATACTCTCTCCATTCATTTTTATCTTTCCTCTAGATATTCACTTTTACTTATCAAATTTAAAAAATCAACACATAATTTACTATTTTATACCAATCTTGCCCTTATTATTAAGTATTAATTATTACAAATTCATTTCCCAATGAGTGAGATGACTTATAATAATTAGGAATGATGATACAGTAATATTAACATTTTATTTATTACTCCCTCAATTCAGTTTTATTTATCCATTATATTAAAAATAGTTGTCCAATTTTACTTATTCAATTTAGAAAATCAAGAGATAATTTAACATTTCTTTCCTATTCTATCCTTAGTAATTAATAAGTCAAATTTTCCAATTCCTTTTTCCAACACTACTTTTCTTATGGGGAATAGGTGAATTGTTAGAACTCATTACTTAATTAGTTGGTTGCACTTTTTTTTGTTAAGCTTTAATTGATTTCAATCATTAAGTAATTAACAATAATTATGGGTAATATAGTAAATTTTTTATTCTATTTGTTGCTCCTTAATAAACGTGTAAAGTCAATATGTGACAAATGATAGAGAGAGTAATTCTTAAGGGATGTATCAAGTCAAACATGAACAAGGTTTATATCGTAATGGACCTTACTAATCGAGAATCCTATATGGACTACTTATATTCCCAATAACCAATTCTCACTATGGATCAATTAATAGTAATATTAAACCTAGTCTGCAGAGATTCATATAGGATAAAACCAAAAAGGTGGCAGATACAATCTATCAAAATTGAAGAACTGAAATATCACAACATCAATAGGTTTACAAGTGTATATGTTACCTATACCTTACTTTGTTTAAAGCTAGATACAAGCTTATTCTTATTCCATCATTGTAACTCACCCACCCTATAGAAAGATTAATCAACATGGTCGCATTTTATTAAAAAAACAACTAAATTCTGGTTTGCAATCTTATAATTTCATTTAATAACCATGCAAACTTCAATCAAAGTCATTGATTTTTTTGCTCTTAATTAAATGTTCCACAGTCTCTTCGAATATTTCCATTCTTGCCCGTCTTCACACCAACCCGGCCCAATTTAGTCATCGGATTTATGAATGCGGTTTGGAAAGCTTTGGAATTGCTGGCCCACATATTAACAGTGCCCTTGGACCGTTGGTCTGTGAATAACACTTGATCGGACGTGAATAGGCCCAATCCTTTTTGTAGGTTTTGGAAGTAAACATTGTCAAAGGTATTGGGTGTGGTTGGGTCCATAGTGACGATCATATCTGGGCCCACGTTCCTTGGGAAGTTACTGTAATTGGGCTGCATATTTCTTGCTTAGGGTTAGGTCCACTGGGCTTCTTGGGTTAAAGTTGTAAAGCCGGTTGGAAAACTTGATGCAGTGAGCAGCTCCGAGAGTATAGGCCGCTGCATAAAATCATAAAAAAGACGTTAAGAAATTAATAAAGGTATCCGTTCACCAAATTAATAACCAATAAATATATTTTGTATACCAATGTTAATATACATAAAATATATTTTTTAATATATAATAGCATATATTTTCTTATATTTTTAGCTAACGAATCTAATTATGTGTGCTGACCAACCATGTAAAAGAGTTAGTGAAGTGCACATAAGTGCCATGAGGAGCACTATTTATGATGTTCTCTATTTAGTTAGTTAATGAAGTTTGTTAAGTTTGTTAGGTGGTTAAAAGATAGTTACAAGTAGTTGAATATAATTAATGAGTGGTTAGAAGGTTCTAGACAAGTAGTGGAGAATGTGTATAAATATTACTTGTGTATATGTTCTTGATATATGAGAACCATTCTTTCCTCTTCACACAAACTTCTCATCTCTAAACACTTGAAAGTACAACATTTATATCGAGTAGATATTGCTTTTCAATGGAAGCTTCTAGCTTCTAGCTCCAGTTCTTGTTCCTCAATGGAACATTGTTTCCACATGGTATCAGAACAGTGACGAAGTTGACGAAGATCGAGGGGATTTTTTTTACATGCAAGAAGAAATTCGACGGATCTGTACATCTAACATAGAGAATTTGAACTCGAGTAGCCGAAATTGGTGAGTAACAATCTCAATTGGAACAGAAGCACACATCGTGTTTGATATATTGATTTCTTAAGCTGGTAACATAGATTTGAAATTGAAGAACTGTAGAAGATATTGTTGCATTGTTTTTCTCAACTGACAATAGTAGTAATTGAAATCGAAGACTTGTGAAAAAATAATAATGGAGAACAATGGAGAAGAATTGTCAAGTGGAATTATAACAATGACTGTTAACATGGACCATAATAATCCACTATATTTGTTTCCATCTGATGCACTAGGGTCATTGTCTATTGGTATTGTGTTAAATGTAGGGGTGGCCGGTGGGCGGGCTCGGGTCGGCGGGGTCGGGGCGGGACGGGAGAAGGGGTCGGGGTCGGGTCCCGGCGGGGGTCGGCGGGGTCGGGTCCGGCGGGGTCCGCGGGGGTCGGGTCGGCGGGACTTGCTCCGGTCCGTCCCGATCCGATCCCGTCGGTGTCGGGTCGGGGCGGGGTCGGGCTCGGGGCGGGGTACGGCGGGTTTTCCTTTTTTTTTTTTTTTTTTTAAATAACATATGTATAAAAAAAACTCAATAAACAAAACAAGATAGTGTAATAAAAACATCCCAAGGTCAAATTTGTTTTTGTGCCTCTTATATTATTTAATAGACATATGATTTTTTTGTAATACAAATACAATTGTCTAAAATCTAAATTGCAACTTTGTGGTGTTGTCCAAAAGTTGCAAATTACTTAATAAAATTGCAATTAAAAAAATTACACTCTCAAAAAAACCTGTTCTAATTGCTTGATGATTTCCTGTGGTTCTTCGGTTGGAATTGGTATTTGTTGGTCAAATTGATCCACGTCGCTTCCACTACCTTCGGTTAAGATTTCGTTGTAGTTTTCATCATCTTCTTCGTTGATCTCCGGTTGACCGCACCTTCTCCGCTCCGCTCGTATCTAATCCCTGAATAATACTGCAATTTCCAAGCTATCTCCGGCTAACGAGTGGCTGTGGTCTCCTATTTGATATCTGCCTGCAGAAAAAGCGCTTTCAGACGCAGTTGATGACGCTTGAATGTTCAAAACATCTCGAGCCATCAATGAAAGTGTCGAAAGGTCTTCTCATTCCCCTCCAGTATTTCAAAGCAAGTCTTCATGTCCATCTTCATTGATAACTTCTTGATACGGTACGAACCACCCAAAACAAAAATATCCAACTTGCTAATTTGGTTAGTAGTAGAGGTACGACCGCACATTCTATTTACGAGGCTTTCAATACTAGCCGCAGAAACAGCATGTCTTTTGTGAGGTTGTGTTGAAGATGAAGAAGATGGTATGGAAGCCGGTAAGTTACTAGCATTTTCTTGTTGATAAAACCTATATATTTTTTGGCATTGGTCTTCTACGCTAGATAACACTTCTTCTTTAGTTTGTTCAATAGGTGGTGGGTGATTTAGATTTTTGGGCTTGGAGGTGGTAGTACTTCTATACAATCGTAAATAGTTTCAATTAGTGATTTAGTACCGTCTATTTTAATAGTAGGATTTAATACAGAACCAATAATATAAATAGAGGGAATAGGAATAAAATATTTTTTTATTTTGACAAACATTTTTTTAATAGCTGCCTTATAAGCTGGTTTTTCCATATATTCACTAAGTAATAAAAATATTAGAGTTATATAAAATAACATAGTTGAAATAGTAGGATAATATATACCGGAAAATTCTTTTGTTGCTTGAAAAATTTTCTCTAAAAATACAATAAGTTCGGAAATTTTTACCCAATCACTATCTAAAATCATATCAACTGGCTTTTTATTATGAGAGTTAAAAAATAAAGTTATAGGTAATTTTTAGTCATAAGCAACAAGTAGTTGCTCATATAAAGAATTCCACCTAGTGGATACTTCTTGTGGAATTTTTCTATAAGGTAGTCCACAATCGTGACAAGTTTTTTTATATTCTTTTCTACGTTGTACTTTATTACTTTTAAAAATAAAGTTTATAGCAAATTGTATTTTACTAAGAATGTCTTCAAAAAGTGATAGACCATCCTTTACAATTAAGTTATATATATGGCACGCACATTTTATATGAAAATGGTCTGGAAAAGATGGAGTTAAACTATTTTTTAAAATTGTAATTGCGTAATTGTTATTAGAAGCGTTATCTAATGTAATAGTCATAATTTTTTCGGTAATTCCGTAATAATCGCACACTTGATAAATATTTTCTGCAATAAAAGTACCAGTGTGCCTATCATCTATATATCTATATGCTAAAATACGTTTTTGCATAGACCATTTATAATCTATCCCATGACAAGTTACAGTTAAATAATCATGGTCGTTAGTACTACGACCTATATCAGACGTGATAGATACTTTTCCATTAAAATGATATAATGAAAAACGTAAATATTGTTGATATTCATGCGCGAATTTAAATACATCTCTCTTAACAGTTGATCTAGGAAAATCGTTAAAAGCAGGATTATATATATCTCTAATGTAATGAATAAAACCTAGGAGATGAAGGAAATGAAAAAGGCAAACCCTCCACAAATGAACTAATTTTGATATTGCTTCCCTATCTCTATGTTTATTGTATTTAGAGCCTACAATTCCCCCCGTCATAGGGTTAATTTGACCTGTACTTGGTCCGGGACAATATCGGTATGTGAACCTTGTCCCGATGGAGCGGCGTTTGCGCACCCGGTTTTGAAGCCTGGTATTGGGCATACCTAGGCTGGATGAGCACTTACTACGTGTCTAATTAACCCCCCCCCCCCCCCCCGTCCCACCGTGACCTTTTCCAGTTTTAAATTTTAAAACATTTTTACAAATTTTACATATGGCTACATGATTCTCTACGTCCCTATCAAAAAATGTCCATGCATCTGATTTTAATGGTCGTTTTTGGACCTCGTCTCATACTAGGGGGAATAGGAGGTATTTCGGTTGAAGGTGCACTAGTAGGTGTGTTGTCATCAACATTAGTGGGTATATCATCTAGATCATCGTCTAAATTAAAGTCTTCTTGAGTTCCGAAAAATAGCTCCTGGTCTAAATCTAATGGTATTATAGGAAAATGTTGAGTATCAACAAAATCATCCCGTGTAGGAATAAGATGACTAGAAGAAGTACCCTTGCCACAGTTGCCCCTACTAGAAGAAGCACCCTTACCCTTACCCTTAAACATACCTTTTAATCCTTCCATTTTAATTATGATAATAAATAATTAAAGACAATAAAATTAAGTGCGCTAAATAAAATAAACAGACAATAATAATTTAATGAAGGAACGAATGTACCAAACGCCGACGTAACATCGACGTGTAATCGAGAGGTTGAAAATTGAAAATTTGCTCGATGGAAGATCCTCAAGCTAGTTGCCAACTTCACTTCCAATTCCCAAATGAATAAATAAAATTGAATATTTAGCAAACAATGTAGACTTGTATAGAGATATATTGAGAAATTAGAGAGATTGTAGGAAGATTTGTGAGAAAGATGAAGAGAAAATGAGTTATTTATAGTTGGAAAATTGGGTTAAAGTGTAAATATAATAACTTATGGGTTAAAAATAAATATTAAGGGGTAGGGGGGGGTTGGGGGAGGCCTAAAATGGCCTTTGGCCAACGGCCATAATCTAAAATGGTTGTTGGTGCAACGACCATATTTGCAAAGGGGGGAAAAGGGCGGGGTCGGGCTCGGGCTCGGGACAGGGTCGGGGCGGGGTCGGGTCTAGCGGGCTCGGGTCTAGCGGGACGAGACATTGTCCCATCCCGAGTTCGAGTCCCGCCACCGTTATTTATTTATTTATTTTTTAGCGGGGTCGTGGCGGGACCGGGGCGGGCTCGGGATGGGGTCGGGCCATCCCGGCCCACTGGCCAGCCCTAATTAAATGGCATGGACCATTATACATTGTGGAGTAGGGCAATGAAATTAGCCCTATTGGGAAATAACAAGATTGGATTTATTGCTGGAACTGTTAAAAAAGAAGTTTTTCATGGTGATTTGGCAATGTTGTGGGACATGTGCAATGCTATTATGGTATCGTGGCTAATGGGAAATGGGAGCAAAAGCTTGCTAAGTGGCATGTTATTCAATTCTAATTCACACATCATCTGGGAAGAGTTGAAGGAAAGGTTTGATAAAGTGAATAGCTCTAGAGCTTTTCAGTTGCATAAGGAGATCTTCACAATGAAGCAAGGAACTTTGTCAGTTTCAATGTATTATTCCAAGCTCAATGACCTTTGGGATGAATATGATTCAATTGTGACACCACCTTCTTGTTGTTCTAAGTCCAGAGAGTTTATCAATCATTTGCAATATCAGAGGATGTTGCAGTTCCTAATGGGCCTGGATGAGAGCTACAGTCAGGCTAGAAGTCAGGTAATCATGATGCAATAGGTACCAAGCTTGAATCAGATATATGCAATGATTAATCAAGAGGAGAGCCAAATGATAGTTGTAGGAAACAACAGAATGTTGCAGGAAACAAGTGAATCATCTGCTTTGTTCACAGCCAGTAGTGGATTGGAAGAGGTGGAAATGGAGGTCCAAGACAGAAGAATCCATACAATCCTAATGTTTTTTATGATTTATGTCATGGGAAATGACATTTTAAACTGGATTGCTTCAAGCTGATGAAGTGTGATTTATGTCACAAGACTGGAGATATACATGATGATTGCTATAAGCTCGATGGATATCCTGGAAATTTTAAGAGTAAAGCCAAGAAGGCATATGTGGTGACATGAGCAAATATGTCATTTGAGGACACTGGGCATGAGAGTGAAGGTCATCAGAATGACATGAGGTATGTGCAGAAACAACATGGGGGAACTTGAAATCTCACTTTGTGATAGATCACAACCACAGCCAGAAATTCCACAACACACATCACCACTTATGCAGTTTACTCCCAGTCAACATCAACAACTTCTCAACCTATTAAATGACAAAGCAGAAACTAAAGCAATTGCTACCATGGCAGGTAAATGTATTTTTGATACTGAGACACTGGTAAAATGGATTGTAGATACAGGGGCAACTAATCATATGATTATTGATCAAAGACACTTACAAAGTAAATCTTTGACAGAAAACACAGGAAAAGTGTAGTTACCTATTGGTGATTCTGCTAAAGTGTCACACATTGGTGATTATCATCTAGGAGGAGGTGATGTTTTAGAAATATTTTATGTGTACCAGCATTCAAGTTTAATCTCATGTCAGTCTCAAAAGTAACCATAGAATTGAATTGTAGTGTTACTTTCTTTCCAAAATATTGTATTTTTCAGGATCTCTCATTTGGGAAGGTGAGGGGGATTAGTAATGAAGAAGAGGGACTGTACATATTGTGTTTGGATGCACAAAATAAAAGAGAAGATCTGATGAAATGCATGGCAGCAGTTCAACATGTTGATGCAGTCACTTGGCACCAGAGGTTATGTCATGTACCTATGAGTGTCTTAAAGAAAATTTCATGTTTCAAAAGTGATAATGCTTTTACTTTAAAAAATGTGAAGTATGTCATTTATCTAGACAAACCAGAATTCCTTTTTTCTGTCGGCACTAGTAGAAAAATAAGAGTTTTTCAACGGTTACATATTGATGTATGTGGTCCTTATAAAGTAGAAATATATAATGGAATGAGATATTTCTTGACAATTGTGGATGACTTTTCCAGATGGACTTGGATATTTTTGATGAGGTTAAAGTCTGATGTAGTTACAATCCTTAAAAATTTCTTTGTTGAAGTTCATACTCAGTTTGAAGTAAAGATACAGAGAGTAAGATCAGACAATAAGACTGAATTTTTCAATCATAGTTGTAAGGAGTTGTTCATACCACACGGTGTGGTGCATGAGAGCTCTTGTACACATACACCACAATAGAATGGTGTAGTGGAAAGGAAGCATAGATATCAAATAGATGTCTACAATGCTTTTCTGCAAGGAGATCTTTATGATGAGGTCTATATAACAGTTCCAAAGGGATTTAATGTCAAAGATAGGAAGAAACAAGAATGCAAACAAGTGTGCAGATTGCTGAAATCCTTATATAGTTTGAAACATGCATCAAGACAATGGAACATTAAGCTCACTACATCTCTGGTTTCATCTGGTTTCAACAGAGTTATAGGGATCATTCTCTGTTTACCAAGCAGGAAGGAGATATTAGTATATCTAGATGATCTACTGATTACTGGAGATAATACAGTTCTTATTCAATCCACTAATGAGGCATTGAAGTCAGCTTTTAAGATAAAAGATCTAGGAGAGCTCAAATATTTTCTTCGAATTGAGTTTGCTAGAAGCACTTAAGGCATACTTATGCATCAAAGGAAATATGTTTTGGACCTTATATCAGACATGGGGTTGTCAGGTCTGCATCCTTACATATGGATATGAATGTGAAATTCACTACAGTTAAGTTTGATCAACATGCTAAGACTGCATCAATATCACAGCCAGATCTGCCTTTATCAGATCCCAGTGTTTATAGGAGATTAATTGGTAGGCTAATGTACTTAACAACTACTGGACCAGACATAGCATTTTCAGTACAGTGTCTGAGTCAGTTCATGCATGCTTCCAAGATATCTCATATGGAAGTTGGGCTCAGGATTATAAGGTATATTAAACAAGAACCAAGAGTGAGAATTCTCATGGCCAGTTCTAATAACCCCCAGTTGGAAGTATTTTGTGATGCAGACTGGGCATCTTGTATTAACAGCAGAAGGTCAGTCACTTTGGATATTTGGTATTGTTTGGTTCCTCCCCATTATCTTGGAAGTCTTAGAAGCAAGAGGCAGTGTCCAGAAGCTCAACAGAAGCTGAATATAGGGCCATTACTGCTTCAGTGGCAGAGGTGATTTGGCTTACTGGCCTATATCAAGAGCTTGGTGTCAAGGTTCAAACACCAGTCTCTTTATGTACTGACAGCAAGTCTGCAATTCAGATTGCTGTCAATCCAGTTTTTCATGAAAGAACTAACCACATTAATATAGATTTCCATTTCATAAGGAAGCAGATAGAGAAAGATCTGATCTATACTGTATTCTTTCCTTCTGAAAAACAACCACAAACCTATTAACCAAAGCTCTTGGTCGATCACAACATGCTCATTTGGTGTCCAAGCTAGGCATGAAGAACATCTTCATATCCCCTATCTTGAGGGGGTGTAAAAGAGTTAGTAAAATGAATAGAAGTGACATGAGGAGAACTATACATGATGTTCTCTATTTAGTTAGTTAATGAAGTTTGTTAGGTGGTTAAGAGGTAGTTACAAGTAGGGATGTCCAACGGGGCGGGTCCCGATGGGATGGGGGAGGGTCGGGACACGGGTTCCGGTGGATCAGGCGAGTCGGGATGGGAAAAGGTCCCATCTTGTCCCACATCCCACCGGTAGAGGGGCCGGGATTTGGGGGGACGGGTCGGGTCGGGTAGGGATCGGGATTTAGGGTTTATTTTGTCACTTAATTTAAAAAATATATATATATATAAACACTTCAATAATTGAATAAGATAGTGTAATAAAAACATCCTAAGGCTGTTTTTGTGCCTCTATTATTTACTAGAAATATCATTTTTTTGTAATACAAGTTCAAAAGTTGCAAATCACATAGTAAAATTGCAATTAAAAAAATTACATAGTTAAACATACTTTTTCTAATTTTCTCACAATGTCTTGAGGATCTTCGGTTGGAATTGGAATTTGTAGGTCAAATTGTTCGACGTCGCTTCATGTTCCCTCGGACAAGATTTTGTTGTAGTTGTTGTCTTCTTCTTCGTTGATCTCCGGTTGACCGCACCTTCTATGCCGCTCGAATTCAATCTCTGAATAGAACTGCAATCTCCAATGCCTCTCCCGCCAATGAATGTATGTGCTCTCCTATTTGAAATCGTCCAACAGAAAAAGCGCTTTCAGACGTTGTTGATGACGCTTGAATGTTCAACACATCTCGGGCCATCTTTGCTAGTGTCGGAAATGTATTCTCATTCTGCCTCTAGTATTTCAGTAAGTATTCATGTCCTTCATCATTGACAATTAATTTGTACGGTACAATACCCTGCAAAACATAAACATCAAATTCGCTAACTTGTGAAGAAGTTGAACCACTAAATATTTTATTTCTAATGCCTTGAATACTAGCAGTAGAAACCACATATTTTTTATAAGGTTGCAGCGAAGTAGTAGAAGATGGTACAAAAGTCGGTTGATTATTTGCACTTTGTTGTTGGTAATACATATATACTTTTTGCATTCAGTGTATATGCTAGACGTAACTTCTTCTTTAGTTGGTTTGTGAGTTGGTTCTTCAGTTTGGTCTGTTGGAAGTACTTCCATACAATCATAAATCGTTTCTATTAGTGTTTTACAACCGTCTACTTTAATAGTCGGATTTAATACCGCACCAATAATATAAATAGTGGGAGTAGGAAAGAAGTATTTTTTAAATAGATTTCTTATAAGTTGGTTTTTGCATATATTCATTAAGTATAAAAAGTATTAGAGCTATATAAAATAACATATTTGAAATAGTAGGATAATAAATACCGGAAAATTCTTTAGTAGCTTGAAAAAAATTCTCTAGAAATCCATTAAGTTCTAAAAAAAAATTCCAATAATTATCTATAAGCATATCCCTTGGATTTTTATTATGGGCATTAAATAATAAAGTTATAGGTTGTCTATAATCGTAAGCAACAAGTGGTTGCTCATACAAAGAATTCCACCTAGTCGAAACTTCTTCTGGAATTTTTCTATAAGGTAATCCACAATCATGATAAGTTTTTTATAGTCTTTGCGTCTTTGTATTTTATTACCTTTAAAAATAAAATTTATAGCATACTGTATTTTTTCAAGAATTCTTTCAAAAAGTTTTAGGTCATCCTTTACAACTAAGTTATAAATATTGGCACACACATCTTATATGAAAATGAATAAGATAAACATGGAGTTAATCGAACTTTTAAAAATCTTATAGCATAATCATTAGAAGTAGAATTATCTAATGTAATAGTCATAATTTTATCATTTATTCCATAATAATCACAAATTTCATTAATATTTTGTGCAATAAAACTTCCAGTGTGTCTATCATCAATATACATATATGCTAAAATACGTTTTTGCATAGACCAATTTTGATCTATCCAATGACATGAATAAAATTAGGAGAGGAAAGAAATAAAATGGCAAACCCTCTACCGCAACTAATTTTTCCATGTTTTCCCTATCTTTGTTTTAATCATATTTAGGACTAAAAATTCACCCGTCGTCGGGTTAATTTGACCATGTACTTAGTCGGGGACACTATTTGAACCTTGTCCCGACTCAGTTGGTACACCCGATTTTTTAGCTTGGTATTGATTCCACCTAGTTGTGTGCTCACCTTGTACATGTCTCAATAAACCTCCCGTCCCACCTTGACCTTTTTCGATTTTAAATTATAAATATTTTTATAAATTTTACATCTAACTAGTTGATTTTCTTGGTATCAAAAAAATGTCATGCAGCTGATTTTAATTTTCGTTGTGTGGTGCCTCGACTTATACTAAGGGGAATATGAGGCATTCCAGTTTCAGTTTGAGACTCAGTCTGAGCCTGAGGTTGAGGTGCACTAGTGGGTGTGTCATCTAGATTATCGTCCAAATTAAAGTTTGGTTCATCTACCTCATCATCTAATGGTATATCATTAAAAAAACAGCTTCATCTATATGAGTGAAATAAATGAAATCATCGGGACTAGGAATATGATTACTAGAAGAAGTACATCTACCCTTGTTACCCATACTAGAAGAAGTACCCTTACCCTTACCCTTACCCTTAAACATATCTCTTAATCCTTCCATTTTAATTATGCAAATAAATAATTAAAGATAATGACATTAAGTGTGATACTTAAAATAAAGTAACAATAATAATTTAACTAATAAATGAAGGTACCAAACGCTGACGTAACGTCGACGTGTAATCGATGTTGAAAATTGAAACTTTGCTCAATGGATGATCCTCAAGCTAGTTGCCAACTTCACTCCCAATTTTTTAACTTTGATATAAATGAGCAAAAAATATATAATATTTAGTTGGCAATGTAGAATTGTAGAGAGATAAATTGAGATATTAGAGAGATTGTAGGAAGATTTATGAAAAAAGAAAGAGGAAAATGAGGTAGATATAGTTGAAAAATAGGGTTAAAGTGTAAATATATTAACTTAGGGGTTAAAAATAAATATTAAGGGGGTAGGGGGTTTATGAGGGGAGGGGGATGGCCGTTATAGCCGTTTCACAACTGTCAAAATCGAAATTTGACTGTTGTTGCAACAGTTATTTTTGCAAAGGGGGAAGGGGTTGGCTCGGGACGGAATGGGGCTAGACGGGGTGGGGCGGAACGGGGTTGGGATAGGGCGGGGCGAGAAGATCTCAGGCCCTGTCCCGAGTTCGAACCCCGACACCGACAAATTTGTTTTTATGGGGAATCGGGACGGGGTGGGCCAGGTAGCGGGATGGGCCGGGTCAAGATCGGGCCGACCCGACCCACTGGACAATCCTCGTTACAAGTAGTTGAATGTAATTAATGAGTGGTTAGAAGGTTCTAGACAAATAGTGAAAAATGTGTATAAATATTACTTGTGTACATGTTGATATATGAGAATCATTCTTTTCTCTTCACACAAACTTCTCATCTCTAAACACTTGAAAGTACATCATTCATATCGAGCAAATATTGCTCTTCAATGGAAGCTTCTGGCTTCTAGCTCCAGTTCTTGTTCCTCGATGAGACAGTGTTTCCACAAGCGAAATATGTAATTTGCCAAAAGAAAATCAACAAATATGTGTTTGATATAGAAGTTCTATTATTTTTCCAGAGAATCCTTGTAAATAAATGCCTCAGGGGGGTTGAAAAAAGAAGAAGGGTCTATAAGGATTAATTTTATGTATGATCAAATTAATTTTTTTTGCTACAAAGTTGTAAAATTAAATTTTGGTACGAAAAAACTCATCTACTGTTGCATACTTTTTCATGTTAATTTATGTGATGGTATTTAATCTGACATGAAATTTAAAAATAAATGTAACAAATATTTTTGTAGTTATAAATAAGGCTGGCCAACGGGGCGGGTTGGCCCGGTCCTGACCCGACCCCGCTAAAAAAACCCCGGAATGGGACTCAAATCGGGACGGGACCTGGGTTTGTCCCGCCCCAGTCCCGATTCGCTCGACCCGCCCCGATCATGCTCCAGTCCCGCCCCGATCACGCTCCGGTCCCGCCCGATCCCTCCCCTTTGCAAAAAATGTCTGTTGCACAACCATCATTTTATATTTTGGTTGTTGTGCAACAACCATTTTTGGCCTCCCCCTACGCTCTTAATATTTATTTTTAACCCCTAAGTTAATATATTTACACTTCAACCCAATTTTTCAACTATAAATACCTCATTTTCTCTTCATCTTTCTCACAAATCTTCCTACAATCTCTCTAATTTCTCAATCTATCTCTCTACAAGTCTACATTGTCTACTAAATATTAAATTTTATTTATTCATTTGTATAACTACATCAAAGTTCAAAAATTGGGAGTGAAGTTGGCAACTAACTTGAGGATCATCCATCGAGCAAAGTTTCAATTCTCAACCTCGATTACACGTCGACGTTAGGTCGGTGTTTGGTACAGTCGTTCCTTATTTAAATTATTATTGTTACTTTATTTTAATTAGCGCACTTAATTTCATTATCTATAACTATTTATTAGCATAATTAAAATGGAAGAAATAATAGGTATGTTTAAGGGTAAGGGTAAGGGTAAGAAGGGTGCTTCTTCTAGTAGGGGTAACAAAGGTTGGGGTACTTCTTCTAGTCATCATATTCCTAGACAAGATGATTTGGTTGATTACACACATATAGATAATACTAAATTTTTTAATGATATACCATTAGAGTTTGACGACTAGATATTTTCTGCAACTCAACCATACTTTAATTTAGAAGATAATCTAGATGACACACCCACTAATCTAGATGACACACCCACTAGTGCACCTCCAACTGGAAGCCTCCTATTCCCCCTAGTATGAGACGAGACCCAATAAAATGAAAATTAAAATCAGATGCATGAATTTGTTTTATAGGGACGAAAAGAATCAAGTAGTTAGATGCCAAATTTGTAAAAATGTTTATAAATTTAAAATGGGAAAAGGTCAGGGTGGGATGAGAGATTTATTGAGACATGTACAAAACTTTCACAAAGCTAGGTGGGACCAATACCTGGCTGAAAAATAGAGTGCGCCAATGCGCTCTCAGTTGGGACAAGGTTCACATACTATCCCGGACCAAGTACAAGGTCAAATTAACCCTATGATGGGGGGGATTGTAGGCCCTAAATACGATAAACATAGAGATAGTGAAACAATATCAAAATTAGTTGTGGTGGAGGGTTTATCTTTTTCATTTCCTTCCTCTCCTGGTTTTATTCATTACATTATAGATATGTATAATCCTGCTTTTAACGGTTTTCCTAGATCAACTGTTAGGAGAGATGTTTTTAAATTTGCACATGAATATCAACAATATTTACGTTATTCATTATATCATTTTCCTAGCAAAGTATCTATCACGTCTGATATAGACCGTAGTACTAACGACCATGATTATTTAAGGGTAACATGTCGTTGGATAGATTATAAATGGTCTATGCAAAAACGTATTTTAGCGTATAGATATATTGATGATAGGCACACTGGTAGTTTTATTGCAGAAAATATTCATTCAGTTTGCGATTATTATGACATAACTGATAAAATTACGACTATTACATTAGATAACGCTTCTTCTAATAATTATGCTATTACATTTTTAAAAGATCTTTTAACTCCATCTTTTCCAAATCATTTTCATATAAAATGTGCTTGTCATATTTATAACTTAGTTGTAAAGGATGATTTATCACTTTTTGAAGACATTCTTAATAAAATACGATTTGCTATAAACTTTATTTTTAGAAGCAATAGAATACAATGAAAAAAATAATATAAAAAAACTTATCACGATTGTGGACTATCTTATAGAAAAATCCCGAAGAGGTAGAGACTAGGCGGAATTCTTTATACGAACAACTACTTGTTGCTTGTGATTATAGAAGACCTATAACTTTACTTTTTAACGCCCATAATCGAAATCCAACTGATATGGTTGTAGATAACGATTGAGAAAAAAATTCAAAACTTATTGTATTTCTAGATAAATTTTTTCAAGCAACAAAAGAATATTCCGGTATATATTATCCTACTATTTCAACTATGTTATTTTATATAGCTCTAATATTTTTATTACTTAGTGAATATATGGAAAAACCAGTTTATAAGGCATCTATTAAAAAATGTTTATCAAATTAAAAAAATATTTTATTCCTATTCCCACTATTTATATTATTGGTGTTGTATTAAATCCGACTATTAAAATAGACGGTTGTAAAGCACTTATTCAAACTATTTGTGATTGTATAGCAGTACTTCCACTTCCAACTCCAAAAAAATCCAAATGACCTACCACCTAAGGAACAAACTAAAGAAGAGGTGTTGTCTAGCATACAAGATGAATGCAAAAATGTATAGGCATTACCAACAAGAAAGTGCTAGCAACCAACCGGTTTCCATACCATCTTCTTCTTCTTCAACACAACCTCAAAAAAGACATGTTGTTTCTGCGGATAGTATTGAAAGCCTTAGACATAGAATGTATAATGGTACCACTACTAATCAAGTTAGCGAGTTTGATGTTTTTGTTTTGTAGGGTGTTGTACCGTACCAAGCAGTTCTCAATGAGAGAAGGACGTGAAGACTTGCTGAAATACTGGAGGGAGAATGAGAAGACCTTTCCGACACCGTCAAAGATGACCCGAGATGTGTTGAATATTCAAGCGTCAGCAACAACGTCTGAAAGCGCTTTTTCGGCAGGAAGATTTCAAATAAGAGAGCACATACACTCATTAGCGGAAGACAGCTTGAAGATTGCAGTATTATTCAGAGATTAGATACGAGAGAAGCGTAGAAGGTGCGGTCAACCGGAGATCGACGAAGAAGACGATGAAAACTACAACGAAATCTTATCCGACAGAGGTGGAAGCGACGTCGAGCAATTTGACCAACAAATTCCAATTCCAACCGAAGAACCACAAGACATTATAAAGAAATTAGAAAATGTGTTTTTAAATATGTAATTTTTTTAGTTGTAATTTTACTATGTTATTTGCAACTTTCAACACCACAAAGTTACAATTTTGAAATTGTATTACGAAAAAATCACATTTCTATTAAATAATATAAGAGACACAAAAACAGCCTTGAGATGTTATTATTATATTATCTTGTTCAATTATTGAGGTATTTATATATGTTATTTTTTAAAATTAGGTGCAAAAAAAAAAATCAGAAAACCCGACCCCGTCCCGCCCCGACCCGATAAGACCGATCCATTTTTTCGACGGAATCGGGAATGGGACATCGGCGGATCTCGCCAGTCACGTCGGAGGACCGGTCCCGCCCTACACCTGTTTCGTCGGGACCCGCCTCGTATCCGCCCTGTTGGCCATCCATAATTATAAATAATCTCGTTAAAGGGTAAAATGCGAAGTTTAACTTATTATTTTTTAGTAAAGAAATATGACATTTGTATTGAGATGGATTAAAAATGAAATATGTCATTATAAATTAGGAAGATGGACTTGGGAGTATATATGATGATTTGAGAAATTAACACGTTTCTGCTTCATTATGTGTGTCTTAAATGAACACTGCTTTTTTGCTTTCCACCTAATATTCGGTACTCGTATTGGAGCCCGACTATATTCGAATTCGCACTGTATAGGGTTCATTCGGAAGAAGCGCTCCTATAAAAAATTTGGGACATCGATTTTTAGATTAAGAAAACTGGAAAAAAATTACATTATTTTTTTCTTTAAATTTATGCCCGGTCTTTGGGAGGCCTTAGAATGGAGTAGTAAACTTTGTAGTTGACTGAATGACTTTTCAAGAAAGAGACGACTAACGTGTGGAATAAGTAATTACCCAATGGCACCATCGACTATGCCAAAAAAAGACTTGTCATGGAGGAAAATAAGAGACCAATACTCACTTTAACAAGCTGAGGTTTTTAGCAAGTGGATTAAATAATGGATGGATAATTTGGAAGGCTATTGTCATTTCATCTATTTCATTTTGCTATTAGTGACAATCTTATTCTTTAATTTGTTCAAAATAAATGATATACTTTTATATTTAAAAAGATTCTTTAACTCTTAAAATTACATGAATATCATATCATGTTTAATACAACAAATTCAACATTTACGATGGACCAAAAGCCTCTCTATTTGAATACCAAAACATGTTAAAAATGATAAATTTTATCTTTGATATGGGTCAAAGTCTCTCAACTTTTTAAAATTTTTATGTCCAGTTAAATACCATCATGTAAAATACAAAAAAAGTGAGTATTAGAAGTAGTAGAATTACCGGAGAGGGCGATCATGTCAGCCTGATTTAGGCCATGAGAGGCAAACATGGTGTTGAGTTGATCCAAATTGAAAGTTGGCTTAGGGAGGTTGCCTTCCACGTTTGAAGCTTTTGATGTAAACCCATCTAGCCTTCCCAGTTCCACGGCATATCCTGATCCACCAGACTGCATATTGTACAAAACTATTACTACTATTAAAACAATAATAATAACAAAAGTTGGTCCTCAATCTCAAATAAGTTGGATCGGCTATATAAATCTCATTTCTTCATTTAAATGTATATCATATCATTATCATACTAAACAAAATTAATATTATACTTTTAACTTTTCGAGACAAAATCTTCGGCAGAATGCTGCATAATAGGTAATTGTAATTGCATACAATAATTCTTATATGTAAAAGTAAAAAAATAATAATTGATATGTTATAATCGGCTAAAATACATTACTCGTAAGTATTTTTACATGGTCAGTATATATAAGTTGAATTTAATTATGACGAAGTTTGAGCAAGCTGACATGAACTTTAGATACTTTAAAAAAGAAAACGAGCACTACTGAAAAAATATAGGAATTAGCGACGGATAAGACAGTAAAATTCATCGCTAATCTAATTAATTAGCGATGAATTATCAAAAATATCGATTAACTACGTAAATTTAGTAACAGATTAACGATAAAATTTGTAGCTAGAATTTTGATTTTTTAGTGGAGATGTACAAGGTGTTGCAAAGAAATGGTATGTAGTACATGTAGGGATTTTGTTGGGTTGTTGTACGCAGCGGATATTGAAAACTTGTTTCAAACCCAACAACCATAGAACTGTTTGACTATAGGATAATTTTAAACTGTAAACGTAAGACTTGAATGGTACTTACATGTTTACAATATCTGGAATCTTTATCAACTGTGGGTGCGCACGCGGATGCCCTTTCGATTGCAAGCTCCAAGCTTCAATGTATTCCTCCTTTAGAAAGCTAGGAAATCCGGCAGAGGTTCGAGAGAGTGTTTTGATTCTGAGTCTCTAAGACTTAGAATAATGATATGACAATCAAGTGTAATGAATAATGAAGCGTAGGTCTGTATTTATAGGTGAAAATTAGGTCAAATCGGATCAGGGTTTGACCTTAAGCCAGGCCCAAAAAAAAATTCCAGCACATTCTTAATTAAATCCAAAATCCAATTTCGACTTAATTAAAACAATCATCATTCATTTAAATATCTCGATTCTAAATCGAATATTTAATACTCTCTCAATACATCCTTAGATCGAAAGGACAATCGACATAGTGTGACCCTACATGCCTTCTGATATCGACACTAATCAAATTAAGGTCTACGCGAAACTCCTAGACGGCGCCGCAAGACGAACTCAATATGTGAAGTACGTTTACATGAATCCAGTAAACTTAACCTCTATGTGGTAAGATAAAATCATTTCATTCACGATACACTCGATCAAGCTTAGGATTCGCCAAGTGTCTATCCAAATGGCTTGATCATTATATCTCATCTATATTGGTTGACAACAAGAACATATTCTAGATATGTCTATTGCGTTGTCCAATGACTTAGTCAATCCAATATCAATGAGAAGCTGAGTGTTCTCTCAAATATACATCTGGAGAATGAATCCTAATCTTGGCTCAACTACCACCTTTAATCCACATCGTAATATATCCAATACAAGTCGTATCTCAACCAATAAGGCATTTAAGCTTAGGACAGGATCAAAGTATATTACTATGTAGACAAGGTGTGTATTGACCTCAAGTCTAAGGACTTTTATCTTCCACACACTGATCATACTTTAGGCATGTATAACAAATAATATATCAGCAGAGTATACCGATACTTTCAAAGTATCCATGTGTCCATCATGAGTAGCCATTACTCGTAGCAGGTGAGACATACTACATCCTCTAAGGATGTGATGCAGACCACATGTCGACTTATCACATATCATCAATATTCCATTCTTGATGATCATTAGTCGAGGATATTATTAGAGTTACGTTACAATATTAGTATCTCACATTATTAATAACAACGTAATCTCTAGGGATGCATATTATAGAATATTATAAACAATCAACTAATAATTCAATAATTACAAATGCCAAAATATTAATCTCCATTAATAATAATACGAATGTGTATAAAGTACATTTGTCCTAATACAGATTGTCTCTAGGACATACATATAATTTCAATCTCCCACATGGCCTAGAGTCAATCTCCAACATATCTAATGCACATATTCTCAAAATGAATATTATGCTTGACTAAGCGTAATGGTTTAGTGAATGGGTCAGCTAGATTATCGTCTGTGGGAACATAGTCTAATCTAATCTCTTCAGTCTCCACCATCTCCCTGAATATGTGGTACTTCTTTGGTACATGTTTGTTTCTGTTTGTTGATCTTGGTTCCTTAGCCTGTTCAATCGCACCAGTGTTATCACAATAAATAGTTATTGGACAACTAGCACTCGGAACTACCCTTAGTTCATTCAGGAACTCAGAAATCCTGACAACTTCTTTACCAGTTTTCGATCCAGCAATGTACTCAGCTTCTGTTGTCGAATCAGCAGTTGTAGCTTGTTTGGAACTTTTCCAGTCAAGAGTATCCATCTGTAGGCTAGCATCAGTGTACCCAGTAGCAACTAGCTTTTCTTCCCCACCATAGACTAAGAAGTAATCTTTAGTTCGTCTAAGATACTTAAGAATACTCTTGACTGCTTTCCAGTGTTCTTCCCCAGGATTCTGCTGTAATTTGCAAGTCATACTAAGTGCAAAGGCCACATCTGGCATAGTACAGGTCATGGCATACATGATCGATCCTATAACCGAAACATATTGGATCCTCTTCATGCGTTCAAGTTCTATAGCATTAGAAAGACTGTCATTCTTAGATAACTTGATGTCTTGTCCCATAGGTAAAGCGTCTTTCTTGGAATTATCCATATAAAATGTCTAAGCATTTTGTCTATGTAGACTGACTATGACAGCCCCAACAATCTATTAGGTCTATCTCTATAGATCCTAATTCACATAATGTAGCAGGCTTCACCTAAATCCTTCATCATGAAGGTACTGGACAACCATTCCTTGACTGACTGCATGAGAGTCTTATTGTCTCCCATTATCAATATGTCATCTACATATATAATAATGAAGGAAATACTCCCATCCTTGCATTTACTATAAACACAGGGATCCTCTTTGCTTCTGACGAAATCAAATGACTTAATAGCCTTGTCAAAGCAAATGTTCCAACTCTTCGAGGCTTGCTTAAGCCTATAAATGGACTTTTGTAGCTTGCATACAACATTTGGTTTGGAATCAAATGAAAAACCCTCAGGTTGTTTCATAAACACCTCCTCAACTAGATTACCATTGAGGAAAGCAGTGTTGACGTCCATCTGCCAAATGTCATAGTCATAATATGCAGCTATTGCAAGCAAAATCCGAATGGACTTAATCTTAGCAACAGGTTAAAAGGTTTTATCATAATCGACCCCAGGCCATTAATTATAACCTTTAGCCACCAACCTTGCTTTATAAGTCTGTACATTTCCAAATGCATCGATCTTCTTCTTGAAGACCTATTTGCATCCTATGGGTTTAACCCCAGCTGGCAAATCAGTCAAGTTCCACACTTGATTGATGTACATAGATTCCATCTCAAATTTCATGGCTTCTTACCATCTCTTCGAATCAATGTCCAACATTGCTTCGTTATAGGTTGTAGGCTCATCATTATCAGAAATATCTATCTCACTGTGTGTTTCCACAATTAGATTTAGTTTTTCAAGAGGACGATGAGTCCTAGTGGACCTACGGAGTTGATTGTTTTGTAGTTCAGTGCTTGGTATGTTCTGACTGTGAGAGGGTTCTTGTGTGTTGGATAATACACTAACTTGAGTGCTTTCAGGAATATCATTTTCATATATTTCCTGAATGGGAGGAGGTGCAACCATTGCATCTACTCTCAAAGGCTGTGTAGGAGGATCTTGCATTTCTGCATTATTCCTCGTAACACTCCCACTGGTCGAAGGGCGTACTTGAAGTACCCAATCTTCGCCAAATACTCCCACGGAATTCTTGCCTTGGTCATTCGGCAATGATTCAACCTCTATGTTATTTGGCGGTTCTTGAATTTCTTCAAGTTCTATCTCTATGCAACTATGTTCCTCGTAGACATATTTTTCTTCAAGAAAAGTTGCATTCTTGGAAACAATGACCTTACGTTCTCCAGGAAGATAGAAGTAGTATCCCTTAGTTTTCTTTGGATACCCCACGAAGTAACATTTCTCACTTTTGGATTCCAACTTGTCAGTGAACATCTTCTTAACATATGCAGGGCACCCCCAGGGTCTCATATGTTTAAGAGCTGGTTTTTTTCCACACCATATCTCATAGGGTGTCTTTTCTACTGACTTGGAAGGAACCCTGTTCAGAACATATATTGAGGTTTGTATAGCATGTCCGCAAAGGTATGTCGATAGAGCTGAGAAGCTCATCATGGATCGAAAACCATATCCAATAACGTTCGGTTTCTCCTTTCAGCAACACCATTCATTTGTGGTGTTCCAGGAGGTGTCCACTCTGATTAGACTTTATGTAGACTTAAGTAATCTAGAAACTCCTTACTCAAGTATTCACCTCCTCGATCCGATTGAAGGGTCTTGATACTTGTTGCAAGTTGTTTTTCTACTTCCGACTTGTACTCCTTGAACTTTTCGAAAGCCTCGGATTTATGTCTCATAAGATACACATATCCATACCTTGTGAAGTCATCAGTAAAAGTGATGAAGTATAGGAAACCTCCTTTAGCTTGAGTCGAAAATGGCCCATATACATCAATATGGACCAACTCAAGCCCCTCCTTGGCTCGCACACCTTTCCCATAAAGTGGCTTATTGGTCATCTTTCCTCTCAAGCAAGATTCGCAGTTACCATAAGACTCCAAGTCAAATGGTTCGAGGTAGTCTAACTTCCTGAACCTTGCTAACATTTATTCGTTGATATGACCAAGTCTGCAATGCCATAGGTAGGTATAGTTTCTATTACTTATCTTAGCTCATTTATTTTGTACATTAAATATTTTTTTACTATAGTTTAGTGTATATAATCCATCCACAAGAGGAGCGGTTCCATATATAACATTATCAAAAGACAGTACTTGACTGCCATTATAAATATATGAGGAAAAACATCCATGTCCAAAACATGGATAGAAATGATATTCCTCGTTAACGAGGGTACATAGTAACAATCATTTAACACTAGACAATAGCCAGAAGGCAAATTTAATCTATAAGTTCCTACGCGCTCAGCATCCACTCGTGCTCCATTTCCAACGCGTAGGTCCACCTCTCTTGGTCCAACCTTCCTGCTATCAGTTAGCCCATGCACATTGGTACAAATGTCTGAGCCACAAGCGGTATCCAATACCCAAGAATGAGATTTATTTATAGACATATTTATTTCAATGACGTACATACCTTGTCCACCTGAGGTAGAAGCACCTGGTGCTTTTCCTTCTCCTGGTGCAGTGCAGTTCTTCTTCCAATTCCCCTTCTTGTTGCAGTTGAGGCATACATACTTAGACGGATTCACCTTCTTCTTCTTCACACCTCCCTTAGGCTTCATAGCTGAAGGCGCAACGACTGCTTTTCCCTTCTTCTTCTTCCATTCCTTACCTTCGTCTTGGCTCGGCTAGTAGAGCTCACCATGAGCACAACTTTGCCTTTGGAAGTGGAAGACTCAAAAGTCTTGAGCATGTTGTGCAGCTCCGGAAGACTCACCTTCGTTCCATTCATATTGTAATTCACTATGAAGTTTTCAAAAGAACGAGGGAGAGAGTTCAGGATGAGGGTGGTAGCGACATTCTTTTGCAGCTTCGTTCCAATTAAAGCAAGTCTCTCTATCATCCCTATCATCTTCAACACATGCTGCGAGACCTGGCCCCCTTCATTGAGCTTACACTTAAAAAGTTCTATCAGTAACTCATATTCCATAGTCTGGGATTGTGAGTCATGTAGACTCTTCAAGTGTTCGAGCATCTCATTGGGACCCATGTTCTCATGTTGTCTCTGAAGTTCTATAGACATGGAAGAATACATCACGCACTGTGTTGAAGTGGCATCATCTAGGTGTTTTTGGTATGCATCCTTATTAAAAGAGGCATATTCAGCAGAGTCTGTCGCAGGGACTGTTGGGAACACCGTGTCCAACATGTATTCTAATTTCTCTTGTCTCAGCACTATTCGCAAATTTCTTAGCCAATCAAGGTAGTTAGGTCTAGTAAGTTTGTTCATTTCAATCAGCATTTTCAATGATAATCTCGACATCTTTGATAATCTGAAGAATTAGATAGACTGAAAATCAAACTCAAAATTTATTTCCTATTATACACATTCATTTAGGCTAATCAACATGGTCTTTTGTTTAATTATCTCCCACTATTTTAACATACTTCTACGACCTCATGATAGAATACAGACCTATATTAATTGAGGTCATAATGGGCCAAGATCCAAGCCTATGCTATCTCCGTGTTTGCTTTGGCTGATAACTTTAATAACACATTTTGGTAGGTTCAAAACCAATTGTAAAACTTATTTGCAACTCTTGGTTGTTCAAATATTATATTTAATCTTGCGTCCTTAGATTAGTCCGATACTTTGGCGCCAAGATTTGTCTAAGCAAGTCAACCCCATTACACGATTGCGTTTATGTATTTAAGTAAATTTGGCCTTTGTGAGCAAACACTTTGGTGTAAATACCCACAAAAGTTTATCATCTACCTTTACATTTAAAAACACATCTATGAAAGAGTCTGGGTCCTCGTAGACTTAGAGCAAATGCTTTGGCATAAATACTCGTATCACCGAAAAAGATTTTGTACTCTAACAATTATAATGGACAACGAGTTTTAATTTAGACTTGTATTTAAAATTTTGGGGAACTTTTTAATTCAGGGTTTTAACCAAGATCAACTCTTTTATGCCATATCCAATATGACATCTTAATATCATGCAAAACTAATGACATATATAGTTGGGAACCGTCAACCCAATAGGCATGATATAAGATGGTTTAATCAAATACTAAGCGCCGCATGCCTAGACAGTTGTAGCGGACACTATGCTAATTATTAAATGAAAGCATTTAAACACTTAGCATACAATTAATATATTATCCAATAATATACTATTAAAT
The DNA here is from genome assembly GCA_034509755.1 of Anisodus tanguticus. NCBI lineage: Eukaryota > Viridiplantae > Streptophyta > Magnoliopsida > Solanales > Solanaceae > Anisodus > Anisodus tanguticus. The sequence goes on from CM067545.1 coordinate 21,554,924, forward strand.
AATAATCATGGGTTAACTTGTCTAAACTCTAAAATTTAAGTCTAATCCAAACATTTCCTTAAACAATTTTTGATTTAAAAAACTGATTTCATGGTATTTGTGTAATATTCTGATTTTCAGAATTTACATTTTATTCCCTCAAGAATTTAAAATTTTAATTTTGAACCCATTTGTATTCAGAAAATCCAATTTTAATTTTTAGAAAATATTTTCAGATTTCAGGGACATGTCTGTAATTTCCAGAATTTTAAATTAATTATAGATTTGGCCCCAGGGACCAAATCTGCTTTTCTGAAATTTACAGATTTATCCAAGGACTGAATCTGCTTTTCTGAAATTTACAGATTTTCCCCATTGATCAAATCTGATGATTTTAAAACCTTTCCAAGGACCAAATTTTAATTCCAGAAACTTCTAAAATTTTCAGATTTACCCCAAGGGCTAAATTGTAATTTTGGAAACCACTACTGCCTCGCCGGAACAGTGATTGTCGCCACTGTTCACGTCGGAACAGTGTTCGGTTACTGTTCAATGTTCCAAAAAATATATATATATTTTTTAATTGGAGCCTTGGTGCAGCCGCAAACCCTAGGTTGCGCCGCGGTGATCCATCGTGGAGTTGCGGCGCCTCCATCTCAGAAGCACAAAATCTGCATTTCCGAAACCCTAAAACTGGTTCAGGGTCAAATTTGCAAATTCATCTTCGTTACCCTTTACTATCAAACAACACGTTCATCGTCCATCATCCAATCCCTTCTCGTTCTTCGCTTCATTGCATCATGTTCGCAGTGAACCGGTTACGCACATCGACTTAGAAGAGTTAGATTAGAATGACTTCTTCGATTACATCATTGTTTAATAGTTTGGGAGACAAGGATGATGTGCTTTTAAGATATTAGGTTTTCAAGCTTTAAACGACATAAATTTCAGATTTAAACAAATTCTAACTCATATTATTATTAACTAATTACCTTATAATCATACAAAATAGCCTTGGCTCTGATACCACTGTAGGAATTCTGTTGGGTTGTTGTACGCAACGGATATTGAAAACTTGTTTCAAACCCAATAAACGTACAATTGTTTGACTATAGGATAATTTTAAACTGTAAACGTAAGACTTGAATGGTACTTACATGTTTACAATATCTAAAATCTTTATCAACTGTGGGTGCGCACGCGAATGCCCTTTCGATTGCAAGCTCCAAGCTTCAATGTATTCCTACTTTGGAAAGCTAGGAAATCCGGCAGAGGTTCGAGAGAGTGTTTTGATTCTAAGTCTCTAAGACTTAGAATAATGATATGACAATCAAGTGTAATGAATAATGAAGTGTAGGTCTGTATTTATAGGTGAAAATTAGGTCAAACCGGATAAGGGTTTGACCTTAAGCCAGGCCCAAAAACAAAAATCAGCACATTCTTAATTAAATCCAAAAAATCCAATTTTAACTTAATTAAAACAATCATCATTCATTTAAATATCTCGATTCTAAATCGATTATTTAATACTCTCTCAATACATCCTTAGATCGAAAGGATAATCGACATAGTGTGACCCTACAGGCCCTCTCATATCGACACTAATCAAATTAAGGTCTACGCAAAACTCTTAGATGGCGCCGCAAGACGAACTCAATATATGAAGTACGTTTACATGAATCCAGTAAACTTAACCTCTATGTGGTAAGATAAAATTATTTCATTCACGATACACTCGATCAAGCTTAGGATTCGCCAAGTGTCTATCTAAATGGCTTGATCATTGTATCTCATCTATATTGGTTGACAACAAGACCATATTTTAGATATGTCTATTGAATTGGCCAACGACTTAGTCAACCCAATATCAATGAGAAGCTGAGTGTTCTCTCGAATATACATTCGAGGAATGAATCCTAATCTTAGCTTAACTGCCACCTTTAATCCACATCGTAATGTACGCAATACAAGCCGTATCTCAACCTATAAGGCATTTGAGCTTAGGACAGGATCAAAGTATATTACTATGTAGACAAGGTGTGTATTGACCTCAAGTCTAAGGACTTCTATCTTCCACACGTTGATCGTACTTTAGACATGTATAACAAACAGTATATCAGCAGGGTATACCAATACTTCCAAAGTATCCATGTCTCCATCACGAGTAACCATTACTCATAGCAGGTGAGACATACTACATCCTCTAAGGATGTGATGCAGACCACATGTCGACTTATCACATATCATCAATATCTCATTCTTGATGATCATTAGTCGAGGCTATTTTAAGAGTTACGTTACAATATTAATATCTCGCACTATTAATAACAATGTAACCTCTAGGGATGCATATTATAGAATATTATAAACAATCAACTAATAATTCAATAATTGCAAATGTCATAATATTAATCTCCATTAATAATAATACAAATGTGTATAAAGTACATTTGTCCTAACAAATTATCTCTAGGACGTACATATACTTTCAGTACAAACCAGTTGAATGACATCTCGAGTGGCTATGGCGAGAATGTCAGCAGAAGAAACTTTATTTTTACAACTTGGGATTGCATCAATAGCTTATTTTGCTTTGATAACATTGTCAAATCCATCTCCGGTCAATGAACCCCGAGCATAGCTGAATGGCAAAGGAGGGGAACTTAAAATTCAGCTGGAGGCCTACAGCGTGGGTTCAAACCCTGGTGGGAGCAATTTGCTCTCTTCTGGAGTAGGACCTTGTAGGTGATATCAGTTGCTCTGTTCACAAACCCTGGTCATTCAGGCACATCCCATGATTTACTGGTAGTAGTGCTGAGGTACCGGGATTACTATCTCCATAAATAGTCTGGCGTAAATCAGAAAGCTAGATATAAAAAAAGATTATCTGGATGATCCTTTTCTGCTGTATTCCCCGATGTTGATGCTACTATCACCGAAGCATCACAGCCCTACATAGACATAAAAATAAAGCATATAATTAAATGGAAATTTATATTGATTCCAGACCTAGCTAATTGAGAATCCTATTTTTGATTACTATAGTTTTTAAAAGCAAATTCTCGGCGACCACATCAGATACAAATCAATTAATGGTAATAAACCCAATTTGAAGAGGTTCATTTAAGAAACTTAAAAAAATAATCCCTTGATTATTTTTATTAATGAAGAGATATATATACAAATATACAATTCCTAAATATGGAAAATAACTCTACATTTTCCTACTATAATTCTAATAGCTTTTACTAATACTATAATTACACTTATACAAGAATTCTACACATATGGTAAAAGGATATACAAAACCCGGTCTTTGATATACACGATTTGTCCGTGTATATCGTCTTCTATCACACCCCCACAGTCAAAGCGGGCAGTTGTCGTACGCTGAGACTGTCCCTAAAATCTTCAAACAGAACTAAGGGAAGACCCATAGTAAAAATGTCAACAATTTGGTACCTTGAAGGGACATGCAAGACACGTACTTGTCCACGAGCTACCTTTTCATGAACAAAGTGAATATCCATCTCGATATGTTTAATGCGTTGATGTTGGACCAGATTCCCAAATAGATAGACGTTACTAACATTATCACAGTAGACCAAGGTAGCTTTCTGAATAGGAAAGTAAAGCTCTAATAAAAGATTACGCAGCCAACATGACTCAGACACCACATTGGCTACTCCTCGATACTCGGCCTCCGCACTGGATCATGATAAAGTAGCCTGGTGTTTTGCCGACCAAGAGACCAAGTTATCATTAAGAAACATACAATAACCAGATGTTGAACGTCTGGTATCTGGACATCCACCCCAATCGACATATGTATACGACACGAGAGTAGAGACGGAGGAGGGATATAAATGCAATCCATAATCAAGCATGCCCTGTATGTATCGTATAATGCGTTTGAGCGCATGCATATGCTCAATCCGCAGATCATGCATAAATAAACACACATGTTGTACTACATAAGTAATATCTGGTCTCGTGAAAGTAAGATACTTAAGAGCCTCTGCAAGACTACGATAGTGGGTGGGATCCTCATATGGTGTGCTAGAAGTAGCACTCATCTTCAGTTTGGTATCAACCGGAATAGAAGAGGACTTACAAGATGACATGCCAACTCTCTCAATAATCTCAGTTGCATACTTTCTCTGTGATAAAAATAGACCACTTGCATGACGAGTGACAGCTATACCCAAAAAATAACTCAAGGGTGCAAAGTCTTTCATAGCAAATCCTGACCTGAGAAGAGTCATGATAGACTTGCGCAAATTATCAGAGGAGGCAGTCAAAATTATATCATCTACACATAACAGAATGTATTCTAGAGCAATACCACAATGATAGATGAATAGAGAATGATCAGATCTGCTGTGAAAAAACCCAATAATAGACACATAATCTGCCAACCTCGTATACGAAGCCCATGGGGCCTGTTTAAGCCCATACAAGGACTTCTTCAGCAAACAGACATGGTGAGGATAATTGGGGTCCTTAAAACCCAAGGGCTGATGCATGTATACTTTATCCTTAAGATCACCGTGTAAGAAAGTATTTTTCACATCTAGCTAATGAATGTGCCATTCTTTCGAGAGAGCCAGACTAAGCACAGTGCGAATGGTTGTCGGTTTGACCACCGGACTAAATGTCTCTTCACAATCCACGCTAACCTGTTGTGTTTTACCATCACCTACAAGACGGGTCTTATGCTGCTCAAAAGAACCGTCAGAATTTTCTTTATGAGAAAAAATCCACATAGAAGGGAATAATATTGACACCAGGTAGACGGGGCACCAACTCCCATGTCTTATTTTTAATAAGAGTATTATATTCATCATCCATAGCCATTTTTCAATTCGGGCCATGAAGGGCAGACACTGAGTTTCATGGTAGGGGTGATTTAGTGACATTAGAATTAAGATTAAAATGTCATTTTGGTTTTAAAATATCCCATTGGCTATGAGTAACGGGCCCTTGACTAGAGATATAACTGGACGGGATTTGCGAATATGTCGGGTAGGTAGTGGGACTCCTGGCCCAACATGAGGTGGTTGACATGTGGGCCAGAAATTGGACCCAGACCAGACAGAGATGCGGAGGCAGATGCCAGGCCGAGACAGACATTGGGTTGTGACTCGAGAACATATGGGCCAGCAGAAATTGGGCCAGCAGTTAATGGGCCTGATGGTAGAGATTCAGAGACTAGATCGATCGTATGTGGGCCAGCAGGCAGTGGGCCTACTGGTGGATTTGGGTTACGGGATAACTTGGATAAATAGTGGATAATATACGGTTGTAGCCCATCATCCAAAAAATTATACGAATGAGACACGAAACTATACAATTTAGCAAACGGAAATTGGGTTTCATCAAAAAGAATATGCCGACTAATTATGATTTTATTAGAGGATAAATTAAAATATTTTTAATCACGATGATTAGATTGATAACCCAAAAAGACACATGCGGTAGAATGAACTTGAAGTTTATTAATTGTAGTAGACGGAAAAAGCAGATAGCATAAACACCCAAACACCCGAAGATGATAATACAGGGAATCTTTATTGTAAAGCATTTTAAGTAGGAATTAATATGCTAATCCTTTGCTAGGGAGTATGTTAAGGAGATAGGTAGCCAGTTGTAATGCATGATGCCAAAAAGACGGAGGTAAGGAAGCATGTGCTAGTAAGGTACGGACAATATTATTAATGGTATGAATTTTTCTTTCGACCTTCCTATTTTGTGAGGACGTATGAGGACAAGAAAACCAAAAAGATATGACATGAGTGTCACAAAATTCCCGAAATGGCCCATTATCATATTCCCTACCATTATCACGTTGAATATTTTTAATTTCCCGTTAAAATTGGGTACGGATGAAAGCTCAAAATTTTAAGAATGTGGAAAAAACTTGAGATTTTTTAGATAAAGGAAAGTCCACAAAAAATTAGAATAATCATCCAGGAATAAAATATAATAAAGATGGCCCAAAGAAATCAAAATGGGAGAAGTCTATAGATCACTATGAATAATGTCAAACAGTATCGACGTACTAGAAGTAGACGCTACAAAAGGTATTCTAACATGTTTTCCCAATGGACAAGAAGGACAAATTGGAGCACTGCGCGCACCCTTACAATCAATAAAATTATTATTTTGCAGAGAAGAAATAATAGACGACCCCGGATGACCTAAATGTGCATGCCACAAAGAAGGAGCAAGAGCGACAAACGTTGAAGGTGTGGCTTTACTCGTGGAAATGGTGGTAGTGGTGATTGGATAAAGCTCTCCCCTACTATTACATCTCATTAGAGGTATCCACATCTTAAAATCCTTCAAAGAAAATCCAAAATGGTCAAAATTAACAAAAACCCAATTATCAGTGAGGGGCATAAAGAACATTTTTTAAAACTAGAGGTGGATGCGGGGGAGACAAATTTGTGTGACCAAAACCATGAATTGAAATTGAATGACCATTACCAACAGTTATACCATGATTGTTGCTTAAATTGAAATAAGACGAGAGATTACATGGTGCGGATGTCATGTGAAAAGTGGCACCGGTGTGCATATACCAATTTGCATCCGGGGGGATTTAATTCAAGTGTATGCATCATGGTCTCGATATCCGTGGGTGTCGAAACTGTCGCTGGGCCCACAGCAGCGAAAGCCTGCTGAGGCCGAGGCCCAAGCAGGCCAGCCTGCTACCACGGCACAAGCAGGTCATGTGGATGCATTATGGATCGGAAAAATGGGCCTGGTTGTATTCTGGAATTGGGCCCAATGTCCTGGAAAATTCGACGGGGGTTAAGGTGAGTTGGGCTACTGGCCCAGCCCCACGGCCAGTTGGCCCAAGGCTGTGGCCAGTGGGTCTGCGGCCCACTGTTTTGACCACTGCCTCTGCCACTGCCACTACCACCACTGTTCCGACCACCGCCTCTGCCACGGTCGCCGCCGTGGTTCTTGCCACAATTTTTATGATATTGACCCTTTTTGCCGCCACTGTTGTTACTGTTTTGGATTGAATTATTCGAGAACGAGTGTGGGTCGTTCGACGTGGCCATCATCATGACGAAAGTTGCTCCGATAGCCACCTTTTTAGTCAAGCCGGCCTCTTCTAATGTGAGCATAAAACGGCCCTGGTAGAACGGTGGGAGAGGATTACTTTGATGAAGAAGCGTCTCAACGCCATTATAGGCCTCGGATAGGCCTGCAACCATCTGAAGAACAAGGCGATCATTGGTGACAGGTGCACCAACGTTTTTTAGTTGATTCGTCAATTCCTTCAGCCTTTTAAAATAGGCTGAGACATTCGGAAAATCCTCCACGTTGACATGGGAAAATTCCTGCTCAAGAGTGACAACACGAGAATTTTTGTTATCTTAGAATATATCACGCATCCTATTCCAAGTTTCCATCGTCGTGGTGTCAGGTTCAATAATCGTCGGCAAGAGACATGTAGAGATAGTGGAATAAATCCACTGGAGAACGGTAGCATCAAGAGTTGTTCATAACACAAGGTCAACCTCGGGGTATGCACCTTCTCCTTGCCTGTTATCGAGGGGATGATGTGATGAAAGGACTTGATGTGAGCGTGCGTGAACCTTAAATAATTTTGCCTACGTCGTATTGGGTGTTTTCCATCTGAAGAACAATAGGAATGTGGTTCTTGATGTTGGAGACTGTAAGGTCTAGATGAAACGTGTTCTTTGAGGTAGACATAATGAAAGAACAAGAGGAGAATTAGGGATTTGGAGAAAGAAAAAAATATGGGAAGAAAAAAAAAGGGTGGCCGACGGCCAGGTAGGGCAGCGGAATTGCGGGGAGAAGGAAAATATTTGCCCTAGACTTCTGATACCATGAAAGAAATAATCCCTTGATTATTTTCATTAATGAAGAGGTATATATACAAATATTCAATTCCTAAATATGGAAAATAACTATATCTTTTCCTACTATAATTCTAATAGCTTTTCATAATATAAGACTAATACCTAATTACAATTGTACAAGAATTCTACACATATGGTAAAAGAATATACAAAACCCATCTTTGATATACACGGTTTGTCCACGTGTATCGTCTTCTATCAGAAACTATGCAAAAATGTGACAAATTCAATTAATCAAAATTGAGAATCTGAAATTTCACCACAACATCAATGGGTTTACATAGTATATATTTTACCTATATCCAGAGGCGTATGTATCATAGAACTTATGAGTTCAATTAAGCTCCTAACTTTCAACGCGAAACATAAATTTATGTGTAAAAATTTATTAAAATTACAAAAAATAGTATATATGAATTCATAACTTTAAAAATATAATGGATTCAATACTAATGACTATAAAATTGAACTCATAGACTTTAAATCATGGATTCACCTCTTTGATTTCAAGCTTATTCTTATTCCATTATTGCAACTAGCACACCCTATGAAAAGATCAAGGAACTTGGCCCCATTTTATTAAAACAACAACTAAATTCTAGTTTACAATCTTTTCTTGTCGTTCACAAGCCATGCAAACTTCAATCAAAATCATTGTATCTTTTATCTCTCAATTAAATGCTCCACAGTCTCTACGAATATTTCCATTCTTGCCCGTCTTCACACCAACCCGGCCCAATTTAGTCATCGCATTTATGAATGCTGGTTTGGAAAGCTTTGGAATTGCTGGCCCACGAATCTACAGTACCCTTGGACCGTTGGTCTGTGAATAACACTTGATCGGACGTGAATAGGCCCATTCCTTTTTGCAGGTTTTGGAAGTAGACATTGTCAAAGGCCCTGGGTGTGATTGGGTCCATGTTGATGGCTATCCTTGGGTCCACATTCTTTGGACACATTTGCTGTAATTGGGCTGCATATGTCTTGTTTAGGGTTGGGTCCACTGGATTTTGAGGGCTAAAATTGTAAATACGGTTGGTGAATTTGTTACAGTGAGAAAATCCAAGAGTATGGGCAGCTGCATAAAATCACAAAAGTTCCTATCAGCAGAAGTAAACACTATAAACACGTTTGATACATACTTCTTCCATCTCATTTTATACGGAGTCAGAATTTCATTTTTATGGGTTTCACATTCTAGAACAACGGCTTTAAGTACTTAAAACTTGGTTCTAAATAGAATATGTACACATATTTACAGTAATAAATTTCTTAGCACAAATATACGGTTTTTAGGCAAAATTTACTGGATATGTTCAAACTCGTTGTAATGAGCTTCTACCTCCTCTTTGGTTTTATATAGTGGTATTTGATTGATGTCTATTTGTGATAACAATTACATGTTTCATCTTGCATGTGTTTTAAGTTAAATTAAAAAATGAACCCATGTATCTCTTAAAAGATTTGCTGAATCGAATTAAATCTTAGATAAAAGAACATCTTACATTGTGTAATCCTTTAAATATAATTTTAGGCCTTGACCTTAGAAAGAGTATTAAATTTTGAAGTTGACTGAGTGAGAAAGAGACGGCTGCGTGTGGAATGAATCAGTCCTACCTAGCACCATGCTTGACTACAGTTAGATCCTCTATACTTTGGAAAAAATGCCAAAGGACTTGTCATACAGTTAGCTCCTCTATATTTTAGAATTTTCGATTTATTTTTAAATGGTGAGATTTCAATGAGTTGTTGTTGTGTTCGATTTATTTTTAAAGGCACACTCTTATAATCGTAAGAATATTATGACATATTTAAAATTACAAGCTTCACTTTTAATATGAATAAAAAAATTGATGAAGTATTAGAAAATTACCGGAGAGGGCGATCATATCGGCCTGATTTAGACCATGAGAGGCAAACATGGTGTTGAGTTGATCCAAATTGAATGTTGGCTTAGGCAGGTTGCCTTCCACGTTTGAAGCTTTTGATGTGAACCCATCTAGCCTTCCCAATTCCACTGTATATCCTGGTCCACCAGACTGCATATGTATTTTATAAGTTATGAGTTTAAATTTTATATCTTGACGTCTAAATAATTTTAACATGATAATTATGTCATTTATATAAAAATAATTATATTTCAATCATAAATTCATTGGGACCATTCATATGAATCGTCACTCATTAAACCACTTTGTTTAAGTTCATTTCATACTAATATTACACAAATTCAAAATAAAACAAAGAAATATTAGAAGTTTACTATATTTTTTATTGGTATATCAAATTTCTCACATATTAAAATTTAATATTCCTATAATGTTCACGAGAAAGAAAGGGCCTTTGTTTTTGAATATTTCCTAATCAATCTAACAAATTCTTCATATCTAAAGCTCATGAAAGATTTGATTACAAATTCTTCTTGCTGATGCGATATTCCTTTGGGTATGACCACGTTAGTCTGGACTATAGGACAAGGAAAAATAATTCATATATAGACGAGATCAACTGGCACCACACCTTTTTATCTTCATCTTTTTATTTTGTTTCCGTCCGTCGAGAACCTATGTTTCATCTAAAAAGTAAGCGTACTAAGATGATTAAAACTTATTTCAACTAATTAGTATAACCTATACATATAATTACTAGTAAAAATTTATAATATTACTCCCTCTGTTTCAAAAAGATTGATCTACTTTTATTATTAGTTTGTCTAAAAATATTGACTCCTTTCTATATTTAGAAACAATTTAGTTTTATGAGATCTTTTACAACCACACAAATATCTAAAATTTATTTTGGATCACACATTTCAAAAGTTTTCCTTTATTTCTTAAATTTTGTGTCAAGTCAAATTAGGTTAATTTTTTGGGGATGGAGGGAGTATTTAATAACCTAATAAAGATGATAACGGACTATTATCACATATTAGACTAATTAATAGTGTAAAGACAATTTATTTAATTAAGCCATGCATTAGACCTGTCCACCGGGTCGGGGACCCGCCCGACCCGACCCGACCCAAAAAAATCAGGGCCAGGGTCAGTCGCGAGCCACTCGACCCAAAAATCGGGGACCCGATCAGGGTCAGGGTCGGGCTAAGGTCAGAATATTTTACCCGTCTGACCCGACCCCGACCTGCATATTTTTGAAATATAATTTATATTATTTTTCCTTCATTAATATTTATTTTATACTTATATATATTTTTGCCATTAATAAGTGATATAATGCATGTTTTTATAATATATGTATTGCTCTAATCTACATTGAGCTCGACGTAAAATAAGATAAAAACGGTAGTTGATTATTAATTACATATTTATATTATTAGTCGTTCTGTTAATATCACGGAAGCATAATGTAGGGAGAGAAAGTAGTTGTAAATTGGTGAAACTTTAAATGGTCATAACTCTGCGCTCGAATGTCTGTTTTACCCGATTTTTTTTTATTTTGCGTATATTTTTTAGACATGGCCGGTCAAACAGCCATAAGGCGGTTTGGCATAGCCAATTTTTTTGAAAAAAGTATGTTTTTCCCAATCAATTTGTGTTTTTCCCCAAATCAGTTTCTAATTTTCTTTTTCTTTAGTCAAGATCTCACGATATACAATACATTTCAACGACGAAATTTCGTGGTAATGTAGGGGTGAATGCCAATTTCAATTTTGGAAATTCAATTATAAAAAAAAAAATCCTTGACCGACCTTGTTCGGCCCGGCCCGAACCTGGCCCGCCAAAAAATTCCGACGGGTCAGGGCCAACTCGTGACCCGTTGTGTCCACGAAGGGTCAGGGCCAAGGTCGGATTTTTTAAAAAAATAGGATCAAGATCGGACAAGCAAAAAAAAAGCCCCAGTCTTGACCCGGCCCGACCCGACCCGACCTGACCTTTGGACAGGTCTATCATGCATGAAAGGCAGAAATGAAAATAGAAACAAGTAGAAGAAAAAGAGATGCGAAAGTGGTAAATAAAAGGTACTTAGTACATACAAGCTGAACGACATCTCGAGTGGCTATGGCAAGAATGTCGGCACAAGAAACTTTATTTTTACAACTTGGGATTGCATCAATGGCTGCTTTTGCTTTGATAACAGTGTCAAATCCATCTCCAGCCAATGAAAGATTATCTGGATGATCCTTTTCTGCTGTATTCCCCGATGTTGATGCTACTATCACCGAAGAATCACAGCCCTACATAGATATAAAAATAAAGCATATAATTAAATGAAAATTGTTCAATACTATCATATAAGAACGTATGTAATAGTTGTTTATTCCTTCAATCATAAAGAATATTTTTACACTTCCGATGTAGAGTGTGCACTATATAACACGAGGCTTGACATTTCTAGCAAAGAAATGAACCTTGAACGATATAACACGATATCCGACATTAGTAACAGAAAATTAATGAGATGTGTCTGGTCCTGTACTTCATTAAGAAAAATGAATAGGCTTAATTTTATTCCCAAAATCTAAATCACGAGGTAAAGAATTGTCTAAGACCATTTATGGAGATATTGGTTCATTTCCTAAGTTACTTTGAGACATTTTAATGGAAACAGAGTTATGATTCATTAATAATTAATTAGATCAAAGTTTTTATGCGGAATAATGGAAGGTAAGGGGAGAAAGTTATATGTATTGTTCGGACTATCAGAAAATGTTGTCACACTTATATAGGATCCTTCAAAAATACATTATTTTTAGAGAATCGAACACGCATCCAATAATGTTTTTGAAGAGTCCGAATAACATAGAAAAAAAGTACCTCAACAAAGCAGTCATGGAAGAAGAGACGGAGAACTGCAGGGATTGTGACAAATGTTTGTTGGATCTTCTTATTAACGACATTACGCACAATGGTTTCAACATTAGGACATGTTTTGGCATAATAATTGGTCTTAAGTTGAGCAGCAACCAATTCTGGCATGAAAATAGTAACAGAAGAAACTGACAAAAATACTATAATAAGAAGATGTAAACGACCCATTTTCTATAAGCACAACAATATATTGAAAATTTAAGGTGGAAAAAGGGATAACAGATTGGTTTACAAGTCTTGAGTTTAAGACTAGGGATTATATATAAGGGAAGGAGAGTCACTATAGAAGCCAGTTGGCCAAAGAATCTTTCTGACTACTAAAGTAGTTGAGCTTTTAAAAGAAATACAAGTCAGTCTTTTGTGAATGAGACAGACTTGGCCATTGTTTATTAGCCGCCTTACATTTGTTTTTTTCCTCTTAGTATACGAGTACATTAATGAACCATGGTCTAAAATATGAATAAAACATTAATCTTGTCCAAGAAATAGAAACTCAACTTATTAACTAGAGAAGATTAGAGAACATAGTAGTGGACTCCATACACATAATAAAACTATTCCGATGGACAAAGTTTTGGTTAGTGTGGTGGAGAAAGTTCGGGCAAATTTTCTTTTGGCCGAACAGCTATATTGGTACCTACATTTTGGTTGGATTACTTTGTGTTGAGCTGAGCTGAATTCAAAATTTTGATGATTAACAAATAATATACAAAAATCGTGTATTTTAAAGGAGCTGGTTATGCAGTCAACAAGGTTGCAAAAATACTACGCAAATAATAGAAGAATCACGTCCTTAGCAAATGACTGGAGACGACTATTGATCAGTGGTTGCGAAGCTGATTCCAAGTGCAAGAAGGATTCATTGAGGAATTGAGTTTATGGAATAAACGTGAGGATCAAGGAAGTGTACTCAAACATGGAAATATTGCTACACTTGCAGATATGAAAAGAGCTTTAGAAATAGGGGAAAATGTGTGGAGGTCGAAACAAATAAGGAAACCAAATCCAAATAGGATTAGATTTCTTAACCAAATTTCTATTGGATTTGAAGCTCGAAGTCAATGGAAATTCTCTCAACCCTTATCCTATATAAAGCACCACATTGATGCTATTGAAGCGGAAGCTATTGCAGATTAAGATTTATTCTTGAAAAATAATAGTCATTATGAGGAGTGCTTTGTGAGAGTCAAATTGTCAACGAAGAGAATCTGTTCCTAACGAAGTTGATATTTAGTTCTCAAGTTGTTAGATTGATTCTTTGTTCGTGTATAACCTATTTACTTTACTAGAAGATTTATAATAGGTGTTTGTTAATAGAGTTGTAAGGACTTTCTAGACTAGGAAATAGTCTTCAAAGGGGTAACTACAATTAGGGAGAATTGTAGGGAAAAAGGTACACACGTTTAGTCAGAGAGTATTATAAAGTCTGTGATGATTATAGAATATTTAGTTCTTTCTTCTTATCATTTCTTACCGCATGTTAATTAGTAGACATTTTTAAGCCTCAATAAGATTAGTAAGGTAAAACCTAGCCCCTTACTTGTACTTTCTCCTTTGAGTCTCATTTTTATTATATAAAAAAGAAACTAGCCCTAGTCACCTTGCTTAGTGAATTTGCTTAAAAAGGGTCTTCTTCACCTCTAGCGATTGCATTGTCACAAGTTGCACAATAGTATGATGCTAGCACCATATCGTCTTAACAATAAAAAAAAAACACATAGATAAACAATGCAGTAAAATAATAATTACAAATACGAAGTCATGTCTTATTTATTTTTTGAATAAACAGTCTTTTCTATTCAATCAAAATTGTGAATTACAAAGCAGCAGATGCTGACCATCTATATCTCAATGAAATAACCTCTACACACTACCAGCTTAACACAAAACAGATAAAATATTACAAGGAAATCCTAGCATACAGAATTAAGGAAAAGAATTCAAAAAGTAAGTTGCCTCTGGCAGCTTTGTATGTTGTGGCTTCTAGTGTGTATGTGCAATGCAATCTCCTTACATAATCTGTCTGCAGAGAGAACACCCCTATGGAATCTGAGCATATTCCTGTCCCTCCATATCAGATATACCATCATACCAAAGACACAGTTGACAATAGCCCAATGCTCAGACTTTTTCCTTGCCCCTCTACTAATCCACAGTATCTCAGATGTCCAGTCAGCAATTGTTTTAGGATGATCAAGTCAGGTTGGTATCTGGACCAAATGCCCTTAACAATAGGACAATAAAAAACAAATTTCCAAACATTTCATCAGCTAAGCCACTTAACACTCAGGTTTGAGGAACACTAATGTCAAATTTTAAATACTTGTCTACAGTAGCAAGTCTCCTCTGTGCAGCAAGCCAAAGGATTAATTATATATGGGGAATAGATGTGGTTCCAAGGGACCCTTTGATACTGAGGACTCAACTTATGGATTTGTAATGTTAAAAATTCCTTCAGCCTTCTGTAGTTGAAGCAAATTGCCCATCAAGTCACCTTGCATGCCCTGGAGCCCAGTTATGTGGCTCCTACTCCATAACATCTTCCTGACTACCTAAACAACATTCTTGGGTATAGGCATGGATTCCAAACTCTTATTCTTTATATAAAAACAGTGAACCCATTTGATCCACAAACAGCCCGTCTTCATAGCAATATGGCCCACATATGTTTAGCCACATCACCCTTATTCTAGAGATACATATTCATGACTTTCAATCGCCCAGCATCTTGGGGCATGTATATGTTCTCCCATAAAACCAAGGCTTTCTTGGAGATAGTAGAGTTTTCTGTCCACAAAAATGACCTGCATATGACCTCAACCATCTTAAGGATCTTCTTGGGAAGTAGAAAGACCCGTGCACAGTAGGACAGCACAGCAAATAGTACTAAATTTATCAATTAAAACCTGCCATTATAAGATAAAATTTCAGAAGTGTAGGTTTTTTATACCTCTCCCATATTTGTCTTCCACAAGCTCTCGACCAACAAGAATTCCGAGCCACCATCTCGGGTTCTGTGTCGTTCTTCTCTTCCCACAATTTTCCAAATCCCTTCCTCATATATTGTTCTTTCTTCATGTCTAATAACGTATTTCATCCTGCCCTTACTGTTTCCAACATCAAGAAGCACATCCCTATTGTTCTTGAGATGGAAAACATTCAGTATGTGACGTGGGCAGAGTTGTTCAAAATTCACGCAATCTCACATCAAGTCCTCCATCGCATAATTCCTCCCGCTATCCCTACTCCCACGGAGGATCTTCAGTTATGGATTACGCTTGATGCTACCGTCCTTCAGTGGATTTATTCCACTATTTCCACCGACCTTTTACAGACGATCATCGAGCCTGACACTACAACTATGGCTACCTAGATAGATTGTGTGATATATTCCAGGATAATAAACATTCCCGAGTTGTCACCCTTGAACAAGAATTCTCCCAAGTCCGCATGGAAGATTTCTCGAATGTTTCCGCCTATTATAAATGGCTCAAGGAATTGGCGGACCAACTCCGTAACGTTGGAGCGCCTGTTATCAATAATCGTTTTGTTCTACAAATGGTTGCAGGACTTTCTGAGGCCTATAATGGCGTTGGGACTCTCCTCCGTCAAAGTAATCCACTTCCAAATTTTTATCAAGCCCGTTCGATGCTCACATTAGAAGAAGCCGGCTTGGCCAAAAAGGCGGCTACCGGCGCCAGTCCCGTGGTGATGATGACTTCACCCAATAATTCTCTAGGTTTTGTTGATAATTCGGGCCAAAACCGTAATGACGGTGGAGGCAAGAAGAATCGTAAAAGTAATGGCAAAAACCACGGTGGCAATCAAGGTGGTAACGGCGGTGGTGGGGGATGGCAAAACAGTGGCGGCGGTGCTCGGCAAGGTGGCAGTGGGCCGAAGCCCCACTGGTCCCAGCCATGGGCCCCCTGGCAGTAGGGCTGGACCAGTGGGTAGTGGCCCAACAACCCCCCTTATTTTTCAGGTTCAGCGTACCTCGGGCAGTGGGCCGGCCAGCAGCCCTTCTGGCCCAATTTTCCAACATCTTCAGCCCCTGGACAGTGGGCCAGTCCGCAGTCCTTCAGGCCCAATTCAAACAGTAGCTTCCGCAACTTCGCTGGGTCGGGGCAGCAATCAGGTGTGTTTGGGCCTCGGCCACCGCAGGCCCATCATGTTGTGGGACCGACACCTACAGAATTAAAGCTGTCATGCATGCACTTGGATTGAATCCTCCAGACGCAAATTGGAACATGGACACCGGTGTCACTTCTCACATGACGTCCGACCAAGGTACTCTCTCGTCTTATTCCAATTTGAGCAACAATCGTGACATAATTGTTGGTAATGGCAACTCAATTTCAATTCGTGGTTACGGTCATAAGACTTTGTCTCCCTCCCCCCCCCCCCCCCCAATCCACCTCTTATTTTGAAAAATGTCATTCATGCCTCTAACTTAATTAAAAAATTGGTGTATGTTCGTAAATTCACCACTGATAATTGGGTTTCTGTAGATTTTGATCATTTTGGGTTTTCTGTGAAGGATTTCAAGACGGGGATTCCTCCCATGAGATGTGATAGTAGGGGAGATCTTTATCCTATTACACTCGCATCCGGTATCTCGAGTCACGCCTTGCCATCTACTTTTGCAGTTCTATCTCCTTCCTTGTGGCATACCCATTTGGGTCACCCTGGATCGTCTATTGTTTCTTCCTTACATAAAAATAATTTTATTTCTTGTAAGGGTACACGTAGTACTCCAATTTGTCAATCCTGTCCTCTAGAAAAACATGTTAGATTACCATTTGTAGCCTCTATTTCTCGTACTTTAATGTCATTTGATATTATTCATAGCGATTTATGGACATCGTTTTAAGTTATGTGGGCCATCGCTATTATGTTATATTTTTGGATGATTATTCTAAATTTTTGTGGACCTTTCCGTTAGCGGAAAAATCTCAAGTAGTTTCCACTCTCTTAAAATTTCGAGCATTCATTCGTACCCAATTCGACCGGAAAATAAAAAATATTCAATGTAATAATGGCAAAGAATATGACAATGGGTTGTTTCGGGAATTTTGTGAAAATAATGGCATAGTTTTTCGTTTCTCTTGTCCTCATACGTCCTCTCATAATGGGAAAGCTGAACACAAACTTCGTACCATTAATAATATTGTCCGAACCTTATTGGTCAATGCTTCCGTACCCCATTTCTTTTGGCATTATGCTCTACAAATGGCTACGTATCTTCTTAACATACTTCCTACCAAAGAATTGACATATTCATCCCCTCTTCAATGTCTATTTAATAAGACTCCTTCGTATTCACATCTTAGGGTCTTTGGGTGCTTATGTTATCCTCTATTTCCGTCAACTACAATTAACAAACTTCAAGCATGTTCTACCCCTTGTGTGTTTTTGGTTATCGATCCAATCATCGTGGTTACAAATATTTTGATTTATCGTCTAATAAAATCATAATTAGTCACCGCATTATTTTTGATGAATCCCAATTTCTGTTTGCTAAAGTCAGTAGTCCCCGGCCTAGTTCGTATAATTTTTTAGATGACGATGTCTCCCCATTTATTATCCACCATTTATCGGACTTGTCCCGCACCCAAAATCTGCCAACGGGCCTACTGGCCCACTGAACCTCATGTTCCATCTTGCTCTACCCAGTGGGCCAGTACCTCAGGTCTCGGGTTCAGCAATTGGGTCAATTATCTAGCCCAGTTCTGCCCCGGCTACTGTTCTCGGTCCAGCTCCAGTTTCTGCTTCCAATATTGGGCCAGCAGACCCACCGCCATGCGATCCGATGTCGCATCGCTTGCCAATTTTGTCCCAAAATCCACCCAATTCTTCCTCGAGTCACAGATCGATCACTCGTAGTCAACGGGGTATTTTTAAAACTTCTTAAATACCCTCTACCCCGTAACCCAGTGTCCGCATTAAATGACACAAATTGGAAATTGGCTATAAACGACGAATATGATGCTCTTATTGAAAATAAGACATGAGAGTTGGTACCCCGTCCTTCTGGTGTTAATATTATTCGGTCTATGTGGATTTTTACTTATAAGGATAATTCTAACGGTTCTTTTGCGGGGCATAAGGCTCGTCTTGTAGGTGATGGTAAGACTCAGCAGGTTGGCATAGATTGTGGTGAGACGTTTAGTCCGGTGGTCAAACCGGCTACCATTCGCACCGTTCTCAGTCTGACTCTTTCGAAAGCTTAGCCCATTCATCAGTTAGATGTGAAAAATGCTTTCTTACATGATGATCTTAAGGAGACCGTTTACATGCATCAACCCTTGGATTTACGAGACCCCAAATATTCTCATCATGTCTATTTATTGAAGAAGTCTTTGTATGGGCTTAAGAAGGCCTCACGGGCTTGGTATAAGAGAATTACAGACTATGTTTCATCTATAGGGTTTTCACACAGCAGGTCTGATAATTCATTGTTCATATATCGTCGTGGTACTTCCCTAGCTTATATCCTATTATATGTGGATGATATCATCTTGACTGCATCTTCTGATGATTTGCGTAAGTCTATCATGACAATGCTAAGTTCTGAGTTTGCTATGAAAGACTTGGGGCCTTTGAGTTACTTTTTGGGGATTACTGTCACTCGTCATGCAGGTGGGTTATTCTTATCACAACGGAAGTATGCAGCTGAGATCATTGAGCGAGCTGGTATGTCCTCATGCAAGTCTACTTCTACTCCAGTTGATACTAAACTCAAGCTGGGTGCTGCGGGTGGCTCACCGTACGAGGATCCGACCCACTATCGCATTCTTGCAATGGCTCTTCAGTATCTTACTTTCATGAGATCATATATTACGTATGTCGTACAACATGTGTGTTTATTTTTACATGATCTCAGGGTTGAGCACATGAATGCGCTCAAATGCGTTATTCGATACATCCAGGGAACACTTGACTATGGCTTACATTTATATCCTTCATCGACGTCTACACTTGTCTCGTATACAGATGCTGATTGGGGTGGTTTTCCAGATACCAGATGTTCCACGTCCGGATATTGTATGTTTTTTGGTAATAATTTGGTCTCATGGTCTGCAAAGCGTCAGTCTACATTATCACGCTCTAGTGTAGAGGCCGAGTATCGAGGGGTAGCCAATGTAGTCTCTGAATCTTGTTGGTTACTTCTTTTAGAGCTTCATTGTCCTATTCAGAAAGCTACTTTGGTTTATTGTGATAATACTAGTATCGTCTACCTTTCTGGTAATCCGGTTCAACACCAGCGCACTAAACACATCGAGATGGATATTCACTTTGTTCGCGAAAAGGTAGCTCGTTGACAAGTACGCGTCTGCCATATCCTTTCCAGGTATCAAATTACATATATTTTTACTAAGGGTCTTCCTTCGGTCCTTTTTAAAGATTTTAAGGACAGTCTCAGTGTTTGAAACCGCCCGCTATGACTGCGGGGGTTTGATAAACACCTGTGATATACACGGTATATATGACATGTATATCACGGGCTGATCAGGCAAAAATGGGTTGTTAAACCTAGGGATGGAAGGTGGGTATAATGTTGCGGATTTCGCATCGCATCCGCCTCAACTGGGGCGGGTATAGGTATAACTTTGGCAGGTAGTAGGCGGGTATGGGTATTAAAAATGTACCCGCCACCCGCGGCAGGTAGGTGGTGGATTTGCAGTTATACCCATCTCATGCCCGCCTCCCCCACCCCGCATCCAACCGCCCTCCTACCCGCCCCATAAGCCTAGTACAAACTGATTTTTGGATCTTAAAACATTATTTGGGCTTTAAGTTGAGAACTGAAATAGGTTGATGTGGCCATGACGTAATTTTGAATTACAAAGAATGTGGGTCATTTTCATTTTTTATTTCAAGTCATTTTAAATTGAGCCCAGGCCGATTAAGCCCAAGCCCAATATCAATTCGTCAAAGGCAAAGAAGAGAAGGGTAAAATGTCCATTTGTTATTTTCCCTTCAAAAGGATTGGAAACCTTAGACGCACACTGTCATTTCTAAAGATGGCAAAGGTCAGACGTACACTCCTTATAGCTTCAGAGTTGGTTCGTCTCAATTCGATAGGGGCATTAATTGCCCTTACCCCTCACTCCTCCACGCCACTGCAACCCCACCACCCCAAGGTGAGGTTACCCCTCTGCTATTTGCTTTTTCTGTGACTAGTTTAATGGTTTTTGTCTTGATTTGATTTCAAACTCTGAAATTCTATTGGCTAATTGATTTTAGAGAGATTTCCCCCTCTTTTTCTCACACCGATTAGGATCCAAAGTTTTCAGGGTTTGGGTAAGGTAGTATTTGGTATTAGACATAACCCCCACCGAATGAATATGTAGATAAGTGGATCCCTTGCCAGAAAGGCAATTAGGGAATTGATGGCTAAAGAGTTGATCAGGATTTAAAATTTTATACAGGCGGGTATTGGCGGGTGGCGGATATCCACTTAGGTGGTGGAGCGGGTGTGGATTTAGGAATATACCTGCCTAGGCGGGTATGGATGTTGAAATTGTACCCGCCACGGGTGGCGGGTATATATTTTTTTGGCGGGTACGGGTGCGGGGGAGGGGGTACTTGCACCCGCCCCGCCCAATTTCCATCCCTGGTTAAACCTATGATATACACGGTGTATACATACCATGTATATCACGATTTGGTGGTCTGTTTTAGGTAATATTTTGTTGTAGTTAAATTATTTGTACACTTACCATAATTGTATAATTATTGTACAAGTAGAATAAGGTTTTGGGAGTAGAATAGGAATAAAATTTTCCTATTATGGAAATTGTAAATTGTATATATACTCTTTCATTAATGAAAATAATGAAGGAATTATTTCTTTCAATAACATTCTTTGAGATGTTCTTTTGTTTTTTTGTTAATATTTAAAACTTGAATATTTTAGAATATATCAGGGAGGATTTAGTTAATGCTTAATGATTATGAATTGTAAAATGCATGATTTGACAATAGTACCAAATATGACGAAGGTTTACCATACAGATACCATATTAGCATTAGTTTGATGAATTGTATTAAGAAGGTATAGTTACTCTCTACAATTCAAATGATAAGGAAAGAACTTATATAAATATATTTTATTTAAACTTAAATTTTTAAATATTAAGAGGCTTTATATAGTTCAAAGAAAGAAAGATTTAATAACTAAATTTTCAGTTGATTTCATAGTGCTAAATATTTTTTAAAAATTAAATTATAATTTATCCAATATGAATTTTTTTTAAAAGAGTAAAAAAGACGAACGACATTAACAAAAAATTTCATATTCTATGCTGATGTTAAGATATTTTGTCAAACGTAAATCTCCTTTTAACCTAAAGCAATAACCAGCATAATCTTTTATTTCTAAAAGAAATTGAATTGGATGGTCAATATGAAAGGAAAAATACAAATGAAAACAATTATTTCAAAACCATATAAAAGAATAAAAAACAAATGTAACGATGAACCAAACCAAGAAAAAATTACCAGATGCTATAGAAAAATAATTTTAAAAACTCACCTGCTGAGGAACAATCGATATCTTGAATTGGCTGGTCAATAAGAAAGGAAAAAGACAAACGAAAATCAATTATTCCAAAATCATAAAAAAAATTAAAAACAAAAGTAACGACAAACTAAACCAAAATACGACAAAAATAATATAAGATCAAGTACCATAAATCAAATTTATTTAAAGAAATGGACTTACATTGTCAATAAAAGTATGCCTGCGGCAAATTAAAAGAGTAACCAAAAGTACAAAGAGAGACAAATGAAATTGAAAAGAAAACCGTCAATAGCTTTTATGTAAACAAATCAAATTTAATTCTTCATTTTTATAAAAAAATTATAAAAAGAAAAAAGAAAGATCCACAATCCCGATAATTTCATCTACTTAGCTTTTGAGTTGTAGTACCTGTCTATTTGAGGAGTATAGCCCGTGCATTTCATGATCTGCGTTAAAAATGAACTGAAGGTTAATTACCAACATGTTTAAGAATTATTTATACCACTCTTTCAACAGAAATTTCAATTGTACATAAATTAAGCATAAATAATAAAATCACACGAACCAAGCTATGGATAAAACCAAAAAAATAGTAAAAGCGTGAACTTACATTAACGATTACAAGAAAAACTCCAAAGTGTAAATAAGATACAAATTTTGAAAAGAAAAGAGTCGAATTTTATTTGATTTCAAAGTCCTAAATTTTAGATACACAATTCAAATAGTATAAGGTAAGGTTTAACAATCAAACTTAAATGGGTTTTTTAATTTCTAAATATTAGAGAATAATAGAATATAATTAAATAATAATTTGAGGAAAATAGTAAATGAAAATTATGTCCATGTGATGCGCGGGCAAATTAATTATACATATATAAATAGCGGGAGCAATTCCAGTATTAAACTTGAATTAATATAATAGCATATTTTAATCAAGCATAAAAGTCAAAGAGTAATTTTGTCTTTAACTATGCTTATGCATGTATTAATTATCGTAGTATCACTAATACCATGGTTTGCTATGTATTAGTTATACATAGGATAATGACGAATAGGGTATTTAACTAGTACTTGTATTAGTTATAACTTATACATAGATTAAAAAAGTATACCAAACAAGGAATTAGTAATACCAAAATTAATACATGTACTATTATTTTTTCTAATACATTCTATCAAACGGCCCTTAGTATGTTCATGACGTTGTAGTTCCATTAGGGTGTAGCTTTGCTTCTTGTTTGTCCAATTTTGTTTCTATAATTTTTTATATTCATCTTAAGCTCCCTACCCCATAAAATCAATAATTAGGCAAAGGACGGCATATTTAACACTCAAATTAAATTACATTAGAAAAAAAGGTACACATGTGGTGCAGTTGATATTAAAACATAAACATAGATGCCCAACATAATAATTGCTGGCTGCTAGGTACAGAGGAAGAAATGTTAGGTCAATGATTCCTGAACTTAGATCTTGGCTACTATATTTTTATACTTGCTGTGGATTTTCCCTAGAACTAAACAACCATAGAACTAAACAAGTTTGATCTTCAAAATCTCTGTTGAGTTTCCAAACAAACACTATCATAAATGTAAAAAATAAATTCTGGGCCTAACTCAACCTAAAAGCTAGCTTGTAGGGTGAGGATTGTCCATGTCCATTTAAGGAGTCCATGTTCCCATTCCATATCCGATGTGGGACTCTTAACACTCCCCCGCACGCCCAGACCTTGTTAACTGGAGCGTGGATATAATTTGGAGGCCTAACATCGATGAACAAAGAATTGAAATGAGTCTGGCTCTGATACCATGTAAATAATGGATCTTGGGCCTAACTCAACCCCAAAAGCTAGCTTGTAGGGTGATGATTATCCAAGTCCATATAAGGAGTCCATGTTCCCATTTTATTTTCGATGTGAGACTTTTAACATTCCTCCGCACGCCCAGACCTCGTTCCTGGAGCGTGGACAATATAATTTGGGGAAATGGGAACATGGACTCCTTATATGGACTTGATCAATCCTTACCGTACAAGATAGCTTTTGGGGTTGAGTTAGGCCTAGCTTGTAGGGGTTGAGTTAGGCCCAAGATCCATTCTTTACAATAAACATGTTGAATCGTGCATCACGATTCAGCGAATCTCAATTGAGTTGTCAGACTAATCAACATGTTAGAATGAAGCATCATAATGATTCGTTGGGGGCAGATTCATGTTTTAAAATTTATGAGTTTCCACACCGATCTCAAGTTAATACTACAATACAATATATATGAAAGAGAGAGGGAGAGAGAATATGTGCAAAATCTATATATGTTCATAAAAAATAAAAAATAAATTACCTTACATATATTGTGCAATATTTTGCCGGACGAATTTGGGTGAACACTTTCACCACCTCCTAGATTCATCACTGAGTTCACGTAAACCTGTAGACCCTGATGATTCATAGGACGGTGCTTACATTATTTATTTTATGACCCGTTATAAATATATTTTTAGCTAGTTAATGATTCTTTATAGAAAATTTGTAAAAAGTAATATACACAACAACAACAATATCATATCCGATAAACCCTCGACTCGAAAGAAAAGACAATGATGTGAAGCAAGGTATCAAAAAATATACAACAACAAACTACAAACCTACTCGGCTACCTACTAATCGTTTAGCCTAATCCTCGACCTCCACACCTTTTTATCTAGGGTGATGTCCTCAGTAAGCTAAAGTTATGTTATGTCCTGTCTAATCACCTCCCCCAAGTTCCTTTTTGGCCTACCTCTACCTAATCTTAATCTTGTTATAGCCGATATCTAACACGTCATTACTAGCGCATCCACACACCTCCTCTTCACATGCCCGAACCATCTCAGTCTCTCTTCCCTCATCTTGTCCGCCACAGGGGCCACTTTTATCTTTCCCGTATAACTTCGTTCCTAATCATATCCCTCCTAGTATGTTCACACATCCAGCTGAGCATCCTCATCTCCGCTACACTCATATTCTGAAAGTGGACGTTCTTAACTGACCATCACATTACCTCATACAACAAGGTCGGTCTAACCACCACTTAGTAGAATTTACCTTTAAGCCTTGACGACACATTCTTATCGCACAGGAACCGGATGCAAGCCTCCATTTCACCCACCTCAATACGATGAGCGATATCATCATCAATCTTTTTTTCTCCTTATATCAGGGACCCTTCAATAGGACTTGTGCATCGATCTACACTGGCACCTTCGCCTCCTACGTCATCTTATTGAAATTGCATTTTAGATATTCTGTCTTAGTCCTTCTTAACCTGAAACCTTTAGACTCTAAGGTCTGTCGCCAAACTTCCAGCCTATCATTAACTTCATCACGCGTCTCGTCGATTAATACTATATCATATGCGAATAACATACACTACGGAACCTCTCTTTGAATATTTCATGTCAGTTCATCCATCACTGTGCAGGCCACCATAATCGAAAAGTGTTCTGAGTCACCTCCACTGTTCTAACTCGGATTTTGCTCCATCATACATGTCCTTAATAGCCTTAATGCAAGCCAAATGCACACTTTTAGACTCCAAACATCTCCAAAGGACCTCATAGAAACTTTATCGTACGTTCTTTCTAGGTAAATGAATACCATGTGTAAATTTCTTTTCTTGTCCAATAATAATATTTGAGATCGATAAATAAAATATAAAGATCTATGTAGAATTATTTTTCATTCAAACTGTAATTGCTCATAGAAGATCATTCCCTCGCCTATCTTGTTTCTCTTCCTGTATTTTGTATTTCATTGTTTGATATTTCAGCTTAAGTGAGTCACCCTCTATTGGTAGGTAGCAAGTTCTTGTCGCAGCCATTAATTTTTCTTGTTGTCTTGATACGGAAAAACGAATAATGATTGATTTTTGAATTTGTATTAACTTGTCCTCCTAAAAAAAACAGATATAACGTTAATGTGCAATAGCACAGTTTCTTCCTCTTTTTCTTTTTATACTATATTTTATTGTTTACATTTCCATGGTTTGCTATTCACGTGCTAATATAGTTAGAAACTTGTACTCCGTCCATTTTATTTTATGTATTTTAGTTTGATTGAATACAAAATTTAAGAATATAAAAAAAAACTTTTAATTCTCTAATCTTAAATTATAATTGTGTTAACAAACTACCAATTACTCCTTCAATTCTATGATTCTAAATAAGTAATGACATTCCTATAAGCGAGTGTCCTTGACTATAAAATAAAAATGTTAGTATTCAGATTTACTAAATATAAATATATGATATTCTTGACGGAACAAAGTACAAAGAAAGCAAACATACATTAGGAAACGTCGAAAGTAGTAAAGAGAGTATATTGGATTTATGTATGTGTTGACTCCATTTTGCTACATTTCCCTACAAGTGTGCCAACTTTTAACATCACATGTGGTACTAAATTGGGCCGAACACCATATTAGACTTCGCGTGCATACGCTTAATCCAATCTTCACAAAGAGTGAGTCATTTCCAGGCAATCAAACTGGACAAAGGGATTTTGACTCCTAGTCCATGTTAAACCTTTTGGAGTTAGAGAGAAAAATATACTAAGTCTGGCCAAATCCAATAAGGCTAGTACGAATCTGTCTATTGTAATCAGTTGTATTAATAGCACAACGTTGTATAATAATGATTTATTCAATAGAGAGAACACGGATACTGACCAGTTGTGTCCGGGTGAGATTTGACAAATTAAGTTGTCTAATATTTTTATTTTTGATAGAATCCTATTCTAAGTTTAATAGTTTATTTTTGGTAATTGTAATTATGGTAGTTTTATTAGAATAGAGTTTTCTTGTTAGACTAGGAAAAGTGAAAGATAGAATAATTTCCCTTAGAGATTCCTTTCATTATTCACAATTTATATAGTTGTACAAAAGTTGATTCCTAATACAGTACGAATCCTAACTTACCTTAAATGATTGATTCCTAATATAATAAGAATCTTAAGTTACCTTAAATATACATCTATCATAATTACAAAATATACGGTGAATATTCGCTAATACTCCCCCTCAGACGGAGTGTGAGGAGACCGAACGCTAAGGCTGGATCGGAAGTCGGTGAAGAGTTGTCGCTGTAGTCCCTTTGTGAAAATGTCTGCATCCTGATAAGAGGAAGGCACGTGTAATATTTTGACCTGACCACGGGCAACCTTCTCTCGCACAAAGTGGATATCCATCTCAATATGCTTAGTCCGCTGATGTTGGACCGGATTATGAGACATATAAGTGGCAGATATGTTGGCACAATAGACTATAGACGTCTTTCGTAGTGGACACTGGAGCTCCAAAAGAAGGTTTCAGAGCCAACAGATCTCAGCAACGACATTAGCAACTCCACGATATTCTGCTTCAGCACTCGAACGGGATAGCGTGGCCTGCCGCTTGACGGATCATGAGATAAGATTATCCCCAAGAAATACACAATAGCCCGAGGTGGAGCGACGTGTGTCCGGGCATCCTGCCCAATCTGCATCAGTGTAAGAGAGTAACTTGGTTGGGGTAGAGGGGTATAGATGCAGTCCAAAGTCAAGTGTGCCCTTAAGGTATTTGATAATACGTTTGAGGGCCGCAAAATGGGACTCTCGAGAGGCGTGCATAAATAGACACACCTGCTGAATGGCATATGCAATATCAGGCCTAGTGAATGTGAGATACTGAAGGGCACATGCAAGACTCCGATATAGGGTGGGATCAGAAATTGGCGCACCCTCATTGGCACTAAGCTTGGATTTCGAGTCAACCAGAGTTGTCATACTTTTACAATTTGCCATCTTAGCACTGTACACTATCTCTTCCGCATATTTGCGCTGACACAGAAACATAGTAGTGGCAGATCTGGTCACAGATATACCCAAGAAATAACTCAGCTTGCCCAAATCAGTCATAGCAAATTCAGTTTTGAGTAGAGCAATGATTTCATTCTTCAAACCGTCAGAAGAGGCACAATGTCATCCACATATAATAGCAAATAAGCAGTGTTGCTACCTCGGTGAAAAGTTAAGAGAGAGTTATCACACCTGCTACATATAAATCTGATCTGCATAATATACATGGTAAATCGATCATACCAAGCGCGGGGTGCCTGTTTCAATCCATACAATGACTTCCTAGACGATATACAAACTGCGGAACTGCCGGATGAACAAAGACATGAGGTTGATGTATGTACACAGTTTCTTTCAAATCCCCATGAAAAATGTATTCTTGACATCAAGCTGATGAATCGGCCAATGCATGCCCATAGCAATACTGAGAACAGTCCGAATAGTGGCCAGTTTAACAACCGGACTGAAAGTCTTACCACAATCAATACCCTCCTGCTGATTAGTGTCATTGGCAACTAGTCTTGCCTTATACCTCTCTAAGTCACCACTATCTCTGAACTTGTGACAAAATAGCCACATACACCGGATAACATTCACACCGTCTGGTCTAGGTACCAAATCCCAAGTGTTCTGCTTGGTTAAAGCGTTAAATTCCTCGCACACGGCCGCATTCCAATTAGGGTCTAGTTTTGCTAGTTTTGGATTTTTTGGAATGGGTGATAAGGTTTGTGTGGAGAAATTGAAGTGAACCTTGGGTTTGAAGATCCCATGTTGTGCACGAGTCTCCATGCGATGAGAGGGCAGTAGTGGGAGGTCGGGGCTAGGAGGTTGCAGGTCTACTGGTTCTGGACCAGTGGGTAGCAGTGTTGCGGGACTGGTGTCTGAACTGGGGGACTAGGAGGCTGATGGGGGTGCAGGAGACACGACTGGATGCAGCAGGGGTGGTGTCAGTGGTGTTGGACTGAGAACAGGGATCTGTTGGGGTGGTGCGGACAGTGTTGGTACTATCGGAACAGTGGACTGCTGTTGGTACTGTCGGAACAGGTGGACTCAGTTCATCGAGAAAGATGTAATCGGTGGTCTGAATTATTTGGAGATTTGAAAAAGGAAAGGTTGTCTCATCAAAGGTGACGTGACGGGAGACGATGATTTTGCGAGTGGCAATGTCATAGCACAGATAACCCCGATGATTAGGAGATAGACCAACGAAGACATAGGGCAGAGTGCGAGGGGCAGGTTTGTGAGGTGCAGTGGAGGCTATGTTGGGGTAGCATAAGCATCCAAAAATCCTTAGGTGATCATATGATGGTAGCCTACGGTATAAGATTTCGGTATGGGTTTTATTTTGGAGAGTGCTAGTTGATAAAATATTAAGGAGGGATTCTACCATTTTAACAGCATAGACCCAAAAAGGCGGTGGTAGACAGGCATGAAACAAAAGGGTGTGAACCATGTTATTGATGGTACATATAATTCGTTCAGCCTTTTCATTTTGGGAGGAAGTATATGGATAAGAAAAATGGAAGAACATGCCTTGTTTAGAGCAGAAATTGTGAAATGCCGAGTTATTAAATTCACGTCCATTATCACATTGGAATGATTTGATAGATTTTTCAAATTGTGTTTTAATGAATTTTTGAAACTCAAGGAATTTGGCAAAAACTTCAGATTTGAATTTTAGTGGATAAATCCACACAAAATGTGAAAAATCATCTAAGAATACTAGATAGAATTTGTGACCCAAAGAGCTAAGAATCGGAGATGTCCACAAATCAGCATGAACAATATCAAAAGAAGAAAAAGTAACATTGTTTGATGACATAAATGGAAGACGAGTATGCTTGCCTAGTGGGCAAGAAAAACAGTGTTGGGCAATTTTCCCATTATTACATTGAATACGCTTAGAAGTCCTAAGAAAAGTAAAAACTGGGTCTCCGGGATATCTAAGTGTATTGTGCCAAGTTGAGGGAGAGATCGCTGCAAGGGATAGAGGTGCTTGCGGTCTGACAGCGGAAGATTGAGTAAATGGGTAGAGGACTCCCACACTATTGCAGAGCGTAAGAATTTTCCCCGTATTGAGTTCCTTCACAGAAAAACCAAAAGGGTCAAATTCGACAGACACAGAATTATTGCGAGTGAATTTTCTAATAGAGATTAAGTTTTTAATGATGTTAGGGGTGTATAGGACGTGTTTTAGGGAGAAAGGCGGGTGTGGATGTTTGGTGTGTGTGTTACTGTAACCTTTAATTGGAATGCGATAACCATTGCCGACAGTAATAAATTGAGGACACTTTAACCGAAGTAGTTGAGATAAGTTACCTGACGACTGGGTGAGGTGAGATGTGGCTCCGGTGTCCATGTACCAATTTTCATCGGGCTGTTGAAGGTTCATGGTGTTGAAGGCCTGGCCCAAATCAGTGAGAGCCAGTGCTGCCGGGCTTCTTTATTCTTCTTCTTTGGGACCGAGACTAGGTGGGCCTACTGCTGCTAGTGATGGGCCTGCCTGGTGGCTGGAGCAAGGCCCAAGAGGCTGGTCGACCATGCGGTGGTGGAACCGGCCCCCGGTCGGGTGGGCCGGGCCCCCCGGTCGGGTATGGGCATGCAGGAGAGGCCCAGTTTTGCCGGTTAGGCCAGACTGCTGCTTTGTCCAGGCCACGGGAAGTATGCACTGTTTAGGCCTGGCTGTTAATTTTTGTGGCCCTTCCCGCGACCCTTGCCTTTGTTATTATTGTCGCAGCCTCTGCCGCCACGTCCTCCGTCGCGGGACTGCTGCTGGTGGTGGTCATGCGGCGGTGGCGGGTTGGTGTTGGCCGCCGGTGTTGCTATCCCATCAACGGCTAACGTCTTTTGATTATGTTCCTCTTGTTTAGCTCGACGGGTTTCTTCCAATAAGAGTTGTGACCGTATCTTGGTGAAACTTAGTAGTGGGTCGGCCTGTTGAATTATCATTACAAGTGTATTGTATTCACCTTTCGGTAAACCAACAACTAATTGGAGTACCATCTTGGTTTCTGAAACAGAATTCCCGATGTTGGATAATTGGTCGGCTATGAGTTTCAGTTGTTTGCAATATTTGGATATGTTATTAAAGTTCTCGAGATGCGTATTGTTGAATTGCTCCTCCAAATACACTGCCCGAGTATTTTTATTGTCCTGAAAGATTTCTTCCAACCGTTCCCAGAGGTCACGTGTCGTAGCACCTATTTTCATGATAGTACACAATAAGTCTTTTGAGATGGTGCCGTATATCCACTATTTGACGATGGCGTCAAGGCGACGCCATGTCGATTCGGCAACGTCGGTGAGACGAGGAACAGAGTCATCAATATGGTCGAGCACGTTGTACGCATATGCATGGATATAGAACAGTTTTTCCACATGGAATATTGACAGTCTTCTTGATTAAGAATTATAGGGATAAAGTTCTTGATGTTGGTAACGGCGAAAGCCGGGTGAAAAGAAGACGATGATCGTTGAGAAGGGTTGTCAAAAGTACCAGTGGAGGAACCGAATTTGTGAGGGAAGACATGGTGGTTGCCAGGTTGTCCGTCGATCGAAGGGAAAAAAAGACCCGAGATAGGGGTGGGTTATCGGCGGCTTTGTGAGAGAGAGGAGAGGAAAGTAGGGTTTAGGCTCTGATACCATGAAAGATAGAATAATTTCCCTTGGGGATTCTTTTCATTATTCACAATATATATAGTTGTATAAAGGTTGATTCCTAATACAGTACGAATCCTAACTTACCTTAAATGGTTGATTCCTAATATAATAAGAATCCTAAGTTACCTTAAATATACATCTATCATAATTACAAAATATACGGTGAATATTCAGAGAATATTCGCTAATAAAGAGGAAGAACTTGTCTCTATATAAGGAGGTCATTATGATGAATGAAAAGCAAGAAAAAATTCTCCCATTATTCTTCTTCTCACTAAATTTCCGTTCTCTCTTGATTTTAATATGGTATCATAGCCTCGTTAAAAGAACACGAAAATCCTAAATAATGACTGGGTGAAGGAGAAACCAGCAATAAAAATAAAGGAATCACCGGTGAAGAAAATAAAATTCAAAGAAAGACAATCTCTCCTTATGACATTATGTCAAACGATAATCTTGGAATTATGTTGACACAAGTCTAATTGAAGGGAGAGAATCATGAATAATGAGCTAGATCCATAAGGACGGCCCTAAGAGCAAGGAAGAAATTCGGCTTCGTTGATGGTACAATCAAGAAGTCGGATGAAGAGTCATCGGACTTAGAAGATTGGTGGACTATAAACTTTTTGTTGGTGTCATGAATTCGCAACACCATCGAACCAACGCTTCGCTCAACGATTTTGCATAAAGAGGAAGCAGAAGAATTATTGATGAGCATCCGGGAGCGGTTCACTATTATCAACGACCCTCGGATGCAACAACTGAAGGAAGAACTTGTGGAGTGCAAGCAAAAGGGAAGGACCATAGTGGATTATTATGGAAAACTAAGTTATGGGGAGAATTGGCAAACTACGAACAGATTCCGACTTGCAAGTGCGGAACGTACATGTGCAATATGGGGATGATCTTGGAAACCAAAAGAGAAGAAGAAAAAGTACATATTATACTCTTGCGATTGGATGAGGAAATGTATGGAATAGTGAGATTGAACATACTGGCCCAGGAACCGTTGCCATCATTGAATAAAGTCTATTTGAAGCTAGTGCAAGAAGAGTGTGTGAGAGGACTGACACGAAAAATGGAAGAATAGAGTGAAACGTGGCCTTTGTCGTACAAGGGAGAAATCCTTACCGTGACCAAGGTGAAGGGAAGAACGATGGTGCATTCTGCACACATTGCAAGAGATTCAAAAACATTGTGGAAAGATGTTTTCAACTCATTAGATATCCGAAATAGTAGCCAGGAAAATAAAAAAGAGATGGAAAATTCGGAAGAAGAAGACTAGGACAACAACAACAACAGAGGAGAAGCCCGGGATCTGGTCACGGAAGAGGCAGCTACCGGACTAACACAGTTATTGTCAAGGTTACACAAGCTGAGATAGAACTGATGAACACAGACAGGATAAGACCTTACAATCTGAGTGAGGAGATCCGAAAAATGGTGATTCACGTGTTGAATTCACAAGGAATAAATCTGAATGACAAGATAGATGGTAAGACCAAAAACTCATCCTAGATTATTGACTTCGGAGCTACCAATCATGTGACAGGTAATTCAGAGAAACTGTGCGATTAACGGGACATTCATGAGTGTCCGGTTGGACTTCCGAATGGAAGTAGCTTGGTGGCTATAAAAGAAGGAACAACCAGGATGAATGACAGGATATAGTTGAAGAATGTTCTTTATGTTCCGAATTTGACATGCAATTTTATTTATGTGTCGTAACTAGTTGATTATTTATATTGTGACATGAAATTTAATAAATTATGTGTGCTATATTGGACTCCACCACGAGGAAGTTGATTGAAAAGGGTGAGCATTGAGGTGGACTTTACTATTTTCGAAATGTGTCGCTGATACGAGTTATGAAGGCAAAGGCAGTTGATTGGTTCGATATTTGACACAAACGATTAGGTCATCCTTCCGCACAAGTAACAAAGTATATTACGACATTAGGCTTAAAGGAGAATGATGATTTATTGGATAGAGAATGTGATGTATGTCAACGAGCAAAACAAATGAGAAATGTTTTTTCTTTAAGTGAGAATGTTGCTTCGGATACTTTTGAGATAATCCATTGCGATTTATGGGAACCATATAGGACCCCTTCCTCTTGTGGTGCTTCATATTTTTTTACTATTGTGGATGATCGTTCATGAGCTGTGTGGATCTTTCTCTTAGTTGATAAGAAAGAAGTATCCCAAACCTTGAAGAATTTCTTCTCTCTTGTGAAAAGGCAGTTCGGAAAAAGGGTGAAGATAGTTAAAAGTGATAACGAAACTGAGATCACGTGTATGAAGACTTACTTCTTCGAACATGGAATTATGTTTCAAGCATCTTGCACATGGACACCTCAGCAGAATGGAAGAGTCGAAAGAAAACACCGTCACATTCTTAATGTGGTGCGAGCATTGAGATTTCAAGGCCATCTTCTGATTAAATTATGGGGAGAATGTGTTTTGACTGCGAGATATTTGATCAATAGAACACCATCTCGATTTTGAATGGAAAAACCCCTTATGAAATTTTATATGGGGAGGGGCCTCATTATGATCACTTAAGGGTGCTAGGGGCACTATGTTATGCACACACAAAAGAAAGAACAATAGACAAGTTTGAGAGTCGGAGTCGTATGTATATTCTCTTGGGATACCCCTACGGACAAAAAGGTTGGAGACTGTATGACTTAGAAAATAATGAATGTTTAGTCTCAAGAGATATGGACTTCTATGAGACTAAGTTCCATTTTGCCGTAGGAACAAATAACTTGACTGACAACATAGAAGGATCCAGGACGAAACAAATGATGAAAGGAATCAACACATTTTTTAATAAGAACAAACAAATAATGTAGGTGCGAACAAAGCTCGAATAGAAGAAATTTAGACACTGGATACCGAACCTACGAATCAGCCATAATTACACCAGACATATGCTAGTCCAAATAATGAAAATGTGGAAGAAGTACAGACGGAAGGTACCCGGGCCAATGAATTCCACCGGAGGAATAATTAGGTTAAGGTAAACATCAGAAGCATGACTCGGTTCAATTATGTGACTAGGTTACTGAAACATTCCGGAAAGAAATTTCATCAACGAGTTCGCCCGATCCTCAGCAACCCTCAGGTGCGCTTTATCCATTGTTCATATATATTCTATAATAATTTTTCCTCGCTACACCAAATCTTCATTGCAGTAATTACCTCAAGAAATGAACCAAAATCCTTCTCGGAGGCTATGAAAAAGGAATGTTGGAGAAAAGCCATGCAACAAGAAATCCAAGCATTAGAGGATAATGACACATGGACATTGGAAACATTGTCGTCGGATAAGAAAGCACTCAGATGTATATGGGTGTACAAGATCAAATACAACTCGAATGGAATAATTGAATGATATAAAGCTCAGTTGGTCATTCTCGATAATAAGCAAGAGGAAGGTATTGACTACAATGAAATGTTTGCTCCGGTTCTGAAAGTAGTGACCGTTCGGACCTTCTTAGCAGTAGCGACCGCTCGGTATTAGGAGTTGCGTCATATGGATATTCATAACGCCTTTTTGCACGGCAAACTGGCGAAAGAAGTTTATATAAAATTACCACCAAAATTCCGTGTGTCTAGTCCGGGGAAAGTATGTCGACTCTAAATTTTTTTGTATGGGCTGAAACAAGCTCCACGGTGCTGTTTTACAAAATTATCAAGTGCCTTGATAAAATATGAGTTCAAATAGTCATACTCCGATTATTCTCTCTTTACGATGCACCAGCGAAATATATAACTTAACGTCTTAGTTTATGTGGATGACTTGATTATCTCCGAAAATTACCATGGTGTCATTGCACGATTCAAAGACTATCTCCGAGCTTATTTTCACATGAAGGATTTGGGTCCCCTAAAGTATTTTCTGGGGTTGAAGTTGCGTGTGGACCAACTGGATTATTCCTTTGTCAACGGAAGTATGCATGGGACATAACCTCTGAGTCTAGGCTACTGGGAGCAAAATTAATTAAAACTCCCATGAAACAGAATCACAATCTGGCGTTGGCCAAATGAGCTAATTTAAAAGATCCGGAACTATACCGACGTCTGATCAGTATATTGATATACCTCAGTTTTACGTGATCGGAGTTGTCTTATTGTGTACATGTTCTGTCCTAATTCATGCACCAACCGAAGGAAGCGCAATGGAGAGCCGCCCTCCGAGTGGTAAGATATTTGAAAAAAAACCTGGGCAAGGAATTGTGTTAAGTAAAGATTGTGATCTCCAATTGTATGAGTGGTGTGATGCGGACTTGGCTGGTCCGTTGACCCGAAGATCGCTCACCGGTATCATGGAAAACCAAGAAGCAGCACGTTGTCTCTCGCTTGTAAGCAGAAGCGGAATATCGTTCAATGGCAATAACGGTATGTGAATTAAAATAGTTGAAGGGAATCCTGTATAGCTTGGGCGTTGAACATAACTCTCTAGTGAAAATGTACTGTGATAATCAAGTGGCGTTGTATATTGCATGAAATTCGGTGTTTCACGAATGGACTAAACATATTGAAGTTGACAGTCATTATGTACGGGATGCACTCCAATCTGGTATAATACTTTTGAGTTATGTTTCAACCAACGAGCAATTTGCCGATGTGCTTACAAAAGCTTTGGGCAAATCATAACATGAATATTTACTTGACAAGTTGGGTATTCGAGATCCCCATGCTTCAACTTGAGAGGGGTTATTGAGAGAACACGGAAGCCGACCAGTTGTGTCCGTGTGGAACATGACAAATTAAGTTGTCTAATAGTTTTATTTTTGGTAGAATCTTATTCTAAGTCTAATAGTTTATTTTTTGAAAATTATAATTATGGTAGTTTTATTAGAACAGAGTTTTCTTGTTAGACTAGGAAAATGAAGAACTTACCTCTATATAAGAAGGTCATTGTGATAAATGAAAAGTAAGAAAAAAAATTCTCATTATTCTTCTTCTGTCTAAATAGAAAAAATTATCTCATTATTCTTCTTCTGTCTAAATTTTTGTTCCCTTTTGATTTTAACACTTCCGATATTTGGACGGACTCTAATAGTAATTTTGATTCTATCGTGATATTTCTCTGTGTTGCAATTGAAATCGAGAATGGAGGTGACTTCAAAACATGTGTTTATAGTTGGTCATTTGATCAATTAGCAATAATCTATTCGATTACTCTTTAACTTACAGCTTTAAAAGATACACTTCTCAACCAGATGTTACTACATAATTGATTGTATGTTAATGAGTTTATTTTAAAAAGTACTTATTAAATGTGCTTTTTGAAAAAGTGAATTGGTAGAGTAGCGATTTATGTTTGGTTAAACCATTAAGAAATGCTTTTGTTAGTAGTTTATGTTCGGTCAATACTTTTAAAAAATGCTTTTAAATGTCAATTTACGGGGAAAAAATACTACTACTAATTTTAATTTGGATATAGCTAATCCTGTCCGAAAGAAAACACTTATTTTTTTTTAGAGAAATTTAATTCTTTTTCTCCTTTTTATGTAATAGCTTGAAATTAGTTTCTGCTACTATTCAAAAGTATGTATTTCTTCATTAAAAACCGGGTCAAACATCTTCATTCTATAAAATAAATATTATTCTTTAAAAATAAGCACTATTGACCTTTCTCAAACTTGGCCAAACAAGCAATAAATCAATCTCTCCACACAAAAAACTTCTAAACAGAAGAGTTTTTACAGTGATGAATTGGACTATTATCTAGTCCGGTCCAGTATCAATTTATATCAACGAAAACGACCAAACAAAACCCTTTAGTAAGATTTGAATCCAATAACAGAACATAATAAAGATAATAAAAAAAAAAAACGAAATTCTGCTATCATAGACTAGTTATGTTTAACTTAATTGAATCTAGGAGTTTTTGTTTTTTGTTTTTAATTTTGTACCTTTTACCCTAGAGTTGGAGTAGCACAGGTTCTGATGCATTATTTTTCTTATGGTTTTTCCAGACTTAACTTTGCCTAGATAATTTCGCAAAGTGTAACCTGTTTAATACTTAGATAAAGGTAGAAAGTTAAGATACATAGACACTCAATTTTAAAATAATCAAACAATGATAAATTACCTAACTTAGATTTGTCATCTGGATATATCACAAGATTTGTTCAAAGGATTTATATAGTTTTCGCCAAATAATTTGGATTGTGCAACTTATTGATTGTTGATGTTCGGCGTAGTTTTGTCTGTTTTCAGATCTATTAACTCGCATTTTTACCTCTCTTTGATAATAGAATATGGCCAACATAGCTTGAATTTTGAATTTATATGAATGTGGTGTTAATGTGATTTATTAGGAATAATTCAAGTTAATTTTGAGGCAAGTTGAGTTCAAACTTCAAGTTTGGACCAAGCCCAAAAGTAAGGCCCAATGTGAATATTATCTTGCTACAGCAAGTGTAGCGGGCAAAGCGACTAATTTGCACTGATTGTTCCTTTTCGGATGTTTAGTGAATGATCCACTTTTTATTTTTATTTTATAATTTATGGACCTTTTAGATATGATTTAAAATTTATTTTGAGCAAACTGAAGATGATATGAGAAAATGTTTTATCTATTAGATTGTCACAACCAAAATTTTCTAAGTCGTGATAGCACCTACACCCTATTTGGTAGGCGCACCATTTCATATTTTAACCCATTTTCATTATTATCATGCATAAAGTAAGAATAAACAGTGATAAATTAAAAGATGTCTTGCATACAACATAAATACGGAAGATACATTTGAAATATTTCAAAAGCCTGATGGTATGAATCAAAAGCACCTAAACTGAAAATAAATTCAAGAGTTTTGATGCCACACTATCTAGATGTGGAAAGATAAATAAAAAAATAGAATCAGAGTCTGGTGCTACGGATCGACCAATAGCTCACCACGAAGCTCCAATCAGCAGGACTCAAATCATCATGTCATAATCATCTAGTACTCACGTAAAGACATGCACATAAAAGTGAAACAAATGTAGTATGAATACGAGAAACACTTGTACTCAGCATCTCTCATGATTGTTCCCAAGGAAGTAGTGTCGAGGGTTGATTTTAAAATGTTTTCTTCTATACTTTGAGAAGTGTTAATCTCAACATATATTCATAAATAAAATGAAGCATGATTAAGCTAAATCTCATAAATCAACAGTTAGACGGGATAAGTATGATTCAACTCAGAATCCAATAATAAGCTCAACAACCTCAACAATATCATATATAAATGGAATGGGATGCAATGTCCATGTATATACCACTGGTATATACACCAACTCCAACGGAGGTGTCAGGTGTGCAACCCAATTCTGTTGTGGCATGCAACCGGATTTAATCATAAAACTTTGGAGGGGTGCAATCGAACCGAGGACCTATCAATTTCCAATAATAACATTATGCATGAAATGTATCTAGGCAATCTCAATATCACATGAGTACAAGGTATCCAGAATGATGCATCAATAAGCGATCAGTTAATATGATAATCATTTAAAAGCATGAATGCCAATCAATCATATCATCTTACCCGCCATGTCATAACCTTATGATTCATCTTCAAATGTAATCATGGACATTCATTTAAAAGAATGAATGTCATATGCACCATGAGGCATATATACTTTACTAACAATGCATCTAGTCAACTTTTCATTTTATCACAATTGTACGAGTTATATGGAGTGATGTATGAACACATAATTATTTTTCTACTCAATCAAAGCATGTTTCAGCATTCATGGATTTCATCAATCAATCATATAAATTATCACATAACCGGCTAGTATCCATAACATGACAACGGTACAAGCATAAGTATTTGTCACCTCATAAATGCGGGACCCCCTCTTTTATCCTTAATCCTTATTATCATTAAATTAACAAAAAAATCCTCCAATTGCGGTCAAAGATCAAATTACCTCGATCAGGGTGAATCTTTAAGTCTTTCAAAAGATCTATCGCGTCCGAATTCACCAAACGAGTCCAATCTATTTAAAATAGTAATCTACGAGTCTAACGATACCCATATTGCTAAATAAAATAATTCGGACTAAAAAGTCAATCCTTAGCCTCGGGGATTAATATTAGAAATTTCTTTTAAAATCGATTACCCATTCCTTAGGGATTATATGTCTGAAATTTAAGCCCAAAACGACTTCGAACCACTCTCCAAGTCATCAAATTTTACTCTCTTAAGTTTTAGACTAAAAAGTCCCAAACCACCAACCAAATTATGGATTAATTCACTAATTAATGAGTGTAATCAAGTTGTAATACAAATTTGAGGTTAGATTGTTACCTCCACGTTAAAATAAGAATTACGCCATAAAAATCGATCATATAAGAGTATTGAATTAATGACAGAAAGTCAGATTTTTAATACCCAATTCTAGCCGCATTTGCGAACCTTCACATTTACGGACATTCACATTTGCAGCCAATAACCGCTTTTGCGGATGCACCAGTACCACCAATAACGGTCAAGGTAAAATGGTCATAACTCTCTCATACGACTTCAGAATTTGACAATTCTTGTTGTTATGATTCTAAAATCACGATACGGATCTAATGATTCAATAAAAATACAATTTAGAGCTCATTTACTTAATATGATACTGTTAATTCTCAAAACAATGCATAACCATCAAATACGTTCTCAACACAAACAAACCTTTGTCTGAAACTTATCGGAATATAACCAAAACTTGCGGGAAAAAAAATGTAAAACCGTCATACTAACCTGATGTAACTTTCAATTCATGAATCTGAGCTCATTTAATCAACTACTTGGCCGTGGTCAACTCTTAACTTTTAATTCTACTAGAATGCAACTCAAGTGTCCGAATCACTTTCGAGTCCCTCAGGATTTATCCAAGTTCTCCAACAATGTCATAAATCACCATTCACAAACCTCGATTTCGAGTCTATTTACTTTGGTCAACTTTTATTTTAGTTTTTTCTCAAAACCTTTATATTTTTAATTTTCTTATCTGATACGCACTCGGTTGCCTAAGGAACTGTTCCAACCATCCCCGCAAGTCATAATATGTATGTCGAACCTGCAATAAGTGTCCTTTAGCAAAAAAAGGGTTTTAATACTCAAAACAACCGGATTGGTCGTTACAAAAATTGAGAAATATGTGAGCAAACATCAGACCCGAGTCTAATATTATATACAAGGGTAATTTTTAAGAGATATATTTGCACAACTTTTAAAAATAAGTAAAAAATGTAAATGGTAACCTTAAAAGGGACTTTTATGTAAATCGTCTGAGCAAAGCTACATGGCTGATTTTGTCCAAGGATATATTTCGTGTAGTATATAAGTAAAATTTCAGAGATCGTAGGGGATTCTTATGGGGGATCTTCACTTGATACGCAGAAACACACGCTGAAGGAGCAACACACGACAACAACAACTTGTAGACTTCAACGCCTAGTTTTCTTTTCTTTTTTTCTTCTGATACTTCTGTAATTTTTTATTTCTCGAGTTATAAAACACTAGCGTGAATGTTGAATTTCTGATGTTATTTTGACAGATTAATTTATTGGTATTGGGTTATTTATTCATATGACATGCATAATTATTTAATCATTTGGCCAACAATTAAATACTATATATGAGTCTTGAATTAAACTTGAAAATGGAAATTCTTTATTGCGATAGAATTGAGTAGAGTGCGTTCTTGAACCCATGCATTAGACTTCAAATGTGAACACGATTGAAGTGTGATGGATTCTAATGAGGAGAAGGAATGTGACTTCAGAGACAGGGTTAAGCCCAAGTTGATACCATAGCCTCCAATCATGGAACGCTTCAACCTTGATATTTTATAGAATGACGAAAAACAGGAGACACAAGCCAGCCGTGGCAGCGGTTTCCCAACCATTGTCACGATCAAACCTTAAGGATTGTCAGTCAATGATCCTTCATGGAAACAATAGCTCACAAGTGCATTGTTGTTGTGATTGACGACTGTTGGTATCCTTATCGATGTTTGGACTGTTGGCTTTTGTGCTGGTTGAGAATGGGTGGGGATATGGGGTCTGTTTGTCCATGTGGTGTGATAAAATGGATGTGATTATGGGTTGCTGACTCGGTGAAAGGTGGGAGCTGACGCTGAGGATGGTTGCATATTTTGAAATAAGGGTAGGTTCGTTTTCAGGGGGCTCCATGCAGGTTGTCGGGATCTTGGTATTGAAAAAAGAGGGAAGAGTTGAGTTTGTTGAAGTAGAGATGTCAACCATGGGTTGTTTTCTATGTTTTCCATCCCAATAGGAGTCCCTTCATCACCATTTGGGCTAAGTAGATCAGATCTTCTATTTATATTATTAT
Source organism: Anisodus tanguticus (assembly GCA_034509755.1). NCBI lineage: Eukaryota > Viridiplantae > Streptophyta > Magnoliopsida > Solanales > Solanaceae > Anisodus > Anisodus tanguticus. The sequence continues at coordinate 21,597,045 of CM067545.1, forward strand.
ATTATACCCATTGAGCTGAAGGCTCATACTTAGAGCTTGCCCCATCAATCCATCTTCCAACCATGATTAGAGAACATGGTTTTGTGGTAGAGAGGGTGTTGTGAACAATAAAGGAGTCTAGTTTAACTTCATCGAGGTAGTATTAAAATTCTAGTTCGTAATCCTATTGTTGGTTTCTTACCCAAACGTTTCTCCTCGTTCCGTGGTATCTCATGTAGTAGCTGTTTATTGGTAGTGTTGGAATTTGAGTTAAAGCTTTTGTGCTTATAACTGTTAGATGAGCAGTTAGTAATTCATTTGAGTTCAAGTGTATGAATTTATAGATGTTAAATACATGTGTATATTGTGTATATTGGTCTTGGTTTTGGTCTCCAAGTTACTCTTGGTTTTGGCTGAATTGTACCATGTAATTTATAGTAAATATTTAGTATCCTAGTTTAGGTAATGTTGTAATATAATTAGTATTATACACTTACCATAATTATTGTATTACCATAAATATATAGTTAGTATGCAAGTAGAATAAGGTTTTAGGAATAGAATATGAATATGATTCTCCTATTATGGAAATATGTAACTTGTTTATATAGTCTTTCAATTAATGAAAATAATCAATGAGATTATTTCTTTCATGGTATCAAGAGACTAGGTCTTGCTTCCGCCCTTGCTCTCGGTTTTTGTGCCATTTCTCGGCCACAACCGTCTCCGTTTCCCGTCCCCCTTCACCGGAATTCGTGATATTATTTACCTCCACTCTTCCCAAATTTCCCCTCCTCTCCCTTTGTTCTTTCATATGTCTAAGAACAATTTTCATCCTACCCTCATGGTTTCTAACATCAAGAACAACATCCCTATTGTTCTTGAGATGGAAAACGTCCAATATGCGACGTGGGCGTAATTATTTAAAATTCACGCTATCTCCCATCAAGTCATCCATCACATAATTCCTCCCGCTGCACCTATTCCCGCAGAGGATCCGCAGTTATGGATTACTTTTGATGCTACCGTTCTCCAGTTGATTTATTCCACTATTTTGGTTGACCTCTTACAGACGATCATTGAGCCGGACACTACGGCTATGGCTACCTGGAATAGATTGCGTGATATATTCAAAGATAACCAACATTCACGTGTTGTCACACTCGAGCAGGAATTCTCTCAAATTCGCATGGAAGAATTTCCAAACGTGTCTGCATATTGCAAGAAACTCAAAGAGTTAGCAGACCAACTCCGTAACGTTGGCGCACCTGTGATAAATAATCGTCTGGTTCTACAATTGGTTGTCAGCCTTTCTGAGGCCTATAATGGCGTTGGGACTCTCCTTCGTCAAAGAAATCCACTTCCAGCTTTTTATCAAGCCCGTTCCATGCTTACTTTGGAAGAAGCCGGTTTGGCTAAGAAAGCGACTACCGGAGCAAGCCCTGTAGTCATGATAACGTCCTCTACAAATTCTTCGGGTTTTGTTGATAATTCGGGCCAAAACCGTGCTCATGGTGGCAGCAAAAATAATGGTAAAAACCGCAGGGGAAAACGCGACGGTTCCGGTGGACAACAATCCGGTAGTGGGCCCCGTCCAGTCAATAGTGGGCCACCTCCCTACTGGTCCCAGCCGTGGGGCCTATGATAGTGGGGTTGCGGCTGGGGTGGGGCAGGTGCAGTGGGTCGTGGCCCAACAACCCCTATTTTCCAGGGCCTTCCAACGGGCAGTGGGCTGGACAGCCCCAATTCAGGCCCAACAATCAGGTTTCTTCCTCTCGGTTCAGCACTGGGCTGGGGCAGCAGGGGTGGACTTCTTGGGCCTCGGCCCACACAAGCATTCTCGACAGTGGGCCCCACACCGACATTGGGGCCGCAATGCACACGCTTGAGTTGATACAATCGGATCCAAATTGGTACATGGACACCGGCGCGATGACACACATGACTTCCGATCAAGGTACTCTCTTGTCTTATTCCAATTTGAGCAACCCTCGTGGTATAATTGTTGGTAATGGTAACTCTATTCCAATTCAGGGTTATGGTCATAAAACTTTGTCTCCTCCCAATCCACCCCTTATCTTGAAAAATACTTTACATGCCCCCAAATTGATTAAAAACTTAGTGTCTGTCGAAAATTCACCACTGACAATTCTGTTTCTGTTGAATTTGATCCTTTTGGTTTCTCTGTGAAGAATTTCAAGACGGGGAGTCCTTTCATGAGGTGTGATAGTAGGGGAGGTCTTTATCCTATCACACCCGTTTCAGTCCATCGAGTCCAGCCTTGCCGTCAGCGTTTGCAGCCCTTGCTCATTCCTTGTGGCATGCTCGGCTTGGTCATCCGGGATCTTCTATTTTGTCGTCATTACATAAAAATGATTTTATTTCATGTAAGGGTATGAATAGTACTCTAAATTGTCAGTCTTATTCTTTAGGAAAAATTGTTAGGTTGCCATTTGTAGACTCAAATTCTCATACTTTAATGCCATTTGATATTATTCATAGCGACCTATGGACGTCTCATGTTCTTAGTTCTTTGGGTCATCGGTATTATGTTCTCTTTTTGGATGATTATTCTATGTTTTTATGGACGTTTCCGATTGCGAATAAATCTCAAGTGTTTTCCGTCTTCTTAAAATTTAGAGCATTCATTAGAACCCAATTCGAACGAGAAATAAAAAATATCCAGTGTGATAATGGCAAAGAATATGACAATGGGGTGTTTCGAAAATTCTGTGCTAATAATGGGATCAATTTTCATTTTTCTTGTCCTCATACATCTTCACAAAATGGGAAAGCCGAACGCAAAATTCGTTCCATAAATAACATTGTCCGCACTCTCTTAATTCATGCTTCTGTACCCGCTTATTTTTGGCATCATGCTCTTCAAATGGCTACATATCTCCTTAACATAATTCATTCCAAAGGTCTGACATATTCTTCCCCCCCCCCCTTCAAATTTTATATAATAAGACTCCTTCTTATTCTCATCTTCGGGTTTTTGGGTGCTTGTGTTATCCGTTATTCCCGTCCACCACAATTAACAAACTTCAGGCCCGGTCTACTCCGTGTGTGTTTTTGGGTTTTCCGTCTAATCATCGTGGTTACAAATGCTTTGATTTATGCTCCAAGAAAATCATCATTAATCGCCATGTAATTTTTTATGAAACCCAATTTCCATTTACTAAAGTTAATACTCCCGAGCCTAGTTCGTATAATTTTTTAGATGATGAAATATCCCCGTATATTACTCACCATTTTTTGGACATGTCCCGCACCCAAAATTCTCCAACGGGCCCACTGGTCCCACTGGCCCCACTGGTCCATTTCACACTACCGTCACTGGATCAGTTCCAGCGATTGGGCCAGTCCAGCCCACCTGGAGGCCGGTCCGGTTCCGGCGCGATTATCGTCTTGGGCCAGCAGGCCCACTACCTGCTGGCTAGTCCATCCCGAGCCCATAAAATTCCCAAAATCCACCCACTTCTTCCTCAAGTCATAGACCGGTCACTCGGAGTCAGCGGGGTGTTTTTAAACCAAAGAGATATTTTAATTTAAATTTTAATGTTCTTAAATCACCCTTACCCCGTACTCTTGTGTCTGCGTTAAATGACCCAAATTGGAAAATTGTTATGACCGATGAATATAATGCTCTTATTGATAATAAGACGTGGGAGTTGGTGCACCATCCTTTTGGTATTAATATTATTAGGTCTATGTGGATTTTTGCTCACAAGGAAAATTCAGATGGTTCATTTACACGACATAAGGCGCGACTTGTGGGTGATGGTAAGACTCAGCAGGTTGGGGTGGATTGTGGTGAGACATTTAGTCAGGTGGTCAAGCCTGCTACCATTCGCACTGTACTCAGCTTGGCTCTTTCGAAAGCATGGCCTATTCATTAGTTAGATGTAAATAATGTTTTCCTACATGGTGATCTCAAGGAAACAGTTTATATGCATCAGCCGTTGGGATTCAGGGATCCCAAACATCCTCATCATGTCTGTTTGTTGAAGAAGTCCTTATATGGGCTTAAGCAGTCTCCACGGGCCTGGTATACAAGGTTTGCTGACTATGTTTCGACTATTGGGTTCACTCACAGCAGGTAAGATAATTCCTTGTTCATCTACCGTCGTGGTTCGTCCTTGGCCTACATTCTGTTGTATGTGGATGATATCATTTTGACTGCCTCTTTCGATGCCTTACGCCAGTCTATTATGACCATTCTCAACTTTGAGTTTGCTATGAAAGACTTAGGGCCCTTGAGTTACTTTTTGGGGATTGTCGTCACCCGTCATTCCGATGGATTATTCTTGTCTCAACGGAAGTATGCAGCTGAGATCATCGAGAGGGATGGGATGTCATCCTGTAAGTCCACTTCCACTCCAGTTGATACAAAGCCCAAGCTTAGTGTCGCGGCCGGCGTACCCTACGAGGATCCGACCCGCTATCGCAGTCTTGCAGGGGGCCTTCAATATCTTACCTTTACGAGACCGAAAATTACATATGTTGTCTAGCAGGTGTGTTTGTTCATGCATGATCCCAGAATTGAGCACATAAATGCCCTCAAATGCATCATTTGGTTTATTCAGGGTACACTTGACTACGGTTTGCATTTATATCCTTCCTTGACGTCCACACTTGTCTCGTATACAGATGCTGATTGGAGTGGTTGTCCCGACACGAGACGGTCTACGTCAGGCTATTGTATGTTTCTTGGAAACAACTTGGTCTCTTGGTATGCAAAGCGTCAGTCGACTCTATCCCACTCAAGTGTCGAGGCTGAATATCGAGGGGTAGCTAATGTGGTTTCGGAATCATATTGGTTACGTAATTTGCTTTTAGAGCTTCATTGTCCCATTCAGAAGGCAACCTTGGTTTATTGCGATAATATTAGTATCATCTACATTTCTGGTAATCCGGTTCAGCACCAACGCATTAAGCATATCGAGATGGACATTCACTTTGTCCGTGAAAAGGTTGCTCGGGGTCAGGTACGCGTCTGTCATGTCCCGTCAAGATATCAAATTACAGACATCTTTACAAAGGGTCTTCCCTCGGTCCTTTTTGAATATTTTAGGGACAGTCTCAGCGTTCGAAGACTGCCCGCTATGACTGCGGGGGGTGTTAAATATACACAATATACATGTGTATAATGTGTATATTGGTCTTGTTTTTGCTCTCCAAGTTAATCTCGGTTTTGGCTGAATTGTACCTTGTAATCTATGGTAAATATTTAGTATCCTAGTTTAGGTAATGTTGTAATATAATTAGTATTGTTCACTTACCATAATTATTGTATTACCATAAATGTATAGTTAGTATCCAAGTAGAATAAGGTTTTAGGAATAGAATAGGAATAAGATTCTCCTATTATGGAAATATGTAACTTGTATATAGTCTTTCAATTAATGAAAATAATCAATGGGATTATTTCTTTCAATAGAGTTGGTTATATATTATATATAGAGGTGTCTATAAGATCATGAAGTAGTCTTCCATGTAGGAGTCATATTCATACATTTAATGCTAATCAGATTTTATTCCATATGAAATTTGGTATGTACTTTTGATGCTTTTAAGTGTACAAAATTTTCAAGGGCATGGCACTAATTGTTGAGGAAAGACATTCTTCTGAGAAGGTCTTATTTTGATATCCATGTTTACGAGGTACTCATTTTCTCTCCTCTTTCTCCCTTTTCTCTCCCCTCATCTATCGCCCTTCCTTTTTTGTCTTCTACTTGGCGCAATTGCCCAACCCTAGACAACGAACATGCAACGCCAGCGAGCACAACCGACGGTACCACTTCATTATCACCCGCGACCACACCTTTTCTCTCTCTTTTTCTTCCCTCTATTCTCTGCCCCTCTCTCCTTCTGTTATATTTCCCTTCCCTTCCCTCCCCCCTCTCCCTTTCCTCAAGCCACTCCTAAGGCAGTCACCCAAAACTAACCCTACCGAGGAGACAACTAATGGACAGTGGTAGTGGCTCATGAAGGAGCATGTATTAATGTTTTGGCAACTCCGACTGCAATCCAGATTCTATCTTTCTTGATTTGTTTCGAAGTTAAATTTTCTTGCTAGTATTTTATTATTAACTCTATCCTTTATCAGTTTTGGACTTTAGTTTTACATTACCACATTCATTCTAGGCTAGCCGCTTATTTTAGTGAATATCTTAGTATATTCTTACGCAGTTTACATTTAGGTTATGGTGAATGATTGTAGACTAGGGTCATGTCCTCGATCGGGTGGGTGGGGTTAGGGTTAGAGGAGGCATGTGGGTAAAGGGAGCGCCTAGGCCGATAGTAGGGTCTTGGAACATACAGACTTTGACGGGGAAGTCCATTGAGTTGTGAAGATTCTCAAGAAGAGAAAAATTAATATAGCTTGTGTCTAAAAAAATCAAATGGGTGGGAAAGAAGGAACAGGATGTGGACAGGTTTAAGTGTTGGTACTCAGGATGCTTGAGCAATAAAAATGGAGTAGGCATTCTTATAGATAGGGATCTTATGGAGCAAGTAGTAAAAGTTGGGGTGGTCAAAGACGGGATGACGACGATTAAGTTAGTCGTTGGAGGATTGACGTTGAATATTATTAGTGCATACGCACCACAAACAAGATTGGACTAGGAGGATAAGAAGCCATGTTGGGAGTATTTAGACGAAATTATGAGAGGTATACCGCACACCGAGAAGCTATTCATAAGAGGTTATGACAATGTGCATGAAGGTTTTGGTTGGGAATATGAATGAGGGAGGAGTCTTACTTTTGGAGTTTGCTAAAGCTTTTGAATTGGTAGTAGCCAAATTCAGTTTCTCAAAGAGGGATAAGCACTAGGTAACCTTTTATAGTTTGGTGGCTAAGACTCATATAGATTAACTGCTCCTTAGGAAGGATGATAGAGGTGTTTGTAAAGATATCAAGGTTTTTCCTAGTGGGAATTTTACAACCTAGCATAAGCTCTTGGAGATGGATTCAGAGATTAGGAGGAAGAGGAAGGATAGAGCTTTGTCTGATCGGCCACGGATCAAATGGAGTGGCTTGACTGTGGACAACCGGTATAAGATGGCGAAGAAGGAAGCAAAGTTAGCGGTTACAGTGGCAAAAAGCGGTTTTTGAATACTTGTATGAAGAACTAGAAGACAAAGGCGGAGATAGAAAGTTGTACAATCTTTCCAAGGCGAGAGTGAGGAGGGCCCGAGACCTGAACCAAGTGAAGTGCATCAAGGACGAGGAAGGTAAAATATTGGTGGAGGAGGCACTCATTAGACAGAGAAGATAAACATACTTTTAAAAACTCTTGAATGAAGAGAGGCAGCGACATTGCGTTGTGTGAGTCAGAGCACTTTGAGAGTCGTCGCAATCTTGGATACTATAGTTATATAAAGGTTTAGGAGGTTAAGGGTGTTATTCGTAGGATCATGAGCAGGGTAAGAGCGACCGAGAGAGATGAGATCACAATGGAATTTTGGAAGAGCACGGGAATGACAGGTATGGAGTGGTTTACAGGATTATTTAATTTCATTTTTAAGATGGCCAAAATGTCGAAGAATGGACGGGGAGTACAATGATTTCATTGTACAAGAACAAGGATTACATTCAGGATTGCAACAACTATAGGGGTATTAAGTTTCTAAGTCACATTACGAAATTGTGAGAGAGGGAGGTGTAGATAAGTGTGAGAAGGGGTGTATCTATTTCTGATAACCAATTCAGATTAATTCCAGGGTGATCAACTATAGAAGTCATTCACCTTGTAAGGAGATCGGTGGAGAGATAACGTTTAAATCCACTCTATTAATTAGAAGTGTACATAGTCTTATGTAATACAATTAACTCAACTATGAGTCAGGGTCGAATCTCACATAGGACAAGAGGTAGGCGATCAAGCAAATTAGGAATGTTCACCAACTATGCTAAGCCAAACACTTAAAGGTTGTTTAGAGAGAAAATTACATCTAATGCAAAAATGTAGAGTAACCTAGAAAGCAAATAAAATGATCAATGGCTACAAGCATGGAAACAAAGGAAATTACTCTCAAGTAACGATTCAATATATTTCACGATTTACAAATAATGACAAATTTATGTTAGTTAGCCTCAAATAATGACTCTAATTTAGCTTCTTCCAAAAACTAACAACACTACCTAATTGAATATCTCTAAAGCAATTAGGAGCATTAAGAACACTCGAGTATGACTACAAGTAGATTCGCCTATTCCTAGGTCGATTCCATTATAAGAAGGTTAACGCCCTAAATGATTGTTAATTAATCTTTCCCACTCTCGAGTTTGCCTCTTCCGAGTTTCAACCGAAATAAATGGGTGAGTCATCGAGTTAGCTACTCCCTTAAGAAACATTAAAGAACAAGAATAATAAAAGAAACAATAATTTACTTCATTAAGAATAGAAATCGTTCAATACATAAGCAAAACAAGAGATTTAATTCAACACTTGATAATTAATATTCCCATAAACAAGATTCAAATGAAGAAATAAAATACTACACACATAGATGTTCAATACAAAGCCAAGAATCCAAGAAATAAAGTAAAGGTTCAAGAAAGTGCTCAACTAAATCTTCAAGACCCAAGTGTGGTGTAAGAACCCTAACTCCCCAAAACTTATGTTTTCTGCTAAAGATGTATTCCAAAATGATCTTGGACAAGTTTTATGTGGTTTGGGATAACAATTGCGAAATTTTAAAATTGCCCAGTAGTCCGCCAAGAAAGCTTCTTCACAATTGCGGAAATCACCCTCGCGATGAGTTGAACTTCATTGACTCGCGGCTGAAATCACGTAGAGTGGTTGACCACATTGACTCTCTCAGTTGTGTGGTCCTACTTCGCGATAACAAAGGGTAATTTTCTGTGAGTTTTCAAGTTCTTCGTTTTAGCTCATTTTTGCCTCGTTTTCACTTGGTTTGATCTCAATTCTCTTCATAACTCAATGCATTTGAAATAATAGAAATATACACCATAATAACATCATATTATAAATAAAAGATACATAACCCAAAATAAAGAGATTAGAATAAGTAGTAAAATCACCACTTATCATGAATCAGTATAGGGAGAAGAAGATAGACTTATATATATTGTTCTATGACCTAAAAAAAGCATGCGAAAAAAGTCTCAAGAAAGATTGTATGGAGATGCTTGGAAGCTAGAGGTATACATGTGGCATACATTAGGGAGATTAAGGACATGTATGATGGATCCAAGACCCAGTTAGGACGATGGGAGGAGACTCGAAGCATTTTTCGGTTGTAATGAGGTTGCACTAGGGATCAACTCTTAGCCTTTTTTTACTTTGGTGATGGATGATTTGGCGCGACATATCTAAAGTGAGGTTCTACGGTGTATTTTAATTCATAAGACATATTATTGATTGACGAGACACGCAGAGGAATTAACTCTAAGCTGGAGGTCTGAAGACAAACCCTGAAGTAGAAAGGGTTCAGGTTGAACAGGACAAAAATAGAATACTTGAAGTACAAGTTCAGTGACGTAATGCAGGAAGCTGGCGTAGAAGTGAGGCTTGATATCCAGGTCATCCACAAGAGAGGAAGATTCAAATATCTTAGATCTATTAATCTAAGAAAATTGGAAGATTGCCGATGATGTCACACATCGTATTAGTGCAGGGTGGAGGCTCGCATTCATAGTCTTGTGTGATAAGAACGTGCCACTAAAAATTAAAGGTACTCCACAGAGTAATGGTTAAACCTAATATTTTGTATCAGGCGGAGTGTTGGATAGTCAGAAACCCTCATGTCCATAAGATGAAAAAGTTAAAAATAAGGATCTAAGATAGATGTATGGGCATACTAGGAGATATAAAATTAGAAATGAAAATATGCGCGATAAGGTGGGAGTGGCCCTCGTGGTGGAAAAGAAAAGGGAATTGAGGCTGAGATAGTTCGGTCATGTGAAGAAGAGATGCACATATTCCCCAGTGCGGAGGTGTGAAAGGTTGACAATTGAGGGTTTAATGAGAGGTAGAGGTAGACAAAAAGTATTGGAAAAAGGTGATTATCCAGAACATGACACATCTTCATCTTACCGAGGGCATGACCTTAGATTGGAGGTTCTAGAGGATAAATATTAGAGTAGGTAGTTGAGTGTTGTCTCTTAGTTTAGTACAAGTAGTAGTAGTATTGTTCTCTTAGTTTCTTACTCTTCGATTTGTATTACTATCTGTTGTTTCTTGTACCATGGTTATCAAAATATTTTGATGTTGTTACTGTCACTTTTGCATAATGTTTTGTTATGTTTTTATTTTTGTTTGTCATGATTCTCTTATTATTTGTTATGTTTTCCAAACAGTTTTGTAATACTTTTTTTGAGCCGAGACCTTTCGAAAATAACTTCTCTAACTTCCAAGGTAGGGTTAAGGTCTACGTACACACTACCCTTCTCAGATCCCACTTGTGAAATGTTACTGGATATGTTATTATTATTGTATTAGTCTAGTTAAGGAAACTAATTGGGTTTGAACTAATTTTGTGGGTTTATTTGTTGTTTGTCTTTATCTGCTAGGTTATTATGTGAGGTGTGATCATGAGGTGCATTCAGGTAAATCTAATTTACATGTCGTAAATACATTGTTAGCATTTAATGTGCTAGTAGGTTGTGTAATATCCTTTTCATGGTTTGGGACTTTTCCCATTGCATTTAGCTTTGTTCTGCAAGTAAAAACATTTGTCCTTGCTCTTCACCGTTTGCCTGTGCTAACAAGTTTGCCGTATGATTTCTATTATCTTGGTTTCCTTTTTTGACGTACATATTATTTCTGCTTTGTTTGAAGTGCACCCCGTTAAGAATTGGTGAGTAAATTTTCTTTATACGTAAATGATCAGCAAAAATAAATATTAGACACTTTAATTATCACATCTATCCAAAATTAATATCCACCCTTTGAAATAATTTTCACAATGTATATTAGCAAGAATAACAGAGAAGCAATAATGACACTGATAATTTTAAGTGGAAATCCTTCTGAATAAGGAAAAAAACCACGGGCCGAAAGGAGCAACGGATATCACTATAATGAGGAATTTTACATTGTATAGTCACGAGTATAAATACTCAAAATTCTACTACACACTCAAAAGAAATAATCATCTTTTGATTTTCCCAACTCACTTCAATATCGCTCACACTCTCTAGTTTTTCTCACAGACTATTTCTTGTTTGTGATGCCTCACTCTTCTTTTCTCTCTATATTTTGGTGTATTATGAATAAATCGTGAGATACCTATTTATAGGAGTGAAAATGCTCCTCTTGATGTCATTAATGACATCACTATGTATGTAGATGTCATGTTTTGCAAACTTTGCCAAACCATTTAATGGTAGGTTGTCAAACTTATGGTTGAAACTGGTCAAACTATTTAATGGTAGGCTACCAACTATGGGATGGACTTCACAAATCTCCCCCTCCAGTCCCACTTATATGGAGGAGGTATCTCCATCTTTTTAGATAGAGCTCATCCCAGCGAGCTTCACACAAAGCTCAAGTTCCTCTATTGGAACACCTTGGTCATCACATCTGCTGCATTTTTATCCGTATGAATTTTTTTCAGCTCCATCATTTTTTCTTCTATCACTTTGCATAGCCAGTGATATCTTACGTTGATGTTTTTCATTCGGGAATGATAAGTGAAATTCTTGCTCAAGTCAATAGCACTTTGATTATCACAGAATACCACCAATTGATCCTGCTTCAAACCGAGTTCATGTATGAATCTATTCATCCAGAGCATATCTTTCCCTGCTTCCATAGTTGCGATATACTCTGCTTCTGTCGTATACATAACGACACATTTCTGCAGTTTGGACTGCCAAGAAATAACTCCTCTCACAAAAGAAAATATGTATCCCGATGTAGATTTTTTGCCATCAGGATCTTCTGCTATATCTGCATCCACATAACTTTTCAGAATCGTTTCTGATCCCCCGAAGCATAAGTCAAGTTTGGAGCTTCCTTGCAAGTATTTGAAGATCCACTTTACGGTTTTCCAGTGCTCATTTCCCGGTTTTAAAGAAACTTGCTAACCACTCCAACAACGTGTGCGGTGTCTGGCTAAGTACAAACCATCACATACGTCAAACTCTCGACTACAAAGGAGTATGGAATACCCTCCATAACTATCTTGTCCTTTTCTATTGTTAGACACATCTTTTTACTCAGCTTGAAATAATTCACCAGAGGAGTACTGATTGGTTTCGCGTGCTCTGTGTTGAAACGCGTTAGCACGCTTTTAATGTACTTTTCTTGAGACAACCATAACTTCTTCATTTTTCTGTCCCGACAAATCTGCATGTCGAGAATCCTTTTAACTGCACCTAAGTCCTTCATGTCAAATAACTTATCCAAATCATTCTTCAAGTCACCAATGAGATTGAAATCTTGCAGCAATCAACATATCATCCACATATAATGATAAAATGATGAAGTTCCCATTAGAAAATTTTCTAACATAGATACAGTGATCTGCTTCTATTCTGCCATAGCCATAATCTACCATGAATGAATCAAATTTCTTGTACTATTGGCGTGGAGCTTGCTTCATCCCATACAAGCTCTTTTTCAATATGCAAACCTTATTTTCTTTCCCTTTAACTTCAAAGCCTTCTGGTTGGAACATGTAAATTTTCTCTTCCAAGTTACCATGGAGTAACGCTGTCTTCACATCCATTTGTTCAAGCTCTAGGTCTAAGCTGGCAGTCAGACCCAGTATGACTCGAATAGAGCTCATTTTCACCATAGGAGATAAGATCTCATCATAATCGATCCCTTTCTTCTAAGCAAAGGCTTTTACAACCAACCGATCTTTGTGTTTCACTACTTTGTTCCCGCTCTTCTTCATCTTGAACACCCACTTGTTTTGCAAGGCTTTCTTCCCTTTAGGAAGATTCACCAGTTGATAGGTTGTTCTTCTGTAAAGAGCTCATCTCTTCTTCTATATCTTTCATCCAATTGTCTTTGTCGGTGTCAGACAATACTTCCTGAAAGCTTTCTGGCTCTCCCACACTAGTAATCAAGATATACTCTGAACTAGGATATTTGGTTGATGTCTGGCGCTCCCTAGTAGACCTTCTAGTCTCGGGCTCCACTATCTCCTGAGGGGTCGATTGCTCCCCTTACTCAACACCTTCTACGTCTTCTCCTCATCAACCGTTGCTAGTTATTCTTCTCCATGTTCTTCTTGCACATCTCCCCCATCTGTGTTATCGTCTTATGGGGTAGATATTGGTGTAAGATCGACTACACTTTCGATCTCACGGTCTTGACTTCTATTCTCTAAAAAAAGTCTTATTTTCATGAAAGATGACATCTCTACTTCTTATCATATTTCTGTTGACTGGATCCCATAGCGTGTAACTAAATTCTTCATCACCATACCCGATAAGGATACATGTAATCATCTTGTTGTCTATCTTCGACCGTTGTTCCTTCAGTATGTGTGCAAATGCTTTGCAATCGAAAACTCTGATATGCCAGTATGACATGTCTCTACCAGCCCACACCTTATTTGGTATGTCGAATCCCAAAGGAGCAGATGGTGATCGATTGATGAGGTAACAGGCAGTACGAACAACTTCACCCCAGAATGACTTAGATAGCTTTGTCATTCTCAGCATATATCTGACACGTTCTACAATGGTACGGTTCATTCATTCAGCTATACCATTATGTTGTGGCATTCCAGACACTTTATTTTCATGTCGAATCCAATGTTTGGCATAGTAGGATTTGAATAGATGGGATATGTATTCTCTACTATTATCGGTGTAGAGATACCTCAGCTTCCTTCCCGTCTCTCTCTCCACCATAATATGAAATTGCCAGAAATGTTCGAAAACCTGATCCTTGGTTTACAACATGTAGACCCATAACTTTTGTTAAACATCATCAGTAAAAGTAACAACATATTTTCTATACCCCAGAGACTCCACTCGAGTGGACCGTAACATCCGAATAAACTAGATCTAATTTATTTGCCTTTCTCGTACTTTTCTTTGAAAAAGTAACTCTATGTTGCTTTCCAAACAAACAGTGATCACAATGGTCTAGTGGAGTACCGGTTGCTGAAGGAATAAGATATTTTCTTGCCAACTGCTACAATTATTTCTCATTGATATGAACCAACCTCCGATGCCACAAGTTTGGTGAAGTATCATCCTCAACATCAATCGTTGAGCCACCACAAACCTACGCATGTGTCTTGTATAGAGTGCAACACACACTTCCTCGAGCAACAACCAACGAACCCTTGCACAACTTCCATTTTTCATTTCCGAAAAATTGACTACTACCCTCTTTATCCAAGGCATGTATGGATATCAAATTTAATTATAAATTAGGAATGTGGCGTACCTCCTTCAATGTTAATGTGCACTCGAGATATGTCTTTAGGCACACATCACCAATTCCAACAATCGTTGCTCGAGTGGAATTGTCCATCCTTACGCTGCCAAAGTCACCAGGCTTGTAGGTAATAAAGAGTTTCTTATGAGGAACATAGTGATAGGAGGTTGTTGAATCTATCACCCATTCATCATCTGAGTCACCAACATGGTTTCATTCACCCGTTGTTTGTGCCACACCTTCAACCATCGCCATCGTAATCATTTTATTTTGATCTCCGGTGTTTTGGTTATTTCGTTCTTGCTTCAGGAGCTTACAAAACCTTTTTATATGGCCAGGCTTGCTACAATGGTAGCACTTCCTTCCATTTGTTGATTTTGATCACCCTCTTAATTTTCCATGATCACTTGATCATTAGTTCTGCTTCAGCCTCGATTTTCAGTGAGAAAGATGGACAAGCTCTTTTCTCTTTGTCTCTTCATTTTGAATGCAATCCATCACGATTGTTAAGGATAACGTTCCTTTCGGGGCAGACTTGCTCAGCTACAAGAGTTTCGCAACTATCAGGTAATGAGCCTAATAACATTGGTGCGTGCATCTCGTCAGTTAGATTTATATTCATTGTTGCGAGCCTATTCACGATGTATTGTACCTCGCAACAATGTTCAGAAATGGGAAGCACTTCTTTGTACTTCAAATTCACAAGATTTCTTAATAAGAAAGTTTTGTTCTATGCCGACTTCATCTCGTAGAGATTTTCCAGCTTAGTCCAAAGTTTGTAGGTGTCGGTATCTTTGGCTATGTTGCTGAAAACAATGTCATCCATCCATTACTGAATCGTGGCAAGAGCTTTTCGGTTACTCTTTGTCTTCTTTGCTGTCTTGGTCGAACGGGCAAACTCTTTTGTCCTCGATCGATTCAAACAGATCCTTGCACACAAGAAAGTCTTCCATCTTTGGTCTCCACAACGTGTAGTTCATCGTCGTGAGTTTTATCATGGTGCCGGTAAATTTACAGGTATCCTCTATTTACTAAAGATAAAATTTACTGTTGAACTTAATCAAGCTTTGATACTACTTGTTGAGAATTGGTCATTAAATTTTCTTTATATGTAAATGATTAGTGAAAATAAATATTGGACACTTTAATTACCGCACCTACCAAAAAATAATATCCACGCCCTAAAATAATATTCATAGTGTATATTAGCAAGAATAACATAGAAGCAATAATGACACCGATAATTTTACTCGAAAACCCTTCTGAATAAGGGAAAAAACCACGGGCCAAGAGGAGCAACTGATATCACTATAATGAGGAATTTTACATTGTGTAGTCATGAGTATAAATATTCAAAATACCACTACACACTCAAAAGAAATAACCCTCTTTTGATTTTCCCACCTTACTACAATATCGCTCACTCTCTAGTTTTCCTCACATACTATTTCTTGTCTGTGATGCCTCACTCTTATTTTCTCTCTATGTTTTGGTGTATTATGAATGAACCATGAGGTACCTATTTATTGGTGTGAAAATGTTCCTCTTGATGTCATCAATGACATCACTATGTATGTATAAGTCAAGTTTTGCAACTTTGCCAAACCGTTTAATGGTAGATTGCCAAACATATGGTTGAAACATGCCAACCCATTTAATAGTAGGCTATCAACTATGGGATGGACTTCAAAAATTATGTGAGGCGTGATCATGAGGTGCATTCAGGTAAATCTAATTTACCAGTCGTAAATATATTGTTAGCATTTAATGTGCTAGTAGGTTGTGTAATAGCCTTTTCATGGTTTGGGCCTTTTTCCATTTTCCATTGTGTTAGCATGTGTACCTATGTATATTTACCATATTTTGTATTGTATAATTATGGTAGAATTAGAATCCTTATTATAGAAGGATTCAACATTGTACACGTATATATATTTTGTATTAATGAGAAAGGCTCCCTAAGGGAGATTGATACAATCTTAAATGGCATCAAGAGTAACTCTAAAACACCTAATTTTCTTTTCCTGCCAGCCGGCGCCCCCCTCCCCCCGGGCAGCAGCCTCCCCATTTTCTTTCAGCATCTCTTCTCTCATTCTGTAGCCATCATGTCTCCTCTCACTTCTCCAAAGCTTCTGCATCATCCACAGTCGTTGATAATAACCCCTCTCCCTCCTTCACATCCTCTTTTCACCTTGCTTTTACTATCACGAACATCAAACATTTCATCCCTCTAATTCTTGATTAAGAAGACGGTCAGTACTCCTCGTGGGTTAAACTATTCACTATCCACACCTGTGCATATAATGTACTTGATCATATTGATGACTCTATCCCTCGCCCTCTCGACGTTACAGACTCGACATGGCATCATCTTGACGCTATGGTAAAACAGTGGATCTATGGCACCATATCCAAAGATCTTCTCCACACCATCATGAAAACAGCTGCCTCGGCTCGTGAATTATGGATTCAGTTGGAAGAAATTTTTTAGGATAATAAAAATACTCGAGCAGTGTATTTGGAGGAACAATTCAACAATACACGTCTCAAAAAAATTTCCAACACGTCAGAATATTACAGACAATTGAAACTAGTTGCAGACCAATTATCAAACGTGGGGACACCCACTTCCGACACTAAGATGGTCCTACAACTTGTTGCGGGTTTACCGAAAGGTGAATTTGATACTCTCACCACTATGATTCAACAAGCCAACCCACTATCGAGTTTCAACAAGGCACGCTCCCAATTACTTTTAGAGGAAACTAGACGTGCCAAACAGGACGTACACAACCAAAAGGCATTAGCAGTTGAAAACACATCGCCACAAAATGCAACCACCGCCCAGCCACCACCACTAAACAGCCAGCCGTGTGACGGCCGTGGTGTCGGAGGCGACCGCGGCAGAAACAACAGCAAATGGAAAGGTCATAGTCACGGTGGAAAGGGCCAGCAGCAGGCCCCTAATTCTGGTCAGTGAGCCACCATTGGCCAGTGGCCCATCAACACGTAGTGTGCTGCGTTCCAGCCACCACAGCATCTGGCCCATCAGACTTACCCTTATATGGGTCTATTGGGCCCCGAACCAGGCCTTGGACTAATAGCAATATCTGCATTGGGACCTCAGTATACATGGTAAAATAAAGGGGATCCTAACCAAGGCAAAGGCCATTTTTAGCGCCTGGACCAGACTAGTAACAGGCCCACTTCACGTCACATCAGCAGTTTCCAGTGGGCCTGGCCCCCACTGATTTAAGTCAGGCGTTCAGCTCCCTAAATATGTAGCAGTTCGATGAAAATTGGTACATGGATATGGGGTTCATGTCTCACCTCACTCGGTATGCAGGTAACCTTCCCACACTATCTCATTTGAAGTATCCTCAATATATTACCGTTGGTAATGGCAATCGCATTTCAATTCAGGGTTAACATCTTGTATGCTCCAAACATTATCAAGAATTTGGTTTCTGTCCGTAAATTTACTCGTAATAATTTCATCTCTGTTGACTTTGACCCTTTTGGTTTTACTATGAAGGATCTTCGTACGGAAACACCTCTTACAAGATGCAATAGCACGGGGGATCTCTATCCATTCTCATCCACCTCCGCTGCTAGCTCCTGCTCTCCCATTTCTCTCGCTGCTATCTTTCTGTTAATTTGGCATAATAGACTTGGTCATCCAGGAGCTCCGATTTTTAATTTTCTTAGAAGCAATAGTTTCATTCATTGTAATGGGAAACTAGCCCAAAATTGTGTTTCTTGTCAATTAAGCAAACATGTTCGTCTTACGTTTAAGTCATCTCTCAGTATTACGTTTGCTCATTTTGATATTATTCATGCTGATTTATGGACATCTCTCATTACTAGCTCTCTTGGTCATAAATATTATCTCGTCTTATTAAATGATTACTCTCACTTTATTTGGATTTATCCACTAAAGCTCAAATCAGAGGTCTTTGTAAAATTTCTTGAGTTCCGTATTTTTGTCAAAACGCAATTTGAAAAAGCCATCAAATCTTTTCAATGTGATAATGGTTGTGAATTTAATAATTCCACATTTCACAAATTTTGCAAAAATAATGGCATGGTTTTTTTATTTTCGTGTCCCCACACCTCTCATCAAAATGGAAAAGCTGAACGAATCATTCGCACCATAAATAACATGGTCTGTACCTTCCTTTTTCATGCATCTCTTCCTCCTTCCTTTTGGGTTTATGCGGTCAAAATGGTAGAATACGTCCTTAATATTTTACTCATTAGCACCCTTCACAATATGACCCCAACCGAAATTTTATACCGTCGGATCCCCTCTTATGATCACCTATGGATTTTCAGTGGCCTTTGCTATCTAAACCTTGCCTCCACCGCCCTCACAAATTAGCACCCTGGACCACTCCGTGTGTCTTCGTAGGATTTTCGCCTAATCATAGGGGCTATCTGTGCTATGTCCTGCGTACCCGTCAAATTCACATCTCACGTGATGTTACATTTGACAAAACCATATTCCCTTTTTCGAACGTCCAAAAATACTGAAAAATGGACTACACCTTTTTGAAGAGTCAGACATGTCCCCCGTCATCCTCAATCAGTTGCTTCAGCCAACCACCGCCAGTCCGCTACTGCCACCCACCGTTGTCACCTCTAACAGAATCATTACACTACTTTCACCATCTCTGCCATAGTCTCCATCATCGCCGACTGCCGCCACCCCTGGCAGCCCATGCTCCGACAATAACCACACCGCCAGTCACTGGAACCCTCATCGCCCAACTGATGTGTCTCCATCATCGGACCACACCATAGCCGACCCTTTAGTTTGACTCAATTCCCACAACTTATCTCCAGTCACCGGAAAACCAATTCCATCAATCGTCGACACATCCAACCCTTGACCCAACCCACAACCATCGTCATATCCAACAACACCCATCCAACCCTCGACCCAACACGGAGCCTCGAAAGACACCCCCACAATACCACAACCACTGTCATGCCCAGAAAATACACACCCGACACCTCACCCCATCGTCAACCCCAGTTCCTGCTCCCCATCCATTTAGCCGGTCAGATCCCTGAACCAGCAACTCCCTCCAAATACCGAAAATTCCTCATTCCCCACCCACCGTATAGAAACCCATGCTCAACATGAGATTTTCAAATCCAAAGTCCATTTTAACTTGTCGACCCAAACCGTTTCACCAATACCCAAAATTGGCCAAACTACACCCGACGTGGAATGCGGCCATATATGAGGAATTTAATGCTTTAACGAAACAACACACTTGGGATTTGGTTCCTAGGCCGAAGGGGGTGAACGTGATCCAATGCATGTGGCTTTTTCGTCACAAATACAGAGACAGTAGTGCGCTCGAGAGGTATAAGGCGAGACTTATGGCAGTAGGAGGGCATTTATTATGGTGAGACATTCAGTTCGATTGTCAAACCGCCTACTATTCACACAGTTCTGAGTATTGCTATATGTAAGCATTTCCTGATTCATCAACTTGATGTAAAAAATAATTTTCTACACGGGGATTTGAAAGAAATTGTTTGCATGCATCAGCCGCCTGGTTTTGTCCACCCAACAGCCCCTCAGTATGTATGTCATCTCCGTAAGTCATTGTATGGTTTGAAACAGGCCCCGCTTTGCACGGTACATCTTGCAGATTGGGTTTATATGCAGTAAATATGATATTTCTCTATTTATCTTCCATCGAGGTAGTAACATTGCTTATTTACTGTTAGATGTGGATGACATTGTGCTTACTGCCTCCTCTGATTTATTGAAAAATGCGATTATTGCATTATTAAAGACTGAATTTTCTATGACTGACTTGGGAAAGTTGAGCTATTTTTTAAGGATATTAGTGACTCGTTCTGCAGATTTTATGTTTTTGTGCCAGCACAAGTATGCAGAGGGGATAGTGTACAAGGCCAAAATGGCAAACTGCAAGATCATGTCCACACCGGTTGATTCTAAATCAAAACTTAGTGTTATGGATGATAATCCAGTCTCCAATCCCACACTCTACAGGAGTCTTGCAGGTGCACTACAATATCTTACTTTCACCAGGCCTGACATTGCTTATGTTGTTTAGCAGGTATGTTTATTCATGCATGCCCCTAGGGAGCCTCATTTTACTGCCCTTAAGCGTATCATTCGATATGTTAAGGGTACGCTTGATTATGGATTGCATCTATACCCTTCGGCACCGACATGTTGTTATCATATACGGATGTTGCTTGGGCAGATTGTCCGGACACGCGATGTTCCACCTCCGGCTACTGTGTGTTCTTAGGGTATAATCTAATTTCTTGGTCTTCCAAGAGGCAAGCCACTTTATCCCATTCGCGTGAAGAAGCAGATTATAGAGGTGTTGCTAATGTTGTTGCTAAGATTTATTGGCTCCGAAACCTTCTTTTGGAGCTTCAGTGTTCGTTGCGTAAGGCATCTTTGGTTTATTGTGATAACATATCCGCCATCTATCTATCTCACAATTCGGTTCAACATCAGTGAACCAAGCATATTGAGATGGACATCCACTTTGTTCGTGAGAAGGTTTCTCTCGGTCATGTCAGAGTATTACATGTGTCTTACTCTTATCAGTATGCGGATATATTCACAAATGGCCTTCCTAGACAGCTCTTCCTTGACTTCAGATTCAGTCTTAGCGTCCGGCCTCCTTTCGCTCAGACTGAGGGGGTGTGTTAGCACGTGTACCTATGTATATTTACCATATTTTGTATTGTATAATTATGGTAGAATTGGGATCCTTATTATAGAAGGATTCAACATTGTACACCTATATATATTTTGTATTAATGAGAAAGGTTTTCTAAGGGAGATTAATACAATCTTACACATTGTATTTAGCTTTGTTCTGTACGTAAAAACATTTGTCCTTGCTCTTCACCGTTCGCATGCGCTAACGAGTTTGCCATATGATTTCTATTATCTTGGTTTCCTTCTTTGACGTACGTGTTGTTTCTGCTTTGTTTGAAGTGCACCTTGTATCTCCTTCTTTTCTCCTAGCATTTTTTAAGTGGGAGACTATAATTCATTGATTGATTTTGCTCGTCAATGATACTATTTCTTCTGTATTGTCCACGTTTCGTTGTGTATTTTGTTCCTCCGTTGTTTTTTAGTTCGGAAAATATTTTTGGCATGCGTGGCCCCTCTTTCCGTAGATAGTACATAGAAAATTAAAACCTTGATATACAATTTTCTGAAAATGTTTCCATATGCTAATATGAGTTTTTAGTAGTTTCTCTATTGACACTAATATTCAGACTTTTGCATATTAACCTCTTAGAACTAAGGATGTGCAGGAATCAGTACGTATTAATTCACCTATTTTGTTACCAATGTTTCGAAATATTTTGTAGCCATAGAACTCGGTAGGAAATTTCGAGAATCTTGCACGGATTGCTGAGTAGGTTAGGAATATTAACGTGTATATAGAATCCCAATTCAATTCCACCACCATAATTAGAATATATCTCATATATTTTGTATATAGAATTATAGTAAGTAGAGGATTTATTCTTTGACTAGGATTCTACATTGTGCACTATATATATTTGTATTAATGAGAAAGACTCCCCAAGGGAATTGATACAATCTCACATGATATCAAGAGCCAAAATCCTAAAAACCTAAAACTTTTGTTTTTCACTTCTCGGCATTACCGCCACCCCCCCCCCCCCCCCCACTTAATTTTTTCCTACGGTAAAAGCCCCCCGCCACTTCTTTCGGTTTTTAATGGATTCCTCTTCGCCCGATGCTTCCGCTTCCTCCGGCGTCGTCACTCAAACACCACCCATGACCCCCTCCTCACCATCTTTCCATCTGGCTCTCGCAGTTACCAATATCAAGAATTTTATTCCTATAATTCTTGACCAGGAAGATGGCTAATATTGATCATGGGTGGAACTGTTTCGAATTCATGCATGTGTATATCAGTGCTTGACCATATTGATGACTCAATCCCTCGCACCTCTAAAATTGATGACTCGACTTGGCATCGTCTCGATGCCGTCATCAAACAATGGATCTATGGCACAATCTCTAAGGACTTACTTCACACCATTATGAAAATCGATGCCTCCGCTCATGAGTTATGGACACGCTTGGAAGATGAGCACACCCAAAAAGCACTTGCAGTTGAAACGCCTGTCTAAAATAACATCACCGCCACCCAACCACCTTCACCGAAAAATACTCAAACCTGCAACAACCGCAGCGGCAGAGGTGGTAGGGGTCGTGGTAGTGGCCGCGGTGGAAAAGGAAGGGGGAAAGACCTCTCGCGGGCAGGCTAAACAATTCTAGCAGCAGATGGGCCAGCCCACCAACATTCCCAATTGGCAAGGCCCAGTTGGTACATTTCAGCATGCAAACTGGGCTCCTTACCCGGCTACTATTTCGGCCCAGTCCCTCTACCCTCAACAGGGATACTGGGCCCTGCTCATGGTTATCGATCAGCCCATCAGCAGCAACCACAAGCCCACTTCATGCAGTCCTCCTATTCGCAACAGTCAAATATCATGGCCCCCACAGATTTGGGCCAAGCTTTCAACAGTCTAAACCTACAGCAACACGATAAAAATTGGTATATGGATTCAGGAGCCACTTCTCGTCTCACCCGGTCCGCATATAATCTCTCTCAATTGTTTCGTTTAAAGTCTCCTCAATTTATTACAGTTGGCAATGGTCACCGCATTCCAATTCAGGGCCAAGGTAACACCCACACCAAGCCACCCCACCCACCTTTCTCCATGAATAATGTCCTACATGCCCCAAATATCATTAAAAACTTAATCTTCATTCGCAAGTTTACTCGTCATAATTCTGTGTCTGTTGATTTTGACTCATTTGGTTTTACTGTAAAGGATCTGCGTACGGAGATACCTCTTACGAGATGCAATACCACAGGGGATTTATATCCATTTACACCATCCTCTACTGTCAGTTCCAACCGTCACACATCTCTTACTGCTCTCTCTCCGTCAACCTGACATAATAGGCTTGGACATCCAAGGGCTATTGTTTTTCATTTGCTTCGAATTAATAATTTTACTAGTTGTAAAGGAAAACTTGCTCCACATTGTGCTTCTTGTCAATTAGGCAAACACATTCGTCTTCTGTTTAATTCATCTACTAGTGCTACGCTTGCCCCTTTTGATATTATTCATGTTGAAATGTGGCCATCTCGCATCCCTAGTTCGTTGGGTCATAAATACTATCTGGTCTTGTTAGATGATTATTGTCACTACATATGGATTTATCCACTCAAATTCAAATCGGAAGTCTTTGCCAAATTTCTTGAATTTTATAAATTTATCAAAACACAATTTGAAAGACCCATAAAATCTTTTCAATGTGATAACGGACGTGAATTCAATAATTCTGTGTTTCACAAATTCTGCAAAAATAATGGCATGATTTTCCATTTTTCATGTCCTCGCAGCTCTCCTCAAAATGGTAAAGCATAACATATTATTCGCACCATAAATAACATGGTTAGAACTTTCCTCTTTCATGCCTCATTACCTTCTTCTTTTTGGGTATATGCAGTCAAAATGGTGGAATACGTCCTTAATATTCTACCCACTAGCACACTCCATAATATGACCCCCACCGATATCCTATACCGGTGAATCCCCTCCTACGATCACCTCCGCATATTCGGTTGTCTGTGCTATCCTAATTTGACCTCTACCTCCCCACATAAATTAGCACCCCGAACCACTCCATGTATCTTCTTAGGCTCTACGCCTAACCATAGGAGCTATTTATGTTATGACTTGTCCACCCGTCAACTTCATATCTCTCATCACGTCACATTCGATGAGACGACATTTCCATTTTTGAACATTCAAAAATTTCGACGAACGGACTATAATTTTCTTAACGAAACTGACCCATCTCCCGTCATTATTCGTGAACTGTGTCAGCCCACCACCGTCAACCAAAGTCTGCCACTTACTGCTGCCTCCCCTGACCCCATTAGGGTCTCCCGTCGCCTCACCATCTCTCCCGATGCCGACTGCCACCGTCTCCAGCGATCGTCCATCGTCACCAGTCCCTTCTCTGGTCACTATCCCCGTGTCTGTGTGGCCACCGTCGTTCTAGCACTCACCACCTATCTAAAGCCCACCCAATACTGCAATCGCCGCCTCACCAAACCACCTTACCAGCAACCCACCACCACTGACACCATACCCCACCTCATCGATCTCCCCAATCCTATAACTACCCAGATCGATGACCACCCACAAAAATCCCCCTGTCACCAACTCCAGCCCCAACATACCAATTTCACACCATGTTCCCGACGGAAACCTCATCCCTTGCCAAATTACCGACACCAACAGTCCCCTAAACCAGCCAACAACATCCCACCGTATTGAAACTTGTGCTCAATACGGGATTTTCAAACCCAAAGTCCATTTTAACCTATCCACAAAAACCATATCTCCAATTCCTAAAAATCCCAAATTAGCCAAACATGACCCAAATTGGGATGCGGCCATGCGTGAGGAATTCAATGCTTTAACGAAATAGCACACTTGGGATTGGTTTCTCGATCGGAAGGGGTGAATGTGATTCGATGCATGTGGCTCTTTCGTCACAAATTTAGGGATAGTGGTGAGTTAGAAAGGTACAAGTCAAGACTAGTGACCAATGGCACTAATCAGCAGGAGGGTATTGATTGTGGTGAGACATTTAGTCCGGTCGTTAAACCGGCTACTATCCGCACAGTTTTGAGCATTGCTATGGGTAAGTGTTGGTCGATTCACCAACTTGATATGAAGAATGCATTTCTTCATGGAGATCTGAAAGAAACTGTCTATATGCATCAGCCGCCTGGCTTTGTCCATCTAGCAACCCCACATTATGTATGTCATCTCCCTAAGTCACTTTATGGTCTGAAACATGCTCCACGTGTATGGTATGATCGATTTGCTCAGTATATTATGCAGCTTGGGTTCTTTTGTAGCAAGAGTGATACTTCTCTATTTATTTTTCATCGTGGTAGTAGCACTGCATATTTATTGTTATATGTGGATGACAATGTGCTCACTGCCTCATCTGATGTGTTAAAGAATGAGATTATTACACTGCTCAAATCCGAATTTGCCATGACTGACTTGGGAAAGTTGAGCTATTTTTTGGGTATATCATTGACTCGGTCTACGAATTCTATGTTTTCATGTCAGCGTAAGTATGCGGAGGAAATAGTGTACGAGCTAAAATGGCTAATTGCAAAATCATGTCCACCTCGGTTGACTCCAAATCAAAGCTCAGTGATGTTGATAGTGATCCAAAGATATCGATCCCACCCTTTACGAAGTCCGGGTGCACTACGATCTTACATTCACCGGACACCCGACATTGCGTATCTTTGTTCAAAGCATGTATGCTTATTTATGCATGCCCCCACGGAGCCTCATTACACTGCCCTTAAACGCATCATTCGATATGTTAAGGGCACCCTTGATTATGGATTACATCTATACCCCCTCCGCACCGATCAGATTGTTAGCCTACACGGATGTTGATTGGGCAGGCTGTCCGGACACACGACGCTCCACCTCAGGCTACTGCATGTTTTTGGGGGATAATATCATTTCATGGTCTGCCAAGAGGCAAGCCACATTGTCCCATTCGAGTGCAAAAGCAGAGTATAGAGGAGTTGCAAATGTTGTTGAGATCTGTTGGCTCCGAAACCTTCTTTTGGAGCTTCATTGTCCCTTGCGTAAGGCGTCTGTTATATATTGTGATAACATATCCGCTATTTATTTATCTCATAATCCGGTTCAACATCAGCGGACCAAGCATATTGAGATAGATATATACTTTGTTCGTGAGAAGGTTGCTCTCGGTCATGTTAAAGTGTTACATGTGTCTTCCTTATATCAATATGCGGATATCTTCACGAAGGGTCTTCCTCGACAATTGTTCCTCGACTTCAGATCCAGTCTCAGCGTCTGGCTTCCTCCCGCTTCGACTGAGGGGGTGTATTAACGTGTACATAGAATCCCAATTCAATCCCACTACCATAATTAGAATATATCTCATACATTTTGTATATAGAATTATGGTAAGTAGAGGATCCATTATTTGACTAGGATTCTACATTATACACTAAATATATTTATATTAATGAGAAAGTCTCTCAAGGGAATTGATACCATCTCACAAGGAATACTTCCAATCCTACAAATTTGAACTCATTTTAAACAGTAAATTATTGATTTCATATTAACCATGGTCCCTCGTGAAGTGCTTTGTCATAGTTTTCTTTTATGTTAAACTTCACAAAATAGTACTCTTACCCTAGATCTATAAGCGAGAGTGACTCCGATTGTTTCCATATTGAATGAGGTTTTTGTTGTAGATATAGGTAACTCACTCTTCTTCAAATCATTTTCATTATTGGACCATCCGATAGGTCGAAGTTTCTTACATTCCCTTGGACTTTTATTTGGTTTCTATAACTAGTTTATTCATTTGGGTCTTTTGTGGCTTAGTAGAAGAAATTTCAGTTGTGAAAATTTTATTTTATTTCCATGTTTAGATCTATTTGAGTAGAGGATGTACTAGGTGTTTCATAGTTGTGAAAATGATATATATCTTATTTTAGATAGAATTGTATTCCTTTTGTAATTAAATTTTCTATTTTAGGCAGAATTATATTTCCTATTGTAATTAGGTTGATTAGTTACCTAGTTTAAATATTCTTGTACTACTATATATATTATATATTATTGATGAATACAATCAAGAAACATATTCATTTATGGTATCAGTAGCCTAAAAATACCTTCACCGCCGTCGACCATAGCTCTCGGCCGTCACCCCCACAGAACCCTGGTATTTTTTCAGCCATTCTCTCTCCCTTCTCCTCCTAAATTTCATCTTTCATGGCTGACAAAACCAAATTACATCTTGCACTTGCAGTAAACAACATCAAAACTTCATCCCTATCACCTTTGAGATGGAAAAGGGTCAATACTCTTCGTGGGCGGCGCTTTTTAAGATTCATTGTCTCGCTTACGAAGTTATCGACTACATCATCCCTCCCACTCCATATCAGTATTTTTTCGGGGTTTTTATCTATCATTTAATTAGTCAATTTTAAAAAAAAAAAAAAACTAAGAGCACATTTTAAATTATTTTGTCAATTAGATTTTCCTTAATCAAAAACTATGTCATTAATTACTCATTTATACAGCAAATAAATACAATTTAATTAAATAAATCTTATAATTAATATTATTAAATATTTTACTAATGAGTGTGTTGAAATCTAAAATAATAAATAAATTGAGCCGGAGTAAATACTATTTTGGCAGAACTTTTTATGGTAATAAGATCGGAAATTATAGTTGAAGATCCTCTCCTTTCGGACTATAGAATAGCACCAATTGAAGAAATGGAAAAGGGCAAAAAATACCCCTAATGTATATAAAATAGAGCAACTTTGCCCTCCATTAAGGAAGTGTCCCATTCTTGACCCTGTTGTTAGCCAAATGGCTTAAATAAACCATCATTGGCTATCAAACACTAGTTACCCATTTAATAAATATTTTCTTCCTTTTAAAAAATTCAGAAAAAGCATTTTCCCTAATAAATAAAACACCACCCCACCCTCAAGACATTTTAATCCCCCCACCTTAATTGTTTACCCATTTGATAGCTTCCTAATTTGCTCCAATTTTTTCGGCTAGCATTTCATGTCTCACCATTGATTTTGATCAGTTCTCCAAATTCAATGTTGTGTTAGATTAACAGGATTTAGTAGCTCAGTTGGTTGACTACCTGAATTTTTACCTTGTTGGTGAAGGTTTGAATTCTCACATTGTAATCTCCTCTCCATTTTTCCTTCCACTAACCCTATGTAATAAAAAAAAAAAAAAAAATTGTGTTAGATTAGACCTTTAAATTCCGGTATTTTCATTAAATTCCTTGCTGATTTAAAGAATGTATCTCAAACTTCGTTAGCTCATATTATTCGACGAGGAGATGTCAGTATGGGATTATTGTCAACCATTTCACAACTTGGACTTCTTGAAATAGTGGGCGATGTTCTTTCAAATGTTCGATACTTGAAGTAAGTTAACTTTTTCAAGGGTGTTTTTTTTTTTTTGGATTCTTGCACAATGTGTTTACACAACTTTTGAGTTAAATTTTTTATTGGTGGGATCACAATTGTTGTTATTGGGAGTAGGATGATGGTGAATTTTCTCCCATGACTGCAAAGACAATACTCAAGTTGAAAAAAATATATGAATCTATTCCTAGTTTGCTCATAACAAGCATAACTAGTACTTGGGATCTAATTTGTGTTATGTTTCTATATTGTATCAGATTATTTTTTTCTAGCTATGTTATTTACTATTGTTAGAATTTAATGTGGTAACAATCCAGCTCACTAGTGATATTATTCGCTTTGGGCATAGTCCTGCACGGCTTTAAAACACGTCACTAGGATGTAAGACTTGTTTTCTTATGTATCCAACATCTCTCATGTGTTTTATCGATGAGGGATTTACCTAGGGTGTTACATACACCCCCTTAGGGACTCAGCGTCCTCGCTGAGGTTAGCCCCACCATCATTCATGGTTGCACGCAGAGTTACTCTTATAAGACATGTAACAACCTATCCCACGAATAATATTATCGCTTTGAGCCTAGGTCAGCACAACTTTAATACACGCCACTAGAATTTAAGGTTTGTTTCCTTATATACCCACCATCTCTTTCGTATTTTATCGTTGTGAGATTTACCTAGGGTTTTGCAAATGCTTTGCATTAGTTTATTAGTTTTATTTACTATGCCTTGGTTGGCATGACTTGGGATAGTTTGGTGTCATCACGGCTTAAGAGAATTTGGATCGTAAAATTTGCATCATTAAATATTTATATTTTTATCAAATAAATGATTATATTTTGTTTGAGTTAGGATTTTATAATATTTTATTGATATATTATAATTAATTATTTTCTTAATTGAATTGTATACTTAGTACATTTAAATTTAGATAAATTTTATATATATTCAAATGTTTAAAAAGCAAATAATCTTAGCTCTATTATGTCTTCATCTAGAGACATCATCTTAATATTTAGATACAAACAATAACATATTCAGTGTAATCCCACAAATGGGTCTTGGGAGGGTGGTGTATACCTTGTGAAGGTAGAGAGATTGTTTCTGATAGACTCTCGGCTCAAGTAAAGCATATGAAAATCAGTATTAAAAGAAAATACAATAGTGACAAAGTCATGTAGAAAATAATGGAGAAAAGAACAGTAGCAACGAACGAATAATATGAACCGAAAAAAAGGAAACAACAAGTAATAATAAATCTAAGAATATGATAGTAGGAGAGTAATAATAGTACTTGTTAAGATAATTATGGATTGGGATTGTCATATCTATCTCAATCATATCACATCAACAATCATATCAATATAATTATATTCATTATTATAGAATTAGGATTGTCAAAGATAATTATGATATAATTAGAATAATTATGATATGATTAGGATAAGTCTTCCTTAATAGTAGCCATGTATACTTTTATATAAATTGTACTATTGGAATGAAATAAACCATGGAATGAACTTCCTTCATGGTATCAAGAGCCACAAAATAACCTCCTCAATTTTCTTGCCCTAAACCGTCGGTACCCTAGCCAAAAAATCACCTTGTTTTCGGCCAATCAAACCCTAATCCTAACTAGGTTTTTCCCAAACCCTAAACACTACCCTACGCCGAAAAATACCCACCCTCCCCTATCCGTCTTGGCTTCTTCCTTCCAAACCCTAATTAGGGTTCATCATCTCTAAACACTAAAATATTCTTTCTCTTCTCATTTTCTTAAATTTCTTGAGTGACAATGACCGACAAACATAAATTTCATCCAGATCTTGACGTAAACAACGTCAAGAACTTTATTCCAATAACTCTTGAAATGGAAAAAGGGCAATACTCTTCTTGGACGAAGTTATTTAAAATCCATTGTCGATCATACGAAGTAATAGACCATATTATTCCTCCAAAGTCTTCATCGAAAACCACCGTTGTTGACACAAATTTATGGTCTCGCTTAGATGATATAGTCCTTCAATGGATTTATGGCATAATTTCTAATGACCTTTTGCACACCATTTTAGAACTGGATTCTACGACCCAACAAGCTTAGGAACGTTTGCAAAATATTTTTCAAGAAAATAAAATTTCTAGGGCAGTATCTTGAAAACCAATTTACCAATGTCAAATTGGATGATTTTTCATACGTTTCCATATATTGTCAAGAGTTGAAATGCTTTCCGATCAACTCTAAAATGTTGGTGCACCGGTGACAAATCAAAGGTTAGTTCTCCAATTGATTGTCGGTTTGAATGAACAATTTGACGGTGTGGCTACACTCATTCAACAAAGCAATCCATTACTACCATTCTATGAAGCCCATTCGAGGTTGATTCTTGAAGAAACTTGAAAGGTGAAATAGGCGGCATCGGCGGCAAATAGTGTCGGCACCGCCCTTCTTTCCACCAACGTGTCTGCAAATGATTTTAACCCACAAAATTCTGGTTCGGAAGGGGCTTCAAATCGCAACAATAATGGATCAAAAAGGGGTCAAAATCTCAACAACAATAAAGGTAAAAATAATGGTGGAAGAGGGCGAGGTCGGACCGATGGAAACATCTCCGGTGGGGCGGAGGCCCAGGGCAGCAGCAGGGTCAAACACACTGGCAGCCGCAATATTTTTCCTGCAACGGGCAGTGGGGTTATATCATGTTATGGGTCTGGAACCCGCAGCAGTGGGGCCCATACTGCCATACCCAACAAATCAGTGGGCTCGGCCTAATATTTCAAACAGGCAGTCCGGTGTTTTAGGCAGTCATCCACAACAAGCATTTTCAGCCCATGCACTATCATCGTCGAGTTATGCTCCAACGGACATTGAGCAAGGCATGAACAACATGAGTATCAATGTTCCCGATGACTCATGGTACATGGACACTAGGGCAACCTCACACATGACGGTATCTCAAGGTAATTTCTCATCTTATTTTAATATGAGCGGTAATAAAAAATATTATCGTTGGCAGTGGGCAGAAAATTCTAATTCATGGTATTGGAAAATTAAACCTCCCCCCACCCACCTTTGCAGTTGAATAATGTCTTACATGCACTCAAACTCATTAAAAATTTGATATATGTACGTTAGTTCACTACTGACAACAATGTTTCTGTTAATTTTGATCCGTTTGGGTTTTCTATGAAGGATTTTCAGACGGGGATGCCAATAATGAGGTGTAGTAGCACTGTGAATTTGTATCCCATCACCGCCACTACCAACAACCAAGTCACCACTCCATCGACTTTTGCTGCTCAATCATATCAATGTAATTATATTCATTATTATAGAATTAGGATTGTCAAAGATAATTATGATATGATTAAGATGATTAGAAGATGATTAGGATAAGTGTTCCTTAATAGTAGTCATGTATACTTGTATATAAATTGTACTATTGGAATGAAATAAACCATGGAATGAACTTCCTTCATAAGGGAAACTAGACAATACTCGACTACCTACTAACCTTCTACTCTAAAGATCGACCTCCATGCCATCCTATCAAGGTCATGTCATCAGTTATAAGTTGCATGTGAACCATATCCTGTCTAATCACTTCTCTTCGATATTTCTTAGGCATATATCTACCTCTTCTCGGACTTACCATAGCCAATCTCTCGTACCTTCTCACTAGTGCATCTTAATCTTAATATTTAGCTATGATTCAAATTTTTACATATTAATTTTAGTACAAACTAACAACCTCTTAGTTTTTATATGTGCAAACTCCTCGAAGTGTTGAGCTTAGGGGGAGGGGGATAAAATTTATTTGAAATGGAAAGTATTGAGACCAAATGATTTAGTTTGAGGTTTTCAGTTGGATCATCATTACCTAATGACCATGACTACCTACTAACCTTTTAGATTTGACGCAAAATGATAAAGATGAAATACTATATAAGGGGACTAGACCACTAAATTCACATCTTATGTCTAATTAAAGGACAAATGTGCTTCGACAAATTAAACGGATTAGAACTAGAATAAGCAATAATTTATGGACCAAAATTTGTCATTTTCCACAAAAATGATAATCTTAAAACATGAAATCATTGCCTATTGTGTGCTTGAACTCTTGGCTACATATATAAGAAAACTAGCAATCAAATGTACAACGACACATAGTCACTCCAGCTCCCGATACTTCACAAAATGCAGCAATAATAGCAACTTTGAAACGTAAGATGCAAAGCTGAAAGCAGCCATTATCAGGTCCAAAGGTGCATTGATTTTCTCCTGTCAAGCCTTACATTTCTTCAACGGGATAATTCTCCCATCTGTATGAAAAAAAAAATCTTAGCAAATTAGTCTTAAATATTTTCGTACTGACAACCACAACATAAGTTTTTTCACAAAATCATAACAGCAAAGAAAACTTCTTCCACCTCCTCCACTGCCAAGATCTTTGAAAACAACACACATTTTTTGTTTAAAGAAATCTTTTGTAGTGCGGACCAAATAATATGTACTAAATATGAAAAGTCAAAAATTGAATTATGTTGGAAATTTGCCTTTGGCGGGGAGGTGCGTCCACCCATATTTAATGAATTAAACACTTGTGTTCTGCATGTTGGAGGCTTTGTCTCTTCACACATGCATAATCTACTAAGTGAGTAGATGACCGTAGGGCCAAGAATCGTCAAATTTCGTTGAGAAATGAAAGAGATATTAGTCCACGAAGTAAGGTGTTTGAGGCATGGAAATATGGTGTGGGATAAATCTACCACATCGGTGGGAAAATGAAGAATTGCTCTCTTTATAAGTCTCTAAAGTGGTTAAGGGTTTGGGACCCCAAGGGGTATCCCATGTGTTTAAAGGAGGGAGGACCTAGATGTGCTTGGGTTCAAGGTCAAGCCCACACGCGCGCCTCCGCCGTCCGGTCCGGGCTCGGGCCACGGGGACTTTCTGATATTATCTTTTTGGACCCCAAATTGCTTAATATTTACAGCTTGGTCCTTAGAGTTTCTGAAAAGTTGAATTTGGAACGACGGAAGGCAGAAACTTTTTGCCTACTGTTGGAGTTGATTTTTGGGGCATTAATCAGCCATTACTTGGCTGATTAACTCCTCCATAATCAACCCTCCTTCAATGGCCATGAATAGCCTCACTAATGGCCTTAAACCTGCCATTAATAGCCCTCACTAATGGCTATTAACAGCCTTGTTTGTGGCAGTTGAGAAGTCCCTCCTCCATGCTATTTATTGATGCCTTTTGGCTCAATTATGTAGCACATACAGTACACATACAGTGACGAAAATAAAACACATACAGTCACGAAACAGTGAGGAAAGACACACATATACCCGAAATATACACAACAGAGACACATTATATACACAGAGACAAAACAGAAGAGAAAGTCAGTCCAAAAACGATGGACGAAAACAGAAACTCTTCCTTCTTTTTCCATTTCTTCAGCAAGTCGATTCGTATTTGTTTTCTTCGTTAGACTCAACCTATTTGTTTTGTAGTGTTGAGATTAAAGTGTTGTTTTATCTTAGGAGACTATTGCCCGCTAACGTAAAAGCATATATACGGAGCAATATTGTCTTAAGGACAGAGTGCAATCACTCGACTCAGCACACAGTTGTAACCATCCAGATTTAGTGTTTCTTGATTTCAGGTTATCAAGATTCAAGACTCAACAACTTTGCGGCAGTTCTGAAGATTGACTATTTGTTTATCATTTCGAACACTTGTAATATTTATTTACTTCTCGTACTGCTTTATAATAGTACCCAACAAATTATACAATAATTAATTCTTATTTTGATTTCTAACATCTTGTGAATTATTTAATCATTACCCAGATCTTTTTGATCCTTTGTATGATAATTTTCTTTTAATGCTACCAACCCTAAATAGAACAAAAAATTAATGGGTGAAAGTAATACCTGATACACATGTAAGAAGAACGATGATGATAACAAACAAAAACAATTGAAAGAATTTCATCTTGCAACCAAAAAGTATCCTAATGATTATGTGTTTCTCGTGATAATATTTCTTGAATAGAGATTTTATAGCAGTAAATGAATTTTAAATTAACCAAAAATTCAAATAAGGCAACAAAATCTATATAATTTAGTCTACCTATTTATTTCTCCCGCTTAAATTTCATTTTTAGTAAATCATTATTAGTGAATCTAAAACTTGAATCTTTATTAGGATTTAAAATCAATAAATGAACAAGGAAAGGAGGTGAATGAAAAGTAACTAAAATAAATACGTGTATGAAAAATAAGCAAATAAGGGAAGAAGGAAAGAGGATATACATAATAAATAAATAAAATTAAGTATGAAAACAAATAAGGAAATAAAAGGGAAGAGACATACATAGAAAGTAAATAAAATTAAGTATGAAAAATAAATAAGGGAATAAAAGGGAAGGGACATACATGAAAAGTAAAAAAAAGTAAGTATGAAAAACAAATAAGGTAATAAAAGGGAAGGGACATATCACGACCCGAAATCGGCAGCCATCATGGGGTCTAATTTCTCCAAGCAAGCCAAATCTAAATCATATAAATTCAATCAAATACCTTTTAGCCGGAAGTAAAGAGTCCAATGAAATATACACTACTAAATCTTTATATAAGTAAATGCAGAATAACAACAATATCCAAGATTCATGTCCAAAGTACAAGATATGTAACTATGCCAAAAATTTAAAGTAAAGCGGCAACTTAGAAAGGTAGGGTATAGGAAAGACAAAATTGGGTGTCAACAATCATCATCACTTCATTAGCTATCATTATCATCCACCACAATTATAAATCTTCACCACCAACTATTACCATCAACCACCACTGTTAACCACTATCACCGCTAGTTATTGCCTTCAACCAACACCATCAGTCAACTCCAACTCCAACTCCAATCGACATCCATAATTACCACCGCTAGCCATCATCATTACAAACCATCATATAAGTTTTTGAAAATATTTTATTAATATAATATTAGATTAAATTTAATATCTTATTTGAGATTTATATTTATTAATTTTTAAATAAACACAAGTTTTATACATACAAATATTGAGAAAATAAATAGTCTTAATTATTTAGTAATTAATTTTAATATAATATCTTATTAAGATTTACATCTAAATCTTAATGCATGCATATCTTAATATTCAGATATATATTCAAATTTAGACGTGTTAATCTTAATGAAATAAATGACGACATATCAAATATAAAACATGGAACATGGGAATAATGGTTTGATTTTTCAATTTCAAACTCACCCTTTCTATAAGGGGAATTTGTAAAAATGTACAATCCAACAAAACATATTACATCCACGTAGTCAT
The DNA here is from genome assembly GCA_034509755.1 of Anisodus tanguticus. Lineage (NCBI taxonomy): Eukaryota > Viridiplantae > Streptophyta > Magnoliopsida > Solanales > Solanaceae > Anisodus > Anisodus tanguticus. Next base: position 21,632,883 of record CM067545.1, read on the forward strand.
ATTTTTCAGTTTACATCCGCATAACCAATAATCATTTTGCAACATACATTACTATACAGTATTTATAAATCTTAACAAGAATGTATTTGTCATGTATAAAAGTGTATAATAGTTTATAAACATGTATTAATCTTACGTAAAAGTGTATAATAACGTATAAAGTGTATAAACGTCACTAGCTATAATGACGAACATCTTCTACGGTTTTCAGTTGTAGTTTTTGTTTAGAATCAGTGAAAATCTTCACCAAATGACTTCAAATTTATAGACATCTCCATTTTTTCAAGCTTGTTCAACAAAAGTGAATCACCTTTCTGATATGACTTTCATTACCCAAATCTTCCGACACGAATTTCTAATCATGATTTGAGCTCTAAACACAATAATAAATTTGAATTTATCAACTAAAGGGGTCATACTTTGCGTTTTCCAATCGCATCTATGACTGAGAAGAAGAACAATTCAAAGTTGCCTTATTATGCTCAACTAACACATTAACGAAGAGGCTTTTTAAGTCGTTCTAATCGGTTGCTAAGTTCTTTAAGTTAAGAGATGATGAAGAAGAATAAACAAGAGGTTCGAAAAAGAAAGGGAGAAATATAGGGGCATTCGGTTCTTTCTTCTCTGTATTTTGTTGGAGTTCTTTCTCTATTGTACTTTATAATGCAGTACGGGAAGTATATTACTATTACAAGTATTCGAAAAGGATAAATAAAGATTCAATAATTCAACTAGAAATCTGAAATTACAATTGTTGAACAAGAAAAAAACTGGAAACTGTTTTTGCTGAGTCGAGTGTGGCACTCTGTCCTTAAGACAATATTGCCCCGTATGTATCCTTTATACGTCATGAACAATTTGTCTCCCAAGATAAAACAGCAATGGAACAATTGAGCAAAGGAAACTCAAATGCTACCGTGAAGAATATTGAGTAACGAAATGATGCTTGGAAGTTGTAGGAAGAAGAGTTTTCTGCTTGTTTATGCTTTTGTATTTTTCGTGTATATGTAAGTGTTAGTCCTCAACAATGGTGTAAGGGGGCGCTTATATAGGTGAGGGAGGGACTGAAAACTGCCTCCATAACAGCCAAATAATGGCAATTATGGAGGTAGTAAAGCCACCAACATAAATGGTGAAAGACCAACGGATTGGCCATTATAGGAAGAGTAATTCAGCCAAAATAAATGGCTGAATTGAGTGCTGGCCCAAAAAGATAATATCAGAAGACCCACGGCCCACGACCCGTGGACCCGTGGACCCGTGGACCCGTGAATCCGTGAACCCGAGAACCCGTGAACCCGTGAACCCATGAACCCGAGAACCCGGAAATTGGAACCGGACCGGACCGGACGGGATGGGCGGGCGGCGGCGGCGCGCGTGTGCTCTTTCCTCGAACCGAAGCACAACTAGGTCCTCCCTCCTTTAAACACATGGGATACCCCTTGGGGTCCCAAACCCCAAACCAATTTCGAGTCTTATATACACAATCATTCTTTCTTCCTCTACCGATGAGGGAGAATTGAACACAATACCACACTTTTCATGCTTCAAACACCTTACTTCGTGGACCAATATCTCTTTCATTTCTCAATGAAATTTGACGATTCTTGGCCCTACGGTTATCTACGTACTTAGTAGAACATGCATGTGTGAAGAACCGGATTCTCCAGCATACGTAACACTAGTGTTTAAGCCGTTAAAGTTGGTCGGTCACAACTCCCGCCAAAGGCTAATTTCCAACAATCCCCTCTTGAAAGATATTTTGGCGCACTCACATGGTGTCTTTTCATTTCTAGCAATATTTCAGCGGACCGATGTTGCATAAGGAAAGGTAGCTTCAGCTTTGAACCTTCCATAGTTGAATACCATCGGACTTACTTACTGCGCGGTGAACGTGATGTCTTGAACCGTCAGTGTTTAGTGTAAGCCAAGTCAATGATACCAACACAACAAATTCCCTTACTCTCTTCTTCGTAATGTTTTGTCCGTTTTGGCCATGGACAACGTCTTGGATTCTTAAGTGCGTTCATTTGAGGCGGCCCGTCCTCGCACTTAAATAGGTGGTCTCCTACAAGGTATCCTGCTATACCCCACTTCACAAGTGTTAGGAACCATTAAAAGTTTCCCAAAAAACCTAACCTCAACTATTGAGGATCATTACAGGTTTTGAAAAACTTAACATTTACCCATACTGCAGATAGCACTTAACGTCTATCGCGGGAACGGCTTTGGATTTGGTGTTTCTTTTTAGAAATCACTATCAGAAGTGCTCATGCTTCCCCTGAAGCGATCAACTGAACCTTTACAACTTAGTTTTCCCATTAAACCAAATTACTGGGATCTCCAGTTAGTAAGGTTGGGTTACCACTGTATTGGTCCGTATATTTTGGGTTTTAAGCCCATTCCCCTAGACAGGCAGAACACTTGATCTCCGGGTAGTCCCTTAGTTAGTAAATAAGGAAGTGACACCCGTGATGATCAACAGCCATACGGTCTTATGTCTCCGACAGATATGTCCAGACGCCGTCATCCGTGTCCTTTCTGAAGCCGACCGGCTAGCCACAGTGTATAACTGCTGAAGGCACGGGTTTCTCCCAATAAGGGACGTCCTCTAAGGAGCCGTGAAGTTACTCAACTTCTTTCATGATTTGTATAAAGCAATAAACTTCGATCCCATCATGAATCGGTCGATGCAAGTTTGCTTAGAGGATTTTCCAAGACCCACCATACACATTTACTTGTGGCTTTGGTGTTCTTCTGATCTGATGTCCAGTTTGCATCACTGTGTTCTTCCAGAACCGCTGGACATCCAGAATACTATAATCCGTAGATAAGCGAATAATTTAGATATCGTCATATCCGACTTAACGCCTTCTACCGATCATGTATTAAAATTATCAATGAACCTTAGTTCAACTGATCTGCTTTGTAGGCCGATATCAGGTCGGTTGTAGTGTGTACAATACATTGAACTACATATGACCTGAGCATATCGCTCATTGTCTATGGGTGCACCATGATTCCAATCAGTTCTATGATTCATATCCATTGGTGGCTTCAACGAGACTGTCAACTATCGACCAGTCCGTTAGCTGTCTTAGAAATCCAATTCCTAAGATGTCATCTGTGATACCCATATCTTTCATGTCGATACTTTGTTTCAATATGACTTTTACTTTCAGACTATTGGTTTTCCAACTGTTGGCTTTCTAACTTCAGAGTCAATGTTTCTGTGGTCAGATTCATTGTTTCTATTATATCTGAGACTTTCAGGACCAAAATGTAAACATTTCAGGGACCAAAATGAAAGTTCAGGAAGAAGCCCAACAATCCAGCAAACCAATTCTGATCCTCTTCTTCCAACTCTCCGGTTGGGAAGGCTGGTTCAACATCCATGCCACGCAAGATTACAATGGCCCTGGATGTTAAGCTACTTACAGAGGAGCACATTTTACAACCCAAAGGTTCTTTTCCCGGAGGAAGATTAACCATTACACAAGTATGGTTCTATATATGGAATCCATTTCTCTCTTTAGCTTCTTTCCAAAGCAGCGCTTTTAGAGATAACAATTATTTGTTAATTGTCCATGGTTCGTTCTCAACCATACAAGCTAGAAGGACTGGAACAAGTCTTTGTCCCCTCTTTTCTCCGTCTTGGTTCAACATCTAGAATCCCTGAGTTCTACAGATCTGGAATATTAAGTTCCGGATAGCCAGCAACTTTCGAGTCCTGAAGATACGGAACGTCTAGTTCCGGACAGTCAGGCCCTCGCGGGTTCTTGTTAACCTTGAGCAAATACTCATTTTTCCTTTTCCAAGGAAAGTTATCTCCAAAGAATTCACCATTCTTTGACGCCAAGAGGCGATCAACACTACTGTTATTTCCAGATCCAGTGGATATGCAATCTACAGTCTTAGGTCGAACTTGACCTGTTTCGGTAGTCCATCTTTTACCAAGCTACCCCACATAATTTGGGCGTACGACTTTGCTCTTGGCTAACACCGTTGGACTGAAATGGGAAATGAACAGTCGTTTAATGAACGATGCTTCACATTCTCCCCCTCTATCACTACGAATATCTCAATCCGTAGGCTTAGTTGATTTTCAACTTCTGCTTTGTAGCGCTTATCCGCTTCAACAACTTCATCTTTGCTTTTCAATAAACAAAGGATATTATACGTTGTACCATCATCAATGAAGATCACAACGTACTTGTCTCCCCCCTCTATTTTGTATAAACTTCAAATCACCTAAGTAGGTGTGATTAAGTTCTAGAGGAGCGGTGCTTCTTTCGCTATTCCCTTTGACGGAATTTGGAAAGGTGATTTTGCCTCTTCGCCTACCTCACATTTATTTTGAGGGTTTATGTCGACAGAAGGCAACAATCTCAACATCATTAGCTTTTGAATGACTTGATAATTAACGTGTCTTAATCTATGATGACATAGATGCACGGATTACAAATATATCATTCATTTAGCTACAGACGTATTGTACCATTCTTAGTTATTACAGACCTGTTGGACTAGTCTCAAACCAGCTTGACCAACAGCGTCCCTTAAACCAAGTTTGGGATATGTATCACCTCATCTTAGAGTGATCCCAATCCATGAAGTCCTATTGAGGACAACCTCTCCAACCCCTTCTACTTTAGAGGTGGCGTTGCTTCACATGAATAACATCTTGCCCGTGGTTAGGGCGTAACCGGATCATATGTGATCTAGATACTCTGGCCCACTCCAGTTGCTTTGGCAGACTGAGTGTCCAATTTCTTTTCTGTCTTTCTTTAGGCCTTCAGATCATTTAAGACCTGGAAACTCTAGCCCACCTTACTCGGTGTCCATTATTTTTCCTATGAAATGAATTTTGTCCCCACTCCAGTCGCCCGGAGGCTTTATATGACTGAGTGTCCAATATCATCATATCAAAGAAATTTTGGCCAACTCCAGTCGCCCGGAGGCTTTGTATGACTGAGTGTCCAATATCATCCTATAAAGGATCTTCTGCCAAATAATATGACAGGCTCAACGTCTTTAGCTTTTAGACTTCTTCCGTTATGATTGGTGCCCAGATAATTCTTGGCGCTTACTTAAGAGAAATTTTGGCCCACTCCAGTCGGCCCGGAGGCTTGTATGACTGAGTGTCCAATATCATCCTATGAAGGATCTTCTGCCAAATAATATGACAGGCTCAACGTCTTTAGCTTTTAGACTTCTTCCGATATGATTGGTGCCCAGATAATTCTTGGCGCTTACTTAAGAGTGGTAACAGTTTTCGCACAGTCAGTGGATCTTTCTCACTCGTATGTGTGAACATACTTTACTCACTTTTAATAATTACACTTAAAAGAACGGATTTTTTTAAGTCGTTTACAAAATCCAATCTTTAAACGAAAAGAAGAGGAGATTAAACTTCTGATTTTTAAAGCGTTAGGAATATAAATTATTTTCATATTCCTCCTTACTTTAATCCATTTTTAATCAGACATCATTTAATCTTTATTCTTGACAAGTAAGAAAAATACTTATCCCAATTTTGGATTCTGGGCTCACTTCGGTCACTTCATCGACTGAGTGTCCATTTCCTTCTCACCATTATTCGGATCTTTTGTCTGGGACAGATATAGGCCTTTTGCTGCAAGATAGAATAACATCTTCAATTTTCTCCTCTTGTCCCAGTTGACATCCTCAGGCTCTCGAGAGCGCTTGTTCCCACCAGTCTTGGTAGCGGTGACACCATGAACACGTCCATCATCGTCACTCTCTTCTACCAGAAAACCATTGCCATATCCAGATTTGGTCACACAACTTTTGACCGACATCTTTCGAACACTAATAGTAATACAATACAATATTGTCTTAAGTTGTTGGAGTTCTTTCTCTATTGTACTTTATAATGCAGTACGAGAAGTATATTACTATTACAAGTATTCGAAAGGATAAATAAAGATTCAATAATTCAACTAGAAATCTGAAATTACAATTGTTGAACAAGAAAAAAATTGGAAACTGTTTTTGCTGAGTCGAGTGTGGCACTCTGTCCTTAAGACAATATTGCCCCGCATGTATCCTTTATACGTCCTGGACAATTTGTCTCCCAAGATAAAACAGCAATGGAACAATTGAGCAAAGGAAACTCAAATGCTACCGTGAAGAATATTGAGTAACGAAATGATGCTTGGAAGTTGTAGGAAGAAGAGTTTTTTGCTTGTTTATGCTTCTGTATTTTTCGTGTATATGTAAGTGTTAGTCCTCAACAATGGTGTAAGGGGGTGTTTATATAGGTGAGGGAGGGACTGAAAACTGCCTCCATAACAGCCAAATAATGGTCATTATGGAGGTAGTAAAGCCACCAACATAAATGGTGAAAGACCAACGGATTGGCTATTATAGGAGGAGTAATTCAGCCAAAATAAATGGCTGAATTGAGTGCTTGGCGTTTCTGCTTTGACTGTCCAAATTCTGACTTTCTGGAAACTTCAGGGACCAAACTGTACTTCTGGCAAAGTTCTCTGGCCCAAAAAGATAATATCAGAAGACCCACAGCCCATAGCCCCCGGAACCGGACGGGACGGGCGGGCGGCGGCGGCGCGCGTGTGGTCTTTCCTCGAACCGAAGCACAACTAGGTCCTCCTCCTTTAAACACATGGGATACCCCTTGGGGTCCCAAACCCCAAACCCCAATTTCGAGTCTTATATACACAACCATTCTTTTTTCCTCTACCGATGAGGAGAATTGAACACAATACCACACTTTCCATGCTTCAAACACCTTACTTCGTGGACCAATATCTCTTTCATTTCTCAATGAAATTTGACGATTCTTGGCCCTACGGTTATCTACGTACTTAGTAGATCATGCATGTGTGAAGAACCGGATTCTCCAACATACGTAACACTAGTGTTTAAGCCGTTAAAGTTGGTCGGTCGCAACTCCCGCCAAAGGCTAATTTCCAACATATTTTTAAATACTAGTATCCGTATCCTCGCGGTGTGCTGTCGGTATCAAGAGAACTAATATATAAAATTATAATTGTTGAATCTTCAAACTCAACTATTTACCTGCATACAGGTCTTTAATTGATATTTCTAATAGGTTTTGCTTAATCAGAGTTGTATGTTAGCACATATTGCCTGACAGATTGTCTATCAATTTTCATATAGATATCAAGAAAAGAAATGGGTATCTGCATAGACCTCAGACCATATTACTCAAATATACACTTAATCTCCACCATGTTTAAGGTAGAGAATAACCTCTGTTAATTGTTAAATTTGGAAAAAGAAAAAGCATTCAAATAAAACACATCAACTTCCTAAGAGCAAATCAAACAGCAATTCACATGCTTTAATTCATTTATATATCTTTCCAGTGACTCTATTGCACTTATCATTAATAAAAGTGATATTATCAGTGGATAGAGTTAATTAAGTTTAACTTGAGTGCGTATTAAAATTCAATAGAATTTTGAATTAACCTCAATCAAACTTAAATGAATGACACCGATTTAAGAAAAGCAGAATCAAAACATTCAAAAAGACGAACTTGCTTTACTTCGTGTTAACCCTGATAAAAACCAGTTTTGATAATGATTGTTAATTGATATGGAGGCACCAAAAAGGAAGGAAGACCATAATACATTCCGAAGGAAAGGCGCAAGATTCTCTTCAACAGAATCTTCAATTATGGAGCCAGAAAAGAAAAATCTAGATGACAAATCTCCAAGGTTAAAAACTATACAAGACGCCCACACTGCACAAAAAATGATCTCAATCCTAAGAAGGAAACAAGACACCAAGGAATACACTGCAGAACTACCAATAACATTGACAAAGAAAAGAAGATATCAGTGTTGATGGAGACCGTTGGCATAAGTTATCAAAGGAAAGAGAATATCACGGAAGATACAAGACCAATCAGAGGATCACATCAAAATTCTTGATTGAATACAAACTCTCTTGGATTACCTTAGAGCAAGCCAATCAGAATCAACTTAAATGAATAGATTGATTCATTTCCTTCCCTCAAGACCAGAAGCAATCAGTTATAAGAGAATATCCTATGCAATGAAAGACACGCATGACTTTTCTTGAGCAAGAACTTTTATTCCTCTTTCGTCTTACGTAAAACACTATATCAAATATACTAATGTTAGAAAAAGAAAAAGAGAGAATAAAGAGTTATACAGGTTGAAGTTTTCAATAGAAGTTCTGAATACTGTCAGGGCGACGAAATTGGTTCAAGATTGAACCATCTCTATAAATCAATCAAACCAAGGCTCTAATGAAATCCTTGTAACCCAAGGGTACTGGATTAGGCACCACACCGGTGATCCAAACCAGTATAAAAATATCTATGTCAATTACATTTCTTCTTTTACTTAGAATAATATATACTTGTTCACTATCCTTTTGGACTTGCAGGAGAGTCGACTGACGGAACGAATAATCGACTCACTAATTAAAAAGACCTAAAATTCAATTCATCACCCCCCATCTTGTGTTTCAATTGGTATCAGATCAGGTCTCACATTAAGTCGCCTAACAGCATGTGAGAATAGATCAAATGGTTGGATATCAGATCCCTGGAACAATCTTGCAAGACAGACACTCTATAACCCGACCTCTTTACTTCGTCGGACAACACTACAACCATTGGAAGGAAAGATTTAAAAACTTTGTTCAATCGACTGACTTTCAAGCATGGCTGGTGATCAAAAAAGACCAAAGTCCATTCCAAATGCTGAAACCAAAAATTCAAAAGATCTCAAAAGCAAGATTGACCTCGAATCATTTAAAGTCACCAAAGAACAACAAAAGGTAATTCAGATTAAAGCTAGAGCTATAAGCTTGCTTTATTATGCAGTTAACGAAGAAGAATACATGAAGATATCAATATGTGAAACTACCGAGGAGAAGTGGGATAAATTGGAGGTCACATATGCAGGAACGTCCAAAGTCAGGGAAACAAAGATTGACGCTCTCACACATGAATATGAACTATTTTTTAGGGGAACCACTCAGCTCCAAAATCAAAGCTTGAATGGTATTTTATTGATAAGCAAAAATATTTACAACGTGGGGCAGGGCTTAAACCTTACCCCTAGAAATGTGAATCTGGACAAACCCAATTTTATGCATGTGATATACTTTAGTAATCTTACTTGATGCCTATATAATGCATGAACCTAAGGGAATGGGGTATTCATGCAATGAAAATACTAAATGATGCATGGTACCTATGTGTAATGCCACAGTTGCACTTATTTTTAATTAGTGCAAACTGTTCATTATTTTACAATGAGCTAATGCACCTAAACTAAGCAGTACCAACAACATTCAAAGAGGATCAAATGTAAAAGTGCTATTGCCTTGTGTTTTGATTCTCAAGCTGGGCAGACCTCATCTATCAGTGTTCAAAATCCCTTTAACTTCTCTTGGCAATTCCTGAAAGCAGTTGTATGTTACAATATCATTGTGGTTGTGGCTCAGTTGTGCTAACTTGTCAGCAGCCTGATTTGCTTTCCTAAGGCAGTGATTGATTTGAATCTGGTGTCTAGTGATCAACTTCTGAATCCATTCCACAATATTAGATATGTTCCAAGGTGCTTTTATCTTCCCATGTATAGCTTGCACAAATAGAAGAGAATTAGCTTATGTGTTAAGATTAAAGTAATTATTTAGAATGCACCATTCCAATCCATGATGTAGTGCTTTTGCCTCTGCCCAGTTGCTTCTCCCCTAAGTTGATGATATATGTTGAGATTAGAATGCCTTTATCAGTCCTTATGACTCCTCATCCCCACGGTCTTCTCCTCTGCAGCTCCCATCACTGTTTAGCTTGATTAGCTTGATGTACATATGAGTTGGTGGATTCTATTTTGTAATCCTTGTTACGATTAGCTTCATTACACGGATGAGTGCATAAAGAGATACTTTGAATTTGGATGGTGCTCTAAGTCGGATAATATGTTTTAGAGTCGCCAATTAATTTATAGATAATTAGGAAAATCATTGTGAAAGGGTTTATTCAAATTCATTAAAAAATTCTATCTAAACCAGAGTCAAGGAAAGAATTCTAATGAGGCCCAGGGGAAGGTATTAGCACCTCGATATTAAAGATTCGTAGAATACGGTTGACCTACGGAACCTATAGCATTCTTCAAAATGATTTAAATTGCTTAAGGTTTAAAAATCCACAAAGTAACTTGTCATTTCATTTATTCAAACTCAAAATTTTATTTTAAAACAAATAGTTAACTTCCGCCAAAATAGTATGCACGGGATAGTTTAGTCAATTTTTATTTTCGGACTAAGAACACTCAAATGTGAATTTGAGTAGAACTCCACATTTAGTCCAACTATATTGACTATTTTCACACTAGCATCTTTTAAGATCCCTTTCAAGTTTTGAAAGTGGTATAATTTCCTTTGAAATGACAAAATTGATTTTGAAAGTAAAGTAATACAAAAATGATTTTTTGTTCCTCTAGCATGCTATATCTCCCAAGGTTAAATCATATCATACAACTCCAAAAACCCTCAACTTATCATCAAGTCCAACATAAGGTCAAAATTACTAACTTATTAGGCTTAGCCCATGTTCTAGATTTAAACAAAGTGTCAATTTTCAGTCCATTTTAAGTCGATTTTCAGTAGTCCATCGCTTGATTAATGTCACTCCAGCCCATTTGGGTCCTTCAACTATCAACACTTCACTTAATCAAACTTCAAGAATTCAAGTCATGAATTAAAATCCCAAAACTGTTTGCACTTAGTTGAAAATCCATTTTTTATACCCAAACAGTTCCTTTATTTTAGATTTTCCATATTTAAAACAAAGTTATAAAATCATTTATTGGCGATCTAAGCTAAAACAATCTACGTATCATTTTCCTAATCTAGATTCAAACCATAAGTAAAAGTTCCAATATATATCAAAGTAGTTTATTACAATAAATACATATATATACACAATGATATAAATTGAAAAGGAGATGGGTTTAGGCTGATGGGTCTACCGAAGCCTACCAGTTGGCAATTTTTACATATAGTTGGGCCTTCATGCAAATATTAGCTTCCCTTGCTTATATCTCGGTCCAAACAGACTTGATTGGGCCTCAGCCCAATCGGCATAGGTGTGAGATGCATTTGACTCGTCTAAACAGAACAATGGGCCCAATAAGGGTCCATCTCGTGGTAATGCAGCAGAAACAATCAAGGGAAAAATAAAGGCCCAAGTTAGAGAGCATCTTGGACTTGTCATTCAATTAATTCATGGAATAAATAAAATAAACAGCCCACAACCAATAGTGATTGATTCAAAACATGTATTCTGGCCCAAATAGTAACAAGTAATGAGAGAAAGAGCAGATAACTGGGCCTAGCCCAAAGAATATGGTCGCATGAAGGGAACAACAAAAGTGCAAAGATGGTCCAAGCCCAATCATAACAAGAGCATAGACGGCATACAGATATACATGTCAATATATCTGATCTGTATATACCATGTGTATATCATGACATTTTCATTAGGCAAGCACACAAGAGTGAAATTCAAAGGGGAAGTTCAATCATTAACTATATATCATGGATGTATACCCCTGTTTCCTAATCAAATTCATCCTAGGGAAACCATAATTCTCAGTTAAGAGGTAGGCAACGTCAACATAGTTGGAAATAAGATTATGACCACACAAACAGGAAGGAACGATCCTAAAATTAATATAATCAGTCCAGGCCTAGGGTCTAATACCCAGTGATGTCACATGTAAGATGGAAAGTTGAACAGAGCAAGCATAGGCAATACTAACTTAATAACACATAACAGGGTTCAGGTAGACAGAACACAGGCTTGTGATGGCACTTAGGGTGCTACTGAGGTCATGTTAAAGACTTGTTGTGCAGGTTTACTCAACTAGCCATATGGAAAAGAAAGTATACAGTTATGGTCTAGCACACAATACAAAAGAACTCATAACAGTTATAGCTCAAGGTAAATGAGTGGGTGATGCATATGCAGGCATAGTGACACATGACCTAATGGCAGAATGCATATTCACAACAGAGAATCAAAACAAAAATGAGTAAGTCATGAAACAAAGTCATACCTAAATGGAACAAGAACAGGCTGAGATATGCAGATATCCATTCTAACATTGGACTTAAATGACACTTCAAGATGTAGACATGGACAATCCATACAACCAAAGTACATGCAAATTAGACCATTGAAAGCTATTTGGGGACATGCCAAGGGTGGAGAATGCAGCTAGAACATCTCACAGACCTTACAGTAACTTAAGGTCATTAATTCTTCTTAGGGGTATACCAAACCAGGTGGATCAAACTACATGAATATATATACAAGACAACAAAGAACACTTAGAGATAAGCAGGCTAGTTCTGGGAAAGTAAAACATGATACAATCTGGGATATCTTTGACTAAACAGAACAATTGAGCTAAAACATTAAATATTTGTATCATTTTTTAACCTAAACAGAGACTAAGTGACACAACATAGGCATTCACAATATACCCCAACCAGATTTGACCCTCAAAAGTTAACACACACGTTATGCAAGCATAAACTATCCTTAACAGCCTATTCCTAAATTAAACTAGTGTTAAATGACCTAACAAGCACAGTGAGACATGAATTGACCAACCACAATCCTTAAAAAGTGAAAACATGCTTCTCAGACCTCTACAGCAACACCTTAAATCAGTTTGATCAGTTAGACAGATTCTAAACCAATATTTTTAATATCACATCAACTAAACAAACTCTATAGGGTTAAAACGGACAACAACAAACATATTAATCACTTTGAAGTCACTTAAACAGGTCACACATGATCAAACAAACCTTAAGCTAGGTGTTGAGCTAACTAGATGACTTGTATATGCATAGGACAATTTTAAACTAATATATTAGGCATTTATCTTCCTAATACACACAAACAGTCAATAGATAGTCAATAAAGCCAACTAAACATACCAAACTAACCTATGAACAACCTAATCACAATGCTCCATAACTTCCAGGATTCATACATGATTAAACAACCTTAACCTAACTAATCATGTTAACAACCATCCTAATGAGTAACAAACTGTAATTAAACTCTCTTAAGCATGCTTAGGATCATCCTAATATATCAAACAGCCACTAATCTCGATTAGCATGGTTAACATCCATAATGATAAACACTTAAACATGTTGGCAATTGATTTAATGAACACAAACAGTAACCAGCATTAACTAAACATGCTCACAGTTAACCTAATAAGCTCAACATCAACTAATCAAGCTTTTAACATGCTTAATAAGCACATAAACACATAACACATTATACTAAGCTAATTAAACAGAAAATTAAAAAGGATAATTGTGTTTAACTTGTGTGGAGGAAGCCGAAAGATCGAAGATGAGCTTGTTCTTCACTTTGATGACCTCAAACTCGCAAACACACGAAAACAATAGAGGGGTTTTAGTAGTGAACGATCAATTACACTATTCGCTAAATAGCTGGATCCCAACTTAAGCTCAATTAATCAAAATTTAACTTGATTCAGCTTTTAATCAACGTAAAAGCCAATAATTAAGTGTCGGACCTGTTTAAAAATGAAGGAGAAGGGTCTCTATTTCTAGGAGAACATCAAACCCTAGCAGAGACAATCCATCCGGTGTGGGAGAACTCAAAATGGGAGGAAATTTCCCTCTAATCGGTTTTCAACCAATGAAATCGTGGGATTCAAATCGTAAAAGAGGACAAGATCATTAAATGCTGGCAGAAAGAATATAAAGAGGGACAACCCTCACCTGGGGTTGGGGGGTGGGTTTACGGTGGCGTGAGAGGTGAGAGAGGAGAGCATTCAATGCTCTTACCTCTCTCAGCCACACCAAAACGCAGAAAAGCAACCGTACTCTGAGTTTTGCCATCTTTGGCAATGGAGATGAAGGAACGCCTTGAACGGCTAGGGTTTCCCAAAACCCTCCCAAAACCCTCCAAACGAAAACAATAACAAAAGGGGAAAGGGATGGGGCTTCGTTTGGTTTTTACGCCCAGAGTTTGGACCTAGGCCGAGTCTGAGTCATTTTGACTTGGGCTTGCCTGACTTAAAACAAAGAGGCCCAAAAAATTATGATTTAAAAATAACTTTGATCAATCAAGAAATATTTAGCAAATATGGTCACATTTTAAATTAGAAAATGACCGAATAATTTTGTAAATAGCATAATTAAAATAAGAGTTTCATTTTAAGGCCAAATTTAATACTAATTAGGATTAAGGATATTAAAATCATGCAAACGACTTTTAATTAAAACATGACTTAAAATTAAGATGTAATTCCATTATCGTATTCAATTAAGCAATTTTCCGACTTTGACGGAGCGGAACATTAATACTTTAATTTCAAGAAATTCTTTTGAGACAATTACATCTATTATTGTTGATTAAAATTCCAAAATCATAATTAATGATCGAAATTATATAAAATTAGGATATGATATACGATATACATACCAAGTGATATTTTGTCAAATAATGACAAAATACCTCCGAGATATTTTTGGAAAATCATATTCGCTTTCTGAAGAGTATTTCACTCTGTCCGTGACTCGGGAATCTTGAATAATTAAATAAAATTATTAGAGGATAAAAATTAAGTGTCATCAACTGCCCCTTCGTTGTTCGGGGATGGTCTAGCCATCCTTGGGCAGTGAAATTTGACTGACCTACTTTTTATCCCATCAATAGGGAATTACTCCTCATTTTTATGCAATTTTTAAAAATTGTGGTCGGACCTTGGTCTTTGGGTTTCCTACATATCTCAGGTTGCATGAGAATTCAGGCCACTTGTAGTTCGACTCGATTAGACTACTAAAAGTCGATAAACAAAAGTATCAAACAGAAAATTTTGGAATGATTTTATTGGAATGTGATCGATCCTCGGATATTGAGTGGCCTACATATCCCCGGTTTTTCGGAATCGGGTCACTTGTAGTTTGACTCGATGGCCGAAAAGGGTATCCCTTATATGGAAATTTCTTTGACCCTTCCGGTATATGCCCGACTGGTTATGGGTTTTAAAAAATAAAAATCATCATAATTTGCGAGCGAGATCGGTGCGGAGTGATGTTCAAGCTCATGTGCAGAGAGCTTGACTCTCGTTGACACATATTATCGACCGGCTGCCCAAGAAGAAGTTCCACGTTTGCTCCGCATGTATCTGGTTTTGGTCTTTCTTCTTTCCACATCCAATAGCTTTGACCTATTTCCATATGTTGAGACATGTGTGTTGTTTATTTTATATTTTTCATATCTGTGCAGCTTTGTTGTTATACCCTCCTGGTGATTTCTTTTGAGCGGGTGACACTTTCGACACCGTGTGGCTCATGTTGATTCTGCTGAAAGGATGCCACTTGTGACACCGTCTGGATCCTATTGATTTCTTTTGAGAAGATGCCACTTGCAACACTGTCTGGACTTTGTTGATTTCTTTTGAGTGGATTCCACTTGCGACACCGTCTGGCTCTGTGACCCTATTGACTTGAGTGTTGTTTGAGAGGATGCCACTTCTGACATCGTCTAGCTCTTTGACTATGTTGATTTACTGGGGAGTGTTTGTTGACTTTGTGGTGTAATATCGTTGGAGCAGATGTCACTTTCGACATCATCTGGCTCGTGTGTGAATGACCCTCTCGGCATGCAATTTGACTCTTTGGGAATGAAGACTATGGTTTTTTACCGAAATTACATCGTTCAGACTTTGGGTGAAGACTACGGCCTTCTTGAATAGAATTACATCACCTAATGCTTGGAGTGAAGACTACAGTCTTTCGATCAAAATTACATCACTCTGACCTTTGAATGAAGAATGCGACCCTCTGACCGATTTTACATCATTCAGACTCTTGGAATGAAAATTGTAGTCTTTCAACCGGAATTACATTATTCTGACACTTGAAGTGAAGACTACAGTCTTTCGATCGAAACTACATCACTCTGACTTTTAGAATGAAGATTGTAGCCTTTCAACCGGAATTACATCATTCTGACACTTGGAGTGAAGACTGCAGCCTTTTGACTGTAATTACATCACTCTGACCCTTAAATAAAGATTGCGGGCTTCCGACCGGATTTACATCATTTAAACTCTTGGAATGAAGACTATAACCTTTTGATCGAATTACATCATTCTGACACTTGGAGTGAAGACTGCAGCCTTTCGACCAGAATTACATCACTCTGATATTTAGAATGAAGACTGTATCATTTAGGTTTGAATTACATTATTCTGACACTTGGAGTGAAGACTGCGGTCTTTCAACAAAAATTACATCACTCTAACCTTTGGAATGAAGACTACATCCTTTTGACCAGATTTACATCATTCTGACCTTTGGAATGAATACTGCAACCTTTCGATCGAAATTACATCATTTTGACACTTAGAGTGAAGACTGCAGCCTTTCAACAGGAATTATATCACTCTGACCTTTGGAATAAAGAATGCAGTCTTCCGACCAAATTTACATCATTTAGACTCTTGGAATGAAGATTGTGACCCTCTAACCGGATTTAAATCATTCTGACTCTTTAATACGTCTCGTGATTGGATTATTTTTCATCGTTATTCTTCTAGACTCTCAGGGTCAGGTTGTACCTTTTTACTTTATGCTCTTTATGACATTTTCATCTAGTTGCGACTCTTAGGTCCGGTATTGTGTCTTTGCTTCGTCAGTGTTTCTTGGGGCCTGGCAGTTGTCTTCCGATGTCGGAGTGGCTTTCTATTGCACCTGTTGCATTCATGAACACACAAGTTAGTATAAAAACTTGTCATTCTCCCGATGATATTCTAGTGACCTACAATCACAGAAAAAATTGTTAGTTTTCTATGTGGCTGATCCGTGTTGTCGACTCCCACTGTGTTGTTTTTCGTCTTCCAATCTTGACCCCTTTTCTGGTACCAGTATAATGAGAGAAAATATTTTGAGTAACAATATTTAAAAATATTTTAGAAAGCAAATTTTGACTAAAACATTTTATATATTTAAAATATTATGAACTCAATGTCATGACATATTTGCTTTGAGTGATGTTCTTCGACCATCTCTGGTGCGCTGATTTTGCTCTTCTCCTATCTTTGGTGAAATTTTTGAGACCCCCTAGAGAATTCGCCCCAGTTGCAGATTTGGATCGGTTGACTCTCGTACTAACTTGTGTTTGAAGGAATTTTCGAGTCGCTCTCAAATATTCTTCCCTAGTTTATGAGCTTGGACCGACTGATTCTTTGAGCCGAGTTGTTGATGGGATTTTTGAGATCTTAAAAATTTCGCCCCAGTTTACACTATGTGAGGCGATCCTTCAAATTTGTGATATCTTTTAGGATTCCTAGGGATTTCTTTAGGTGTTTTGTTTGGTGTGACCGAGCTCGAAGAGTGCCTACGTATCCCATCTCGAGAATCAGGTCGAACCGTAATTTAGAATACAAAATAATATGGACTTTATTAATAAAGTGATTGAGTCCGAAATAGACGCCTACGTATCCCCTTTTTGGGAATCAGATCCTCAGGTAGTTCATTACAATGAATGACAGATTTGGTTGATAATGCCACTAAGTCCGTAATGGACGCCTACGTATCCCATTTTTGGGAATCAGGTCCTCGCGTAGTTCGTTACAAGGAATGATTTCGTTTATTTAATGCAATTACAAGCAAAGAAGTGCGATTACAAGCAAAAGAAAAATGTGATTACAAGTAAAGGAAATGCAATTACAATTGAGAGGAGTGTTTCTTCACACGTTATACCGCTTGATTTCATCTGAGTTGATTGCTTTGGTCCACTCTTGGCCATCCATATCTGCGAAGATGACAGCTCCTCCTGATAGTACCTTGTGTACCATGTAGGGCCCTTGCGCACCATGTAAGGCCCTTGCCAGTTAGGTGTAAATTTTCCTTTGTACTCATCTTGGTGTGGAAAGGAAACACACACTTGAATAAGTGTTATGGAAAAGTGCCACGGGATTTGCGATTGACGATTGTGAGATTCAGGTTTCAAATGAATGATGTGATAAGGTTGATGGAAAGACGACTTGCGTTGTACCAAGGTGGTTAATTTCATATCATTCTTGAATGAATGAGCTAGAGTTAATTAATAAGAAGAAATCTTGAAATCTCTTAAGCGTGAAGGTTAAAGTCATATGTTTGAAGCAAAACAGTGTTCGTAATAGTAGACTGTGTCAAAGTGTTACCGCAGGATAGCATGGTTGAGTACATCAAGTATTAGTGACGTGGGAGTAGTTGTGTGTGGTAAGGCATATGGATTGCTAGGATTGATACTTTTGGATCGGCTAAATATGTAAGAGTATTGCAATTGGAGATTCAATGGTTATGAAGGGGAAATATGAGGCTTCAAGCCTTGCGTCAAAGTATTCGGAGTAGTAAATGAGCTAAGTGAAAGCGCGAGAAGTAAGATTCTATGTATTTAGATTCCATGGAGTTTTGTCAGATATTTTGGTATCAGTTGTGAGTTGAGGATAAAAAGATTTAAGTTATAGGGTATGGTCCTTCGGTACTAATATGATGACTCGGGTAGAGTTTAGTTGTTAGAGTTATGGACGACATCACAATATTGAGTATTCACGAGCAACTTATTAGGATCGGTTACCACAGACCTATGAGAGTTCTATAAATAGTTGTGTGAAGAATTGAGTCAGTTCGGGTGACTATTGGCGACATTCAAAGGGTTGTGCACCTTGCACCAAATCAAGATCGTTCACGTATCGCGGGATGGCTTATGGTTACCTTGTCATAATTTATGTCTAGTCTAGTAATCCATTTTGGAAGATTTGATAGTTTTACAGTTCAGAACATAGATACGGCAGAGTTACCATGATTTATTTAGAGTTGCAAGTTGAGTTGATGATATTTTATTGATCGCAACTATTCAGATAGTTCTAATGGTCTACGCATGTACTTGGTGATGGCTTGGGAAGATACAAATGGATATAGGAAACCTTGTGGTGATCAAACAATTTTCTGCAAATTTGGCAAATCAAGATAGTCACTAGGATGATGCGCATATTACGATATTTAGAGGTTTAAGAGGAATTTGATGATGAGAGTTAGCTTAATAGTTTCAGCTCGATAAAATGAAACTAACGGATTTAGAATTAGCGTAATTGGCCTTAGATAAGGTCAGTTTTTGGATAGAAAAGTTGGGAGTTGGCCCCTAACAAGCATATTCTTTCTGAAGAGAGAGAGATAGAGAGTTATGATTTAGGCTCACAGCGTATAACGACATATTTTCTATGAATTCTTAGTACCAAAGACGACTTTGGATGTTATGGAACAAAGATAAGTGGAATTGGAGTATTTGACCGATACAGGCTTGGTAATGGATTGTGGCTACAACTAAAGGATTTTAAGTGTTCATGATGGAATTCTTGGAATCAATCAATTGCATCCAGAGGTGTGGTTAGAATAAAAATCAAAGGATTTGAGCGGGGTCAGTTCAAATATAAGAAAATCAGTTGTAGAAGAAATTTTGCATTTCTAAACTAAGTCAAGGCAAGTTCTGACGGGTAAAGCGGACAAATAGTGCTATCAGTGTGATTCTTGAATAAGAAGTCTTTCATGAGGTTTATGATGGAGGTTCTTCGGCTACTCGACATCTTTGGTACTTTTTTTATCGTTCGATGATGAAAGTGTGTTTAAGTGGTAGATGATGTAACGATCTGTCTGGTCGCTTTGGACTTTTGGACTTGTTTTCCAAAAATACCCTTCATGTAGCCTTAAATCGGTGTTTACGACTTGCGAGAATGGGTGGTATGGCTCCCGAGGAGTTCAGATAGGTTTAGAATTCTTTGTGATAGGTTTGAGAAATCCTAAGTTAAGAGATTATGAGAGTTTGACCTATAGTTGACTTTTGAGTAAACGTGATCTTTCGTAGTTTTGTCACTTCTATTAGTTTTGGAATGACATTTATGACTTAGTTGAGTCTTTAGTTCGGGACCTGAGGTAGCCCGGTGTGTTTTGGGGGTTAATTGTAAAATCATGGAATTAGAACTTAAGAGTTGACTTTAATCAAACACAAGCCTTAGAGACGCTTTTTAGAAAATCTGAGTGCGCGAATGGGCCTGGAATGTGTTTTCTAGTAGGAATGCATGTTTAGTTTGTGTCTGGGAGGTCCTGAGAGTGTTTTAAGTGATTGACGGAGGATTGAGTGACTTTAGGATGCTACTGGTTACTGGTGTCCGCTTTAGCGTCAAGGTGTCTACCTCAGCGGGTTCGCCTCAGTGGAGGTCAGGCTCACCAAAGTGGGGTTGGATTGGGTGTTGAAAATCCACTTCAGCGGATGGTTCTTAGTCGGGGCGTGTGCGCCTCAACGGAGGTTGCTTCCGCCCCAGCGGAAGTTTGAGATTTAAGAAACTTCTGCCCTAGCGGATAGGGTTTTTCCTGAAGAGGGTCCGCCCCAGCAGAATGTAGTCCACCGGAGCAGATCACTGTGCTGATTTGAGGTGAGTTGAGACCTAGAATTCTATTCTCATTCCCCCAAAAATATTCCTCTTGGTTCTAGATCTTGGGCAGTAAGTTGTTGGAGGTATTAAGGAAAATTCTTCATTAAGGTAATCTTCCACCGTTCTATTAATGTGTTCTAGTTATATTATGTTCTAAGCTTGATTCTTAAATGGGGGAAATAAGAGGAGCACCTTGTTTGAGGATAAGAGAGTTATGTTTGGAGATGGGGGCTTGGATATTGGATTGTTGTTGTTGATATTGTAAACTAGTGATGTATTGGACTAGTAGATTGTATTTAATTGACCAATTGCATGTTATAAACCTTTTTGGAAATTGAGGAAAATTATAGGGTTAGAATGGGAATTTTTTCCTATTCTTAATGTAAGCATCTTATTGGGCTTTGTTATTAAATTAACTTGAGATTATGACTATCCAGCATGTTATGGTACTATTTGGGTAATAAAGTTCATGTCTTGATAATATGGCCCCGGGGTTCCTTTGTAATTTTGACATAGGGATTCTGGATTTAATTGTTATTATGGATACCGCTAGACCCGTAATCTCATATAATCAATAGAAAAAGGAAAGTTGTTGTGTGATGTCTTCGGCTTCGAATTAGGCAAGTTGAGACATACTATACCTTAATATAGTGTTTATGTGTTGATTTAGTAATTAATGGTAGTAATAGGGTATTGGGAGTCCCGTACTAGTGAGGTGACGAGCACTAGTACGGGTACCAGTGAACTTAACTTGGGTAATTAATAAACTTGTTGGATATACTTGAAGAAGATTATGTGTTTAGCCTTTGGGCCGGGAGCAAGGTGCATAAATCCGCTTAGGTTGATATGATTGTTGATTACTTGGGCTTGTAGCCATGTTTGATATGATATTATTGATTTTTCTTGTCATGCATTCATCATTCCATATCTTGTCTAAATATTTGAAAGGGAATTATTAATACTGATTGTATTTCTTATGTTGATTGCATGGTGTACTCATATCCATATCATTCATTCATATATATATATATATATATATATATATATATATATATATATGGTATATGATACGAGAATGATGATATGTGATGACACTTTAGCCACAGAGTTGGTATCCGATGGGATCGAATGGGTATATGGACCTCATGAGTCCCCCATGGGTTACGTGACAGCTATTGCAGTAGCGTGTGTATACCGGGTATATATAGCTAATGCATACATATGTATCATCTGTATTGCATTCATTCTATTCTTTTATATGTATTTATTATTGTGTGTACTCGATGATGATTTCTGATGAATTAAATGATCTTATGGCATGATAAAGAGTAATATTGATACTTGAGACTTATAATTACTGTGAGATTGAGTTGTGATACTTGATGGGACTAGACGACTGGTCATACGATTAGGCTGTCGACAATGCTTTTGAAGACTATGATAATACTTAGATTTCCCAAACGTGTCTGCATATTGTCAAAAACTCAAGATGGTTGCCGACCAACTCTCCAATATCGGCGCACCAATCACTAATCAGTTATTGGTCATGCAACTTATTGCAGGCTTGAACGAATCCTATGACGGCGTTACCACCATCCTTCAGCTATGCACGCCGTTACCTCCGTTTTATGAGGCTCGCTCGAAGCTTATTCTTGAGAAAACCCGGAAAATCAAGCGTAACACCACTCATGCCAGCATTGCCGACGCCGCCCTCACCACTACCGTCGGGCCCTCCGCCGATGACAGGGCCTCCAACTCCAGCAACCAGAACCGCAGGCCCGAGGACCTGCAGCAGCCCATATCCACCCGTAACAACCGGTGGAGCAGGCAGTCCGGAAAGAGCCGCAGCGGATGGAATTCAGACAACAACGACGGGAAAGGGCAGTCCCCGCCGGCAGGAAACAACTAACAGCGACCGCAACAGTGGCAGTAGCCTCCGCCGTGGGTTGCCTCCCCGATGTGGGCCGCATGGGCCCCACCGTCATGGGCCTCTCCTCCTTGCATGTATTTGATATCCTCGTGGACTCTACCTTAGAATTGATAGTACCCACCCTAGTATACTCGACCCACGTCCACAACAGGCCTACACAGCACATGCCCTCCCGCCCTCAACTTATGCACCGACTGACATTGAGGCAGCTATGAACACAGTATCACTCAACGCTCCAGACAAAAATTGGTATATGGACATAGGCGCCACATCTCACATGACGACATCACAAGGTACTCTCTCATCTTATTCCAATTTGATTAATTTAAATCAGAATATTATTATTTGTAGTGGACAAGGCATTTCCATTCGCGGTTTTGGTCATTCATCCTTATCCCCACCACATCCACCACTAATCTTAAAAAATGTCCTTCATGTCCCTAAACTTATTAAGAATCTAATCTTTGTGAAACGTTTTACAACTTATAATAATGTTTCTCTTGACTTTGATCCTTTTGATTTTTCTGTGAAGGATTTTACGACATGGAGACGAATAATAAGATGTGAATGACATTGGTACTTGTGGAACTTTGATTATCATGTTTTGTTCTGTTCAGATTGCTATATTTTGAAAATATAAAATGTTGATCTTGTTTTCTGGGAAACTACTCTGGCTTATGCAATGCTTGATCTCTTTATATGAAATGTTGTTCATGTTTTTGCTCATGTTGTGTTGCCCAAGTGGCTATGAGTTAATGTCACTGAACTTCTTTGTGCTTGTGCCGCTCATATTACTCTTTTCAATAATGTTAAAAGGGAAAAGTTCAAAAGGGTAAGGGGATTGCTTAAGAAGGGAAAATTGATATGTTGAAAGTTCAAGGGGTAAAAATGAATGATGTTGATGCTAACATATTGTTCAGTGCAGGAGGAACAAGTTGGGAAACTGATTTGCAGGGGAAATATCAATTATGGGTTTGTCATCATCAAAAAGGGGGAAATTGATTTGTTCATATTTAATTCTGTATGAGAAGAAGGTGACGCAGAATTGCATAACAACTACAAAGTATTTGAAACTGGATTCTACATGGCAATTGATAAACATGAAAAAAGAAGATCGACTTCCGCATCTTTTAAATGTGTTCCATGTATTATTCATCTCTGCAAGTTCAGCTTAAAAGAAAGTCATTTTTTTGTTTGTGTAATTAAAGAGAATACTACTTAGATTTCAGAAATATAAGAGGGTTACCACTTTTAACTATTTTATCTCCTCTTTTATGAAGTTGTATTTTCCTTCTTGACTTGGCACAACCAACACACAAAGATCATTATCTGTATACCTTTCTTTCTTATCATTTTCAATGGTGTTTCATCTTATAATTATATAATTTGTTAATAAGACAAGGAAGTTCGGGTCTAAGTAAAAAAAATTATCTCATTTATCTCGACATAATTATAAAAAATTATTTTTAAATTTACTAAGATATCGCGCGAATCACGAACAAATTCACTAGTTTACATATATGCTTCACTTCTTTATGTCATTTTTATCCACTATTTCATGAGTGGTTTACCTTTGTGAAGTTGGATCAGAATTTTCTCTCAAATGGCACCGTCAGTCATCAAATCAACACAAACTAACAAAAAGACCTCCCCAAGTCCCACACTCCCACTCCATCCACACCTTCAAAGATATCTCTGAAAAATCTATCCAAGCACACAAATGATTTAGGATTTGAATTTTATGATTTTGAATTCGTGATTCTACATGGCTTGTTTGATTACTAGATTAAAAATTAGCTATTTAATTATTTTTTACTGACTTTTAACACACGTACAAAGCTCAAGCTAAAATTATTGAGTTGGAATGAATGATAACTCACACTCATCCGCCTCTTTCTAAACAAGCTACCGACTCTTTAAAATCATGTGGAAGACAAAAAAAAGTTCCTGGATGATAGATTAACAAAGAAGAAGACAAAACACAAGAATATAACAATCCAAATAATGTGGAATCAACTAGGTTATACGAATTCTCCCGGACCAAAATACTCGACTTAAATGAAATTGAAAAATGATTGTACAATTTTTAATATATCATTTGTTGGGCATGAAATATTTTTCGTTCAATCGTCTTTTCTCTCTTTCTCTGGCGGGAAATATATAATATCTCACAAAAAGAATAATTACTTGAAAGTGGACTTAAACATCCTCTTGCGGTTGCAAAGCTGCTGAATAACATGTGCATAACCATGTTTAGGAGCATTCATCATTTTGACCATTTCTAATACAGTATCATTTTCCCATTCACGAATAACTAAACTGTGTTCCCTCTAAAAATATCATTCCGGTATTTTCAGTTACAGGATTCTTTGGGAAAGAAATATTTTTCTTGATTATTTTATTCCCAAGTGATAGTAAATATACTCATAATACAAGCATAATCCTAGGCTAGAGTTAAGGTAACGAATTACTAAATATATACCAACCATCTATAGAATATACACAATTATGACTAATTATTATTTCCTATTCTATCACACCCCCGCAGTCGAAGCGGGAGGTCGGTGTATGCTGAGACTGTCCCGAAAATATTCAAATAGAACCAGCGTGAGACCTTTTGTAAAAATATCGGCGATCTGATAACGTGACGGGACATGTAAGACACGTACTTGTCCACGAGCAACCTTTTCGCGAACAAAGTGAATATCCAGCTCAATATGTTTAGTGCGTTGATGTTGAACCGGATTTCCTGAGAGATAAATCGCACTAACATTATCACAAAAGACCAATGTCGCCTTCGGAACCGGACAATGGAGCTCCAAATGAAGGTTCTATAGCCAACAAGATTCGGACACCACATTGACAACTCCTCGGTATTCTGCTTCGGCACTGGACCTGGACAAGGTAGCTTGCCGTTTGGAGGACCAATATATCAAATTATCACCGAGAAATACACAATAACCAGACGTTGAGCATTTGGTATCCGGACATCCACCCCAATCAACATATGTGTAAGAAATAAGAGTGGTTGTCGAAGACGGATATAGATGCAAGCCATGATCGAGAGTGCCCTGAATATAGCGCACAATGCGTTTGAGAGCATGCATGTGATCCTCCATCGAGTTATGCATGAATAGAAAAACTTGTTGCACAACATAAGATATGTCGGGCCTTGTGACAGTAAGATATTGCAGAGCCCCTACAAGGCTGCGGTAATGTGATGGATCAGCATATGGCTTGCTGGAAGAAGCACTCAACTTCGGTTTAGTATTAACCGGATCGAAAGACGGCTTACACGAGGACATGCCAGCTCGTTCAATGATCTCTTCTGCATACTTATTCTGAGACAAAAATAAACCACCTGCATGACGTGTTACAACTATCCTCAAGAAGTAACTTAGTGGCCCTAGATCTTTCATTGCAAATACCAAGAAGTGATATGATAGACTTGCGAAGACCATCAGATGAGGCAGTTAATATAATATCATCCACATACATAATAATGTAAGTTATATCAGTACCCTGACAGTAAATGAATAGAGAATGATCAGACCTGCTGTTAGAAAAATCCAATACTACAATCAAGCTGATGAAGCGGCCATGCCTTCGAAAGAGCTAGACTTAGTACCGTACGGATAGTTGATGGTTTGACCATCAGACTCAAAGTCTCACCGCAGTCCACACCAACCTGTTGAGTCTTCCCATCACCTACAAAACGGGCTTTATGCCTCTCAAATGTACCATCAGATTTTTCTTTATAACTAAAAATCCACATAGACCGAATCACACTAACATCAGGATGATGGGGCATCAAATCCCACATCCTATTATTAATAAGAGCATTATATTCATCATCCACATCTATTTTTTTTAATTCGAGTCAATAAGGTAAGACACAAGATTACGGGACAACGGTGATTTGGTAACATGGGCGTAAAGACCATATTTTTTGTTTGGCTTGAAAATCCCGTGTTGACTATGAGTGACTGGTCGTTGGGTCGGAATTAGAGTTGGGCTGGAATTGGAGATGGGTCCGAGGGTTGAAGGGGACGGACTACCCGGGAGTGGGCTGGCAATAGTTAGGCTCCCGTGCCTAAAGTTGGGCCATGACCCAGTGGACTGCCAGGCGCTGGGCCTCTCGGCAGTGGGTTGCCAGCGAGAGGCTCAGCTGGGCTGGCAGCCACTAGGCTTAGTAATTGGGCCGAGCTGTTGGCCGAGCCACTGAGAAAAATTGGGCATGTTTGGGAGGCCAATTTATGGACCAAATACGGGGGCATGCTATCATCAAGAAATTTGTAGGTAGGAGGCACGGAACAATGCAATTTGGCAATGGGAAAATTTGATTCATCAAAGACCACGTGGCGACTCACGATTATTTTATTAGAGGATAAGTCGTAACATTTGTAACCATGATGTTTGACGAATATCCCAAAAAAATACACGGAGTTGATCGGGGTTGGAGTTTATTGATGGTAGAAGAAGGAAAAAGATGATAACATAAGCACCCAAATGCCCGGAGATGAGAGTAAGATGGGTCCCTTAGATATAGAGTTTTGAGAGGGGATTTATAGGCTAATTGTTTGCTCGGAAGTATGTTAAGGAGATAGGTTGTCATTTGTAATGCATATGGTGGTAGAAAGGCATGGGCAAGTAAGGTTCTAACAATGTTATTAATGGTTCGGATTTTTCTTTCCGCTTTTCCATTTTAAGATGAGGTATGTGGACAAGAGAGACGAAAAGATAAACCATTAGCTTTGCAAAAATCCCAAAATGGCCCATTATCACATTGAATATTTTTAATGTCCCGAAATTGAGTGTGGATGAATGTTCTAAATGAGAGAAATGTGGGAAAACTTGTGACTTTTTAGATAAAGGAAATGTCCACAAAAAATTAGAGTAATCATCCAACAAAAGAAGATAATATTGATAGCCTGAAGAGCTCAAAATGGGAGATGTCCAAATATCACTATGGATAATATCAAAAGGTATAACAGTGCATGACTTAGAGGCAACAAAAGGCAATTTAACATATTTTCCAAGCGACATGAACGACAAACATGAGAATTACTAGTTCTAGTACACGAAATAAATTCATTTTATTTAAGAGAGGCAAAATATTCGACACCCATCGCCCAGCCCGTCACCGGAACCCCATTATGCCCACTAGCCATCCGCTCGCCACCACTATCCAGTCCCGACCGCTCCCAGAATCACAGATCTCACCTCCTTCTCTGGCTAGACCATCGATAAATCATATCACACCGCCACCCTACTGCTCCGACACTCTACCACACACACACCTCCACATCTCTCTCCATCTTCCTCAAACCAAAAACATCGGTCCCTTTCCTTTTCTGTTTTTCCAACAAAACCACACCAAACAATTCCAAAATCCGGCGAAAACTGCTCCACCTATCCACTACCACACCAGATCCCCAAGCTCCGGATTTTGCTACTGCTCTTTGTTACGATACTATTTCAAACTATTTTATTTTATATTATTATTATTACCTTTTTTGATGATTTTCTCCTCGATCCACACATGTACTCAACTTTTTGGTGAAAACTCAAGTAAATAGTACTTCCGGTGTTGGTGAACAATGATTTTCGCCGACAAACAAGTTCGATTCAACTGGAGTTGGTACCTCCGGTTGCCCGTATCTATTCTTTGTCCTTATCCTTGTTAAATTTTGTCATTTCGCTGTATTGATTTGTGACTTTACGTTCTTGCATTTACCCTTCTTGTTTTTAGTTATAGCATTCTTGGCGTAGTGGTTTTACTTGCCTCTAGATTCTTGTTAACTTGTGCTTTCACTTTGATCCCTTCCTATGTTAGGATAAACATTTGAGTAGTTTATTATTTTATAGTTTCTTTAGTGGCTTTGGTAATTGATGGTAGACTAGGGTCATATTCTCGGTCGGGGACGGGGGCGAGGGTTAGGGGGGTAAATGGGGTAAGGGAGATGCTAGGCTGAGAATAGGGTCTTGAAACATTGAGACTTTAACGGAAAAGTCCATAGAGCTAGTTAAGATTCTTAAAAATAGGAGGATAATTATAGCTTGTGTCCAAGAGACCAAATGGGTAGGACCTAAGGCTAAGGATGTGGACGGGTATAAGTTATGGTTCTCGGGTAGGTCAAGGTATAGGAATGGGTTAAGCATTTTAGTAGACAGCGAGCTAAGGGATCAGGTGGTAAAGGTTAGGAGGGTCAATGACAGGATGATGACGATTAAGTTGGTAGTTGGAGGGTTCACTATGAACATTATTAGTGCTTACGCATCGTAGGCGGGCTTGAACGAAGAGGAGAAGAGGCATTTTTGGGAGGACTTCGACGAGGTGGTTGGTGGTATACCACCTACCGAGAAGTTATTTGTAGGAGGGGATTTCAATGGACATATCAAGTCACTTCTGGAGGATTATGATGACGTGCATGGAGGCTTTGGCCTCGAGAACAGGAATGGGGGAGGCATCTCACTTTGGAGTTCGCTAGAGCTTCTGGGTTGGTGATAGCCAATTTGAGGTTCCTGAAGAAGGAGGAGCACTTGGTGACTTTCCGTAGTTCGACGGCTAAGACTTAGATATACTTTTTGCTCCTTAGGAAAGTTGACAACAGTCATTATAAAGACTGCAAGGTTATTCCGATAAAGTATCTTACAACCCGACATAAGCTTTTGGTGATGGATTTGGAGATCAAGATGGAGAAGAAGATGAGGGTTATGGATGACATGTTAAGAATCAAATGGGGGAGTTTGACCATGGCTAGTGCAAATGAGATATGGGGAAAGGTTGATGGCTAAGGAGGCTTGGGGGAGTAGTGGGGATGTGACCGGTATGTGGGATAGGACGACCAACTGCATTTGAGAGGTAGCTAGAGAAGTACTTGGGGTATCGAGGGGTAGCCGTGGTGGGCATCGAGGGGACTGGTGGTGGAATGATAAAGTTCAAGAGAAGGTGGAAGCGAAGAAAGTGGTGTATGCGAAATTGGTAGAAAGCAAGGATGATGTGGAGAAGTGGACGAATAGGGAACTGTATAAGATGACGAGGAAGGAGGCGAAGCTTGCGGTTACAGCGGTGAAAATGACGGCTTTTGAATACCTGTATGTGGAATTAGAGGAGAAAGACAGGGATATGAAGTTGTACAGACTAGACAAAGCGAGAGAGATGAGGGCCCGTGACTTGGATCAAGTGAGGTGCATAAAGAAAGGAAAAGTACTGATGGGGGACGCACATATTCGGCGGTGGTAGTAGTCTTAATTCCATAAATGTTTAAACAAAAAAAGAGATAGAGACATTGTGCTAGGAGATCTGGAGCAATCTGGTAGGTACTAAGATTTTGGGTATTGTAGAAGCATTAAGGTTGATGAGGTTAAGGGTGATGTTCGCAGGATGCGCAGCGGACGAGCGACCGGGCCTGATGAAAGCCCAGTTGAATTTTGAAAGAGCGCAAGCAGGGTAGGTTTTGAGTGGCTGACTGAGTTGCTTAACGTCATTTTTAAGACGGTGAGAATGCCCGAAGAATAGAGGTGGAATACAATGATCCCTTTGTACAAGAACAAAGGTGATATCCAGAGTTGCAACAAATATATGGGCATCAAGTTGCTAAGCCACACTATGAAAGTTTAGGAAAGGGTCGTGGAGATGAGGGTGAGAAAAGGCTTGTCTATTTCCGAGAACCGGTATGGATTCATACCGGGTGTTCAACCACATAAGTCAATCATTTTATTAGGAGGTTGGTGGAACAGTATAGGGAGGGGAAGAGAGACTTACATATGGTTTTCATCGACCTCGAAAAGGCATACAACAAAGTCCCTAGGGAGGTTCTATGGAGATGTTTGGAGGTTAGGGTGTACATGTGGCATACACTAGGGCGATCAAGGATATGTATGATGGAGCCAAGACCAGGGTACGGACAGTGGGAGGAGACTCAGAGCACTTTCCAGTGATGATAGGGCTACCCCAGAGATCAGCTCTTAGCCCATTCTTATTTGTCTTGGTGATGGATGGACTGACGCGACAAATCCAAGGGGGAGGTGCCATGGTGTATGTTATTCGCAGACGATATAGTCCTTTTTTATGAGACTCGCAGCGGAGTGAACGCTAAACTGGAGGTCTGGAGACAGACTCTAATTTTTCATGCTTGAAATGTGACTTGTAGGCCAGGGAATATGATAAAATGTCAATTCTTTTATCGTTACATTTTCCTTTAATCTTCTTAGTGCCTTTTCTTTCTCTTTTTCTTTTTTGAATGAAATACTAGTAATTTTTCTAACTGTTTTGTCCCTATTTACTGGAGAAAAATAAAGGAGAGAGATGGCTGAATGCAACAATTGTAAAATAGTAGTATTGAAACAAAGAATAAAATAAAAATGTAAGTGGACGGCAGGATTCGAGAACAAGGGCGAGCAGAACTCACATGATTTCTAGTCATGCCCGATAACCACTCCGGCACGTCCACTAGTTGTTTATTCTTGTCCATAATCTCATTTTGACCTTAATCTCATTTTAAAACCACTATATTTGCTTTTGCGTATTCCCTATAAAAAGGCACATAGACAACAAAACAAAAGGAAGAAATGTAAAATGTAAGCGTGTGATTGTATCTAATGAAGTGGGTTGAGATTCATAATTCATAAAAAATAAAAATCTTAGGTGAATTCTTTCACTTTGTCTAAGCCTTTGGACCCAATACATGTGTTGGTAGAAGATGACATGTACCCCTTAAATTTGTCAAAGTGTATGCAAGCCGACCTAGACATCACACTTGCTCAGAAACTTATTAAGACTTGTTGATCTGTTTATTTCCAGGAGCATCAATCCTCATAGTAGGTTTACGTTTTCTAAACTTCTGGGTTGTGTGTCTTGGGGAGCACAATTTTTTTATCCCACTTATTTACGTCCTCTAGCACATATCAAACAAAAGAAAAGGAAAAGTGTAAAATTTTAAAACTTGTAGATGTGTTTTTGTTTCGAGGATCATAATCCTCACAGCAGGTACGCTGGAAGACTTTCTTAAATATGATAGTATAACTGGTAATGCATTTTAATTAAAATTGTGGAAGCCTTGGAGCAAGGTAAACTTGTTTCCGTGTTACTTATTGGTTCACACGTGGCCAGGAGTGTGAACCGTGATATCAGCCATTGATGCTTGCAGCTCTTTTCCTTCTTTCTTTTTGCATTAGAGTTAGCATTGAAGGTTTGAGATGAGAGAGATAATAAGTGTTCGTGATCACAAACATCAATTGTCAATAAAACAAAATGGCCTGTAAGAAGATGTGCATTAGTTTGGCCATAAATGCTTAAAGAAAGACCAAAAAGATCATCTTATGTCATACCAGGTGGAATTCACGAGCAATATTCTCTCCTGGTGCTCAATCAATAAGGACTCCATCTAGTTCTATAAGAAAGGTTTAAAATAGGATCTCAGGAAACATTTCAAGCATCTAAACACGTCGGGTATATATTATCTTAAAAATTCAAGTACCACATGATACATGATACATGATACATGAACATTCATACACATGGGGATAAATTCTGCTGTTAAAACGGGTTAGCCATAGAACAGATAGAACCGAGGCCCCAAAATGTCTAATACTATTACATTCTCCAGCAGATGGAGACAATTTATGTACCAAAAGTTACAGTGCCAACTTCAGAAACAACTAAAAATATCCACATCCTACAAGCTCAAATGGCAATTCGATGCTAAAACAGCATTTTTTCAAACTTCTATACCTAAGGGCCCCAAAGTAGTATTGTTCCTGGAAAACAATCACTCAGTTAGGAACAAACTGGGGGGGGGGGGGGGGGGGGGTATATCAAGAAATGAAACACAAAGCAGTTATAAATGCTGACAGAAAAGATTCAATTGCACAAAAATAAAGATGATAGGTCAGATATGTGAATATTTGTTTCATAAAATATTACCAAGAAAGAATAAGGAAACACTATACAATCAGGAATTTTTCCCCCGATAACAAGAAGTAATACCTCAGGTGTGCAAATAGTTGGCAGCCATCATCAATTCCAAAGTGATCTCAGGCTCAATATGAAATTCTGTTTCTTTGCCACTGAAGAAAAACAAAAATCCATATAAGTCCAACCAAACAAAATCAACGGCATATAAGAAGGGGAAGGAGTTATTTCATAAGATCAAAAAAGTAGGAAATCAATACCCAATAATAGCTCATGTTTGGAGCTTCTAGATATGTGATCCACAAAACAAAGGGGAACACTAAGACCTATTAGCAGCTAGCTCACTAACTCATAGAGATGTTGCATCAGAATAAGAAAAGCAGCATGATACTGGAAAAACCTGTATGTGTTACTTGAGATAAAGCACTATCTCTGTGAAAAACTCTATTTTCCAACAAATTATCATACCATGTGGACCACGCAAATGCTTGACCCAGCCTCGTAGATGAAGCAAAATTCAATTAAGTGAAGCATCATCTTAGATTAAACTTTGAAGTGATAACCGTCTTTTATAAAAATTCAATGCTCTCCCTAAAGCTACAAGGAAGTCAAAGGAGACTAATCTTAACAGTTAAAGATCTACTGATTTAAAGCAGGTAGTTGCACCAAATAGATTGTAACACCAGAAAGTCCCAAAACCTGTAAATTTTCAGCAAGAGAAACATCATAACCAGAAGTTGAAGAGGACATAAGTCTCAGAATTCGTAATGTTCTTTTGCTAAAAGATGAAGTTGTAAAGGTGCACAGTCTCTTGATTTTGCATTGTTTTTTTTGGTTGTACACGGCAACCCTACTCATTCATTTCTTTGGGTTCGGTTGTAGAATGCAGCGCTACTTATTCATTTCTTTGAGACTACTTGCTGAAAAATGAAGAAGTTGAAGAGGTGAAAAAACTGTTGAGTTTGCATCCTCTATTGGTACTAGAGTACAACCCTATTCATTCATTTCTTTAGAACCTACTTAGAAAAATGTGAGCCTCTCCTTGATGAAGTTGCATAAGCTTGCATACTTCCCAAATTTCTAAGATATATAAACTTAGAATGACTTATGGCCTCCCTCATTTCACCCAATAAGGAAATTCAAGACTAAAATTCCGCAACGTGGGATTTCTAACCCTAACTGCATAAATCTAAACACAATAAAAACTGAGGACGGACATTAAGGACCAATAAAGAACTAAAATCTAGTTTACCACATGTTGGAACCTTGCGGACAAAAATGTATGTCATGGTCTATATGAGGCCGACCTCATCTAAATGAAGACCTCTTTGAAGGTGCTTTAAGGAAACCTTATATAATTGTCAATCGAGCAATATTTAACAATAATACATATCCTGTGCAACAACCAAAGCGGTCATATTTACGATTCTTAATTCCCCAGGAAAAGCTTGAGATTTACATAGATCAATACAAGCGCATGATCATGGCCTGGTTTACAGTTAGTTCATATAACAGCATTCTCCAGAACTAAAACATTGTATGGTAGGGAAAATCCTGAACAGCAAGAACACAGTAATGCAAATGCTCCTCTTAGAGCTCACAAACTACTAAACCAGGAAGACCTAAAAAACCTAAAATATGGACACAGCATATGATATCAAGGCTTTTCTATGCTATTTTCATGTAAGCTCCTCGCTCATATATCAAATTACACATGAAAAAAATGATGCCCAATGTAGTTATAAATCCTTCTAAATTAAAGGGTGATCCTGACTTCTATTTTAAGAAATCAACACGAAATAAAACATAATGCCTCTGTTTCAATTTGTTTGTCTTACTTTCCTTTTTAGTCTGTTTAAAAAAAAACGTCTCTTTCCTTTTTTTGGCATGTTTAAGACCACATGATTAAAGGGCATTTTGGTACATTCTACATATATTTAATTTAAGATCAGAAGATCCATAAGTCTTCTTTACTTTCTTACCTTCCGTGAACAGACAAACAAATTGAAATGGAGGGAGTAGTAGTATGTAGAAGAATTTATAGTGTTTAAAATAAATAAAGAAATGACCTTGCATATTGAAGGGACCAGTAGAAGTACTGGCAGATCTTCTCAAGAATGGTGGTGCTAATCTCCGGAAATGTCACTTCCCCATGCTCTGTCTCAGCAAAACTCCCTGTAATAAACAAATTAAAAATAGTTACAATTACATGCCAACGGGGGAGCCAGTAAGGGGTTCATCAATGAAAAATTACACTATATATATAAGGTTAAATTTATTTTTTCTATTTATATAGAAGATGTTGAACCCTTAAGGGAGGCTTGGAGTAACTGGTAAAGTTGTTGATATGTGACTAAGAGTTTATGAGTTCAAGCCGTGGAAACAACCTCTTGCAGAAATGTGAATTAAGGCACCCTTGTGGTCCGGTCCTTCACCGGACCCGCACATACCGGGAGCTTAGTACACCGGGCTGCCTTTTGATGTTGAAAAAAAGACTTCTTCGTGTGTTCACTTATTTATATTTTTGAACCCCTTTAATAAAAATCGTGGCTTCGCCACTGCTGAGATGCCAATTACCATCAACACCAAATAGAAAGTGACAATCGTTCCAATTATTTCTTATAATACTATAAAGAAATCACATTCATGCTCTAATTACTACGATTATTAAATTAAATTGAAATGGGACAAAGCAAAGCCCTAATTGAAATTAAAAAGAGATTGACCTGGAGAAGTGAGCATGTTACGAATGGTCTGAGAAACCATTGCAGCTTTCTTATCGATGATGAATTCGAAACCTTCGGCGCTAATTAGCTTCACGGTATC
The DNA here is from genome assembly GCA_034509755.1 of Anisodus tanguticus. Classification (NCBI taxonomy): domain Eukaryota; kingdom Viridiplantae; phylum Streptophyta; class Magnoliopsida; order Solanales; family Solanaceae; genus Anisodus; species Anisodus tanguticus. The sequence continues at coordinate 21,668,086 of CM067545.1, forward strand.
TTCCTTCTTCATCTTCGCCGATGGGTTAATGCCGACAATTGATCAGTTTGCTTTGGAAAGATAACACCGAAAGTAAAGGAAAAAGTGGTGGGAAGTTTCGGTCATTGACAGATCCGGACCCGAATCCAGTGGATCGGGTTAATAATTGAGCAGAGGAGATGTTGGGCCATTTGTAACTTGGGCCGCATGTCCATACGACTGTATATCATTTAATTGGGTTTTTATGATGGTTAAGGGCTTAAGGCTAATTCCACTATTGTCATATGTATTAAACGGAAAGGGTTATTTGCACTTTTGTTCCTATTTTGCGGTGGTCTTTAAGATTTGTCCCTCGTAACAAACTAATTTTTTCGCGGGATATAAATTCGATTTTGAAGGACCAAAAATTAAAGATCAGTTCATGTGAAGGTCAAACTGTGCAATTAAATGAAATAACATATTATGATAAAATGTAGGTTAACGATGCACCAAACAAATGAATACAAGATAAACATCTTGTATATCAAGTTTTATTACTATATTATAGTTAATTACTATGTAAATGCATTTTAGTTTGTAATTTTTATAATTGATTGATTTGATGTAAATATTAGGGGTGTAAAATATTTTCTACTTCATCATACTATATTTTGAATATGCGAATGGTTTGCTCGTTATATCTCGTGCGATCAAATACATTTATATAAATGTATGATGAAGTAGAAAATATTTTATAAAATACATTTATATAAAATATTTTCTACTTCTCTGCATATATATAGCTTATATATCTCGTGCGATCAAATACATTTATATATTTTCTACTTCTCTGCGTATATATAGCTTATATATCTCATGCGATCAAATACATTTATATAAATGTATGGAAGAAGTATATAAACAGGTCTATTTCGTAAATCTCAATTAGTTAGATAGATAAATATTTAATATATAGCTAATGATTAAATTAAGGAGGAAAAAAACAGAAATTTTACGAGAATATAAGTAGTAGTATATAACCTCCTCTTAAAAATGAAAAATATGTCATTACCATCAAAGATGATGATGAAATATAAAATATATTTTCATTCTTAATTAGATATATCGAAATTAAATGAAATGAAACCATATTTGGTAAAAAATAGTTTACCTCCAATATGAAACTTTCTACTATGAATTTGATTTAGTCATACTTTAAAGTAATATGGAGCCTTGGGTGTGGGGGGGAAACGGTGCCAATTGTTTGCCTGTTAATGTTTTGATATGATGAATTAATTACTGTAATTAATTAAATATAAAGGAATACTTTAACGTTAAACATTCCGATTCCATCAGTGCCAACCAAGTCTTTCCGCGAAACACCTCCTATTATTGGGTCAACTTCACCAAAACGCCACCGTTCATTGCAACAAGTAAAGCGTGAACAAATGTTTGATTCTTTCTTTTTATATAAATAAATGTTTGATGGTAATGACATATTTTTCATTTTAGTCATAACATTTTCTCCTTTTTAGTTAGTATAAAATAGTATGACACTTTTATATATTTAGTGTAATAATTTAATTTTAAAATATCAATTTTATTCATTTACAACTACACAAATATTCATGATTCATTTTAATTTTTAAACGGTAATTTCAAAAATATTTATTTTTAAAAAAAATTGTATCAAATAAAACACGTTCGTATAAATTGGGACGGAGTATTAGTAGTATTAATACAAGTGTTCTTTTTGCTGGACCGAGTATATATTGAAAAATTATGAATGATAAAATGAGCAAAAGTAGTAGTGCGCACATTGGCCGTTTCAAAACTACAACGATTCGCCCATAATTGTTATTTCCAGCTTTCTCTCTACCTGCGATTTCTCCTCCAGGCGACGCCGTTCTGATCTCTGCTTCCGGTAAGCTTTACATCGGCATACATATAAACATTTTCCTCTGTTTGAATTGAACATCAGTGCACCATATGTGCGCGAAAATAGCCTCTGTTTATGTCTATGTTACAGTTAGATTTATTTCGGATCCGATTAGATGGGGAGTGTTGCCGATCTGAAAAAAGTTTGCGCGTTTGTGTAGGTTTTTGGAGAGAAGAGATCAACGTGATCATGGGGAATAGAGTGGATCACGAGTACGATTATTTGTTTAAGATCGTCGTGATTGGGGATTCTGGAGTGGGGAAATCAAACATTTTGTCCAGGTTCACGAGAAATGAGTTTTGTTTGGAGTCAAAGTCCACTATCGGAGTTGAGTTTGCCACCAGAACTCTTCAGGTATGTATCAATCTCATCATGTAATATTATTTGCTCATAATTCCTTTGAGCTTCACGTATAGCATTTTCTAATTTCTATTATTCAACCTTTAAAGTTAGTTCTGTAATTGCTCTTATGAAAAATGAAAACTAAGATAAATTGTTGAATTTATTAATTTTAAGCTATCGGAATTGCGTGTTTCTGTGGTTTTTCTGATGTGAATGTCATAGAGACTATTGAATCATGGAAGCTGTTGAATTTGAGTATTATTCATTTCAGATGATAATTTAATGTGACTATCATAATTTTTACTAAATGACACATCATAGTTTGTTGTTTTTCTCTTTTTCCGTTGTAAACAAAAGCAAACACCTTAGACATGGTCATCAACTACTGAATGAACGCCAATAAAGTTTGATTCTCTGATAGTCTACAGATTCAGTCATATTTCAAGGTACAAGGTCTTGGAAATTTACTAAATGTGGAATTAAGTATATCTCATTAATTTATGACTCGAACAATTGGGCCCGCACGTCGAAAACGTCGTTTCCACACACGTGCACACGTAGTGCCAAGTATCGCAAATTTCATTAGTGAAAGAGATATTGGTACGTATGTAATACGTTTGAGACATAGAATTATGGACGGTTATTGGTCAAATGACAAAGTATTCCACGTTGGTAAAAGAAGGAAGAAGTGTACAAAGTGTAAGATGAAACGAGTTGGAAATCGTCGTGAAGGGCCGCGGCGCTTAGGAGGCAGAATGCTGCGACGGGAAGTTGGAAAAATCTGACATTTGGGCTGGTTTTGGAGCATTGATTCTCTATTACTTGCCACATGAATTCAGCCATTATTTGGTTGAATGTAACCCCTCAATCAAGTGTCATTACATGGCTATTGAAGGCCATTAGTTGGCTAGTTGAGGGTGTTCTCCTTACACTATAAATTGAGGTCTTTGGCTCAATTGAAGAACACTACTCAACACTTAAAAAATACTCCAGATTTTCTGATTTCATCTTCTTCCTCTCTAGCAAAGTCACTATACTCAAAGTTCTTCAAGAGTAACACTTGAGTTTCCTTTGCTCATTTGTTAAGTTGTTGTTGTATCTTGGGAGACTATTGCCCAACACCGTAAAAGGAGATATATGGGGGGAAATCTTGTCTTAAAGACAGAGTGCCATCACTCGACTCAACAAATCGACAAGCAGTTTGATAAGTTTTTGATTTCCAGTTTTATTATAATACTTAGTTTATCCTTTCTACCATTGTAATAGTTACTTACTTCCCGTTCCCTACAACAATTGTATCCTAACAATTTTAAGACAAGATTTTGTTGTAAGTACCTAAGAAAGATGACTGGAGGAGATCAAACTGCTTCTGATTCTCCTGCTGCTGCTCAAGGCAATCCCTCTGCCTTCCCCACTGCTCAAGGCACTCCTAATGCCTTTCCGGTTGCCAAGGCTCATCCAACGACTTTACTGCCGCTCAAGGGAGCCTTACCGTTCCTCCACCGGGTGGATTTCACCATGAACGCCCTGAAAAGTTCATGGGGTCAAACTTCAAGAGATGACAACAGAAGATGCTATTCTATCTGACTGTTATGGGAATGGCATGTTTCTTAACAAAAGATCCTCCACAAGCTGGAGATGAAATGGACCCTTCGCCTTCTGAAACGGGTGAAGGGGGCCTAGGTAACCATGTCATTAATGGCATGAAGATGGTTCTTGATGCATGGAGTCATAATGATTTCATGTGTAAGAATTACATATTGAACTGCTTGTCAGACCCTCTCTACACGGTGTATTGCACCGTTGGCACTGCCAAAGAGTTGTGGGAGAAACTGCAAAAGAAGTACAACGCACAAGATGCAGGTACTAAGAAATTCATCGTTGGGAAATTTCTGAAATTTCAAATGGTGGATAGTAAAACAGTGATGTCCCAAGTCCAGGAATTCCAAATGATTTTACATCACCTGGATTTGGAAGGTATGAAGCCAAATGAGCAGTTTTTTGTTGCATCACTGATTGAAAAGTTACCTCCTTCGTCGAATAAGTTTATGAGTTACTTAAAACTCAAGACAAAGGAGATAACCTTTGAAGAACTTATTATCAAACTCCAAATTCAGGAAAATAATAAGAAGGCCTTGCCTAGGGGTAAACAACCCGCTGAGGCAAAAGCAAATCTGGCTGAGGCCAAAGGGAACCCAAACAATAAGCGCAAGCTCCAGAAAGACGGCAAGACCCAAGCAGCGGAGAAGTTCAAAGGAAACTGTCACCACTGTGGGAAACCCCGGTCACATGATCAAGGACTGCCGTAAGCTCAAGACTGAGCAACAAGAGAAGGCCAAGGCTAAAGGCAAGGCACAGGTTAACGTCGTCAAGGACCAGTTTCTGGACGACATGATTGAGGAGTTCTCAGCGGTGGTGCTAGAAACAAACCTTGTTGAAAATCTCATGCAATGGTGGATGGACACAGGTGCTATAAGACACATCTGTTCCAATAGAGATGCCTTCTCCACTTATACACCGGTTACAAACAAGAAGCTGTTCATGGGCAACAACGCTTCCTCCGACGTGCTGGGGGTAGGAAAAGTAGTCCTGAAGATGACTTCCGGAAAGGAGTTCATTCTGAAGGAAGTGATGCATGTTCCTGAGATTAGAAGAAATTTAATTTCAGGTGCTTTATTGGTTAATGCTGGTTTTAGGCTAGTGTTTGAGTCTAATAAATTTGTATTCACTAAGAATGGAACGTTTGTGTGAAGAAGATTCGTCTGTGAAGGCCTCTTCAAAGTTAACACTATGTCTGTATTACGTACAAGCAATAATATTGAAGACTCTTCTTCTTACTTGCTTGAGTCTTCTAATTTATGGTATCATAGATTAGGACACATCAACTACAAATCCATCCAAAGGCTGGTAAAGTTGGAGTTGTTGGCGTCTATCGACGTAAACCCTCAACATAAGTGTGACGTAGAGGCAAAACTCACAAAGCTTCCTTTTCGATCCGTCGAAAGGAATACCGCTCCTCCGGTACTTATTCATACAGATATATGTGATTTGAAGTTTGCACAAACTAGAGGGGGGAACAAGTACTTTGTGACATTCATTGATGATAGCACAAGGTATTGTTACCTTTACTTGTTGAAAAGTAAGGATGAAGCCTTTGAAGCGTTCCGACGTTACAAAGCGTGTCGAGAACCAACTAAGCATGCGGATTAAATCCATTCGTAGCGATAGAGGGGAGAATATGTAGCGCCATTTGAGGAATATTGTGCCCCAAGCAGGCATTGTTCATCAAACGACGGCTCCATACTCACCTCAATCGAACGGTGTGGCGGAACGTAAGAACCGCACATTGAAGGAAATGATGAATGTCTTGCTCATCAATTCCGGTCTTCCCCAAAACATATGGGGAGAAGTCGTCCTTACCGCTAATACGATTCTTAACAGAGTCCCACATAAGGGTAAGGACAAAACTCCATATGAATCATGGAAGGGAAAGAAACCCACCTATAAATATTTAAAGGTGTGGGGTTGTCTGGCAAAGGTTGAAGTACCCAAGCCAAAGCAGGTCAAGATTGAGCCTAAGACTGTAGATTGCATATTCATCGGATATGCAAATAACAGTAGTGCTTATCGCTTCTTAGTGCATAAGTTAGATATTCCAGATATCCACGGGGGTACAATCATGGAATCAAGGAATGCTCAATTCTTTGAAGATACCTTTCCTAGAAAGGAAAAAGACATAACATCTCGCAAATGAAGTTATGAACAAAGCTCTCAGGAACTGGGAGTCGTTGACGGCCCGGATCTAGATGGTTCAGATCTAGTGGATCTCGAAGTGGTTGAATATCCGAAATCTAGTGTTCCAGATTCTCAGAACTTGGAGACTCCAGAGATGGAACTAAGGCGAAGCAAAAGGACCAGGAAGGATAAATCCTTCGGTCCTGACTTTGTAGCTTATATGGTTGATGATGAACCAAGGACAATTGCTGAATCATTGTGAACTCCAAAGGCACCGCTCTGGAAATAAGCTATTGAGAGTGAAATAGGCTCCATTCTGGCATAACCATACTTGGGAGTTGGTTGATCTTCCTCCGGAAATAAACCGTTGGGTTGTAAATGGATACTCAAACGGAAGTATAAAGCAGATGGGTCTATAGATAAGTACAAAGCCAGGTTGGTAGTCAAGAGCTATCGGCAGAAAGAAGGCCTTGCCTACTTTGACACGTACTCTCTGGTATCTCGGATGACGTCCATACGGGTATTCATTGCGATCGCAGCGTTGCGTGACCTTGAGATACATCAAATGGATGTCAAGACAGCCTTCCAAAATGGTGATTTGGAAGAAAAAATCTATATGGAACAACCCGAGGGGTATGTACTTCTAGGGCAAGATAAGAAAGTATGTCGGCTTGTCAAATCTATGTACGGGCTGAAACAAGCCCCGAAGCAATGGCACGAAAAATTTGATAGTACTTTATTATCGAAGGGTTTCGCCATTAATGAGTGTGACAAATGTGTCTACATGAAAGGTAACTATGACTCGTTTGTTATGATATGCATGTATGTAGACGACATGTTGATCACAGGGAGCAGTCCTAGCATAATTCTAGAGATTAAGAACATGTTGAAACAATGCTTCGACATGAAGGATATGGGTATCGCAGATGTCATCTTAGGGATAAAAATCTCTAAGACGTCTGACGGACTGGTCGTATCTCAGTCTCACTACATCGAGGCTGTTTTGAGAAAGTTCGAGATGTTAGACAGTTCGCCTATAAAGTCACCAATGGATAGAAATCAAAAGCTTGATAAAAATCGTAGTGCACCCATATGCCAGGAGCAATATGCACAGGTGCTTGGTAATTTGATGTACATAACAAAGTGCACCTGACTTGATATTGCTTATGCAGTCAACAAGTTGGCTAGGTTTACCCCTAATCCGAGTAATGATCACTGGAAGGCGTTGAATCGGGTATTTCAATACCTAAAATACACGCTAACTTACGAGTTGCATTATTCGAGATATCCAGTTGTACTAGAGGGGTACAATGATGCAAACTGGATATCTGATATAGAGAACACCAAGTCCACCAGTGGGTATGTATTTACAATTGGTGGTGGGGTTGTGTCTTGGAAATCCTCTAAGCAAACTTGCATCGCCCGATCCACGATGGAATTGGAGTTTATCGCTTTAGACAAAGCAGGAGAAGAAGCTGAGTGGCCTCACGTCTTCTTAGAGGATGTTCCTTGTTGGAACAAACTCGTACCTTCTATAATGATCCACTGCGACAGTCAGTCGGCTCTAGGAAGGGCACGGAATTCTATGTACAACGGCAAGTCTCGTCATATTCGACGGAGACATAAGATCGTTAGGCAGCTGATCACCATGGGTATAATATCCATTGATTACATAAAATCAAAGGATAACACAGCTGACCCATTGACAAAGGGCTTACCCAAGGATCAGATGTTCTGTCTGTCTAGGGGAATGGTCTTAAAACCCAAAGTATAAGGACCAATACGGTGGTAACCCAACCTTACTGACTGGAGATCCCAGGAATTAGGTTCAATGGGAAAATTAAGCTGTAAAGGTTCAGTTGATCGCTTCGGTGGAAGCATGAGCACTTCGGATAGTGATTTCTGTGAAGAAACACCAAATCCAAAGTCGTTCCCGCGATAGACAATAAGTGCTATCTGCAGTGTGGGTGAAGGTTAAGTTTCCAAAACCTTTAATGATTCTCACCGGTTGAGGTTAGGTTTGGTGAAATTTTTAATGGTTCCTAACACTTGTAAAGGGGTATAGCAGGATACCTTGTAGGAGACCACCTATTTAAGTGCGAGGACAAGCCGCCTCAAATGAATGCACTTAAGAATCCAAGAAGTGTCCACCGCCACAACGGACAAAACATTACGAAGAACTGAGTAGAGGAAGTTGTTGTGTTGGTACCATTGACTTGACTTACACTAAACACTGACGGTTCAAGACATCACGTTTACCGCGCAGTAAGTAAGTTCGATGGTATTCAACTATGAAAGTTTCAAAGCGTATGCTACCTATTCAGATACAACATCGGTCCGCTAAAAAATTGCTGGAAAAGGCACCAAGTGTGTGCGCCAAAATCTCTTTTAAGAGGGGATTGTTGGAAATTTACTAAATGTGGAATTAAGTATATCCCATTAATTTATGACTCGAACAATTGGGCCCGCACGTCGGAAACGTCGTTTCCACACACGTGCACACGTAGTGCTAAGTATCGCAAATTTTATTAGTGAAAGAGATATTGGTACGTATGTAATACGTTTGAGACATAGAATTATGGACGGTTATTGGCCAAATGACAAAGTATTCCATGTTGGTAAAAAAAGGAAGAAGTGTAAGATGAAACGAGTCGGAAATCGCCGCGGAGTCGTGAAGGGCCACGACACCACACCGTCGGAGCCGCGGCGCTAATTCACAGCGCCGCGGCGCTTTGGAGGCAGAATGCTGCGACGGAAAGTTGGAAAAATCTGACCTTTGGGCTGGTTTTGGAGTATTGATTCTCCATTACTTGCCACATGAATTCAGCCATTATTTGGCTGAATGTAACCCCTCAATCAAGTGTCATTACATGGCTATTGAAGGCCATTAGTTGGCTAGTTGAGGGGTCTTCTCCTTACACTATAAATTGAGGCCTTTGTCTCAATTGAAGAACACTCAACACGTAGAAAATACTCCAGATTTTCTGATTTCATTTTCTTCCTCTCTAGCAAAGTCACTATACTCAAAGTTCTTCAAGAGTAACACTTGAGTTTCCTTTGCTCATTTTGCTCAACACCGTAAAAGGAGATATACGGGGCAATCTTGTCTTAAAGACAGAGTGCCATCACTCGACTCAGCAAATCGACAAGCAGTTTGATAAGTTTTTGATTTTCAGTTTTATTGTAATAGTTAGTTTATCCTTTCTACCATTGTAATAGTTACTTACTTCACGTTCCCTACAACAATTGTATCCCAACACAAGGTATGCAAAAGATACAATTGCATATATGCAGCTGGACCTTTGTATAGACATTCTTGTTAGGAGTGTCGAAATTTTGGCAATTGTGGTTTATGTATTGATCTGCCTCTGAGAGAAAAGTAGGATTGCTTATGACTTGGCATTGAGTATGTGTGATGTTTGACAGCAAAACTAGATATCTATCTCTGATGGACACTTGAGCATTTTAGTGGCGTTTATTGTGTCCTATAGGTCAAAAAGATCTTGTTGTGAAATTCTGAACTTGTAAGTCCTATTGTGGACAAATGAGGCAAATTGCTTTTCTGCCAGCCGCACATTCACTTCTTCTCATTATTAAGGCGTGGAAATGTATGATGATACAAAATTATTGTTCTTTTGACATCACTCACTAATTCTAATTTATGATGCAGGTGGAGGGAAAAACAGTGAAGGCCCAGATATGGGACACTGCAGGACAAGAAAGGTATCGAGCCATTACTAGTGCTTACTATCGAGGAGCAGTTGGTGCCCTCCTTGTCTATGACATAACAAAGAAGCAAACATTTGACAATGTTCTGAGGTGGCTACGCGAATTGAGAGACCATGCAGACTCTAATATTGTAATCATAATGGCTGGAAATAAGTCTGACCTTAAGCATCTTAGAGCGGTCTCTGAGCAGGATGGTCAAGCTTTAGCTGAGAAGGAAAGACTGTCATTTCTTGAGACGTCAGCATTGGAAGCTTTCAACGTTGATAAAGCGTTCCAGACCATATTGACAGATATTTACCATATCATTAGCAAGAAGGCATTGGCAGCCAAGGAAGCCGCCACGAGCACTGCAACTCCTGGTCATGGTACAAACATCAAACTTAATGATACCTCTGCAAATGTGAAGAGAGGCTGCTGTTCCACTTGAGTTGATGTTTCAAAAAGGAACTAGAATTTGTAGCAAGGCATAATTTTTTGTTTTCTCCCCTTGTTTATCTTCTTTCTCTTCTATTTTCTTCTCATTTTTCCTTCATTCAGACCAAGAGACGCTTGTAGATTACATCCTTGATTGATAAAAAGAAGAGCTCGTGCATGTTAATTGTCTAGTGGTTTAGGACAATCATATGATACACAGTTTAACCATTTAAAATTGCAGTTATTGGTGGTGTTGGCAAGACCAAATTAACTCTGATCTTCCAGGACATGGTACACATGACATTAGTTGTTAATTCAATTGCAGCATTCTATTTTGCAGCATGTTAGCGTGTGTGCTGTTAATAAAGTAATCTCGGCTATTGTATCAGTGTTTCTTGTCAAATTGTCTTCTATTTTACTAATGATTTTGCTGAAAATCTTGCTTTCTGTACAATATTCTGTGTCAGTATTTAAAGCAAGGAACTTGAATATGAATAACATTAGAGAGATGCTTAGATGGGCATAAAGCGGAGTCCACATTTACAATTTACAAAAGAGGAAAGGAAAAGAAAGAACTGTTGGGAAATGAATAAGAAAGAATAATATCGCGAAGAAAAATATGTTCAGTTTACTACACGTATTTACAAGTTTTTCACACACATTGTAAGAGGTATTTTGATTCAAAGTCCTTATAAAAATTCCTATACTTGTTCCCCTCTCGATTCTTTCTATCCCTTCTTATATTTTGTTGGTTCGACCTGTTTCATCTCAAAGGCATTGCTTAATAGATTTAACCACTAATGTTTTCTGAATTTCGAAAGACGTTGCAAGATAGAAAGTTTGAATTAATTCTATTAGAGACACGAGAAAAATAGAAGCCCGCCCTTAACCTTTGCAAGACATTAATGTAAGAACAAGAACACAAAGTTGTCAAAAATGGGAAAATTCGGAAAAAGCCTAATCACAAGACAGTTGATATATAGTTGCCCTCTGATGCAAACATATCATGCAATGCACTAATAAATAACGCTTGAATTCGATTCTTGTGGCTGTCTACATCTCTTTAGTTGTTTTGATTTGCAAGTCGCAAGAGAACAAAAATGCCTCTTTTCCATAGACGAAGTCACATAGTGGACGGCTGACAACTTCGTTGAAGTGGCCTCTCAAAATTGCAAAAGGCACAAGTTGGGAACTCCAGTTAAATAAACGTAAAAACTATTAGTAACATAAATTTACACTCCACATAGAAAGTAATGCGTTCAGTTGAACCCGGTGCCACAAGGTTGAATCCGCCCGGGCTTATAATAGACGAGAGAAAGGAAAAAAAATAGTACTCTCTATAGTTGTCAATGTTTTGACCCTTTGACTTGGAAAACAAAGACTAATTGGGTAACAGAATGTCCAAATTCTCAGATTGTGTTGGCAATCATATCCCTAGCCAAAGATTCATTAAATCAATAATGCTATCAATGAAACAGACCTTGTAGTACATACGCATCTATGCTATAAACTTAATACTCAACAAGAGAGGAAGAGAGAGATGAAGTAAGCAATATATACAATCTACAATGAACCTGGTTCAACTTGTACGGTTACATGATGAATTCTGTATGTCGTGTCACAATATTCCCTAACCTTCTGAATAATTTCATATTGGCCGACTCCTGGTTCGACTACAACATGACAGGACAAAACATTTTTCCCTATAGTGATGGCCCAAACATGCAGGTCATGAACATCTTTAACTCCTGCTAAAGATTTTAGGCCATTCTCGAGTTGATCAATATCAATGTCCTTTGGTGTCCTCTCCATCAATAAGGAGAGGATAGTTCTAAGCATGGGAATAGTAGTACTAAGAGCAAATATCGAGAAAAAAATAGTACAGAGAAGATCAACCACCAACCATTCTGGTTTGTACCACATAATAGCTCCACCAATCATCACCCCAACAGATTGTATTAAATCAGATATAGCATGCAGGTAAGCCCCTTCAATATTTATGTTTGAATGTTTGCTGCAACTAGGGGATGCTGCTACCAGTTTCGAGTTCCCTTCTTCATTTCTTGGATGCAATTTTTGCATTTCGTGATCGTGATCGTGATCGTGATCCTTGCAAGGACTAAATGAATGGCTATGGAAAGAATGATCATGGCCAAGCCACACAACTGAGATGAAGTTTATTATGAGACCAAATGCAGCAATAGCAAACATAAGCTTCCCATTCGCTTTGGCGTTTGTTTGAAACATTCTCTCGATCGCTTCATAAATCAGAAAACCGGAGATGAGCCATATCAGCTGTACAGAAATTAGGGCTCCTAAAACTTCAAGTCGGTGGTATCCAAAAGAGTGTTCTTTCGTCGCATCCCAACCGGACACCCAAACAGCAAAAAGAGAAACAGAAAATCCAACAACATCACTAAGCAAGTGAGCTGCATCAGTTAGAACCGCGAGGCTGTGGGCTTTTACCCCTCCAATGGTCTCCACTGCCATGACCATTACGTAAAAGATTATGAGCGCACAAAGTTTCATAGTCGACTTTGACCTTTGTCTTGAATCCAACATACAATGCTCTTGCTCTGAGAATGAGCAAATTGGATTGCAAGAAAAATGAGCTCGATGACAGTGGCCATTACATTTTGCTCCCAGCAAGTGCTTTATTTCGGACTTGGAATCCTCTTGTTGCTCCTCCATCTGTTTCATTGTTAGCCAACTGTTTGAAGGAACTACAAATAAGTAAAATTGCAGCATTTGATTTGAGAGTGAATTGATGGGTACACTCAGTGGCGGAGCCACATGTATTCGCTGAAAAATTACATTGTATATATATATATATGTGTGTGTGTGTGTTGAATCCCCTTAGTTTTTTCGTATTTTTCATATTTTGACACCCCTTGATAAAAATCCTAGCTCCGTCACCGGGTACACTCACAAGGCTCTCTCAATGACATATATCAAAGTGGTGAGGAAATATTCACTAGAATTGCAACCAGAAGTGAATGGTTGAAACCTCATCAATACACCATTTGAGACGTTAAACAAAAAGAACAAATAAAGCAAGCAATAGATGGTAATCCCTAGTTAAGTTGTAAGTCAAGCTATGATCTGTAAATGTAAAGTACATGTTAGTTTGACATGTACTCAAGAAAAGTTGATGCAGTATTAATGGACTAGATACCTTTTTAGTATAGATTCTATGATATAGATATATGTTTCAGCATCATTATTAAGCTTACAATATCAAACAAGCAAAATTAGTCACCACTTTTTTCCATCAATAACAAATTCACATCCCTCCCAACTTCTTTGTCAACTCTAAAAACTAACTTGTTTTTTATAAGGTCAGATTTAACTCTAAAAACTAACTTGTTTAAAAGTACTTTAAGCTGGGGTCTATCGGAAACAACTTCCTCTCTCTCTCTCTCTAACTCTCAAAGTAGGGCTAATGTATGCGTACCATCTACCCTCTCCAGATTGTTGTTGTTGTTGTAAGCTGGTTGTCAATAAATCTTGATAACTCAGTTTCGAAGTCTATTTCTTGTCAAGTTTTATGGCTGCTAAACTCTACATCAATTCCAGAGCAAGGAAACTACAATAAAGAAAACAATTATATATCAACACTATCATGACCCAAAAGAAAAAAAAACAATATTGTAATCACGGGCTTGAAACTCCACATACCCAATACTTAGATCACAGAGAAGTGAAACAATAACTAACAAAAAGATCGCAAGCGCATTTTACCTGGGATTTAGAAATAATAGAGAGGCCGGCAGGGGAAGCTATGGCTTATAGCTGAAAATGAATAAATTGAACAAACATTTTTGTATATGATTTGCAGAGCCCAATTATTATGGAATGAATTGAGGCGCTGAATGGGCACGCCAAAATTGATTATTCCAATATAGGGAGATTCAGCGTGGCCGGCCACGAACACCAGCATTGTCTTTTCGTTTTCTTCTTTCCTTTTCCCCTTTTTAGGATTAAAGTATAATTTCTCAAATTCTCTTTATATCCGAGTTGTGGATAAATTATTATTTTTTCAGAATATTAGTTTGATTATTTAGTTTTACTTAAAATTCATGAATATATGAGTTTTAAAGACACGGTAATTAAAAAATACTTGTATCATTTTAAAATATATCTACTTGATGAAACACAATCTAAAATATAGCACGATGGTAGCTAGTAAGGATTGTGATGATAGTTGATGGTAATATTTAGTGGAGATATTTGTGTGAATATAGTTAATGTGTTATAAATATTATTTATTATTATAAGTGTTTATCTCTATAAGGAAATTTAAGATTAGTAATTTTGGGACCAATCAATTTTTATTATTCATTGTATTTATATCCTCAATAGTAATAAAACTCTCATCTTTCTCTCTTTCTCCACAATATTTTTGTTCTTATTTTATTATTTCATAACACGTTATAAATACGAATCTCTAGATGGTTGAGTTATATGTTGTTGGTTCTCAATGGTGCAGAAAACGGAAATAAGTAACTGCTAAGTATTACAACAAACTGAAATTATAATAAATTTGAACAAGAAACTGGAACAGTTTTTGATGTACTGAGTCGAGTGATTGCATTCTGTCTGTAAGACAATATTGCCCCGTATGTATTATTTCTACGTCCCGGACAATTGTTTCCCAAGATAAAACAACAAATGAACAAATGATCAAAGGAAACTCAAGTGCTACCGTGAAGAATTTTGAGTAATGAAATTATGTTGGAAGGTAGTAGGAAGAACTGATTTCGTTTGTATGTTTCTGTGTGTCTCAACAATTGTGCAAAGGGTCTTTTATATAGTTGAATGAGAGGCTTACCAACTGTCCACATAATTGTTGTTACTGGCCAAGTAATGACAATTATGGAGGTAGTAATTCACCAAAATAAATGGTGAATTGATGTGCAACGGATTGGCATTTAGGAAGATTAATTCAGCCAAAATAAATGATTGAATTGAGTGCTAGTTGACGTTACAGAAACCAACAGCATAGTTCTCTGCCCAATTTGACTTTCTTGAAACTTCAGGGACCAAACTGTACATATGAAACAATTCTGGTCCAAAAAGATAATATCAGAAGAAGCACAGCCCACAACCCGTGACCCGGACGAGCGGGCGCGCGCGCGCATGTGGGCTTTCTTCGAACCGAAGCACATCTAGGTCCTCCATCTTTAAACACATGGGATACCCCTTGGGGTCCCAAACCCCAAGCCAACTTTGAAACTTATAAACAAAACAATTCTTTCTTCCCCCACCGATGAGGGAGAATTGGTCTCAATACCACACTTTTCCATGCTTCAAATAACTCATTCGTGGACCAATATCTCTTTCATTTTTCAACCAAATTTGACGATCCTTGGCCCTACGGTCATCTACTTACTTAGTAGATTATGCACGTGTGAAGAACCGGATTCTCCAATATACGGAACACTAGTGTTTAAGCCGTTAAAGTTGGTCGGACGCAACTCCCGCCAAAGGCAAATTTCCAACATATGCGTCCTCAATTTTGTTCTACATCAAACTGGTATGTTTCTTTTAAAATTAAAGTCACTATGGCGGAGTCGCTATATATTTCTGTAGATGAAATCTACCTTTTCTTTTGTTTGTTTGATTCATCATGATTACAGTAGGACGAAAATTATGATGAGTAGGTATTTGTTACTGTATTAAATTATTTCTCCTCTAATATCTTGCTTGAAATCTTAATAACTTCAAAACAGAATCGTAACCTATAGCCGTCATGCCAATTTTAATTTGACGTATATGTTTTCCTGATTTATGGCTGGTTCTAGTTAATCTTTATGAGACTAAAAGATATACAATTACCTAATCTATGTCTACATGCCAATAATTAACAAGCCAATATATCTGTGTGAATAAGTTCTAAAGGAGCGGTATTCCTTTCGACGGATTGAAAAGGAAGCTTGTTAAGTTTTGCCTCTACGCACACCTCACACTTATGTTGAGGGTTTACGTCGATAGACGGCAATAACTCCAACTTTACCAGCCTTTGAATAGACTTGTAGTTAACGTGTCCTAATCTATGATGCCATAAATTAGAAGACTCAAGCAAATAAGAAGAAGGTTCAACTTTATTACTTGGACGCATTACAAACATGGCATTCACTTTGAAGAGGTCTTCACAGACGAAGCTTCTCCCCACAAAAGTGTCATTCTTAGTGAGTACAAACTTATTGGATTCATACACTAGTCTAAAACCAGCATTAACCAATAAAGGTCCTGAAATTAAATTTATTCTAATATCAGGGACATGCATCACTTCCTTTAGAGTGAGCTCCTTTCCAGAAGTCATCTTCAGGACCACATTTCCTAACCCCAGCACGTCAGAGGAAGCGTTGTTGCCCGTGAACAGCTTCTTGTCGGTGACCGGTGTGTACGTGGAGAAGACATCTCTGTTGGAACAGATGTGTCTGGTAGCACCTGTGTCCATCCACCACTGCATCGGATTCTCAACCAGGTTTGCTTCTAGCACCACTGCCGAGAACTCCTCAATCATGTCATCCAGGAGCGTGTCCTTGACGACGTTAGCATGCGCCTTGCCTTTAGCCTTGGCTTTCTGTTGTTGCTAAGTCTTGAGCTTGCGGCATTCCTTGATCTTATGACCAGGTTTCCCACAGTGGTGACAGTTACCTCTGAACATCTCCGCTGCGTGGGCCTTGCCGTCTTTCTGGAACTTCCGCTTCTTGCTTGGGTTCCCTTTTGCCTCAGCAGGTTGTTTACCCCTAGGCAAGGCCTTCTTATTATCTTCCTGAATTTGGAGTTTGATAATAAGCTCTTCAAAGGTCATCTCCTTTGTCTTGAGTTTTAAGTAACTCATTCCACGAAGGAGGTAACTTTTCAATCATCGATGCAACCAAAAACTACTCATTTGGTTTCATTCCTTCCAAATCCATGTGATGTATAATCATTTGGAATTCCTGAACTTGGGACATCACTGTCTTACTATCCACCATTTGAAATTTTAGAAATTTTCCAACGATGAACTTCTTAGTACCTGCATCTTGTGCGTTGTACTTCTTTTGCAGTTTTTCCCACAGCTCTTTGGCAGTGCCAACGGTGCAATAGACCTTGTAGAGAGGGTCTGTCAAGCAGTTCAATATGTAATTCTTACACATGAAATCGCTATGATTCCATGCATCAAGAACCATCTTCATGCCATTAATGACATGGATACCAAGGCCTCCTTCACCCGTTTCATAAGGCAAGGGTCCATTTCATCTCCAGCTTGTAGAGGATCTTCCATTAGGAACCGGGCCATGCCCATAACAGTTAAGTAGAACATCATCTTTTGCTGCCATCTCTTAAAGTTTGAGCCCATGAATTTCTCAGGGCGTTCATGGTGGAATGCGGAGGGCGGAGCAGCAAAGGCAGCGGATGTGCCTTGGGCAGCAGTAGGGAAGGCAACAGAGTTGCTACCTTGGACAGTAGTGGCAGCAGCAGTGAAGGCAGCAGAGTTGTTGCCTTGGACGGTAGCGGCAGCAGCAGTGAAGGCTGAATTATTGCCTTGAGTGGCAACAGCAGCAACAACAGAATCAGTCATGTTTCCAACCATGTTGCAGTAGTTACAGTAAGCAAAATATTGTCTTAAACTTGTTGGTTCTCAATGGTGCAGGAAACGAAATAAGTAACTGCTAAGTATTACAACAAACTGAAATAACAATAAACTTGAACAAGAAACTGGACTAGTTTTTTGTATGCTGAGTCGAGTGATTGCACTCTGTCTTTAAGACAATATTGCCCCGTATGTATCCTTTCTACGTCCTGGACAATTGTCTCCCAAGATAAAACAAATGAACAAATGAGCAAAGGAAACTCAAGTGCTACCGTGAAGAATTTTGAGTAATGAAATGATGTTGGAAGGTAGTAGGAAGAACTGATTTCGTTTGTATGTTTCTGTGTGTCTCAACAATTGTGCAAATGGTCCTTTATATAGTTGAAGGAGAGGCTTACCAACTGCCCACATAATTGTTGTTACAAAAAGATAATATCAGAAGAAGCACAGCCCGTGACCGTGACCGGACGGGCGGCGGCGGCGCGCGTGTGGGCTTTCCTCGAACCGAAACATATCTAGGTCCTCCCTCTTTTAAACACATGGGATACCCTTGGGGTCCCAAACCCCAAGCCAACCTTGAGACTTATAAACAAAACAATTCTTTCTTCCCCAGCCGATGAGGGAGAATTGGTCTCAATACCACATTTTTCCATGCTTCAAACACCTCACTTCGTGGACCAATATCTCTTTCATTTCTCAACCAAATTTGACGATCCTTGGCCCTACGGTCATCTACTTACTTAGTAGATTGTGCACGTGTGAAGAACCGGATTCTCCAACATGCGGAATACTAGTGTTTAAGCCGTTAAAGTTGGTCGGACGTAACTCCCGCCAAAGGCAAATTTCCAACATATGCGTCTTCAGTTTTGTTCTACATCAAACTGGTATGTTTCTTTTAAAATTAAAGTCACTATGGCGGAGTTGCTATATAATTCTGTAGATGAAATCTACCTTTTCTTTTGTTTGTTTGATTCATCATGATTACAGTAGGACGAAAATTATGATGAGTAGGTATTTGTTACTGTATTAAATTATTTCTCCTCTAATATCTTGCTTGAAATCTTAATAACTTCAAAACAGAATCGTAACCTATAGCCGTCATGCCAATTTTAATTTGACGTATATGTTTTCCTGATTTATGGCTGGTTCTAGTTAATCTTTATGAGACTAAAAGATATACAATTACCTAATCTATGTCTACATGCCAATAATTAACATGTTTTCCAGAATAATTATAGTCTTTTGTTTTCATGCAAACATGACTACTTCTTAAGAAATGTAAAGAATTATATTAGATAGAACTGATAATTATTTGCTCGGACAAGTTGTGCTCTTAATTTTAAATCAACAGAAAGTGTGGCTTTGGCAATTTTGTTTTGCTCTTCCAGGTAGCTTATTTCTTAATTTTCTTTATTTCTTTGGAAAAATCTTTAAATACAATGCAATAACTCTATTTATGTGTAAAATCACTAAATGTGGTAATACCTATAAAGGTTCGGGGTGAATCATTAGATATGCCATATTTAAATTATATAAATTATGTTTATACATCACATGATAATTTTTCATTATGCCTATAATACCTAGAAGTGTTTGTATTAATGACCACAGGAAGTGGTGATGTCTCCAAAGGCTCTGAAGCGGAAAAATAATTGAGAAATATATTGAAGTGGTATTTTGTTGTGGTTGAGTGAAATAATGAGCTATTGAAAATTATGTATAAAGCGCATATAAATGATCAAGTTTCATTCGGCAAAGTAAATGAAGAAATACCACAACACACCTCATGAAGAGATAAATAACAAAGGATATAAATGTTATTTTTGTGGTATGAATGTCATTGTTGCATATACTTGTCGTACGTCAAATCATCTTAGATAATTTTATTATGTGTCATTCTAAGGCAAAAGGATAAAAATTTTGTATAATACTTTCTGCCATAACCACATTGATATATTATAGTTATTGTCGTCACTTTGATGCAAAATATTCGAATGTTAATGGGTATTCTCCCGGAAGGAGATGTCTGAAATACTGAAGTTTAAAACTTACTTTTCATCATATATAAATTGTAAGTCTTTAAATGTCCATTTAATTGCTTTTTATTTCATGACACCAGTAGTATCTAACTATAATTTCTTTTATGATACAAGTAGTATCTAAGCAATATTTGTTAGTACAAAATTAACGATCAAGTGCTCAAGAAGAGTTAATTATTTATCTAGAAGATCATGACACTAGTATTGTCCGAACAATATGTGTTTATGGAGAATAAATTAAAGACTCCTGAAGATCTTATATACTATTATGTCATTCGTTCTAAATTGTAATATACGAAGTTATTATGATTAAAACACAAGTTGTAGTAAACCCAAATTAAAGTAATGACTATCATATTGAAGATATAAATGATGGGAGGATTAAATATCTTCAAAATCATAGTGGGTATGAAATATGTATGTGAAAGGTTATCCTCTCGCTCCTCCTAATTGTACTACACAAACATAAACACGATGAAACCACATGTCATGATAAACTTGAAGTTTACTAGTATAAATAATTTTATTAGTTGGCATGAGCGATTTGGTCATCCCGATTCAAATATGATATGCATATTGAATATTTGACATATATTGAAGAACTAGAAGGTTCTTCAAGAATTTATTTTTGTTGCTTGTTCTCATGATAAGTTGATTATACTGGCTAATGTTGGGATTGAATTTTCTAAAATTTGGAAAAATATAAAAGGTGAATATGGGCTCGTTCACGTGTTATGTGATGTTTTAAATAGATGCATCGATAAGATGGACACATATGCGTTTATTGTCAACCCTCAGTTTGACATATGCAAAGTTACTTGCTTAAATTAATTGAGTTGAGAGCACAATTTTCAGATTATGTAATTAAGATAATTCATCTTGTTAATGCTGATTTATATCCAAGCTTATTTAGCGTTGAATGCCTCCGATAAATAGCTAAACCATTGCTAATGAGAACAAAGCTTCATGTGTTGATATGAAATATGATATATTGCATACAACAACACTTGTATGCTTCACATCAATAAATTATGATAAATTCTCTCCTCACAATTGGTTTAGGGTCAGGTACCAGATATTTCCATCTAATATTTTTTATGTGTGGTATAAGATTAATTAATCTACCATTATGCTCAAAGATGGATTCCTCTAAAGAAGGTGAGATATGTGTTAGTTTTCTAACATAAGCGGGAGAGAATAAGCAGTTAAGAAATATGTTATGAATTATAATTGGTATGATCCTCATTCAATTCAAGTCAAGTGTCAGAAGCATTTGCTGACCCAAAATTAATTTATAATTTCAGCTGCAATAAGCTCATATTTAACTAATGTCCTTGAAAGACATGTCTTTAACATCCAAGAAACGTGGTAGATCAATCGGTTCCAAATGAAATAATCATTAAAATGAGTGGAGCAAATTATCAAAATGGTCATAATAAGGAGGCAATGTATTCTCGAAGAGCCTACGATACAATATTTCGTGAAACCTCATGAGAGGTTTAGGTACCTAAAAATAATGAATGCGATGAGGTCTCAATAAGTTATGTCACATTGCGAACCGATACAAGTGATATATCGTCGACAATATCTTTGATGCAATATAGCGCGCAATATTGTAAAAGGTTGTGAGGATCTAAATTCTACATCTATAAGCATGCCAATGCAGACATTATTACCGAGTAAAATGACGTATTTTAGTAAGCTTCAAGCTTATTGGACCTCCGGTCCAAACAATAGAAAATGTCACGCATTTAAATATTAATGGATATTGTCACTTGACAAAAAATTATATGAAATTTTTTGAAGAATTATAAATGCCTGAAGCATATACAACTTCTAAATTTTGTTCTTAATTCTTTTATGGATTAAATCAAGCAAAGTGAATGCAATTTTATCATAATGAGTATTCATTGACTAACGATACACATGACTCTATTATCCTTATATCTTTATGAGTGTAAATTGACTACTTGAATATTATTTGAACTCCTAAAGAGTTTTCAAAAGCAATGGATTATCTGCTAAAAGAAGTTGAAATGAGAAACTTGCAGAATTCTTTGGTCCTGAAGTGTCATACTTTATGATGCATTTATATATTTTATCCATATGAGGGATTGCAACGATGTTGTTCTACATGACAGCCAAATCATATAAAGATAACACATGTTTATAAAGCTAGTCAGGAATGCACTTGAAATGATTTAAACAATATTATATGCCGATGCAATTCTATCCAAAGACGGAAGACGCAACAACATACATAGCCCAACTAAAGGGATGATTCCTTAAAAAGAGATGGAACAAAACATATTTCACCAAAATTATTCTTCACACACGATCTCCAACAGAATGATGCTATCAACGTGCAACAAATCATTCAAGTGATAATATGGTTGATTGGTTCACAAAGTCTCTATCAACTGCAACTTTCGAGAAGATGGTTCACAAGATTGGAATGCGAAGACTCAAGTATTTGGATTGAAGTTCACATCATGGGAGTTAATATACATTGTACTCTTTTTTCCGTACAAGATTTTAGTCCCACTAGATTTTCCCTGTACGATTTTTAATAGACAACCAAAATGCATATTATTAGAAGTGTGTACTTTTTTTCCTTCATTGGAGTTTTTTCCCATTGAATTTTTTCTAGTAAAGTTTTAACAAGGCATATTATCTACCAAATAGACATTCAAGAGGGGTGTTATAAATACTATTTATTATTGTGAATGTCTATCTCTATAAAAAAAGTTAGGGTTAGTAACTTTGGGATCAAGTTAGTTTTCTATTATAAATAGAGATGTTTCTTGCGTTATATTTACACCCCTCAAGATAAATAAAGAACTTTTCTCTCTTCTCTTTCTCCACAATATTCTTGTTATAGTTTTATTATTTTATAATATAATGATAATAGTTATGCGATTATAGTTAACGACTATGGCTATGGTGATTGGTAAAGATGACTAAATAATACGTAGTAATCACATTGTGCTCATGTTGTCGCTATCACAGGCTAATTATGGGATAATAATTGCATCAGTGCTTAATCTACAACAACATGTATTCAGTGAGAGAACTACAAACTAAAGTTAAGCCATACACAACTAGATATCCAGAGAAAACAAAGCTAACTACATGTCAACACCTCTAGAACACTACTAATCTAATTGTAGAAGGTGTTCTAACTCAATATACATGAGCAATTTTTCTTAAGATACTTTCATAGTTTTTGCTCGTTTTCACTAATTTCTTCTATTCAGATAAAATAAATGTTGGATATGTAAAGCAGTACGGGAAGTAAATAAATATTACAAGTGTTCGAAAGGATAAACAAGTAGCCAATATTCAGAACTGCCGCAAGCTTGTTGAGCATTGAATCTTGATAACCTGAAATCAAGAAATACTAAATCTGAATTGTTACAACTGTGGCTGAGTCTAGAGATGGCTCTCTGTATTTAAGACAAGATTGCCTCGTATATATGCTTTTACGTTAACGGGCAATAGTCTCCCAAGATGAAACATCAACTAATCAACACTACAAAGCAAATAGGTTGATTCTGACGAAGAAAACAAATACGAAACGACTTGCTGAAGAATGGAAAAGGAAGAGTTTCTATTTTTGACACTATTTCTGCTCACGTTTTTGGACAGAATCTATGTTGTTTTTCTCTTCTGTTTGTCTCTGTGTGTATATCTTGTTGTCTCGTTTTCTGTCACTCACAATTGAGCCAAAAAGGCTCAAATATATAGCATAAGGGAAGGGACTCCTCATTCGCCAAGTAATGATGGCCATTTTAAACAAATAAGTACGGTAGGCCATAACGCTTTCCCAAACGGTAGGCCGTCGTTCCCAATTTCATCTTTCCAGAAACTCCAGTGACCAAACTATAAATATTAAACAGTTTGAGGGTCTATCAGAAGAAGCCCAAGGCCCACGACCCACGACCCGCGACCGGACCGGACGGGACGGGCGTGCGCCGGCGGCGCGCGTGTGGGGTTAGCCTCGAACCAAAGCACATCTAGGTCCTCCCTCATTCAAACACATGGGTTACCCCATGGGGTCCCAAACTCTTAGCCAATTTTGAGACTTATAAAGAGAATAATTATTCCTTTTCCCACCGATGTGGTAGATTTGTCCCACACCACATTTCCATGCCTCAAACACCTTACTTCGTGGACCAATATCTCTTTCATTTCTCAACGAAATTTGACGATCTTTGGCCCTACGGTCATCTACTCACTTAGTAGATTATGCACGTGTGAAGAGACAAAGCCTCCAACATGTGGAACCCTAGTGTTTAAGTCATTAAATATGGGTGGACGCACCTCCTCACAAAAGGCAAATTTCCAACAATAAACACCATAAGCTATATCGTTATTAAATTTTTTTGCAGGTTGAGATTTTCCTCTAGTAGTCATTTGGCCATCCGTTTTCATATCATGATTTCATAATTTGATTTCAAATCACCATTTGTTTGTGCAATGTGGACAAAATTTCAACTTCACATCATGATTTGAAATCTCAAATCATCCAAAAAGATGTGATTTGGGAATCCAAATCCTGATTTCAATTTTTTTAAAATATAAAACTTGACTCATAAGTTTATATTTTGTAAAATAAAACCACAAGTTGATAGATATATTTACTAATCATTTTTACCAACCATTTTATCAAATATTAAAAGATCTACAAGTTGGTAGTATATTAATAGATTATCCATACCATGTGGGAGGATTATATTAAAGAATAATTACACTACAACTCAAGTTCAATTTTCCTTTTTATTGAACTAAAGTTCGATTTGATGTTGTATTTTTTAGAAAGTCTTTCTAGTAGCGCATTAATTTTGTTATGAACTATGATTTGATCATTTGGTAAGATTGTATGAGAATTGGAAAAGTTTTGATGATTTTCATAACTTGTGGGGTTTTTATATCTATGAGGGAAAAATACAACTTAAAAAACTCAAATTACATGTCCAAACAAAACTTCAACTTCAAATCATCACGATTTCAAATCACTAATTTAATATCAGGTCCAAATGGCTCCCTAGAATTATTAACAATCTATCTCAAGTGAAATTCAATTGATAGCAACTTAATAGTGCCTCTCCAACCATTATAAAACCCTACTCTATAACTTTATAGTAAACTCGCAATTCACAAATAAATATCTCTAGACTGATCATGAAATTGCTATGAAATACAAACTAAATTCACAATTAATCCTCATCTAGTC
This sequence comes from Anisodus tanguticus, assembly GCA_034509755.1. NCBI lineage: Eukaryota > Viridiplantae > Streptophyta > Magnoliopsida > Solanales > Solanaceae > Anisodus > Anisodus tanguticus. Next base: position 21,693,063 of record CM067545.1, read on the forward strand.
GGTCTATCAATAGTCATCAATATGCCTTGTACTATAGCCATTGTAAAATATTACATTAGGTCTAGCAGGATTCTTGAACATCATGCATTTCTACTGCAAATGGATACGTCTAATTATGTTATCTCAATAATAACAATGTATTGAATACATTTCGGAACTTCCTTAGCCTCAAATATTTTTCTGACCATCCAACAAAATAAAGCCCAGTTTGGCATGAATACTCTTTCAATATATATAAATACTTATTTGACCATGAATTAATGTTCATAAATACTAGATTTCAATATTTGAACTTCAGTTAAAGTATTGAAATGTTGATCTAAAAGTGTATTTCAAGTAAGCATTTAAAAATATTTCATGAATTATTTTTTAAAAAAAGTATTTGAAGATTAGATTAATTTTTTTTATTTAGACATAAATTTTACTTTAAAAAGTCTTTTACTGTTTAGTGTTTTCATATTTCACCAAAGTTCTGCATTTGCAGATACTATGACGGAACCAGTATTTTCAATTATTGAAGTTCAATATTTGGAAAATCAAACAATTATTTATCCAAATCAAGTTTTAAATATTACTATAACAATAACATATTCAGTGTAATCTCATAAGTGTGATTTGAGCATTTTGGAATGTATTACAGACCTTATCTTATCTTTGTGGGATAGCTCTCCACACAATAAGTTTTAGTAGGTATTTGATCATAGAAATCAAATAACTTTAATTTTATTTAGAATTTTTGAAAGGGAAAAGGTACAAATATATTCCTTAACTTTGCGATTTAGAGTAGATATACCCCTCGTTAAAAAAGTAATGTATATATACCCCTGTCTGAAATTAGAATTGAAAATGTAGTTGTATTTGAGTATAATTTTTGTAAAAGATATTTACTCGTTTAAATGTATTGAAAGTGAAAGAAGTAAAAACAAAATACTCCCTCTGTCCCAATTTATTTGACACATTTCACTTTTTGAGAGTCAATTTTTTTAATTTTAATTATATGTTTAGACATAAAATCTTTTAAAAAAATTAAAATAAAATTTATATATTTATAAACTAAGTAAATAAAAAAGATAGCATACACCACCTTATACCTCACAGAAATTATGACGAAAGACAAGTTTAGATTTAGTAGCAACAATTCACATAGAGCCACACGAGGATCAAGGGCATCGACTCCGACATCGGAGTTGCAGCCCCTCCGCCCCCCTAAAATATCTCTCTCTTCTTATCCCACCCAATTATTACATATACCCCCCACCCCCATCGAACAACAAACCCATCAAAATCAAACCTTTTACTCTTTCTTGTTCTTCCCACAAGAAAAAATGGGTTCTTGGAAAAATCTCTGACCCCATTTTCTTGTTATTGTTTGTTTTTTCTTGGATTTTTAGGTTTTATTTAGGGTATATTGAAACCCAATAGGAAGAATAACAAAGGAGAAAGGGAAGAGGGAGATGGCTCAAAATGGGCAGGGAATAGAAGCTGCTGTTCTTGATGACATAATAAACAGGCTATTGGAGTTTAGGAATGCAAGAACTGTTAGGCAGGTTCAGCTCTCTGAGGCTGAGATTCGGTCCCTCTGTACTGCTTCAAAAGAAATCTTCCTTCAGCAGCCTAATCTTTTGGAGCTTGAAGCCCCTATCAAGATCTGTGGTAAAATTACTTTTCTACCCTTCTTTTACTTTCCTTGTATAAGCCAATCATTACTCCCTTTGTCCCGTGTAGTTTGACTGGCATGGAGTTTAAAAGATAAAAAGACTAAAATAAGCCAAAGATATTTCTGTGATTACAAATCATCATAAAAGTTAAAGCTAAATTATTGTCAAATAAGGAAATGTGTCATTCTTTTTCGGACTGACTAATAAGTAAAGTGTCATATAAATTGGGACAGGGGAGTATTACTTTTGCATGTAATGTTCTTTACTGTTTAGGTGATTTATAGTTGCATATTTGATTTTGTCAAACCCCTTGTAGTTGTAAGGCTTGAAGACCTTAAATTTGTCTATTAAGTGTTTATTCCGCGCTGTTAAATGTGAAAAATTGTTGATGAATTTGAAAAGATGAAAAGCTGTTTGTTCAATTTGAATAAATTGTGATAAAAGTTCTTAAAGGTTGGTTGCATAGACTGTCCACTCATCTGCTATGGTGGCTTACTAATAGGGTTGTAGCTTGTCTTTTTAGTGTAAAATGCGGAAGATATTTGTTTACTTATGGGAAACAGTTGAATCTGTATCTGCGGTAGAATTCTGTTTCTATCCCCTTTCTTTTACTTTCCTTGCATAGGCCAATCATTATTACATGTATGTGGGGTTATGCAAATTACTATTACATGTAATGTTCTTACATGTTATGGTATTAATAGTTGCATTTGATTTGTCAAACCCTTATAGTTGTGAGGCTTGATGACCTTAAATTTGTCTATTGAGTGTTTATTCCGCGCTGTTAAATGTGAAAAATTGTTGATGAATTTGAAAATGAGTTTCTTTGACCTGAAATGTGTGAGGTATTGGTGAGGCTTCTCTCAATTCGCAGAGCATGTGTGAGGTAGGAGAAGATCAAAAGCTGTTCAATTTGAAGAAATTGTGAACTTCTTTTATTGTTGATTGCACATTTTGTCCACTCATCTATGTTGGTGGCTTAATGTAAAATGCGGAAAATATATGTATGCTTGTTGGAGACAGTTGAATACTGTAGCTTCTTTTGGATGACATTGCCTTGATATACGACACGACTCTGCTCCTAATGCTCATTTTTTCTTTAGTAAGTTGCACGACTCTTTATTTGTTTTGCCGTAGTTTGATAAGATTACAAGGCTCTTGATTAATCCGTTTCGCTGTAGTTTGATAGGATGTGGAAGAAAGGATAGAGTACAGTCCTTATGTTAAACCATTGAGATCATTCTTTAGTTCCTGAAAGAGTGAGAATTTAGTCTATAGAAATCTTTACTTGATGTGCCTTTTGAATTGCTTCTTCGCTCTATGCTTCCCTTGAGATCATCTTGTCATTATTGTAATATATTATCTCATACTGTTTCTATCTAATTAGGAGTATTTCTTATATCAGAAAGTCTGTTTGTTTCATAACAGGATTCGTTTTCCCTTTTTGTCCTCCTCTTCATTACATCCATTTCACTTTATCAAAAAAAAAAAAATCAATCTTTGTTGTATTTAGTCAAACTAATTAGCCTATCTCTTTTGTTTTTGTTCTGGATTCTAGGTGATATTCATGGACAGTATGGTGATCTTCTGAGGCTTTTTGAATATGGTGGATTCCCGCCTGAGGCTAATTATTTGTTTTTAGGGGACTATGTGGACCGTGGCAAACAGAGTTTGGAGACTATATGTCTTCTACTTGCTTACAAAATTAAATACCCAGAGAACTTCTTTCTGTTAAGAGGGAATCATGAATGTGCTTCTATTAACCGGATTTACGGATTTTATGATGAATGTAAGCGCCGATTCAATGTGAGGCTGTGGAAAACCTTCACTGATTGCTTCAACTGTCTTCCTGTGGCAGCTCTCATAGATGATAAAATACTCTGCATGCATGGTGGTCTTTCTCCTGATCTAACAGACTTAGATCTGATACGAAATTTACCTCGTCCAACGGATGTTCCAGATTCCGGTTTACTTTGTGATTTACTTTGGTCAGATCCTAGTAGGGAAGTTAAAGGTTGGGGAATGAACGATAGGGGCGTCTCGTATACCTATGGTCCGGATAAAGTGGCAGAGTTCTTAATGCAACATGATATTGACCTCGTTTGTCGTGCCCATCAGGTACAGATGTTTAACTTGTGGTCTTCCCTTTTTGTTGTTTCTAGTATTGACTATAGGTCATTCTCTTACCTAGGTTGTGGAGGACGGCTATGAATTTTTTGCTGAAAGGCAGCTAGTTACAGTATTTTCTGCACCAAACTACTGTGGCGAATTTGATAATGCTGGTGCGATGATGAGTGTGGATGAAAATCTGATGTGCTCTTTCCAGATTTTGAAGCCAACAGATAGAAAACCTCGGTTCCTATGAAGCAAAAGGTGATAGCTAATGTATGTGCTCTCCAGTGGCACCTAAGGTTGGTGTACTTGACGCATTTCCATTTTTTAATCGACTTATGCAGACTTTATGAAATGAGATTATCAAGAAACCTCTGTTTAGATTGGTCTTGTTTCTGTGCCGTAAAAATAACAATGCCTATGCTGATCTCATGTTATGCATATATACCAGGGCTGTAAAAGGCCTTCAGCCATGCATTTCCCTTATTTCTACAAAATGTGTTTAGGGGTTGCCCTTGTCATCTCCCTTCCCTTCTAAAAGGCATGAATGTTATTTGTTGATATATATTTTGCTTTGTAGTTCATTCATATTGACTATTCTTTAACTGGCAATGTTTACCGGCTTCAAGACCTAAAAGTTTAACCGTGTCTAATGACACTATTTTATATGGCTAATTTTTTTTATCAAGAAAAAAATATTAACAAATTATCATTTAATGAATATTTTTAATTAACTTTCTTAATGAGTGTGCTACACCCAAAAATTCATTCATTTTGGAACGAAAGGATTTATTGAAGAGCCTTTATTTTTATATGGCTAATTTTTCTGTCAGTAAGACCTAAAAGCTTAACTACATGTAACAATTCTGTTTTATATCATATTGATGATGTTTTACATTTTGCTCTCTTCATATTTTCCAGCAATTTTTTAAACATATCTCTATTAAAACCAACACTTCTTTCTCCTTTTCTCCTTGCAAGTCGAGGTAGATTACTACTCCCTCAATATCATCAAAGGCTACTGAATGGTTTTCTAGTTGTATGGTATCCTCTATCACTGGTTTACGAATACCACATCTTTTTTAATATTAGAATGCTCATATTTCATCCTCCTAACTCTGTATCCAGCTTTAATTGGATAAACATGCCACTTATTGTGTGATTTAATTCCTTTAGTCCTCTTTTTAGAGTTTGTTCCAAGGAGAAATTTTCATATCTTTTTCCTTTTCTTTCGATAACTGATCTTTTCCGTTTTCTTTCTTCTTCAACGTAGCTAAGGTGCTATATAGGTATGTACACAGCCGTAGTCTTAAAATTTAGAACAGTCCATGATTGATTGAGCATAGAGTTCTGCCCTTTTCATTTCTTTTGGAGCTGCCTTCGTCCTCTCCTGCTTTAATGTTCCGTGAAAACTTTTTTTGTTCCAGATTAAGTTTCTGGGGACCATTATGTGATGTTCCACCATATGAATATTTGAACCAAAATGATGATTAATCATTAGGGATTGCCTGCCTTTTGGAGGGAAGATTAGTATAAGATGTGAAAGATTAACGGACAAATTTGGTCAACTATATACTTTTGTTTTGTGGAGTAAGAATGTGCACATGAAGTGATTTAGAAGGGGCAACACTTGTTTTTTGGGTTTGTATGTATTGTGGCACCATCTTAGTGCTGCTTTCTTTAATATAATTTTGTTCTTTACTGATAAAAAAATATAATTTTGATGGAAAAGGGTGTTTAGGCTAGCTTGGCTCTGTTTTGTTTTGTTTTAGTTTTTCCTTTTACTTATAGATTTGGCTGCAACTGTTATTTTTGGGTGTGGGTAATGGTATGAAAAAAAGCATTGTGTAGGCGTTAAGACAAAAGCTTTACTAGGTAGCCGGTAGCGATTCCTTGCTACAAAAACATCGATGTCTCAATAATTTGTTTCTGACCAACTATTGGAATCCAAATTTTCAACATACATCTACCTTATTTTTGTTTCTGTGCTCACAAAGAAGCAAGTGACGGCTAAACGGAATAAAGCTTACAATGGATGATTGAAAGAGAAGTAGATTATGATTCTTATCACGAGACTTTTCAAACTTCAAAGTGAAGGTGATGAGAGAAAGAGAGGGATAAGCTGGATTATAGTCCCTAGCATGCTTGTAAGTGCTTTTGGCAATTTTTTTGCATGTGCATGGAGAAGCTTTTTGGAGGAAGCTCTTGTGCAGAACTGTACTTGGATTTTCCTTTTTGAAAGTTTTTAAGCGTTCCCAGTAATTTCTTTTTAGAAGGTTCATTTCAACAAAAAGAAACTACAACAAAAGGTTTAGTAGACGAACAGACGGCAATAGTCTTGTGTCTGAATTTGTGCAGAAAGTAAAGGAAGAACAGATACTTAACAATAAGAAACACTCTGAAAAAACTTAACTATAATACGAACTGTGTTGAGTGTTACGTAAAAATATGCTTCAAAGTAATCCATTACTTTCTCATTTCGTTCTATCCCTATAATTTTTGGAATGCACAATGCTGTCTCGCATAATCATATGTTTATCCTTCTCGATTACTTACCATGATTAAAGCGAATTTTAAGGCACCCCATCATTTTTTATAAGGTTTGTAAAATGACATAATATATCAAGGTTGTTGGCTGAGTGGTCAAGCATCTCTGGGGTGAGAACTTTCATGTCCTTTACTTAATTGCAGTTGATTGGTTGATTTTGTTTGTGAGCAAAACCTATATGCATCCCTATCCACACCTTTGCATCCTTCGTTGTCAATTTAAATGCATTGTTGTCAAAGGAGACTTTCTTTTGATGAAGAAAGACATATTAAGAATATATGTACACATGGATATGTAATTCAAGAAAAGAACTATAAACAAAAACAAAAATTGTATGTAACGAAGGCTTGAAAACTACAATAAAGTACCTAAAGTAAAAAATTAAATGAATTAAGTTCACAAATCATTTTAGGTCACTGATTTAGACACGAAGATGCAGTCTTAACTTTTTATTTTCTTGATGACGGAGAAATTTGTTTGGGGTCAACCCTTAGGACCAGCTACAATCTTTGAAACTCAGGGATAATGAGCCCACCTCTCTACCTTTCACCACTTAAATACCAGGCTAAGTTCGCATAGTGAGTCTTAATTTTTCTTGTTCAATTTATAGCTGGATTTTATACTAAATTTCTAGTTTCCTATTGTTGAGCACAAACATATTTGTCCATGAAGTTTCTTAACTTAATGCATTACTCTATCAGCAATATTTATTTTCAGTACTGCTCTCTTCAAGATAGGATCCATGGGTAGGGTCATGCCGTAGTGCCTTGGTGGCTTCACTCAAGTATTTGTCCTGCCCGTGCTACTCCAAGTTTTGTGGCGTAAGCATGTATCAACCGTTCTTTATCAACATTACGTTCATGAAATACTGAGTCTTTACTTTATAAAGTCTATCTTTATCGGACATAACGATAGTACAGCAATAACGATAGTACAGCAAGAGAAGTTTCAAATGCAAAGCCCTCTATTAGTTGAAAGCCCTACTTCCTCATGATTTTACAAGCTAAATGATCATAACATCAAGGGGGGTCCATGTCTAGATAACCTTTTTTCTCTTTGATTAAGAAGTCTTGTAAAATCATCAGTTTGATTGTAGTCATGTACAATACATGGAAAAACCTATGAAAAGAAGAGGAAAAAAGATGTACTATACATGGAATTTGGCTTCTGAAAATGGTTGCTTTTATGCAGAAATTCTTGTGTGCTGGAAAAGAGCAGTCGAAGATGCTGGCTTCTGTAGTGTTCATCATACAAGCATGTTTTCGAATGAAGGAACCAATTGGTTCAATTTAGGGCCATGTGTATTAGATGAAAATTTGACCTAACTGTAGTGTGGGTGGCGGCCTCAGGGCCAGAATACTTTTCCTCATTTTTTGGCGGCTTGTTTATCTTATTTAAAATTTGCTCGTGCAATCTATGATTTGACGTGTAAATACGTTCTGTTTGTAATTGCAGTGCAGTCTTATTAAAGTGGTGGATACTAAAAAGTTTGGTTCTTTCCAGCCACCTTTCTAGTTTACCCCTAATTATATGTTATATTATTTAAGCCGAATGGTTTGCTAGTTTTTACTTAATGAAAAGATGGCGTTTTGAGAAACGTCTGTGTTAACAATGTCTTCTAATTATACAGCCAACAAAGGAGGAAATATAATAGGGTTACACTCTTATGACATTAAGTTTGTCTGTAAGTCTGTGCCAGGCTATCTCTACATATAGTGGTGCATTCGAGATTTAGATATGTTGTTCAGAATGAGCGTGATCTTGGTGTATTTGCTAAAATGGAAGCTATTAGTTTCTGAAAAATATTCTGATCCAAAATATTAGTGACTTAAGTCAGTTCTAGCTGTTTGGTTTGTCTGTTACTTGAGAGGTGCTTGTTTTTTGTCATTTAACTGGAACTAAGGAGCTATGCATTAATTCAAGTCTATATAACTTGCTCAAGAAAAGGAGGAAATTCACTGATCTCCAGAACTCTATTCCCTTTATATCATATTGACTGTTGTGAAAAAAACAACATACCCATTAATCCCACAAATGAGGTCTGGGATTGGTAGAGTGTATGTAGACGTTACCCCTACTTTGGGAGGTAGAGAGCTGTTTCGGATAGACCTTTGATGACTGTTGTAAAACTAAGCAAATAGATTTGTTCATCATTTTAACAATCCCTTACCTGTCCATTGTATTTGAGAATAAACAAAATGATTCTAAGCTTTTTGAGAAATTACAGAGTCAGCTAAGGAGGAAATATAGTAATAAAGAGAATAACACTACAGTTATGCTGTGACTTCTCAGTTCTAGCTGTATAGTTTGTCACTTACTTGAGGGCCTTATTTTGAGCTATTTAAAGTTATTTCTATGGATGTTGAAAGACCCATATGACTTGCTCAAGAAAAAGAGGAAATTCACCCACCTCCAGAACTCTATTCCCTTTATATCAGTTTGACTGTTGTAAAACTGTTCATCATTTTTACTATCCTTTCTGTCCATTGAATTTGAAAGATACAAACAAATATTGGGAATGTGAGAAGGTGACCTCACTTCTATTTATCAGAACATTCGGTCATATATTTGAGTATTTTAGAAACACTACAGAAGTTGTAGTTAATCGTAATAAAGTAAAAACAAACCTCTTCCACTTTTTCTTCCAGGCTTTGTGATTGTCTTGGTTTGGAAATTGTAAGCTCTGCATGAGAAATTTGCTGATTATCTGGTGGATCTGGCAAGTGTCTTCAAGTATTTCAGTCCTGTGACTTTCAACTACTACTATATATAGCCATGAAGATTGTACTGAGTATTTACAACAGGCAAGTCGTTACCAATGAAGCTAAGCGTTTTTTTCGCCTTGATTTTACTGGTGCAGAGCACCACAATTCTTTCTTTTGTTGCAGCAGAATATTCTGCAGCAACATATCAATATGGTGGTAACATTCCTCCGCCTGTTACCAGCCAACCACCACCTTCTTATGGCTATCAACCGCCTAGTGCTCCAACACCATCACCTCCGAGTCGTGGACATGTACCATCGCCAGGGCATGCTCCACCTTCTCATGGTCATGTACCACCATCTGTTGGCAGTCCTCCACCGCATAGAGGACATTTACCACCCCCGTCTCCGGTGAGTAATCCACCACCGTCTTATGGTGCTCCTCCACCCTCTCATGGTGGTGGCCATCCGCCATCTCATGGGCAAAGACCACCTTCACCTTCTCATGGACATGCACCACCTACTAAAGGTCACACACCACCTGGAAGACATCATCAAGCCATCATCACCTTCACCTCCGAATCATCCTCCACCACCAATTCAATCTTCTCCTCCACCTCCTCAAGTGCAACCTCCACCACCGACTTATTCACCTCCTCCGCCTACATACTCACAACCATCGCCACCGCCACACTTACCGCCTTCACATGGACATCAACCACCCACCCATCGACATGCACCACCTACTCATCAACGTTCACCCCCAACACATAGACAACCTACGCCGACTAACTCACCTCCTCCACCAACATACTCACAACCATCACCATTACCACCTTCACATGGTCGTCAACCACAACCACCTACTCATCAACGTTCACCCCCAACACATAGCCATCCACCACCTTCTCCCAATAGGCAGCCACAACCACCAACTTACTCACCTCCTACACCTGCATATGCACAATCACCACCACCACCACCACCACCAATTTCCTCGCCTCCTCCACCTACACAATCACCACCACCTCCACCTACATATTCACCACCACCATCATCACCAACTTACTCGCTTCCTCCACCTGCACAATCACCACCACCTCCACCTACATCTTCACCATCACCAACTTACTCGCTTCCTCCATCTGCACAATCACCACCACCTCCACCAATATACTCGCCTCCTCCACCTGCACAATCACCACCACTTCCACCAATATACTCTCCCCCTCCACCTACATACTCACCACCACCACCACCATCACTAACTTACTCGCCTCCTCCACCCTCACAATCACCACCTCCACCAACTAACTCGCCTCCGCCACCTGTACAATCACCACCACCACCATCACCAACTTACTCGCCTCCTCCACCTGCACAATCACCACCTCCACCAACTAACTTGCCTCCGCCACCTACACAATCACCATCACCAACTTACTCGCCTCCTCCGCCTGCACAATCACCACCATCTCCACCGACATACTCGCCTCCTCCACCTTCACAATCACCACCACCTCCACCTGCACAATCGCCACCACCACCATCACCAACTTACTCGCCTCCTCCACCTGCACAATCACCACCATCACCAACTTACTCGTCTCCTCCATCTGCACAATCACCACCACCTCCACCAGCATACTCCCCTCCTCCGCCTATATACTCGCCGCCACCACCATCGTCCCCTCCACCTACATCCTCGCCTCCTCCACCAAGTCCTACTTATGGACGACCACCACCACCGAATACATACTCACCCCCTTCTCCTCCTCCTCCTCCTCCATACGGTCTTCAGCTAAGCACTCCATAAACCGTACCATCCACCCCACCAACAAAATCTGCCACTTAATTTCTATGTACCAAGGACTATCGCCACCAGGTACCTCATATACACCATAAAAGTTGCATTTAGTTGCTAGTTGTTCTTTTTAGATTAATAATAGTGGTCTGGTGTGTTTCTTAATGTTGTCTTACCAGAACTGAGCAGCTATAATGTTCAATAGTTTCTTTCTGTTGTTTTACTACAAGAACAACTACGAGCATCAATATCCTGTAATAAACCTCAAGTGTTGTTTAAGCTTGATTAAGTACTATTATCTAGTGCTTTGGCGACATTCTAACTTCGTAAGAACTAAATGAGATGCAGGATCGTCTTCACTTCCAAAAGTAATTCATCTCGGCCAATACGATTTAAAACCAGAAAGGAAAAAATCAATTACGTGCCCAAAGGGTTCAATCCACTGTATTTGAAGAGGAACCAACTTAGCACACACTCTGTAATCTTGCTTGAGCTAATTATTATGGCAAATCTAGAATTTAGACGTTTTAGATTTTAAATTAAGAGAGTAAATTCTGAAATGTATATCAAACTCTATCTATATTTGTTTTTCACACATGTATAAGATTTTCAGCCTGAAGGCAATGCGTTCTTCCGAATATGAACTCATGGTTGGATCCGCAACCTTATAATTATAACATCAAGTAAAGATAAATTAAGACAGTAATTCAAAATATACCTGTCCAACAATGAGACATTTTGAGCTACAGGGATTTGATTATGCAGCGGTTTGGGTTAGTTCATACATTGGAGTACATGTATTTCTGTTCATGCTTGCATTACTGTGGCCAGTGCATATGGAACAAGAAAATAAGGAAGAACCATATATCCCCTATTCTTTCTCTTTATTATTATTATTATTATCATACAACAGAACAATTCTTGGTTTACCCCTTTGGAAAGCAAAATATCATATATGTATATCCGTTGATGTGCAAAAGGTTTTAACTAATGATTATTGCAATTATGTGAGTTTTACCATCTTTTTCTACATTATGATACGTGTTTTAGTGGTTAGTGTAAACGTTTACCTGCAATTTATTCTTGAGTGATTTATTTTATTGTACAGTCAGAGTGCATGGGACTTTAGCTATTGCATTACAAGGTCTCAAACTCTCATTGAACTAAGAAAGAAAGGACCACAAAAAAGACAAAGGTAAAAGAAAAAATAAGTAAGAAGAATCTTGTTTACCCTCCCACCCTATTTTAAACGGCTACCACCTCGTTGTTAAAACATTACATTGTTTTTCTTTCTCATTTTACGAATTGTTAACTAGTAATGACGTGGAAGCTATTTGAAGTAAAATTTAATTATGATAAAATTCAAATAAATTAGAAAATTTAGTGTAAATTCTAAATTGGGCCAGATGAGTCCATATAACCCGACCCGTAGTCTCTCCCAAGCCCAATATTAATAAATTGTCTTTTAGCTCTCAGTTTTTTCGCAGATCGTCAATCTCATCACGCGCGCATAAAGACACTTCAATTTAAGCTGCTTCTTTACTTGTACTCTCTAGAAAGCAAATACTCCCTCTATCAATTTATTGAACTTCAAATTTAAAAGATAGAAGAAGATTTTTGAATTTTAAATCTAAAATAAACTAAAAATATTTATCGTCAAATAAGTAAATGTGTCAGACTTGTTACTAACTAAAAAAAAGTGTGTCATATTTGAAAAGAGAGAGAGTGTTTTTTCCACATAGTATTGGAGAGAAACATGCAGCTTCATCCTCGTCACTTTGGCCGTGACCTTGGCAAAACGCTCGTCTTCAAGCTTCATAAAAGATGTCGAAGGAACTTGCAGGTCCGATTAAACCCTAATTTATTTTCAAAATCCACATTATTTTTGTGCTGGGAGGGTGCTACCAAGTGTGAGTGCACTGCTTTCAACTCAAAGTGTGTATTTATGTATACAACATACTCAATGTAACTCACAAGTGAGTCTGAGGAGGGTAGAGTCGGTGTAACAGATTTTTTTAAAAAGTAAATGCACTAAGAAGCCTAAAATATAATTTTAATTTTCTGTATATAGTATAATTTTCACCCAACTTGGTCCGACCTAACTCCGCTTCTTACCCCTACTTCGTGAAGATATAGAGGTTGTTTTCGAAATGCACTGCGGCTGAAGTGGAGAAATGAAAGTAATTATGAAAAAGCAAATACTAGAGTGAAGTAAAAGGAAAAGAGTATTTAGTTTATACATATATTTACTACAATAACAACATACCCGGTGTAATCTCACGCAACAATTAAAGTAGTTATGGAAAAGCAAATACTACAGTGAAGAAAACATGATAATTAATAAGGAAAAGAGTATTTACTTTATTCATATATATTTACTACAATAATAACAATATACCCGGTATAATCCCACGAAGTAGGGTACAAATATATTTACATTTAGTAATTTTGATAGTATATATAGGGAGTATTTATATTTGCTCTGCACCAATTGTGCAAAGTAGTAGTGGATGCGGCACTTTTTAGCATCGGCTGATTTAATTTTGGATTAGCGTTTGGCTCAATTTTGCTGGTTTTGCTATATTGATGTTTTAACATTTAGAAAATATCCTGATATTTTTTATTCTTTAGCGGTCGGCACTGTTTCATTGTGGCCATCACGGGAGTTTAAAGCGTTAGTAAAGGTCTTATTCGTGATGGAACTGGTTTTGTTACTTTCCCCGTGAAGTATCAATGTGTTGTGTTTCGACCTTTCAAAGGTGAGATTTTGGAAGCCGTTGTAACCATGGTTAACAAGGTAAGAAGTTTTTGTTGGTTACAATGGTGCAGGAAACGAAAATAAGTAACTGCTAATGAAAGAAATAATCCCCTTGATTATTTTCATTGATTGAATAGATATATATACAAGTTACAAACCTTCTTCTACCATAATTCTACCTATACAATATGGTAAGTGTATATCCTAATTATGGTAAGTGTATAACCTAATCTAGGTAACAAATATACTACAATATACACACAATATACTTTCCTTAATATACAAGATTTGGCCACCGATTTTCTCGCCTAAATATTGGCAAATTTGGACGTCTTTGGGCCTTTTAATCGGATCGCCGAGAGGCCCGGTTGGGCCACCGCTCGCCGGGCCGCACCGCTTTCGCTTTATTCCATCGATATACATGTGATATACACCGCTTTGTATATTCGGTGTATATCACATGTATATTGCTCTGTTTAACACACCCCTGCAATCATAGCGGGCGGTTTCCGAACGCCGAGATCGTCCCTAAAATCTTCAAAGAGAACCGCCGGGTAGACCCTTTGTAAAGATGTCCGCAATTTGATAACGAGACGGGACATGGCATACACGAACGTGACCCTTTGCAACCTTTTCACGGACAAAGTGAATGTCCATTTCGATATGCTTGGTGCGTTGGTCTTTGAATCGGATTACCCGACAGGTAGATGGCACTAATGTTATCGCAATATACCAAGGTTGCCTTCGAATGGGACAATGAAGCTCCAAAAGCAAATTACGTAGCCAACATGATTCGAGACCACATTCGCTACCCTCGATATTCGCCTCGCACTTGAGCGTGATAGAGTTGCCGACGTTTGGCCGACCGAGAGACCAAGTTGTTGCCAAGGAACATACAGGTAGCCGAAGTCGACCGTCTGGTGTCGGGACACCCACCCCAATCAACATCCGTGTAAGAGACAAGTGTGGATGTAGATGACGGATACAAGTGCAACCCATAGTCTAGTGTCCCCTGAATATACCAAATGATGCGTTTGATTGCATTTATGTGCTCAACTCTGGGATCATGCATGAATAAACACACCTGCTGAACCGCATATGTAATATCCGGTCTGATAAAGGTAAGATACTGGAGGGCCCCTGCAAGACTGCGATAGCGGGTTGAGTCCTCGTATGGTGCACCTGTTGCGGCACTTAGCTTGGGGTTTGCATCAACTAGCGTGGAAGTGGACTTACAGGATGACATCCCAGCCCTCTCGATGATCTCAGCAGCATACTTCCATTGAGACAGAAATAACCCACCGGAATAACGCTTGACGGCAATCCCCAAAAAATAACTCAAAGGCCCTAAGTATTTCATAGCAAATTCAGAACTGAGCATGGCCATGATATACTGGCGCAAAGCATCGGAGGAAGCAGTCAAGATGATATCATCCACATACAACAGAATATAGGCCAATGACGAACCACGGCGGTAGATGAACAAGGAATTATCGACTTGCTGTGAGTGAACCCAATTGTCGAAACAAAGTCAGCAAATCGTGTATACCAGGCCCGTGGAGACTGCTTAAGGCCATATAATGGTTTCTTCAACAAACAGACATGATTAGGGCGATTGGGATCCCCGAAACCCAACGGTGATGATGCATATAGATCGTTTCCTTGAGGTCACCATGTAGAAAAGCATTCTTGACATCCAACCGATGAATTGGCCAAGTCTTTGAAAGAGCCAAGCTAAGCACAATGCGAATGGTAGCCGGTTTGACCACCGGACTAAACGTCTCACCACAATCAATTCCAACCTGCTGAGTCTTACCATCACCAACAAGTCGCGCCTTATGTCGAGCAAAGGACCCATCTGAATTCTCTTTGTGAGCAAAAATCCACATAGACCTGATAACATTAATACCATATGGACGGGGCACCAACTCCCACGTCTTATTAGCAATAAGAGCATTATATTCATCAGTCATAGCAATTTTTCAATTAGGGTCATTTAATGCGGACACAGGATTGCGGGGCAAGGGGGATTTAGAGACATCCGAATGTAAATTAAAATGTCTTTTAGGTGTAAAAATACCCCGCTGACTACGAGTGACCGGTCTATGACTCGAGGAAGAATTGAGTGAATTTTGGGAATTTTCTAGGTTCGGGACGGACTGGCCAACGAGCGGTGGGCTGCTTGGCCCAAATCGGTAAAAACTAGGCTCGGTTTTGGACCGGTTCCTGAATTGGGCTGGATCGGCCCAATAGCCGGAACTGCTTCCAGTGGGCCGAATAGCAAGGTGCGACGGTACTGTGGGACCAGTGGGCAGTGGGCCCGCTGGAGGATTTTGGGTTGTCCGAAAAATTCCGAATAATATACGGGGATATTTGGTCATCCAAAAACTTATACGACTTAGGTTCGGGAGTATGAACTTTCGTAAACGGGAATTGAGTTTCATCAAAAATGACATGGCGATTGATTATGATTTTCTTGGAGGATAAATCAAAACACTTATAGCCACGATGATTCGATAGATAACCCAAAAACACACACGGGGTAGACCGAGCCTGAAGTTTGTTAATTGTGGTGGATGAGAATAACGGATAACACAAGCACCCAAAAATTCGAAGATGAGAATATGAAGGGTCCTTATTATATAAGATTTTGAGGGGGGAGTAATATGTCAGACCTTTAGAAGGAAGTATGTTAAGAAGATATGTGGCCATTTGTAGAGAATGATGCCAAAAATATGGAGGTATGGAGGCATGAATCAAGAGAGTTCGGACAATGTTATTGATGGAACGGATTTTGCGTTCGGCCTTACCATTTTGTGGAGATGTATGAGGACACGAAAACCTAAAATTGATCCCATTATTAGCACAGAACTCCCGAAACTCCCTATTATCATATCCTTTCCCATTATCACATTGAATACTTTTTATGTCTCTTTCGAATTGAGTACGGATGAATGCTCTAAATTTGATGAAGATGGAAAATACTTGCGATTTATTTGCAATTGGAAACGTCCACAAAAATCTAGTATAATCATCTAAAAAGAGAACATAATATCGATGACCCACTGAACTTAGAACAAGAGACGTCCATAAGTCACTATGAATAATGTCAAATGGCATAGAAGTATGAGAATTGGAGTCTACAAATAGTAACTTAACAATTTTTCCTAATGAACAAGACTGACAAATTGGAGTACGACTCGTACCCTTACACGAAATAAAACTATTTTTATCTTAAACTGATAAAATAGAAGATCCCGGATGACCCAGATGAGCATGCCACATGGAAGGAGAGATGGTTGCAAAGGCTGATGGCAGAGATTGACTCGATGGACTGAAACCAGGCATGATAGGATACAGATCCCCCCTACTATCACACCTCATGAGATGACTCCCCGTCTTGAAATCCTTCACAGAAAAACCAAAAGGGTCAAATTCAACGGAAACGAAATTGTCAGTAGTGAACTTCCGGACAGACACTAAATTTTTAATCAATTTAGGAGCATGTAAAGTATTTTTCAAGAGAAGGGGTGGATTGGGGGGAAACAACGTTTTGTGACCATAACCCTGAATTGGAATAGAGTTGCCATTACCAACAATTATACCCCGAGGGGTGCTCAAATTGGAATAAGAGGAGAGAGTACCTGATTCAGAAGTCATGTGAGTAGTTGCCCCGGTGTCCATGTACCAATTTGGGTCCGGTTGAGTCAACCCCAACGTGTGCATCACGGCCTCGATATCAGTCTGAGTGGGGCCTGCTGCATGATGGGCCTGCGGTGGTCGGGGCCCAAGAACTCCTGTCCGTGGTGTACCTGGGCCGTAGCTATTGTTGCTACCGCTGCTGGGCCACTAGCCAGTGGGCCGCCGCTGCTGGGCCACTAGCCAGTGGGCCGCCGCTGCTGGGTATTGGGCCTGGACTGTTGCCTGCTTTATTCCACTGATATACATGTGATATACACTGATGTATATTCAGTGTATATCACATGTATATTGCTCTGTTTAACAGCTAAGTATTACAACAAACTGAAATTACAATAAACTTGAACAAGAAACTGGAATAGTTTTTGGTATGCTGAGTCGAGTGATGACACTCTATCTTTAAGACAAGATTGCCCCGTATGTATCCTTTCTACGTCCTGGACAATTGTCTCCCAAGATAAAACAGCAAATGAACAAATGAGCAAAGGAAACTCAAGAATTTTGAGTAATGAAATGATGCTGGAAGGTAGTAAGAAGACTGATTTCGTTTGTATGTTTCTGTGTGTCTCAACAATTGTGCAAAGGCTCCTTTATATAGTTCAAGGAGAGGACTTACCAACTGCCCACATAATTGCTGTTACTGGCCAAGTAATAGGGGAGGTAGTAATTCACCAAAATAAATGGTGAATTGATGTGCAACGGATTGGCATTTAGGGAGAGTAATTCAGCCAAAATAAATGATTGAATTGAGTGCAAAATAAGGCTGGTTGATCTTGACTTACTTGAAACTTCAGGGACCAAACTGTAAATATGAAACAATTCTGGTCAAAAAAGATAATATCAGAAGAAGCACAACCCACAACCCACGACCCGGACGGGCGGACAGCGGCGGCACGCGTGTGGGCTTATCCTCGAACCGAAGCACATTTAGGTCCTCCCTCCTTTAAACACATGTGATACCCCTTGGGGTCCCAAGCCCCAAAGCCAACTTTGAGACTTATAAACTAAACAAATATTTCTTCCCCCCACCGACGAGGGAGAATTGGTCTAAATAACACACTTTTCTACGCTTCAAACACCTCACTTTGTGGACCAATATCTCTTTCATTTCTCAACGAAATTTGACGATCCTTGGTCCTACGGTCATCTACTTACTTAGTAGATTATGCACGTGTGAAGAACCGGATTCTCCAACATGCGAAACACTAGTGTTTAAGCCATTAAAGTTGGTTGGACGCAACTCACGCCAAAGGCAAATTTCCAACAGTTTTTCTGTAGTTAAAGTTAGTTGAACAGATTTTTTTTCTCTATATGTAGATATTTTACTATTTTGGATCAACGCGGATGGAATTTTTTGCAGAAGCAGGGCCTGTGCAGATTTTTGTTTCAAACCATGTGAGTTGGTTCTATATTCTAGAATGTTAAAAGATCAGAACATTCTCTTAGCTTACCATAATACTAGCACATATTCTGCTCTGTTCATGGGTTAAATTATGTGTGCTGCACATATTTCTTTACACCAGTTAAAATTAGATAGGTAAAGTGGAAGTTCTCTAGGTTTTTGTGGTTCTAAAAGGTGAATGGTTTATCAAAAGGTTATTATTTGAATCTTGAGTTTGATCTTTTTCTTTTGATGAGTAAAGTGATCTCTAGTTTGAGGTTATCTCTTTAGTCTAGATGTGTTGTAAATTCTTTGAACTGTTCAAAGCAACCTGAAGTACTTTATCACAAGCTCCTTTTCTGGAATAAAGAACTATGAAGCTGCGGTTCAAAGTCCCTTCTTCATAGAATACATTGGCTTCATATTTTTTTCACATTCACAATATCCCAATTATTTTTGGTTCAGTCTGAGCTTTGTAATTTTTTCGGTTCCTTCTTCTTTTGTCCTTTTGAATTACATATCTTATCTTGAGAACAGAATGAGGAGGGGTGGGGCTTAATACATCTTCTTTTCTTTTTTGATCAGTACTTTAGATTGACATGAAGGAAATGCACTTTAAATTTTTTTAAATTAAATGCACAATGCTTGTCTATAAAGTGATTTGGTGGTTGGAAAACTCTCAGCCTCTCCTAGTAGTTTGAAATAAAATTCGAGTCACTATGATTCAACCTTCATGGATTTTATCCTATTTTCTTGGAACTAAGCTATTTTGACCACTACAGCTGTTTTTTGTTTTGTGTTATGATTCATGCTTATCACTAGTTGAGTATCTTTGTAGAGATAAATAAAACACAATCTGTCCTATTCTGTTTACAATGGCCATTATACATGTCATTAATGCATGTAAAAGCTTATTCCTGCAGTTGATACCAGATGACATGGAGTTTCAGTCAGGAGATGTGCCAAACTACACAACTTCCGATGGCTGTATGGATTTTTCTTGCTTTACCATGCTGTCTCTTTCTTTCTAGAACTTTTCAGCCTGTAGATAATGGCTCCGTATGATCAATTAATGTGATTAGTTCATCTGTTTCAGTCAAAATTCAGAAGGAAAGTGAAGTTAGATTGAAAATCATTGGAACTCGTGTTGACGCCACAGAAATCGTATGTCATTGACCTGCTTTATAACTGAAAGAAATAATCTCTTGATTATTCTCATTAATGAAAGAGTATATATACAATTTACAATTTTCATAATAGGAAAATCATATTCTTATTCTACTCATAAAACTTTATTCTACTTGGATATTAACTATACAATTATGGTAAGTGTACAATTCTAATAATGTAATATTTACACTAAAATATTACAACAAACAATACCAAATCATTAGCCCAAAGGGCATACCGTGTATATTTCACACACCCCCGCAGTCATAGCGGGCGGTCTTCATACGCTGAGACTGTCCCTAAAATTGTCAAAAAAGGACCGATGGAAGACCCTTTGTAAAGATGTCTACAATTTGATACCTGGAAGGGACATGACAGACGCGTACTTGTCCACGAGCGACCTTTTCGCGAACAAAGTGAATGTCCATCTCGATATGTATAGTGCGCTGGTGCTGAACCGGATTACCAGAAAGGTAGATGACACTAACATTATCACAATAAACCAAAGTCGCTTTCTAAATAAGACAATGAAGCTCTACAAGCAGATTACGTAACCAACATGACTCAGAGACCACATTGGCTATCCCTCGATACTCGACCTTGTTGGGATACAATTGTTGTAGGGAACGGGAAGTAAGTAATTATTACAATAGTAGAAAGGATAAACAAACTATTACAATAGAACTGGAAATCAAAACCTTACAAACTGCTTGTGTGATTTGCTGAGTCGAGTGATGACACTATGTCTTTAAGACAAGATTGCCACGTATATCTCCTTTTACGGTGTTGAGCAATAGTCTCCCAAGATACAACATCAACTTTAACAAGTGAGCAAAGGAAAATCAAGTGTTACTCCTGAAGAACTTTGAGTATAGTAACTTTGCTAGAGAGGAAGAATATGAACTCTGAAAATTCTGGAGTATTTTCTAAGTGTTGAGTGTTGTTCAATTGAGCCAAATGCCTCAATTTATAGTGTAAGTAGAAGACCCCTCAACTAGCCAACTAATGGCCTTCAATAGCCATGTAATTGCACTTGATTAAGGGGTTACATTCAACCAAATAATGACTGAATTTATGTGCCAAGTTATGGAGAATCAATGCTCCACAACCAGCCCAAAGGTCAAATTTTTCCAACTTCCCGTCACATCTTTCTGCCTCAAAAGCGCCGCGGCTCCAATAACTAGCCAGCCAATTTGCGCCGCAGCGCTCCGGAGCCGTGGCCCTTCACGGCTCCGCGGCGATTTCTGACTCATTTCGTTTTACACTTTGTACACTTCTTCCTTCATTTACCAACGTGGGATACTTTGTTATTTGGCCAATAACCATCCATAATTCTATGTCTCAAACGTATACGTACTAATATCTCTTTCACTAATGAAATTTGCGATACTTGGCACTACGTGTGCACGTGTGTGGAAATGATATTTCCGACGTGCGGGCCCCAATTGTTCGAGTCATAAATTAATGGGATATACTTAATTTCACATTTAGTAAATTTCCAACAATCCCCTCTTGAAAGAGATTTTGGTGCACGCACTTGATGCCTTTTCCAGCAATCTTTTAGCGGACCGATGTTGCATCTGAATAGGTAGCATACGCTTTGAACCTTACATAGTTGAATACCATCGGACTTACTTACTGCTCGGTGAACGTGATGTCTTGAACCGTCAGTGTTTAGTGTAAGCCAAGTCAACGGTACCAACACAACAACTTTCTCTACTCAGTTCTTCGTAATGTTTTATCCGTTGTGGCCGTGGACACTTCTTGGATTCTTAAGTGCGTTCATTTGAGGCGTCCTGTCCTCGCACTTAAATAGGTGGTCTCCTACAAGGTATCCTGCTATACTCACTTTACAAATGTTAGGAACCATTTAAAAAGTTCCCAAACCTAACCTCAACCGGTGAGGATCATTAAAGGTTTTGGAAACTTAACCTTCACCCACACTGTAGATAGCACTTATAGTCTATCGCGGGAACGACTTTAGATTTGGTGTTTCTTTACAGAAATCACTATCCGAAGTGCTCATGCTTCCACCAAAGCGATCAACTGAACCTTTACAACTTAGTTTTTCCATTGAACCTAATTCCTGGGATCTCCAGTCAGTAAGGTTGGGTTACCACCATATTGGTCCTTATACTTTGGGTTTTAAGCCCATTCCCCTAGACAGACAGAACATCTGATCTTTGGGTAAGCCCTTTTGTCAGCGGGTCTGCTATGTTATCATTTGACTTTATGTAATCAATGGATATTATACCCGTGGTGATCAGCTGCCTAACGGTTTTATGCCTCCGTTGAATATGATGAGACTTGCCATTGTACATATCATTCTGTGCCCTTTCTAGAGCCTATTGGCTATCGCAATGGATCATTACAGAAGGTACGTGTTTGTTCCAGCACGGAACATTCTCTAAGAAGTCGTGAAGCCACTCAGCTTCTTCTCCTGCTTGTCTAAAGCGATAAACTTTGATTCTATCGTGGATCGGGCGATGCAAGTTTGCTTAGAGGATTTTCAAGACACAACCCCACCACCAATTGTAAATACATACCCACTGGTGGACTTGGTATTCTCTATGTCAGATATCCAGTTAGCATCACTGTACCCCTCTAGTACAACTGGATATCTCGAATAATGCAACCCGTAAGTAAGCATGTATTTCAGGTATTGAAGTACCCGATTCAACGCCTTCCAGTGATCATTACTCGGATTACGGGTAAACTTAGCCAACTTATTGACTGCATAAGAAATATCAGGTCGGGTGCAGTTTGTTATGTACATCAAACTACCAATCACCTGTGCATATTGCTCCTGGCATATGGGTGCACCACAATTTTTATCAAGCTTCTGATTTCTATACATTGGTGACTTTATAAGTGAACTGTCAAACATCTCGAACTTTCTCAAAACATCCTCGATGTAGTGAGACTGAGATAAGACCAGTCCGTCAGATGTCTTAGAGATTTTTATCCCTAAGATGACATCTCTGATACCCATATCCTTCATGTCGAAGGATTATTTCAACATGTTCTTAGTCTCTAGAATTATGCTAGGACTGCTCCATGTGATCAACATGTCGTCTACATACAAGCATATCATAACAAATGAGTGAGAGTTACCTTTCATGTAGACACATTTGTCACACTCATTAATGGCGAAACCCTTCAATAGTAGAGTACTATCAATTTTTTCGTGCCATTGCTTCGGGGCTTGTTTCAGCCCGTACAGAGATTTGACAAGCCGATAGACTTTCTTTTCTTGCCCTTAAACCACATACCCCTCGGGTTAGTCCATATAAATTTCTTCTTCCAAATCACCATTTAGGAAGGCTGTCTTGACATCCATTTGATGTATCTCAAGGTCACACAACACTGCGATTGCAATAAATACTCGTATGGACGTCATCCTAGACACCGGGGAGTACGTGTCAAAGTAGTCAAGTCCTTTCTTTTGCCGATAGCCTTTGACAACCAACCTGACATTGTACTTATCTATAGACCCATCTACTTTATACTTCCGTTTGAGTATCCACTTACAACCCAATGGTTTATTTCCCGGAGGAAGATCAACCAACTCCCAAGTATGGTTATGCAGAATGAAGCCTATTTCACTCTCAATAGCTTCTTTCCAGAGCGATGCCTCTGGAGTTGACAATGCTTCAGTAATTGTCCCTGGTTCATCATCAACCATATAAGCTACAAAGTCAGGACCGAAGGATTTATCCTTCCTGGCCCTTTTACTTCGCCTTAGTTCCATCTATGGAGTTTTCTAGTTCTGAAAATCTGGAACACTAGATTCCGGATATTCAGCCACTTCGAGATCCACTAGATCTGAACCATCTAGATTCGGGCCGTCAATGACTCCCGATTCCTGAGAGCTTTGTTCATAACTTTTTTTGCGAGAGGTTATGTCTTTTTTCTTTCTAGGAAAGGTATCTTCAAATAATTGAGCGTTCCTTGATTCCATGATTGTACCCCCATGGATATCTGGAATATCTGACTTATGCACTAAGAAGCGATAAGCACTACTATTATTTGCATATTTGATGAATATGCAATCTACAGTCTTAGGCCCAATATTGACCTGCTTTGTCTTTGGTACTTCAACCTTTGCCAGACAACCCCATACCTTTAAATATTTATAGGTGGGTTTCTTTCCTTTCCATGATTCATATGGAGTTTTGTCCTTACCCTTATGTAGGACTCTGTTAAGAATCGTATTAGCGGTAAGGACAGCTTTTCCCCATATGTGGGGAAGTACGAAATTGATGAGCAAGACATTCATCATTTCCTTCAATGTGCGGTTCTTACGTTTCGCCACACCGTTCGATTAAGGTAAGTATGGAGCCGTCGTTTGATGAATAATGCATGATTGGGCACAATATTCCTCAAATGGCGCTACATATTCTCCCCCTCTATCTCTACGAATGGATTTAATCTGCATGCTTAGTTGGTTCTCAACTTCTGCTTTGTAACGTCGGAACGCTTCAAAGGCTTCATCCTTACTTTTCAACAAGTAAATGTAACAATACCTTGTGCTATCATCAATGAATGTCACAAAGTACTTATTCCCCCTAGTTTGTACAAACTTCAAATCACATATATCTGTGTGAATAAGTTCTAGAGGAGCGGTATTCCTTTCGACGGATAAAAAATGAAGCGTTGTGAGTTTTGCCTCTACGCACACCTCCCACTTATGTTGAAGGTTTACGTCGATAGACGGCAATAACTCTAACTTTACCAACCTTTGGATGGACTTGTAGTTGACATGTCCTAATCTATGATGTCATAAATTTTTCCAATCGATCACACGCTCGGCACAAGAGAAGGAAGGGCAAGAGAAAACTTAGCTTGAATTTCCTAGCTGCCTGAACTGCCTAGCCCTACCCGGACTCTATAGTTAGAGTATGTGATTTACAAGTCGTAACTCTATATGAAGATAAGAGGACTCAAGCAAGTAGGAAGAAGAGGCTTCAATATTATTGTTTGTGCGTAATACAGACATGGTGTTCACTTTGAAGAGGCCTTCACAGACGAATCCTCTTCCAACAAACGTTCCATTCTTAGTGACTACAAATTTATTGGACTCAAACACTAGCCTAAAACCAGCATTAACCAATAACGGTCCTGAAATTAAATTTTTTTCTAATCTCAGGAACATGCATCACTTCCTTCAGAGTGAGCTCATTTCCAGAAGTCATCTTCAGGACTACCTTTCCTACTCCCAGCATGTCAGAGGAAGCGTTGTTGCCCATGAACAGCTTCTTGTCGGTGACCGGTGTATACGTGGAGAAGGCATCTCTGTTGGAACAGATGTATTTGGGAGCACCTGTGTC
This sequence comes from Anisodus tanguticus, assembly GCA_034509755.1. NCBI lineage: Eukaryota > Viridiplantae > Streptophyta > Magnoliopsida > Solanales > Solanaceae > Anisodus > Anisodus tanguticus. The sequence goes on from CM067545.1 coordinate 21,718,227, forward strand.
CACCCACCACTGCCTCGGATTCTCGACCAGGTTTGCTTCAAGAACCACTGCCGAGAACTCCTCAATCATGTCATCCAGGAGCGTGTCATTGACGTCGTTAGCATGCGCCTTGCCTTTAGCCTTGGCCTTCTCTTGTTGCTCAGTCTTGAGCTTGCGGCAGTCCTTGATCATCTGACCGGTTTCCCACAGTGGTGACAGTTTCCTTTGAACTTCTCTGTTGCTTGGGTCTTGCCATCTTTCTGGAACTTGCGCTTCTTGCTTAGGTTCCCTTTGGCCTCAGCTAGATTTACCTTTGCCTCAGCAGGTTGTTTACCCCTAGGCAAGGCCTTCTTATTATCTTCCTGAATTTGGAGTTTGATAATAAGTTTTTCAAAGGTCATCTCCTTTGTCTTGAGCTTTAAGTAGCTCATAAACTCATTCCACGAAGGAGGTAACTTTTCAATCAGTGATGCAACCAAAAACTGCTCGTCTGGTTTCATACCTTCCAAATCCATGTGATGTAGAATCATTTGGAATTCCTGGACTTGGGACATCACTGATTTATTATCCACCATTTGAAATTTCAGAAATTTTCCAACGATGAATTTCTTAGTACCTGCATCTTGTGCATTGTACTTCTTTTGTAGCTTCTCCCACAACTCTTTGACAGTGCCAATGATGCAATACACCGTATAGAGGAGGTCTGACAAGCAGTTCAATATGTAATTCTTACACATGAAATCACTATGACTCCATGCATCAAGAACCATTTTCATGCCATTAATGACATGGATACCTAGGCCCATTCACTCATTTCATAAGGCGAAGGGTCAATTTCATCTCCAGCTTGTGGAAGATCTTCTGTTAGGAAACGTGCCATTCCCATAACAATCAGATAGAATAACATCTTTTGTTGTCATCTCTTGAAGTTTGACCCCATGAACTTTTCAGGGCGTTCATAGTGAAATCCAGCGGGTGGAGGAACGAAAACATTCCCTTGAGCGGTAGTAAAGGCGTTGGATGAGCCTTGAGCAATCGGAAAGGCATTAGGAGCGCCTTGATTAGTGGGAAAGGCAGAGGGATTGTCTTGAGCATCAGCAACAGAATCAGAAGCAGTTTGATTTATACCGGTCATCTTTCTAACTTACTTACAACAAATCTTGTCTTAAAATTGTTGGGATACAACTGTTGTAGGGAACGGAAAGTAAGTAACTATTACAATAGTAGAAAGGATAAACAAACTATTATAATAGAACAGGAAATCAAAACCTTACAAACTGTTTGTGTGATTTTCTGAGTCGAGTGATGACACTCTGTCGTTAAGACAAGATTACCCCGTATATCTCCTTTTACGGTGTTGAGTAATAGTCTCCCAAGATACAACAACAACTTTAACAAGTGAGCAAAGGAAACTCAAGTGTTACTCTTGAAGAACTTTGAGTATAGTAACTTTGCTAGAGAGGAAGAATATGGACTCTGAAAATTCTAGAGTATTTTCTAAGTGTTGAGTGTTGTTCAATTGAGCCAAAGGCCTCAATTTATAGTGTAAGTAGAAGACCCCTCAACTAGCCAACTAATGGATTTCAATAGCCATGTAATTACACTTGATTGAGGGGTTACATTCAGCCAAATAATGGCTGAATTCATGTGCCAAGTAATGGAGAATCAATGCTCCAAAACCATCCCAAAGGTCAGATTTTTCCACCTTCACGTCGCAGCTTTCTGCCTCCGAAGCGCCGCGGCACCATAGCTCCAGTAACTGGCCAGCCAATTTGCGCCACGGCGCTGCCTGGGAGGAGCTCCGGCACTCCGGCGTCACGGCTCCGACGGTGTGGCACCGGGACCCTTTACGGCTCCGCGGCGATTTCCGACTTGTTTCGTTTTACACTTTGTATACTTCTTCCTTCATTTACCAACGTGGAATACTTTGTCATTTGGCTAATAACTGTCCATAATTCTATGTCTCAAATGTATACGTACCAATATCTCTTTCACTAATGAAATTTGCGATATTTGGCACTACGTGTACACGTGTGTGGAAACGATGTTTCCGACGTGCGGGCCCAATTGTTCGAGTCATAAATTAATGGGATATACTTAATTCCACATTTAGTAAATTTCCAACACATGATTCAGACACCACATTGGCTACCCCTCGATACCCGGCCTCTGCACTGGAGCGGGATAAAGTCGACTGACGTTTCGCAGACTAGGAGACCAAGTTGTTACCAAGAAACATATAATAGACAGACGTAGACCGTCTGGTGTCCAGACAACCACCCCAACCAACATCAGTATACGAGACAAGTGTAGACGTCAATGACAGATATAAATAAAAGCCATAGTCAAGTGTCCCCTAGATGTACCGAATAATGCGTTTGAGCGCATTCATCTGCTCAACCCTAGGATCATGCATAAACAAATACACCTATTGTACGACATATGTAATATCTGGTCTCGTGAACGTAAGATACTGAAGGGCCCTTGCAAGACTGCGATAACGGGTCAGATCCTCGTAAGGGGAGCCAGCTGCAGCACCCAATTTGGGTTTAGTATCAACCGGAGTGGAAGTAGACTTACAAGATGACATCCCAGCCCTCTCAATGATCTCGGCTGCATAATTCCTCTGTGCTAAGAACAATCCACCTGCATGACGAGTGACAACAATCCCCAAAAATAATTCAATGGCCCCAAGTCTTTCATAGCAAACTCAGAACTGAGCATTGTCATGATAGACTGGCGTAAGGCATCGGAAGAGGCAGTCAAAATAATATCATCCACATATAATAGTATATAAGCCAAGGAAGAACCACGACGATATATGAACAAGGAATTATCCGACCTGCTGTGAGTAAACCCAATAGTCGAAACATAGTCGGCAAACCTCTTATACCAGGTCCGTGGAGACTGCTTAAGCCTATCTAAGAAATCATTCTTCACATCTAACTGATGAATGAGCCATGCTTTCGAAAGAGCCAAGCTGAGCACAGTGCGAATAGTAGCCGGCTTGACCACCGGACTAAACGTCTCACCACAATCCACACCAACCTGTTGAGTCTTACCATCAGCACAAGCCGAGCTTTATGCCTTGCAAACGAATCGTCTAAATTGTCCTTATAAGCAAAAATCCACATAGACCGAATAATATTAATATCAAATGGATGAGGCACCAACTCCCACGTCTTATTATCAATAAGAGTATTATATTCATCGGTCATAGCAATTTTTCAATTCGGATCATTTAACGCAGACATAGGATTATGAGGTAATGGTGATTTAAGAACATTATAATTTAAATTAAAATGCCTTTTTGGTTTAAAAACACCCTGTTGACTACGAGTGATCGGCCTCTGATTAGGGGAAGAATTGGGCGGATTTTGAGAATTTTCTGGACTCGGGATGGACTGGCCAACAGACAGTGGGCCTGCTGGCCCAACACGGTAAGCAGAAGCAGCCGAGGATGCAGGAACTGGACTAGTTCCAGTATTGGGCTCGACTGGCCCAAGTGCTGAAATTAGCCCAGTGACGAGACTGGGGACAGTGGCCTGCGACGGACCAGTGGGACCAACGGGCAGTGGGCCCGCTGGAAGATTTGGGGTGCGGGATATGTTAGAAAATTGGTGAATAATATACGGGGATATACCATTATCCAAAAAATTATACGAACTCGGCACGGGATTACTAACCTTAGAAAACGGAAATTGAGATTCATCAAAAATTACATGGCGACTAATGATGATTTTATTAGAAGATAAATCAAAATATTTGTAACCACGATGATTTGACGGATAACCCAAGAACACACACGGGGTAGAACGGGCCTGAAGTTTGTTAATTGTGGTGGACGGAAAGAGTGGATAACACAAGCACCCAAAGACCCTAAGATGTGACTACGAAGGGGTCTTATTATATAAAATTTGAAGGGGGACGAATATGTCAAACCTTTGGAGGAATAATGTTAAGAAGATATGTAGCCATTTGTAGAGCATGATGCCAAAAAGACGGGGGTATTGAAGCATGAATTAATAAAGTGCGGACAATGTTATTAATGGTATGAATTTTGCGTTCGGCTTTCCCATTTTGTGAAGACGTATGAGGGCAAGAAAAATGAAAATTGATCCCATTATTTGCACAAAATTCCCGAAACACCCCATTGTCATATTCTTTGCCATTATCACATTGGATATTTTTTATTTCACGTTCGAATTGGGTTCTAATGATTAAGAAGATGGAAAAAACTTGAGATTTTTTCACTATTGGAAAAGTCCACAAAAATTTAGAATAATCATTCAAAAAGAGAACATAATACCGATGACCCAAAGAACTAAGAACAGGAGACGTCCATAGATCACTATGAATAATATCAAATGACATTAAAGTATGAGAATTAGAGTACAAATGTCAACTTAACAATTTTTCCTAAAGAACAAGATAGACAATTCAGAGTACTACGTGTACCCTTACAAGAAATAAAATTGTTTTTATCTAAGGAAGACAAAATAGATGACCCTGGATGACCTAGACGAACATGCCACAAGGAAAGAGCCAGAGCTGCAAAAGTTAATGGCAATGTGTGACTCGAGAAACCGGAACTTGGCGTGATAGGATAAAGATCTTCCCTACTATCACACCTCATGGGATGACTCACCGTCTTGAAATCCTTTACAGAAAACCCAAATGGATCAAATTCAATAGACACAGAATTATCAATGGTGATCTTTCAGCCAGACACTAAATTTTTAATCAATTTGAGGGCATGAAGGGTATTTTTCAAGATAAGTGGTGGATGGGGGGGGCGACAATGTTTTATGACCATAACCACGCATTGAAATTGAATTACCATTATCAATAATTATGCCACGAGGGCAGCTCAAATTGGAATAAGACAAGAGAGTACCTTGGTCGGACGTCATGTGGGTCGTGGCTCCGGTGTCCATATCCCAGTTCGGGTCTTGTGGATTTAATCCAAGTGTGTGCATGGCGGCTTCAATGTCGGTTGGTGTGGGGGCCGCTGCATGATGGGCCTGCGGGGGCCGAGGCCCAAGCACGTTGGCTTGCTGCCCCGGCCCATAAGATGGCCTGAAACCCGAGACTGGACCCTGAAAATTGGGCCTGGGCTGTTGAAAATTTGGGCCCTAGTTTCCCGGGTAGTAAGCTGGAAACCCGCCACTGTTAGGCCCAAAATAGCTGGCCCACCGCCACTGAGGGGCCAAAAATGGTTGTTGCTGACTGACTCGAGGGGCACCACCGGCACTGCCACTGTTCCGGCTGCCACCTATGTTGCCGTCGCGATTTTTTCCATTATTTTTTCGATTCTGACCCTTTTTGCCGCCACCGTTGTTGCAGTTTTGGCCCGAGTTGTTAGAATCAGACGGAGGAAAATTGGACTCGATCATCATGACTACGGGACTAGCACCGGTAGCCGCCTCTTTGGCCAAGCCGGCTTCTTCGAGTGTAAGCATAGAACGAGCCTGGTAAAATTGCGGAAGAGGGCTGCTCTGACGAAGAAGCGTGCCAACACCATTATATGCCTCTGAAAGGCCTGTAACCGTCTGAATGACAAGACGGTCGTTGGTGACTGGCGCACCAACGTTGCAGAGTTGGTCTGCCAACTCCTTCAACCTTTTGCAATATGCTGAAACGTTGGGAAAATCTTCCATGTTGACATGGGAGAACTCCCGCTCCAAGGTAACAACACGAGAATTTTGATTATCTTTGAATATATCACGGACTCTATTCCAAGCCACCATCGCGTGGCGTCTGGTTCGATAATCACCTGCAAGAGGTTGGTAGAAATAGTGGAGTAAATTCACTGAAGAACAGTAGCATCAAGTGTCGTCCATAACTTTGGATCATCCTCGGGTCTGGGCACCTCCGTATCCGTAGGAGCCTCGGGGATAATATGATGGAGAACTTGATGTGAGCGTGCATGAACTTTGAACAATTCGGCCCACGTCGCATAATGGACGTTTTCTATCTCAAGAACGATAGGAATGTGATTCTTGATATTAGAAACTACAAGGGCAGGGTGAAACGTGTTCTTAGCCATAATAGCAACGCACGACGTGATGTAGGGATTCAGAAGAAGAAATTTGAGAAGAACAAAAATTGGGCACGGAACCCAATGAAGGGAGGTCGGATTCCGGGTTGTTTGGACGGAAATATTTTGGAGAGAAAATAAACCTAGACTCTTGATACTATGAAAGAAATAATCCATTGATTATTCTCATTAATGAAAGAGTATATATACAATTTACAATTTCCATAATAGGAAAATCTTATCCTTATTCTACTCCTAAAACCTTATTCTACTCCTAAAACCTTATTCTACTTGGACACTAACTATACAATTATGGTAAGTGTATAATTCTAATAATGTAATATTTACACTAAAATATTACAACAAACAATATCAAATCATTAGCCCAAACCGTGGGCATACCGTGTATATTTAACAATAACCTTGTGAAATTTGAGAAATCTTGAGTGATTTTCTCAAATTCTGATACAGCACACTTAACCACGTTTATGTTAAGATGGCGCACTATTTTGTGGGGAAGAGGGGGGAGGGTGCGCACATACAACAAGGTTTAAGAAGCTTGAGTTAATCCTAATGGTTTCGGCAAATGGCTTACACAGTCCATCATACTGATCTTAGTTTCCAGTGTCGAGTCATTGACCTCCTTGGTGCACAAACAGTAAAATTATCTAATAACCAGTTGTAAAGCGAAACCCCCCCCCCCCCAACTATGCATCCCAAATGAGGTATGTGGTTGCAACTCAGAGGTGGTGGGTAGAAAATTTCATAGTGGTGAAGTTGGTATTTCTTTTTGTGAATTTAAATCAGTAATCTGTTTCTTTTACTTGTGTTCTTAGGGAGGGGGTTGCCAAGTGTCTAGGACAGCATTTATGTGATAGGACGGGGACATAAAGGGCGAAAGGAGGAGAAAACTGATGGTCACATCAATTTAGCATGCTACGAGGAAATGAACTTTATGCCCACTATTTAGTCTGTCTTCTGCATTGTTCTTTTCCTTTTGTTATGGAGGTTGAGTGTGGGGCCGTATGAGTGACAGGTGGAGGGGGCAGGACTCCTCTGATTGAGAAAGGATGATGAAAGGCGTCAAGAGTTTATATGCTCCTTGTTGTTCTTTCATCAAGGAGAAAGGATAATATGTCCTGCAATTAACCAAAACGGTTCCGCTATGTCGTCACTATGTTATCTGGAATTCAAGACTCAGGGAAATGGTTCTGGCTCTGTCTCTAAACATCGGAGCTGGTAACTGTAATTATCAAAACCTTTAGGGAAGTGTTGTAGGCACACAAACCAGAAATTAGGTGTGAAATAGGTTTGGGCTTGGTGCGAAGGCGTGCGCTTCTTCGCCATTTGCATCCTTCTTAAAGTGGGTGGCACTAAACTATAATTACTCATTTAAACTGTTTTTTTTTCAATCCTTTTGTCTATATAATGATTTACATACACATCTTCTGTTTTTTCTTCATTAAATATCGTACTTTATTTATGCTTTGCTCTTAAAGTCCCAAGAGATTTGATGCTTTTATCGCTTATTGAACTTGATAACACTGCCTTAGGTTTCTTTGTATTATTATCAAAGATGTTGGAGGGCTGTGCTAAAAGTATCCCATAATTCGAGTTGCATTGATATCACAAGATAAAGGGAAATGATCAATGGCCAAAAGTCCAAAACAAAACAAGACCAACTGTTGAGATACGATGTATAAGACATTTACTAAGCATACACATCTACTCATTAAGCGTATATAGATGCTAAACTATATTCTGGTCAGTTAATGTGATGGAATTACTACTGATGGAGGTCATGAGACATTGAGACCAAGAGAAATCTTCTGGTTGGGGTTCTTCCAAGAAATGAGGCACCTTTGGGAAATCATATAGGGGCAATGTGAAAACATATATTCATAGCTAGTGATGTCTAAGCAACAAAAATTAACTGCTGCTGATATAATTAATGCATGTGAATGAAACTGGATATCAGAATGTGGGAATGTTAAATGGAGAAAACAAAAGACTTTCAAGTAATATACTCTTGTGTTAAATGGACATTTGTTGCCTCCCTCACATGTGTTGGTGTTTGCTATGTCTTTTGCAGTTTTGCATTGGCACAATAAAGGATGATTTCCTTGGTGTGATCAGTGATCTAGGCGCAAATGCTTGATATGCTGCACATTTGTGTTTCCTTGTAAAGTCTATGTTCAGGCAGTTAGCTATAATTTGGTAATGCTGCTTTCTGTATAGCATTTATTAGAAATGATGCTTGTGCATGAATTATAGTACAATTGGAAGCTTCGGGCAATTTACTGTTTTAAAATGTGAAATGTCCCATAGCTAACTGGCTTAAGTATATTGCCCGAAATTGATACAAGTTCTTGGCCAGATTTTGCTTTGCGCTTGGATTCAGAGTTTTGTTCGGTTAATTAATGTTGGATATTGTAAAGCAGTACGAGAAGTAAATAAATATTACAAGTGTTCGAAAGGATAAACAAATAGGCCAATGTTCAGAACTGCCGCAAGCTTGTTGAGTCTTGAATCTTGATAACCTGAAATCAAGAAACACTAAATCTGGATTGTTACAACAATGTGCTGAGTCGAGTGATGACACTCTGTCTTTAAGACAAGATTGCCCCGTATATATGTTTTTACCTTAACGGGCAATAGTCTCTCAAGATAAAACAACACTTTAATCAACACTACAATGCAAATAGGTTGATTCTGATGAAGAAAACAAATACGAAATGACTTGCTGAAGAACAGAAAAGGAAGGAAGAGTATTGAGTCTTCTTCACTGTTTGTGGACAGAATTTCAGTTGTTCTCTTCTGTTTGTCTGTGTATTATATTGTACCTTAACTGTCAAGACATGGCAGTTAATGACCCATTGAAGGAGGGAGTAAACAACCAAGTAATGGTTGTTTATGGCCGAGGGTGAAATTCAACCAAGTAATGGATGGAGTTAATCAGCCAAGTAATGGCTGGTTAATGCACAATAACTCCCCCAAAAATCAACTCCAACGGTAGGCAGAAACTTTCTGCCTTCCGTCGTTCCCAAATTCAACATCCCAGAAACTCCAGGGACCAAACTGTAAATATTAAATAATTTTGGGGTCTATCAAAAGAAGCCCAAGAACCAAGACCCAAGACCCGTGACCCGAGCCCGAGCTAGAGCCTGAGCCCGGATCCGACAGGACGGGCGGACGGCGGCGGCGCGCGTGTGGGCTTAGCCTTGAACCCTATCTAGGTCCTCCCTCCTTTAAACACATGGGATACCCCTTGGGGTCCCAAACCCTTAGCCAATTTAGAGACTTATAAAGAGAGCAATTCTTCATTTTCCCACCGATGTGGTAGATTTGTCCCACACCATATTTCCATGCCTCAAACACCTTACTTCGTGAACCAATATCTCTTTCATTTCTCAACGAAATTTGACGATTCTTAGCCTTACGGTCATCTACTCACTTAGTAGATTATGCACGTGTGGAGAGACAAAGCCTCCAACATGCGGAACCCTAGTGTTTAATTCATTAAATATGGGTTAACGCACCTCCCCACCAAAGACAAATTTCCAACAATCCCCTCTTGAAAGACATTTTGGCGCACACACAAGGTGCCTACTTTCAACAATCTTTCAGCGAAAAGATATTACATCAGGAGAGGTAGCTTCTGCTTTGAACCTTCCCTAGTTGAATACCACCGGACTTACTTACTGCGAGGTGAACGTGATGTCTTGAACCGTCAGTGTTTAGTGTAAGCCAAGACAATGATACCAATACATTAACTCTCCTTATTTGTTTTCATTCTTATGGTTTTGTCCGTTGTGGCCGTGGACACACTTGGATTCTTAAGTGCGTTCATTTGAGGCGGCCTGTCCTCGCACTTAATTAGGTGATCTCCTACAAGGTATCCCGCTATACCCCACTTCACGAGTGTTAGAAATCATTAAAAGTTTCCCAAACCTTAACCTAATCTGTTTGAGGATCGTTAAAGGTTTGAAAGCTTAACATTTACCCACCATGCAGGTAGCACTTTAATGTCTATCGCGGGAACAACTTTGGATTCATGTTTCCCTACAGAAATCATCATCCGAGGTGCTCTTGCTTCCACCGAAGCGCTCAACTGAACGTTTGCAACTTAGTTTTCCCATTGAACCAAATTCTTGGGATCTCCAGTCAGTATGGTTGGGTTACCACCGCAAAGGCTCGTATTGTTTGGGTTTTAAGCCCATTCCCCTAGACATGCAGAACACTTGATCTCCGGGTAGTCCCTTAGTTAAAATGGTCTGTTATATCCTTTGATTAGTAATCAAGGAAGTGACACCCGTGATGATCAACTGCCATACTGTCTTATGTCTCCAATAGATCCTGACAGATATGTCTAGACGCCGTCATCCGTGTCCTTCCTAAAGCCAACCGGCTAGCCACAGTGTATAACTACTGAAGGCACGGGTTTCTCCCAATAAGGGACGTCCTCTAAGGAGTCGTGAAGTTACTCAACTTCTTTCATGCTTTGTATAAAGCGATAAACTCCGATTCCATCATGAATCGGCCGATGCAAGTTTGCTTAGAGGTTTTTCCAAGACCCACCATACACATTTACTTATGGCTTAGTGTTAACACTTCACATCTGATGTCCAGTTTGCATCACTGTGTTCTCCCAGAACCGTTGGACATCCAGAATACTATAATTCGTAGATAAGCGAATATTTCAGATATCGTCATATCCGACTTAACGTCTTCTATTGATCATTTATTAAAATCATCAGTGAACCTTAATTCAACTGATCTGCTTTGTAGGCTGATACCAGGTCGATTGTAGTGTGTAACATACATTGAACTACATGTGACCTGCGTCTATCGCTCCTTGTATGTGGGTGCACCATGATTTCAATCAGTTATATGATTCATATCCATTGGTGGCTTCAACAAGACTGTCAACTATCTCACAACTGAGTTTGGAGTTAGATCAGTCCGTTAGATGTCTTAAAAATCTAATTCCTTAGATGTCATTTGTGATATCCATATCTTTCATATCGAGACTTTGTTTCAATATGAATTACATTCTCAGATTGTTGGTTTTTCAACTGTTGGCTTTCTAACTTCAGAGTCAATGTTTCTGTGGTCAGATTCATTATTTCTGTTTTATCTGAAACTTTCAGGACCAAAATGTAAACATTTCAGGGACCAAAATGAAAGTTCAGGAAGAAGCCCAACAATCTAGCAAACCAACTCTAATCCTCCCCTTCCAACTCTCCGGTTAGGAAGACTGTTTCAACATCCATGTCACGCAGAACTGCAATGGCCCTAGATGTTAAGCTACTCCTAGGGGAGCACATGTACAAGTAGCTGAGGCCTTATACTCGTCAGTAGATCCATCTACTTTGTACTCACTTTTAAGTATCTTTTTTCACAATCCAAAGGTTCTTTTCCCGGAGGAAGATCAACTATTACACAAGTATGGTTCTATATGATGGAATCTATTTCTCTCTTTGTAGCTTCTTTGCAAAGCAGCGCTTCTAGAGATGACAATTATTTGTTAATTGTCCATGGTTCATTCTCAACCATACAAGCTAGAAGGACTGGAACAAGTCTTTGTCCACTTCTTTGCTCCGTCTCGGTTCAACATGTAGAATCCCTGAGTTCTGTAGATCTGGAATATTAAGTTCCGGATAGACATCAACTTCCGAGTCCTGTAGATACGGAACGTCTAGTTCCGAATAGTCAGGCCCTCGCGGGTTCTTGTTAACCTCGAGTAATTACTTCTTTTTCCTTCTCAAGGAAAGTTATCCTCAAAGAATTCATCATTCTTTGACACCAAGAGGCGATAAGCACTACTGTTATTTACAGATCCAATGAAAATGCAATTTACAGTCTTAGGTCCAACTTGACCTATTTCGGTATTCCAACTTCTACCAAGCCACCCCACATCACAACATTTGTATGTGAGATCCTTTCCATGTTTCACACGGAGGGTTATCCTTATCATTATGCAGAGTTCTGTTGAGAATCGCATTAGCGGTAAGGATTGCCTTGCCCTACATAATTTGGGCGTATGATTTTGCGCTTGGCTAACAATGTTGGACTAAGGTGAGTAATGAGCAGTCGTTTAATGAACGATGCTTCACATTCTCCCCCTCTATCACTACGAATTCCTTAATCCGTAGGCTTAGTTGATTTTCAACTTCTACTTTGTAGCACTTATCCGCTTCAACAACTTCAATTTTTCTTTTCAACAAACAAAGGATGCAGTATGTTGTACCCTCATCAATGAAGGTCACAAAATACTTGTCTCCCCCCTCTATTTTGTATAAACTTCAAATCACCCATGTAGGTGTGACTAAGTTCTAGAGGAGCGGTGCTTCTTTCGCTATTTCTTTGACGGAACTTGGAAGGTGATTTTGCCTCTTCGCCTACCTCACATTCATTTTGAGGGTTTATGTCGACAGAAGGCAACAATCTCAACTTCGTTAGCTTTTGAATGACTTTCTATTTAACGTGTCTTAATCTATGATGGCATAGATGCACAGATTACAAATATATCATTCATATGGCTACAGACATACTGTACCATTCTTAGTTATTACAGACATGTTGGACTAGTCTCAAACCAGCTTAACCAACAACGTCCCTTAACCAAATTTTAGGACATGTATCACCTCCTTTTGGAGTGATCCCATTCCCTGAAGTCCTATTGAGGACAACATCTCCAACCCCTTCTACTTTAGAGGTGGCGTTGCTTCACATGAACAACCTCTTGCCCGTGGTTAGGGCGTAATCGGATCATATGTGATATGGATACTCTGGACTACTCCAGTTGCTTTGGCAGACTGAGTGTCCAATTTATTTTCTGCCTTTCTTTAGACCTTCAAATCATTTAAGACCTGAAAACTCTGGCCCACCACACTAGGTGTCCATTACTTTTCCTATGAAATGAATTTTGGCCCCACTCTAGTCGCCCGGAGGCTTTGTATGACTGAGTGTCCAATATCATCATATGAAGGATCTTCTGTCAAATAGTGTGACAGGCTCAACGTCTTTAGCTTTTAGTCTTCTTCCGTTATGATTGGTGCCCAGACAATTCTTGGCGCTTACTTAAAGAGTGGTAACAGTTTTCGCACAGTTAGTGGATCTTTCTCCCTCGTATGTGCGAACATACTTTACACACTTTTAATAATTACACTTAAAAGAACGGATCTTTTTAAGTCGTTTACAAAATCCAATCTTTAAACGGGAAAGAAGAAGAGATTAAAATTCTGATCTTAAAGCGTAAGGAATATAAATTATTTCGTGAAAACATTTTCATATTCCTTCTTACTTTAAGCCCTTTTTAATCAGACATCATTTAATCTTATTCATGACAAGAAAGAAAAATGACTTATCCCAATTTCGAATTTTGGCCCACTTCAGTCACTTTATCGGACTGAGTGTCCATTTCCTCCTTACCATAATTCAGATCCTTTGTCTGGGACAACTATAGGCCTTCTGCTACAAGATAGAACCACATCTTCAGCCTTCTCCTCTTGTCCCGGTTGACATCCTCAGCCTCTCGTGAGCGCTTGGTCCCACCACTCTCAGGAGCAGTGACACCATGAACACGTTGACCTTCAACAACATAATCATCACTCTCTTCTACCAGAAAATCACATCCATATTCAGATTTGGTCACACAACTTTCGACCGACATCTTTCGAACACTAATATAATCTTGTCTTAAACTTGTTGGATATTTTAAAGCAGTATGGAAAGTAAATAAATATTACAAGTGTTCGAAAGGATAAACAAATAGGCCAATGTTCAGAACTGCCGCAAGCTTGTTTAGTCTTGAATCTTGATAACCTGAAATGAAGAAACACTAAATCTGGATTGTTACAACTGTGTGCTGAGTCGAGTGATGACACTCTGTCTTTAAGACAAGATTGCCCCGTATATATGCTTTTACGTTAATGTGAAATAGTCTCCCAAGATAAAACAACACTTTAATCAACACTACAAAGCAAATAGGATGATTCTGACGAAGAAAACAAATACGAAACGACTTGCTGAAGAACGGAAAATGAAGGAAGAGTATTGAGTCTTCTGTTCACTGTTTGTGGACATAATTTCAGTTGTTCTCTTTTGTTTGTCTGTGTATTATATTGTAGTCTTGTTTCTGTTCTGTGTTGCACAATTGAGCCAAAAGGCATCAATATATAGCATAAGGGGAGACCTCTCAAATGCCAAGACATGGTTGTTAATGACCCATTGAAGAAGGGAGTAAATAGCCAAGTAATGGTTGTTTATGGCCGAGGGTGAAATTCAGCCAAGTAATGGAGGGAGTTAATCATCCAAGTAATGGCTGGTTAATGCACAATAACGCCCCCAAAATTAACTCCAATGGAAGGCAGAAACTTTCTGGCTTCCGTCGTTCCCAAATTCAACATTCCAGAAACTCCAAGGACCAAACTGTAAATATTTAAACAATTTGGGGGTCTATCAGAAGAAGACCCAAGACCCGTGATTGGATCGGACGGGCGGGCGGCGGCGGTGCGCGTGTGAGCTTAGCCTTGAACCCAAGCACATCTAGGTCCTCCCTCCTTTAAACACATGGGATACCCCTTGGGGGTCCCAAACCCTTAGCCAATTTAGAGACTTATAAAGAGAGAAATTCTTCATTTTCCCACCGATGTGGTAGATTTGTCCCACACCATATTTCCATGCCTCAAACACCTTACTTCGTGGACCAATATCTCTTTCATTTCTCAACGAAATTTGACGATTCTTGGCCCTACGGTCATCTACTCACTTAGTAGATTATGCACGTGTGGAGAGACAAAGCCTCCAACATGCGGAACCCTAGTTTTTAATTCATTAAATATGGGTGGACGCACCTCCCCACCAAAGGCAAATTTCCAACAATTTCTACTTTGGAGCGTGAACAATATAATTTGGAGGGCCAACATCGGTGAACAAAGAATTGGAATGGCTTGGCTCTGATACCATGTAAAGAATGGATCTGGAGCCTAACTCAACCCCATAGCTAGTTTGTAGGGTGAGGATTGTCCAAATCCATATAAAGAGTCCATGTTCCCATTCCATTTCCAATGTGAGACTCTTTAACACTTACATCAAAAGCTTCAAGAGCTTTACCTATGAAAAATAGTTAATTTCTGGTTGTGTTTGATCCCGGGGAGACCTCAGTTTTATTTTTATTTGTGATGTAGAAATATCAATATTATAGAAGTAACTACTATCTTCCTTCTTCCATATTGTTTAATCTAATTAATCAAATGATTTTCTTTTAACATGAGTTTTAGATATTTCAATGACATACATTGGTACATTATTTGTGTTTACGAGTTGATTCTTCTTGAACTAATGCAAGTTGTTGTATCATATGTATTCCAAGTGCTTTGCTGGAGATTGCAAGATCTTGTTATAGAGTAGTTGAAATATTTTCTTCTGCTGTACTGATTATTTGGAAAATCAAGCTGATGATTTTGTGTTGCGGGGTTGACCAATATTTGTCTTTCCTTTTACAAATAAAATATCTTCAAGTTACAATTAGAAAAAATATAAGTTTTATTTGACAGATAATGATGTTTACCCTTCTGAGAGTTAAACTCCCAACCTTTAAATCACAAGAGTATAAATGTATCAACTTAATTCAAATACACTAATTTTCATTGACCAAACTCTAATATATACAGTTTCTGACTAACATAAAGATTCAACACAAAACAAATCATCCAGTCTTTGGAATACTTTATAACTTTGACATTCAGATCGATACAGAACATGTTTTGGTGGATGCTGTCTTTCGAAATGCTTTATAACTTTGACATCCATATCGATACGGAACATGATTTGGTGGATGCCATTAAGGATGTGTCTTGTCATAATAAGAAAGAAATATATGTTGGTTATTGTAAAGCGGTACGGGAAGTAAATAAATATTACAAGTGTTCGAAAGGATAAACTAATAGGCCAATGTTCAGAACTGCCGCAAGCTTGTTGTGTCTTGAATCTTGATAACCTGAAATCAAGAAACACTAAATCTGGATGGTTACAATCAGCAAGTGTCTTTGAGTCGAGTGATTGCACTCTGTCCTTAAGACAAGATTGCCCCGTATATATGCTTTTACGTTTGCGGGCAATAGTCTCCCAAGATAAAACAACACTTTAATCTCAACACTACAAAGAAAATAGGTTGAGTCTGACGAAGAAAACAAATACGAATCGACTTGCTGAAGAAATGAAAAAGGAAGGAAGAGTTTCTGTTTTCGTCCAACATTTTTGGGACTGACTTTCTCTTCTGTTTTATCTCTGTGTATATAGTGTCTCTGTTGTGTATATCTTGTGTATATATTTGTCTTTGCTCACTGTTTTTCGTCACTGTATGTGCTGCTATTTTCGTGTTTGTATGTGCTGCTATTTTCGTGTTTGTATGTGCTGCTATTTTCGTGTTTTTATGTACTACTATTTTCGTGTTTTTATGTACAATTGAGCCAAAAGGCATCAATATATAGCATGGAGGATGGACTCCTTAACTGCCACAAACAATGTTGTTAATAACATTAGTGAGGGTTGTTAATGGCATTAGAGAGGACTGTTAATGGCCATTTAAAGAGGTTGATTTATGATCATGAAGGAGGGCTGTTTATAGAGGAGTTAACAGCCAAGTAATGGCTGGTTAATGCTCCAAAAAACAGCTCAAACGGTAGGCAAAAAGTTTCTGCCTTCCGTCATTCCCAAAATCAACTTTTCAGAAACTCTAGGGACTAAACTGTAAATATTAAGCAATTTGGGGTCCAAAAAGATAATATCAAAAAGTCCCCACAGCCCACGACCCGAGCCCGTACGGGCGGGCGGCGGCGGCGCGCGTGTGGGCTTAGCCTTGAACTCAAACACATCTAGGTCCTTCCTCCTTTAAAATCCCTTGGGGTCTCAAACCCTTAACCACATTAGAGACTTATAAAAAGAGCAATTATTCCTTTTTTCACCGATGTGGTAGATTTGTCCCACGCCATATTTTCATGCCTCAAACACCTTACTTCGTGGACCAGTATCTCTTTCATTTCTCAACGAAATTTGACGATTTTTGGCCCTACGGTCATCTACTCACTTAGTAGATTATGCATGTGAGAAGAGACAAATCCTCCAACATGCGGAACATTAGTGTTTAATTCATTAAATATGGGTGGACGCACCTCTCCGGCAAAGATAAATTTTCAACAATATCTCTACGATATATGTGAAATTATGGAAAATTAAAGATCAAATTGTATTCGATAGAATTATAAAAATGTGCCAAAGACACGCATACACCTCCTACATAAAAAGAATGCTTTTACTACAAATTTTATTCACTACCTATAGCATTTGTGTAGATCTTTTCAATTTTCTGATGAATGAGCAAAAACATGACGATAGAATGGTCTAGTGACTTTAGATGTTCAAATGGATCGTGGCAAATCAAAGTTTAAATTTCAAATTAAGATCAATAAAATAATCTTTTTTTATTTATTTCAGTTTTGATAGATAAATTACCAACGTGGCATCATGAAGACCCATAATAAAAGATATTGAGATCAAATCTTATAAATAAATAAAATAAATAATATTAATAACTCAGATAATTGACTGAAGAAAATATCTTGATTGAAAGCACATTAGACCCCAAAATGGGTATCCAACGCAAGGTGGCACTAGCACAATATATATGATGTATCTGGTGATGAGTGGGCAAGCAGAGTTGGATGAGTGGCTGACCGCTGAACTGATAGCATCGTATGCATGTAAAAAGGCACATGTGTTTGTCTGTGCATCAAAAAGAGGCCGTCACCACAGATTGTCTGTCTCATCTTATATGAACTCCGCTTTTCACCTGCCCTATATAGTATATACTCTCTCTCTCACACACACACACACACACACACATTCTCTCTCATAGTTTCGGAGTTCCACCACCTCCTCTCTCTCTCTCCGTCTACGGCCGGCCGGCGATCGGGTCAAACCTCATTGTTTGACCATGTCTTCCGTGATGGAATCTGCTTGGACGGTAACACTTCTCGTCTTCTTCTTCGCTGTTTGATTAATACTGGATGTTTATTAGCCCTAGATTGGATTAACCGAATTTTGACATTGCTTTTTATTTCGTGGATCTACTTAATTCGCGACCTTGAGATTAGTTTATAATCTGTCTGTTTATGCATACGGATTTGTATTAGTTTGCATGAGTGATACTACGTTTATGAGGCCGATTGGCACATCATTGTTTCTATCGTTAACCTTCACATGGAAATATAATCAACAAATAGCTTTCAGTACGATTTATAAGTTGATCTCTCCATGCATGATATGGTTGTTCGATTGTTGGACGGGACGGGAAGCGCGTCTTTTCTATTTTCCTTTTTAAAAAAATATTATTTGAGTAAGGATTTTGATTTTACTGAAGTTGATTGATGAAGATATATATAACTGCAATCTAAGCAGGTGGTTGAGATTTTGTTACTTTCAGGTATTTCTCGAATTTAATGATATTTTATGGGGTAGTAGTCATTCATTTATTTCCTATCCTTTCTCTCTGTCTGAATTATGGGCTCTTTCCTTACAAATGATAATTAAAAAAATAGGCAGTATAACTTTAGGGGAGAAAGTTAGCAAAGATTAATTTGGATAAGGAGACTAAAAGGACACATGCTGGACTAGTAACAGGCATAATAAATAACTGAACATTGTGCAACGCGATCTGGAAGCGAATGCTGTGAAGCACACAGAAGATATGCTTCAGTATCCAATTTGAAGCATGAGCTCAAACGGTAACCATTTGTTATTTTGTAGTTGTAGTAGGTTTGAGTGGGATCAAAGACAGGTGGAATGTTGTAGTTCTGTTTGTTTAGAAAGTGTGGAAACTGGATCTAGATCCGGTGTCAGCATGTAGTAGTAGCAGCTTGTTGATCCCCCTAGATGTGTATTAGGTTAGTTAGAATATAACTATTGAAACATACCTAGAAAGTTAGATTCATAAGCTTTTCATGGGGTTAAGATTATGGAATTTAGTAATTTATCAACGAGGTTTTTGGGGGAATTAAGTCATTAACTAAACATACCAGTTCTGAAGGTTGGAAACGGATAATCAAATTTTGGTCCGACTATTGGCCAGGACACGTCCCACTTATTGTGTAATTCCCAAACTTCTCCTGGTTTGCATTCATAACCTGTAATTCAGGAGGCTATCTAATGATTGGGAGCTTGACAAGGCTTGAGCTAAGGGGCTACAGTTTGGAACTAGAACTTAGGAGGCTGTACAATGATTGTGACAAACATATATCAAATTGTAGAATTTTAAATGGCTTCCAATTCTTATGTTTGAGAGTTGATTCTCTAGCTTGGAAGTGTACCAAGTATGGAACATGGCATCCAAGTCTTACTATCAAATTCCTACAACCAATAAAGGAAATGAAACAAAATTATTCTGTGGATTTGTGTTACCTGTTTCAAAAAAAAAATCTGTGGATTTGTGGAAGGCCATGTAGAGAACTTCAGCTCCCATGAAAGTCTCTTTTCTGAATGGACAGGGACAGCACTATGTGAAGCAATTATGATCCATACAACACTAGAAGAAGACCTTGGTTAACAAATGTTTCATGCATGGAAAGTCATGAGGATTCAGTTACCCACCTTCTGATGCATTCGCTGAAACAAAAGAAAAATGGACCATGCTCCACGTTCTCTGTGGAACAATTTGGGTGGTATGGTGCACAGTCCTTGAGTGCTCTGCTTCTTTAATAGATTTGTGGGAAGAGAGGAATGGTCAAAGTTCTGAAGGGAAATAGAGAACAGTGAATTGTGTGGAAATTTAGTTGCCGTATGATTTTTTTTTTATTTGTTTTGGGATAACTGAGAATTTGCTGGGTATTTGGCCAGCTTCGAAACTTGGGGTAGTATAGGTCCACCCTTGACCCTACTACCACTTATATACCAGGCTCTAGTCAGTGGAAGAGTTCGAACTGGTGACGTGCACTTATGCACATCCCACGTTGTACTTCATTATCACTTAACAAAAGGGTGGGGCCGTGAGGGTGGGGTGGGGTTGGGTGAAGTTGTTAATGGAATTTGATAGATAGATTCTTTTTTTAGATCTCTGGAGCTGCTACTCTTTTAACAGATACATAGCACTCACTTGGTGCTCTTTCGTGAATAAAATATTCTAAAAAGAGATAAAAATAATCTAGATATCACATGTACTGTTGTAGCATGATGTGACTTGTCAGGCTGCATGCTATTTACACTCCATGCGAGTCCACACCAGTGTCTACACAAAGTAATCTGGACCAATGTCTTCGTTTGAATAGTCCTTGTTGATGTTTGAAACTCGTCATGCGCTGCCTTGAGGTTAGGAGAGAGAGAGAGAGAAAACTTTTGTGGCTATAAATATTGGCTTGCAGTTTGGGACAAAAGAAAAAAGCAGGGTGAAGCAATGGGTGTTAAACTACAACTATCTAAGCCTTGTTAGGTGCTTTTCTTTGCTCGATTCTTTTCCATTTTGTGGACCACTTCTCGTAATAATTTCTTATACCAACACATTCTGACATAAAAACATATTTTGAAGGTTATTTTTTCTTGGTTATCAAATCACCATAAATTTTACTTGCTGCCCTCTGCTTCCATATTTGCTCGTTATGTAGTCTTGAACTTGAGAAGAAATGCCATAGTCAAATTCTCAGGATGTTGTTCTTTTTCCAGTTAAATGAAATTCAAGTGTCTGTATTGCATCATTATGAGTAATTACAAAGTGCAATATACCTGAGCCTCTTGTTTTTCTTCTTGATATCTCAGTATCTGATTACAAATTTCAACGACTTCCAATTGGCTTGTCTTGGAAGTTTCTTTCTTCATGAAAGTGTCTTCTTCTTGTCTGGACTTCCTTTCATTCTTCTCGAAAGGGCAGGATGGTTGAGCAAATACAAAATTCAGGTATCACCTTTTAACTCTATTAAATGAATCGGAGTATAAGATTTATTATCTCTCTCCATCAAACATTCTCAAGCTGTCAGTGTCAATTTTGTGCTGTCTGTACAAAACATGTACTATTTGGTGTTCTTTCATATTCCATTAAGCTCTTTAGTTTAACTGTTTTCTTCTGCCCCTTTTTCAGATTTCTTATTCTATTAAAATGTTTTGAGCAGGACAGATCGTAAATAAAATAGAAATTTCTCTTAAATTGATTTACATTTAGTGTGAAAAATATCTTTCATGTTCATACATCATAAAGTGTCTAACATAAAGAGACTGGCCTTTTTCTTGCCAAAGACCAAGTGGATATCATAGCACTTTCAGAAAGGAGATTATTGGTTTTACCTAGAAATTTGTCACTTCCTATAAATTGTATGACAAAAAGATTCTTTCATCAGTTTTTGCTATTCTTCCTGCATAAAAAGTTATCAACCACTTATATTTGGAGTATTTGATGGATCACTTATAAATAATAAATTCATTTCGTAAGCGAATATATCTGACAAACATCCAAATTCCTCCTAATGGCTAAACCTGACTTTTGTTGACGTTTGACTTGCTTCTTTCTTTTATCTTTTTGAATTCTCTCACGCTAAAAGTTGTTTGTTTCCCAAAGCTTCCAAAGCTGATAGTTAATATGTCCTTTTCAGCTAGATTTTTGACCGTATCTTACTGAATTTCAATATTAGAGTTCCTGACCTCTCATTTGGTGCAGACAAAAAATAATAGCCCTGCTGCTCGGGAGAAATGCATCAGTCGCCTGTTGCTGTATCATTTTTGTGTAAATCTCCCACTTATGATGGCATCCTATCCAGTCTTTAAATTAATGGGGATGCGAAGTACTCTCCCATTGCCGTCCTGGTACTTTCAGGTTCTTTATATACTAAAGCTTAGCAATGACATATTGTATATGATTATCTTAAAGTTTGGTGATGGTGATAGATTCACACATTTTCATCAGCTGCAAAATATTGTTTCTTTTGTCTTCTAATCTTTTTCCTTATTGTATTTGCTTTTGTTTGGGTTGGTGTCGGGTATCGAAAGTGTTGCTTGGTTGTTTATTGATATCTTGGGAGTGAATTGCGATATTCTGCTTCTGCAGGAAAGTGATATCAACGCAAGTATTCTTCTACTTTATCCTGGAGGATTTTGTCTTCTATTGGGGACACAGGATTTTACATACTAAATGGCTCTACAAGCATGTCCACAGCGTCCATCACGAGTCAGTGAAGAGTATTATGTTTTTTCCAATCTTTCCATTTGTTCGTTTTTTGTACATTTATTCAGAGCTGCTACTTGTTACATCCACAGGTATGCAACACCATTTGGATTGACTTCTGAATATGCTCATCCTGCTGAAATTCTCTTCCTTGGATTTGCTACTATAGTGGGTCCAGCCATCACTGGGCCCCATTTAATAACATTATGGTTGTGGATGGTACTCAGAGTCCTTGAGACAGTTGAGGCGCATTGTGGTTACCATTTCCATTGGAGCCTCTCAAACTTCTTGCCATTATATGGGGGGTCTGTACACAAATTTACTCTTAGAATCTGTTAGTAGTATGGGTGGGTTTGGTATGGTAGAGAACACTTTCCAATTTTCCCCATGTTCGGTTGCTCAAAATTTTTGAAAAACCTTTTCTCTAAGGAAAGGAAAATGACTTCCTTAGTTGAAGTAGGGAAAACAAGTTCCACAAGTGGCATTCCACATTGATTGTGTCCTCCCCACCCTCCGACACACCTCATGTTCATCCCCACCCCCGTAGCCCCCATCCCCACCACTCCACACCCCTACCCCCACCCCCACCTCCCATAGTATTTGTTTAGATTATATACAAATGCTTGTAGGATAATATTTTTGCTTACATACCAAACACAAGAAAACAAGAAACTCACTTATTTTCATGGAAAATATTTTCCAAGGAAACATTTTCCTCCGTACCAAACACACCCTATATTTGTCTACATTTTCCATATCAATTATTTGTCTAAAATTGCTACCTTTGGTTCCCAGGGCTGATTTTCATGACTATCATCACAGACTGCTGTATACAAAGTCTGGAAACTATTCTTCAACATTTGTGTACATGGACTGGTAATTCTCTACTATAAATTAACAATGAGAAAGTCAATTTCGTGTTTGAAATGCTACTAAAATCCTAAAGATCATTTTGTGTGGTAGTGTTTACAAATAGCAAAAATTCATATTTATGTGTTTTACCAGAATTAAGTACATTTACCTCACTTTGGGAGCTGATCCTTGATGTCACCCTCCCGAAAACAGAATTAAAGAAGAAGAGTTATGTATTAAAAAAATGGAAGAATAGCAAAATATGGTGAAGATCTGAATTTTCTAAGGGTTGGTTCTCCTTTCTTACAAGTTCTACTTGATGTGCTGCTCCATATGGAGCAAGCCGTTTAGGAAAAGCAATGGTTGTTTCTGAAGTAACAGTCACTACAGTCTCTGAAAGCAAGGCAATGCCTCAAATTGGATTGGCCCTTCGATATTTTCATTTTTCTAAAGTTCTAAATCAGAATTTTTAAATTGGTAGATAAGTAATTTATCACTTTGGGTTCAAACTTGAATTACGAAAAACCAAAAGATCAGCAAGGTTTACCATTAAAACAAGTCAAGAACCTTTGCATTTGTTATTAACACAGTTAAGTAATCAGTGTTTATATAAATCTGTAAAAATGTGAAATCTTTCGCACCATTAGCAAAGATGATGCAACTTCAAATAAAATAGGTGAGTGGGTCTCTGGAAATATAGTAGTCAGGCCTGGCAGTTGTGAAGCAGCCCTTGATTACCTTGTGTATTTTCAGAAATATGTAAACCTGTTATGAAGTTTCAGTTTCTTGAATCCAAAGAGAGCCTGTTGACAGAAATGTGTCTCACCAGGTTAAGAGAAAAGTATCGTAGAGCCACTTAATTTATTAGGAGTTGGCATGAATATATTAACCCATTTCTGATGAAGTCTTGAGCATTAAGACTTTGAAAGTTTAGGACATTGTTCTCCGTTTTTTTCATTATGAGCTGCTAATGCTCCCATGTTCATGTAACAACTGTTGACTGCTAATTTGATAAACTTTTGGAAATTTTCAATTCTATTTTATTGCCGGAAAAAATGAACTAAAAGTATTTAAGGTATCATGTAGGTGAATGAGTTGAAGGATTTCTTTCTTTTGTTAGGTTATTCGGTACTGACAAGGGTTACAGAAGATTGAAAGAGCTGAAGAGCGATGCTTGTGAAGCTGAGGGAAAACAAATGTAGAGTGATTTGAAAATGGTAAGTTTTGGCTTGGCTTGACATCGCAAAATGGGTTTTCTGGTACAAGAGAATATAGGTGAAGGTTACTGTTGTTGATACCTCATCCTCTTATGTGCTCAATTGTTGTTTTGACATAAACATCGTGTATTCTGTAGTATCAGTTAGAACTTAGAAGCACGTCTTGGATAATTTTCTCCTTGGAAACGTGTCTGCCTTGTTTTGGCCCTTTAGTTATTCAAGTTCCATTCTTTACCATGTTTGAGATGCTACTTCTCATTGATGGCACCTATTTTATCGAAACCAACTCAATCTGAACTTTTGATCTCTAATACAATGCCTGCAACTGGTTTATACTTAATAGACTGGTTCTTGGAGTTGTCAAAACATTCTGTTTAATGTCCATATAAAAAGTTGCTAGCCATGTTATATTTTTCCTATTTCAACTTCGGTGAAGTTTTTTTCTTTGCTACAGTTTGTAATTGGCAGGAAGCTGAGGCAAAAAGTATTTGTACTTCATGCTTTCCTAGTCAATAACTTTCGGTAGTGAACAGTACTTCCGATGGTGAACAGTAATTCCATCATCGGACAACGATTCTTGGCGGCGAACATGTATTTTCCTGTAGGTTCAGGTGGTGTTTCCTGGCAGTGAACAGTGATTTCCGGTGACGGACAGGTTCTTACCACCTACAGTTGGTACATCTGGTGGCTCCTATTCATTCTTCACCCTTATCCTTGTAGTTAGATTGTGCCTGCTTCCCTTTTTTAAATCTTGCCTTTACATTCTTTCTTTATTCTTCTTGTCGTTAGTCATACCATTCTTGTTGTAGTAGTTTGACTTGCCTTTACATTCTTTCTTTATTCTTCTTGTCGTTAGTCATACCATTCTTGTTGTAGTAGTTTGACTTGCCTTTACATTCTTGCCAACTTGTGCTTTGGTATTGGTTCCTGCTCGTCTTAGGGTGACCTTGATTAGTTTATAGTTTTTTTAGTGGCTTTGGTAAATGATGATAGACTAGGGTCATGTTCTCGGTCGGGGATGTGGGCTAGGGTTAGGGGGGTAAGTGGGCGCCTAGGCTGAGAGTAGGGTCTTGGAACATCGGGACCTTAACGGGGAAGTCCTTAGAGCTAGTTAAGATTCTTAAGAAGATGATTAATATAACATGCGTCCAGGAGACCAAATGGGTAGGACCTAAGGCTAAGGATGTGGACGGGTATAAGTTATGGTTCTCGGGTAGGTGGAGGTATAGGAATGGGGTAGGCATTTTGGTAGATAGTGAGCTAAGAGATCAAGTGGTAAGAGGTTAGGAGGGTCAATGATAGGATGATGACGATTAAGTTGGTAGTTGGAGGGTCCACTATGAACATTATTAGTGCTTACGCGGCGTAAGCGGGCTTGGACGAGGAGGAGAAGAGGTGTTTTTGGGAGGATTTTGGACACGGTGGTGGGAGGTATACCACCCACTGAAATTAAGTGCGATAATTAAAATTAACAATAATAATTTAAAAAAGGAACAAAGGTACCAAACGTCGACGTGTTATCAAAGTTGAAAATTGAAACTTTGCTCGATGGATGATTCCTCAATCTAGTTGCCAATTTCACTCCCAACCTTAGCAAATATATTATTTTCGTTTATAACATAAACGTATTACGTTCTTTCGTTTATAACAATTAAATGAAATCTAAATATCAAATTTTGGTATATATACATAACAATATCTTACTACAACTACTAAATTTTAAGACAAACTCTGCAATTATGAGAGGTTTGAGTCTACTAACTTTTTCGGCTTGACGTTTGCTACGTTTATCAAGAGACTATCAATAGAACTCAACGATTTAAATGGTTTACCACAATTGATGGGTTAAAACTTAAAAGATTCACTAGATTTTAAGCACGGTTTTAATTTGCATAAATCTGCAGCAGTTTGGTTAGTCAATGAAATCGCTGTCACCTTATTAAATTGGGACCAAAGAGAATCGATGAAGGGAATTGGCGTTGGGCACCCTGTAAATAAGTGAACCATTTTCATCATTATTGGTACGTATATTATGTGGCCAACATTGGATCCTTTTATGATAGGCCACAAAGCCCACAGTTGAAGCAGGGATTCAATGTAAACATGGAAAGCCCATGGGCCAATACGGCCCAGTAAAATGGGCTTTAGGTTGTAAAAGCAATGTTTGTAGGATCATTGGCACTTTTGTCCCTATTTTGTGTTCGTCTTTTATGTTTGCCCTTACCGACAATATATTTTTGCGTCATAATGTCCCACAAGTTATGCCCGTGCTTTTAAAGAACTTATGCCTCACTAGGCGTAAATTCGATTTTAATGGGTAAAAAATAAAGACCAACACATTTAAAAGGAACCCGTTTTAAGGGAAAAACTGTAATTTGTTCCATGTATTACTCATTCATTTCTTTCTTTACTTGCACATAAAAATAACGGGGCTGGCCATTTTTCGGATATGTAATTAAAACTAAGCTAGTGTTTTAGTTAAAAGATAGTTAATTTCTTATTTTTGAGAATAAACTCAAGGTAAAACGTCTCTAGCTAAAACACAACAAAATATCTTCGGGTTCGAACTTATATAAGTGAAAACTCATAAGTTCGAACTTCAAGATATTGTGTTGGAGTTCTAACCTCATTATCTGTTTGACCATGTTTTTAATAAAAAATAAGTATTTTTGAGTAGTAGCATAAACTATTTTTCAGAAGATAAAAGAAGTAATTTCTTCCCAAAAGCATTTTAGGAATCATTGGCAGGCACAAATTGATGCTCTAATATTACAAAGTGTTTTTCAATTGATTAGTCAAACATAAATGGCTACTCTTAAAAAGTATTTTTTTGAAAAATATGTTTGACAACAAATATTTTTTCTAAATTAGCAAATATTTAAAAATTTGGCCAAACTATACATATAGAATTCTAGTAAAATGTTCTAAATTTGAACTTTTACAATGTGCTAGAGTTCCATAGAAAAGGTACTGGATTTTAGTTCTCTTCTCTTCTAGCGTTGGATTCTGTAGTCCCCTATGCAAGTGGTAAGAGTTAGTATCGGATCAATAATTGTAAGTTACACAGTACATTTTAGTCCAAATTAACCATTTTGTGGCATTTTAGTGACAAAAAGAATAATGCCCACCAAAATTTTAAAATATTTTTATAGCTACATATACTTTCAGAATTATTGCAAATATGACATGACCCATTTGCATGAATTCAACAAATATATGATTGTAACTAGGAGGTCACGAGTTCGAGCCACGAAAATAGCTTTTGCAAAAATATAAAGAAGGGCTGCATATAATAGATCTTTTGGTCCGGCTTTTTCCCGGACTCCGCGCATAGTGGGAGCTTCGTGCACTGGGTTGTCCTTTAAATGGAATGCAAAATGAGATCGGAAATATTTGTCTTATTTTCTTAGAATATTTCCCGAATATTCTTTCATTAATTGTATATCTCTTATTTTAGGTAGAATTGTATTCCTATTGTAATTAGGTCTCATATTTTATGTAGAATTATATTTTCTATTGTAATTAGGTTGATTAGTTACCTAGTTTAAATATTTTTGTACTACTATATATATTGTACATTGTTGATGAATACAATCAATGAACATATTCCTTTATGGTATCAGAGCAATGCTGAGGATGGTCCGATAGTTGCGGGTTTTACGATCGGACTGAACGTTTCATCACAGTCCACTCCTACATGTTGAGACCTGCCATCACCTACAAGACGAGCCTTGTACCTCTCAAAAGAACCATTATATTTTTTTATGTATAAAAATTCACATAGAACGAATAATGTTAGCATCAGGTGGACGGGGTACTAGGCCCCACATCTTATTATCAATAAGAACATTATATTCGTCAATCATTGCGACTTTCCAATTAGGGTTAGACAAGGCATCCTTCGAATTTTGAGGGACATGGGAAAGGACAACTGAAATGGATAGGTTAAACAACCATTTAAGTTTATAAATTATGTGCATGGCATGAGTTTCCATGGTTCGAGAGCGTGTCTCGGGACGCGGATGGGAGGGGGTGTGCAACGAGACTGCCGAGGAGAGGAAGAAAGGCAGGGGTGGCGGGATCGGCTGGCCGATGCTCGGTTTGCCGAGAGGTGGCTGTGGAATCACCCTAAGGCGGGCTATTTCGGGCCACCATCGGCAGAACCGGGAGGGCAGTGTGTCCCGGACTGTCCGAGGGGGCGGGTGCCGGAGTCTGGGACGTCGGACTATGTAAATGATGAATTAGAAGAAGGTTCATGCCATCATCTAGAACGTCATAGGAATGCCGAGGTGACGAGTTTAGGAAGTCAAAGGGGAATTGAGACTCATCAAATAGGACATGACGTGAAATAATAATTTTACGGCTTGACAAGTTATAGCACGAGTAACCACGATGATCGGCGGGGTAACCCAGAAACACACACGGGGAAGACGGGGGTTAGAGTTTGTGAGTGATCGGATGGAGAGGATAACAGAGACATCCAAAGATACACAAGTGTTGGTAGGAGGGGTTCATACGAAACAGAATTTGAGTGGGCGACCGTTGAGCTAGAGACTTGTTTGGGATTATGTTTAGGAGATATATGGCCATGGAGAATGCGTAATGCCAAAATTGAGGGAGAATTGAGGTGTGAGCAAGTAGGGCACGAATTAGGTTGTTTATTGTTCAAATTTTCCGTTCGGCCTTACCATTTTGGGAGGAGGTGTGAGGGCAGGAAAACGAAAGGTAAGACGGTTATTAGAGCAAAATTGTTTGAATTGATTATTATTGAATTTTCTGCCATTGTCACATTGAAACATTTAATATTCTTTTCAAATTGTGTTTTTACGAGAGCACTAAATGAGGGAAAATGGGGTAGACCTGGAATATATTGCCAATTGGAAAAGTTCATAGAAAGTTAGAATAATCGTCCAAAAATAACACATAATATCGATGACCAGCCTTACTTAAAATAGGAGACGTCCACAAATTACTATGTATGATATCGAAAGGTAGTAAAGTATAATTTGTGGATGCAGAAAATGATAATTTAACATATTTTTCAAAAACGCATGATTCACATATAAGAGTCCTAGAAATACGGTTGTAATTAATTAAATTATTTTTTCTAAGGGAGCGTAAAACAAAATCTCCCGGATGTCCTAATCTAGAGTGTCATAAGGAAGATGAAAGTGTAGCAAAGGTTGATGGAACTGAGGATGGATTGTTGATGATGTTTGAAATAGGGTAGAGATCTCCGGTGCTGTCACATCTCATTATTCGTCCCCTGTCGTAAAATTCTTCACAGAAAAACCAAAAGGATCAAAGTCAAGGGAAACATTATTATCAGTTGTAAAATGTCGCACAAAGATTAGAGTCTTAATGAGTTTAGGGCATGAAGGACATTTTTAAAGATTAGTGGTGGGGATAAGGATGAATAACCAAAATCGCGAATGAGAATGTCTTGTCCACTACCAACAATAATAGTCTTATTTAAATTACTCAAATTATGTGATGCGTCATGTGAGATGTGGCGCCCGTATTCATATACCAATTTTCGTCTGGAGCATTGAGTGACATTTTGTTCATAGCTGCCTTAATGTCATTCGGTGCATAAGTTGAGGGCGGGGGTCTGTGTTGTGTAGGCCTGTTGGGGATGTGGGACGAGTATGCCAGAGTGGGCCTATCAATTCTGAGGTGGAGTCCACGAAGATGTCGGATACGGGCTAGGAAGAGAGGCCTATGACGGTGGGGCCCATGCGACCCATGGTGGGTAGACAGTCCACGACGGAGGTTGCTGCCACTGCTTGCGGTCGCTGCTGGCCATTTTTTTGCCGGCGGGGACTGCCTCTTCCCGTCGCCGTTGTTTCCAAAATTTCGTCTACCGCGACCCTTGCCGGACTGCCTGCTCCGGCGGTTGTTGCGGGTGGATGCGGGCTGATGTGAGTCCTCATGCCGATAGTTCTGGTTGTCGGAGTTGGAGGCCCTACTATCGACGGAGGGGCCGACGGTGGTGGTGAGGGAGGCGTCGACAATACTGGCCTGAGTGGTGCTGCGCTTGATTTTCCGAATTTTTTCAAGAATAAGCTTCGAACGGGCCTCATAAACCGGAGTTAACGACGTGCATTCCTGAAGGATGGTGGCAATGCCGTCATAGGATTCGTTCAAGTCTGCAATAAGTTCCATGACCAATCGCTGATTTGTGATTGGTGCACCGATGTTGGAGAGTTGGTCGACAAGCATCTTGAGTTCTTGACAATATGCAGACACGTTTGGAAAATCATCCTGATGAACGTCCTTGAATTGATTTTCAATGTATAATGCTCGGTCTCAATGATGGTGTGCAATAGATCCTTAGAGATTGTGTCGTATATCCACTGGAGGACGACTGCGTCCAAACAAAATCAGAGTGCATCATCAGATGTCGAAGCCAAGGGTAGGTCTGTGGACTTAGGTGTAGGAGAGATGATGTGGTCGATAACTTCGTAAACACGATAATGGATCTTAAAAATCTCTGCCCACGAGGAGTATTGACCCTTTTCCATCTCAAAGGTGATAGGGATGAAGTTTTTGATGTTGTTTACAAGTGCAGGATGAAATTTAGTTTTGTCAGCCATGAAAGATGAAATTTAGGAGGAGAGTGAGAGAGAATGGCTGGAAAAAAACACTAGGATTTCGTGTTGTGGGGGGGGGGGGGGGGGCGAGATCTATGGTCGGCGACGGTGGAGGTATTTTCAGTGATCCTATTCATCTGTATTATATCTGTTGCGGAAATCGCTCTATGGACTGAAATAGGCTCCTCGAGCATGTTACCAGTGGTTCGCCGATTATGTCTCCTCTATCGGTTTTTCACAAAGTAGATCCAATCATTCCCTGTTTATCTACAACAAGGATACAAACATGGCTTACCTATTGTTATATGTTGATGATATCATCCTCACCACATCATCTGATGCTCTCCGCCGGTCCATTTTATCCCTCATTTCCTCTGAGTTTGCTATGAAGGATCTGGGGCCCCTGAGTTATTTCTTAGGCATCTCTGTCACTCGATATTATGGTGGCCTATTTCTGTGTCAGAAAAAGTATACTGAAGAGATCATTGACCGTGTAGGCATGATATCTTGCAAACCATCTCACACGCTAGTAGATACCAATTCCAAGCTCAACGCTGATTTCGTCCCCCCCATATTCAGACCGACTCACTATCGTAGCCTAGTTGGGGGCCTGCAGACCTCACATTCACGAGACTTGACATATCCTATGACATGC
Source organism: Anisodus tanguticus (assembly GCA_034509755.1). Taxonomy (NCBI): domain Eukaryota; kingdom Viridiplantae; phylum Streptophyta; class Magnoliopsida; order Solanales; family Solanaceae; genus Anisodus; species Anisodus tanguticus. The sequence goes on from CM067545.1 coordinate 21,749,767, forward strand.
AACAAATCTGCCTACACATGCATGATACGTCCAAGGTACGCTTCACTTCAGATTACATCTATATAGGTTCTCGCTAACTGGTCTCACTGCTTATTCTGATGCTGACTGGGGTGGATGCGACGCTCCACGTCTGGTTACTGCATTTTCCTCGGAGATAACCTATTGTCTTGGTCTTTCAAAAGGCAACCTACATTATCCCGATCCAGTGCTAAAGCAGTACAGAGGCGTCGCCAATGTCGTCTCTAAGTCTTGTTGGATCCGTAACCTTTTACTCGAGCTTCACTGCTTGATTCAAAAGACAACACTGGTCTACTGCGATAATATTAGTGCGATATATCTTTCCGGCAATCCCGTCCAACATCAACGCACTAAACACATTGAGATAGATATTCATTTCGTTCTCGAAAAAGTTGCTCGTGGTCAAGTTCGTGCCCTTCATGTTGCTTCCAGATATTAGATTGTCGACATCTTCACCAAAGGACTTCCGCGCATACTATTTGATGATTATCGAGCCAGTCTCAGTGTTCGTGAACCTCCTGCTTCGATTGCGGGGGTGTAATAGAATATTTCCGAATATTGTTTCATTAATTGTATATCTCTTATTTTATGTAGAATTGTATTCCTATTGTAATTAGGTCTCCTATTTTAGGTAGAATTATATTTCCTATTGTAATTAGGTTGATTAGTTACCTAGTTTAAATATTCTTGTACTACTATATATATTGTACATTATTGATGAGTACAATTCAGGAACATATTCCTTTATATTTAACTGCCAATTTGTAGTTAAATAAGCGGAGCAATAAAACCATGAGGAATGTCACTATTAACGTGACATGGTACATTGCACATACAAACTCATGACACAAATTGTGTCACACGATCAAGCTTAATTCTCGTGGCAAAAGGACGTGAATGAAATTTGGTGTGCAGAGAAATTGCCAGTATTGAATAAGCAAGCATATAACACTCACGAATATATGATAATTACAAGATGAAAGCTATTAGTACTCATATGGCGCATTGAATTCAACGATTTTGAAAAACTATGAAAGGCCTCAATAATCTGCTTAAAAAGAAAATACTTTAAGTAATGCTATGAACAAATTTTTATCAAAAGAAATAATTACGCCTCAATCTTAAAAAGTCTAGCTATACATCTGCTTTGGTTTCTCAAATATTCAATTTATCACATAAAATAAATCCCTTGATTTTTCATGTTTTGAATTTTTACTCTTAACTTGTAATAAATACTTCTCAAAGGAAATCATTTTCTGCATTATTTCCCTTATTTTTGTTTCAGTACTTTTTTTTATTTTAAGCTTTAATAACCGAAGAAAGAAAGAAAAATAATACTCATTCCGTTTCAAAAAGTTTGACACTTTTCGTTCGAGAGTCAAATTTTCTAATTTCGATCGTGTGTTAGAATATAAAATATTTAAATTTTAAAAAATAAACTTAGATATTTGAAAACTACATAAAAAATACTATAAATCACTATAATTTAATTTATTTAAAATATATTTTAAAAAATTATAGTAAAAAAATAACTGACTGTTAAAAAATAAAAAGCTAAAAGTATCAATTTTGTTGAGACCTAATAGTTCAGGATAAAATAAAAGAACTATTGGTGACGCAACTCTGGGCCGCTTAAGCAGTTAAGCTGATCCACCCCGTGTATGTGTTGTAAAAAATATCCCCATTTCTACAATTTTGTTTCTTCCCAATTTGACTCAAATTAGGAGCTACCAGATACCGCCACGTGTAGTTCGGATGCAAACCTATTTATATTCCAATCTTTTATTCGTCTTCACCTCCGCTCTTCCCTATCCTTTCTATCTCTCTCTCTCTCTCTTTCTCCGCCGCTCCGTTCACTTACAAACCCTTCACCGGCGTTCGAAAACCCTAGGCCCTGTTTCTCCGATGTATTATCAATCGGTTAGGGTTTAGTTTCGTACGATCATTATTCCCTTCTATTTTTCTCATAATGGCGAGTTCCACAACCAGCAATGTTTACATCCACGTCATCGAGGATGTCATCAGCAAGGTCCGTGATGAGTTCATCAACAACAATGGTCCCGGAGAGAGCATACTCAACGAGCTCCAAGGAGTAATCTTTCCCTTTTCCATTCGATTTATTCAATAATTAGCAATTTAATGACGTGATTTAAGAAAGTTTTTGTATATCTAGGGCTTGAATTTAGTGGATTGAAAATTGGTTAGTATTCTAGGGTTTTTGGTTGGTTGATCTGATTATATTAGCGTTCTAATGACGTGATTTAAGAAAGTTATGTATTTTTAGGGTTTAAATTTAGTGGATTGAAAATTGGTTAGTATTCTAGGGTTTTTTGATGGTTGTGGATCCAGTTAGGTGAAATTAAGGGTTTTAAGATAGGTAATTTTGTGTGATTTTTTTTAGTTATGGGAGTTGAAGATGATGCAAGCTGGGGCAATATTGTATCCGATAGAGAGGAATTCAGCTCCCAAAGCTACGCCTGGAGGTCCAATTACCCCTGTTCATGACCTTAATATGCCTTATGAAGGCACTGAAGAGTATGAAACTCCTACGGCAGATATACTGTTTCCTCCAGTGAGTATACCTGCCTTTTGTCAATTCAGTTTGCAAGATTTTTATTACTCCATCTGTCCCAAAATAAGTATCGCTTAGTTCTTTTCACGTCCATTAAGAAAAACAATACACATGATTTATAGTTTACTAAGTTACCCTTAATTATTATATGTTTTTGAGAATTGAGCAATATTAAAGAGGATTACTTCTTTAAATATTAAGGGCATAGTTGGAAACACTTGTCAACTTTGGTCTTGAATTCCTAAAGTGCCACTTATTTTGGGACAAATTTTGGAAGTAAGTTAGGTTCCTAAATTGCCACATGTATGTTCTCCACTTGCAGACTCCATTGCAGACGCCATTGCCTGGAACAGCCCAGACACCATTACCTGGAACAGTGCAGACACCCCTCCCAGGAACTGCCCAAACACCTCTTCCTGGAACAGCTGATAGCTCATCACTGTATAATATTCCTACAGGTGGCACTCCTTTTACACCTAGTGATTACTCTCCTTTAAATGATACTGCTGGTGCAACTGAGATGAAAGCCGGTCTGGGGAGACCTAGCCCATTTATGGTAGGCATTTCACTATCCTTGTTGTATTCTGTACTAAAGAATCTGCATCAGTTGCCTATAATTTATGTTGGCTGCATGCAAAACATTTAGTTTTTCTTATAGGATGATTTGCTTGCCTTTCCCATTCTTCTAGTGCTGTTAGTATTCTGGTTTCCAGATAAGCGTAGTATTGAAAATGTTTGCTTTTACTTGTGCAGCAACCACCCTCCCCTTGGTTGAATCAAAGGCCTCCCCTTGATGTTAATGTTGGTGAGCAAAATATCTAAATATATTCCTCGGAAGCAAACCATTTTGATGCATTATGTATACTAAGCATTAGTTGCCTTCCTCCTGCTGCAGCTTATGTTGAAGGCCGAGAAGAAGGTGATCGTGGCGCTTCTCAGCAACCCATGACTCAGGTGAAATATTATGCTCATATATATTTGCTAAAGAAAGAAAGGCCACCCATCGTCTTTCTTGTACATCGCATCGCATGCTGTTCCTGTTAAACATGTGCATATTATTAACTTTAATCTTTAATTTGCACAAAGATAATCCTTCTCTCTGGAAGCTCCCAAACTGACGTTTTTTAACATTGAAAAGCACCTTGTACAGTTACTTATCTTGGTAGTAAGAAATGATCCTTGCCCTTCTTATGTAGCCCGTTTCACTTTTCTCGTTAAAAAGCTCTATTGGCTTATGTAGCTGTAGTAAGTAATTACTATAAGATGCTGAGAGTAGTGGTTGTTTGGCTGCAGTTTGGGTGAAAAACTTTTGGTCAGAATGTTGCTGTGTTTTGAACACATGAATACATTTTTTAGGTTGTTTAGGGTGGGGAAGGGGTAAGTCTGCATAATATTGAGTTTACAACATTATGTTGGATGTAATTAAGAATTATATATAAATCCAAGGAAGGAAATATTTGAGTTTGATTTGAATCTCTCAATTTTCAACCCTCTCGTGTACTCGAGCAACAAATCGATAAACATATGTCATGTCAATGTCCTGTACCATTCAATTTGAGTTTGATTTTAATCTCTCAATTTTTAACCCTCTCGTGTACTCAAGCAACGAATCGATAAACATATGTCATGTCAATGTCCTGTACCATTCAATTTTCCCTATCTCTTGACTTTAAACATATTTCCTCTACAAAAATATGTTACTCTTTGGTCCAGTGTTGGACTTGATGTTATCTAAATTGCAGGACTTCTTTATGAATTCTGCTGGGAAGCGGAAAAGGGAAGATTTTGCATCTCAATATCATAATGGGGGATACATACCTCAACAAGATGGTGCTGCAGATACAGTATATGACAACATTAAGGTGATATATATATATATATATATATATATATATATACATCAAAACTGTTTTATTAACTTTGGATAACTTTAGCAAACAAGACTTGTGATGTCTGGACTTGTATGATTAAACAATGTAACATGTGTACAACCCTAAATGTTTAAATATAAGATGTCTTCCTAATGTGTAAAAATTTTGATCTTGCTCATCCAACTTTGCTTTGTGCTCTAGAAGTTCTGATGTCTCTTGGTTGCTAAGATGTAATGAATTCATCAAAATGTTTCAATCAATCAACTCTCCCTTAAATCCAAACTAGTTTGGGTCAGGTGTATGTATCCGTTGTAACTATTCTACTCTATCTGGCCTAATTCATTCTACTCTAGGTGATTTTTCCCATCCACCTAAGCGTTGGTGGATAGAGTTACCCGGTATTTATATTGGTGGGAGGTGGCAGTTATTTAGTGGAATTTTCAAGGTGCGTGTAAGCTGGTCCGGACACTAACTCTATCATAAAGAGAGAGAGAATTAGGGGTTTAAAAAATAGGAGATTCTCCCAATTTTAATAATCCCTCCGCTGACAAGTCTCTAGTTAGAGTGTGGCCATAACGTTGATTCCAACTAATTAGTATTTCCTATATCTATCTTTTGCTTTCATTATGTTTCTTTACTTACCTATTGTTTTCGATAAATTGTAGGTCTTTTTACAGAATTTTTTCCACGTGATTCTAGGTTTAACCTGTCCCATTGTAACATCTTCATCATCATATCGTCACACTTATGAATTGGTGCATATGGAGGGGTGTGTAGGACATGCTCAGTCTATCACAGAAGTCATTTGCTCATTTTATCCTTGATATGTGCTACTTGTTAAAATCAGAACTTAGAAAGCTTAGAAAACTGAACAAAGGAATGTCTTATTCAACTCATCATACCAGTAGCTATATATAGCTTTTACACAGAACAGAAATAACAAACCTACGCTTTACAATCCTACAGCGTAGTGGCTTAGAAAACAAACTCTATCTCTCTTAAAGAATAGGACTTATTTTAACAACCTAGTTGACTTAGTAAACTCAAAACAGAAGCAACGAACCTATAGCTAACATTCCCTCCCTTAAGCTAAAACATATGCATTTAGCTTACTTCTGATGCAGTAACCATACCACGTAGTTTCTCAAACTGCTCCAGCTTAAGTGGCTTTGTCATTAAGTCAGCAATTTGTTCTTGAGAATTGCAATACTTCAACTCAACAACACCATCATTCACCAAATCTCTTAAGAAATGAAATCTGACATGAATGTGTTTGCTTTTACCATGAAAGACAGGATACTTAGACAATTGAATAGCAGAACTATTATCACAAGTAATTATAGTACCTCCATTCTCCTTCATTCCGATCTTTCCCAAAATTCTCTTGAGCCAAATACACTGACATGCGCATAGAGCTGCTGCGATATATTTTGCCTCAGTGGTAGACAAGGTCACCACTGGTTGTTTTTTTGAAGACCATGAAACAGCTCCAGACCCAATCATGAACACATATCCAGAAGTACTCCTCCTATCGTCAAGATCATCAGCATATCCGCTATCCGTGAATGCCAAGAGTTTTGAACTGCCATTTCCCTTTGAACTGCCTTCTCCCTTCTTGTAGAAAATGCCTAGTTCAATTGTCCCCTTCAAATACCTTAGAATCCTCTTAGCTGCCAACCAGTGTGATATGGTTGGCCTAGACATGTACCTACTAATGAGACTTACACCATACATTAAGTCGGGACGAGTCACAGTTAAATACATGAGACTCCCAACTAGCTGTTTGAACAAGGTTGTATCAACTTTAGTTCCTCCTTCATCTTTTGAAAGCTTTGTACCAGGAACAATTGGATTTTTCACATCATTGCTACTTGCCTCTCGCGCATATCTTCTCTGACAAATAAAAATACCATTCGAATTCTGCAACACTTCTACTCCAAGAAAATGCTTCATTCTTCCCGGATCAGACATGTCAAACTCCATCATCATTGAATTTTTAAACTCATTACACATGCTCAAATCACTTCCAGTGAAAATTAAATCATCTACATAAAGGCTTATTATTAAAAGTTTACCTCCTACTGATTTGGTGAACAAAGTATGCTCACTGGAACATTTCTCAAAGCCGACACGCAGAAAATAAGTCTCAATTTTGCTGTACCACGCCCTTGGTGCTTGCTTGAGGCCATAAAGAGCTTTCTTTAATTTGTAAACCCTTCCTTCTTCTCCCTTCTTAATAAACCCTTCAGGTTGTTGCACAAATACTTCCTCCTTGAGCTCACCATGAAGAAAAGCACTCTTTACGTCAAGCTGAAAAACTTCCCATCCATACCGTGCTGCTGCAAGTATTACTCAAATGGTGTCGAGTCTTGCAACTGGTGCAAATACTTCAGTATAATCCACTCCATAGCGTTGTGCATAACCCTTAGCTACCAATCTCGCCTTGTATTTCTCTACGTCCCCATTTTCGTTAAGTTTGGTCTTAAAAACCCACTTAACTCCAATAGGCTTAGCACCCTTAGGCAGATCCATCAACTCCCAAGTCTGGTTCTTCTCTATAGCTTCAATTTCCGCTGTCATTGCCTCTCTCCACTTCTTGCTTTTAATGTCCTCTTCAAATAAAAATGGATCATCATCTATGATCATCATCATTGCATGCATATCTTCCTCTTCTGAGAGTCCTTCACCTATTTCATAATCTGCCATCCAGACCGGTTCTCTTCTGATTCTTTCATCCCTCCCTTCAACTGCAACTTCTTGAGTATTTATTTCATTGGGAAGTGAACTATCTGAACTGCTGCTGCCTGAGACACTCTGAATATTTTCTTCCTCTGTATGCTCATTACTTTCTTTATCATCTTCTAGAACATCCAACTTCAATTCGTCATCGATTCCCCATCCCAACTCGCTTCTTCTTCAAATAAAACATCATTGCTGATGATAATCTTCTTAGTGACTGGATCGTACAATCTATAAGCCTTGGATTCATCACTAACACCTAGTAATACACACTTCTTTACTCTTTGAATCCAACTTGCTCCTCTTCTGGTCTGGAATGTGAGCATGAGCTATACACCCGAAGATCCGAAAATAATCCACTGTTGGTTTCACACCACTCCATGCTTCCTCTGGAGTTTTTCCTTTCACTGCCGCAGTTAGACTCCTGTTTTGAATGTGCACACACCACTTCACAACGTCGGGCCAGAACATTTTTGGAACTTTCTTTTCAGCTAACATTGAACGCACTGTGTTCATGATTGTTCGGTTCTTTCGCTCAGCAACTCCGTTCTGCTGTGGAGTGTATGCTGCTGTCAACTGCCTGCTTATACCCTGAGCTTTGCAGAATTCTCCAAATTCATTGGAGTTAAATTCACCTCCTCTATCGGTTCTCAAACAAGTAATATGTGCGCCAATCTCCTTTTCAACACATGCTTTGAAATTTTTGAATGCAACAAAAGCTTCTGACTTCTCATGTAAAAAATAAACCCAAGTTTTACGTGAATAATCATCAATAAAACTTATGATATACCTTTTATCGCTGTTGGAAGCCGGTTTGATATGTCGACAGAGATCAGAATGCACCAGTTGAAGCTGCTTCAATGCTCTCCACGAACTCTACTTCGGTATAGATTCTCTGTGTTGTTTGCCAACCAAACAAGCTTCTCATAATTTCTTTGGAACTTTGAGCAGAGGCACACCATCTACCATTTTTCTGTATGCAAGTGTTCTCAACCCCTGATAATTCAACTGGCCAAAGCGACGATGCCACAAGTGATTCTTTTTCGCCAAAGCTTCAGCTTGAAGACACATATCATTTTTTGGTGCCATAGATGCTAACAGATAGAACATTCTATTTCCACTCATATTAGTTTGCATAATTAAGCCTCTTCTGTGATGATAGACTTTACAAGTCCCTTTCTGAATTAAAATAGCTAAACCCTTCTCCTGAAGTTGTCCTATGCTCAACAGATTGCTCTTCAATTCAGGTATGTAATAAACATCTGAAATTACCTGAATGATGCCATTCAATTGAAATCGTACACTTCCTTTAGCCACCACTGCCATCCTGGTGTCATTACCAAGCTTCACCGTTTGGCGAAATCCTTCCTCCAGCTCCGAGAACCATTCTTTGTTTCCGGTCATGTGATTGGAACACCCAGAGTCAAGAAACCAAACTTCTTCTCTTTTGGTTTCATGAAAGTCGACATAGGACATCAACAAAAGCTTTTCTTCTTCTCCAAGTTCAGCATAATTAGCCTTCTTCTCCCAATCAGGACACTCATATTGATAGTGTCCCAACTGATGGCATTTGAAACATTCAATAGTATCTTTGTTTTGAGACATCCTCCCGTCCTCTACCTCGACCTCCTCGGAATGAGCCTCTGCCCTTCCTCTCCCTGGCTTATCATCATAAGAGATTCTTAAGGCTTGTTCTTCTTCCTGACTCCCCTGCATTCTCTGTTCTTGAACCAACAGACTTCCATGGAGCTCATCAATGGTCATGGTATCTAGATCATTTGACTCCTCAATTGAACAGACAACGTAATTGAATTTGGGAGTCAAAGATCTCAAAACCTTACCCACCACTGTGCTTGGATTCATAGCTTCACCATTCACCTTTATCTTGTTCACAATTGTCAGAGTTCGTGAAAGATAGCTATCGATCTTTTCTCCTTCCTTCATGGTCAGCATTTCAAACTCCTTCCTCAATGCCTGCAGCTGTGCTCTCTTCACCTTTGTGGATCCTTGGTACTTCTGCTTCATTGAATCCCAAATCGCCTTTGACGTTCATTTGTCAAGAATGGTTTCAATGATTTCAATGATTTCTCTTTCAATTGCTTGAAACAGATAATTCTTTACCTCAGGTCCTTGAGCTTAGCTTCTTCGACGCTCTTCCTCTGCGCCTCACTTGCTGATGAAGTCCCGATCGCTGGTGACGAAATCCCTTCATCCACCAGATTCCACATCTCTTTGCTCCTCAAGAAATTCTCCATCAACATCGACCAATGGTCGTAATGCCCATCGAATTTTGGAATCACGAATTTCTCTGAGGTTGTCATGCTTGCTTCACTCTCACGGTCCTATTTTAATCAGGCCCCTTTCAAATCTCTGATACCAATTGTTAAAATCAGAACTTAGAAAGCTTAGAAAACTGTACAAAGGAATGTCTTATTCAACTCATCATACCAGTAGCTATATATAGCTTTTACACAGAACAGAAATAACAAACCTATGCTTTACAATCCTACAGCGTAGTGGCTTAGAAAACAAACTCTATCTCTCCTAAAGAATATGACTTATTTTAACAACCTAGTTGACTTAGTAAACTCAAAACAGAAGCAACGAACCTATTGCTATTGCATCCTCCATATAATATGATATCCAATCTTGTATGACCACACATCCATTTCAAAATTCTAGGTGAAAGAATGCTTTATATCCATGGATGTAAAACATCTCTTCTTTTTCCCCGTTTTTCATTCCTGCTCCTTTTGGTTTGGGTTAGCTTGTGTTGGGAAGAGCAAGTAGGTCTATCACTCTCACTGCTTGGTCAACAACACGAGTCATTTCTTGGAAATTTACTCCTACAAGGAGAAGGGAGTTTAGTTGCCGACATTGTTAAAATAGATCTCTTGGCATGGAATTTCATAATTAGAGGATTAACATAGTGGTGCCCTACTTGTTTGACTGATTAGATGCACTTCAACCCGTGATCACCCTTTTGAATTATGTTTCTGTTTTTCCAAGTAACCTATAGTAAGAACAAGATGTATTGGTTTGATCGTGGTTGGTCCTTTACAGGCTGGTGAAGGCAGCAATATTGAGCTTGAGTTGGTCACCCCTGTCCAGGCTGCTGCTTATCGAATTCCTCAATTTGATGGTCCAATTCCGGACTCTTACGATGATGTGCTTTCTACACCCAATGTAAGTTCTACATCGTCATCGAATGGCATATTCACTTGCTATGCAAAGATCATACTTTTTGTCCTATTCAATTAAGGCATATGTACCTGGTTGATTGCACATGTGTTATTTTGATTGCAGTTTTCATCCATGTGCAATGTATCTGTTTTTCTTCCGCAGTTTTCAGATGCTTTTTGAGTTTTGAAAGTTTTTTTTTTTGAAAGTTTTTTTGTAGATCACCTTCTAATAGATCAAGATGATAAAATTTACGTTATAGATCTCTTAGCAGAATAAGATTGTCATGGTGATTAGCCAACTTCCTTACACTGCTCACCTGTGGATAGATAGGTTATGATCTATTTGAACATTATTCTATGTGCATCAGAGAAATAGTTATGCATATGAATAGCTGACATCCCTTGTTACCACCACAATCCAATGAAGCTTCCCTTGTCAGCTAGGGTACTGTGACCCAGATAATTCAAAATCTAAGTATGGTATTGACTTCAGGGGCGTGTGTAGCATTAAAGGTGGGGGTTCAGTTGAACCCCTAACTTTCGACGTGGAGCATAGATTTATGTGTAAAAATTTATTAAAATTGCAATAAAAAGTAGATATGAACCTATAACGTTTAAAATACAATGGGTTCGACTAAGAATCTTAAAAGGTTGAACTCCTAAAGTTTTAATTCTGGATCCGCTTCTGATTGACTTAGTCTCAGCAAAGTGCTTATTGAATGAGACACAGATAACATAAGTATGACTTTTCTTTTGATGAAGTAACATATGCATGTATTTTGATGGGATAGTCAGTTACCTACAGATGAAGAGATGCTTGAGTTGGTTTGGAACTGGCCAAGACCTTGAAGACCTTAATTGTTATGACATTAAATAAGCTCACAAAAAGATGGTCTAACATTCTCACTGAAGTCCCTATTAAATTCATTTAAATTTTGATTGTATGTGTCCATCCAAATTTTTTAACCCTTCTGCTTTAAAGGCCAAAATTTTCTATATTTAAGAATTCAAGCCAATGTAAACTGATGTTGTTCGATTTACTTATAAAAAGGTGAAAGAAACTAACTTTGTTTTTGTTTGACAACAGCATGCCATGATCCATTATGGTTGACGTCATTTCTGTTTAGTTTGACCAGAAGAGAACCTTTTTTTTCCCTTCAATGGCGAAGCCCACTATATCAATTATCAGGAAGCAATTCTATCTTTAGATGGTAGTCAGAATTTGATGTGACATCCCATACACACCCATGTCTTCCTACTGTTATTTTAACATATTTCTAACGTACTCAAATATAGCAAATCATTGGAACTCTTCTCGCTTAACCTTCGTGAAACATCGACCTGGTTATACTCACATGATGAAGTGAGTAAATAAATAAACTAATGCTATTCTATTTTACTTTTTCCTGAGATGTCACATCTTTTCGCGAACAATTACCTGCCATGTTTCTACTATTTTGAAAAATCTCTTAACCTTAGTAGTTTGGTCAGTATAACATCCATTCCTAGATTCTGCCCTCAGTTTTGGACTATGATCAACTAATAGATAGAAGTGTAGCCTAGTGTGTATGTTTCTGAATCCTGTCTGCAATCATAATGTTGAATAACAAATACAATCGGTTATTATTATTGTGCCTATCCTGTAGCATATAATACTTGAGGAAGCTTTCTAGATCTTCTATTGGAGTGAGGGTGAGAACTTCTTTATCCTCTTTCCTCGTATTATTTGAGAAACATGAAATCTGACAGCTTTGGAATTGTAAAGTGACCTTTTTTGTTTTCTCCCAACTTGAAGATCTATTATCAAGGGGTGGTCAATGACGACTATAATATAGTCAATACACCAGCACCAAATGGTAATTTATTCTCAGCTGCATAATCTTTATGGCTATAATTTATCCTTATTCTGATGCTGCATCAGCATCTTCTTGGCATCCTTTAGATATGCAAGCGCCTACTCCTGCTCCTGTCCTTCAGAATGATGAAGTTGATGATGATGATGAGCCCTTGAATGAAAACGACGACGATGATTTGGATGATGTGGACCAAGGGGAGGATATAAACACAGCACATCTAGTTCTGGCTCAGTTTGACAAGGTTAAGCTGCTCCTTTTGTTATGTATTGAGTGGGAAGAATTTGTATGCCCCATTTTGATATTTATCTCGAAAAATGGAAGTTTCTGACTTGTGCTACAAAAGCTGACTTGATTACAAGCTTCTGTAGGTGACACGTACAAAGAGCAGGTGGAAATGCAATCTGAAGGATGGCATAATGCACATAAATAATAAAGATATTCTTTTCAATAAGGTTGGATTTCGAGAAGCTTTTGTTCTACTTACAAAAAAAAAACATTTTTTTGTCTGATTTGCATTTTGTTTTATTTGCTAAATAGGTCCTTTGTTTCTGTTACTGTTTTTATTCTTTGAGTTGATCTATTTGATCTTTCATTATTGTCCAGGCAAATGGAGAGTTTGACTTCTGATCCAGTTGGACAAAAATATAATGTGCCAGTAAGGAGCTCAAATCGGGGAGACTTATTTTGTTGATGGTATTTCACTGAAAGTAAAAACTCGAGGAGACTTAAGTTGACTACTGCTCTTTGGTGGATAAGTTTTTTGGTTGGCCGGGTGTTATTTCAAGTGTTGTACGCTTTTGGAACATCTTGGTTGATTTAATACCAGTGGAATCTTTCTTTTCTTTGTTTATGTAATTTTAGTTGAACTGAGCTCATGAAACCCCTTTTGGGTAATTCCCATGACTGTGATCAGCCGTGTTAATATAAATTACCAATTTGCTTGTTAGGTATTCAGCTGTGGACAGCATAGTTTATTGCCTTATTGAGTTGCGCTTTAAATGCGAACCTTGTATAATTCCTCACCTCCGTGCTAGGCTGCTACCAATTGGAAATTCAAAAGGAAAAAAAACTTTAGCCCGATGATATCCGTATCATGAAATACATAATGTATCTTTACATACACAGTTATCTTTAAACAATCGTTTATTCATATCCTAATCTCAATTTGTCATTAAACAATGCATGGTTGATTGATATGGTTTTGTCGTTAAACAATGCATGGTTAATTGATATGGTTTTATCATATCGTTGCGGAAGGGATACTTGCTTTCCGTTGAACTTTGATTTATTTATATTTAAGAGATCGACAACGGGGAGAAGAAACGAGGCCAAAGTTCGCATAATAAATTAGATGATGTAATAAGATGTATACTCGCATTTTTTCATTAAATAATGATCATTATCATATCATCCAGTTGGGGTCTCAGAGAGAAACAGGATAACTTTGTCATCTCAAACAGTTGGGAATCCAATAGACAGACCTATGTACCTATTTACCTTAGAACAATCGGTTCTAAAATCAAATGAAATACAAAGAAATTACAAAATATGGTGTACATTGTAAAACAAACAAACAGACTACTCATCCTTGACCTCTTACTATAATGTAAGAGCGAATGTTCGACTTATTAATATCACAAGAAAAATTCACTCAAGTTCGGGAAATAGTACATCTAAGTCACCAATACAGGATAAATCTATGTTGCTCCGACTCTTCAAAATAACGTCAAGTGTGTCTTGGATCCTTTAAAAGCTACGCATTTTTGGAGCATCTGACACGATCATAACAACATTTGTGGAGGGTACGAGCAACATAGGGGATAAACCTCAACGCCCTGAATTGGCAAGGGTGCATTGTGACTGAAACAAGGCGAAAATGGTCGAAGGTTCTGTATATGTCCCTAAAGCAGGATGTTGCCAACCACTTTTCTCCAAAGGACCATTCCCTGAATAATATTTTTGGCTGGTCCATTAATGTTATCATTACACTTAGCATTTTCATCTTGAGATGTTGTAGAAGAAAATATAAGTGGAGATAACAAAGGAATTGCACAATGAGATGAAGCTTCTTCCATGAAATTGAAAGATACTTTGAAACCATCCACATCCATTTTGTCCTCTAGTTGAAGAGAAGAAGGTGCTTTCTTTTGCAACCTTGTGCAATTAGACACCTATGATTTTGCTTCTTTCTTGCTTGTTTCCATTTTCAGACAGTAATAGTAATAGTTCCTCGAGAATCTTAGCTATAATAGTTATACAAAAAAAAACTAAGTTGATGGGGAGCTAAATATGTTTACGAAAGAAGCAAGAATAGAGGGAAAAAAGAGACTCTATTTTTATGGGGTCGGTTAGAAGATTCTATTTTTCTTTCCACGGTTATGATTTTTATGTATATTAAAAGATGAGTTTGAAAAAAAATGTGGAACAGTTACATGTATGATGTAACGGACATTTTATTCTAATGATTAATGAACGAACATTCACAAGCTTCCATCTCTTTACGTTGCTATTGTTGTTATCTTTTGCTGTCTCTGGTTCATTTTAAGTGTCTTTTTAGCCTTTTAAAATTTGGCTGAAAATAAGTGTTATTTCCACAAGTTTATCCTTAAATCTAATAAATGATCTAAAAAGTCTGAGAGATAAAAGGTAATCTAGTCAAAAGGCTTACAGTTAATGTATTAAACGGTTTTCTTAACGATAGTGTGAAAAACAAAACTTTTAAAAAGATAAAATAATATGCATAACAGCTCTAATAGTGTCAGATAATTTTTTTATATATCTTAAAAATGTGAAATAAGAACCTAAATTAAATTTTGTATGTATGAAGTTTATCAATTCTATCTCAATTAAATTATCTTTAATGGCTGCGACAGTTAGTTCAATGGTTCTCCTGGATTTTGGTACTTAAAAACAGGACATAACACAAATGTCGTTACTCCTTGTTCATACTCCGGTTTGTCTGAATGTTTCATCATTATATTATATGTGAAAGAAATAATCCCCTTGATTATTTTCATTGATTGAATAGATATATATACAAGTTACAAAATAGGAGAATCCTATTCCTATTCTATTTCTAAAACCTTATTCTACCATAATTCTAACTATACAATTATGGTAAGTGTATATCCTAATTATGGTAAGAGTATATCCTAATCTAGGTAACAAATACACTACAATATACACACAATATTCTTTCCATAATATACAAAGTCTCTGTCTCTCTGTTTTCCACCTTCAATCCCGTGCCGGGCCGCACCGGGCCGGCCTCTCGCCGAGAGGCCCAACAACAAACTGGGTTGCCTCTCTCGCCGACCGGGCCGTTCTTTGCCGCACCGTCGCTTGCCGATCGCTTTAGTCCATCAATATACATGTGATATACACCGTTGTATATTCGGTGTATATCACATGTATATTGCTTTGTTTAACACACCCCCGCGCCATAGCGGGCGGTTTTCGAACGCCGAGATCGTCCCTAAAATCTTCAAAGAGAACCGCCGGTAGACCCTTTGTAAAGATGTCCGCAATTTGATAACGAGACGGGATATGGCATACGCGAACTTGACCCTTTGCAACCTTTTCACGGACAAAGTGAATGTCCATTTCGATATGCTTGGTGCACTGGTGTTGGACTGGGTTACCTGAAAGGTAGATGGCACTAATGTTATCGCAATATACCAAGGTTGCCTTCTGAATGGGACAATGAAGCTCCAAAAGCAAATTACGTAGCCAACATGACTCGGAGACCACATTTGCTACCCTCGATATTCGCGCTCTCGCACCGGAGCGTGACGAGTTGCTTGACGTTTTGCCGACCATGAGACCAAGTTGTTGCCAAGGAACATACGGTAGCCAGAAGTTGACCGTCTGGTGTCGGGACAACCACCCCAATCAGCATCCGTGTACGAGACAAGTGTGGATGTAGATGAAGGATACAAGTGCAACCCATAGTCCAGTGTCCCATGGATATACCGAATGATGCGTTTGATTGCATTCATGTGCTCAACTCTGGGATCATGCATGAATAAACACACCTGCTGAACCGCATATGTAATATCCGGTCTGGTAAAGGTAAGATACTGGAGGGTCCCTGCCAGACTGCGATAGCGAGTCGGGTCCTCGTATGGTGCACTTGCTGTGGCACTTAGCTTTGGGTTTGCATCAACTGGCGTGGAAGTGGACTTACAGGATGACATCCCAGCCCTCTCGATGATCTTAGCAGCATACTTTCGTTGAGACAGAAACAACCCACCTGAATGACGCTTGACGGCAATCCCCAAAAAATAACTCAAAGGCCCTAAGTCTTTCATAGCAAATTCAGAACTGAGCATGGTCATGATAGACTGGCGCAAGGCATCGGACGAGGCAGTCAAGATGATATCATCCACATACAACAGAATATAGGCCAATGACGAACCACGGCGGTAGATGAATAAGGAATTATCTGACCTGCTGTGAGTGAACCCAATAGTCGAAACAAAGTCAGCAAACCTCGTGTACCAGGCCCTCGGAGACTGCTTAAGCCCATATAAGGACTTCTTCAACAAACATACATGATGAGGACGGTTTGGATCCCTGAAACCCAACGGCTGATGCATATAGACTGTTTCCTTGAGATCCTCATGTAGGAAAGCATTCTTGACATCCAACTGATGAATTGGCCAAGTCTTTGAAAGAACCAAGCTTAGCATCGTGCGAATGGTAGCCGGTTTGACCACCGGACTAAACGTCTCACCACAATCTATCCCAACCTGCTGAGTCTTACCATCACCAACAAGTCGCGCCTTATGTCGAGCAAATGACCCATCTAAATTCTCCTTATGAGCAAAAATCCACATGGACCTGATAACATTAATACCATATGGACGGGGCACCAACTCCCACGTCTTATTATTAATAAAAGCATTAAATTCATCAGTCATAGCAATTTTCCAATTAGGGTCATTTAATGCGGACACAGGATTGAGGGGCAAGGGGGATTTAGAGACATCAGAATGTAAATTAAAATGTCTTTTAGGTGTAAAAATACCCCGCTGACTACGAGTGACCGGTCTATGACTCGAGGAAGAATTAAGGGAATTTTGGGAATTTTATGGGTTCGGGACGGACCGGCCAACAGGCAGTGGGCCTGCTGGCCCAAATCGGTAAATGCTCGACTCGACTTCTGGACCAGTTCCAGAATTGGGCCGGGCCGGCCCAATTGCTGGAACAATTCCATTGCCAGAAACTGTTGGGCGTGACGGTACTGTGGGTCCAGCGGGCAGTGGGCCCGCTGGAGGATTTTGGGTACGGGAGATGTCTGAAAAATTCCGAATAATATACGGGGATATTTGGTCATCCAAAAAATTATATGACTTAGGTTCGGGAGTATGAATTTTCGTAAATGGGAATTGAGTTTCATCAAAAATGACATGGCGATTGATTATAATTTTCTTGGAGGATAAATCAAAACACTTATAACCACGATGATTTGACGGATAACCCAAAAACACACACGGGGTAGACCGAGCCTGAAGTTTGTTAATTGTGGTAGATGGGAATAACGGATAACACAAGCACCCAAAAATCCGAAGATGAGAATAAGACGGGTTCTTATTATACAGAATTTTTAGGGGGGAAGAATATGTCAGACCTTTAGACGGAATTATGTTAAGAAGATATGTGGCCATTTGTAGAGCATGATGCCAAAAATATGGAGGTATGGAGGCATGTATTAAGAGAGTTCGGACAATGTTATTTATGGAACGAATTTTGCGTTCGGCTTTCCCATTTTGTGAAGATGTATGAGGACATGAAAAACGAAAATTTATTAAATTAGTAGCACAAAACTCCCGAAACTCCCTATTGTCATACTCTTTCCCATTATCACACTGAATATTTTTTATTTCTCTTTCGAATTGAGTACGAATGAACGCTCTAAATTTGATGAAGACGGAAAACACTTGTGATTTATTCGCAATTGGAAACGTCCACAAAAATCTAGAATAATCATCTAAAAAGAGAACATAATATCGATGACCCATTGAACTAAGAACATGAGATGTCCATAAGTCGCTATGAATAATGTCAAATGGCATAGACGTATGAGAATTGGAGTCTACAAATGGCAACTTAACAATTTTTCCTAATGAACAAGATTGACAAATTGGAATACGACTCGTACCCTTACAAGAAATAAAGCTATTTTTATCTAAAGCTAATAAAATAGAAGATCCCGGATGACCCAGACGAGCATGCCACATGGAAGGAGAGATGGCTGCAAAAGCTGACGGCAAGGCTGGACTCGATGGATTGAAACCGGGCATGATAGGATACAGATCCCCCCTACTATCACACCTCATGAGATGACTCCCCGTCTTGAAATCCTTCACGGAGAAACCGAAAGGATCAAATTCAACGAAAACGAGAAGTCATTTGTGAACTTTCGGACAGACACTAAATTTTTAATCAATTTAGGAGCATGTAAAGTATTTTTCAAGAGGAGTGGTGGATTGGGGGGAGACAACGTTTTCTGCCCATACCCTAGAATTGGAATTGAACTGCCATTACCAATAATTATCCCCCGAGGGGTGCTCAAATTGGAATAAGATGAGAGAGTACCTGATTCGGAAGTCATGTGAGTAGTGGCCTCGGTGTCCATGTACCAATTTGGGTCCGGTTGAGTCAATCCCAACGTGTGCATCGCGGCCTCGATATCAGTCTGAGTGGGGCCTGCTGCATGATGGGCCTGCGGTGGTCGGGGCCCAAGAACTCCTGTCCGTGGTGCACCTGGGCCGTTGCTGCTATTGCTACCGCTGCTGGGCCACTGGCCAGTGGGCTGCCACTGCTGGGTATTGGGCCGGACTGTTGGCCAGCCCACCGGCCGTTGGAAATTGCTGCCGGATGGTACGGGTTCCACGCCATTGGCCCCACAGCTCTGGGCCCATGGTGGTGGTGGGCCACTGTACCGTGGCTGGGACCCACCGCCTGTTTGTTGACCACCGGATCCGCCACCTGTACCGCCGCGTTTGCCCCCGCGATTTTTGTTATTATTTTTGCGATTATTCTTGCCGCCACCATTATTATGGTTTTGGCCTGAATTATTCACAAAACCTGAAGAACTAGGGGGGACGCCACCATGACAACTGGGCTTGCTCCGGTAGCCGCCTTTTTAGCCAAACATGCTTCTTCCAACGTAAGCATGGAGCGGGCTTGATGAAAGTCTGGAAGAGGGTTGCTTTGGCGAAGGAGAGTTCCAACACCATTATAGGCCTCCGAAAGACCGGCAACCAACTGTAGAACTAGACGATTATTTGTTACTGGGGCGCCAACATTACGGAGTTGATCCGCCAACTCCTTTAGTTTCTTGCAATATGCAGAAACGTTTGAAAATTCGTCCATTCGAACGAGAGAGAATTCCTGCTCGAGTGTGACGACACGTGAATGTTGGTTGTCTTGGAATATGTCACGCAATCTATTCCATGCGGCCATAGCCGTGGTATCCGGCTCCATAATCGTCTCGTAGAAGATCCAAATAAATAGTGGCGTATATCCACCGAAGAACGGTAGCATCAAGTGTAATCCATAACTCAGGATCCTCCGCAGAAGGGGTCTAGCGGGAGGAATGATGTGATGAAGAACTTGATAAGATATAGCGTGAATTTTAAACAACTCTGCCCACGTTGCATATTGAACGCTTTCCATCTCAAGAACAATAGGGATACTTAGCTTGATATTGGAAACCGTGAGGGCAGGGTGAAAATTGTTCTTAGACATATTGTAAGAACAAAGAAGGAGGGTAAATTTAAGAGAGGTTTTTGAGAGCGGAAGACGAGATATTTGGAGAGAAAACCCGAGGGAGGGGGGGTCTCGGCCAAAGGAGGCAAAAGTTTGAGAGAAGAAAACTTTTGTTTAGACCTAGTCTCTTGATACCATGAAAGAAATAATCCCCTTGATTATTTTCATTGATTGAATAGATATATATACAAGTTACAAAATAGGAGAATCTTATTCCTATTCTATTTCTAAAACCTTATTCTACCATAATTCTAACTATACAATTATGGTAAGTGTATATCCTAATTATGGTAAGAGTATATCCTAATCTAGGTAACAAATACACTACAATACACACACAATATTCTTTTCATAATATACAAAGTCTGTCTACTGTTTTCCAGCCTTCAATCCCATGTTTGGTACAGCCTTGTCAGCCTCTGTAGAGAGGCCCAACAGTAATTTGGCTGCCTCTCTTTACCTTGGGCCGTTCTTTGCCGCACCGCCTTCTTGATCTTTTAGTCCATCAATATACATGTGATATACACTGCTGTATATTCAGTGTATATCACATGTATATTACTTTATTTAATAATATGGTTGGATAAGCAGTTTGCTTATAAAACTATAACTTTTTTTTAAGCAAACAATATTTGTTTCTGTTTTGGAAGTATCTACCTAAATATTCCTAATCAACGACCAACTTAGATATTTTGTCCATGAAAGTGAAATTTTACTGCCTCTGTGATTTCATGAAGTAGTTCCATTATATGCTACTCGCTCTGTACACTTTTATTTGTTCACTCTATTAAAAATAAATATTCATTTTTACTTGTCCAGTTTGAAAACTAAGATATAATTTATCTTTTACTTAGTTCTTAATTTACCCTTATTATTATCTATAAACTATAATCATTCATGACGCATTTATTAAAATATTGAATTTATTATATTAAAAGAGTGATATAATAAATTTATTATTTTATTAATTACTTTTTAAGGGGGTGCCAAATCAAAATAAACAAATAAAAATGGATGAAGGGAGCAGTACTTATTACAAGTAATATTTCGGTATTACAAGAACCCAACTTTCCTGTAACATGCACTACTATTAATTTACTTTTTAATTTAGATCGAAATCATTCAATTAAGAACAAAAGTTTGTATCTTTTTGTTTTCTTATAACTTTATTGGAGTTGTAGCCCTATCCATGTATTCATTTGACCATTCTTTATTTTGTTTGATTCCAAGAACTCTTACATGGTCTTATGGAGTATGATTTATGAAATGAATTATAAAAGTTTTACGTTGATACGACCATTCATTTCTTTTCATTTTGGTCTTTCAAATTTTATAGACAGAAGTAGGGGTGGTTAGTGGGCCGGGTTCGGGACGGTCGGGGTGGGTTTGGCGGGATCGGGGAAAGGGGCGGGTTTGGCTGGATCGGGTCGTGGCGGTTTTTTTTTCACTTAATTTAAAAAATAACATATATAAACAACTCAATAATTGAACAATATAGTGTAATAAAAACATCTCAAGGCTGTTTTTGTGTCTCTTATATTATTTAATAGACATATGATTTTTTTTTGTAATACAAATACAATTGTCAAAATTGCAACTTTGTGGTGTTGTTCAAAAGTTGCAAATTACATAGTAAAATTGCAATTAAAAAAATTACATTTTGAAAAAAATATGTTCTTGTTCCTTGATAATTTCCAGTGGTTCTTCGATTGGAATTGGTATTTGTTGGTCAAATTGCTCCACGTAGCTTCCACCACATTCGGATAAGATTTCGTTGTAGTTTTCGTCTTCTTCTTCGTTGATCTCTGGTTGACCGCACCTTCTCTGCTCCGCTCGTATCCAATCTCTGAATAATATTGCAATGTCCAAGCTGTCTCCGGCTAATGAGTGTATGTGCTCTCCTATTTGATATTCGCCGGGAGAAAAGCGCTTTTAGACGCCGTTGATGACACTTAAATGTTCAAAACATCTCGGATGAAAGTGTCAGAAAGGTCTTCTCATTCCCCCTCCAGTATTTTAGCAAGTCTTCATGTCCTTCTTCATTGAGAACTGTTTGGTACGGTACAGAACCCTGTAAAATAAAAATATCAAACTCATTAATTTGGTTAGTAGCGGTACGACCGCACATTCTATTTCTGAGGTTTCAATACTAGCCGCAGAAACAACATGTCTTTTGTGAGGTTGTGTTGAAGAAGAAGAAGAAGATGGTATGGAAATCGGTAGGTTGCTAGCACTTTCTTATTGGTAAAACCTATATACTTTTTTGCATTCGTCTTCTACGCTAGACAACACTTCTTCTTTAGTTTGTTCAATAGGTGGTGGGTGATTTGGATTTTTGGGACTTAGAGGTGGTAGTACTGCTATACAATCATAAATAGTTTCAATAAGTGATTTAGTACCGTCTATTTTAATAGTCGGATTTAATACAACACCAATAATATAAATAGTGGGAATAAGAATAAATATTTTTTTATTTTGATAAACATTTTTTAATAGCTGTCTTATAAGCTGGTTTATCCATATATTCATTAAGCAGTACAAATATTAGAGTTATATAAAACAACATAGTTGAAATAATAGGATAATATATACCGAAAAATTCTTTTGTTGCTTGAAAAAATTTCTCTAAAACTATAATAAGTTCGGAAATTTTTCCTCAATCTCTATCTACAATCATATCAGTTGGATTTTGATTATGAGAGTTAAAAAATAAAGTTATAGGTTTTCTATAGTCATAAACAACAAGTAGTTGTTCATATAAAGAATTTCACCTAGTGGATACTTCTTCTGAAATTTTTCTATAAGGTAGTTGGCAATCGTGACAAGTTTTTTTATATTCTTTTTTTCGTTGTATTCTATTATTTTTAAAAATAAAGTTTATAACAAATTATATTTTACTAAGAAAGTCTTTAAAAAGTGATAGACCATCATTTACAACTAAGTTATATATATGGCACGCACATTTTATATGAAAATGATCTGGAAAGATGGAGTTAAACGATTTTTTAAAATTATAATAGCATAATTGTTAGAAGAAGCGTTATCTAATGTAATAGTCATAATTTTATCAGTTATTCCGTAATAATCGCACACTTGATAAATATTTTCTGCAATAAAAGTACTAGTGTGCCTATCATCTATATATCTATATGCTAAGATACATTTTTGCATAAATCATTTATAATCTATCCAATGACAGGTTACCGTTAAATAATCATGGTCGTTAGTACTACGGCCTATATCAGAAGTGATAGCCACTTTGCCATTAAAATGATATAATGAATAACGTAAATACTGTTGATATTCATGTGCAAATTTAAATACATCTCTCTTAACAGTTGATCTAGGAAAATCGTTAAAATCAGGATTATACATTTCTCTAATGTAATGAATAAAACCAGGAGATGCAGGAAATGAAAAAGGCAAACCCTCCACAACAACTAATTTTGCCATTGCTTTCCTATCTCTATGTTTATTGTAATTAGGGTCTACAATTCCCCCCGTCGTGGGGTTAATTTGACCCTGTACTTGGTCTGGGACAGTATGTGAGCCTTGTCCCAATGAAGCGGGTGTTTGCGCACCCGGTTTTGAAGCCTCGTATTGGGCATACCTAGTTGGATGAGCCATTGCTACGTGTCTCATTAACACCCCCCCCCGCCCCCCCGTCCCACCGTGACATTTTCCAGTTTTAAATTTTAAAACATATTTATAAATTTTACATCTAGTTACTTTATTCTCTACGTCCCTATCAAAAAATGTCCATGCATCTAATTTTAATGGTCGTTTTGCTGGACCTCGTCTCATACTAGAGGGAATAGGAGACATTTCAGTTGAAGGTGCACTAGTGGGTGTGTTGTCATCTACATTAGTGGATGTATCATCTAGATCATCGTCTAAATTAAAGTCTTTTTGTGTTTCAGAAAATAGATCATCGTCTAAATCTAATTGTATTGTAGGAAAATGTTTAGTATCAACAAAATCATCATGTGTAGGAATATGATTCTGTCTAGAAATAGGATGACTAGAAGAAGTACCCTTGCCCTTGTTGCCTCTACTAGAAGAAGGCTGACTCCTACCCGTAAGCATACGTTTAAATCCTTCTATTATAAATTTATAATTATACTAATAAATAATTAAAGTAAATGAAATTAAGTGCGCTAAATAAAATAAACAGACAATAATAATTTAATGAAGGAACGAATGTACCAAACTCCGACGTAACATCGACGTGTAATCGAGAGGTTGAAAATTGAAACTTTGCTCGATGGAAGATCCTCAAGCTAGTTGCCAACTTCACTCCCAAATGAATAAATGAAGTTCAATATTTAATAGACAATGTAAACTTGTTGAGAGATAGATTGAGAGATTTAGAGAGATTGTAGGAAGATTTGTGAGAAAGATGAAGAGAAAATGAGGTATTTATAGTTGGAAAATTGGGTTAAAGTGTAAATATAATAACTTATGGGTTAAAATAAATATTAAGGAGGTAGGGGTTGGGGGAGGGGGATGCCAAAAATTGTCGTTGCACAATGACCAAAATGTAAAATGACCGTTGGTGCAACAATTATTTGTAAAAGGGGGGGGGGGTTCAGGCGGGATCGGGTCGGGCCTGGCGGGACTGGGGCGGGCCGGGACAGGTCGGGACGAGACCATGTCCCGTCCCGGTTCCAGTCCTGATACCGCAAAAAAAAACAAATTTAAAAAGTCGGGGTCGGACAACCGGGCCGACCCGGCCCACTGGCCAGCCTTAGATAGAAGTACAATCCTTTAAAAATTAAAATTAAAACCTGAATAAAGTAGTGGTGGCCAGTGGGCCGGGCTCGGGTCTGGCGGGGTTGGGGTCGGGGCAGGACGGGCAAAGGGGTCGGGGTTGGGTCTGGCGGGGTCGGGTCTGGCGGGACTTGCTCCAGTCCCGTCCCGATCCCGATCCCGTCGGAATCGGGTCGGGGCGGGGGCGGGGAGGGATCCGACGGGTTTTTCTTTTTTTTTAAAAAAATAACATATGTATAAAAAAAACTCAATAAACAAGACAAGATAGTGTAATAAAAACATCTCAAGGCTGTTTTTGTGCCTCTTATATTATTTAATAGACATATGATTTTTTTGTAATACAAATACAATTGTCTAAAATCTAAATTGCAACTTTGTGGTGTTGTCCAAAAGTTGCAAATTACATAATAAAATTGCAATTAAAAAAATTACATTCTCAAAAAAACCTGTTCTAATTGCTTGATGATTTCCTGTGGTTCTTCGGTTGGAATTGGTATTTGTTGGTCAAATTGATCTACGTCGCTTCCACCACATTCGGATAAGATTTCGTTGTAGTTTTCGTCTTCTTCTTCGTTGATCTCCGGTTGACCGCACCTTCTCCGCTCCGCTCGTATCAAATCTCTGAATAATACTTCAATTTCCAAGCTGTCTCCAGCTAATGAGTGTCTGTGATCTCCTATTTGATATCTGCCGGCAGAAAAACGCTTTCATACGCAGTTGATGACGCTTGAATGTTCAAAACATCTCGGGCCATCAATGAAAGTGTCGGAAATGTCTTATCATTCCCCCTCCAGTATTTCAGCAAGTCTTCATGTCTATCTTCATTGATAACTTATTGGTACGGTACAGAACCCTGCAAAACAAAAATATCCAACTCGCTAATTTGGTTAGTAGT
This sequence comes from Anisodus tanguticus, assembly GCA_034509755.1. NCBI lineage: Eukaryota > Viridiplantae > Streptophyta > Magnoliopsida > Solanales > Solanaceae > Anisodus > Anisodus tanguticus. Next base: position 21,775,446 of record CM067545.1, read on the forward strand.
AGAGGTACGGCCGCACATTCTATTTTTGATGCTTTCAATACTAGCCGCAGAAACAACATGTCTTTTGTGAGGTTGTGTTGAAGATGAAGAAGATGGTATGGAAGCCGGTAAGTTACTAGCATTTTCTTGTTGATAAAATCTATATTTTTTTTTGCATTGGTGTTCTACGCTAGACAACACTTCTTCTTTAGTTTGTTCAATAGGTGGTGGGTGATTTAGATTTTTAGGACTTGGAGGTGGTAGTACTTCTATACAATCGTAAATAGTTTCAATTAGTGATTTAGTACCGTCTATTTTAATAGTAGGATTTAATACAAAACCAATAATATAAATAGTGGGAATAGGAATAAAATATTTTTTTATTTTGACAAACATTTTTTTAATAGTTTGCCTTATATAAGGGGTTTTCCATATATTCACTAAGTAATAAAAATATTAGAGTTATATAAAACAACATAGTTGAAATAGTAGGATAATATATACCGAAAAATTCTTTTGTTGCTTGAAAATTTTTCTCTAAAAATACCATAAGTTCGGAGATTTTTTTCCAATCACTATCTAAAATCATATCAGCTGGCTTTTTATTATGAGAGTTAAAAAATAAAGTTATAGGTAATTTATAGTCATAAGCAACAAGTAGTTGCTCGTATAAAGAATTCCACCTAGTGGATACTTCTTGTGGAATTTTTCTATAAGATAGTCCACAATCGTGACAAGTTTTTTTATATTCTTTTCTACGTTGTACTTTATTACTTTTAAAAATAAAGTTTATAGCAAATTGTATTTTACTAAGAATGTCTTCAAAAAGTGATAGACCATCCTTTACAATTAAGTTATATATATGGCACACGCATTTTATATGAAAATGATCTGGAAAAGATGGAGTTAAACTATTTTTTAAAATTGTAATTGCGTAAGTGTTAGAAGAAGCGTTATCTAATGTAATAGTCATAATTTTATCGATTATTCCGTAATAATGGCACACTTGATAAATATTATCTGCAATAAAAGTACCAGTGTGCCTATCATCTATATATCTATATGCTAAAATATGTTTTTGCATAGGCCATTTATAATCTATCCAATGACAAGTTACAGTTAAATAATCATGACCGTTAGTACTACGACCTATATCAGACATGATAGATACTTTGCCATTAAAATGATATAATGAATAACGTAAATATTGTTGATATTCATGCGCGAATTTAAATACATATCTCTTAACAATTGATCTAGGAAAACTGTTAAAAGCAGGATTATATATATCTCTAATGTAATGAATAAAACCGGGAGATGAAGGAAATGAAAAAGGCAAACCCTCCACAACAACTAATTTTGACATTGCTTCCCTATCTCTATATTTATTGTATTTAGGGCCTACAATTCCCCCCGTCATAGGGTTAATTTGACCATGTACTTGGTCCCGAACGGTATCAGTATGTGAACCTTGTCCCGATGGAGCGGGCGTTTGCGCACCCGTTTTTGAAGCCTGGTATTGGGCATACCTAGCTGGATGAGTACTTACTACGTGTCTAATTAAACCCCCCGTCCCACCGTGACCTTTTCCAGTTTTAAATTTTAAAACATTTTTACAAATTTTACATATAGCTACTTGATTCTCTACGTCCCTATCAAAAAATGTCCATGCATCTGGTTTTAATGGTCGTTTTCTGGACCTCGTCTCATACTAGGGAGAATATGAGGCATTTCAGTTGAAGGTGCACTAGTGGGTGTGTTGTCATCAACATTAGTGGGTGTATCATCATCGTCTAAATTAAAGTCTTCTTGAGTTCCAGAAAATAGCTCCTTGTCTAAATCTAATGGTATTGTAGGAAAATGTTGAGTATCAACAAAATCATCCCGTGTAGGAATAAGATGACTAGAAGAAGTACCCTTGCCCTGGTTGCCACCCCTACTAGAAGAAGCACCCTTACCCTTAAACATACCTCTTAATCCTTTCATTTTAATTATGATAATAAATAATTAAAGACAATAAAATTAAGTGCGCTAAATAAAATAAACAGACAATAATAATTTAATGAAGGAACGAATGTACCAAACGCCGACGTAACGTCGACGTGTAATCGAGAGGTTGAAAATTGAAACTTTGCTCGATGGAAGATCCTCAAGCTAGTTGCCAACTTCACTCCCAAATGAATAAATAAAGTTCAATATTTAATAGACAATGTAAACTTGTAGAGAGATAGATTGAGAGATTAGAGAGATTGTAGGAAGATTTGTGAGAAAGATGAAGAGAAAATGAGTTATTTATAGTTGGAAAATTAGGTTAAAGTGTAAATATAATAACTTATGGGTTAAAAATAAATATTAAGGAGTTGGGGGAGGGGGAGGCCTAAAATGGCCGTTGGCCAACGGCCAAAATCTAAAATGGTCGTTGGTGCAACGGTCATATTTGCAAAGGGGGACTACGGGAGGGGTCGGGCTCGGGGCGGGCGGGCTCGGGTCTGGCGGGACGAGACATTGTCCCGTCCCGAGTTCGAGAGCCACTACCGTTTTTTTTTTTTTTTTTTACGCGGGATCGGGGCGGGATCGGGACGGGGGCGGCGGGTCGGGCCGTCCCGGCCCACTGGCCACCCTTAGAATAAAGTGGAAATGATACAAAAGATTATACAACAGACCCAACTATTTGGGAGGCCTAGTTGACTGATTGATATACCTCTCTTGAACATTCTTCAATAAAGGACGTCTAAATTTAGCAACATAAGACAATTTTAAGAATCTACGACAATGTATTATTGTAACATATTATGCAACACATTATAACATACATCTTAATGTTTAATGTCATTGTGCTGGCTACTGCTTTTCCATGGTTAATCCCAGGATATAAATGTACTAGCTACTACTATACTCCTTAATTATAGAGTTTTCTTAATGACTAGGTACAAGTTAAAACTTGTTGCTGATATAATAGCAACATATCCAATGTAATCTCATAAGTGGAGTCTGGAGAGGGTAGGATGTACGCACACCTTACCTCTACCTTTATGGGGGTAAAGGGACCGTTTCAAATAGATCCCCGCTTACTAATAATCAACAAACTAAATTAGAATCAGTAGATTGATTCTTTATTTGGAGCTGTTTGTAACCGTTCTTTCAGTTAGATTGGAGAATTCTTCCATGGCCTTGTTCCTCCTCAACTGCAATAAATTTAAAAAAATCCTCCATTAGAAAAAAATAATTTGTTCATGAACATTAATTAGTAATTAAACATGCTAATTAGAATAACTAATTACCTTCTTGAACACTGGTGGAAATAGGAATGAGTGGTGATGATCTTGCACTGTGGAATTCAGGAAATTGTGCTAATGATGCAGGTTCATTAGTAGTAGACATGGGACTCTTATGAGGCATAGAAATTGGATTATCCTCAGACAAATTATCATTAGCAGAGATAATGATATTCTTAGAAGACAAATTGGAATTCATAGGAGGCAATGTAGCACTTGTAGAAATGGGATTATTTGAAGCTGATGATTTGATGCTATTTTCTGGTGTTTTGGGGGATTCATCAGACCGAATAAGTGAAGTTACTGCTCCCTTCATCTTCTTCAGTATACCTGTTAGAAAAAAGGGAAAAACAGAGCAGTTAATGCTTTTAAGGCATGAAAACGGCTTTAATTTTCCTTAAAGAGATTGCACAAATGGACGTACATTCTAACCTCTCTATAATACATTGTTTGTCCTCACTATTGCGAAATATTGTTATAGAGAACATAGGATACAATCAGACCTCTCTATAACAATATTTCACTATAACAACCTATTGGAAATAAAGCAGTACGAGATTAGTAAATAATTATTACAAGTGTTCGAAAGAATAAACAAACAGTCAAGATTATAATTGTCGCAAGTTTGTTGAGTCTTGAATCTTGAATCTTGATAACCTGAAATCAAGAAACACTAAATCTGGATTGTTACAACTGTGGCTGAGTCGAGAGACGGCTCTCTGTCTTTAAGACAAGATTGCCCCATATATATGCTTTTACGTTAGCGGGCAATAGTCTCCCAAGATAAAACATCAACTAATCAACACTACAAAGCAAATAGGTTGATTCTGACGAAGAAAACAAATATGAAACGACTTGCTGAAGAATGGAAAATTTGGAGGAAAAGGAAGAGTTTTTGTTCTCTTATCTTTCTGCTTTTGTTCTGTTTTTCTATGTTCTTTTTCTTTTGTAATCAACAGCCCTCAAATAAGAGTAAGGTCTCAATATATAGTGTTTAGGAGGAGGAGAGGTGTAGTCATGGCCAAAAACTTTTTGTAGTAAGTGCAAAACGTTTCAGATGGTTAATGCCATAAACTGTTGGCTTTTTGGTTGCTGACAACATTTCTGAAACTTCAGGGACCAACTTGACCTGTTTTGGTATTCCAACCTCTACCAAGCCACCCCACAACACAATATTTGTAGGTGGGATCCTTTCCATGTTTCATACGGAGAGTTATCCTTATCTTTATGCGTAGTTCTGTTGAGAATTGCATTAGCGGTAAGGATCGCCTTGCCCCACATATTTTGGGCTTACGACTTTGCGCTTGGCTAACACCGTTAGACTAAGGTGAGTAATGAGCAGTCTTTTAATGAACGATGCTTCACATTATCCCCCTCTATCAATATGAATTCCTCAATCCGTAGGCTTAGTTGATTTTCAACTTCTGCTTTGTAGCGCTTATCCGCTTCAACAACTTCATCTTTGATTTTCAACAAACAAAGAATGCAATACGTTGTACCATCATCAATGAAGGTCACAAAGTACTTGTCTCCCCCCTCTATTTTGTATAAACTTCAAATCACCCATGTAGGTGTGACTAAGCTCTAGAGGAGCGATGCTTTCTTTCGCTATTCCTTTGACGGAATGGAAAGGTGTTTTTGCCTCTTCGCATACCTCACATTCATTTTGAGAGTTTATGTTGACAGAAGACAACAATCTCAACTTCGTTAGCTTTTGAATGACTTTCTATTTAACGTGTCTTAATCTATGATGGAATAGATGCACGGATTACAAATATATCATTCATTTGGTTACAGACATACTGTACAAACCTGTTGGACTAGTCTCAAACCAGCTTGACCAACAACGTCCTTGAAACCAAGTTTGGGACATGTATCACCTCCTTTTAGAGTGATCCCATTCCCTGACGTCCTTTTTAAGGACAACCTCCAACCCCTTCTACTTTAGAGGTGGTGTTGCTTCACGTGAATAACCACTTGCTCATGGTTAGGGCGTAATCGGATCATATGTGACCTGGATACTCTGGCCCACTCCAGTTGCTTTAGCATACTGAGTGTCCTATTTCTTTTCTGCCTTTCTTTTGGCCTTCAAATCATTTAAGACCTGGAAACTCTGGCCCACCTCACTAGGTGTCCATTACTTTTCTGCCTTTCTTTTGGACTTAATATCTTTTAAGACTTGGAAATTTTAGCCCACCTCAATAAGTGTCAATTACTTTTCTACCTTTCTTTTGGCCTTCAGCTCTTATAAGACCTGGAAATTCTGGCCCACTCCAATCGCCCGTAGGCTTTGTACGACTGAGTGTCCAATATCATCCTATCAAATTAAGGATCTTCTGTCAAATAGTGTGACAGGTTCAACATCTTAAGATAAGCCATTATCTTTTAGTCTTCTTCCCTTGAGATTGGCGCCCAGACAATTCCTGGCGCTTGCTTAAGAGTGGTAAAGTTTTCGCACAGTCAGTGGATCTTTCTCTCTCGTATGTGCGAATATACTTTACACATTTTGTAATAATTACACTCAAAAGAATGGATTTTTTAAGATTTGTTTGCAAAAATCCAATCTTTAAACGGGAAGGAAGGTGGGATTAAACTTCTGATTTTCAAACGTAAGGTATATAATTTTCTGGAAAATATTTTCATATTCATAGCCTTACATTAAGTCCTTTTATTCAGACACCATTTAATCTCATTTTTTACAACGAAGAAAATTTTTGAATTCTGGCCCACTTCAGTCACTACGTCGGACTGAGTGTCCATTTCCTCCTTACCATAATTCGGATCCTTTGTCTGGGACAGATATAGGCCTTTTGCAACATGATAAAACATCATTTTCAGCCTTCTCCTCTTGTCCAGTTGACATCCTCAGCCTCTCGTGGGCGCTTGTTCCCACCACTCTCGGGAGCGGTGACACCACCAACACCTTGACCGTCAACAGCATAATCAGAACTGTCTTCTTCCAGAAAACCACAACCATAGCCAAATTTGGTCACACAACTGTTGAGCGACATCTTTCGAACACTAATACAATCTTGTCTTAAAATTATTGGAAATAAAGCAGTATGTGAATGGTAAATAACTATTACAAGTGTTCGAAAGGATAAACAAACAGCCAAGATTATAATTGCCGCAAGCTATTGAATCTTGATAACTTAAAATCAAGAAACACTAAATTTGGATTGTTACAACTGTGGCTGAGTCGAGAGATGGCTCTCTGTCTTTAAAACAAGATTGCCCAGTATATAAGTTTTTACGTTAGCGGGCAATAGTCTCCCAAGATAAAACATCAACTAATCAACACTACAAAGCAAATAGGTTGATTTTGACGAAGAAAACAAACATGAAACGACTTGCTGAAGAATGGAAAATTTAGAGGAAAATGAAGAGTTTCTGTTCTCTTATCTTTCTACTTTTGTTCTGTTTTGTGTTCTTTTTCTTTTGTAATCAACTGCCCTCAAATAAGAGTAAGGTCTCAATATATAGTGTTTAGGAGGATGAGAGGTGTTAAGAGGTGCAGTCATGGCCAGAAACGTTTTGTAGTAAGTGCAAAACGTTTCAGATGGTTAATGTCATAAACTGTTGGCTTTCTGGCTGCTAACGGCATTCCTGAAACTTCAGGGACCAAACTGTAAATACTAAACAGTTTGGGGTCCAAAAGATAATATCAGCTCCAGAAGCTCGCAACCCACGACCCGAGCCCGGACCGGACGAGACGGGCGGGCGGGCGGGGGTGGCGCGTGTGTTTGGTTAGCCTCGAACCCAAGCACACCTAAGTCCTCCCTCCTTCAAACACATGGGTTACTCCTTGAGGTCCCAAACCCTTATCCATTTTTTAGGCTTATAAAAAGAATAATTCTTCCTTTTCCCACCGATGTGGTAGATTTGTCCCACACCATATTTCCATGCCTCAAATACCTTACTTCGTGGATCAATATCTCTTTTATTTCTTAAAGAAATTTGACGATCCTTGGTCCTACGGTCATCTACTCACTTAGTAGATTATGCACATGTGAAGAGACAAAGCTTCCAACGTGCAGAACCCTAGTGTTTAGGTCATTAAATATGGGTGGACGCACCCCCCCCACCAAAGGCAAATTCCCAACACAACCAATGTTTTGTGTAGAACCGATCTTTCATGTTATGTTAGACACACTGCATGTTATGTATAACGACATTTCGCTATAGGAACCACAAAATATCAAAACAAACTAATAGAATATTTTCACAATAATTATATGTACATCTCTTATATTAGGTACAATTATATTCTCTTGTGATTATGATTGATTAGTTACCTAGTTTGTAGCAAAATAAATATTTCTGACTTTTTGTAACACTATATATATTGTAAATCATTAATGAAGAAAATCAAGGAAGAATATTTCCTACATGGTATCAGATTCTAGGGAAAGATCCTAAACCCTAAACTTTTCTCTCAATATTGTCCCCCCCCCCTTTTTTTCTTGCTCCCCCGGCCGCCCTTCTCCGTCCGACAACCATGTCTGACTCGACATCTAATTTTCACCCAGCCTTTGATGTATCCAACATCAAATCTCATATCTCCATCACTTTTGAGATGAAAAACGTCCATTATGCGACATAGGTGGAACTCTTTAAAATCCATTGTCGCTCACATCGAGTTATCCATCACATAATTCCATCAGGAAAGAGCAAGAAGAAAGTGCTGAAGACCGATGATGAGAAGGAATTATGATTGACCCCTGATGCAATGATCCTCCAGTGGATCTACGCCACAATCTCGAGTGATTTACTACATATTATTCTTGAGCCTGATTCCATGGCTATGGAAGCTTGGGAACGCTTATGTGACATATTCTAAGATAATAAGAATTTCAGGGCTGTCACACTTGAACATGAATTTTCCACCAATGATATGGTGGATTTTCCCAATGAGTCTGGATATTGTCAACGGCTCAAGGTTTTGTCAGATCAACTCAAGAACGTCAGGGCGCCGGTAACCAACAATTGGCTCGTGTTACAAATGGTTATCGGCCTTACTAACACATATAGTAGAGTAAGTATGCTCATTCGTCAAAGAAATCCTCTTTCGTCATTCTACCAAGCCAGTTCTATGCTCATCTTTGAAGAAACGGTTTTGCTAAGAAGGCAACCACCGTGTCAAATTTTGCCTTGGTTGCCGCTCGTCTAATAAGAATTCATCACAATTTGAAAATTTATGTCAAATCGTGGCTTGAAGGGCCAAACGGCGATAACGGGAGCAAAACCACGGCGGTGGCTGCGATGGTGGCAAAGGCATCGGCAACCGCCGTAGTGGAGGTGGCGGCAGGGGCGGTGGCCAGCAGCAACAACCAGCCCAGTGGCAGCCGCCAGCCCAGTGGGCCAGTGGGCTAGTACCGTGGGCTTGGCAGTGGCCCTAGGTCGTGCCTCCCTGCCCATATCCAGCGGGAAATTAGGCCAAGCCAGCAGCCTAGGCACAGCAGACCAACCAGCATGCCCAGCATTCCATCGCGGGAATCCTTGGGCCACTGCCGAGCTAGTGGCAGCAGGCCCACTCGGTAGTGGTGACCCCAACAGATATTAAGGCAGCGATGCACACTCTTGGGATTACTCCGCCAGATGTAAATTGGTATATGGACACCGATGCAACGTCTCATATGATGTCCTCACAAGGTAATCTCTCGTCCTATTTTAATTTGAGCAATAATCGTGGTATAATTATCAGAAATGGTCATTCAATTTTAATTCGTGGTTATGGTACTATAAACTTGTCTCCCCCGAACCCACCGTTAATTTTGAAAAATGTCCTTCATGCACCTCAATTAATTAAAAACTTGAATTCAGTTAGAAAATTTACCACTGATAATTGAGTTTCTGTTGAATTTGATCCTTTTGGATTTTTCGCGCATCTAATGAGATGTGATAGTCGGGGCGAGCTTTATCCAATCACCACAATCACATATCAAGCTAAATTACCATCCATTTTTGCAGCTTTAGCTCCTTTTTATGGCATGAACGTTTGGGTCATCCGGGAGCACCCGTTTTTGCTTCATTTAAAATAAATCTATTGAGTATACTAGACCTCGTAGTTCTCATGTTTGTCACTCTTGTTCTCTTGAAAAACATGTTAAGTTGCCTTTTGTTGATTCTAAGTCTCGTACTGTTATGCTTTTGATATTATTCATAGTGATATTTGGACATCTCCCGTTTTGAGCTCTTCGGGCAATCAATATTGTTTTCTATTGTTGGATGATTACTCTAATTTTTTGTGGACGTTTCCTTTGTCTAAAAAGTCACAATTTTTTTTCGTATTTCTATCCTTTAGAGCATACATCTGCACTCAATCTGAACGGAATATTAAAAATATTCAGTGTGACAATGGCAGAGAATTGGATAATGGGCCTTTTTGGGATTTTTGCAAAACTAATGATTTGTCGTTTCGTCTCTCGTGTCCACATACATCATTTACGGATTTTCATGTGTTTATGCTATCCTCTATTTCCTTCTACTACCATCAATAAACTTCAACCCCAGTCAATTCCGTGTTTTTTTTTGGGATATCCTTCAAATCATTATGGTTACAAATGTTTTGACTTATCATCTAATAAAATCATCGTAAGTCGTCACGTAATTTTTTATGAAATAAATTTCTCTTTTGCCAAATTACATTATTCTGGGCCTCCTACCTATGAATTTCTTGACGATAGCATACCCTCGTATTTGATCCATAAATTAGCCTCCTAAACAGGCTCAACGTGTCTAGTGTATCGACCTAATTACTAAGCCCCGCGGCTGCTGGCCCAGCTGAGCCTCTACCTGGCAGCCCACTGCCGAGAGGCCAGTGGCGGGCAGTCTGCTAGGTCTCGGCCCACCATCCGGCTCGGGCGGCGCACTATCCCCTGGCCCACTGCCCGACAATCCAGTCACTGCGAGCCTACTACCAATCAATTTGTCACTCTCGTCCGGCCCAACTCCAATTCCGGCCCAACAGCCTTTCACTCGTAGTGAACACGGGATTTTTAAGCCAAACAAAAAATACGGTCTTCACACCCATGTTGCCAAGTCACCGTTGTCCTGTAATCATGTGTCTGCCCTTAATGACATGAATTAGAAAATGGCTATGGATGATGAATTTAATGCTCTTATTAATAATAGGACGTGGGATTTGGTGCCCCGTCCCCCTAATGTTAATGTGATTCGATCTATGTGGATTTTTAGTCATAAAGAAAATTTGATGGTCCATTTGAGAGGCACAAATCCTGTCTTGTAGGTGATGAAAACACTCAACAGGTTGGTGTGGATTGCGATGAGACTTTCAATCCGGTGGTCAAACCGGCAACTATCAGGACGGTCCTCAATCTGGCTCTTTCGAAGGCATGGTCGCTTCATCATCTTGATGTCAAAAATGCCTTCCTGCATGGAGACCTCTATGAAACAATGTACATGTATCAGCCCATGGGGTACATAAACCCTACTTATCCTATTCATGTGTGTCTGCTGAAGAAATCATTAAATGAACTCAAACAAGCTCCTAGGGCCTGGTATAAGAGGTTTGCAGATTACGTTTCACATATTGGATTTTCTAACAGCATGTCTGATTATTCTCTATTCATTTACCGTCAGGGTAATGATATTGCTTACATTCTTTTGTATGTGGATGATATTATCTTAACTGCCTCATCTGATGCCCTTCGCAAGTCTATCATGTTACTGCTTGGCTCTGAGTTTGGAATGAAAGATCTAGGGCTACTGAGTTACTTCTTGGGGATAGTTGTGACACGTCATGCAGGTGGTTTATTTTATCACAAAAGAAGTATGCAACAGAGATTGTTGAACGAGGTGGCATGTCATCGTGTAGGTCGTCTGCTACTCCGGTTGACACTAAATTGAAGTTGAGTGCTTCTTCCAGCAAGCCATATGCCGATCCATCACATTACCACAACTTTGCAGGGGCTTTACAGTATCTCACATTCATGAGACCCGATATCTCTTATGTTGTGCAACAAGTTTGTCTATTCATGCATAACCCGATGGAGGATCACATGCATGCTCTCAAACGCATTGTGCGTTATATTCTGGGTACTATTGATCATGGCTTATATTTATATCCGTCTTCGACAACCACTCTTGTTTTATACACGGATGCTGATTGGGGTGGTTGTCCGGATACCAGACGTGGAGCGTCTGGTTATTATGTATTTCTTGGTGATAATTTGGTCTTTTGGTCCTCAAAATGGCAAGCAACCTTGTCCAGATCCAGTGCCGAAGCAGAATACCGAGGAGTTGCCAATGTGGTGTCTGAATCTTGTTGGCTACGAAACCTTCTTTTAGAGCTCCACTGTCCGATTCCAAAGGCGACATTGATTTATTGTGATAATGTTAGTGCAATTTATCTCTCATGAAATCTGATTCACCACCAACGCACTAAACATATTGAGCTGGATATTCACTTTGTTCGCGAAAAGGTTGCTCGTGGATAAGTACGTATCTTACACGTCCCATCACGTTATCAGATTGTTGACATATTTACAAAAGGTCTTCCGCTAGTTTTATTTTAAGACTTTCGGGACAGTCTCAGCATACGCCGACCTCCCGCTTCAACTGCGGAGGTGTAATAGAATATTTCCATAATAATTAATTGTACATCTCCTATATTAGGTAGAATTATATTTTCTTGTAATTAGTATTGATTAGTTACCTAGTTTGTAGCAAAGTAAATATTTCTGTAACACTATATATATTGTAAATCATTAATGAATAAAATCAAGGAAGAATATTTCCTACACAAACGATATTGTTAAAGAGATATTTGACTGTATAACATAACATGAAAGATCGATTCCACAGAAAACATGGTTGTTATAGTGAAATGTTGTTATAAAGGATGATTGGTTATAGAAACGTCTGACTATATACAAAATACTGACAAAACTATTAACATTACCTATATCACCGGAAGCTGCTTGCCTAGGGCTCATAGCCTCAGTTATGATCTGTGAAAGTGATCTCTCGCCTTCACCAGGTTCAAACTTTTCGACAAAATACTCCTTCACTGAAACACCTTTGTCCCATTTTTGTGTTGGGCTGGTAAGACCACTAGCATTTTGCTCTACATATTCTCCCAACTTATTCACATTACTCTGATCGGCAAATTGACCAGTTTTTGGTGCGTTTTGGATCTCAGATTCTTGGTTATCGGTGTTGGTTAGAGTGAGGTTTGAGATCTTAGAAGCAATCGCGTGTGTTGCATCAGATACTGCAGCATACACTGGTGCAAGTTTCTCTGTTACAGTTTCTGTTATGGTTTTACTTGGGTTATCAGGTAATTTCTCCGTGTTATCGTGTTCAATAACTTGTTCGGGTTCAGTAACCTCATGTTTGATGCTTGTGGGAAGAACATGTTTCTCCGATATCACTGGATCTGCTCGTGGATGTTGTCGTGCAGCCTCTTTCAGTGGCTCAGGTGCCAATTCTGATTCATACACTAAACAAAAAAGCAGGAGCTATAGAAGCAATATAGTAATAGTATATGATTTGAAAACAATATACTGGACCAACTAAATTTAAAGTAAGAAAAAAGGGGGAAATCTAATGTACTTACTCAATAGTGGACTATAAAGATCTATTTTTTCTAATGAAAGGTAGGTTTATGTATAAAATGCACTTGTACCAATAACCAGGAGGAGAGACAGAGCTAGATTTTTGCATTTATGAATTCTGAATTCTAGAAAAGTCAGTTTATTGAATTCTGAATAAATTATTTACATATTAAGTGATCTTTTAACATAATTAGAGGGCATGAGGCAAAGCTACTAGATTATGCCGAATTCGTAAGACTGTAGCTTCGCCTCTAATTAGGAGGTTGTTAACTTTATATGAGAGCTAAATAATGATTGAGTAACGCAAAAGATATTACTTGGAGCGCCAAGATATTCAGGATCTCCATCTTCATCATCATCATCCTCCAAAGTAACACCCCAGGAAGGTGTGTGGTTATCATCATGGACATCATTTTCATGCCGGTTCTTCTTGCCACTTAAAGAGTGTTTGAGTTTCTTTGCCTTTTCTTTCACTTTGGAGATAACTGATTTCTTGCCATGGGTTGGTGTATATTCTTCTTGGTCATAATAAGCTGTTGGAGATGTACTTGTTGACCAATTTCTTGCATTTCCTAATCAAATTCAGTATTAATTAATAATCTACTAAATATAGAAATAACAAAAATTAAAATCAAACCTCAACTTGCTTATGTTCTTTAAATTAACCTTGTAAAAGTTGTTCAAAAGTTGGTAAATTGGACTTGGGAGTACTTTTGGATGTCTGGGAATTTTTGTGTATCGGATCAAGTTGAGCCATTTGTATCTTTTGCTTTCAAAATTTTCTATCGCTCGTCTATTTATCTACCTCTATGTTCGAGTTATTTCACCTTCCTTTGAAATGAGAAGAAAACTTAAGAACTAAATTCAACGAAAGCTAAAGCATGGTTTGCGGGTTCCTCTGGCTGGAAATTAAAAGCCAATTAGTGTAATTTGATGGAAGGTCTTGTTGCTAGATTTACAAATGTCAATAGATTAAGAGGCATAAAACTTAAGAAATTCTTGATCTTAGGACTTGACCTCGTCTTCAGAGCAACTAATTTCCTCTATGATAGCCTCATGTCATGGGACAAGATAATTATGTCCAAACATCAAATTTAGAGGCAAAATGTCATGACAACAAACAGTTTGATAAATTAACTAACTAAACGTTTTAACAAAAAAAGACGTTAGCTAACCACTTTAAATTTTTCCTATAGTTGTTTACCCAAAAAACATCAAATGCATCATAGATTAAGTGGTTTGATTAATGAATCAGTTTAGAAAAACCAATAAACCTGGGTATGTTGTTACTTATTAAAACCAATAGATAAAGTAAGAGACATCCTGCCATTTATCTATTTTATAAAAAAAAGTTACTTGCCGAATACCACTAATCATATATTTAGCATATATCCGTAATTTTACATGGCCCATGAGGCCGCCACGAATACCCTGCTGACATATAAAAATAATAAACTGGAAAGGAGCTATGTAAAATTCTACAACCAGAAGGACCCCACATGGTCATCAAGCATTAATGATAATAGTCTTAGATAAGTGGGGATAATCATACTCCATCTCCTCTTCCGCTTCTCACGTCATCTTATCTACATTCTTATTTCGCCACAGAACCTTCACAGAGGCTACTTCTCCGTAACTTTCACATCGTCAATTGGCACAATCTGGGAAGGATTCCCAACACACATTCTTAACATAGAAACATGAAAAAACCGGATGAACAAACTCTAACTCCAAAGGCAAGTATTTGTCACGACCCAGCCGGAGGGTCATGACGGGCACCCGGACCTTCTTTGCCGAGTACCACTAATCATATATGTAACATCTAACCATAATTAATCATGGGCCCCGAGGGCCGTCACAAAGTACCATGCTGACACATAGAAATGATAAATTGGAAAGGAGCTACAAACTCCGCGATGTTCCTCTTCATGTCGTCCCACCAATACATACCTTGGAGATCATGATACATCTTAGTAGATCCATGGTGAATGGGATATCGTGAGCAATGGACTTCCGTCATAATTTTATCTCGTAATCTCGCTACATTTGGAACACATAAACGACATTGGTGCTTGAGAACCTCATGTTCGTCAATCTCAAAGGTTGTGGTCTTCTTCTGTTGAATGACCTCTCTTATTTTTTCCAAACTGGGGTGCATATTCTTTGAGTTTTATACCATTTTTAATATATAGTAATAATATACAATTACTATTAATTGTTATTACCAGAAACTGTATATATTTCCTTTTTGAAACACAGAAGGTAACTCTTAAATAAAGCAAATTGATTATCCCGCTAAATTTAAATAACAAAATGACTACAATTTAAATGGCAGCATCACAAGTTATTGAATACTGTCAATTTTTGCACGGATTTCCCTTCAAACACATTGGTCTTTAATTTTTGTCTCTTATATTTGTGGTATTTAATTTTTGCTTCTACTACTTATTTAATGAAAGTATCCAGATATGTTTCGAAAGGCATAATTTCTGTAACATTTTTATCTTCGGAATTGAACTTTTCCCTCGTTCGGCATAAATTCTATAGGAATTAAGTTATGCGGCATAAATTTTATAGTATTTTTCGGTTATATTGAGTATTGAAAGTTTTGTCTTGTCCTCCATAATTTGTGTGAATGTGATGATACACATGCCGAAGTTAAACGTAAACTATGTCTTGCGATTTTTAAAATTATGCATTTTTTCAAATTATGTTGAGTGTTGAAAGTTTTGCCTTGTCCGGCATAATTTGTGTAGATGTTATGATACATATGCCGAAGTTAAACATAATCTATGCCTTGCAAAATCTAAATTATACCTCGCCAAAAATAATGAAGGATAAAATTTAAAGATCTCCCAAATTTGGGGGGGGGGAATTAGAGATCGCTCGAAATAGATCATTTGTGCAAATGTAGTCGAACTTTTATATTCGTGTACTATAAGGACCGATGTAAAAGCCTGTCATTATCGTGTTTTGATGGGCCTCGAAATTTCAATTATAATTGGCGGGCCAGGATCCATATTGATTGGATACTTAACAGCCCACCCAGTAGCGTAATCGAGATCCAACCAGAAAATATCATACTCATTACCCTCTTTCAGAGTCGAAAAGCACCACCTCGATTTCTTCACTCTCCATCATCTCCTACAATGACGTCCATCGCTGCTCCTGGCCTCGCAATTTCCGTCAACCGTTCTCACCGCCGCCTTAATTCCACCACCGCTACCTCTGCCACAATCAAATCCAAACTACCTACATTTTCCTCTTCACAAAACCCTAAACCCTCATCCTCAAACCCTAACATTTTTGCCTCAAAACAACTCCACAATGTCATTAAAACCTCAACCGCCATTGTTGTTGGCCTCTACGCGCTCTCCAGAGGTGTATCTCACGTTCTCTTAGGCGGCTCCGGTGGAGGCGCCGGAGGAGTTGGTTCTGGCTCCGGCGGCGGAGGTGGTGGAGATAGTTTCTGGTCGAGGATTTTTTCTCCGGCCGCAATTGCCGGTGAAGAAGAATCTCCTGAATGGGATTCGCATGGATTGCCGGCGAATATTGTGGTACAGCTCAACAAACTAAGCGGGTTTAAGAAGTACAAGGTTTCCGATATCCTTTTCTTTGACCGCCGTCGTAGGTCAACGGTTGGAACGGAGGATTCCTTTTTCGAAATGTTATCCTTAAGGCCAGGTGGTGTTTACACAAAGGCACAGCTCCAAAAAGAGCTTGAAACCCTAGCAACAAGTGGAATGTTCGAGAAGGTTGATCTCGACGCCAAAACAAACCCTGATGGGACAGTTGGTGTTACTATATCGTTCTTGGAGAGCACTTGGCAATCAGCTGATAAGTTTAGGTGTATTAATGTGGGGTTAATGCCACAGTCAAAACCGATAGAAATGGATGCAGATATGACTGAAAAGGAGAAATTAGAGTATTTTAGGAGCCAAGAAAAGGATTATAGGAGGAGGATTGAAAGGTCTAGGCCGTGTTTGTTGCCCGTGTCGGTGCAAAGGGAGATTTTGTTGATGTTGAAGGAACATGGGGCAGTTAGTGCTAGGTTGTTGCAGAAGATCAGGGATAAAGTGCAGCAGTGGTATCATGATAACGGGTATGCGTGTGCCCAAGTAGTGAATTTTGGGAATTTGAATACAAAGGAGGTAGTTTGTGAGGTGGTGGAAGGGGATATTACTCAAATGGTCATTCAGTTTCAGGATAAACTGGGCAATGTATGTGAAGGTAACACTCAGTATCCCGTTGTCAGAAGAGAAATGCCTAAGCAGGTAAGGGAGTATAATAGAATGGACTTCGTTAGAATTTTCTATATACTTGGTGAAAAGGAAAAACAAAACATATATCTTTTTTAAATGCTATGGTATTTGGTTTCCATGTTGCATTTTGGTCAGTATCATTGTATTTATAGGAGAAATGACTGTTTTACTACATGCCAGAGCTGAAAGAGAGTTAGCATGTTATGCTTTTGAATCACTGGCTTTCCTTTATTGGATTGATTTCAATTTGTTTGGTAGATTCATTAATAAGCATGAATTCGATGAATGTGTAATCATAGTTGTTTGTTAAAGTGCTATTTGCTTTCTTCTTTTACTTTTTGACTGAACTTCTGGTAGAGGTTGATGATTTGAGTATTCTGTTGAATCTCATATTTCTTGCTGATCTGTAGCATGTTTAGTGGTCCTGTATCTTTGGTTCTTATTTAGTACTACAGAACTGGACTAAACTGATTTTGATAGTTGCTTTTCAAAATCACTTTAGACATTTCTGCACTTACGTGTAGTATTTTATGTCTATACTTCTATTCTAGTCTTTTTGTGTTGTTATGCACTGAAGTCTGCAATTTGGGATTAACATGGCTGTAATAACATGTGAACTGTAGCTTCGTCAAGGGCAAGTTTTCAACATTGAAGCTGGAAAACAAGCTTTGAGAAATATAAATTCTTTAGCTCTGTTCTCTAATATTGAAGTCAACCCTCGCCCCGATGAAAAGAATGAGGGAGGGATAATTGTTGAAATTAAGCTCAAGGAATTGGAACAGAAGTCAGCTGAAGTCAGTACTGAATGGAGCATTGTCCCAGGACGTGGAGGTCGCCCCACATTGGTACACCATCTAACAGCTGAACTGCATAGTTTTGATATGCATTATCATGTTAGCCTACTGCTAAGTGCATTCCTTTCTGTGTCATGGCATTCAGGCTTCAATTCAACCTGGTGGAACTGTTTCATTTGAGCATCGGAATCTTTACGGGCTCAATCGTTCAGTTCTTGGTTCAGTTACTACCAGTAACTTCCTCAATCCACAGGTGATTGTTCCGTTTTGTGTTACTTGCTGATGCTTTTGGTTGTGTTCTGCCGTCCTTTTTCCAGTGTCTTGCACGTTAGCAATGATCCCTGCCTAATCTGTTTCACAGGATGATCTTGCATTTAAGTTGGAGTACGTTCATCCTTATTTAGATGGTGTTTATAATCCTCGAAACCGTACTCTCCGTGCTAGCTGCTTCAACAGCAGAAAGTTGAGTCCTGTCTTTACTGGGGGTCCTGGAGTAGATGAAGTCCCCCCTATATGGGTTGATCGTGCTGGACTTAAAGCCAACATTACTGAGGTATGCCAAAAGGTCTCCCATTATGAAGTGTTTGTCTGCTTTGTGTAGAACCTTTATTCATAAAATTCAACAACAAAAAAAAGGATCTCTTTAGTGACTTGTTAAGTATAATGGAAATTGTATTAATATTTTTATCGAGTATGGAAGTCTGTATTAATGGGACAGTGGAGAGCTGTCTGTTCTGATTACTAGCTGAATGTTTATACTGTCTGCAACAAAGTAAGGTTGAACATGGATTGATGGAGTTCTACTTGTTTGGGAGTGATAAGATTTCACATAGGTAGTATGCTAATCAGTGTTGTCAAAGGCGAAGCGAGGTACAAATCATGTTGAGCACTTTGCCTCGCTTGGCGGGCGTTCCGCTGTCGCCATCGAGGCTCTAAGGCATACTTTTCCTTGCCAATGAGTGTAATCTTGAAGAGGAGACACTAAAAAGTTGATCTTTCACTTTATCATAAATTGTTTTCAATTTCTTTGTCTATATGTTTGTTATTCATGCTCATAATTATTCATCTTGAACTACATGTACATATAATTTTCTCCATTTGTACCTTCATTAAAGCGCACACTTTATTTGCTCCTTTGCACTCAGGAGCCCGAACGGGAGCGTTTTTTGTGCTTTTCTCCTTCGATAACATTGATACTAATTACCTTATTCAATGCTTTTAACCTTGTGTTTGCTGCAGAATTTCACTCGTCAGAGTAAATTCACTTATGGACTTGTGATGGAAGAAATAACAACACGTGATGAAAGCAGCCACATCTCTGCTCGTGGACAGAGGGTATTGCCAAGTGGTGGAATTAGTGCAGATGGACCTCCCACTACGCTTAGTGAAACTGGAATTGACCGCATGGCATTTTTACAAGCTAACATTACACGTGATAACACCAAGTTCGTAAATGGGACAATAGTTGGTGAGAGGAATGTGTTCCAGGTGAGATTAGCTTCTGCTTTCTTTTGGTCTTCACTCATTGAGTTTCTTCTGCAAATCAAAGTTTAGAGTAGCTTTTAGGTTTTCTTAATAAAAATGACATATCTACTACTGTTCTTATATTGCTTTCATCGGGGAAGTCCTCTCATATGTTCCTCCTGAAGCAAGTACTCAACATGTAATAATTGACTGTCATCCATGCTCATCTCATCTAGATCTCCATCTACCTTTTGGACCTTTGTAGCTACTCTGATAGGTTCTCTCATACATGCCGAAGAGTGTACTAGATATGAATTGCGTCTTGGATCTAATTTCTGTTTACATTTTTCATGGATTCTAATATAGTTGTTTAACATTGGGTTACAGGTCGATCAAGGACTTGGAGTTGGCAGTAAGTTCCCTTTCTTTAACCGCCACCAGCTGACAATGACACGATTTGTCCAGTTAAAGCCAGTAGAAGAAGGTGCTGGTAAGGCTCCACCACCTGTGCTAGTCCTCCATGGCCACTACGGTGGATGTGTTGGAGATCTTCCCAGCTATGATGCTTTCACACTTGGGGGACCTTATTCAGTCAGGGGTTACAATATGGGAGAGATAGGTGCAGCTAGAAATATAGTTGAGGTATGTATGGTTTTTTCTATTAAAGCTATGATGTGTAGTACCTTTTTCCTAGTTTTTCATGAAGTGCTGCTAAGTAATAACCAGATGACTGCTGCTGTAAAACTTATGTCCAATAAACGTCTTTTAACTAATGCAATGCATCCTCCAGTTGGCTGCTGAGCTGCGGATACCTGTTAAAAACACACATGTTTATGCATTTGTGGAACATGGAAATGATCTTGGGACTTCAAAAGACGTCAAAGGAAACCCAACAGAGGTCTATAGAAGGATGGGTCACGGCTCCTCATATGGTGCTGGTGTTAAACTGGGTTTAGTACGAGCAGAATATGCTGTTGACCACAATTCTGGAACTGGGGCAATATTCTTCCGTTTTGGAGAGAGATTCTAGTTTCAGATTCTTTTTTGCAGCTAGTCAGATCTATATAGTTTATAATGAGTTAAGAACTGCACGGTTCTGAGTTTGGCATTCTGTAAACTCCAAAAGTTGTTTGGTAAAAGATCGGCTATGATTATGGTTAGAACCTTCTTGAAAGTGAGTTTTCTCTTGCTTTTATGTTCGTTGTGTAACCAAAAAAATGTAATATAGAAATTTGTTCATCCTTTGTTCCCATATTTTAATTCGTTCCACTGGTGGGGGCTACTTGAAATTGAAATTACTATAATGGCTTCGGTCGTGTCTTCTTAGTATGCTATCCCGGTTTATACATTTTAATGGGGTAAATGCGATTTGTCAGTTTTCTTTTATCATGTTTCCAACCAATTTCCTTTCTTAAATCTAAATATACTTTCAATACCCAGACATATTGAAAATCAATTTCAATATAAGGCTGGATTTGTACAAATCAATTTGTGTAAGATATAGTAAGGAAGTTCTTAGCGAAGGCCTTAAAATCAAACAGACCAGTGTTTCCGTCCCATTAACTGATTTAGCTTAAACCAAAAACATCAGGAAAGCAAGACTATTTATTAATCAGTTAAACCAGAGGCATCCATTACATAAGTTGAGAACTGCCAAGCGTCGCAACTGTGTCGTAACTTGAAGAGCATAATGTGATAATTCACATTTCACAATTGACAATTGGATGCAAATATTAAGCAGAAGACTACCAGATCTTTACAGAAAAACGAAACATCTGATGAACGTATATCTAGATACATATAGAAGCTGATTTATTACCCTCCGTAGTGAAGGACAAAGAAATGTTCACTTGTTCTTTTGTTCTTCTGTCTTCTACATGTACATGGTTCGCGCAGTAACTGAATTACCTAGGTCCCATTTTGGTTGACGGTTTAAATACGTATTACCTATTTTTTACAAGGTCCAACTGACTAAAAAAGAAGGGAACGGACTTGAGCAAGGGGTTCTTAATCTGCTTATATGTATGCAGTATGATCCAAAACAAATTGTCACATGTCCGTATTATTCACTATTAAGAGTTGCACCAGCTTAATAGACAGCATACAGCTTCACCAGCCTTTACCAGTGGAAGCAGTCATGTTAAAGGAAGGGTTCCCCTTGCCCCCAGGACTTCGGCCTAGTGGTAAGAGCGGAGTGCATGATGTGTGGATTAGGCGCATGTCACGAGTTCGAACCTTGATCGTATTTAAGTGGAGAAGGGTAGAAAGGCGGGCCCATTATCCTTTTTTTATAACTTTATCAAAAAAGGAAGGAGCTCCTCTTTTTTACCAAGATCTTCACCTGTAAATTCCATACTCCAAGAATTCTGATTTTTTGTCAACAATAGCGTAGAGGAAGCATCATCTTAAGATAAAACCTAAATGCTAACTGTTCAAGCAAACTGTGTGCAATGATTAAACTTTGGTTTAAGGGAAAAATGTTGAGAGCAACTGATTTCACTAATTCTTCAAAGAATAACCAAGTAAATACAACAAGAGCTGCAGAAATTCATTAAAGTTCAAACTCTTGAATACACAAAGATAAAGAGTATTTAAAAGGGGAAGGATCAAAATGTGGAAGAACAGAATCTTATATCAGCAGGATAGGACTGCTGAATTTTACCTACTCAGTATTGTTTGAGAGAGGAAACAGTACAAACCAGACACATTCCTAAAAAATGGTTCATACAAGCAAAGATACACATAACCTATATGGGGAAAGGCATCAATCGTAATAGAGGGCTTCACACAGGACAAAATGATGCACATAAAAGTCATTAATAGTTCTCACAGATTAATCCCATATGATTTAGTCCCAAAGATTGATGTATCATGTTCATATTAGAGAAACCGGGGTAGCAAATAATCTTGATGGATTAAGAAACTATATGACAGAATCACTCAAATAATATGTAACAACATGAAGTTATTCGGGTTATTGCTGAATCTGAAGCAAGCACAAATCTTAGGAGACAAAAAAATTGTTTTCAAAATATGGAGCAAATCATTAATTTCTTATAGGGGAGAAGAAGAAGAATGTAGGCCCATAAAGTAGGGAGAGATCAGAGAAGGATGAAGATTCAAATACCCAATTCTGCTAACAACGTATTAGGTCTATTACTGAGTTTGGATCATTGCGGAAAAAAGAAGGTTAAGACGCCCATTACTAATACACATTAAGCCATTAATCATTCGAAGAACAGGTTGATGTTATATTAACAATTTGCTGCAGCTGGACTAACTTGAGCCGAGAGTCTATCGGGAACAACCTCTCTACCTTGTGAGGTAGGGATAAGGTCTGCGTACACATCACCCTCCCCAGACCCACTTGTGGGATTACACTGGGTATGTTGTTGATGCAGCTGGACTAGACATATTTGAGGAAAAAGATCATCAAAAATGCATCACAAGGATAGATCGAACCAAGTGCCTTTCAGCTGTCAATCTCAAATTTGTCCCAGATCTTACCAGAGAACACCTCATGATATTTGCCACGATTGAATGACATCTGGCAGGTCTGCACTACAAATTAAGTTACATTATGAGCTGTTCTGATGCTAAATGTTCAATAAGACATAAGTATGTATTTAGGCATGCCATCAAATTTTCCAGCATGCATAGAATGCTGATTCTGGTATTTGACAGCATCTTTGTTCATCAGAAATACAAGAAAAAGGTTTAACATGAATAGAAGAAACTCTCCTATTTACTAAGTTGTTCGTCCATCTTGTTCTGCATCAATTCGAAAGAATGATAAAGAAGTTACATACTAATATTAACTTTTTACAGCTGCAAATCAGGCATATTCACCAACATGATCTGTACCGCGCAATGATATCTTTTTAATGGCAATAATCTCTCACGATGTTTTGAATGAGACGACTTTTGTCAGTCTAACTTCCAGATAAAATGGTCAATGTCCCAAACCCTCTTCAGAAGTAGTCTACTTCTAGTCCTAAAGCCCAAAATTGAAATCTGCAAGCTATTGTATTCTTAAAACCCAAAAACAAAATCTGCAAGCAATCTTAATTAAAAAATTCAGCTTTATTAAGTTTAACAACCGAATACACTTATAAAAAAAGGTGAGCAATACACAAGATCTGTGGACTATGAATAAAGGGGCAATCCTATGTGGCTTTCCCTCATTTCTAGAAAAATCATGGGCTTATACCCAAGTTGTATATGAACAGAGTGCCTGAACACAAACAAAGAAAAAGTGAATTACATATAAATTCTATGAGTTCTGTTATAGTTAGAAGATCTTTCGAGATGGGAACAATCAGAAACAAAGAGCCAACGGAATGCTGGGGAAAGGTCTAATATTTGTCAGGAGTCCTTTTAGACTGGCTTGAAACTTGTGTTCCAACATAAAGTGTGGGATTTAGAAGCCTTTTAGTTTTAGAGAGCTTCTAATTTGCTTTAAAAGATAAATGATCCAGTATTCGAATTATATGGGCAACATAACTAGTTCGGGATTTAGGTATAGTTGATTCTTTGATTGCCAAATTGATTGATGCAAATTTATTTTCTTAGGGGGGAGGGGTTGGAGTCCTAGTTGCAAACCGCCTAGTCAGACTTTTGATGAATTGAAATCAATACCCAGTCCTCTACAAGCAATTATAGATAATTGAGTTTGGAAATCTACCATAAACATCAATTAACTTTTTTTCTCAAAATGCTCCAATAAACACTATAGCACGTAGCAGGTCGTATAATTAAAGGATCTTACCTCAGCTTCTAGAGCTACTTATCATTAGAAGCAACAGGATGATAGTAACCAAAATTATTTCCAGACCATTCCCGCTGTTGCACCATATTATACTGATGATGATACCCAATTGGCGGTCCACCCCCGTACCCATCTGGCATGCCTACATGTCCTCCGTTTGCCATTCCAATCATCGGCATCGGCACCATTTGTGGTTGGTACGGCATCGGAGTTGGCATTGCTATGTGGCCATTAGTATTACGCAGGTGAACACTCTCACTAGACTCGCGCAAACTTTGTGGAGCCGGCGTGGAAGTGAACAAATGATCAGACGAATAAGGCCCCTCACTTGACTGCCCCTGCATTCTCTTTGTATACAATCTGTACTTCTGTAAATGACTTGCTACGTTTTCTCGAGTCAATCCTTCCACATTCATAAGCTGCATAATTGTCTTTGGCACAGCGTTTTTGATACCTTGTTGGAGAAAAAATGCATTTTAATATCAAAATAATAATAATTAATTTGCATGAGTTAGTGGTGAAAATGGGCATTATTTCTTAGTGCAACTTATGTAACCACTATGACATGTTTCACCACTAATTACCCCAGTAAGATTCCATATTCTATCGCACTTAATATCACACTACTCTCTAATTTACTCTACTGAAGAATTCGAGACCAATAAATAAAGTCATGAGTTGTGCAATTAGAATTATTATATTGTGTATGAGTCTATGAGAAGTGTGGGAAAATATTGTAGCGTGCGTGAGAAGTGTGAGGTTGGAGCAGTGGAGGGAGTTGAGAAAAAGAAAAATATTTTAAATCACCATGTATTACTTTGGAAGATTCTACCCAATGGACTTTAATTTTCTTAAAGAAAGCGAGTCCGCGCCTCAACTTCTAGACCAAAGATGGTCTAGCTCAATCAAAAAGGAATAGATTCTATGAGTTGTGATTCAGTTTATTTCATGATGACCGGGGTGGCTCTCTTTGCCCTTTCACATAACAACAAGACAAGAGAAAGTTCCAATCTAAACTTCCTCCTTCGCCTTCACTTAGTAGCGCTACTCTTGAAATTTAGAATATTGTTTATTGATATCTCAATTGGTCAAATTAAAAAATGGAAAAAAAGATAAAAACTAAATAAACGAATTATTCATCCAAATTTCAGTTTGAAACTCAGGTAACTAACCTATTTTCTTTAGCCTGAATATCTATTTAAGTAATTTATTGTATTTTCAACATCATACCCAAGTGCGCCACCACTTCAATAAAACGTTTGTGTAACTGCGGTGTCCAAACAAGTCTGGGCCGCTTGTTAAGAGTCTTAGCCGATGTATCATCTGCACAATTCTCGTTACACAGAGCAGAATCAGCATCTTCAGTACCTCCGGATTCAACTCTCCGGAGCTTCCTCGGGTCGGATCCTTCTCTCGTCAGATCCGTTTCATATTTTTCAGTAAAAGTCTCTTCTCTATTCCTCTCCTCGCCAAACGGCTTGAAGTTAAAGTTATTCATTGAAGCAATATCCTGTGAGTGCCATCTCTGAAGAGAAGAAAACATATTCTGCGAAGCACGATTTACATCGGTCATCGTCTTTGAAGATTCCGGCGAGATTCTGAACGCAGAAGCGAGTTCCGCCGGAATTAACTGCAGATTCAACGGCGTTAGATCATCGGCGCCGGGAAGTCCGACCTCCCATAGAACCCTGTCATCGTTTACTTCTTCACACATGGTAGTTCGACTGGAAAATAAACACACCTAAGGTTATATTAAATCTTCAAATGGAGAAGTCACCGATTTGTTGAATGGAAGAAACAACAACATACAGCGGTACCGCTCGGGAAAAGCAGAGCAAAAACAAACAGTCAACCCGATCAAAAATTTAAAAAATAATTAAAATTAAAAAATGTAAAGCAGTATAAAAATATGACAATAAACGCAAATAAGTCATAATAGCGCATCCGAAAAGAAAAATAAAAGAAGAAAGAAGAAGCATTAACTAATACAGATAAATGAGAACGCATATCAATAGAAATAAAATTACAGAAGGCTATAAAGAAATATTACGCTTATTCTTATGATATGTTAAACGGACCTACGGTAATAACACTACAACTACCTATTTGTAGGCGTAAGTAGGACTATGCTCGACTACCTACTACACTTTTACCTTAATATGTGTTCTCTACAACCCCTTATCTAAGGTCATGTTCTCAGTAAGTTACACCTGCTCCATATTCCGTCCTAATTACCTCTTCTCAATATTTCTTCGGCCTACCTCTACCCTTTCTGAACTCATTCATAGCCAATCTCTCACACCTCCGCACTGGGGCAATTTATGTGTCTCCTCCGCACATATCCAAACCATCTCAACCTCATTTCATGCATCTTATCCTCCACCGAGGTCATCCCACTCTGCCCCGAATATCATCATTTCTAATCCTATCCCTCATTGTATGCCCACACATCCATCTCAACATCCTCATCTCCGCCACTCTCATCCTTTGGGTGTGCGACGTCTTGACTGACCAACACTCCACCTCATACAACATAATCGGTCTAACCCCGCCCTATAAAAGTTGTCTTTCAATTTTTGTGGCACCTTTTTATCGCACAAGACTCCAGATTCAAGCCTCTATTTCATTCACCCTGCCTGCCCCAATACGATGTGTGACATCGTCATCGATCTCTCCATTCTCTTGGATAATCGACCCAAGGTACTTGAAGCTTCCTTTCTTCGGAATGACATGAGTCTTAAGCCTCACCTCCACGCCTGTCACGATCACTCCCGTTGCTGAACTTGCACTCCAAGTATTATGTCTTGGTCCTACTCAGCCCTTTAGACTCAAGAGTTGTCTCCAAACCTCCAGCTTAGCGTTCACCCCGCTGCGAGTCTCATCAATCAGGACTATGTCATATGCAAATAGCATACACCATGGCACGTCCCCTTGGATTCGTTGAGTCAGTCCATCCATCACCAAGGCAAATAAGAAAGGGCTAAGAGCAGATCCCTGGTGCAGCCTTATAGTCACATGAAAGTGCTCCGAGTCTCCTCCCATTGTCCGTACCCTAGTCTTGACTCCATCATACATATTCTTGATCGCCCTAGTGTACGTCACATGTACACATTTAGCCTCCAAATATCTCCAGAGAACCTCTCTAGGGACTTTATCGTATGACTTCTCGAGGTCGATGAAAACCATATGTAAGTCTCTCTTTCTCTGTCTATACAACTCCACTAACCTTCTAATAAGATGAATGACTTCTACTCAACCGAAGAAAATGGAAATAAATATGGGATTGCGATTGCCAGCGTGGATACCTTTATCAGATAGTTTTGATCGGTTTTCTTTTTAAAAGTCATAAAATGCCCATGCACTACAGAAAATACAATAATTACGCCCTTTCATTTATCTTTCTTTTTGTACAAAACGGCATTTACCGTGACGTGAATTAAGTGAAGCAGATATGCTTTTAAAAATATGTATATTATTTATTTGCTTTTTGACACAAAAATACACTTACTACTGTTAACTTATTGGAATAAATATGTTGTTGAACTAATAGTGTAAATAAATATTTATGCCCTATGTTTGTTTTTTGACTAAAAATAGCTTTATCACATCACATTAACATAAATTAGTACTTTTAAGTTTGAAAAAAGATAATCTCAATAACAATAAAACTCGTTTGGGGAATTAAAAGAAAATAATACTTTTACTAATAGTAGTAATATATAACATAATTAGTGAATTAAATGTAACAACATGAAGTTCTTCCAATTATTACAGCATTTAAAGCAAGCACAAACAGTCATAAAATCTGTAAAAAGAAAATGAAGCAATAATTGAAGAGCAATTCGTATCATGGCACAAAGATGCTAATTGTGTTACATTGTTACTAAAACAATTATTTAAATAAATAATTGGTATGTAGAAACTTTCTCTGTTAGCGTCACGGTGCTCGTAGCTACAAGGTACGATAAATATTAAAGTTACTTACCGCACCTATAATTATCCAAAATCAAACTTCTTATTTATTTACATCCATGTTGACAATGCACCCATTTCCCTTAAAATAACTACAAGTTGGCCAAATACTTACAATTTCTATGTTTAAAAACTGTAATGACGATTGACGAAGCTTGTGAGTAGGTAGTGGGTTGTCCAACCAATCACCATCCTGCTTTCAATATTTTTAATTTTTTACCTCCATTTTTGTGAATCGATGAAGAGAAAGCTCTAAACCTAAACTCCGGAAAAAGGTCCAAGCCTTCAAAATAATACTAATTTTACCCTCCTAAACTAAAATTACTTGGTGCCGTATATAATATTGAAACTAAAGGTTGGCCAATGGGTCGGGTCGGCCCGGTCCTGCCCCGACCCGATCCCCTAAAAAAACGATGTCAGGATACGAAATCGGGATGGAACCTAGACTCGTCCCGCCTAGGCCCGTTCCGACCCGAACCCCGACTCCCTCTTTGCAAAAATAATTGTTGCACAACGGTCAATTTATATTTTGGCGGTTGTGCAACGACCATTTTTGCTCCCCCCATAAACCCCCTTACCCCTTTAATATTTATTTTAACCCCTAAGTTACTATATTTACACTTTAAACCTAATTTTTCAACTATAAATACCTCATGTTTTCTTCATTTTATCTCACAAATCTTCCTACAATCTCTCTAATCTCTCAACTCAATTTATCTCTCTCTACAAGTCTACAATTACATCGCCTACTAAATATTTTTTTTATTTGCTCATTTGTATAATTGTATCAAAGTTAAAAAAATTGGGACTGAAGTTGGCAACTAGCTTGAGGATCATCTATCGAGCAGAGTTTCAATTTTCAACCTCGATTACAAGTCGATGTTACGTTGGTGTTTGGTACCTTCGTTCCTTCTTTAAATTATTATTGTTACTTTATTTTAATTATCGCACTTAACTTCATTATCTTTAATTATTTATTAGCATAACTAAAATGGAAGGATTAAAAGGTATGTTTAAGGGTAAGGGTAAGGGTGCTTCTTCTAGTAGGGGTAACAAGGGCAGGGATACTTTTTCTAGTCATCCTATTCCTAGACATGATGATTTGATTGATTACACTCATATAGATGAAAATAAATTTTTTAATGATATACCATTAGATGATGAGATATAACCTGCAACTGAACCAGACTTTAATTTAGAAGATAATTGACTATGGATACATGACCCTTTAGACTTGATATTAATGAACCAAAGATGTACAACCTTGTTCAGTTCTTTCAACAATTTCTTATCTTCTATTAGCTGGTAGAGATTCCACATATCGAGGATGACACACCTACTAATCTAGATGACACACCCACTAGTGCACCTCAAACTGAAACTGGAACGCTTCTCATATTCCCCCCTAGTATGAGATAAGGCCCCATACAACGAAAATTAAAATCTGTTGCATAAGATTTTTTTGATAGAGACCAAGAGAATCAAGTAGTTAGATGAAGAATTTGTAAAAATGTTTATAAATATAAAATGGGGAAAGGACAGGATGAGACATGAGGTTTATTGAGACATGTACAAAGCTTTCACAAAGCTAGGTAGGATGAATACGAGGCTACAAAGTAACCCGATGACTGGAAAATTGTATGTCATAAATACGATAA
Organism: Anisodus tanguticus; assembly: GCA_034509755.1. NCBI lineage: Eukaryota > Viridiplantae > Streptophyta > Magnoliopsida > Solanales > Solanaceae > Anisodus > Anisodus tanguticus. The sequence goes on from CM067545.1 coordinate 21,805,196, forward strand.
ACATATAAATAGGGAAGCAATAGCAAAATTAGTTGCAATTGAGGATTTGCTTTTTTCATTTTTTTTATGTCCTGATTTTATTCATTACATAAGATATATTCAACAAGTTTGCGATTATTATGGTATAACTGACAAAATAATGATTGTTACGTTAGATAATGCTTCTTCTAATAATTATGTTGTGAGACTTTAAAAAAATCTATTAACTTCATCTTTTCCTAGTCATTTTCATATAAAATGTGTGTGTCGTATTTATAACTTAATTGTAAACGATGGTCTATCACTTTTTGAAGACATTCTTAATAAAGTTCAATTTGCTATAAACTTTATTTTTAGAAGTAATAGAATACAAAGAAAAAAATATAAAAAAACTTGTCATGATTGTTGATTACCTTTTAGAAAAATTCCTGAAGAAGTAGCGACTATGTGGAATTCTTTATATGAACAACTAATTGTTCCTTACGATTATAGAAGACATTTAACCCCCATACTCGAAATTCAACTGATATGCTTATAGATAATGATTGGGAATTTCAGAACTTATTGGATTTTTAGAGAAATTTTTTCAAGCAACTAAAGAATTTTCTGATATATATTATCCTACTATTTCAACTATATTTTTTTATATAACTCTAGTATTTTTGTTACTTAATGAATATATGAAATACTCATCTTATAAGACACATATTAAACAAATATTTATCAAATTAATTTCTTTTCTATTCCCACTATTTATATTATTAGTGTTATATTAAATCCGATTATTAAAATAGACGGTTGTAAATCACTTATTGAAACTATTTATAATTGTATAATAGTACTTCCACCTCCAACTCCAAAAAACACAAATAAACGACCACCTAAAAACCAACTAAAGAAGACGTTTTGTCTAGCATATACGATGAATGCAACATTAACAAGAAAGTGCTAGCAACCAAACGACTTCTATACCATCATCTTCTTCTACAATACAACCTTATAAAAAACATGTTTCTGCGGCTAGTATTGAAAGCTTTAGAAATAGAATGTTTAGTGGTTCCACTACTAATCAAGTTAGCGAGTTTGGTGTTTTTGTTTTGCAGGGTGTTGTATCGTACCAAGTAGTTCTCAATGAAGAAGGACGTGAAGACTTGCTTAAATACTGGAGGGACAATGAGAAGACATTTTTGACACTAGCAAAGATGGCCCGAGATGTGTTAAACATTCAAGCGTCATCAACAGCGTCTGAAAGCGCTTTTTCTGCCGGAAGATTTCAAATAGGAGAGCAGTGCACAAACACTCATTAGCGGGAGATAGCTTTGAGATTGCAGTTTTATTCAGAGATTAAATACGAGCGAAGCGTAGAAGGTGCAGTCAACCGGAGATCAACGAAGAAGACGATGAAAACTACAACAAAATCTTGTCCGACGGAGGTGGAAGCGACGTCGATCAATTTGACCAATAAATTTCAATTCCAACCGAAGAACCAACACATTGTGAAAATATTAGAAAAGATACTTATAAAAATGTGATTTTTGTAACTGCAATTTTACTATGTGACTTACAACTTTTAACACCACAAAGTTTCAATTTTGAAATTATATTACAAAAAAACCATATTTCTATTAAATAATATAAAAGACACAAAAACAATCTTGGATGTTTTTATTACACTATCTTGTTCAATTATTGAAGTGTTTATATATATTATTTTTAAAAATTAAGTGCCAAAAAAAAGGAAATCCCGATCCCGCCGCGACCCCACCAAAACTGATCCCCTTTTCCGTCAAGATGAGGGACAGGACGGGACGAAACGTTGGCCAATCCCGCCAGAAGACCGGTCCCGACCTCCCCCAGTCCCGCCGGGACCCACCCCGCCCCGAACCTGCCCTGTTGGACACCCCTAAATTTGAAACTGATTTAATATCACAACTCATTTAAAACCTAAACCAATTATTTTAGAGTAAATCAGTATAAGGACTGCCATAATATGCGTACCGCCCCATTCTGGAGTAAAAAGGCATAGTGAAAGAAGCAAAGATATACCTCAAATTTTCTACTATATGACATTACTAGATTGGCGAAACAAGAGAAAAAGTTTAGAAAGCAGTAAGATATTTTTTATGAGGCCCACCTTACTGGTTTAATTCGTCATATTTATGGGGGTTTTATACGGTCAATTTGTGGAGTATCTAAAATCATAAAGATATAGACGAGACCTTTACTGAATGCTCCCATCTATCAAGCCTAGCCCTTTATCTTAATAGATTAGAGTAACTTACTACCTAATATAATACGTAGGGTTTATGAGTTAATCCTATACTAATGCTCACATTAATTAATTAAAAGTGCATATATCCAAACTCATACTGTATGAATCAGTTAACAAATACTTAAGATTTTCTTATGAAGTATGAATTGGTCCATTTTTATCAAAGATAAAACTATACCCATCTCCTCTGCTTTTCAGATATCATCATTTCTATCAATTGTCTCCCCTGTTTCACAATTTTCTTCCACAAGTTCATCTTAAACAGACAATCAACTACGCCTCAATCCCAAACATATCATAAGTTCGCCTTATAATCACCAATTACTACTTTCTCACAAACAATCTACTGTTTTATCTATATTCCACTTTTAGCTGACTATACCAAGTTTAATCTAAATGCCACCAGACAGTGCCTTATCATCTATACGATCAAAAAGGACAAGCAGATATAATCAGAATCTAACAGCACCAAAGTTTAGAAGGAAAGCAAACATGAATAAGGGAATGAGACATACTTGCCCATGATAGAAAATTGTCAATACCATACATAAAAATTCTGGCTTCACCTAAAACATCAACTCTCCACATGGCGACATTTTGTACAGTCACGTTGATATATAAAACTACCTCACCTTTTTATCATTTATACACCGTTTAAGAGACTTGATTTCCTCAGCGTGGCTATCAGGAATATTTGACATCCGAGCCTCAGCATAACCTGATCCTATGTATAAACGTCGAACTACACAATATACAGTTCTCTAATACAAGCAGCAACTTTATTTGCAATCAGCCCATACTGCCCTCAAAGAGAGTTATAGAGCTAGAGCACAAGATAGGGAGAAAATAAAGGAAGAGAGGTAGCTCAAACTAGCCTCGGTCAGCTATACAACTGTTTTCCTATAAGCTAAGCAAGATTTGGAGACTGAGCAGCAATTCTTCGTTCTGCAACATTAGGAAAAGCAAATCATTAAGTATTATAATAACAACTAGATAGCAATGTTGCAGTCAAATGCAAGCAGAAGATCTGCTTACCTCCAGCTGCAACTAGTTTCTCAACACGAGCAACAATGTGCTTTCCATAAGTGTATTTCTTTAGAGCATTCAAGTGAACCTTTATTCTCGAAAGGATCAGCTCACGTTGCTGATCACTACACGTTTCCAAAACTTTCTGTACAACATAATTTGCAAACTGATCCTTCATCATTGCCTGGTAAAAAAGGAAGAAAAATGAGAAATAACACAAATTGAAAAATAAAACGACATCCACATTAAGACATAGTCAATCAGTAACATGAGATGCAATAGCAACGCTTGCAGACATGAAGAGTGAGGCCTAAATTTAGTATAATGAACCGATGAACAAAAACAAATCGGAACAAGAAGAAAAGGAGGAAAATGCGGACTTGAAAAGTAAAGCCATTAAATGATTAATGTAAGGAAGTGATGCATTTGTTAATCCAAGAAAAAGTGATAATACTTCAGATGCCATAGATAGGCATGCAAGCCAATGAGATTTTGAAAGATATCATGGAGAAGGAGTTGATAAATAACTTCCCTTAACAATTAAGGTAAACCATGTTTGGCTAAGAGTTACAGGACATCAAAAAGTATTTCACTTCTTTTAAGCCAAGAAGCTAACCGCTTACTTCATGCAGAATTTTTACAATCACCTGGAACAATGGAAAGTGGATCTAGAATGGCTATGTGAAGTACAACCAGAAGATGACAAAATGATTTGGATACCTCACAGTGAAGGCATAATTACTGTAAAGTCTTGCTACAAAGTCTATAATCTACAGTGTGGACTTCGAAACAATAATTAGTCATGGATTCAATTTTTTTTGAAAACACAAGCATATTACAAAATGGAATGCTTCTTATGTTTGGTGACAAAAGAGAATTGTTTAACATAGGAGAGCTTCAAAAAAAGAGGTTTCCGGTTGAGCAGTTGGTGCGCCACTTATGTGGAAATAATTCTAGTAATATTAGGTTATTAGCCACCTCTTTACTCACAGTAAGGTGATTACCTCGCTATGGCTTATTTTTTCTTCAGGCATTCGGCAGGTGATGTCCAAAACCACAACTCAGTCGCAATATTGGCACAAAAAGAGAAGGAAAAAGGGAAAATAGTTTGGTGGGACACTATTCCAGCTTCCATTTGGAGGACAGTGTGAAAAGGAAGGAGCGCATGATGTTTTGAAGACAAAATTAACTCCATATAACAGATCAAGTTTAATTGCACACGTTTGTTTCCGGTTGTGTAAAGAGGAACTTGAAAATGAAACCGAATCTATACTTACCCTCTTAGAATCCCTACAAGATTATATTGGGACTATTCTTTTGGTTTTTGCTCACTTGTAGTTCTGGCACTTTTTTAGTCTTACCCTCCCAGACCCCACTTGTGGGATTATACCGGGTATGTTGTTGTTGTATATAATACATTTACCTTTCTCATAAAAGAACGATGAATGGCCTTATCTTAAAGTACTTCCTGCCCTTGGAAAAGAAAATTCGACACAGAATATATTCACCAACTTCAAGCTTTTACAGAAATGAGTAGCTATCAAAAAAGTCCATTCTGATACCTCTGTACCCCAATTCAGAAAGTCAAAAAGCTTCTGGCCACTGTTCAATTCCGAGACTTCCCCAAGGACCAGTTAAGAGGAAAATGACAGAATAGTGCAACGTAGTTTTTGTGAGCTCCTTGTATATAACAAATTTTCGGCCTCTTCTCAAACATAATATTTTGATCTAAGATTCCAATTCTTCCATATCCTATTATTCTAAAAAAATATTTAGATATCCTATCAGGCTCTCCAATCTAATTTAAGGTTACATCAGTAGACAATACATTAAATACTAAGGTATGGTAGAGCTAAGACAATTATGAGACCTACCTAATGCTAGATATTGAGGTGCATACATAGATCAATATAAACACTATGAGCTGTCTCATAATAAAACCAGTTGTTGCTAGTACCTTATTCCATTACCAGAGCTCTGCTTCTCAATAAGTACACGGGAGCTAAATCATCAGCAGTACGAATTAACAGGTTGTTACAAGAATGCTACCGCAATAAGGGACCATTTCAAAGACCGTATAATTATCAGTTTATCACGGCTTCCACGTTTCTCCAGGTATGTACATCCTATACTGTTAAGTCCCAAAATATCCTGGACCACCCTAAGGGCCCAGTAAAAAGATGTTATTCATGGATATTGTTGTTTTTGACCAGATACAAGCGTTAAAAATTACAAAAAGAAAAAATAGAAAACTATTGTATCCAAGGGTTGGAAGTTTTATACCCCATTCCCAAACTCTGATGAGGAAATCTCAACTTTTACATAGATTCCAAGCCAAACAAATGAGAGTCGGTTCAAAGTTTAGAGAGGACCTAATAGTCATAAACAGCAATATTATGCTTATAAGTTATAACTAAGACTAGAAATAAAATAAAGCTTAGACAAACCTGAAGAGGTTCATTTTCATCAGTCGTGCCAAGCATCTCGTCCACCAGAAGCTGCCTTTCGCTGGCACCGCCAAAAGCTAAACACTTCTCAACAACATTAGAGGCAAACTTCTGCTGGCTCATTTGCACAATCTTCCCAGCTAGTTCCTTAATAATAGCAGAGCGCTCGTGTGGCTTCCCATGCTCCAGTACATGCTGCCAGTGTTGCATTTAAAATGAAAAACATGGGGAGAGGGGGGGGGGGGCGTATCTCAGCAATGGATGAGAAAAGTTCTTCAAAGAAACATATTTGCTAAAGAACATAGCATGGTTAGGTTCCAAAAATTAAAATGAACAAAGAGAGCTTTTTTCCCTCACTAAGCAAGCCTATAACAAGTCTTTTTTGCTAGAAAGAAAATTAACAAAGAGAAGCAAGAAACGAAGGTTAGTGATGTGTGAAAGATGGATTGACAATAACTTTGATCTAAGATCCATATTTGCCTTCAAAAAGAAGCTAGGGAAATGTCCAAGGTAGTTATGGCTTCCGCACCCTCCCGACATTGCTATATTCGGATTTTGAGAACGTGCATTATTAGTCCTTTTTGGCCTTTATTGATGAGACAACATTTTCTCATACAATAAAAGACATTCATTGGACAATCGAATCAATCAAAATGCGCAATACCCAGATCTAGAACAAGTGACTCCTTGTGCCATTTCCACATAGAGTTTATGAAACGAATGCACTGTGTGAATTGTTCGATAATATATAGTCAAGGAAATGAAAAGGAGAGCAGGATACATCATGATAAAGAAAATTACATTTTTTGAGTAGCATGATACAGGAAATCACCAACACCGAGGGAAAAAAATAGAATATCTACTGCCGAGTAGGGAGATTTAGAGCAAAGCATGCAGGTTATTTTAGGAAAGTACATACCTGAATAACATAATTACCATATTGATCTTGTGCCAACGTGCTAACAGATCCCAGAATTTCTTCCATCACTTTACTTTGAGTAATTGGATCACTGCAGTGTTCCAATACTCTCTGCCAGATGAAGAAAATTCTTCAAAATAAACCTCAAATGACAGATGAATAGCTACTTCACACATTACTCATCTACCTGAATTACACGACAACCATATGGATGGGTGGAGAGATTCACAACTTGACCAAAAAATGTAGTGACAATAAATTGAATGTGTTCTTCTGGTACACACTCAATACACTTCTGGACGACATGATTCCCATTCTGATCTCGAACACAACGCATGACATGGCCATCGAGCTCCTCAACCATTTTAATCTTCTGGCCCACATCGACCACTTCTATCGCCTGCAAGTGAACCAAAATTTTGTTTTAGCAAAGGTTTGGACTCACAGTCAGATACTTGGAAAGCAGCTCATAATCAGCCACATAGCTAGAACTCTTTAATACATAAGAAGCCATATATCACACCTGAATCTCCAGAACCTATATAACATTATTGCTTAGATTAAATTTCTTTTGGACTGTTTTTTCCATATTGGGATAAATATCTTTTAAACAAAAGATACAATGGAAACAAGTCTGCATAAGCATATTATAATTCAGTTCTGTCAACCTTCTGTATCACGCGGCAACCATACATCTGAAGGCTCAGTGTTAACACATGGCTAAAGAGCTTGCTAGCCAATTCTCTTCTCTGAGATGCCATTCCATGTTCAAAAAACTGAAAAGGAAGATTCAGAGTCAGTTAAGCAAAACATTCTAGAGGGCAAAAGACAGTGGATCACCATCCACCTCCCACTCCACAATAAAACAAAAAGTTACACATACCTTCTGGATTACATAATTACCAAAAACGTCAGTCATTAAAGTAAGAGCTTGGGGAATAATTTCCTGGAAAACCATGTTTTTCTCCTCAGGGGTGGCAGTTTCCAGTTTTTGTTGGATGAACCGGCTACCATACTGATCCGCGCTGATTGTAGATGATATAGAGTTTCAGAATCAATTCTGGTTAACTTATTAATAACGAGGCCATATTCTACTTTCAAGACAAAGAATCGCACGACAAAATGCACTACATACCTGAACTCGACAACATGACCAGCAATTTCTGAAAGCTCAAAACACCTGGTCTTATTACTCTTGAACTCTTCCAATAGAGAGGAAGCAAAGTTGTTTTCCATGTTATCCAAGTTCCATGGAGTTATGTTTCTCATTGCACCAGGGAACCTCATATTATAATCACTGTGCCTCATTGGACTACCAGGACCGACTGGAGAGTTTGGAACGACAGGACTTGCCAAGGGACTTCCAGGATATGATAAACCGACTCCAAATGCAGGATTACCATAATAGCCATGATGACTTGAACCACTAGTTTTACTGCTGAGTGGAACACCATATTGTGACTTCGGAGATAGTGCATTACCAAGATAAGTTTTCTGAAGCAAGTCCACATAGGAATTGCCCATGTAATTCCTATCCATGGAAGGATCATTAAGTGCGGCAACCTGTGCAACATATTCAGCTGTCAAGTACTGAAGATACATAGGATCCATGAAGGATGCCTGTAAAGCACTCCCAGCCATTTGATTTCCCATTCTGCTGAGATTCTGCTCCGAGACCTCAGATCCCAAATGAGATGCCCCTAGCATTCGAGAGTCCAATCCAGGTAGAGCCATCGCAGACGCGGCAGCAGCATTTTCAAACAAAGGAGGCAGATTATAGTTGCCAACGTGGCCCGTCACTGGATTGACGGAATGACTACCTAACCCATAGTTGGAAGGACTATCCACATGCGGATATTGAGAAAGTACTCCACCATTCAGTGTGGATGTTTGAGATCCTTTGATGTAGGAATTATTAGAGGCAACCGCAGATTTGTGCAAATCCTGTTGGAGGTTAGAACTGTTAAGGTATGACCGCCCACTGTTGCCAGCACCAGTGACGGTATATGGTCCTTTGGCAGAGTGATATTTAGAAGACACATTAAACTGTTCAGATTCTGATCTCTTCAGATATGCATGCTGCTTAGCATTATTCTGAATACCTGTTAAATTGTAAGAATATTATTCGTAACAATTATCATGTCCAATCTGAGTAAAGATCTATATCTAACATACCATTTGAAAGATTCATGCTAGACAAAGCAGCAAGCAGATCCAGAGACTCAGCACTGTGAGAGACACCATTAAATGAATTTGGACTATTAACACTCCTCTTCTCAGAATTGGCTACTCTTCCTCCACCAATAGGAGTAAGGGAAGGGCTAGGAGCCCTAGCAATGCGCTGGGGATCAGGAGTAGTGATTCTTGATAAAGAAGCCCCCAAAGCAGCAGCATATGAAAAGGAAGTAGGCGGAGCCCCAACATGTTGAGCAGCAGATGAGTCTTGTCCATTAGATGCTGACCTTAAAGGATCTGAAGTTGAAAACTCATGACAGAGATGAGACAGCTCAGCTTCTGCTGAACCTAAGCTATCACTATTTTCATCAAAAGCATTACGGCTAGCTGGTCGTGAAGGGGGACCAGGAGCAGGGGACACACGGCTCAAATCATCCTGGAAGTAACACGATTTATAACCCGTTAGAATGGTCATTTCAAAAAGAAAAATCTTGAGGCAAACTGTAACACTTTCTATTGGAGAAACCTAAAGGTGCTTTTCACCTTGCAGCTAGAAGGTTATGCTACATAACCTATATCATTAACGATTTATTGTATCGATTGAATATCAAAGTTTCAATAACGAAAAAAGTTAGCAAGGAACATCTATATCAGCATAAGAATGGCATATTACGACGATTCAGATGACAAGCAGCAAACAGTTGAAATTTCTCCATTTCATTCTAAAAGGTAAGTGCTACTAACAAGACTTTCCTTTATACAGTACAAAACTCCAGTTATATACACAGGTAATTATATCCCAGACGGAGGAAACAGAGATCACACAATATCACCAAGCACAAAAGAAGATGCAAAAATAGGCAGGACATAACATGGCCTCATGTAATTGCAGAAAGAGCACAGTACATTTCCGCTGTTCAGCCAGTAAGGTTAGAAGAAAATTACCATACAGTTGATTATCTTTTTCTCCTAGGAGGACTCGATTTTGGGGAAAGCAGAGGAGAGGTCTTAAAATATTGAGTTAAAAACTCAAACCAAGCAGATGAAGTTAAAGTGAAATCAGCAGTGATTGGACCAGATCTTAATCACAGGAAACATCAACTAATCATTCCACTTATTCCTTGGCCCATCTAGAAGTGATTCCATATACTACTGGTACACCGATGAAACAAATATATAATAAAAGCTTGGCATGTTCATACCCACTAAGCAATGAACAAAGTCATAGTTTTCAATTTATCATTTGTTCTTACACAATTTTATGTTTATCATGCCAGTGCAAAAACCAGTATTATCTAGCGAACAAAATATACTCGCTTTGAAATTATATGTGGTCACTAGAAGGACTTTGAAGAGAAAATAATGAGCTATCAATAGCAGAATTGCCTTGACACACATAAATGTGTAATCTTTTCATCATCTCAACTAAATGATTGAGTAAATGGAGTTATGGATCTATCAAAACTATGTCATTAACAAATGGTTTAACAGAGACAGACATAAAAAAATATGATTTCTAATGCACAAATATGTGCAAAATATTTCGAGGTAGGAATGCTATCATGAACTCATCAGCCATAGAAACATACACCGAGTATACTAGAAATTCAAGATAACTACTTTGGAACAGAATTATGCTTCTTTCTAGGCCCTGATGGCATGCCACACGATGACAAAACATTTTACCAATTTGGGAATCTCAAATCATGCCTAAATGACTCCACAAAACTTGGTCGACTGCTGCTTCCTTCTATTCCAAAAACATACAGCTTTGGCCAGTAAAATTAACAAGATTGATTCTCACAGAAAAAAATCCTAATAAATAAAGCATTTCAAAGCACTTGATACCTCAATATGGAAGGAACATCCATTAGTCAAAGTTCAAAATGAAACTAACAAAAGTTTCATGTGTGCACCTGAAATATTTCAGCAATGCTCTTCTGCTTACTACCTAACCCTAATCCTGGCAACCCAATCAGCCCATCACCACCCCACTCTACTGAACCCGACTCATTCTCGTTCTCCTGTTTTTTCGAGTTAAACCCCGGAGGCATCACAAATAGTGACCTCCCACTACTACTCCCATTATCATTCTTGTTCACTTTCCTCCTATCCCCGATCGTGGAACTCCCTCCTCCTCCTTGCATCCTCTGTGCAAACCTCCAATCCTCCTTAGACAACAGTGGTGGAGGCAACCTAGGGTTAAGATTTACGTTCGAGTAATAGTACGATAAGTAAGCAGGATCAGACCTAAGTTCCTCTTCAGACATAAACCCATTATTGTTAAACAATCCATCTACTGCACTTAAAGAACCTTCAACAGTAGGTGGAGCTGACCCACTTCTATACAAATTTAACTCTTTTTCATGATCATCACCTTCTTGTCTCCTCTGTTCACGAAGTAAAAACCCTATTTCTTTTTCAAACTCATCTCCAAACGAATTATCATTGTTACCAAGCATTGGTCTTGGACCAAATTCAGATAGCATCTTTTATACAAATTTAAGCACTTAATTCATCACACAACAAAATATGATTAATACCCACAAACCCTAACAACCCAAGAAAGCTATAAAGATCAAAACTTTATGATAATCTAAGAAACCCCCACATGCCCAAAACCTGAAAAAATCAAGATTTAAGACAAGAAAATCCAAAATCTTTGATCATATATCTCCATGAAAGTTATGTATAATTGAAAGCGGTGGTGGAAGGGTTGAGGGTATTGAAATGTTTGTTGTGTGAGAGATGAGAGAAGAGAGAAGAGAGAAGGTGAGAGAGAGGAAGAAAAATTCAATCTTTGCGGCGAATTGTAGTTATAAGGTAGTTTTAGGGTTTTGTTTTTCAATAACTATACACAAGGGGAGGATTAAATCCAATGGAGTATACTAATTATTTTTTAAAACTATTACTACCTCCCTCTCAAATTATTTATGTTTTTTTTACTTTACACGCTCCTTAAAAAATATTAATTAAAATGTAAACTGTATAAAATATAATTAATTATGTCTTAAACTTTTAAAATGATAAATAATTTAAGATATTATTTTTAGTAACCACAATAAATAATTTAAGACGATGGGACTATTCTCCGGTTCAATAAAAGTGTATGCTTAGGGTTTATCACACTTGTTAAGAAAATACTAACTCTTAAAAAATAGCTATTTTAACTAAATTATTATTAATTAAAATTTACATATTACTATAATTTGACACATTGAGATCTCGTCAATTAACATTTAATAAGAATAAATTTTAAAAAATAAAATTAATTTTTTTTAAATTTTGTATGTGAACCCTTGTTTTGAATCAAAATAAAAAAGGGATAAACACTTATTATAAACGGGAGGGAGTACTACATGGGGTTATAAATACAAAAATGAAAAACTATTTCAGCATTTGACAAACTATTACTATTACCATTACCTTTCCTTAATTAAAGGGACCTAATTGACCAAGTGATAAAGGGAAATACTTAAGGATACTTGTTTTGTTGAGAGCGCAGGACAATGATGTTTGTCTACCTCGTGTTTCTGTAGAAGAATCTGAAGGTGACACGTATACTCTTTAGATTCGGAACAAGTCCAATCTGACTTTTACTGTTTAACCAAACACTGCCTTAACCAGTTAAAATCTAACAAATGGCTTCTTGTGGCAAGTTAATATTTTCAGTAAAAATCTAGGATTTATTCCTTAATTTAGAAAAAGGACTGGGGTTTTTTGGTTTTAATTACTGAGATGGGGTCCTCGCAGATGGTTAGTTTTCAGTTTTGTTTTGGGCAAGTGTATTTGATATGGTAAAATGCCAATTTCAGGTCTTTCCTCTTTTAAAATACGAAGGTAAAAAGTTTAGATTTGTCTATTGACCAAAATTGTTCAATTTTATTCTCTATTATACTTTAAGTTTATTTGTATTTGTCATGATGATTAATGAAGCTCTAGCGTGAAATACATACATTCCACGTGTCAAAATACTTGGATGATAAATGTCCAAATATACCCTCAACTTTTGACTATGATTTGAAATTATCCTCAATTATTTTCAGATTGAAGCTTAATCACGGGTTAAGTCCAAAGACGGGACTTTTTTTTATCGAAACGGGGTAAGATTAGATCCGAAATATTATGGAGGGCAGATTTGCTCAGTTTTGGATAGTACAGGGACAAATTAGGCTTTTTCTCTGAAATACAGTACTAACAAAGCAAAAGGTGCACTACAAACTCATTGATACAAGTATTTTTTCTGACAAGATTGAGGCAATTAAGAATATTTTAATCCTCAAAAATAAAAATGAGAAATATAAGTCGCATGAGAGAATTTACATAAGTAGCAATAGTCAATTTTCACACAAAAATCTCCGTCTATTTAGATCATTGTTCCAAGTTGGAAGTAAATAAGTACTACTAGGTACTGAAAACGAAAATAGGAGTACATATATAGTTGTTGCAACTTGCAAGAGAGATAAGTACTTTCGAAGAGATAAAATCAGTTTTTTTCTTAAACATGTGTAAATACGAGAAAGATTCTTGGAGTCATAAAGATATGATCTTACTAAAAGTAAAATTATTTTAAGAGGGGTTATTAAAACCAGAGTTAAGATGAGGATTATTGTAAAATTGTATTAATTTTCCTTGTAAAGCTTTTCTCATTAATATAATATATATATATTGTGTACAATGTTAAATTATAATATAATAAGGATCCTAAATCTACCATAATTATACAACATTAAATATTACAAAATATATGAGGAATATTTTATAATATTCGCTAACACACCCCCTCAGTCGGAGCGGGAGGTGGACGGACGCTAAGACTGGATCTGAAGTCGAGGAATAGCTGTCTAGGAAGACCTTTCGTGAAGATATTTGCATACTGATACGAAGAAGGCACATGCAACATCTTAACATGACTGAAAACAACATTCTCATGAACAAAATGTATATCCATCTCAATGTGCTTGGTTCGATGATGTTGAACCGGATTATGAGATAAATATATAGCGGATATGTTATCGCAGTAAACCAAAGGCGATTTACGCAAGGGACACTGAAGCTCCAAAAGAAGGTTTCGGAGCAAACAGAACTCAGCAACTACATTTGCAACTCCTCTATACTCTGCTTCTGCACTCAAACGAGATAAGATGGCGTGCCTCTTGGCAGACCAAGAAATGAGATTATCTCCTAAGAACACACCGTAGACGGAGGTGGAGTGTTGCGTGTCTGGATAACCAACCAAATCTGCATATGTATATGATAACAACCTAGTCGGGGCAGAGGAGTATAAATGTAATTCATAATCAAGTGTGCCCTTAACGTATCGAATGATACGCTTAAGAGTAGTAAAATAAGGCTCTCTGGGAGCATGCATGAATAAGCACACCTGCTGAACAACATAAGCAATATCAGGCCTGGTGAAAGTGAGATATTGAAGTGCAAATGCAAGACTCCTATAAAGAGTGGGATCGGACACCGGATCACCATCAACAACAGAAAGTTTTGATTTAGAGTCAACCGGAGTGGACATGATCTTGCAGTTCGCCATTTTAACCATGTACACAATCTCCTCTGCATACTTACGCTGACACAGAAACATAGTATCTGTAGATCTAGTCACTAATATCCCCAAAAAATAACTCAAATTTTCTAAGTCAGTCATAAAAAATTCGGTCTTAAGCAATGCAATGATCTCATTTTTCAACATATCAGAGGAGGCAGTAAGAACAATATCATCCACATATAATAACAAATAAGCATTGTTACTACCTCGATGAAAATAAAGAGAGAATTATCACACTTGTTGTATACAAACTCAATCTGCATAATGTAGTGAGCAAAGCGTTCATACCACGCTCGGGGGGGGGGGCAAATGTTTCAAACCATAAAGTGACTTACGGAGATGACATACATAATTAGAGGCCTGCGGATGGACAAAACCTGGCGGTTGGTGCATGTAAACAGTTTCTTTCAAGTCTACATGTAGAAATGCATTCTTCACATCAAGTTGATGAATCGACCAATGCTTACCTATAGCGATGCTCAGAACTGTGCGAATGGTAGTCGGTTTAACAACCGGACTAAATGTCTCACCACAATCAATACCCTCATGTTGATTAGTATCATTAGCCACTAGTCGCGCCTTATATCTCTCTAGGACATCATTGTCTCTGTATTTGTGACGAAAAGCTACATGCATCGGATCACATTCACCCCATTTGGTCGAGGAACCAAATCCCAAGTGTGTTGTTTCGTTAAAGCATCAAATTTCTCGCGCATAGCCGCAGTCCAATTTGGGTCAAGTTTAGCTAATTTTAGGTTTTTAGGAATAAGGGATATGATTTGTGTGGATAGGTTAAAATGGACTTTGTGTTTGAAAATCTCGTGTTGGGCACGGGTTTCCATACGGTGCGTGGGGGCAGGTTTGGTAATTATGTGGGATGTCGGGATCTGCTGGGTGGGTGGTATCACGAGAGAGGGTATGGTTGGGTCGGTTGGTACTGGGATGACTGTGGGTTCGGCGATCCAGGCAGAGTGGGTCGTTGTGGGGTTATCGACGGTGATAATAATAGGTTTGTGGGGGTCTAGTTGCAGAGACGTGATGGGACGATTGCGGGAAGGGGTTGAGTAACCGAGAAGTCGGCATTGGGTGGTGGCGGCATAATGGGTTTGGGTTGCAGATGCTGAAGGCTAGAAGTCGCAGCGACGGGTTGTGACAGAGACATATGGAATCAATTTTTGATTACTAGAGAGACAACCGACGGTGACCTGGGTCGGGTCGCCACTGCCGGCGAAGGGGTTGACAACGCGTTGTTGGTGGCAGGGTGGTTAGGTGGCGATGTGACAGTAGCAGAGATGATGTGACTGTCGAAGGTGGCAGTGACCTGACCGAGATGTGTCGAGGCAGTGGTGGCAGCGGGTGTGTCAGCTGCTGCCGGAACAGTGGCAGCACGACGAAGAGTATGATGAACAAGCGGTGATTTATCCAAATCATCGAAAAATTGGTAATCAGTGACTCAGAATTTTTGAATGTTGTCGAACGGGAAAACATATTCAACGAAGGTGACGTGGCGTGAGATTATAATTTTGTCAGTGGATAGCTCATAGCATAAATACCCCATATAGTTTGACGGGAAATCTAGAAATACACATAGAGTGGATCGAGGTGCTAGTTTGTGGGGAGCCGTGGATTTCAGATTTGGGTAACACAAACAATCGAAAATTCTAAGGTGATCATAGGTAGGGATACGACGGTAGAGGATTCGGTGGGTGTCCTATTTTGAATCTCACGGGTAGGTAAGATGTTAAGAATATGTTCTACCATTTTTAATACATATACCTAAAACGGGGGGGGGGGGGGAGACTCATGAAAGAGAAGGGTACAGACCATATTATTAATGGTACGGAGAATTCTTTCGGCTTTACCATTTTGAGGGGAGGTATAGGGGCACGAGAAACGAAAGACCATGCCATTAGCCGCACAAAATTTATGAAACAAGGAATTATTGAACTCACGACCATTATCACATTGAAACGTTTTGATATCTTTTTCAAATTGTGTTTTAATCATTGTACGAAATTCAACAAATTTTGAGAACACCTTAGATTTGAGTTTAAGCGGATAGACCCAAATGAAGTGAGAAAAATCATCCAAAAAGACCAAATAATATTTGTGGCCTAGGTTGCTAGTTATGTGGGAAGTCCATAAATCATCATGAATAATATCGAAGGGAGAGAAAGTAATACTAAGAAAGGCGTAAAGGGTAATCGGACATGTTTCCCTAGATAACATGAGGAGCAACTATAGGGAATGTTCTCTTAATTACAATGAATTAAATTTCGGTTTCGGAGGATAAAAAATAGAAGCACCCGGATAACCAAGTCTATTATGCCACGTGGATGAATATATTGTTGCAAGAGCAGTGGGAGGAGTGACGAGGGCAACTAGAAAGGTGGGAGGGTTAGTACTAACAGCGGATGTGGATATGAAAGGATATAGGTCTCCCTCACTATTGCACCTCGTAAGGAGTTTCCCGGTACAGAGGTCCGTTACAGAAAACCCGAATGAGTCAAAATTAATTGTAGACATAATTATCAATGGAAAATTTTCTAACATAGATTAGGTTTTTGATAATGTTCGGGGCATACAGAACTTTTTTAAGAGAGAAGTGGGGATGTAGTGATGGGGTTAGAGTGTAGCCAAATCCTTGAATTATAATTTGATGACCATTACCGACCATAATAGATTGTGGAGTTTGTAAATTGCACAGTTGAGGAAGATTATCAGAATTATTGGTGAGGTGAGACGTGACGCTCGTATCCATATACCACGCATTATCGGGTCATTGACGGGTCAAAGTGCCAAAAACCTGGCCCAAATTGGGTTGTGCGGGGCGTGGAGCAGACTGATGGGCTCCAGGATGTTGGGCTTGATGGCTGTGGCCCGGTAGTGTTGATCCTCGACTGTTGGGCGCTGCTGGGCTACAAGCAACTGGGGCGGATGACAGTGGCCCTGCCTGTGGCCCGTCGATAATGCCTGTGGAAATGGGATGTGGGCCGATGAGAGGCTGCTGGGCCGCTGATAGTGCCATTGGGCCGCAGGGTATGGGGGTTGGCTGAAAGCCCAGTCCCCTATATCGCTCCTGCCGCTGCGAGAAAAGCCACCGTGATTAATCTCCGCCATGAGGGATTGCCGAAAAAAATACGTTGGGGTTCAGGGCATATATGTGGTGCATGTGAAGCAATAGCGGCAGTATACGAGGTGTATATCGGCTTGTTTGAGAAATAAGGAAGATGGGGAGGCTATATATTAGTGGTATAGCAGTGTATACCAGTGGTATACAACCGGATTTGGCGCCGAAAAAAGAAGAGGGGCAGCCGAATTGAGGGGATTAGGGTAGGGAGGAAGTTTTGGCTTCTGATACCATGTAGAATTGAATTAATTTCCATTGGGGAGCCTTTCTCATTAATACAATAAATATAGTGCGTACAATGTGGAATCCTAATACAATAAGGATCCCAAATCTACCATAATTATACAACACTAAATATTACAAAATATATGGAAAATATTTTCTAATATTCGCTAACAATTATTATAGCTATGTTGACCAGGAGGGTGATAACTAAGGTCAATTAACTTTAAGCTCAAATGCTGGATTAGGCTTAACTCGGGTAAATATAAACTGCTGATTTTATTTGCTTGATCATACAAATTAGGAGAGGATGGGTAAAGAAAAAGATTAATAGAAGTGAATCTATATATCTCCACCTTATTGGATACACTAGATTAGCTCAAAAAACATATGAACTCTAAAAAAAGTCCATACGAGTTTACCAGCTAACAAATCCAATTAGCTCAAACATTGAATAAGTCCTCCATCCCGTTCATAATAAGTATTCACTTAGCCTTTTTATTTTAGTCTAAAATAAGTATTCACTTTCAAAATCAAGAAAATATTAAACTTCATTTTTCACATTTCCCCCTGACTAGTAGATGGACACGTGCGTTGCATGTGTTTCCCATATCACTATTTACATAATATATACTATTACTATAGTTATAGATTCCTACATTTATATTCTTAAATTATTTGATAGAGCTATAACTAACTTAAAAAAATAGAAAATAACAAAAAAGGTAGGAATTGTCCAATATTAATGAGAAAAACAAAGGATCATAAAAATTAAGATTCAAAAAAGGTCTCACTTTGAGGTACATCCCTAACAGAGTAGGAATAATTATATTTATGCAAGTCAAGAATTATATCTAATCAAAAGACTATGCATATATATACATGTGCATGTTGTTGAAAATTAGTGCATCCGACACCCCCCAACAATTACATGATTTTGTATTCGACATACAAAACAACCAATGTTGATGGTTCTACTACATCAGAAATTTTATATTTTGTGGAATGTCTGAATTAGACCACATCATAATCTCATGCAACTCTCAATTGGATAATATCGAATCAAATGATCCATGTGTCACCATCTAACCAATATATCCAGGTAAAAAAGAGAGACAATGCATATCAAAACTCTTTGACCAAGTTGAAAAACAATTATGCATCCTCTTTTTAACGTTTCAGCATTTTCTTTTGGAGTCGCATTATTATATATAGAAATAAAGGAGAACATGAAGAGGCATAAGTTCTACAAGTTTCTGATTAATTCCTTTTTAATTGTATTATTGAATGTATTAATGAGAAATGACTATTCAAATACAATCAAATGAATTTGGTCTTTATGAATTACATTACGCGACTCCTTAAATTCTTCCTACTTTAATTTGAACATAACGAATTGGTAATGCATTAATCTTTGAAGGGATAACTATCAGCTATATATTCCTCACTATAAGACGTTTAAAATGACTTAATTACCATTAATTACACAATAAACTACAAATCCTTCAATTGCAGAACTAATGTTACCCACGTACTTCAAGAAGTACATGTATTTTCAAGGTCATGTGTGTAGATTTTGTTATTAGGATGAGGGTAATTTAGTCGATCAATATTTGAAGGACATTGTGTATTCCATGTGTTAGTGAGCATATTCGAATGATATTTATTAATATTGAAAAACACAACCGAACTGGATATTGCTATTGAATGAATGTGAACAATAAATCGTCTTAAGATATAATATGTAGCACGAAATTCTTTAGATTATCAAAGTGGATATTGCTTTTGAATGTATTACGAACTGGATATTGCATTTGCATGATACAAAAATTCTACAACAACATAATAAAACCACTCTTGAAATCTAAATGAACAACAAAGAGAATAAATATAAATTGAAAATGTTATCAGGAAACTTTAGAACTTTATTTATGTAAGACAAAGGTAGTAATGAGGAGGAAAGCGGGAAAACAATAATAACATACTCGGTGTAGAAAGAAAAAAGAAGGAACAATAGAAAATGTATAAGTTAGCATATTGAAACATAGTAAGAATAAATTTGTTGGAATTTTATTACGAATTGGATTTGCATCTCAAAAGACTATCAAAGTAATTTTTCCTCTTTGCAAAATAATATGGGTTGCTAAAAAGTAATCAAACCTCTTGCAACTCATCAAGAGAACATGTTCTGATATTTGACGATTCTACATGGGGTTTGAGCTAAGATGTTTTGGCTCATTTTTGGCTTCATGCTTCTGTAGAAAAAAAGTTAAGAGAAACAAATTAGGAAATACAATATCACACAAATTCAAATTCTAAATGAAAACAGAAATAAGAGTAATAGAGGAAAAGAGTGAACAATATTTTCCACAAAATCAGAACCAAAAATCATCTTGTCGTGAATGAAATTGGGAAAAGCATGAAGGCAAAGCAAAGAAATAAGCTGAACCGAAATTAGGCAAATGAATCGTCCAAACTAAAATATTCAAATCAACTCCTCAAGTTCTCTAGCAATGAAAATAGCATTGATTAGTATAATTAGGTTTCTAATGGCATTTATTATTGACAGCCAACTATGAAATTATAAAAGAAAAGTCTTAAATGGTGATGCATGCATGAAATTGTAAAAGCTAAGGATGTACATGAATAAAACATTTGAAGAAATAATTCTGTATAATTATTAATTTGTAGAGCAAATAAATGAATTATGTCTTCTCATTTACTTAGTCTATTGTGGTATTAATTTATCATTTATTGGCAGGTAAATTTACTTTTTGGTACAAGAATATGGTAGAATTAATATTCAAGAAAAGGGTAAAATTGTCATTTATTATTTAATGGGCATTCTCGTAATTCAACTTTGGGCTCAGAGTCTTCCCACTTATAGTATAATTACCAATTTCATGATTTATACATGCAAAGAAGTAAAAGTTAAGTGAGATAGCCTCAAGGGATAGAGGTGATTGCGGTCTGACAGCGGAAGATTGAGTGAAGGGGTAGAGATCTCCCACACTATTGTGGCGCGTAAGAATTTTCTCCGTATTGAGATCCTTCACAGAAAAACTCAAAGGGTCAAATTTGACAGACACATAATTATTGCGAGTGAATTTCCTAACAGAGATTAAGTTTTTAGTGATGTTAAAGGTGTAAAGGACGTGATTTAGGGAGAAAGGCGGGTGGGGATGTTTGGTATGCGTGTTACCGTAACCTTCAATTAGAATGCGATGACCATTGCCAACAGTAATAAATTGAGGACACTTTAACCGAAGCAGTTGAGATAAGTTACCTGTCGACCGGGTGAGGTGAGACGTGGCTCCGGTGTCCATGTACCAATTATCGTCGGGCTGTTGAAAGTTCACGGTGTTGAAGGCCTGGCCCAAATATGTGGGGGCCAGGATGCTGCCTTGCTCGCTGCTACCAGATGGGCTCTGTGCTGCCGGTGGGCCTGCCGGTTGGTTGGGGCGGAGCCCAAGAGGCTGGCCGCCGGCCCTTCCGAATCGGGCCCCGATGTCGGGTAGGGGCATGCAGGCGAGGCCCAGTTCTCGGTATTGGGCCAAGAGGGCTGTCCAGCCCACTGATAGTAGGCAGCAGGTGCTGGGCCTGCCTGCTGCTGGTTCCGGTTGCCCTTTCCGCGACCCTTCCCCTTATTGTTGTTACCGCGACCTCTGCCGCCATGCCCTCCGCCGTGAGACTGCTGCTGCTAGTGGTCTTGCGGTGGTGGCTGGATGGAGGTGGCCGCCGGTGGTGCCATGTCGTTAGCACGACGAGACTCTTCCAACAAAAGTTGTGAACGTGCTTTATTGAAACTTGGTAGGGGGTCGGTCTGTTGAATCATCATTGCAAGTGTATCATATTCACCTTTCGGTAACCCCGCAACTAGTTGAAGTACCATCTTGGTCTCTGAAACAAATGTCCCTACACTGAAAAGTTGGTCGGTTATGAGTTTTAGTTGTTTACAGTATTCAGACATGTTGTTAAAATTCTCGAGACGCGTATTGTTGAACTGCTCTTCCAAATACACGACCCAAGTATTTTTATTATCTTGAAAAATTTCTTCTAACCGTACCCAAAGTTCACGTGCCGTAGCACCTGTTTTCATGATAGTACAGAACAAGTCTTTAGAGATGATGCCGTAGATCCATTGTTTGATAATGGCATCAAGGCGACGCTAGGTCGAGTCTGCAACATCGGTTGGACGAAGAACATAATCATCAATATGGTCGAGCACATTGTACGCACATGCATGAATATAAAATAGTTCTATCCACATGGAATATTGACAGTCTTCTTGGTCAAGAATGATAGGGATAAAATTCTTGATGTTGGTAACGGCGAATGCCGGATGAAAAGAAGACTATGAGCGTTGATGGGGGTTGTCAAGCGTGCCAATGGAAGAACCGGAATTGGTGGGGGTTAGGGGTGGCGTCAGCCGAGAGGGAAAAGGGGTTAGGGGTGGCGTCAGCCGAGAGTAAGAAAAGAGAAGAGTAGGGATTAGAGTTTGACTCTTGATACCATGTAAGATTGAAGTAATTTCCCTTAGGGAATTCTTTCATTAAGAACAATATATATAGTTGTACAAATGTTGATTCCTAATACAATAAGAATCCTAACTTACCTAAAATGGTTGATTCCTAATACAATAAGAATCCTAAGTTACTTTAAATATACATCTATCATAATTACAAATATAATGTGAATATTCGCTAATAAATTGTGATAAAGATACCATCAGACCAAGACTTGAACGGATAGAATCGTACTATTGCTGTTGATGTCGATGTTGCTTGCCAACGATCCTTCGCTTACTTCTCTGGAGTCAACGATGCCACTTTTTCATCACGTGACATCAAATTATTAATTCATGTATATATAAATTATTGTTGCATATACATGTGTCTTTTGTTTGACTAAAAAATTGTGAGTTCTGCCATCTATAATTTAGAAGGAAGAATATTAGATAATCTGCACAAATAATAGTGTAACACTTAACAATCTGAATTTGACTGAAAGAAAAACTAAGTCCTGATTAAAAGATCTACTAAACAAGATCTTCAAAGACGAATCAAATTCCATTGTGTCTTGAAACAAAACAATAAAGGGGAGGAATAGTCTCTATACATCTTTGTATACAAAAGGACAAAAATATGCATTTTAACAGTAACATGTACCTATCATCAAATAGGAAAACCAAAAGCAAAAAGAGCCAGCTTTTTCATGGGAGAAACGATTCATCAAGGGATAAATATTTTGACATAGAGAAAACACCGTAGAATTGGAATGAGACAATACATTATGCATTTTATAAAGAGTATACAAAGCATATGAAAAGGTTGTTAACGGATGATATCAATAGTGGAAGCTCAAAGGGCAAGCAACAACCGTGACATGAATGCACTTACAAAAACTGATTATTAGAAATTAAAAGTCCTAACTTGATTATAATTTATTATTTAATAAGAGGTAATCTTGTTAATGGTGAAGGGTATTAACTTTTGATTTACTACATTAAATATTACTATTTGATTAGAAATTTAATTGGATTTTAATTTACTACAGGGGCGAAATGGTAATCCAACTTTCAATAAGGACTTTTCACTTTTAGAATATATAGATTAAGTGCTAAGTGACCAAATCTCAATATTATGTAAATTTCAATTTAGGATAATTTAGTCAAAATACCTATTTTTTTTTCTAGGGGTTACTTTCATATATTATGTTAATTTTATGTTCTTGGTTAACAGAAACCCCAATAAAAGATAGTATTATGTTAATTTGATGTACTTGATTAATAAGGGACGTCAATAATGTATAGATTCCTATTAATGTAGAGCGGCTAGTAGAAAGTTATGGTGAACATGTATGTATTGTATGTATCTAATTGTCTAATTGAGAGATTGGGACTTTTCGTGCCTCATGTGATTGTGATGGAAATAAGACGCTTTTATTAGCTTCTTCCATGCAACATTTGTTTCTTTCTCCTCTCTATTTTTTTCATGATGAGGCTGCCTTGATGCCTCTCTCTTTCTCACTCTTTTATGTGCGAGAATATTTGTTTTTTTTTAAAAAATTATTCAATACTAGTTTTCATACCCACGCTGCGGAGAATATTAAATATAATTTATCATAAGAAAATGTTATTTGAAAAATACCGTAGACACAAAGCAGCGTGAAAGAATTTTGATTTTGTTATATCATTGGCTCATTATATATGTTGTAGTGTTATTGCTCTTCATAATATATGTAGATAATTGATACTGTATGCTTCAAACAAACACAAAAGAATTTATCAAGAATGAGTAAAGATTAGAAGATAGGTTCTTTAGATGCCTATGCAAGTAAATAAATATTATCCTTGCAATCTTCTCATCAATTGTCTAATATCCATCTTCAAACACCTTAAATTGATAATGGGAAAGACGCATAAACAAAAGGGACGATTAGATGATAAAACCATTAAGAAAAAGCAGCGTAGCATTTAAAATCAGACCTGCTTAATGAATTGACATGTTTTTTTTTAAGGATTCAGGACTTGACAAACTTATTATTTTGGTAATGATTCTAATGGGCCGCCATATACGCTTGTGAGAGCGAAGTCGATGCAAGAAATCATTATTTTATAGGCGTTAAAGCACAAGTTTTTGAAAGAGATGTCAATGGCACATACATGAAGCTCACATTGAACCCAAAACAACTGATTTTCACCAAGAGGCTCAAAAGGACCAAGGAACATGTAAATCTTTACATGGTATATAATCTTCAAAGGAGGGGTTTTCAACTTTGTCAACAAATGTTAAATATGTGAAAAACAATGACTTATTATTTCAATGTGATGTTTCTGATATCAAATGGACAATGCCAAGTTCTACAACTGAGTTACTATCTTGCTGGAACAGAAAATATCTGCCATGAAACTTTAAGCAATATAGCAAGCACCATAAACTACGTAAACTACCTTCTAAAGAAGAACAATTTACCATTGATTTTGATCCTTTGTCAAATATGCAAGTTGACGTTTCCAATACTTGAAACTAAAGACGGGAAGACTATGAATTTACCCTATGAGGAATTATCAATGTTGGATTCTCCCTTTGGTCCCTTCGGCCCCAAATCGGGACGATTATTCAGAAGATCAAAGGACCGTAGCTATGTTATCAAGGCCCAGAAAAAGATCAAAGGATTGTAGTTACATGCTTATATAATGTCAAAGTGCATTTCTTACAAAATTACTCCGCAAAGAATTTTGTACCATAGTTTTATGAAGTCGTGATATATAATGTATTATGTAAACTCACCAAAGAATTTTGTTCTTCCCCTCAGAGAAATGACGTTTCTCTTCATCTGATTTTGCAATGTCTTTCTCACCATGGTGCTGCAATGTCTTTGTCACGTCGCCTCTCACCTTGGTGCTGCAAGATAAAGAACTCAAAAAGAACTTAACTATGACATCACTTTAATGAAGCAAACAAATAATATGCAACTATAGTGGAATTGTAATCCATTCAAAAGCTTTCTAGACTTCATATATTAGAGACACTGGAAACTGAACTTTCAAGCTTATTAAGCGAGCCTTAAATAAGGTTATGCAGAAAGTAACACCTATCGGCGTCTTCTTATCTGTTCTGTTTTGCCTTTTCTTTTTGAGCTCCGTAACAATTGAGGGATAAATGTGCACCTTCTTTTTCACAGACTATGCCAAGAACTAGTGGCGGCAAAATGGGTAAGAATATGGACATAGCCCCGATCCAACGGATATCCAATCCATTTAAAATGGGTCCAATTGTTGGTTACTATTGTAGTAAAGCAATACGGGAAGTAAATAAATATTACAAGTGTTCGAAAGGATGAACATAGTCAAAACTGCCGTAAAGTTGTTGAATCTTGAATCTTGATGACCTGAAATCAAGAAACACTAAATCTGGATGGTTACAACTGTGTGCTGAGTCGAGTGATTGCACTCCGTCCTTAAGACAAGATTGCCCCGTATATATGCTTTTACGTTAGCGGGCAATAGTCTCCCAAGATAAAATAACACTTTAATCTCAACACTACAAAGCAAATAGGTTGAGTCTGACGAAGAAAACAAATACGAATCGACTTGCTGAAGAAATGAAAAAGGAAGGAAGAGTTTCTATTTTAGTCCCAACGTTTTGGACTGAATTTCAGTGTCTCTTCTGTTTGTCTCTGTGTATATAAATGTTGTCTCATTTTTGTTGGATGTTTGGGTGTTTTGTGTATTTTCCGTATGTTGCACAATTGAGCCAAACAACTCAATATATAGCATGGAGGAGGAACTCCTCAACTGCCAAAACAAGGCTGTTAATGGCCATAAGAGAGGATGATTAATGACAGGTTTAAGGCCATTAGTGAGGCTGTTCATGGCCATTGAAGGAGGGCTGATTATGGAGGAGTTAATCAGCCAAGTAATGGCTGGTTAAAGCACATTAACGCCCCAAAAATCAACTCCAACGGTAGGCAGAAACTTTCTGCCTTCCGTCGTTCCAAATTCAACTTTTCATAAACTCTAGGGACCAAACTGTAAATATTAAACAATTTGGGATCCAAAGAGATAATATCAGAAAGTCCCACAGCCCACAGCCCACAAACCCGAGACCGGACCGGACCGGACGGGCGGCGCGCGGGCTTAGCCTTGAACCCAAGCACATCTAGGTCCTCCCTCCTTTAAACACATGAGATACCCCTTGGGGTCCCAAACCCTTAGCCAATTATGAGACTTATAAAGAGAGCAATTCTTCCTTTTTTCATCGATGTGGTAGATTTGTCCTTAGGGATGGCAACGGATCGGATCTGGACCGGATCCTACTAGATCCAGATCCAGATCCGTTTTTCATACCCGAATCCAGATCCAGCGGGTCCATAAAAACCATATCCAAATCCGGATCCATCGGATCCGCCTGGTCCACGGATCGGATCTGGATCCACATGTAAAAAAAATTACCTTGCTAAAAATGTAACCTTGCTAAGAAATTTTTTTGAACCGACAAACGATTTTTACTTAGCTAACAATTTCTCGTTTTTCAATTTTGAAATGTTCATATGAGATATTTTGTTCGTTGTCTCGTTTTGATTGTGAGCTATTAATTAAAAATGTTGGACAATGACAATAGTTCTGAAAAATGGTAACTAGTATTTTCACAGTGCAGAACTTGCATGTACTTGGAATCTTCATAAATGAAGTGAATATAATTTTAACTACTTGTCTATGGAGATGTTAGTCATTCACTAATATAACATTGATTTTATTATCGAAGTTACCTCTTTATTTTTTTGTTTTTGAGTTAACGCGGGGATAAATTAAACTTATTTTGAGAATTAAACTTGCAAGGATGTGCTTAGTAATTTTAAGAAAATACTTATAAAATTACATTCTAGATTATGAATATATTTAATAAAAAATGGATCCACGGGTCGGATCGGACCGGATACGGATCTCAAATACAAGATCCGGATCCGATCCGATCCGTCGAAACGGACCCGGTCCGATCCGGATCCGTTGGGTCCAAATTTTGAAGATCCATATCCTATAAAACGGATCTGGATACACCGGATCCGGATCGGGTCCAGGATCCATTGCCATCTCTATTTGTCCTACACCATATTTTCATGCCTCAAACACCTTACTTCGTGGACCAATATCTCTTTCATTTCTCAACGAAATTTGACGATTCTTGGCCCTACGGTCATCTACTCACTTAGTAGATTATGCATGTGAGAAGAGACAAAGCCTCTAACATGCGGAACACTAGTGTTTAATTCATTAAATATGGGTGAACGCACCTCCCCGCCAAAAGCAAATTTCCAACAATCCCTCTATGAAAGAGAGATTTTGGCGCACACACAAGGTGCCTACTTTCAGCAATCTTTCAGAGAAAAGTTATTGCATCAGGAGAGGTAGTTTCTGCTTTGAACCTTCCCTAGTTGAATACCATCGGACTTACTTACTGCGCGATGAACGTGATGTCTTGAACCGTCAGTGTTTAGTGCAAGCCAAGACAATGATACCAACACAATAACTCTCCTTATTCATTTTCATTCTTATGGTTTTGTCCGTTGTGGTCGTAGACACACTTGGATTCTTATGTGCGTTCATTTGAGGCGGCCTGTCTTCGCACTTAAATAGGTGATCTCATACAAGGTATCCTGCTATACCTCACTTCACAAGTGTTAGGAATCATTAAAAGTTTCCCAAAACTTAACCTCAACTGTTTGAGGATCGTTAAAGGTTTGTAAGCTTAACCTTTACCCACCATACATGTAGCACTTTAATGTCTATCGCGGGAACAACTTTGGATTCATGTTTCTCTACAGAAATCATCATCCGAAGTGCTCTTACTTCCACTGAAGCGCTCAACTAAACCGTTTGCAGCTTAGTTTTCCCATTGAACCAAATTCTTGGGATCTCTAATCAGTATGGTTGGGTTACCACCGCAATGGTTTGTATTGTTTGGGTTCTCTAATCAGTATGGTTGGGTTACCCCTAGACATGCAGAACACTTGATCTCCGGGTAGTCCCTTAGTTAGTAATCAAAGAAGTGACACCCGTGATGATCAACTGCCATACGGTCTTATGTCTCCGACAGATATGTCTAGACGCCGTCATTCGTGTCCTTCCTGAAGCCGACTGGCTAGCCACAGTGTATAACTGCTGAAGGCACAGGTTTCTCCCAATAAGGGACGTCCTCTAAAGAGTCGTGAAGTTACTCAACTTCTTTCATGCTTTGTATAAAATGATAAACTCTGATTCCATCATGAATCGACCGATGCAAGTTTGCTTAGAGGATTTTCCAAGACCCACCATACACATTTACTTGTGACTTTGGTGTTCTTCAGATCTGATGTCCAGTTTGCATCACTGTGTTCTCCCAGAACCGCTGGACATCCAGAATACTATAATCCATAGATA
Source organism: Anisodus tanguticus (assembly GCA_034509755.1). NCBI lineage: Eukaryota > Viridiplantae > Streptophyta > Magnoliopsida > Solanales > Solanaceae > Anisodus > Anisodus tanguticus. The sequence goes on from CM067545.1 coordinate 21,833,847, forward strand.
AGCGAATAATTAAGATATCGTCATATCCGACTTAACGCCTTCTATCGATTATTTTTATAATCATCAGTGAACCTTAGTTCAACTGATCTGCTTTATAGGCCGATACCAGGTCGGTTGTAGTGTGTAACGTACATTGAACTACATGTGACCTGCGCATATCACTCTTTGTATATGGGTGCACCTTGATTTCAATCAGTTATATGATTCATATTCATTAGTGGCTTCAACGAGACTGTCAACTATCTCACAATTGAGTTTGGAGTTGGACCAGTCCGTTAGATGTCTTGGAAATCCAATTCCTAAGATGTCATCTGTGATACTCATATCTTTCATATCGAGACTTTGTTTCAATATGATTTCCACTCTCAGACTGTTGGCTTTCCAACTGTTGGCTTTCTAACTTCAGAGAATGTTTCTGTGGTCAGAATCATTGTTTCTATTTTATCTGAAACTTCCAGGACCAAAATGTAAACATTTCAGGGACCAAAATAAAAGTTCAGGAAGAATCCCAATAGTCCAGCAAACCAACTCTGATTCTCCCCTTCCAACTCTCCGGTTAAGAAGGTTGTTTCAACATCCATGCCATGCAAGACTGCAATGGCCCTGGATGTTAAGCTACTCACAGGGGAGCACATTATACAACCCAAAGGTTCTTTCCCGGAGAAAGATCAACCATTACACAAGTATGGTTCTATATGATGGAATCTATTTCTCTCTTTAGCTTCTTTCCAAAGCAGCCATGGTTCGTTCTCAACCATACAAGCTAGAAGGCCTGAAACAAGTCTTTGTCCCCCTCTTTGCTCCGTCTCAGTTCAACATCTAGAATCCCTGAGTTCTGTAAATCTGGAATATTAAGTTCTGGATAGCCAGCAACATTCGAGTCCAGTAGATACGGAACGTCTAGTTCCGGACAGTCAGGCCCTCGCGGGTTCTTGTTAAGCTTGAGCAATTACTTATTTTTCCTTTTCAAGGAAAGTTATCTTCAAAGAATTCAGCATTCTTTGACACCAAGAGGCGATAAGCACTACTGTTATTTGCAAATCCAGTGGATATGCAATCTACAGTCTTAGGTCCAACTTGACCTGTTTCGGTATTCCAACTTTTACCAAGCTACCCCACATCACAACATTTTTATATGAGATCCTTTCCATGTTTCTCACGAAGAGTTATCCTTATCCTTATGCATATTTCTGTTGAGAATCGCATTAGCGGTAAGGATCCCCTTGCCCCACATATTTTAGGCGTACGGCTTTAATCTTGGCTAAGAGGTGAGTAATGAGCAACCGTTTAATGAACGATGCTTCACATTCTCCCCCTCTATCACTACGAATTTCCTCAATCCATAGGCTTAGTTGATTTTCAACTTCTTCTTTGTAGCGCTTATCCGCTTCAACAACTTCATCTTTGCTTTTTGACAAACAAGGATACAATACGTTGTACCATCATTAATGAAGGTCACAACGTACTTGTCTCCCCCCCTCTATTTTGTATAAACTTCAAATCACTCAAGTAGGTGTGACTTAGTTCTAAAGGAGCGGTACTTCTTTCGCTATTCCTTTGACGGAACTTGGAAAGGTGATTTTGCCTCTTCGCCTACCTCACATTCATTTTGAGGGTTTATGTCGATAGAAGGCAACAATCTCAACATCGTTAGCTTTTGAATGACTTTCTATTTAACGTGTCTTAATCTATGATGGCATAGATGCACGAATTATAAATATATCATTCATTTGGCTACAGACATACTGTACCATTCTTAGTTATTACAGACCTGTTGGACTAGTCTCAAACCAGCTTGACCAACAACGTCCCTTAAACCAAGTTTGGGACATATATCACCTCATCTTAGAGTGATCTCATTCCCTGAAGTCCTATTGAGGACAACCTCTCCAACCCCTTCTACTTTAGAGGTGGCGTTGCTTCACATGAACAACCTCTTGCCCGTGGTTAGGGCGTAACCGGATCATATGTGATCTGGATACTCTGGCCCACTCCAGTTGCTTTGGCAGACTGAGTGTCCAATTCCTTTTGTCTTTCTTTAGGCCTCCTTCAGATCATTTAAGACATGGAAACTCTGGCCCACCACACTAGGTGTCCATTACTTTTCCTATGAAATGAATTCTGGCCCACTCTAGGCGTCCGTAGGCTTTGTATGACTGAGTGTCCAATATCATCATATCAAAGGAATTTTGGCCCACTCCAGTCGTCCGGAGGCTTTGTATGACCGAGTGTTCAATATCATCCTATCAAAGGAATTTTGGCTCACTCCAGTCGCCCGGAGGCTTTGTATGACTGAGTGTCCAATATCATCCTATGAAGGATCTTCTGCCAAATAGTGTGATAGGCTCAACGTCTTTAGCTTTTAGACTTCTTCTGTTATGATTGGTGCCCAGACAAGTCTTGGCGCTTACTTAAGAGTGGTAACAGTTTTCGCACAGTTAGTGGATCTTTCTTCATGGCATGTGCGAACATATTTTACACACTTTTAATAATTACACTTAAAAGAACGGATCTTTTTAAGTCGTTTACAAAGTTCAATCTTTAAACGGGATAGAAGAAGAGATTAAACTTCTGATTTTAAAGCGTAAGGAATATAAATTATTTCGTAAACATTTTCATATTCCTCCTTACTTTTAAGCCATTTTTAATCAGACATCATTTAATCTTTATTCTTGACAAGGAAGAAAATAACTTATCCCAATTTCGGATTCTGGCCCACTTCAGTACTTCATCGGACTGAGTGTCCATTTTCTCCTTACCATAATTCGGATCATTTTTAATCCGCCCCGTCCGCGATGGAGGGGGATACGACACGATCGCGACTTATGGGCGTTTCCTGAATTGATAAAGCTGTTAAGAGGTCGACACCTAACTATTCTACGGTGAATTAGGGCACCTAAATGTTAATATAAATGCTGCACAATGATTTGAATACTGGTCTGCGAAACTATGAGATTTTGGGTAAGGGTTCTCTATTATCCTAAAGGAAAGGGGTTAAACTATGAGATTCTGGGTAAGGGTTCTCTATTATTCTAAAGGGAAGGGGTAAGGCCCAAGTGTAATATCCGTTCAAATCTGTAGAATATCATGAATATTATAGCTGTCCAGAACAGTCTTAAAGCAGCAGATCAGAATGAAGCCTTTGAACCATATCATTGTAGCCTCAGAATACTCAAGATTATGTGTAGTGGCTTGTGTTAAAACATAGCAGCAAGCTGGCTTAAATTTAACCAGAAAAACAACAGTTGTTTAAATTCCAAAATGCAGCAGAATAGCCTTTTGAGGTGCAACATCTTCTTCAACAAATGACTTAAGACCATTTCACATTTGAAACTCCCCCAAGTCATGCAAAGAAAAGAAAGATGAAGGATGAGTATCAAGAATTACATATCTTTAACAAACTATGAACAAGTGGGGTACAAAGTGTTTTTGACTTGTGAGAGGTTAATATAACTTAATCCAAATATTGGAAAACATCTTGACATATCAACGATGGACAAGGATTCATATTTTAAGTAGGAATTAACACACAAAACAACTTCCAGATGCAATCAAAGTATCCAGATTTCACAATTTTGCCAAGTCATAAATCCTTAATGTTAAGAATCTGGGGAAAAACTTTAATTGTTTATAGGATACTTTTAAGGCATATTCTTAACAAACACAAGGATAGCAAACACTAAAACAAATTAATGAATATGATTTTAGCAACTAGTAAATCAGAACATAGAAATGAGTGTATCAACTCAACATGATGCTTAAAGGAAACAACTTTAAAAATCTGACCATGAACAAATCATCAAGTTTAAAAGACTAAGGCAACAAAGGGGGTTACCACCATCCGTATTCCAATGTCGCAACAAGATCAAAAGGTTTCTAGAATCTTACGCATGACACGCTATCAGAGGAGGCTAAACCAATCCCTCTATTTACTTGACTTTCAGCAGCAGGAAATCATAAGAGAAAAATAGGCAAGGAAACAACTGTTTGAGAAAGAAAAATGCCAAGGGCGTTGAATGCTTTGCTTGTAATGTAAAAACAACGACCGGGGAACCAACAGAGCCTCTGAAACCTCGCCAAAAATGGTCGAAACTGCTGGTTTTCGATTTTTGACCCGACCCGATTTCTTTTCTCTTTTTTTTTTTTCCGATTCCGATCCGAAACCAAAACAAACTCGAAACAAACGGGGAAATTTTGACGATTGAAACTAGTATTCAAAAAGGAATTTTTGAACTAGAAATTAGGAACACAAAAAAAGTATTTTCGAATTAAAGAATTTATGAAAAACAAAAAGGGTATTTCGGATTGAAATTTAAAGACAAAAAAGAGTGTTTTAATCGAAAAATTTAGGAGACAATCAAACCATTTTCTTTACAACACCCGTATACACTGAATGTATACCGAACCTTTTTGATTTCTTTTTGGATTGTTTTTCGGACTATTTTTCGACCTTCAAAAATACTTTTCGATTTTTTTCTAGACCCTTGAAAAACTGACCGGACTTTTGATTTCTTTTTGGACCGGAATCCCACCGGAAAACCGACCCAAATGAAGAACAAGTGGGGTATTTATAGATGGATTTCCCCCCCCATAACGTTCATTTTGAATTTCAAAATCAAAGAGGAAAAGTAACGATTTTGGGGCAGATTTTAAGGGTGCAAATCGCGGGTTTTGGGGATGGTATGGGTGAAGTGATGGGTGATGGGTTGGTGGTGTCGGGTGGTGGTGTCGGGCGATCGGCGGGTTTTGGGGGAGGTAGGTCGATCGGATGATTTGAAAGAGAAGGGTGTGAGAAGAGGTTTAGGGTTTGTTAGGTTTAGGTTTAGGAATGTTTGGGCTTGAGATGGGGGTTGGGCTGCGGAATGAGTTTCGGTTGAGGGGTTTGTTTGGGCTTATTTGGGGGTTGCGGATTGGGCCCCCTTTTGTGGGTTGGTATAATATTTTGGGTGAGGGAAAAATATAAAAAGAGGTTTATTTATTAAAAAGACTCTTTGCAAAAATGTAAAATTATAAAGATGAAAAATAACGATGTGATAATAATAAAAACATAACATTTGCGAAATGCTTAATGCTTATTTTAAAATGCGATGCCATTTTGCGAAAATAAAATAATATAGAATATTAGGATAAAACTATGATTAGAATATTGAAAGGCAAATGGTAGTGAAAAATACAAATATTATAATAATGATAATAAATAATGATTTTAATATATATATATATATATATTAAAATTATTTTGAGGTGTCAAAATATTTTAAAACGCAAAAAATAACGGAAGATGAGACAAAATTGGGTGTCAACAAGAGATAGAGATCAACATTTACAAGCATATTCTCAACAAATAAGTGAACAAAAAAATACTATTACAACTCTAAGAAATATGATAGCACTAAAAGATGAAAGATTAAGAAAAAAGAATAAGAAAATATGACACCAAGAGAAGAAAAGTTGAGAAAAATAATCAGAAGAGATAATGAAATAAAGACAAAAAAAATGTTATAGTAGAACAATATAAGTATATTAACAGATTAATTAATGGATAACAGAAAAGAAACACTAGACAACTCAAATGAAACATACTACGAGATGAATGCATATGAAGGAGGAATAACACAAACCTTAAGCTTTAAACCTGAAATATATCAAAAAATACAAGATGAAAAAAAGAACTGTCAACTAAGAAAATATTTAAAACAAAATGGTTTGAAAGAAATAAAGAAGTAAGATATATAACACAAAAACATGAAAATATAATAGACACAACTAGTGTATATGGTAGAGAAAAAATAAATTTAATAACATATGAAATAATAAAAAGAGAATTATCAAAATTATCTACTAAAGAAGCTAAAAAATACAGAAATATATACTTTAGAGGAGTAGAATTTTACTATAAAAGCACATTTTCAGAAAAATATTGACACACTCATACAAATATACATACTAGATGATAGAATATTAGAAAATTTACAAGATGCTTTAATATCAGTAATAAAATGAAAATTTAATATATCAAAAACTAAAATTCATAGTACAACCAGATTTTAGTATATCATTAAAAGACGAACATAAAGACTTAGCCCTAACACTATATTATAAACTATATGAAATAAATATGCCACAAGGTAGTAAAGTTATAAGTATTGAAACAAAAATGATATATGCCTTAACATGAAATCACCATGTAAAGAAACAACATGAAATGAATATCTTAGTACCAAAGATGTATCAAGATATATTATAACAAATAGAACACAAAGAAAATTCCAAAATAACCATACTAAAAGAAATATATATGAATTTTAGTACTAGAACCATAACACCATTACAAAAGGTAAGGCCACAAATAGAAGGATCTAGACTAAGTATTAAAAAAGAACCAATATCAAGACAAACTAGCTTAAGATTTATGCAACCTAGAACATTAGACTTGATAAATATATCCAGTAATAGATTAAGGATTAAAGTAATAATAATCAATGGTATGATAACAACCGATTGTATAACTAAAATAAACACATGAGCTATTAAAAGTTTTATACACATAAGTAAAATTAAAGAAAAAGACAGTAATCTAATAGATCCACAAACTTGTAACTATCCTGAAAATGAAAGAGAAATAATAATAACCAAAAGTATTAATTTAAAATTCAAGATTCAAGATCTAGAATATAAAATAAATATAGGAGTAATAGAATATGATAGTTTTAATGAATTATTATTAGTAAGTGACTTTTTAACCACAATAGATTTAGAATTAATAATGAAGGAATTGGAGTAAATGATCAAGGAAAACCAAGATTTATAAATAAAATATGAATATCCAGGGAAAGATACAAAAGAAAAAACAAAAATTAAGAATAATAAAAATAGTTTTATCAGAAGAAATAATATTCAACTTAAATACCTAGAATACAATGTAAAAGAAATGAAATTAGAAAATGAGATAAAACAACTAGAGCAACAATGTAATAAATTTGATAAAATATGGATAAATATGGAAAACGGATGGAAGAAAAGAATAAATAATCCTGAGTAACCCTAACAAAAAAATTGATGCAATATGAAAATAAGTAATAGTAAAAGAACAGATAAAGAATACCCAAGTAATAATGGATGAAATAAAAGAGAATCAGACACAAATGCAACAATTAATAAGAGAAGAATTGACAAAATTATGGAATGTATCTAAAATACCAACATTTAAAATAATATTAGAAAACCTTAACATATTAATAGCAGATATAAATAAAGGTAAACAAGTAATAGAAGAAGGAATCAATACGAACCCAGGAGGAACAATTAATAGATTAAACCCTAAATAACCAGAATTAATACCAATAGATACTTGGAGAAGGAGTATAGAACCTATAATGGTAGATATAAACGAAATAAAACCTAAATTATTAGAATCAGTAAAAAAAACATTAGATAACCTAGCAATATCAAATTAAAAAAGGACAATTTTAATGGAAAATCAAGAACATAGTGTAATTACATTCTTAAAAACCATGGAAAAGATATAATAGAAAAAGAAAGACACAAATATAAACCCATAAGAAAGAAAGACCTTAAGCACACACCAGATAATAATACTAATACTCCAAAAGATGAAAATATCTCTTAAATAACACCGAAAAAACTGAATACTTATACCTAAAATTAGATAAACAAGAACAACAAATATGTGAATCAAAGACATAAAATATAAAATTAAAATCACATAATAATGAAGAATGGTTAAGTAAATATAAAAAATATAAACATAAGTTTAAAGATATTAAGAAACTACTAAAAGAGACTAAGATAGAATTAAAACAAACAAGAGAAGAATTAAACCAAGTCAAACAAGAAAATTGAAGAATTAAAAGAAGAGTTACATATTCTAAGAGAACAAATGACAAGGTTAAAAGGTAAAAAGAAGGTAAAGAAATCATATAAAACAAGTGATGAAGTACTACTAGTAATGAAAAATTTTTTATTGCTTTTGCTTTGATTATCCCTTATACAAACAAAGATAGTGATATTAAAAACGGGAGCGTATGGATTAATTCGAATCAATATGGAAACCTCACGCCCATTCTACCAATCTTATAAGAAAAAATAAATTAACTAACCAAGATATACAAGTAGAAAAATTTATAGAAGAAGTAGAAGATGAAGAAGACACAGAAATAGTAAAAGAAAATAATCAAATAATGGAAGCTTTAAAAAACTTGAAAACTGTAAATGCAATTATATAATGACTGAAACATTTCCTTTATGTTGATAGAAACAACAAGAGAAAGGCCAATCATTATGGAGCGAGAAGAAGAGCCTAATAACCGATTGTCTATATATTTCCCATACGCAATCCTTTGTATAGACGTTGTTGCGGATTCAAGGAGAAAACTTTGAATCACAAAGATCTATTCTAGAGAAAGAGACCCACCTTTGCGCTTGGGTGGATGAACTTTTGCAGATCCATGATTTCTTCCTTCGTCTTTGTAGTAGTGAATAAAGATAGAAATAATTATCACATAGAAATAGAAATGGAGACAGATGATGTAGTAAATAAAGATACAGATAATTATCCTGAAGAAGAATTAATAGACCCTAATTTAGAAGTAATAACAAGACAAAATACTAAAATATCAAAACATATACAAGTAGGACAACAAGCTGAATTTTAAAAAATTGTTGGATCAATGTCACAAGGTGTAAATCTTAATGGATACTTCATAGATTTAGACAATGTTTATGATGAACAAGAAATAAGTAGAAGGATAAATGATTGGAATCTTTGAATGTACATACACTAATTAACTCTACACACACTGATAACCTAGATTACATTTATGACTTAATAACTAAAACATTAATTGAAAAAGTAGCATATTGGATGTAGTCTATAACATACCAATTAAGAGTAGAAATATTTAGTCATGCAATAGACTGGAAATATATGCTAATGATATTTGATATCTTATTAAAAAGAGAATTCTTATGAGAAAAATGGTTAGTAGCAAGAGAAAATGTATTTGCATAAAGAAAAACTAAAATTATAATGAACCTAAATAACATGAAATGTTGTAAAATTAATAAACTACCAGAATATACAATAAGTTTTATTAAACTCTTTTATGAAGTAAGATTTTTACCACAAGAAGGTTTAATATATCAACAACTTTATTATGATCACTTACCAACACCATACAATACCGAAGTATCAAAAGAATATACCCAACTAGAACCAAGAGAAAACACGTTAGGAGAAATAATAAGAGTACTAAAAGCATACTTAATGCGAAAATGTGAAGAGTATAGAATGCAACAAAAAATTAAAAAATATTAGAAACTAGGATTAAGAGAAATATGTGGATTTACAGAAAGAAGACTAGTATTTGATGTGAAGATAAAAGAAAGGATACAAAACATAAGAAAGGTCATAGAAATAAAAAATATCAAAGATATAAAAATATAATAATTACAATAAACCATATTACAAATCTTATAGGAAAAAGAGATTTAAAAGATAGAAATACTCCTGAAACCAAGAAAAAATTTAGACATAAAAGAATATTTAGGAAAAGAAAGTATATAAAACCCTTAGAAGAAAAACCTAAGGAATGTAAGTGTTGAAACTGTAATGAAAAAGGACATTATGCTAATAAATGCCCAAAGCTAAAGAAGAAATGAGTAAAATATGTAAATACAACACAATTTATAATGAATCAACAACAAATAAAAGAAGATAATAATAAATGGTATGAATATGAAGACTTTTATGTCAGTCATACTGATGAAGAAAGCGAAACAGAACCAAAAAAAATATTAACTTTATTAAAAATTCTCAAATAGTGAAAGTAGTTCTGAATAAAATAGAATTACAAGAAGAAAAAAGAAAAATGTTAGAAGAAAGAGATTACTGGATACAATGTGAAAGAGATTATGCCTATAAACTTAGCACAATCACTAATGAAACAAGATATAGATATTATCACGATAGATACAAAAAGGTTGCTAAGAGCCTTAATAGAATAAGAAAAAGATTGAGTGAAATAAGATGACATGAATTAAGAGGAATAGGTAGAATAATAGAAGAGATAGAACAAGATGCTAATATTCAACAAGAATTAAGAGAAATAGAAGAGATAAAACAAAATACTAATATCCAACAACATAATTAAATGGTAGCAATTTATATCAAAGCTCATCTAGAATATAAGCCTAATAAAATAATGAAACAAAAAATCTTTATAGACAGTGGAGCAGACGCCTGTCTAGCAAAAAAGATGTATTAGACCCACATAGATGGAAAGGTCTAAAACACATAGAATAAGAGTAACATGATTCAATGAACAAATGAAAGAATTGGTTATAATAGCAGAAAATATGAGAATAGTATTAAATAAGACAATATTCAGATTACAATAATATACCAAGAAAATAATATGAAACAAAAAGTATTACTAGGAAATAATTGTAGGGTTTTATTGGGTTCAAAACACATAAGTAAAGAACATCGGAAGTTTAAAATTTTATTTCTTACCCCAACAATTCCTTCTGATATGGTTATATGACAATCAAACCTGTAAAGTAAACTTGAACATAACACTTACATGTTATAAAAATCGGAGTCTTTTACTAAAGGCGAACACGCGTTTGTCCCTTCGATTGCAAACACCTTGATACAGTGTATTCCTCTATCAAGAAAACCAGGAAATCTTCGCAGAGGTTTGAGAGAGTTTTATTCTAAACTCTAAGTCTATAATTGTTTAATAGAAGATTTTATTTGTAATCAATGGGGTATGTTGTATATATAGTAAAATTTAGGTCAAAATCAAATTAGGGTTGGGCTCTAAGCCTAGCCCAAAATTCAAGGTGCAATGGGCCAATCTGACTGGGCCCATTGCCGGTTGGCTCCGCGGCTCCACCTAGTAAGTGTCGCGGTGCCTTACGTCCAATAATGTCCCTCATTTTCGTTAATATATATTCAACACATTTAATTAAATCCAAAATCCAACTTTGACTTAATTAAATAATTTTCATCTAATAGAAATTATCCCATAGTTATTAATTTAAATATCTCGATTCCAAATCGAATATTTAATACTTTCTCAATACACCCTTAGATCGAAGAGACAATCGACGTAGTGTGACCCTATAGACCTTCATATATTAACACTAATCCAATTAAGGTCCATACGAAACTCTTAGACTGCGCCATACGACGAACTCAATATATGAAGTACGTTTACATGAATCCAGCAAACATAACCTTTACGTGAGATGATAAATTTCTTTCATTCGCGACACACTCGATCAAGTTTAGGATTTGTCATGTGTCTATCCAAATGGCTTGATCACTTTATCTCATCTATATTAGTCAATAACTAGACTATATTCTAAATATGTCTCTTGCATTGGCCAATGACTTGGTCGACCTAATATCACTGAAAAGTTGAGTGCTCTCTCGAATATCCAATCGATAAATGAATCCTATTCTTGGCTCAACTACCACCTTAGTTTACATCATAATGCACCCAACATAAGCCATATCTTATCTTACAAGGATTTTAAGCTTATGACAGGGTCAAAGTACATTACTTTGTAAACAAGGTGCGTATTGACCTCAAGTCAAAAGACATTTATCTCTCACACGCTGATAACACTCTAGACATGTATAACAAATAGTTTATCAACAGGGTATACCAATACTTTTCAAAAGTATCCATGTGTCCATCATTAGTAACTATTACTAGTAGCAGGTGATACATACTACATTCTCCAAGAGTGTGATGCAGACCATGTGTCGACTTATAGCATATCATCGATATCCCATTCTTAATGATCATTACTCGATGCTATTTTGAGAGTTACGTTCTATCATTAATAACTCACTCTATTAATGACAACACAAGCTCAAGGGATGCACATTTATGAATAATTTCAAACAATCAAATAATAATTCAATAATTGCAAATTCCATAACTATTAATCTTATTAATAATACGAATGTGTTCAAGTACATTATGTCCCTAATATAGAAAATCTCAGGACATATATACTTTCAATCTCCCACTTGACCTAGAGTCAATCTCCAATGTATCTAATGCTTATGTTTTTAAAATGATCATTATGCTTAACTAAGCTTAATGGTTTAGTAAATGGGTCAGCTAGATTATCATCTGTGGGAACATAGTCTAATCTTATTTCTTCAGTTTCCACCATCTCCCTAGTATGTGGTATTTCCTTGGTACATGTTGTTTCTGTTTGTTGATCTTGGTTCCTTAGCTTGCACAATCACACAAGTGTTATCATAATATATCGTTATTGGATGACTGACACTTGGAACAACCCCTAGTTCTTTTAAGAACTTAGATATCGTGACAACTTCTTTACAAGCTTCCGATCCAGCAATGTACTCGAATTCAGTCGTCGAATCAACAATGGTTTCTTGCTTGGAACTTTTCCAACTCACTACTCCACCATTGAAATGAAGGCATATCCAGACTATGGTAGCCCTAACAATCTATTAGGTCTAACTCTGTACATCCTAATTCCAAGAATGTAGTAGGCTTCACACAAGTCCTTTATCATGAAGGTGCTGGATAACCATTCCTTGACTGATTTCATGAGAGTCTTATTGTCTCCATTATTAATATGTCATCTACATATATAACAATGAAGACAATACTTCATTCCTTGTGTTTACTATAAACGCATGGATCTTCTTTGCTTCTAACAACGTCAAACGATTTGACGACTTTGTCAAAGAAAATATTCCAACTCCTTGAGGTTTGCTTAAGTCCATAAATGGACTTATGTAGCTTGCATACTGCTTTGGGCTTATTCTTGGATGTAAAACCCTCAGGTTGTATCATATACACCTCATCAATTAGATTACCATTAAGGAAAATAATTTTAACATCCATTTGTCAAATTTTACAATCATAGTATGCGGTTATTGCAAGCAAAATTCAATGGACTTAATTTTCACAACAGGTGAAAAGGTTTCATCATAATCGACCCCATGTCGTTGATTATAACCTTTAGCCACCAATCTTATTTTATAAGTCTGTACCTTGCCATATGCATCAATCTTCTTCTTGAAGACCCATTTGCATCCTATGGGTCTAACCCCTATTGGAAAATCAACCAAGTTTCAAACTTGATTGATGTATATTGAGTCCATCTCAGATTTTATGGCTTCTTGCCATCTCTACGTATCAATGTCTAACATAGCTTCGATGTAGGTTGTAGGTTCATCGTCATCAGGAATATCTATTTCATTATGTGTTTCAACAAGGAGATTAAGTCTTTCAGGCTGACGATGAGTCCTAGTGGACCTACGAGTTGATTATTCTGTGTTTCAGTGTTTGTTGCATTCTGATTGTGAGAAGGTTTTTGTGTGTTGGACAATCCACCACCTTGAGATCTTTCAGGAACGTCATTTTCATGTATTTTCTGAATGGAATGATGTACAACCATTGTATCATCTTCCATTGGTTGTGTATGAGAGCCTTGTATTTATGCAATATCTCTCACATCACTCCCATTGGCTGAAGGGCGTACTCTAAGTACCTAATCTTTACCAAATACTCCCACTATATCCTTATCTAGGTCATTCGACAAGGGTTCAACTTGTTATCTTGTGGTTCTTGAATTTCTTCAAATTCTATCTTGCATTTCTCTGTTCCTTGAAATAGTCAATGACCTTATGTTCTCCAGGGAAGATAGAAATAGTATCCCTTAGTTTGATTTGGATACCCACAAAATAATATTTTTCACTTTTAGATTCCAACTTATCGGTAAGCATCTTCTTTATATATGCAGGGCACCCCTAGGGTCACATGTGTTTAAGTGCTGGATTCTTGCCATTCCATATCTCATATGGAGTTTTCTCTACTGACTTTGAATGAACCATGTTCAGAATATAAATTGAGATTTGCAATGCATAGCCCCAAAGGTATGTTGGTAGATCTGAGAAACTCATCATGGATCTAACCATATCTAATAAGGTTCGATTTCTCATTTCAGCAACACCATTCATTTGTGGCATTCCAAGAGGTGTCCATTGTGATTGGACTCCATGATGCTTCAACTAATCCAGAAATTCTTTATTTAAGTATTCACCTCCTCAATCTGATCGAAGGGTCTTGATACTTGTTTCAAGTTGCTTCTCTACTTCTGACTTGTACTATTTGAATTTCTCAAAGGCTTCGGACTTGTGTTTTATAAGATACACATGCCCAGACCTTGTGAAATCGTCTGTAAAAGTGATGAAGTAAGGGAAGCTTCCCTTAGCTTGAGTTGAAAATGGCCCACATACATCAGTATGGACCAATTCAAGTACCTCTTTGGCTCGCACAACTTTCCCAGAAAGTGGCTTGTTGGTCATCTTTCCCATCAAGCAAGATTCACAGTTACCATAGGACTCTAAGTCAAATGGTTCCAGATAGTATAACTTTCTTAATCTTATTATCCTTGATTCATCAATGTGACCAAGTCTACATTGCCATAAGTAGGTGGGATTTCTTGGATTACTTATCTTAGCTAATTTATTTTATACATTGAAAATTTTACGACTATAGTTTAGAACATTCAAACCATCCACAAGCGGAGCATTTCACAAACAAAACCATTAAAATACAGTACATAACTGCCATTAGCAATAAATGAGGAAAACCCCTCAATGTCTAACATTGGGATAAAAATAATATTTCTCATCAATGAAGGAACAAAAAAATAATTATTTAGTTCTAAACAAAAGCCGAAGTAAATCTAGTCTATAAGTTCTCCACACGTTCAACATCTACTCGTGCTCCATTTCCAACACGCAGGTTTACCTCCCATGGTCCAACCTTTCTGCTGTCAATCAGACCCTGCACATTATTACAAAATTGTGAGCCACAAGCGGTATCCAATACCCACCAGTGAGAGTTACTTATAGACATATTTATTTCAATGACAAACATACCTTATCCAGTAGAGCCAAGAAGCACCTAGTGCTTTTCCTCCTCCTGGAGCTGTACAGTCCTTCTTCCAGTGCCCCTTATTCTTGCAGTTGAGGCACACATCCATAACTACCTTTCCCTTCTTCTGAACACCTCTTCTAGGTTTCAAAACTGTGGGTGCATCAACTGTCTTACCCTTCTTCTTCTGCATGTTCTTACCTTTGGGTTTGAACTTGCTAGAAGAGCCCACCATGAGCATGATTTTACCTTTAGAGGTAGATGATTCAAAGGTCTTCAACATGTTGTGAAGCTCTAGAAGACTTGCCTTGGTCCCATTCATATTGAAGTTCATAATGAAATTCTCAAATGAACCAGGAAGTGAATTCAGGATCAAGTTGACAAACACATTTATAGGCAACTTCATTCCAATCGAAACCAACCTTTCTATCGGCCTAGTCATCTTCAGAACACGTGCTGACACTTGACCAACATATTTCAACTTACACTTGAAAAGGTCCCTCAACAGTTCATATTCCATTGTATGAGACTGTGAGTCATGAGACTCTTCAAGTGTTCTAGCATTTTGTTGGGGCCTATGTTTTCATGTTGCCTTTGTAACTCCAAGGTCATGGAGGACAACATTACACATTGTGCCTAGGTAGCATCGTCTAGTTATTTCTGATAAGCCACCTTATCAAACAGGGCATACTCAACAGAATCTTCAACAGAGACTGTTGGGAACACTATGTTTAATACATACTCAATTCTTTCTTATCTTAACACCAATCATAGATTTCTTAACCAGTCAGGGTAATTTGCTCCAGTCAGCTTTTTTGTCTCGACCAACATTTTCAGTGATAAATTTGACATTTTGTATAAACTGAAGATATAGATAAACTTGAAATTAAACTCTAATATAATTTCTATTGAACACATTCGTTAACTAATTAACATGGCCTTTAGTTTAATTAGCTCTCACTATTTCAACATATTCTTCAACCCCATGGAAGAATACAAACTCATATCAAATACGGTCATAATGGGCCAAGATCTAGGTTCATGCTATCTCCACATTTGCTGTGGCTGATAACTTCAATAGCACAACCTGATAGGTCTCCAAACCAATTACAAACAATTTGTAACTCTTGTTTGATTGAATGTTCTAAACAATCGATCTGCGTCCCTCGGCTTGTCCGACGTTGTGGCACTAAGACAACCTAGCAAATCAACCCCGTTATACGACTACAATTATGTATGTAAGTGAGTTTTGCCTTATAGAGAAAATACTGTGGTGTAAATACTCATGAAGGTTTATCACCCACTTTTACATTTAACATGCATTTATGAAAGAGTTTGAGTCCTCGTAGACTTAAAGCAAATGCTGTGGCATAAATACTCATCTCACCGAAAAATATTTTGCACTACAATCAATTATAACGGACGATGCGTTCATCTTAAATGAGACTTGTATTAAGTTTTGAGGAATATTTTAATTCAGGGTTTTAACCAAGATCAACTCTAGTATGCTATATCAAATAAACATCTTAGCTATCATGCAAATGACTAAGCATACATTGGGTACCGCCTTCCCAAGCATGATATTAAGCGGTTTAAATACTTATTGGGTGTCGCCTACCCAGACATATATAATACGACATTATACTAATTATTTAAATGACAAACAATTTGACATTGAGCACATAAATAGTATACTTATCAAAGAATATATTGTTATAATAATAATCGTGGGTTAAATATTATGATTTTTTTTCCTGGACAAGTGGAGCCGCGACTCTGATCATTAGGGTCGCATCGCTAGTGTGGTAGAAGCCTTTCGGCTTCTGCAATGAATTAGCGTCGCGGCGGCGAATTTTCGAACCCATTGTGCATTAGGGCCGCGACGCTCCACCTTGGAACCACGACGCCTATTGTCCAGTAAGTCCAGAATTTTAAAACGAAGCTTTTAATCCCGGATCACGAACAGGAGCCGCGGCCCCTTCCTTTTACCATGACAGGCGCCGCACTGCTCTACGATGGAGCCACGCCGCCGCCTTGAAACCCTAGCAAGCGCCGCGATGCCCTACCATAGGGCCGCGACACCGATGTCTTGATAGAACGTTTCTGTGTCAATTTTCTAAAATCGTCCAAACCCTAAATCCAATTTAGGGATCAGATTACAGATCATTTATCATCACCCACCATTATCAATAATGCACATATCGACCATCATCCATTCCTACCCATTCTTCGCCGTGCACCATGTTTGCAATGAACCGATTATATGCACTTTGGCTTAGTCCAAGTTAGAACGGAATGACTTCCTCGATTTAGCATAGTTGATATTTTAGGGTGACATAAAAAGGTTAAATGTTCAGTTAATATATGTAGGATTTCAAGAAGCCTTATTTTAATTCAGTTTGAAATCAAATTTTATGTTTAACCCATATTATTATTTCATTCAATTTATTATATAACCATTGAACCAGCTCGAGCTCTGATACCACTGTAGGGTTTTGTTGGGTTCAAAACACATAAGTAAAGCACAACGGAAGTTTATAATTTTATTTCTTACCCCAACAATTTCTTCTAATATGGTTATATGACAATTAAACGTGTAAAGTAAAATTGAACATAACACTTACATGTTATAAAATCTGGAGTCTTTTATTAAAGGCGAACACACGTTTGTCCCTTCGATTGCAAGCGCCTTGCTACAATGTATTCCTCTGTCAAGAAAGCCAGGAAATCTTCACAGAGGTTTGAGAGAGTTTTATTCTAAACTCTAAGTCTAGAATTGTTTAATAGAATATTGTATTTGTAATCAATGGGGTAGTGATGTATATATAGTAAATTTTAGGTCAAAGTCAGATTAGGGTTGGACTCTAAGCTAGGCCTAAAATTCGTGGTGCAATGGGTCGGTCTGACTGGCCCCACTGCCTGGTCGGCGCATCGGCTCCACCTAGTAGGCGCCGCTGCGCCTACGTCCAATAACGTCCCTCATTTTCGTTAATATATATTCAACACATTTAATTAAATCTAAAATCCAATTTTGACTTAATTAAATAATTTCCATCTAATATAAATTATCCCATAGTTATTAATTTAAATATCTCGATTCCAAATCGAATATTTAATACTTTCTTAATACATCCTTAGATCGAAGAGACAATCGACCTAGTGTGAACCTATAGGCCTTCATATATTGACACTAATCCAATTAAGGTCCATACGGAACTCCTAGACTATGCCGTACGCCGAACTCAATATATGAAGTACGTTTACATGGATCCAGCAAACATAACCTTTATGTGAGATGATAAATTTCTTTCATTCGCGACATACTTGATCAAGCTTAGGATTTTCCACGTGTCTATCCAAATGGCTTGATCACTTTATCTCATCTATATTAGTCGAAAACTAGACCATATTCTAAATATGTCTCTTGCATTGACAAATGACTTGGTCGACCTAATATCACTGAAAATTTGAGTGCTCTCTCGAATATCCAATCGAGGAATGAATCCTATTCTTGGCTCAACTACCACCTTAGTTTACATCATAATGCACCCAACACAAGCCGTATCTTATCATACAAGGATTTTAAGCTTAGGACAGGGTCAAAGTACATTACTCTATAAACAAGGTGCGTATTGACCTCAAGTCAAAGGACCTTTATCTCTCACACGCTGATAACACTATAGACATATATAACAAATAGTTTATCAGCAGGGTATACCAATACTTTCCAAAAGTATCCATGTGTCCATCACTAGTAACTATTACTAGTTGCAGGTGAGACATACTACATTCTCCAAGAATGTGATGCAGACCACATGTCGACTTATATCATATCATCGATATCCCATTCTCAATGATCATTAGTCGAGGCTATTTTTAGAGTTACGTTCTATCATTAATAACCCACTCTATTAATGACAACGCAAGCTCAATGGATGCACATATATGAATAATTAACAATCAAACAATAATTCAATAATTGCAAATGCCATAAATATTAATCTTATTAATAATACGAATGTGTTCAAGTACATTATGTCCCTAATATAAATGTCTCTAGGAGATATATACTTTCAATAATTTCTTAGATTTCTTTAAAACCCAAGTTATAAACAATATTACTTTAAGTTTACAAACGCCTTATAATAAATGGATAATACTAAAAAGAATATTACCAATACAAACGTTACGATTGTGTAATATAAGATCCGATATGGATAATAACCTACAACTATTAAAAGAAAAATATCTTAATATATTAAAAATGAATTTTGGTGAAAATCCAGTACAATTATGGGGAAAAAAAAAATATATGCTGAAATCAAATTAATAAATCCCAATGATACAATTTGATGTAAACCTATTAGATATAGTCCGACATACCAGAAAGAATTTGAAACCCAGATAAAGGAATTATTGGACCTAAAAATAATACAAGAAAGTAAAAGTTCACATAGCAGCCCAACCTTTTTAGTGAGAAAACATAGTGAACAGAAACGAGAAAAGACTAGGATGGTAATAGACAATAGAGAACATAATAAAAAGACAATATTTGATGGATATTTTTACCATATAAAAGAAACCTTATTAACAGATTAGAAAATAAAAAATGGTTTAGTAAATTTGATTGTAAAAGTGGATTTTGAAAATTAAATTAACAAAGGAATCAAAGCCTTTAACAACCTTTAGTGCCCCTCAAGGACACTATGAATGAAATGTACTACCATTTGGATTAAAAAATGCACCACAAATATTTCAAAGGAGAATGAACTAAGTGTTCAGAAAATTAATAGTATTTTGCATAGTATATGTTGATGACATACTAATATATAGTGATAATCTAGAAGACCATATAAAACATCTAGAAGAATTTATAAAAACTGTGAAACAACATGAAATATTGTTATCTGAGAAAAAATCTGAAATTTTAAGAAATCATATAGAATACTTAGGATATATTATAGATAAAGAAGGATTACAATTACAAGAACATATTGTAACAAAAATAAAAAATTTTAAAGAGAAATTAGAAAATAAAAAAGAGGTACCACAATTTCTAGGAGTAGTAAATTATGCTTCAGACCATATAAAAGATTTACCACTCTTGAGAAAACCATTGCAAGAATTAAATAGAAAGAATATAACATTTGAATGGACAGAAGAACATACTAAAGCTATAAATAAAATCAAAAAAAAGTAAAAACTTTACCAAAATACAAAATACAAAATACAAACAAAACAATACCAATTAGAACTTTTTACTGATGCCAGTGACATAGGATGTGGAGCAATCCTCATGGCTTATGGAAAAGATGATATATTTAATAAGATAAAGAAAACCATTAATATGCAGATACGGAGGTGGAACATGAAAACCAAATGAGAAAAATTATCATATTAATGAAAAGGAACTAATAGTTATAAAATTTGGAATAAAACATTTTCATTATCTCTTATTACCATTAAAATTTATTGTTAGAACTGATAACACCCAAGTGAGATCTTTCATTACTAATAAAATAGATCCTTTACCAGAATTAAATAAAAGAAGAAAGTGACAATCATTCTTTTATTGTTAAAAATATATCTGAAACTAAGAATATTTTAGCTTATTTTCTTAGCAGGTACAACCATGTCAACCCAGAGTAACAACCTTGATGAGTATATTACCAATATCACGAAAATTATTATTCAAAACCATGAAACTATAGTAACCAAAATACAAGAAAATACCCATCTCATTAACCAACTCAAAGAAGCCATACAAAACCGAAAACCTTAAAAACCTTATAAAAGCCACAAACACCCATTCCTACTTCTGAAAAACCAAATAAACCTACTACAATCCCATCCTCTTTTGCATCCAAACTTGCAACTATGCCATCTTCAATACCATCTTCTTCACAATCATCATCAACATTATCAATGAGTTTGAAATATACACTTGATTTTATCAATGCGTATAAACAAATAAATAAATTTTATGATTATAAATCTAACACCTCTATATTTTGAGAAGTGCTAAATTAAGTAAATATCCTAGATTTTTATGTAGTGAAAATGCTAATCCAGATATAGTGTCAAAACTATTTACTTGTGGTTTTATTGACAAAATAATACTAGATGAAATTTTGTATAATATTTCTAAACTACCTAATATTATAGTGGAATCTGCTAAAGCAATGATTGAATCTTTTGGAAAATGTATATACGGGATACAATTATTAGATGCTTCAACAAATTTAACAGGAAAACCCATTATAATCTGTCAATTATTCAAAATGGGAAGAAATATCAATATCAGTGGGGATGATGAAGATCTAAAAATGAAAATACCATGTATTGTGGACAAATTCTAGGAATGGTTAAGTGCCAAAAAATAATTGGATTGTTAACCCTGAAATCGAAAATAGAAGACATGCTAACAAACCAGATGCAAAGAATCATCGAAAATAGAAGACATGCTAACAAACCAGATATTGGTTCTTCTTGAATACTTAGTCTAGATCCTTCTATTTGTGGTCTTACCTTTTGTAATGGTGTTATGGTTCTAGTACTAAAGTCTATATATATTTCTTCTCGTATGTTTATTTTGAAATTTTCTTTGTGTTCTATTTGTTTTAATATATCTTGATACATCTTTGGTAAGATATTCATTTCATGTTGTTTCTTTACATGGTGATTTCCTGTTAAGGCATATATCATTTTTGTTTCAATACTTATAACCTTACTACTTGGTGGCATATTTATTCCATCTAGTTTATAATATAGTGTTAGGGCTAAGTCTTTGTGTTCGCCTTTTAATAATATACTAAAATCTGTTGTACTGTGAATTTTAGTTTTTGATATTTTAAATTTCCTTTTATTACTGATATTAAAGCATCTTGTAAATTTCCTAATATTCTATCATCTAGTATGTATATTTGTATGGGTGTGTCTATATTTTATGAAAATATGCTTTTCTAGTAAATTCTATTCCTCCAAAGTATATATTTCTATATTTTTAGCTTCTTTAGTAGATAATTTTGTTAATTCTCTTTTTATTATTTCATCTGTTATTAAATTTATTTTTGCTCTACCATTACACTAGTTGTGTCTATTATATTTTCATGTTTTTGTGCTATATATCTTACTTCTTTATTTCTTTCAAACCATTTTGTTTTAAATATTTTTTTAGTTGACATTTCTTCTTTTTCATCTTGTATTTTTTGATATAATTCAGATTTTAAGCTTAAGGTTTGTGTTATTCCTCCTTCATATGCATTCATCTCGTAGTATATTTCATTTGAGTTGTCTACTATTTCTTTTCATTTATCCATTAATTAATCTGTTAATATACTTATACTATTCCACTATAATATTTTTTTGGTCTTTTATTTCATTATGTCTTCTGATTATTTCTCTCAACTTTTCTTTTCTCAATGTCACATTTTCTTCTTCTTTTTGTCTTAATTTTCATCTTTTAGTGCTATCATATTTCTTAGAGTTGTAATAGTATTTTCTTGTTCACTTATTTGTTGGGAATATGCTTGTAAACATTGATCTCTATCTCTTTCAGATCTATACTCATTCTACAACTTACTATATGTTGATTTATATCTCTATTTTATGTAAAGGGTTTTTCAGCTATTTCTTGAAGTTCTTTTAATTTATTTTCATCCATAATGACATGTAGTCATCCATAAATCTGTTTAAATCGCTATAAAATGGTCTTGTCTATTTATTTCTCTATGTAAGCTTAATAATTCTCTATATGTTCTTAGGTTATCATTTACCATGACATTTTGTTCTTCTAATGATAACGATTCATTTCCTTTTAATAATAATTCATTTTGATATTTCATTATCAATTTATTTTGCTTTTTATTTTTTTATCAAGAAATGCCTCAATTCTTTACATAACCATTTTGTCTTATTTAGTCTATTAATTTGTTCAAACGACGGATGTTTCTTCATCTTAATTCTTTATTCCTTTTTCAGGCTCTGATATCAATTTTTTCTCCTAAGAATTCTCTTTTTAATACGATATCAAATATCATTAGCATAGATTTTCAGTCTCTTGAACAAATTTATTTTTTAAGAAACATCCATCATTTACTATAAAGGAATCATCCAGATGCAACAAACCAGATATTCGAGAAAAATGTGGCAATATAAGCTGACAAAGACAGATAAAGATAGCTGACACCAATGGAAAAAAAAATAGCTGAAAAATTATTTATGGAAAAAATGGCAGTGGTCCCAGCAATTATAAAAGCCGCCGGACCCATGAAGATGATAAAGTTGAAAAAATCACAACTAGACAAACAATTTTCTGCAAAGATAAAATCATTTTCTACAAAGATGAAAGGACAAGACACTATACAACTTTTGACAAAGTTGCAATCAAAACTTGTAGAATTTATGACTTTTTAAAGCATTTGTCATTTTGTAATAATGTAGGAGGCAACCGAGAAATCAGGTAGCCAGTTTACCAGTTGAGGTTATATATATAAAGAGTCTCATTGTAACATTTAAAACCAACTTTTGAAATACAAGAACTTCTATCTTTTGAATATTTTCTCCCATGCTTAGCTAAAATACTCTCTTAGTCTATAATTCATATCAATAACAATATCATAATACCAGAGAAAAAAAATACTTTGAAAGTTTATATTTAGAACCATATTAGTCCAAAGACCCTCATCTCTAAAGGATTTTTAGGAAGAGTCTGTTAAGTCTCCTAGCACCCAGGCCATTTATCCCGTTATCAGTGAAGAAGAAAAGGAGTCAAGACTCAGGGTGAATGAGCATTCCAGTGACCTAAAAAATCTATAAGAGGTATGATTTTTAGTCTATGTATTTTTAATTATAATCTTGATAAGTGTAGTCTCTACAATTATGATGTTGAAATTGGTTGAAGGTTATAAACTTTTATTTAAAAAATGAATTTTGAGCTAATAATAACCGCTTTCATACTACATGTTTGTTATTTGATAGACTTTGTTAATAACTTGAATAAACTACCATCTAGATTCCTACCCTATTTAGGTTATTAGATGATGAAAAGATCCGCCTAGAAAATTAGTATATTAATTTTTCCAACAAAATATTAGTATTCCCAAAAAAAAATATTTTGATTTTCTACAGCATCCACCCCTCTCCCCCCACCATGCATCCCTACCCCTCTCAAAAATTTTACTTAATATATTTTATTTTACTTTTATAAAAACTTATAAAGAATGAGAAATTTGGCGTGAGATGGATTGTGGATTGTGATTTGGGGCGTGGGAGGGGGGGGAGAATTTTTTTTTTAAAAGTAAAATAAAATATATGAAGTAGAAAATTTGGGAGGTTGGTGGGCGGTGATGTGGGGTGGGTGGTGTTAGGTAGATTTTAGTACTGTTTTAGAGTGTTTTAGAGTCTTTTGTTTGTCTTTTAGTTGTTTTGTGCAATATTATGTGTGTTGTGTTGTGTTTTCAGGTTCAAGGCGATTCAGAAAAGGGTAAGGCGAATTCAAAGGAAATAGGCGGTATCTAGTCACAAGAAATGAGTCAAAGCAGCCTCTGGAAAGCTCGGGAAGAAGTTTAAACAAAGTCCGGACGAAGAATGCTGAAGAGCCGCGACGCCCAACATTAGCGCCACGGGGCCTCACTGGCAGTAATCACATGATTTTCAGAGGTGAATTAGCACCGCGATGCTCTAATAGCTGAGCCGCGGCGCCGACTACGTCAGGGCAGCGAAAAACCTAAATTTAATAAGGGCAAAAAAGGTCTATTGTGGGGGTTTTTCATGATATATATTGGGGCAAACATTTTTCTAAAAAGGATAACACTTGGGAGGAAAGAAACAAGAGAACAAGGAGCCATTAGAGACATCTATTGTTCAAGTTCTTTTCTTTTCTTTACTTTAATTCAGTTCATGTTGGATATTAAGTTAATTAGTTTTCTTAGCATGTCTAGGAGCTAATTACTTTATTATGGTTTTCCGTTGAATCACTTGAAACTCTATTATGAATTAATGCATTGTTGATGTTCTTCTTCATCGATTAAAATCTATTCAACTTGCATTTTTTGAATGAGAATTAATTGGCCTTTAGTTTTCATTATCTATATGATTTCCAATCGAGATATGAAAAGAGAGATTTGAATATGCTATAGTTGATTAGACATAGGTTTAATCTTGAACAAAAGTATCACGATTGCCTGTGTAGCGTTTTAGGTTATTGATCTTAATCCTCCTATGTGGTCGAACTTATCATAGAAATATAGAAAGTTCTCACTTAGGTTGAGTTTTTATATGTCCTAACCGGAATATAGAACATCTCAGTTAACCTGCTATCTTAATAAGAAGAAGAATCGTTAGTCTTGCATTAATGAATGATAGAGTGGAAAGTTGAGGATATTGGAAACCCTAATTCCTTCATTACTGAATTAAACCTTGTGTGTTTTCATTGCTATTTTATTCTAGAAATTCATGTTATTTTGTTAATTCTTTAGTTAGAAATCATCACTTATATTCGTTAGCCAAATAGAAACTAAAGATTCGTTAATTGGTACTTGAAAATCAGTCTCCGTGGACGATACTCGGTCCTACCAAAATTTATTACAAATTGCGATACATACACTTGCGTAGCATCTAGAAATACCACAACAAGTTTTTGGCGCCATTGCCGGGGACTGAAGTATTATCAATATCAAAATAATTAATCTTATTTCTAATTTGGTTGTTCCTATAACACATTTTTTTATTATTATTAGTATTATATTTTATTTTTTATTTTTTTAATCTGCGTGCAGTGTGTGTGATCATTTTCAGGTAGCTTTGGTTTATGCGAAGCGGAAGATGAGCAGACAACTTTGTTCCTCTTAATCTTGAGATTGAGAAAGTGTGCAAGCAGAATCAAAGAAACAAGAGAGCTGATATTTCAACCGAGGATATGGAAAATCGTTAAAATAATGATGGGTTGAATAGAGGGGTGCTAGAAATGGTGCAGGAGCAAGCTTAGAATTCCGCTGTGAGAAGCTTACGAGATTATATACTTCAAACCATAACATGCGTGCAGACTTGTATAAGACCACCAACTGTGGAGGCAAATAATTTTGTGATTAAGCCAGCAATCCTGCAGATGGTCCAGAACATAGTTCAGTTTGGGGGTTTGCCCTATGAAGATCCACATATGCACTTGGCCAATTTCTTAGAATTATGTGCAACATTCAAATACAATGGTGTGACTGATGACGCCATTATATTGAGGCTCTTCCCATTCTCACTAAGGGACCGAGCCAAAAGCTGGTTGCTCTGCAAGCTAACTCCATCACTACGTGGCAAGACCTGGCTCAGAAGTTTCTTTCAAAATTCTTCCCTCCATCAAAGGCTGCTAAGCTAAGGGGAGAACTAAACAACTTCTATCAGTTGGACGAAGAATCTCTATATGATGCTTGGGAAAGATTCAAAGAGTTGCAAAGGAAATGTCCTCATCATGGGCTTGAGTAATGGATGTTAGTCCATAATTTTTACAATGGGTTGTGTGGTACGACCCGAACCATAATTGATGCTGCTGCTGGAGGGACATTCATGAGCAATAATGCTAATGAGGCGTATGAGCTGTTGGAAGATATGACAACAAATAACCATCAGTGGTCCAATGAAACAACGACCAACAATAGAAAGGTGGCTAGAGTTCATGAGTTAGATGCCATCACCGCGTTAAGTTGCTTCTTTGACAAAACAATTACAACAGAATACTATGTCCGCAAATGTTGTTCAGATGCAAGTGGTTTGTGAAATTTGTGGAGGACCACATACTTTTGATCATTGCACAACAGTGGATCCCAATAATATACCTATGGATCAAGCTCAGGTTCAAGTAGTTGGGAATTTTCAGAGGCCTTACAACAACCCATTCTCTAACACTTACAATCCCGGGTGGAGAAATCACCCTATTTTTTTGTAGAGAAATAGCCAGAACCAGCATCCACAATTTCAAGGGTAATATCAGAACCAACAAGCATAATTCCAAGGGCGGTATCAACAAAATAATTAACAACAACCTATGAGTCAAGCTTTGTCGTTTCAGCAGCCCAAACCATAAGTTCAACAAGCTAAACCCAATGAATTGCAAGAAGTCTTGTTGACTCTCACCAATTCCCAGACTCAGTTCATGACTGAAATGAGATCTTCTATCCGAAACCTGGAAATGCAAGTGGGTAAGCTAGCAAATATGTTAAACAACAGATCGCAGGGGAATCTCCCTAGCAATACTGTTGTAAATTCGAATGAGCAATGTCAGGCTATAAATTTGAGAGGTGGTAAGCAAGTTGATCCAGTTGCACCTCTACCATCTGCGGAGAAGACAGACAAATTGAGTGAGACATCTAATTCAGAGAAAGATGGGATTACTGAAGACTACCCCACGGTGGAAAAGGCACCACCAGCAGTGAGTAATGAGCCTCAAATCAGAATTCCGTACCCGTAGAGGCTTAGAAAGAATTATTTGGATAAATAATTTTCCAAGTTTTTAGAAATATTCAAGAAGCTGTAGATAAATATTTTCTTTGCTGAAGCTTTAGAGCAGACGCCCAGTTATGTCAAATTCATGAAAGAAATTCTCTCTAAAAAGAGAAAAATGGGAGATTATGAGACTGTGGCGTTAACTGAAGAGTGCAACGCCATTTTGCAAAAGAATCTTCCCCAGAAGTTGAGAGATCCAGTGAGCTTCACTATTTCCTGCACTATCGGGAGTTTTGAATGCCAGCATGCGCTGTGTGATTTAGGGGCAAGTATCAACTTGATGCCCTTATCTATGTTTCATAGACTTGGTTTGGGTGAAGCTAGGCCTACAACAGTTACCTTACAGTTAATAGATCGCTCAATCAAGCATCCATTGGGAATTATTGAGGATGTGTTAGTTAAAGTGGACAAATTTAGTTTTCATGCTGATTTTATTATCCTTGACATGGAGGAGGATGCTGATGTGTCCATAATTCTTGGGAGACCATTTTTAGCCACGGGTCAAGCAACTTATAGATGTTCAGAAGGGTGAGTTGAGACTCCGAGTGCAGGGCGAAAAGGTGGTCTTCAATGTATTCAAGTCGATATCGTATTCCAGAGCAAGTGACGATTGTTTTTCCATTGATGTAATTGACAAAGATGTTGCTGAGGAAAACTTCAAGAGTACTGATGCTCTTGAAGTAACATTAACACAATGCGAGGACGATGAGAGCAGGCCTTTAATTAAGGCGCAAAGGAGGTTGAACCCAACTATGAAGGAGGTGATGAGAAAAGAGATCTTAAAATGAAGAGAAAATCTACGTCCTGGCTAAATGACGTTAAACGACAACGCTATTGGGAGGTAACCAAACATTTTAATTATGTTATTTTATTCTGTTTTGTTTATTTTATTTTGAACAATCTCATTGTCTTGATGGTTCTTGCCATGTGTGTTTATGTTAAGTGAATTATGAGCCATCGTTGGGATGAAAATATGACGCGGGATATTGAAATCAGCACCAAAAGTCAGAACCCCGTATATTGAATTAGCGCCGCGGTGCCCAACATTAGGACCGCGACGCTTAGAAGGCAGTGAGCAAAGGATTTTTTGTGATCGCGCCATGACACTGAATGGTGAGAGCCGCGGTGCCCATGCGATTCTAGGATAAAAACCGAGAAAAAGAACACTTTTCTCATTATCCCCAAACACAATTCACATAACCCTTCTCTATTCTTCTTATCTCCAACCCCAAAAATCCAAAAAACTCTCCCATTGTATCTCAAATTACAATCTTTTCGCACCACAAAAACTCTTCTCTTTCCCTAATTCTTCCATTAATTCTAAATCTACACTCCCCCAAATTCCTCTTTACAAACCCTAAAATCCCAATCCTTCAAGAAATTGTTCCATAAGTTCTTCAAATCTTCAATACTTGTGGTAGTGAATCACCACATGATGTCTCTCTCGCCATAAGGTAAGTATTGCATTCAAGTTTTGAAGAATTTTTGTGTGTTCTTTTATGACTTTGGAGGAATTCTAAGTGGGATGGTTGATTGTGTTCTTGTGAAAAATAGTGTTATTGTGGAGTGGTTGAATTGTAGTTATTAATATTGTGGGTTGATTGAATATATTGTTGAGAAGTTGAATTGTTGTTGGGAAGATCTAAGGGGAAGTGCTGTCGGATTTTTAGAAAATTTCAAAGTCGCCAAACAAGGAATAATGGGTCCACGACGAGCTATTTCCAAGGCATCCTCCTCTCGGGGCCCTATGAATCTATCACCAAGGGCCGACTATGATAAAAAAAGATTTACCAATAAGGATGCTCAAGACAGGTATAACAAGCTGTGTACTCATTCATTGGTACCAGAAAGGGGGATGGAATTCCAGACTGAGCCATACGAAGATGAGGTATATGAACCCATCAGGGCCATGATTGTTGATAGAGGTTGGGGTGCATTTGTCAATCCTTATTTGGCAAATCAAAATACTCAACTAGTCTACGAATTCTATGCCAACTACCCAGAGAAATAAGACAACATTTGTTTAGTACGAGGGAGAAGAGTACCAGTTGGGGCTAAATCGATTAATGTCATATGCGGGGTCATAAATTTTATGGAGGAAGAGGAGGAGGATGACTTCACTGTTTGGAAGAATTCAGAAATTGACTAGGTAGAGGTGGTTGAGACAGTAGGATATCCAGGGGCCCATTTCACCTATACATATGACGCCCCAAAAGGCATGCTCCGCTGCCAATTTAACAAAGTTGTCAAAGCTTGGCTCTACTTTGTGAGTGCCCGTCTGATTCCCTCCACACACTTCTCTAATATACCAGTGGATCGTGTTAAGCTGTGTATGCTATCATGAAGGGATTTTCAGTAGATGTGGGTCGAGCTGTTAAAAATAGCCTTAATTGGATATACAGACTAAACATAACAACAGGGTTGGGGCATGGATCATTGATTACTGCACTATGTGTTGCACATGAAGTGCTTGAGAGTAACAATGATGTAAAAGGCAGAGTGCAAAATCCTCTAACTCGGACAATGGTCAATGCATACCCAGACCCTACACTACACCTGGAGAGGGCAATCGCAACCGGCCAAAGCGCCAGCAGAGGGAGCAAGATGAAGAAGCCGAAGAGCCTGGACAGAGTAGTCAACCACCTCATTTGGCGATTGAGAATGACCACACCCAGAGGTTGGATCAACTTTTCCAACAGAACCAATATATTATCCAGCAGAACCAGTATCTCATCCAACACCAGCAATATATGGACACCTACATGCAACAAAGACATGAGTATAAGGTCACGAGTGTCGACCAAATAAACTCATTCATGCATAACTGGTCCATGGATGACGACAACACTGAGTCCTCTCTTGGATATCCTCCAATGTACCAGCCGCCTTATCATCCACCACCACCACCACCACCATTCTAAATCGCTTAACTGCAGTGTTGGTAAGTCTTCTTACTCTTGCTTTACTTTTCACATTGGGGACAATGTGTTGAATAGGTTTGGGGGGGGGGTCTTACTATTTTGTGTTAATAATGTTAATTGTTTGTGTTAAGTGATTTGTTTGTTGTTAGTGCCTTTGTTTAGTGTCATTGTTTAAGTGTCATGTGTCAATTAATCAAGTTAATAACAATAGCCCATGAGATTGAGTGAACACATGTGATAGAGTGGGATGAAATTGATAGCCATGAAATTCATAAATCTGCGTGCTTGAGTTGGATAGGTCTTGAGTTATTTTTAATTATTAATAAGTATGAAAACTCGACCATGATTGGTGAATTTCTTGTATTCAAGTATTGATTTAGACATGATTGAATTTTGGTTTGAGGAAAGATGGTGGAAAACCCTAGAACTTGCTTGTTTGCTATATGAGACGAAATCATAGACATGCATGCTTAGGAAGATGATTTAGTCCATCTTTGGAACGATTGAGCCTTTCAAGCCAACCTCGACTAATGTAATCCCTAGTTACCCCTTTTTGAACCTTAAGTAACCCTTTTTTGATTGACACATATTCTGAGCCTACTTGAAACCCTTTACAAATATTTTTCTTCCCTTGAATTCCATGAGCATATAAGTATATGATTGGGGGATTGACACTTTGTAATTGGTATTTTAAATTGGGTTCTATCAATAGAAGAGTAAAGGATTGAGAAAAATATATATATATATATATATATATATATATATATATATGAAAAAGAAAAAGGGAAATAAACTACACTACATACATTGAAAAACAAGTTTGGGAGTGTAGTTCGAAAAGAAAAAGAAAATAATTGGGGATTGCTTTTGGTTTATAACGTGAATATAGAGTTGGGTTGATTGGTTTCTATGCTTATGGTAACTTTGAGCCTAAATGACATTTCAACTCCGTGCCTAAGCCTATCGTCATAACCTATAAAAGTCCTACTGATTCTTAAGCATGTGTTGTCTAAATTAGTGGAGAATAGCAAGTTAGCAAACCTATAGAATTTTGGCCACATGGAATGTTGGTGAGAATTCATTGTGCATAAACTACTATTGAATACTTGGTTATTTCAATAATCATGGTTGAGTGGTCATATGCAATAATAACTTTAAGCAAATTTGAGGATTATCCGACTTGAAATTCTAGTTAGCAAATTAGTGGCTAGAATGTTCCGGAAGATTTTATTGCATGTTGTTCATGATCTTCGAGGCATAATCTATTGTGGTTGACTTGATTCATTTTTTTTGAGTTTGTGTGTTTTTCTTTTTAGGGTGTCTAGAGTTCTTTACTCGAGGACGAGTAAAGTCTAAGTTTGGGGGTGTTTGTTAGGTAGATTTTAGTACTATTTTAGAGTGTATTTTAGGGAGTCTTTTAGTTATTTTGCGTAGTATTATGCGTGTTGTGTTTTCAGGTTCAAGGCGATTCAGAAAAGGGTAAGGCGAATTCAAAGGAAATAGGCGGTCATTTAGGATAAAAATGCATATCTAGTCACAAGAAATGAGTCAAAGCAGCTCTGGAAAGCTCGGGAAGAAGTTTAAA
This sequence comes from Anisodus tanguticus, assembly GCA_034509755.1. Classification (NCBI taxonomy): domain Eukaryota; kingdom Viridiplantae; phylum Streptophyta; class Magnoliopsida; order Solanales; family Solanaceae; genus Anisodus; species Anisodus tanguticus. The sequence continues at coordinate 21,865,805 of CM067545.1, forward strand.
CAAAGTCAGGACGAAGAATGCTGAAGAGCCGCGACGCCCAACATTAGCGCCGCGGGGCCCCACTAGCAGTAAGCACATGATTTTCAGAGGCGAATTAGCACCGCGGTGCTCCAATAGCTGAGCCGCGGCGCCGACGACGTCAGGGCAGCGAAAAACCTAAATTTAACAAGGGCAAAAAGGTCCATTCTGGGGGGTTTTCGTGATATATATTGGGGAAAACATTTTTCTGAAAGTGATAACACTTGGGAGGCAAGAAACAAGAGAACAAAGAGCCATTAGAGACATCTATTGTTTAAGTTCTTTTCCTTTTCTTTACTTTAATTCAGTTCATGTTGGATATTAAGTTAATTAGTTTTCTTAGCATGTCTAGGAGCTAATTACTTTATTAGGGTTTTCCGTTGAATCACTTGAAACTCTATTATGAATTAATGCATTGTTGATGTTCTTCTTCATCTATTAAAATCTATTCAACTTGCGTTTATTGAATGAGAATTAATTGGCCTTTAGTTTTCATTATCTATATGATTTCAAATCGAGATCTGAAAAGGGAGATTTGAATATGCTATAGTTGATTAGACGTAGGTTTAATCTTGAACGAAAATATCACGATTGCCTGTGTATCATTTTAGGTTATTGATCTTAATCCTCTCATGTAGTCGAACTTATCATAGAAATATAGAAAGTTCTCACTTAGGTTGAGTTTTTATATGTCCTAACCGGAATATAGAACATCTCAGTTAACCTGTTATCTTAATAAGAAGAAATCAATAGTCTTGCATTAATGAATGATAAAGTAGAAAGTTGAGGAGATTGGAAACCCTAATTCCTTCATTACTGAATTAAACCTTGTGTGTTTTCATTGCTATTTTATTCTAGAAATTCATATTAGTTTGTTAATTCTTTAGTTAGAAATCATCACTTATATTCTTTAGCCAAATAGAAACTAAAGATTAGTTAATTGGTACTTGATAAATCAGTCTATGTGGACGATACTCGGTCTTACCAAAATTTATTACAAATTGTGATACGTATACTTGCGTATCATCTAGAAGTACATCAACGTGTGGCGGTGTGGGATAGGGATGAGGGAAGATGAAGTGCATTCGAGGGTGGTGGTTGAGTGAAGTGGATGGTGGAGGGTGGGTGCAATGGGGTGGGAATGGTGGGGCTTAGGTGGCTATTTTTCAAACAATATTTTCTTAGAGATCGTGCCATTGGAAAACTTCAAACTTCTATTCTTCCCGCAAATGTTGAGGTGCAATTATTTACTAGGGATTGAATTTATGGACAAGAAGGTAAATTAATTTTCTCCATATTAGTTATGTGAAGCCAACATCTTTAAAGTAGCTTCAGATAATATAGATAAATATGGATATTCATATTTTCCGTCGGGTTAACTCATTTTTGATAGAAATGTTTCCATGCTTATTTCATTGAATTCATCAGCATTATATACAATATTACAAGCCAAGATTATGGCTGAGATTGTGCTAAATCAAATAGGAAATTATGCTAAATCAAATCTGAAATTATGTTAAATCTAAATCTAATCTCATCTGAAATTATGCTAAATCTAAATCTAATCATACAAAATATACACATTCTAAATATATGAAGATTCTTACTTTTACTGAATCATATCTACTGATTCTAATATACCCCCTTAGTTGAAACGAGAGGTTTACATACATTGAGACTATCTCGAAAATCATCGAAGAGTTGCAGCGGAAGTCCTTAGTGAAAATATCAACAATTTGATAGCGTGAAGGGACATATAGGACGCGTACTTGATCTCGAGCGACTTTCTCACGTACGATGTGTATTTCTATTTCAATGTGTTTAGTGCATTGATGTTGAACTGAGTTGCCGGAGAGATAAACTGCACTAACATTGTCACAATAGACCCAAGTGGCTTTTGTAACTGGACATTGAAGCTCCAGAAGTAAATTTCGAATCCAACAGGATTCAGAGATGACATTGTCTACTCCACGGTATTCGACTTCAACACTGGATCGGGATAAGGTAGGTTGCTTTTTTGCAGACCAAGATATCAAGTTATCTCCAAGGTAGACACAGTAACCAGAAGTTGAGCGTCTAGTATCCGGACATCCTCCCCAGTCTATGTCAGCGTATGATATGAGTTTGCTGATCGAATATGGGTAAATATGTTGTCCAAATTCGAATGTACCGTGAATGTAGCGAATGATACGCTTTAATGCAAACATATGTTGGGTTCTCGGGTCATGCATAAACAAGCATACTTATTGAACCGCATAAGATATATCAGGTCTTATAAAGGTTAAATATTGTAATACGCTTGCAAGACTACGATATTCCATGGGATCATGATAAGGATTACTGGAAGAGGTATTGAGTTTTGCTTTCGTGTCAACCGGTGTAGGAGATGGTTTGCAGGAGGACATATCGGCCCGCTCAATAATCTCCTCTGCGTATTTCTTTTATGAAAGAAATAAACCTCCTAAATGTCGGGTGGCAAAGATACCCAAAAAATAGCCGAGTGGGCCCAAATCTTTCATAGCGAATTCAGATTCAAGCTTAGACATAATAGATTGTCGAAGAGCTTCTAAAGAAGTAGCTAGAATTATATCATCCACATAAAGGAGAATATATGCTATGTCTGTGCCTCGATGATAAATGAATAAAGAATAATCTGAAATGTTGTGAGAGAAACCCAATGTGACCACATAATCTGCAAAACATTGGTACCAAGCACGAGGGGCTTGTTTAAGCCCATATAGAGATTTCTTTAGCAATCATACATAATCAGGGTGTTGAGGATCACAAAAACACGAAGGTTGGTACATATTGACAGTTTTATTGAGATGTCCATATAAGAATGCATTTTTGACATCAAGCTGAGTGAGACACCAAGATTTTGATAATGCAATACTAAGTACTGTCCGAATTGTAGCCGGTTTGACCACCGGGCTGAATGTTTCCCCGCAATTTACACCAGTTTGTTGTTCTGCACCATCACTTACAAGTAGGGATTTATGCCTCTTAAAAGACCCATCAGATTTCTTTTTATGCCTGAAAATCCACAAACTTCAAATAATATTAGCATTAGTCGGTCGTGGCACCAAGTCCCACGTCTTATTTAGAATAAGAGCATCGTATTCATCTTGCATGGTTATTTTCCAATTATGATCGTTTAATGCATGAATGAGTTTTGTAGGCAAAGGAGAAATGAAATTTTAGTAGTGGTGTGAAGATTGATAAGTTTTCGGGGCTTAAAAATTCTGTGTTGGGCTCTTATTTTCATTTGAGGGGAGTGGTGATGAGTTATATGTGGACTGGTTTGGGTAGTTTATTGGGCGGTTATCAGACTTTGGGGTGTGAGATGGATAGGGCTGGTGTTAGACAGTGTGGAATTACTGTCTATTCCGCCTGTTGGTGATTGGGTCGGAGTCGGTTGAGTGGAGTCGGCATGAGTTGTAATTTCCTGATGTTGAACCGACTTATGAATCACCTGTGTGGGGGGTAGATGTTGAGTCCCCTAGTTTAGGTGTCGAACTTTGAGATGGAGATGTAGGTTGTAGAAAAGATGGATTAATAAGTCCTGCATCCAGAAACTCATAAGTTACGGGTTTTTGATCATGTAATTTGGAAAAAGGAAAGACATTCTCATAAAAAATTACATGTCTTGAAACAATAATTTTTCGACTCGATAAATCATAACATTTGTAACCTCTATGATTTGTTGGATATCCCAAAAAACACAAGGTGTTGATTTAGCTTGTAATTTATTTCAGAAGTGGAGGGAATCATCGGATAACATAAACACCCAAAGACCCGAAGATGATAATAGGATGGATCTTTTTGATAGATAATATTCGTGGGTATTTGATATGCAAGCTTTTTGTTGGAAATCATGTTGAGCAAATATGTAGCCATTTGTAGTGCATGATGCAAAATAAAGAAGGTAGATGTGCATGAGCAAGAAGAGTTCGGATGATATTGTTTATGGTTTGAATTTTCCTTTCCGCTTTTCCGTTTTGGGAAGATGTATAGGGACAAGAAAATCGAAAACTCATTCCATGTGATTGACAAAACTAATGAAAGGACTCATTATTGTATTCCCTCCCATTGTCACATTGAAAACACTTAATCTCCATTTCAAATTGTGTTTTGATATAATTTCGAAAGGTGATGAACATGGAATATAATTGAGATTTATTAGCAATTGAAAAAGTCCAGAGAAAATTTGCAAAGTCATCAAGAAATAACACATAATAACGATGACCACCCAAGCTAAGGATAGGTGATGACCAAAGGTCGCTATGCACAATATCAAATGGCAGAGAAGTTAAGATGACGAGTCGTAAAATGGTAGTTTTACATATTTCCCAAGGGAACAAGAATGATAAAAAAATCATCCCAAAATTTATTACAATTAATAAAATTATTCCGGCGAAGGGAGCTTAAACAAGAGCTCTCGGATGTCCTAGACGATTATGCCATAATCCGGGAGATAAAGCTGCAAAGGTAGAATGTGTTGTGTTCCAAAATAAGGTCTTGTGGTTATTGAATATAGGTCACACACGCTGTCACACCTCATTAAATGCTTCCCCGTCTGAAACTCCTTCATAGAAAATTCGAAGGGATCAAATTCAACAGAAACATAATTTTCAAAGGTAAATTTCCGCACGGAAACAAATTCTTAATTAATTTTGGGGCATGTAAAATATTTTGTAAGGTTAAGGGTGGATATGGTTTAGGTAACAATGCATTTCCACAACTAATAATTGGAATTGTATGGCCACTACCAACTGTAATGTTTTTACGATTGTTACTCTTATTTAAATAAGACGTAAGATTATCTCCGTTTGCAGTCATGTGAGATGTAGTTCCGGTATCCATGTACCATTGATCACTCGTAGGAGCAATTGACAGATTATGCATAACTTGTTGAGTATCAGTTGGTGCATATATGGATTGGGCTGACTGGGTCGTTGCTATGTGGGCATGAGGCTTGGGGCCCAATATAGAGGGGCGTTGGGTTGTTAATTACCTTTGAAATTGGGTTGGATTTGTTGGAAAGGGGTATAGAGTAGCAACCCAATTTTTCCAAGCCCATTCCACATTTGTGGATAAGCCTAATTTGGATTAGATATTTGGTTCTGCCCTGCGAACTGTTGTTGTCGACCGACGCCTCTCCCTTTTCCTTTGCCTCATCGATTGTTTCCCCTGCCGCCTCTGCCTCCGCGATTGTTGTTTTTGTTTGTTGTTTTTGTTTTGTCAGGGCTACCCTGATTTCCGCTCATATTTCTACTTTGATTATCGTCATGTGAAGCATGAAAAGCAGATATGTCGGTCGAGTTAGCAATCTTTTTCGCCCTTGTCGTTTCTTCCAAAATGAGCATAGATCGGGCTTTGTAAAAGGTAGTAAGAGAGTCGCCATGACAAATCTGGGAGCCAACAGTAGAATAGGCATCAATTAAACCGAAACAAGTTAAAGAACCAACCTTTCATTAGACACGACGGCGCCGATGTTGGACATTTGATCCGCCAATGATTTTAGATGTTGACAGTATGAAGATGCATCTGAAATTTTTTCCATCTGGACAACGGAAAATTCTTATTCGAGGTATAGAGCCCTCGAGTTCTTGTTGTCGGAGAATATGTCCTTTAGCCAATTCCATGCAATTTCGACAGTGGAGTCTCGTTCAAGAATCGTGTTTAGAAGGTCTTCGGATATAGTGCTGTAAATCCATTGTAAAACAATGACGTCAATTCGTGACCACAATTCAGGATCTGTTTCTTTGATAGATGGGGATGAGTTTGTTTTCTCTCGTTTCTTTCGATTTTGGAGTGATATGATCGAGGACTTTATAAGCACTAACATGAATTTTGAAAAGTTTTGACCATGTTATGTACTGACCTTTTTCAATATCAAGAGTAACTTTGATAAAACTGTTGATGTTTGAAACTGCCAGAGATGGATGAGGAGGAAAACTGGAGGATGGAGAAGATTTTGGGTTGGTGATTTGGTTAGTAGCCATGGTGACAGTGAAGGAAATCAGAGAAAGGTCGTAAAGAGAAGTGAACGTCGGCTGATTTGGAGAAAAGGTAATCAAATTAACCTAAGCTCCTGATACCATGATAGAAATGATAGAAATGTTTCCTTGCTTGTTTCATTAATTCATCAACATTATATACAATATTACAAGCCAAGATTATGGCTCGGATTGTGCTAAATCAAATAAGAAATTATGCTAAATCAAATATGAGATTATGCTAAATCTAAATTTAATCTCATATGAAATTATGCTAAATCTAAATCTAATCATACTAAATATACACATTCTAAATATATGAAGATTCTTACTTTTACTAAATCGTATCTACTGATTTTGATAATTTTTTTATCCGTGTTAAATATGAGCGGGTCGGGTAATTGATCCGTTTTTTGTTTAACCCATTTTCGACCAGCCCATATCCGACCCGACTGTTTGCCACCCCTGCCCAGAACTATTAGATGGCAAAATCCACTGACCTTGTCTTGTCTTCACCAAAGGAGCCAAACTATAACAACTACATTTTGGAGACATAGGATATTAAAGTTGTCTTGAACTAAAAAAAAGCAGGGCTGAATCAAAGATTTACTTGATTGTCAATATTCAAGTGAGATAAGAAAAAAATGAGTGAGCAACTCCATGAAACAACTTAAGGTAACCACAAAAAATGTAGCACAATTTTGAAGTCAATGCTACTTCAGGAGTTCCTAGAATACCAGAGACTACAATGTTAAGTCACTTTCCATCAATAACATACTTTGCAGGTGATTTTAGCATTCAACATTTTAAGTCATTTTCTATCTGTAACGTATTGTACAGGTGAAATTTAATCAAATAAGCACCAGTCTTACTAAATATACAGAGGTATGCACAATTTGGTGTCAAGTTATTTACTCCAGCTTCAAGTCTAGATATTTTAATAAAGACATCTATACCTATTTATGACATATTTTCTTGCTCTCATAAATATCATATTTGTCTCATAAATACCTATTTGGGCATACAAGATGAGATAGGATTAGAAATGATAATATTCGGGATAAAGGGGGAGTGGTCTCGGTGGAGGATAAGATGCGAGAAGCGATGTTGAGATGATTCGTGCATGTGCAGAAGAGAGACACGGATGCCCCAGTGCGGAGGTGTGAGAGGTTGGCTATGGACGGGTTCGGGAGGGGTAGAGTTAGGCCGAAGAAGTATTGAGGAGAGGTGATTAGACGGGATATGGCGCAAGTGCAACTTACTGAGGACATGACCTTAGATAGGGGTTGTGGATGACACGGATTATGGTAGAAGGGTAGTAGTAACCAAGGTGGAGATAAGGGTTGCGTACACTGTACCCTTTCCAGACCCACGTTGTGGGATTTTACTGGGTATGTTGTTGTTGTCGTCTCATATTTCTAGTGGTAAAAGACAGGGGATGCTACTAAAGACCTTTTACGTAGCAGAAACTAAATAAAGTGAGAGATCTTTTAGTGAATCAAACCGAGCGGTTTGATAAACCTAAGTTATCATATAAAAAAATCCAAATAATGTGACAAAAAATTTACTATAATGTTTTATGCTGATAAAACATGATTATATTTTATAAAAAAATAACAAATGTAAGGAATTAGTATTAATTGATCAGTAAAGTAGATTGATCAGAAAAGCTAATACTTTCTACTATATAATAAGTGCGATAATAATGTCCCTTCATCTTGAAATATAAAAGCTTGGACTTACCAGCAGAAAACGAAGGAATCAAAACTGATCCAGGGAGTTCAAAATTCCAGCACAAATGTCACTAAGTTCTGATTCAATACTGTCTAGTAGAAGTATTCTTTGTAAGATATTCTTTAAAGTGTTAGCAATATTTACTCTCACAATATTCTATTTAGGTGTAATATTGTTCTTGAAAGTATGTATGTCCTAGAGACAATTATTATTAGGGATAAATGTACTTGAACACATTCGTATTATTAATAAGATTAATATTTATGACATTTGCAATTATTGAATTATTATTTGATTGTTTGTAATTATTCATTAATGTGCATCCCTTGAGCTTACATTGTCATTAATAGAGTGAGATATTGATGATAGAACGTAACTCTAAAATAGCCTTGACTAATGATCATCGAGAATGAGATATCGATGATATGTTATAAGTCGACATGTGGTCTGCGTCACATTCTTAGAGAATGTAGTATGTCTCACTTGCTACTAGTAATTGTTACTAGTGATGGACACATGGATACTTTTGGAAAGTATTGGTATACCCTACTGATAAACTATTTGTTATACATGTCTAAAGTGTTATCACCGTGTGAGAGATGAATGTCCTTTGACTTGAGGTCAATACGCACCTTGTTTAAAGAGTAATGTACTTTGACCATGTCCTAAGCTTAAACTCCTTATAGGATAAGATACAGCTTGAGTTGGGTGCATTATGATGTAAATTAAGGTGGTAGTTGAGCCAATAATAGGATTTATTCCTCGATTGAATATTCAAGAGAGCACTCAACGTCTCAGTGATATTAGGTCGACCAAGTCATTGGCCAATGCAATAAACATATTTAGAATATGATCTAGTTGTCGACTAATATAGATGAGATAAAGTGATCAAGCCATTTGGATAGACACATGGCAAATCCTAAGCTTGATGGAGTGTGTTGCGAATGAAAAGAATTTATCATCTCACATAAAGGTTGTGTTTGCTGGATTCATGTAAACGTACTTCATATATCGTCATACGACGCAGTCTAGGAGTTCCGTATGGACCTTAATTGGATTAGTGTCGATATATGAAGGCATATAGGGTCACACTATGTTGATTGTCTCTTCGATCTAAGGATGTATTGAGAAAATATTAAATATTTGATTTGGAATCGAGATATTTAATTGATAATAACTATGGGATAATTTCTATTAGATGAAAATTATTTAATTAAATCAAAATTGGATTTTAGATTTAATGTGCTGAATATTTATATTAAATGAAAACGAGAAACATAATTTTACGTAAGGCGCCGCGGCGCGACCCAGCAGTGGGCCCAGTCAGACTGGCCTACTGCACCTTGGTTTTGGGCTAGGCTTGAAGCCCAACCCTAATAAGATTTTTGCCCTAATTTTAACTATAAATACAACACTCCCCATTGTTAATTAACACACTAATTCTCATAAACAATTCTAGACTTAGAGTCTAGGATAAAATTTCTTCAAACTTCCACCAAGATTTCCTGGCTTTCTTGATAGAGGAATACACCGTAGTATTGTGCTTGCAGTCGAAAAGGGAATCACGTGTACACCCTTTAGTAAAGACTCTAAATAATACAACCTGTAAGTGTTCATATTTTATGTTATGGGTTTTGATTATCATACAACCATACCAGAAGAAATTGTTAGGGTAAGTAAGAACAAAATTTTAAACTTCCGTTGTGCCTTACTTATGTGTTTTGAATCCAACAAAACCCTATAGTGGTATCAGAGCCCAGGTTGGTTCAATGATTATATACCAATTGAATAACATAATAATATGGATTAAACATAAAATTGGATTAAAACAAGGGTTCTTGAAATCCTACATATCTTGACCGAATGATTAACCTTTTGATATCACTCTAAATTATCACATATTCTAACTCGAGGAAGTCATTCCGTTCTAACTCGAACTAAACCAAAAGTGCGTATATCCGGCTCATTGCACGGTGCACGGCAAAGATCGGGTAAGAATGATGATGGTCGATATGTGCGTTATTGATAATGATGGGTGATGATAAATGATTTGTGATTTGATCCCTAAATTGGGTTTAGGGCTCGAACGATTTTAGAAAAATCAACACAGAAACATTTTGTCAGAACGTCGGCGCCACGACCCTATGGTAGGGCACCGTGGCGCTTGCTAAGGTTTCAAGGCGGTGCTGCGGCGCTAGCTAAGGTTTCAAGGCGGCGCCGTGGCTCCATGGTGGAGCGCCACGACCCTAATGCCTCATTTTAAAATTCTGGAACTTACTGGAAAGTAGACGTCGCGGCTCCATGGTGGAGCGCCGCGACCCTAATGCAAGACCAAGGTTTTTTCCTTGCCAGCACCGCGACTCCATAGTGGCACGCCACGACGCTAAAGCAAAATAGAAAATTTCAGTTTCTTCCTTGCCGCGCCGCGACTCCATAGTGGAGCGCCGCGACGCTAATACATTCCAGAAGCCGAATTTGACTTCGCCTCACCGGCGCCACGACTCTAATGATTAGCGCCGTGACCCCATCGATCTAAGAAAAAAATTTCAGAATGTTTAACCCATGATTATTATTATACAATATATTATTTGATAAGTATATTGTTTATGTGATAAATGTTTGTCATTTAGATTACTAGTATAGTGTCCGCATTATACATGTCTCGGTAGGCGGCACCTAGTATTTGTTAAATCGCGTAATATCATGCTTGGGTAGGCGGTACCCAATATATGGTTAGTCATTTGCATGATAATTAAGATGTTTTGTTGGACATAACATCCTAGAGTTGATCTTGGTTAAAACCCTAAATTAAAATATTCCCCAAAATTTAATACAAGTCTCATTTAAAATGAACGCGTCGTCCGTTATAATTGATTGTAGTGCAAAATCCTTTTCAACGAGATGAGTATTTATACCACAACATTTGCTCTAAGTCTATGAGGACTCAGACTCTTTCATAGATGCATGTTAAATGTAGAAGTGAGTGATAAACCTTCATGAGTATTTACACCACAGTGTTTGCTCTATAAGGCAAAACTCACTTAGATACATAATTGCAGTCACATAACGGGGTTGACTTGCTAGGTTGTCTTGGCGCCACCGTGTCGGACAAGCCGAGGGGCGCAGATTGATTGTTTAGAACATTCGATCAAACAAGAGTTGCAAATTGTTTGTAATTGGTTTGGAGACCTACCGGGTTATGCTATTGAAGTTATCAGTCACAACAAATGCGAAGATAGAATGAACATGGATCTTGTCCATTATGACCATATTTGATATGAGTCCGTATTTTTCCGTGGGGTCGAAGGGTATGTTGAAATAGTGGGAGCTAATCAAACAAAATGCCATATTAATTAGTTAACAAATGTGTTCAATAGAAATTATATTAGAGTTTAATTTCAAGTCTATCTACATCTTCAGTTTATACAAAATGTCGAATCTATCACTGAAAATGTTGGTCGAGAAAAACAAGCTCACTGGAGCAAATTACCCTGACTAGTTAAGAAATATGCGATTGATGTTAAGACAGGAAAGAATTGAGTATGTATCAGACACAGTGTTCCCCACAGTTCCTGCTGAAGATTCTGTTGAGTATGCCTTGTTTAACAAGGTGCCTGAAGCCATATAAAAGGGACCCCTTGCTTATAGTATATATAGTTTGTTCTTTCTTTTCCTCCGTTTCATCATGTTGTCCCAGCACGCATCCAAATGCGTTTTCTAACACAGACAGATATAACAAAGAACGTGCCTTTTCTACCTGATACCCAAATGTGGGTTAGACAACTATTCTTTGATTCTATCAAAGCTTGTTGGCATCCAGTGTCCACTTGGTAGCATCGTCTTTTCAGTAACTTGAATATCGTGGCTCACATATCACTGTTGATTGCGCTATGAACCTGCTGATGCAGTTGAGGCGATCAAGGAAACTCATTATGCCCTTTTCCACTTCTTGGAGGAGGTAAGTCTTGAATAGCGTTTACCTTCGAGGGGGTCCAATTCAATACCTTTTTCTACTCACGATGAAACCTAACCATGCTTCTCGTTAAGTAGTGATACCAAATGCATACTCTGCAAAGATTTAATTTCTCAGGTTATATCACCTAAGCTTTTTACCAAAGAACTTCTTCAAATCGATGGCGATCCGGGTCTTTCATGCGACTTACTGATAACAAACACTCATCCACGTAGACCCCTATTTATTTAAGGATCATATCATGAAAATGGTAGTCATGGTTCTTTACATAGTTTATACCATGCATTTCCTTTAATCCTGGAACGGTGAGTCATCTGTACCTTATATGATACTTCCAAGGTGTAGTAAAATGTCTGCTTTTTCTCATGTTTTCTTCATCCATCAAGATTTACAGGCTAACCAACAAAACAATCCAATAAATGATTAAAATTCATGTTTTGATGGGAGCAGTTGTATCAAATTAGTATGTGAATATTTGGGAGAGGGAAATCATCTTTCGGTCAGTTCTTCCTTGTTTAGGATCTCCACATAATCCACGCAGGTCATCCTGTGATATTTCCAGTATTTCTTTGCACATAGCAACAATATTTGACATGTTGGGCTGTATCATTGGGACTCTAATGACCTTGTATCCAAATTGCAAATGGACACCTTTTCCTTGACCTCTAAACTCAAATCTGGCTTGATTTTCTTCTGGGTTTTAGTTTCCATCGTAGGCATGGATGGACTCCATAGGCATAACTATGCGAAACAATGTCCGGGGTTTGTACTCCGGGTATATCGTCATAAGACCAAGCAAATATATCAATATGTTGCCCTCAAAGATCCGCGGTTCTTTCCTGTGGGGTGCTTAGATTACGCGATTCTCATTTCTTCATATATTTTGCATCTCCCAAATTTATCGAGACGTATCGCCTACTCTTAAATTTGGCTTACCGTTTTCATTCCTTGTAACGCCTTCCAATTTCTTCCGTCAATTCTTCCTGTCGTTACAGTCTCTCTCATATTCTTCTAAGTCTCGGTTTATTATTTGGATTTTTGTTTGTTAGTTTCATTATATGTGCATATTCGAATATTATTTAACAGACGTACACTCTGTACGCAAGCTTCTCGTGGAGAAAACGAGGCTTGGGGCACATGTTCAATTTTTCAAAAACATCTCCATGTTCTCCGCATCCCAAATGGTTGGGTCGTCAGCAAGAAACCATCAACACTTATATTACATTCCATTTCTTCTCCCGCAATGAAAAGACTTTTGAGTCCTTCTGAATGAAAGTACATGTTCGCATCACCTTCCTTTAACTCCGAGGCAAAGCACACGTTTACAAATCATCGATTCAAGAGACTGAACATGCTTTGGCTAGGGTGTCTCTTTTCCTTCAGAGACTGATTGTCAAGACTTTTTTTCTATGAGTGTTTCTGTGATCTCAGTATCTCAAAAGTATCCTTTCATCACCCAGGCAAGCGAACTTATTTACTATACCTTTCCAAGTTCAATCCGAGGTTTTGACTTAGCTTTAAAGTTGTCTCTTGGGAACATTTCCGGGCCACCATCGTGAGAACTCGGTACCTTCAACTTTTTTACCTTGGAGGCACATGCACTTTCTCTCCGATATGGAAAACAAGACCATCCAACATATTTTAATGCAGCTTTTCAACAAAATGTGATTTGGCCTTTGAGATATATCGAATCGCTTCTCTTCTCCGTCAGGATCACTTACCTCGTTGACGATCCCAAGGGGCAAACTTCGAAAGGCTCCTCGTGTAGGGTAGATGGAACTGGCACCAGCCATACGGATCCAAGGTCTTCCTATTTAGCAAAGTGTATAGAAGTGAGATATGTCTCAATATTTGGAACTCCACGTTATCTAACTCGCGGGTCCCACGGTCAAATGTCAAATCCATTTATCCCATAAAGCTCATTTAGGCTTCCATCAAAACCTTTAACCCTCACATGACTTTCTACAAATCTTTCCAAAGTTAATTCCTGGTGGCTCTTGAGAGCAAGCGATAGGACAAAATGTCGATTTCACTGAGCTCTCCATCTAATCAATGACCTGGAAAATGAAACTCAAGTCAGTACACTTTATCGTTATGGCACCAACGCTTTGTTGTGGCTCAAACACTCAGGTGGTAATTTTTTCAATGAAAAGAGATTTTATGGGCCTCTAGAAATCTGTTCTCATTATGCATACGAGTTTCTCTCCAGTGGTCTCCTCTCGGAACATAAGCTTCTTTAGTACTTCTAATATGCACGCTTCCGTGTTTAACGCCAATTTATCAACAATGAGCATAGCAAAGAAATTTGAGCCGGGTTTTCTTCTCTAATTGTTCTCACAACGGAATATTCCTTGGTTGGCATTTTCCTCCAGTAACTTCTTCCACTTCGCTCTCTGTTACGACCATTTTTCGGATTGTCTTCCTTTCCTGGCGCTCTCAAGGCACATTTTGCGTGGCAATAACATCGTCTTTAGACCTCGTCATACCAATCATATTACAACTTCTACACCTGTTTCTTTTTTCTCCCGCTTCCTTTCCTCACCCGAATAACTCCAAGGATCCAGCTTTTTGGTATCAAAGAATGACGCCACTATCCGTGACTCTTCGGGAGGAAGCATTTTTACTCTAAAACCATGCCTTCACTGGAACTATACTCTACAAAGTGACAAAGCGTCGATGATTCTGAATTCTTCCTCTTCTTTCAATGCACACTGGTCCCTTCCAAATCGTGTTCTTAATCGTCATGAATTATGTTTATATCGATACTGTTGTCATGATTTGGCAAAACGTATATTACTTTACATTGGTGGAAAAGGTTATCCTTTAGCTGGATAATGCCTCTTTTTGACTGTTCGCCTTGATTTTGTCTTTTGAGGGCAAACAACAGTCTTATGCAGCCAGGTCCATGTTTATTCCGCAGTGGTATGTACATATGCATTTAGCTTCGTCGTACTATCTCTGGGAATAAGATTTGGGATATGTTCAGGAATGGCTTAAGTATTCCCGCGGTCACTCAATCTCTTCTGTACAACTCGGGCTAGCGTATTCAAGTAAAGCGTGCATATGTTTTGATCGGCCTTTTTTTCATAATTCGCACTGTGGCTATTGTCAGCATTTCCGTGGATGGGCTCGTAGCCGAGGTCGATATGCGCGGTTGACACCGTGGGGAATTTGGATAGGCCTGCTCGTGGTGGCCTAGACATTGGTCGGGTATGACAGAGTGTGCAGTAGGGAGAAAGTGAGCGTTGACAATAAAGGCCGGGCTTGTGTGTTTTGGACTATGGGCAGAGGGGCTTAGTGATTCTCGGCATTTTTCATTGTAGTAGGAGGTTGGGAAGATTTAACATCTAGACGATGCTACCTCGGCACAATGTGTAATGTTGTCCTCCATGACATTGGAGTTACAGAGGCAACATGAAAATATGTGCCCCAACAAAATACTAGAACACTTGAAGAGTCTCTATGACTCACAATCTCAGATAATGGAGTATGAACTGTTGAGGGACCTTTTCAAGTGTAAGTTGAACGATGGGGGTCAAGTGTCAGCACATGTTCTGAAGATGATTGGGCTGATAGAAAGGTTGGCTTCGATTGGAACGAAACTGCCTATAAATGTCTCTGTCAACCCGATCCTGAATTCACTTCCTGGTTCATAGAGAATTTCATTGTGAACTTCAATATGAATGGGACCAAGCAAGTCTTCCAAAGCTTCACAACATGTTGAAGACCTTTGAATCATCTACCTCTAAAGGTAAAGCCGTGCTCATGGTGGACTCTTCTAGCAAGTTCAAACCCAAGGGTAAGAACATGCAGAAGAAGAAGGGTGAGACAGTTGATGCACCTACAATTATGAAACCTAGAGGAGGTGTTCAGAAGAAGGAAAATGTAGCTTCGGATGTGTGACTCAACTGCAAGAAGAAGAGGAACTGGAAGAAGGACTGCACAGCTCCAGGAGGAGTCAAAGCACTAGGTGATCTTGGCTCTACTGGACAATGTATGTTTGTCATTGAGATAAATATGTCTATAAATAACTCTCACTGCTGGGTATTGGATACCGCATGTGGCTCACATATTTGTAATAATGTGCAAGGTCTGATTGACAGCAGAAAGTTTGGACCTTGAGAGGTAGACCTGCGCGTTGGAAATGGAGCACGAGTGGATGCTGAACGCGTGGGAACTTATAGACTATATTTACCTTCTGGATTTTGTTTAGAACTAAATAATTGTTATTTTGTTCCCTCATTGACGAGGAATATTATTTTTATCCCAATGTTAGACATTGAGGGGTTTCCTCATTTATTTCCAATGGCAGTTATGTATTATCTTTTAATGGTTTTGTTTGTGAAAATGCTCCGCTTGTAGATGGTTTGTATGTTCTAAACTGTAGTCGTGAAATTTTCAATGTGCAAAACAAACAAGTTGAGATAATTAATCCAAGAAACCCCACCTACTTATGGCACTGTAGACTTGGTCACATCAATGAATCAAGGATAGTAAGATTAAGAAAGTTAGACTACCTGGAACCATTTGACTTAGAGTCCTATGGTAACTGTGAATCTTGCTTGAGAGGAAAGATGACCAACAAGCCACTTTCTGGGAAAGGGGTGCGAGCCAAAGAGGTACTTGAGTTGGTCCATACTGATGTATGTGGGCCATTTTCAACTCAAGCTAAGGGAGGCTTCCCTTTTCATCACTTTTACAGACGATTTCACAAGGTTTGGGCATGTGTATCTTATGAAACACAAGTCCGAAGCCTTTGAGAAATTCAAGGAGTACAAGTCAGAAGTAGAGAAGCAACTTGAAACAAGTATCAAGACCTTTCGATCAGATCGAGAAGGTGAATACTTAAGTAAAGAATTTCTGGATTACTTGAAGCATCATGGAGTCAAATCACAATGGACACCTCCTGGAACGCCACAAATGAATGGTGTTGCTGAAAGGAGAAATCGAACCCTATTAGATATGGTTAGATCCATGATGAGTTTCTCAGCTCTACAGATATACCTTTGGGGCTATGCATTGCAAAGCTCAATTTATATTCTGAACATGGTTCCTTCAAAGTCAGTAGAGAAAACTTCGTATGAGTTATGAAATGGTAAGAAGCCGGCACTTAAACACATGCGACCCTAGGGGTGCCCTGCATATGTAAAGAAGATGCTTACTGACAAGTTGGAATCTAAAAGTGAGAAATATTATTTTATGGGATATCCAAAGGAAACTAAGGGATACTATTTCTATCTTCCTGGAGAACATAAGGTCATTGTTTCTAGAAATGCAACTTTTCTTGAAGAAGACTATGTCTACAAGGAACAGAGCTGCAATAAGATAGAACTTGAAGAAATTCAAGAACCACAAGATAACACAGAAGTTTAACCCTTGTCAAAAGACCTAGACAAGGATTCATTATTTGGTGAAGATTGAGTACTTAGAGTATTTTGTGGAGATTGGGTACTTGGAAGAGATACGCCATCATTCCATTAAGGAAATATGTGAGTTTCGAAAGCTCTTGTGAGATATAGTGCGAATGCAACAAACACGAAACACACGTAATAAACTGCAAAGCTCTCGTACACAACCAATGGAAGATGATACAATGGTTGTACATCATTCCAATCAGGAAATACATGAAAATGACATTCCTGAAGAAGATTGATGCATATGGAAAGGTACAGACTTATAAGGCAAGATTGGTGGCTAAAGGTTATAATCAACGGCATGGGGTCGATTATGATGAAACCTTTTCACATGTTGCAAAAATTAAGTCCATTCGGATTTTGCTTGCAATAGCTGCATACTATGATTATGACATTTGGCAAATGGATGTTA
Organism: Anisodus tanguticus; assembly: GCA_034509755.1. Lineage (NCBI taxonomy): Eukaryota > Viridiplantae > Streptophyta > Magnoliopsida > Solanales > Solanaceae > Anisodus > Anisodus tanguticus. The sequence goes on from CM067545.1 coordinate 21,883,355, forward strand.
AAACTGCTTTCCTCAATGGTAACCTAATTGAGGAGATGCATATGATACAACTTGAGGGTTTTACATCCAAGACTAAGCCCAAAGCAGTATGCAAGCTACAGAAGTCTATTTATGGACTTAAGCAAGCCTCAAGGAGTTGGAATATTTGCTTTGACAAAGCAGTCAAATCGTTTGACTTTGTTAGAAGCAAAGAAGATCCCTACATTTAGTAAGCGCAAGGAAGAGAGTATTGTCTTCCTTGATATATGTAGATGACATATTAATAATGAGAGATAATAAGACTTTCATGCAATCAGTCAAGGAATGGTTATCCAGCACCTCCATGATGAAGGACTTGGGTGAAGCCTGCTACATTCTTGAAATTAGGATCTATAGAGATAAACCTAATAGATTGTTGGGGCTATCATAGTCCATATACATATACAAAGTGCTAAGACGATTCTCTATGGAAAACTCCAAGAAAGGAAGTCTTCCTATGGGTCAAGGCATCAAGTTATCAAAGAATGATAGTCCTTCTACTGCAGCAGAACTTGAACGCATGAAAATAATCGCATATGCTTTAGCTATAGGATCTATCATGTATGACATGACCTGTACGAGGTCAGATGTGCCCTATGCACTTCGTATGACTTGCAAATTCCAGTAGAATCTTGGGGAAGAACACTGGAAAGCAGTCAAGAGTATTCTTAAGTATCTTAGACGAACTAAAGAATATTTCTTAGTCTATGTTGGACAAGAGAAGCTAGTGTGTACTAGGTACACTGATGCTAGCTTCCAAACAGATCTTGATGACTTCAAATCTCAATCTGGATATGCCTTCATTTTCAATGGCGGAATAGTGAGTTGGAAAAGTTCAAAGCAAGCTACAACTGCTGATTCGACAACAGAAGCCGAGTACATTGCTGGATCGGAAGCTGTCACGATATCTGAGTTCCTGAAGGAACTAGGTGTTGTTCCAAGTGCCATGTCCAATAACGATTTATTGTGACAACACTGGTGCGATTGCGCAAGCTAAGGAACCAAGATCAACAAACAGAAACAAGCATATACCGAGGAAATACTACATACTCAGGGAGATGGTGGAAACTGAAGAAATAAGATTAGACTATGTTTCCACAAATGATAAGTTAGCTGACCCGTTTACTAAACCATTAAGCTTAATTAATCATAATGATCATTTTGAAAACATGGGTATTAGATACATATAATATATAAGATTTTGTGAAAGTGGAAACTGCTCCTATTCTTTCATATATAAGATATAAGATTTTGTGAAAGTGGGAAACTGGCTTCTTAATTTGTGGAAAGTCTTTACATTATTTAAAATCACGTCGAAACGTGGATTTGTTACTCCTTAATTTAGTTGTTATCGGTTAGTTTTCGTATTTGTGAATTTGGAGTTTTTTTTTCTTCCCTTTTTTGTATATATTATTCATTTTTCAATTGGAATTTTCTGGAAACAAAATTTGCTATAAAAAGGAGCCAAAACGTGCTTAACTGTAAAAGAGAGTTGAAATTAATATCAAAATACATATTTTCAATTTCATTGTTACTCTGACAATAATATTATTATTATTTATCATTATTATTATTATTATATTAATTATATTCTTATTTTGATAAATTAAGATGGGGAATATAACTTTTATCTTTGTTATTAAATTAAATTAACAAATTGGTATAGGTAAAAAGTAATATATAAAATCAAAAGATAACTAACAATTCATGTAGATAATAACACGCGTTTGAACATAAAAGTCTGCAAACATGGGTTTTTCTTAATATTTGTTTAAAAATTGTAAAATTTTTTTGTATTTGAAAATTGAAATATTTCTGGTGATGACACATGTCATTCTATTCTTTTTTTGATTCTCCTATTCTATATAGATAGATTCCACTTGAGTCGATGATCTATTGAAAACATACTCTTACAAGATAGTGATAAAATTTCATATACATCACTCTACTCATATCTTACTTGTAAAATTACACTGAATATGTATTATAAAATTATTTAATATTCAAAATTTCTTCATCCCACTCGTTTTACTTGTCATGTTTGTGTTTTGCCACCCTTAAAAAATCATTAACTAAAAGTCTAAAAGGATATATTTGACTAAATTATACCCTTATTTATTCTGTGATCTCATTTTAATAATACTCTTTAATTTCTTTCACCATGCACATTTATTAGAGTATGGATAAAGTAGAAAAATATACTAATTATATCTTGACGTTTTAGAACAATAAGTACTCCCCTCATTCAATTTACCTTTTTTGACGTGACACATCCCTTGTGAAATTAGTTATTAGGTGTACTTAATTATCCTAATTGATTATGCTTTGAAATTTGACTATTATCACTTTATATGTTCATCTAATGATAAGAGTAATATTAAAAAAAAAATCTCTCTTGATTTACTAAGAGGAAAATATAAGGGCCAAGTACAAGAGAATGAAGGTAGTATATTGGATAAATTAATTTTAATAATCATGACAAATAAAATGGACCAAAGAAAATACATATTTAATGAAATTTAAATTAGTGTTGGGTAAATCCATTAAATAAAGTATACTTCTTAATGGGTAAAAACTCACCCGTGTTTACACCCTCTCAATAAACAAATGACATGTGTTACTTTCTTTAAGTACAATTACTAATACTTAACCATAATTAACTATCATATATTTTTCACATATCTTAAATATATAAAATAATATTTAAACTACTTAACAGCGTTGCAAATCTCAGCTCTTAACAATAACGTAATTGCTGGCCATTTTCACTAAAAAATCCTTCTACTATCTTAACCAATATTTTTTTGGAGTGCATTTTATCCTCGTACATAACCAACTCAACCAAAAAATGTATTCCAAAAATTGGCACGAATAGTAAAGTCTTTTGCATAAAAACATAATCTGTAAAAGAAGGCAATATAAAAGTCTAATTAATCTACATGAGATCTTTAACATTGATCAAAGCATGCAAATTTACGCAAAGAAGTCGAATTTAGTTCTTTTATGCCTTTTGACTTTTAATCTGAACTTGTTGTTTCGGATTTACGTAAAAATATTGAGAGTTAATGAGGCAGAATTTGAGAATTAAATCACAACCAAGAAGTTTGAGAATTTACGTGCTTGTTGTTTCGGATTTACTTCCTTTTACATTAATTAGTATTTATTGCCTTTTTAAATTTTCAATATTTAAGATAAGACTCCTAATTAATAAACTTTAATTTGTCTTCTATAATTAACTTAACTATATTGGATGTGCGAGTAAGTTTTTTACTTTCTTAATGTGCTCCCCTCGAGAAATGACTGCATAGTGCATCCATCCCAAGACCCCATTATGTATCCAAAATTTAATTAACTCATCCTTAAATCTTCCCCCACCACCTCCAATTCCTCGCACTTATCACCATCCCGACTCTGCTTGTCATTTAGTACATAGTAAAGTAAAAACTGAGATGAATTCAGAATTTTCATTATTTATATTTATTATTTTTCTACAATAAGCAAAAATAGTAAAAGTAGGAGTTAATCTATCTATACGCAATAAAGGAATTCATTATACATATAAGCTGAGCAATAAAACCGATTTGATAAGATTTAGAAGTTGTAATGGAACGAGATATATGTTCTTGTTCTTATGGAGTATGGACGTATACATGCACATGTGACTGCATTATATATGTGCATGTTTTTCTTAATGAGAGACTAGTAGTTTAATTATTTTTGGTTTTCATAAGCGTATATGTATATCTCTCATACATGAACTTAAGATTTTAAGGGGTTAATTTATGTAAAATAATTATAAATACAATGACTAAAGTCATCTATCTTATCAAGTTCACTAAAAATATCACATGATGAACTCATGAATCTGCATTGTTAAATGATGAAATTAATGTTGATTAGAGAGTGAAGTTCAAAACTTTATAGTCAAAGGTTTTCATTTGTAATGATAAATTTCGACTGTTTAATGTCTATATGGTAACATCACAATTCACAGCACGAAGCAGCATATTTCTAATCTTACAAAGTCATATTATTCCTTGGTGAATTGAGATTGAATTTTATGCCTGATTAAATTAATATATTATATTCGATGAACTTTATCAATATAAATAATTATCGAGATACTGTACTAAGATATAAATTTGTAAAGCTGATAAACTAACTATTGCCACAAGGTTCAATTATTCTTTTATTACTTATACCACATTTTCAAAAATATTTTCATATATCTATTCCTCAAGTTGGGCCCGTTAGTCTTAAATCTGGTTATGGGTCTAATGTTCCCCATATGGCCCAGAATTATCCCCTTCCTACTTTGGTCCAAATTCTCACCCTCTAAGCCCAGCCATTTTTACGCTACTACCCAAATGAAGAAATTGCACGGTTTTCCTTCAAATGTGCTAGTCTTCAACTTTTACCCTTCAAAATTAAACTTATGACTAGCGGGGCATAAGTTTTTTAAAGAGCGGAACATAACTTGTGAGATATTATGATTCAAAAATGTGAACTTATGCCCCACAAAAAAGTTATTTGTCTTGAAGTGCAAAAATTAATGACCAACACAAAATAGGAAAAAAGGACAAATGATAAATCTCTCATTGTAATCCCTGTCATGTGAAGGATCCCCAATTTAAATGGTGTTGGTTCTGAATAAAGAGAACGAGTTATGAATAATGAAATATATACTTAATTTAATTTATGTTTATTTTTGTAAATATCACTGTGTGAGATTTTACTGGCTATGTTATTGTTGTTGTTGGTGCTGCTTATTTTTGCATATATATATACACACTTCCTCCAAGTATTGGATTCCATCTCATCAACGTACGAAATTATTATTGAAACTACCACGGCCTCACCCCTCTCCTATTGCCATCAAAATTCTCATTGTAGCTTCTAGCTTTGGTAATTCTTTAGGTGCTTATATATGTGTCAGCTTTGTGCAAGCTAGATATATGAATATATTCTAATTTACCTTGCTTCTAGAAGTTATATGTAAAGAAAATATGTCTTCATCAAGTAGAAGCCTCAGTTAAGTTTCAAATAATTTCCTTTTATAGAAATATTTGCCCCATTATGATATATACCATGTAACATAGTTGGATTATCCTTTAGTTTACTCCCGTGCAAATCCTTGATTTCATGACAAGTGTAAAACCTCTGTCCCAATTTACACTTGATAAGACATTAGACATTACTCTGTAATTGTTAAGAAAACGAGCCTTTGCCTTGATCGTTTTCTCGCATTGACATTTAACAGTGTGCTTGATTTGACTTAAATAACCTCATTTCTTTTTCTACACATAGTTACAGACTGTAAGAAAGTTCTAAGTAGGCAATATTAATCAAGAGGTCTTGAGATTCAAACTCTGAGACATCGTGATTTCCCCCCAACTTCCGAATACTAAAGAGCGATTGAGAGGAGAGCAGTACCTAGGACTTAAGAGGGTTCCCTCAACCCCACCCCCTTTTTTCTTCTTCAAGGATTCATAGTGTTTTTACTCTTTTCCTCCGGCGTGATTCGAACATCGGACCTATCAATCGCGGGTGGAGGTGTCTTATTAACTGAGCAATTCTCACTTGTCGAGACACCGCAATTCAAATTGTGGACCTGTCCGAAATAAATTTTACCTAAAACCCCTAAACTATAGTAGTAAATCACTTTACACCCATATGGCCTAAACGAATGATTATGACCATTTGACCAAATATTCCGACTCATGGAGAATAATGGAGAAAATTCGTAGCATTCTTGATGGAAAATAAGCATCAAGTAGTACAGTATTGGAAACTCTCTCACCTTTTCCAGAATTTGATGAGTGTCTTAATGGGTGTAAGTAAGGTTGACCAGTGGGCCGGGTCGGCCCGGTCCCGCCCCGACACCGCTCCGATCCAGACTTTTTTTTGAAAAAAAAAATTTGCGGTATCGGGACTCGAACCGGGACGGGACATGGTCTCATCCCAACCCGTCCCGTCTCGCTCCAATCCCGCCAGGACCGACCCGGTCCCGGTCACGACCCGATCCAGCCCGAAGCCCCCCGTTGTAAAAATAATCGTTGCACCAATGGCCATTTTACATTTTGACCGTTGTGCAACGACCATTTTTGGCCTCCCCCTTCCCCCAACCCCCTTAATATTTATTTTTAACCCATAAGTTATTATATTTACACTTTAACCCAATTTTCCAACTATAAATACCTCATTTTCTCTTCATCTTTCTCACAAATCTTCCTTCAATCTCTCAATCTATCTCTCTACAAGTCTACATTGTATACTAAATATTCAATTTTATTTATTCATTTGGGAGTGAAGTTGACAACTAGCTTGAGGATCTTCCATTGAGCAAAGTTTTAATTTTCAACCTCTCGATTACACGTCGACGTTTGGTACATTCGTTCCTTCATTAAATTATTATTGTATGTTTATTTTATTTAGCGCACTTAATTTCGTTTACTTTAATTATTTATTAGTATAAGTATAAATTTATAATGGAAGGATTTAAACGTATGCTTACGGGTAGGGGTCATGCTTCTTCTAGTAGGGGCAACAAGGGCAAGGGTCCTATTTCTAGACAGAATCCTATTCCTACAAAGGATGATTTTGTTGACTGAACATTTTTCTACAATACCATTAGATTTATACGAGGAGCTATTTTCTGGAACTCAAGAAGACTTTAATTTAGACGATGATCTAGATGATACATCCATTAATGTAGATGACATCACACCCACTAGTGCACCTTCAAGAAAGTGCTAGCAACCTACCGACTTCCATACCATCTTCTTCTTTAACACAACCTCACAAAAGACATGTTGTTTCTGCGCTAGTATTGAAAGCCTCAGAAATAGAATGTGCGGCCGTACCGCTCTAACCAAATTAACGAATTTGATATTTTTGTTTTGCAGGGTTCTGTACCGCACCAAGCAGTTCTCAATGAAGAAGGATGTGATAACTTGTTGAAATACTGGAGGGGGAATGAGAAGACCTTTCCGACACTTTCAATGATGTCCCAAGATATTTTGAACATTAAAGTGTCATCAACGGCGTCTGAAATCGCTTTTTCTGCCGGCAGATATCAAATATGAGAGCACATACACTCATTAGCCGGAGACAACTTGGAGATTGTAGTATTATTCAGAGTTTGGATACGAGCAGAGCGCGAGAAGGGGTCAACCGGAGATCAACGAAGAAGAAGACGAAAACTACAACGAAATTTTATCTGAAGGTGGTGGAAGCGACGTGGAGCAATTTGATCAACAAATACCAATTCCAACCGAAAACCACAAGAAATTATCAAGAAACTAGAACATATTTTTTTCAAAATGTAATTTTTTTAATTGCAATTTTACTATGTAATTTGCAACTTTTGAATAACACCACAAAGTTGCAATTTTGACAATTGTATTTGTATTACAAAAAAAATCATATGTCTATTAAATAATATAAGAGGCACAAAAACAGCCTTGTGATGTTTTTATTACATTATCTTGTTTAATTATTGAGTTATATATATATATATATATATATATATATATATATATATATATATATATATATATATATATATATATTTATTTTTAAAATTAAGTGCAAAAAAAAACACGATCCCAACCCAGCCCGATCTCACCACGACCCGACTCCGACGGGATCGGAAACGGGACGGGACGGCGGCGAATCCCGCCTGTCCCGATCCCGACCAGACCCGATCCCCCCTCCCTCGTCCCGCCCGTCCCCCTCCCCCCATCCCGCCGGACCCGATCCCCCTCCCCCCGTCCCGCCCAGACCCGATCCCGCCTGTCCCGACCCGACGGACCCGATCCCAGCCCACTAACCACACTTAGGTGTAAGTATATGATGCTTATAATATAGAAGAGGTAAGTGTTTGATTTTAAAATGGTCTATCCGAGTTATAATACAGGGTGTTTAGTGTAGTTAACCTTTACTTTATTGAATTCCGTGTACAACTAAATAGATCACATTAAATGAGAAGGATACAATATCTATATTGTTGATGTTCTATTTGATATTTTAAAATATTTATTTACACAACACAATAGGTGCAAATTGCCATCCTCTAACAACTACTTATAAGATGAAAAATACCATAAATTTGTGTTAGAATCAAAGCAGTACAGAAAGTAAATAATTATTACAAATGTTCCAAAGGATAAACAAACATCCAAGATTATAATTGCCGCAAGCTTGTTGAGTCTTGAATCTTGATAATCTGAAATCAAGAAACACTAAATCTGAATTGTTACAACTGTGGTTGAGTCGAGAGATGGCTCTCTGTCTTTAAGACAAGATTGCCCCGTATATATGCTTTTACGTTAGCGGGCAATAGTCTCCCAAGATAAAACAACAACTAATCAACACTATAAAGCAAATAGATTGATTCTAACGAAGTAAACAAACACGAAATGACTTGCTGAAGAATGGAAAATTTAGAGGAAAAGGAATGAAGAGTTTCTGTTTTTTACAGTTTTTCTCCACTATTACTGCTCTCTTCTTAATCCTCTCCTATCTACCTCAAATATGTTTCAGGCAATATATAGTGTTTAGGAGGAGGAGAGGTGATTAAGAGGTGTATTCATGCCAAAAACGTTTTGTAGTAAGTGCAAAACGTTTTGTAGTAAGTGCAAAACGTTTCAGAAGTTTAATGCCATAAACTGATGGCTTTCTAGTTGCTGACCACCATTCCTGAAACTCCATGGACCAAACTGAAGTAGCCCGCAACCCGTAGCCCGAGACCCGAACCCGGACGGGCGGCGCGCGTGTAGGGCTAGCCTCGAACCCAAGCACACTTAGGTCCTCCCTCCTTCAAACACATAGGTTACCCCTTGGGGTCCCAAACCCTTATCCATTTTTTAGGCTTATAAAGAGAAAAATTCTTCCTTTTCCCACCGATGTAGTAGATTTGTCCCACACCATATTTCCATGCCTCGAACACCTTACTTCGTGGACCAATATTTCTTTCATTTCTTAACGAAATTTGACGATCCTTGACCCTACGGTCATCTACTCACTTAGTAGATTATGCACGTGTGAAGAGACAAAGCCTCCAACATGCGGAACCCTAGCGTTTAAGTCATTAAATATGGGTGGACGCAACCTCCCCACCAAATGCAAATTTCCAACAATTTGGACGTAAACTCAGAATCCGATTGATTTGAATCTGAGGTCTTATAGGTTGACTTTGGACTTTATAATAACCATTTGGCTAAGATTTCAATTTTGACTTTATTTCATCGAAATACGTCCAAAAAAAATTACAATTATGGAAGGAAGTTTTCAATCCTGTCCTTTTTAATGAGAAGAAGGCATAGAGTGATTCTAGTATCTGAGTGCAGGAGGATAATCCAGATAAACTCACTTTTAGTGTAGGAAATCAGCAATTGCAATTTGTTGCAATAACCAATGAGTACCTAAGGTGCGTAGTAGGTGTTACTAAGAAACCAAAATGGCTAATATATTAAAGTACCTTTTATCCGAATGAAAAACTAATGAAAATAACACAAAAAATATTGCCCGTTGTCCTTTTTCGGGATTTTTTAGTATTTGACGTTTTTTTATTACTCCCTCTGTCCCAATTTATATGACATACTTTCATTTTTAGTCAGTCCAAAAAAGAATGATACATTTCTTTATTTGACAATAACTTAACTTTAAACTTAAACTTTACCTTTTGAAAGAAATAATCCCTTGATTATTTTCATTAATGAAAGAGTATATATACAATTTACAATTTTCATAATACGAAAATCTTATTCCTATTCTACTCCTAAAACCTTATTCTACTTGTAAAATAATTATACAATTATGGTAAGTGTACAACTCTAATTTAATTACAACAAATCATAACATAGAATAGACTACTAAACTGTGATATACACGACATGCATATACCGTGTATATCACGGGATTTAACAGCCCATTATGCAACAATCTGCCCATGATATACACAACGTATATACCGTATATAACACATGTATTTGTCACACCCCCGCAGTTATAGCGGACGGTCTTCGTACGCTGAGACTGTCCCTAAAATCTTCAAAGAGAACCGATGGAAGACCCTTAGTAAAGATGTCGACAATTTGATACCTGGAAGGGACATGCAGGATGCGTACTTGTCCACGAGCTACCTTTTCGCGAATAAAATGTATATCCATCTCAATATGTTTAGTGCGCTGATGTTGAATCAGATTTCTAGAAAGGTATACGGCACTAACATTATCACAATAAATCAAGGTAGCTTGGTGAACTGGAAAGTGAAGCTCCAAGTGAGGATTTCGTAGCCAACAAGATTTAGAGCGGGATAAGGTAGCTTGCCGTTTGGCAGACCATGAGACCAAGTTATCACCAAGAAACATACAGTAACCAGACGTAGAGCGTGTGGTGTCCGAAAAACCACCCCAATCAACATCTGTGTAAGAGACAAGTGTAAAGACCGACGACGGATATAGATGCAAGCCATAATCAAGAGTGTCCTGTAGCGTATAATGCGTCTGAGCGCATTAATGTGCTCAATCCGAGAATCATGCATAAACAAACACATCGTTGCACATCATACGTAATATCCGGTCGCGTATAAGTGAGATACTGAAGAGCTCCTGCAAGACTACGATAGTGGGTGAGGTCCTCATATGGAACTCCAACCGCAACTCCCACCTTGGGTTTAGTATCAACTGGCGTAAAAGTAGACTTACGAGAGGACATACCAACTCGCTCAATTATCTCAGCAGCATACTTCCTTTGTAATAAGAATAACCCCCATGTATGACGAGTGACAACAATACCCAAGAAATAACTCAAGGGTTCCAAGTTTTTCATAGCAAACACAGAACTGAGTAGTGTCATGATCGACCGGCGTAAAACATCAGACGAGGCAATCAATATAATATCATCCACATGTAACAGAATATATTCCATGGAAGCCCTACAATGATAAATGAACATTGAATTATAAGACATGCTGTGAGAAAACCCAATAGTAGATACATAGTCGGCAAACCTCTTATACCAAGCATGTTTGGGCCTACTTAAGCCCATATAAGGATTTCTTCAACAAATAGACATGATGTGAAAATTGGGGTCTCGAAAACCCAACGGTTTATGCATGTATACAATATTCTTAAGATCACCATACAAGAAAGAATTCTTCACATCTAACTCATGAATAGGCCAAGATTTCGAAAATGCTAGGCTGAGAACAATGCGAATGGTGGCCGGTTTAACAACTGGACTGAATGTCTCCCCATAATTTACGCCAACCTGCTGAGTCTTACCATCACCTACAAGACGAGCCTTATGCCTCGCAAAAGAACCATCAAAATTTTCTTTATGAGTAAAAATCTACATAGACCGAATAATATTAATACTAGAAAGACGGGGCACCAACTTCCATAGCCATTTTCCAATTCGGGTCATATAATGCTGACACTGGGTTACGAGGTAGGGGGAATTTAAGAACATTAAAATTTAGATTAAAATGTCTTTTTGGTCTAAAAATACCCCGTTGACTACGAGTAACCGGGCGATGACTCGAGGAAGAATTGGGAATTTTCGGGACAGGTGACAGACTGGCCAGCAGGCAGTAGAGCCTGGTGGCCCAGCACTGGAACGTGGACTGGGATTCTGGAATGGAACAGGGGCGAAGTCGGCAGTGGGTTGGATAAGAGGCCCACTGGACCGAGCTGGAACTGAAGAAACAATGGATGGTGAGGGTAGTGGGCTAGCAGGTAGTGGGCCTGCTGGCGGGTCAGTGGCTCGGGTTGTCCAAGAGCTGACGTAAAATATAAGGTGGGACCCCGTCATCCAAAAAGGCATACGAGTCAGGCATTGTACTACATACTTTGGTGAACAAAAATTGGGTTTCATCAAATATAACATGACGACTGATTATGATTTTATTAGAGGAAAAATCAAAACACTTGTAACTATGATGATTTGACGGATAACCCAAAAACATACAAGCGGTAGAACGGGCTTGAAGCTTGTTTAGTGTAGTGGACGGAAATAGGGGATAGCATAAAAATCCAAAGACTCTAAGATGAGAGTATTAAAGGACTTTATTATAGAGAATTTAGAGTGGGGATTTAAAAATCAATCATTTGTTAGGAAGTATGTTAAGTAGATAAGTAGCCATTTGTAGTGCATGATGCCAAAAAGATGGATGGACGAAAGCATGAGATAATAAGGTACGGACAATATTATTAATCGTACGAATTTTTCGTTCTACTTTCCCATTTTGTGAAGACGTATGTGGACAAGAAAAATGAAAAGATATGTCATTAGCAGCACAAAATTCCCGAAACACCCCATTATCATATTCTTTGTCATTATCACATTGAATATTTTTGATATCACGTTCGAAGTGGGTACGGATAAATGCTCTAAAATTGATGAAAGTGGAAAGTACTTGGGATTTTTTGCTAACGGAAAAGTCCACAAAAAATTAGAATAAATCATCCAAAAATAGAACATAATAATGATGACCCACATAACTTAAAACTGGAGATGTCCATTAATCACTATGAATAATATCAAAAGGCATTAAAGTGCGAGATAGGCTACAAAGACAAAGTGGGGTACTACTCGTACCCTTACAATGAATAAAATTATTTTTATTTAAAGATGACATAATTGACGACCCTGGATGACCCAAACGTGCATGCCACAAGGAAGGAGCAAGAGCACCAAAAATGGAGGACACGGCTGGACAAACGGAATTTGCGGTGGTGATTGTATAAAGATCGCCCCTACTGTTTCATCTCATAAGAGTTATCCCCATTTTGAAATCATTCACAGAAAACCCAAAATGATCAAAATTAACAGAAATCCAATTATCAGTTGTGAATTTGCGAACATACACTAAATTTTTAATTAAGTTAGGGGCATGAAGGGTATTTTTCAAGACAAGAGGCGGATGGGAGGGGGGAACCGCACTTCCGTGACCATGAATTGGAATCGAATGATCATTACCAACAATAATACCACGATTGTTGCTCAAATTGTAATAAGATGAGAGGGTACCTGGGTCGGATGTCATATGGGAAGTGACACTGGTGTCCATGTACCACTTATTATCTTGAGGAGTCAATTTTTACCATTTTTGCGATTTTTACCATTTTTGCTTCCACCGTTGGTGCGATTTTGGCCTGAATTTTCGGAGAAGGACGGAGTAACATCGGATGTTGTCATCATGATGACTGGATTAGCACTAGTAGCCACCTTTTTAGCCAAACAGGCTTCTTCCAATGTAAGCATGGACCGAGCTTGATAGAACTGTGGGAGATGATCACTTTGACGAAGGAGAGTTCCAACGCCACTATAAGCCTCGGATAGGCCAGCAACCATCTGGAGAACAAGACGATTATTGCTAACGGACGCACCAACGTTGCGGAGTTGGTCCGTCAATTCTTTCAGCCTTTTGCAATAGGCTGAAACGTTCGGAAAATCCTCTATGTTAACATGAGAAAATTCCTACTCAAGAGTAACATCACATGAGTTTTTGTTATCTTGGAATATGTCACGCAGCCTATTCCAAGTTTTCATTGTCGTAGCATCGGATTCAAGAATTGGTTGCAAGAGGTTCGTAGAGATAGTGGAATAAATCCACTGCAGAACGGTAGCATCAAGAGTAGTCCATAATATCGGATCAACTTCTGGGGTAGGCTCCTTGCCGGCGGCAGAGGGAATTATATGATGAAGAACTTGATGCGAACGTGCATGAATCTTGAAAAGCTCCGCCCACGTCGCATATTGGACGTTTTCCATCTCAAGAACAATAGAGATGTGGTTCCTGATGTTGGAAACTGTAAGGGCATGATAAAACGTGTTCTTTGACGTAGACATAACGAAAGAACAAAAAGTGAATTGGGGTAGTAGAAGAAATTTGGGAAGAGAGGAGAGAACAAGAGAGGGCTCGGAAACCGAGATAGTGTTCCTTCGGGAAATGAGTAGAGGCAGCGGAAAAGTGTAGGAATTTTGTGAAACCTAGACTTCTGATACCATGAAAAAAATAATCTCTTGATTATTTTCATTAATGAAAGAGTATATATACAATTTACAATTTTCATAATAGGAAAATCCTATTCCTATTCTACTCCTAAAATCTTATAATACTTGTACAATAATTATACAATTATGGTAAGTGTACAACTGTAATTTAATTACAACAAATCATAACCTAAAATAGACTACTAAACCGTGATATACGCGACATGCATATACCGTAGTGTATATCACGGGATTTAACAGCCCATTATGCAACAATCTACCCGTGATATATACAACGTATATACCATGTTTATCACGGGCATTTATCACCTTTTACGCTTAACAAGATGATCTATAACCACACAGATATCTTTGACTTATTTCAGACCACAAGATTCAAAAGTCTTCATTTATTTCTTAAACTTCGTGACTAATCAAACTACATCATACAAATTGGAACGAAGTGATTATTATTTTATAATTTATGGATTTGTTTCACGATCTAAAGATTCATTTTTGAGCAAATTAAAAATCTTATAAAAAATTGTTAGACCATATCTAAAATTTGTAGATGTTAGACTTTGTCGGTCAGAAGAGTTATATTTGCACAACTTTTACAAATAAAAATTAAATTTAAATGATAGCTTAGAAAGAAATATATGCATAAATCAACCAAAACAACACGGACAAAGAATTTTCACACTTACTGCCTCGTAATCCACTCATCTGCAGCATTGCTTCTACAGTAGATAAACAGGGAGAAGGACTAAAAACAACTAGTAGTATAAAAAAGGGCCCCCATAGACAGACAGTTGATGCAGGAGCCGAGTCATTGTAGTGTACCCATTTGAGTTAGTTCACTGATGTACGAAGGTCTGCCCCTACTCTTAAATTAGTTCATTCTGTTGTACACGGGCATGGTCCTATTCTTTCTTTATCGGATTATAATGATTTTGTGATTTTTTTGGATTTTTTCTCTCGTTTATTTGATTTTATCTCAATTTATGTGACACAATTTTTTTAGTCTAATCTAAAAAAAAAGTTACTTATTTATATTTAGAACTAATTTAATGCTAAATTTTCATTTTATATATAATAAAATAATTTTCATTATATATATGATAAAATAATTTATAATCGCATACATGTCTAAGGCCTATTTTAATCAATATTAGTTTCAAAAGTTTTTCTTATTTTCTAGAATTTTTTACTTGTCAAAATAAAGTCACATGAATTGAAACAGATGAAATATTAATTTGGATTTCTTCTCATATTTCAGTTTAAGTTGCTTTATTACAAAGAAACACAGTAAGTAGCTATTATGTTGATTACAGTAGGTCATCACTAAGTGATGTTAGTAGCGGTGTGTAACAAGGTACGTAGTGAAAATATATTTATGTCCTAGAGACAATCCGTATTAGGATAAATGTACTTTATACACATTCTTATTATTATTAATGGAGATTAATATTTTGGCATTTGCGATTATTGAATTATTATTTGATTGTTTGTAATTATTCATTAATGTGCATCCCTTGAGCTTACGTTGTCATTAATAGAGTGAGATATTGATGATAGAGTGTAACTCTTAAAATGGCATCGACTAATGATCATCGAGAATGGGTTATCGATGATATGTGATAAGTCGACATGTGGTCTGCATCACATCCTTAGAGGATGTAGTATGTCTCACCTGCTACGAGTAATGGCTACTCTTGATGGACACATGAATACTTTGAAAGTATTGGTATACCCTGCTGATATACTATTTGTTATATTTGTGTAAAGTATGATCAGCGTGTGGGAGATAGAAGTCCTTAGACTTGAGGTCAATACGCGCCTTGTCTACAAAGTAATGTACTTTGATCCCGTCCTAAGCTCAAATGCCTTATAGGTTGAGATACGGCTTGTATTGGATACATTACGATGTGGATTAAAGGTGGTAGTTGAACCAATATTAGGATTCATTCCTCGAATGTATACTCGATAGAACACTCGGATTCTCAGTGATATTAAGTTGACTAAGTCGTTGGCCAACTCAATAGACATATTTAGAATATGGTCTAGTTGTCAACTAATATAGATGAGATACAATGATTAAGCCATTTGGATAGACGCATGACAAATCCTAAGCTTGATCGGGTGTGTCGTGAATGAAAGGATTTTATCTTACCACATAAAGGTTAAGTTTACTGGATTCGTGTAAACGTACTTCACATATTGAGTTCATCTTGCGGCGCCGTCTAGGAGTTCCGCGTAGACCTTAATTTGATTAATATCGATATGAGAAGGCTTGTAGGGTCGCACTACGTCGATTGTCCGTTTCGATCTAAGGATGTATTGAGAGAGAGTAATTAAATGTTAGATTTTGAATCGAGACATTTAAATGAATAATGATTATTTTAATTAAGTCAAAATTGGATTTTGAATTTAATTAAGAATGCACGGAAAATAAATCGAGACAGTGCGGAAACTCATCGAGCGTCGTGGCGCCCATACCCTAGGGCCGCGGCGCATCTGCATCGATTTCTGGGCCAGGCCCAAGGTCAAACCCTAATCCGGTTTTGACCTAATTTTCAACTATAAATAGTGTCATTATCTTCATTATTCACACACCAATTTCAGATTATCATTCTAAGTCTTAGAGACTTAGAATTAAACTCTCTCGAACCTCTGCCGGATTTCCTAGCTTTCCGAAAGAGAAATACATTGAAGCTTGGAGCTTGTAATCGGAAGGGCAACCACGTGTCCACCTTATAGTAGATAAAGACTCCAGATATTCTAAACCTGTAAGTTTATGCTTTATGTTATAGGTTTGATTGTTGTATAACCACACCAGAAATGTTGTTGGGATAAGTAAGAAACAAAATTTTGAACTTCCGATGTGCCTTACTTATATGCTTTGAACCCAACAAAACCCTACCGTACGTAGTTGGTGTAACTAAAAAACAATTAGCTATTGCATTTAACCATCTTATATCCTAATTATGAATAACTAATTACACCAAAAAAGAAATAGAACATACACTTAATACATCATAAAAAACTACTAATCATGGGGTTATCCTAAATTTACTTTATTGCAAAGAAATACTATTAAGTAGTGTGTTTATCACAGTACAAAATTAACGGAACAACCTAATGTATGTATCATTCTTTTCTTTCATGGAAGAAAGTGTGGGTCAAATGTCACACTAATGTTTTTTTAGGATTTGCTAACTAAAGTACAGTCCCACATGAAAATGATTAATTAACATATGAAGATGAATATGACATGAGAATAGGAAAAAAGATTATCCTGGTCAGCAAGATTAACCGTCGAATTTAGAGTGTTAAATTATTCAAAATTGCTAGAACACCTCCAAGATAGGCAAATACGGAGTTCAATTAACTTCTATTAGTCATATATTGTCAATTTAATTAATACTCTTTCTGTCCCAATTTATGAGATATACTTTAGATTTCGAGAGTTATTTTTTTTTAATTTTGATTGAGTTTGAATATGAAATATTAAATTTAATTTTTTTTTATATTTGAAAACTAAGTCAATTGAAAGACATAATAATTGACAATTCAAAATATTTAAAATGCATATTAAGAAATAAGGTCAAAAGAAAAACTTGTTTGACTCTCTAAATTCGAACGATGTCACATTAATTGGGACAGAGAGAAATAAGAATTTTAACACAATCAAGTTGCCTAAGATATACTATAGGTCCCACTATTCAAGTATTATATACGTCATTAGTCCGATCCTTTATAGGAACTACTCGTAATAACGAACTTGCAAAATGGATCTGTTCATAAAAAGTGAGATTAGTAACTAAAAAATAAAATAAGTACTACATCACGTTAAATTACAATATACAAATTAATTGCATTTAGAGCGTATTATAATATTATATGTGAAATCCCAACATATGTAACTTTCTGGTTAGAGAGATATCATGTGTATTCTCTGTAAGAACCGTTAGGGTCATTTGGTTGGAAACAAGTTATCTCAGGATTAGTTATTTTGAAATTAGTTAACTTGAAATTAGTTATTTCATCATCCTACAGGAATAAAAATAAAACTACAATTCTGGAGTAACTAATTATACCGTGATTTTATCCCAATCAAATGTGCTATAAATCATCTCAATTTAATTTCAAAATTAATTATTACTTATCCCTTGTCTCAAATGTTACGAGTAGATAAGGTTTTACTGAATTAAATAGACTTTAGCTACACTCTTACCAATTGGTGGGATGTCTCTTTCCTAGTGATAGTTTTTTTCCTTTGGTTGCAGGTTTTTCTTCAGTCCTAGGAATTTAATTAAACAATTATCAGTACCCAACTAAATATTAACCAAACAATATCTAATCATGTCTATATAAGCATATCTCATAGACTCCTCAAGAATCATTCCATGCAAAGAAACCTATTAAACTTTCACAGTACCTCTCTCTTATTTTCCTAAACAATAAAAGAAAAAACAATATGGGTGCTTTTGTTTTTTCACGACCAGCACTTTTATGTGCTATTTTCTGCATTTGTAGCATTATTCTATTTTCGGAGTTTGTGACTGCTTCCATTACAAGGCATTACAAGTTTGACGTAGGGTTCTTGAAATTTGTAAATTATCAATTATATTACTCCTGTAAATTGATTTTGAACGATATTTTCATGTTTTAAATTTTTGCAGATAAGATTGAAAAAATTGACTAGGTAATGCAAAACAAAGACCATTGTAACTGTGAATGGGAAATCCCAGGGCCAAGAGTTGTTGCTAGGGCAGGTGATCGTCTAGTGGTCAAGGTTGTTAATCACGTCTCCAACAATGTTAGCTTCCATTGGTATGATATCTCAGCTTTGCAATTTTCAAATTGGTCCCAATGTAGTATGTACGACGAATTTAGAATTTAGAATCAATACGTGCAGAATGACTAAATATATATATTTGTAAATGTTAAATATACACAATATACACACAATATACATGTGTATATTGGTCACGGGATTGCTCTCAGGATTGCCCTCGGTTTGGACAGATTTGTACCAAGTAATTTATGGTAAATATTTAGTATCCTAGTTAAGGTAATGTTGTAATATAATTAGTAGTGTATTACCATAATTAGTGTATTGCCATAAATGTATAAAATAAGATTTTAGAAATAGAATAGGAATATGATTCTCCTATTTTGTAACTTGTATATATAGCCTTTCAAGTAATGAAAATAATCAAGGGGATTATTTCTTTCATGGTATCAAAAGTCTAGGTCAAACAAAAGTTTTCTCTCACAAATTTTTGTTCTTCCTCTCGCCCGAGACTCCCCCTCGGGTTTACCAAATTTTTTCTTCCGCTCTCAAAATCTCTCTTACAAATCCCTCTTTCACCTCTTGTTCTTTCGTTATGTCTACGTCAAAGAACACGTTTCACCCTGCCCTTGTTGTTTCTAACATCAAGAATCATATCCCGTTAATTCTTGAAATAGAAAACGTCCAATACGCGACGTGGGCCGAGTTGTTCAAAATTCACGCTCGTTCGCATCAAGTCATCCATCACATCATCCCCGCGACTCTTGATGATACAGAGGTGCCTAAACGCGAGGATGATCCTAAATTACGGACAACACTTGATGCCACTGTCCTTTAGTGGATTTATTCTACTATCTCCACCGACCTATTGCAGACGATTATCGAGCCAGACGCTATGGCAATGGCCGCATGGGATAGACTACGTGACATATTCCAGGATAATCAAAATTCCAGAGCTGTTACTCTTGAACATGATTTTTCCCACGTCAACATGGAAAATTTCCCGAACGTTTCAGCATATTACAAAAGGTTGAAGGAATTGGCGGACCAACTCCGCAACGTTGGTGCGCCAGTTAGTGAAGATCGTCTGGTTTTACAGATGGTTGTTGGCCTATAGTGGCGTTGGAACTCTCATTCGTCAAAGTAATCCTCTTCCAAGGTTCTATCAAGCCCGATCCATGCTTACCTCGAAAGAAGCCGGTTTGGCTAAAAAGGCGGCTACTAATGTTAGTCCTGTGGTCGTGATGACTTCCTCCCCTAGTCCTCAAAATTTTGGTAACAATTCAAACCAAAACCGATCACACGGGGGAAACAAGAATGGCCGAAAAAATAATGGAAAAAATCACGGGGGCAAATGCGGCGGCTCCGACAATAGTCACGGTGGCCAAAGCAGTGGCAGTGGACCCCATCCAGGTTAAAGTGGGCCACCGACCCACTGGTCTCAGCCTTGGGTCGTGGGCTTAGACCAGTGGACAGTGGCCCTACGGCCCACCTCCATAACAAGTTCCAGCGTCTGGCCAGTGGGCTTTCCAGCAGCCCCAATGGCCCACTGCCCATTGGCCTAGTAATTCCAGCTCCAGCATTCACGGCCCAGGATAATCCAGGTTTGGAATTCTTGGGCCTCGGCCTCCGCAAGCTCACCATGCAGCAGGCCCCACTCAGACTGATATCGAGGCCGCGATGCACATACTGGGTTTAACTCAACCGCACCCAAATTGGTATATGGACACCGATGCCACTACCCACATGACATCCGATTCAAGTACTCTCTCATCTTATTCCAATTTGAGCAACCCTCGCGGTATAATTATTTGTAATGGTAATTCTGTTCCAATTCGAGGTTATGGTCATAAAACATTATCTCTCCCTCATCCCCCTCTTATCTTGAAAAATACCCTACACGCCCCCAAATTGATTAAAAACTTAGTCTCTGTCCGTAAATTCACTACTGACAAATCCATTTCTATTGAATTTGATCATTTTTGTTTCTCTGTGAAGGATTTCAAGACGGGGAGTCCTATCATGAGGTGTGATAGTAGGGGAGATCTTTATCTATCACACCCAGTCCCGGTCCATCGAGTCAAGCCTTGCCATCAACTTTTGCAGCCATCTCTCCTTCCTTATGGCATGCTCGTCTTGGTCATCTGGGGTCCTCTATTTTGTCAGCTTTAGATAAAATAGTTTTATTTCATGTAAGGGTACGAGTCGCACTCCAATTTGTCAATCTTGTTCTTTAGGAAAAAATGTTAAGTTGCCATTTGTAGACTAAAAATCTCATACTTTAATGCCATTTGATATTATTTATAGTGACTTATGGACGTCTCATGTTCGTAGTTCTATGGGTCATCGATATTATGTTCTTTTTTTGAATGATTATTCTAAATTTCTATGGACGTTTCCAATCGCGAAGAAATCTCAAGTTTTTTCCGTCTTCCTAAAATTTAGAGCATTCATCAAAACCTAATTCGACCGTGAAATAAAAAATATTCAATGTGATAATGGAAAAGAGTATGACAATGGGGTGTTTCGGGAATTCTGTGCTACTAATGAGATAAATTTTCATTTCTCTTGTCCTCATACATCCTCACAAAATGGGAAAGCCGAACGTAAAATTCATTCCATACATAATATTATCCGCACCCTATTGATACATGCTTCCGTACCCCCATATTTTTGGCATCATGCTCTTCAAATGGCTACATATCTCCTTAACATAATTCCTTCCAAAGGTGTGACATATTCTTCTCCCCTTCAAATTTTATATAATAAAACTCCTTCTTAATCTCATCTTCGGGTTTTTGGGTGTTTATGTTATCCGTTATTTCCATCCACCACAATTAACAAACTTCAGGCCCGGTCTACTCCATGTGTGTTTTTGGGTTTTCCATCTAATCATCGTGGCTACAAATGCTTTGATTTATCCTCCAATAAAATCATCATTAATCGCCATGTAATTTTTGATGAATCCCAATTTCCATCTGCTAAAAATCATTCTCCCGTTTCTAGTTTGTATAATTTTTTGGATGAACAAATATCCCCGTATATTATTCAGCATTTTTCAGACATCTCCCGCACCCAAAATTCTCCAGCGGGCCCACTGCCCGCTGGTCCCATTGGCCCGTCTCGGTCATCTCTCGCCCGCCTTTTTTCACTTTGGGCCGGTCCCACCCAACACCGGAACCGGTCCATTCTATTGTTCCCGACTCGCTTTACGTTTCCGATTTGGGCCAGTAGGTCCACTGCTTGCTGGCAAGTCCGTCCCGAGCCCAGCAAATTCCCAAAATCCACTCAATTCTTCCTCGAGTCATAGACCGGTCCCTCGTAGTCAGCGGGGTATTTTTACACCTAAAAATATTTTAATTTACATTCTAATGTCTCTAAATCCCCCTTGCCCCGTAATCCCGTGTCTGCCTTAAACGACCCGAATTGGAAAATTGCTATGACTGATGAATATAATGCTCTTATTGATAATAAGACGTGGGAGTTGGTCCCCCATCCATATGGTATTAATATTATCAGGTCTATGTGAATTTTTGCTCATAAGGAGAATTCAGATGGTTCATTTGCTCGACATAAGGCGCGGCTTGCGGGTGATGGTAAGACTCAGCAGATTGGTATAGATTATGGGGAAACGTTCAGTCCGGTGGTCAAGCCGGCTACAATTCGCACTGTGATTAGCTTGGCTCTTTCAAAGACATGGCCTATTCATCAGTTGGATGTCAAAAATGCTTTCCTACATGGTGATCTCAAGGAAACAGTCTATATGCATCAGCCATTGGGATTCAGGGATCCTAACCATCCTCATCATGTCTGTTTGTTGAAGAAGTCCTTATATGAGCTTAAGCAGTCTCCACGGGCCTGGTATATAAGGTTTGCTGACTATGTTTCAACTATTGGGTTCACTCACATCAGATCAGATAATTCCTTATTTATCTACCGTTGTGGTTCGTCCTTGGCCTACATTCTGTTGTATGTGGATGATATCATTTTGACTGCCTCTTCCGATGCCTTACGCTAGTCTATCATGACCATGCTCAACTCTGAGTTTGCTATGAAAGACTTAGGGCCCTTGAGTTACTTTTTGGGGATTGCTGTCAAGCGTCATTCAGATGGATTATTTTTGTCTCAACGAAAGTATGCAGCTGAGATCATCGAGAGGGCTAGGATGTCATCTTGTAAGTCCACTTCCACTCTAGTTGATACTAAGCCCAAGCTAGGTGTCGCGGCTGGCATCCCTTACGAGGATCCGACTCGCTTATCGCAGTCTTGCGGGGGGCCTTCAGTATCTTACCTTTACCAGATCGGATATTACGTATGCTGTCCAGTAGGTCTGTTTATTCATGCATGATCCCGAATTGAGCACATGAATGCACTCAAACGCATCATTCAGTATATTCAGGGTACACTGGACTATGGTTTGCATTTGTATCCTTCATCGACATCCACACTTGTCTCATACACAGATGCTGATTGGGGTGGGTGTCCATACACCAGACGGACTATGTATGGCTACTGTATGTTCCTTGGCAACAACTTGGTCTCCTGGTCTGCAAAGCGTCAGACGACGCTATCCCGCTCAAGTGTCGAGGCTGAATATCGAGGGGTAGCCAATGTGGTCTCAGAATCATGTTGGTTACGTAATTTGCTTTTAGAGCTTCATTGTCCAATTCAAAAGGCTACCTTAGTTTATTGCGATAATATTAGTACCATTTACCTTTCGGGTAATCCGGTTCAGTACTAACGCACTAAACATATCGAGATGGACATTCACTTTGTCTTTGAAAAGGTTGCTTGGGGTCAGGTACGCGTACGTCATGTCCCGTCAAGATATCAAATTGCATACATATTTACAAAGGGTCTTCCCTCGGTCCTTTTTGAAGATTTTAGGGATAGTCTCAGCGATACGAATACCGCCCGCTACGGGGGTGTGTTAAATATACACAATATACACACAATATACATGTGTATATTGTGTATATTGGTCACAGGATTGCCCTCGGTTTAGACAGATTTGTACCAAGTAATTTATGATAAATATTTAGTATCCTAGTTTAGGTAATGTTGTAATATAATTAGTAGTGTATTACCATAAATGTATAGAATAAGGTTTTAGGAATAGGATTCTCCTATTTTGTAACTTGTATATATAGCCTTTCAAGTAATGAAAATAATCAAGGAGATTATTTCTTTCAGTAAATGTACACATAGACCATAGTTTGAGCTGAAAACAACATATGAGTACTTCAGTTGAACTCACATAACTTGTACTAGATTCGCCTCTGCCACCCTCGCTAGCTAGTTCAATTTAGAGCACTCTTTAATTGCCAAAATAGATGAATAACAAAATTAACTTTAGTGCTCTATGTGTAATTAATTATTTTCATTAGAACAGGCATGGTATTCGACAACTTCGAAGTGCTTGGGCAGATGGACCAGCATATATCACCCAATGCCCAATACAAACTGGCCAAAGTTATGTCTACAACTTCACCATTACTGGCCAACGAGGAACACTTTGGTGGCATGCTCATATTTCATGGGTGAAAGTTGTTGAGTTGTGGAGCCTAATTCATCGTCGACACTATGAAGACCTTACACAAATTTATGAGCAATCCGGGAAAACAACATTGGGAGGCTGTGAAGTGGATTTTTAGGTATCTGAAGGGCATATCAAGTTCCGCTTTGTGTTTCCGAAAGTCAGAGACAAGATTGCAGGGATATGTTGATGCTAACAATGGTGGTGATGTTGATAGCAGAAAGAGCACATCCGGGTATGTTTACACTTTTGGAGGTACTGCGATTTGTTGGGTTTCAAAGTTGCAGAAGATAGTAGATCTCTCTACCTGTGAGGCTGAGTACATTGCCGTGACGGTGGCCACGAAGGAGATGATGTGGCTACAATCTTTTTTGCGGGAATTGGATCAGAACCACGAGGGGAGTGTGTTATACTGTGATAGCCAGAGTGTCATTCATTTGGCAAAGAACCCGGTCTACCATGCTCGCACGAAGCACATACAACTCCGGTACCATTTCATCAGATCAGCTTTGGAAGATGAAACATTAATGCTTGAGAAGATCCCAGGGAGTCAGAATCCAGCAGACATGCTGACGAAGGCCGTGCCAAATGATAAACTGAAGTTGTGTGCAACTTCAGTTGGACTTCTTGGATGAGGATCGGAGTCGCGCGCTGCAGATGGAGACAAATTATTGAAATTAGTCTCCAAGTGGGAGATTGTTGAGTTGTGGAGCCTAATTCATTGCCGAAACTATGAAGACCTTATGCAAAGTTGAGTTGTTGAGTTGTGGAGCCTAAGGTTATTTAGTTGAGGATATTTTGGGAGTTTTATCCTTGTATTATGTTTGCCCTAGTTTTCGCTATATATAGACTAGGGCATCATTTTCTTTCTTGGGTTGAGCAAGAGAAAAAAGTGAGCAAGAGAGAATTGTAAACACAAACTCCCTACTTTGATTATACTGAAATCTGTAGTGACAAAGTGGACGTAGCTCTCGCATTGAGAGTGAATCACTATAAATTTGTGTGTGTTATTTGTTCTTCGCTTATTTATTGTTTTCTGATTAGGTAAGATTTTGGACTTAAATCCTAACAAAGGCTACCCTCTATGGACCTCATATCATATATCCCGAGCATAATGCTTCTTATCCATTTGCCAAACCTCACAAATAAGTCCCCATCATTTTTGGCATTAACATAAATTAACACCCACTCAATGTCTATTTATAGTTTTATGATGATGATTAAAATTAGAGATTTTAATTAGTGATGATTCTACTAATTAACATGCTTGCAGGTGAATGGTGGAATGCTAATACTGAGGCTGTGTGATTAATCAATCACTTGTAACTGGAGCTGGACCTAATGTTTCTGATTCATATACCATTATACAATTGTTGCAAAGGGTATACTATAATTTTATACTTTCTTACTTGACATAGCTTCCATATAATTTGGTCAATGAATTAACCATCTTGGCCAACGAAGGAAAATATATCGTAAAAGTTGTATAGGCTAGGCACTTTTTGAGCGAATTTTGAAAAATAACCACTGTCTGGAAATTCATTGAAAATTAATCACTTTCGATGTTGAAACACCGTCACAATGTCATGGATTTAGCCTTTAGGACTTAATTAATTAAGTGAACAATCCATGACAGTGTCACATGGTTATTATTTAATAACTTTTAAATTTGTGGCTATTTTTAATTACACGTTCAAAAAAGGTATTTTTGAATTTCCAAAAATATCACTTGGACATTTTTTTACACTATCAATATATAGATCGATTAACTGAGAAATTACTTTGACGTCATATTTTATAGATACTTTTAAGCTGAATACGAATTCAGGGAAGACATATATTTCGTATAATCAACGTTGCACTCAATGACGACCTTTTCTTCTGAATATCTAATCATACAATGACAATCGTTGAAGCAGATGCAGTTTATGTTAAGCCCTTTGAAACAGACACCATTCTCATTACTCCTGGACAAACCACAAATGTCCTTCTTAAAACACATCATAATCCTCAACAAACCACATTCGCAATGGTAGCTAGGCCATATTTCACTGGCCAAGGCACATTTGATAATTCCACAATCGATGGAATACTTATGTATGATCATAATTTACCTGGAACTATCTCATCGTCGTCTAACATTTCAATTAAAAATCTTCCAATCCCAACTCTTCCACCAATTAATTCCACTTCATTTGTAGCCAATTTTACTAATAAGTTTCGATCTTTGGCTAGTGCAAAATTCCCAGCTAATGTTCCGCAAAATGTTGACAAGCACTTTTTCTTACCGTAGGCCTAGTAACCCGTGCCCAAAAAACCAAACTTGTCAAGGTCCTAATAATTCCTCAAAATTTGCTGCTTCTGTTAATAATGTCTCTATGATTCTCCCAACCACTGCACTACTCCAATCCTATTTCTTCAAAAAATCAAATGGAGTATACACTAGTGATTTTCCCAAGTGTCCCTCTAGTACACTGGCACTTCTCCAAATAATACTAATGTTTCTAATGGCACAAAAGTTGTGGTGCTTCCATACAATACTTCAGTGGAATTGGTAATGCAAGACACTAGTATTCTTGGTGCAGAAAGTCATCCTCTTCATCTTCATGGCTATAATTTCTATGTTGTTGGCCAAGGTTTTCGTAATTTTGATCCTGAAAAGGACCTTCTAATTACAATCTTGTTGATCATGTTGAAAGAAACACCATTGGAGTTCCATCTGGTGGATGAGTATCAATTCGTTTTATAGCTGATAATCCTGGTGAGTTATCCATTCCTACTAATAGTAATATCAACAATCTGACTGGAGCAAATTACCCTGACTGGTTAAGAAATATGCGATTGGTGTTAAGACAAGAAAGAATTGAGTATGTGTTAGACACAGTGTTCCCCATAGTCCCTGCTGAAAACTCTGTTGAGTATGCCTTGTTTGACAAGGTGGCTTATCAGAAACATCTAGACGATGCTACCTCGGCACAATGTGTAATGTTATCCTCTATGACTGTGGAGTTACAAAGGCAATATGAAAATACGGGCCTTAACGAAATGCTAGAACACTTGAAGAGTCTCTATGACTCACAGTCTCAAACAATGAAGTATGAACTGTTGAAAGACCTTTTCAAGTGTAAGTTGAACGAAAGAGGTCAAGTGTCAGCGCATGTTCTAAAGATGATTGGGCTGATAGAAAGGTTGTCTTCGATTGGAACAAAGCGCCTATAAATGTCTATGTCAACCTAATCCTGAATTCACTTCTTGGTTCATTTGAGAATTTCATTGTGAACTTCAATATGAATGAGACCAAGGCAAGTCTTCCAGAGCTTCACAACATGTTGAAGACCTTTGAATCATCTACCTCTAAAGGTAAAGTAGTGCTCATGGTGGGCTCTTCTAGCAAGTTCAAACCCAAGGGTAAGAACATGCAGAAGAAGAAGGATAAGACAGTTGTTGCACCTACAATTATGAAACCTAGAGGGGATGTTCAGAAAAAGGAAAAGGTAGCTTCGGATGTGTGCCTCAACTGCAAGAAGAAGGGGCACTGGAAGAAGGAATGCAGAGCTCTAGGAGGAGGCAAAGCACTAGGTGCTCCTGGCTCTACTGGACAAGGTATGTTTGTCATTAAGATAAATATGTCTATAATAAACTCTCACTGCTGGGTATTGGATATCGCATGTAGCTTACACATTTGTAATAATGTTCAGGGTCTGATTAACAGCAGAAAGGTTGGATCTTGGGAGGTAGACCTGCGCATTGGAAATGGAGCACGAGTAGATGTTGAACGCGTAGGAACTTATAGACTAGATTTACCTTCAGGCCTTTGTTTACAACTAAATAATTGTTATTTTGTTCCCTCGTTGACGAGGAATATTATTTCAATCCCAGTGTTAGACATTGAGGGGTTTTTCTCATTTATTGCCAATGGCAGTTATGTACCGTCTTTTCATGATTTTGTTTGTGAAAATGCTCCGCTTGTGGATGATTTGTATGTTCTAAACTGTAGTCGTGACATTTTCAATGTGCAAAATAAATGAGCTAAGATAAGTAATCCAAGAAACTCCACCTACTTATGGCATTGTAGACTTGGTCACATCAATGAATCAAGGATAGCAAGATTAAGAAATTTAGACTACCTAGGAACCATTTGACTTGGAGTCATATGGTAATTGTGAATCTTTCTTGAGAGGAAAGATGACCATCAAGCCACTTTCTGGAAAAGGTGTGCGAGCCAAATAGGTGCTTGAGTTGGCCCATACTGATGTATGTGGGCCAATTTCAACTCAAGCTAAGAGAGGCTTTCCTTACTTCATCACATTTACAGACGATTTCACAAGGTTTGGGCATATGTATCTTATGAAACACAAGTCCGAAGCCTTTGAGAAATTCAAGGAGTACAAGTCAGAAGTGGAGAAGCAACTTGAAATAAGTATCAAGACCCTTCGATCAAACCGAGGAGGTGAATACTTAAGTAAAGAATTTCTTGATTACTTGAAGCATCATGGAGTCCAATCAGAATGGACACCTCTTGGAACGCCACAATTGAATAGTGTTGCTAAAAGGAGAAATCGAACCTTATTAGATATGGTTAGATCCATGATGAGTTTATCAGCTCTACCAATATATATTTGGGGCTATGCATTGCAAAACTCAATTTATATTCTGAACAGGGTTCCTTCAAAGTCAATAGAGAAAACGTCATATGAGATATGGAATGGCAAGAAGCCATCACTTAAACACATGCGACCCTGGGGGTGCCCTACATATGTAAAGAAGATGCTTACTAACAAGTTGGAATCTAAAAGTGAGAAATATTATTTTGTGGGGTATCCAAAGGAAACTAAGGGATACTATTTCTATCTTCTGGAGAACATAAGGTCATTGTTTCCAGAAATGCAACTTTCCTTGAAGAAGACTATGTCTACAAGGAACATGGATGCAATGAGATATAACTTGAAGAAATTCAAGAACCACAAGGTAACACAGAGGTTGAACCCTTGTCAAAAGACCTAGACAAGGATTCAGTAGGAGTATTTGGTGAAGAATGGGTATTTAGAGTACACCCTTCAGCCAGTGGGAGTGTTGTGAGAGATAATGCAGAAATGCAAGATTCTCATACACAACCAATGGAAGATGATACAATGGTTGTACATCATTCCATTCAGGAAATAAATGAAAATGACATTTCTGAAAGCTCTCGAGGTGATGGATTGTCCAGCACACAAAAACCTTCTCACAATCAGAATGCAACAAACACTGAAACATAGAATAATCAACTCCGTAGGACTACTAGGACTCATCGTCCGTCTGAAAGACTTAATCTCCTTGTTGAAGCACACAATGAGATAGGTATTCCTGATGACGATGAACCTACAACCTACAGCAAAGCTATTTAGACATTGATTCACAAAGATGGCAAGAAGCCATGAAATCTGAGATGGACTCAATGTACATCAATCAAGTTTGGAACTTGGTTGATTTTCCAACAGGGGTTAGACCCATAGGATGCAAATGGGTCTTCAAAAAGATTGATGCATATGGCAAGGTACAGACTTATAAGGCAAGATTAGTGGCTAAAGGTTATAATCAACGGGTTGGGGTCGATTATGATGAAACCTTTCACATGTTGAAAAATTAAGTTTATTCGGATTTTACTTGCAATAGCCACATACTATGATTATGACATATGATAAATGGATGTTAAAACTGCTTTCCTTAATGGTAACCTAAATGAGGAGGTGTATATGATACAACCTGAGGGTTTTACATACAAGACTAATCTTAAAGCAGTATACAAGCTACAGAAGTCCATTTATGGACTTAAGCAAGCCTCAAGGAGTTGGAATATTTGCTTTGACAAAGCAGTCAAATCGTTTGACTTTGTTAGAAGCAAAGAAGATCCCTGCGTTTATAGTAAGCGCAAGGAAGGGAGTATTGTCTTCATTGTTATATATGTAGCTGACATATTAATAATGGGGGACAATAAGACTCTTATGCAATCAGTCAAGGAATGGTTATCCAACACCTTCATGATAAAGGACTTGGGTAAAGCATGCTACATTCTTGGAATTAGGATCTATAGAGATAGACCTAATAGATTGTTGGGGCTGTCACAGTCCATATACATAGACAAAGTGCTAAGACGATTCTCTATGGAAAATTCCAAGAAGAGAGGTTTTCTTATGGGTCAAGGCATCAAATTATCAAAGAAGGATAGTCCTTCTACTGTTGCAGAAGTTGAACGCATGAAAATAATCCCATATGCTTCAGCTATAGGATCTATCATGTATGTCATGACCTATATGAGGCCAGATGTGGCTATGCACTTAGTATGAGTTGCAAATTCCAGCATAATCCTAGGGAAGAACACTGGAAAGTAGTCAAAAGTATTCTTAAGTATCTTAGACGAACTAAAGAATATTTCTTAGTCTATGGTGGACAAGAGAAGTTAGTGGCTACTAGTACACTGATGCTAGCTTCCAAACATATCTTGATGACTTCAAGTCTCAGTATGGAATATACCTTCATTTTCAATGGTGGAGTAGTGAGTTGAAAAGTTCCAAGCAAGCTACAACTGCTGATTCGACAACTGAAGCCGAGTACATTGCTGGATCGGAAGCTGGTAAAGAAGTTGTCGCGATATCTGAGTTCCTGAAGGAACTAGGGGTTGTTCCAAGTTCCACTTGTCCAATAACGATTTATTGTGACAACACTGGTGTGATTGTGCAAGCAAAGGAACCAAGATCAACAAACAGAAACAAACATGTACTGAGGAAATGCCACATACTCAAGGAGATGGTGTAAACTGAAGAAATAAGATTAGACTATGTTCCCACAGATGATAATCTAGCTGACCTGTTTATAAAATCATTGAGCTTAGTTAAGAATAATGGTCATTTTGAAAACATGGGTGTTAGATACATTGGAGATTGGCTCTAGGACAAGTGAGAGATTGAAAGTATGTATGTCCTAGAGACAATCATTATTAGGGACAAATGTACTTGAACACATTCATATTATTAATAAGATTAATATTTATGGCATTTGAAATTATTGAATTATTATTTGATTATTTGTAATTATTCATTAATGTGCATCCCTTGAGCTTACGTTGTCATTAATAGAGTGAGATATTGATGATATAGCGTAACTCTAAAATAGCCTCGACTAATGATCATCGAGAATGGGATATCGATGATATGTTATAAGTCGACATGTGGTATGCGTCACATTCTTAGAGAATGTAGTATGTCTCACCTGCTACTAGTAACGGTTACTAGTGATGGACACATGGATTCTTTTGGAAAGTATTGGTATACCCTGTTGATAAACTATTTGTTATACATGTCTAAAGTGTTATCAGCGTGTGGGAGATGAATATCCTTTGACTTGAGGTCAATACGCACCTTGTTTACAGAGTAATGTACTTTGACCATGTCCTAAACTTAAACTCCTTATAGGATAAGATACAACTTGTGTTGGGTGCATTATGATGTAAATTAAGGTGGTAGTTGAGCCAAGAATATGATTCATTCCTCGATTGGATATTCGAGAGAGCACTCAACTTCTCAGTGATATTAGGTCGACCAAGTCATTGGCCAATGCAATAGACATATTTAGAATATGATCTAGTTGTCGACTAATATAGATGAGATAAAGTGATCAAGCCATTTGCATAGACACATGGCAAATCCTAATCTTGATCGAGTGTGTCGTGAATAAAAGGAATTTATCATCTCACATAAAGGTTATGTTTGCTGGATTCATGTAAATGTACTTCATATATTGAGTTCGTCGTACGACGCAGTCTAGAAGTTCCGTATGGACCTTAATTGGATTAGTGTCGATATATGAAGGCCTATAGGGTCACACTATGTCGATTGTCTCTTCGATCTAAGGGTGTATTGAGAAATTATTAAATATTCAATTTGGAATCCAGATATTTAAATTGATAATTTCTATTAGATGGAAATTATTTAATTAAATCAAAATTAGATTTTGGATTTAATGTGCTGAATATATATATTAAATGAAAACGGGAAACATAATTTTACGTAAGGCATCGCGACACCTAATAGGTTGCGCCGTGGCGCCGACCCGACAATGAACCCAGTCGAACTGACCCATTGAACCTCGGGTTTTGGGCCAGGCTTAAGCCTAACCCTAAAATGTTTTTCTGACCTAATTTTCAATTATAAATACAACACTCCCCATTATTTATTATACACCAATTCTATAAACTAATTCTAGACTTAGAGTCTAGGACGAAACTCTCTCAAACCTCTGCCAAGATTTCCTGTATTTCTTGACAGAGGAATACACCATAGCATAGTGCTTGCAGTCGAAGGGACAGTCGCGTGTACTCCCTAAGTAAAGACTCCAGATAATACAACATGTAAGTGTTCATATTTTATGTTACATGTTTTGATTGTCATATAACCAACTTTCGGAAGTCGGTGAAGAGGCTGTCGCGGTAGTCCCTTTGTGAAAATATCTCGCATACGATACGAGGAAAGCACGTGTAAAATTTTGACCCGACCACGAGCAACCTTCTCTCGCACAAAGTGGATATCCATCTCAATATGCTTAGTCCGCTCGATATTGGACCGGATTATGAGACATATAGATAGCAGATATGTTGTCACAATAGACTATAGACGCCTTGCGTAATGGACACCGGAGCTCCAAAAGAAGATTTCGGAGCCACGGATCTCGCCGACGACATTAGCAACTCCGCGATATTCTCGCTTCAAAGACTCGAACGGGACAAAGCGTGTGGCTGCCGCTTGGCGGACCATGAGATAAGATTATCCCCAAGAAATACACAAGACTCGGAGGTGGAGCGACGTGTGTCGGGCATCCCGCCCAATCTGCATCCGTGTAGGCTAGCAATTTGGTTGGGGCAGAGGGGTATAGATGTAAGCCAAAGTCAAGTGTGCCCTTAACATATTTGATAATGCGTTTGAGGGCGGAAAAATGGGACTCTCGGGGGTCGTGCATGAACGACACACTGCGAACGGCATATGCAATATCAGGCCTAGTGAATGTAAGATACCGAAGAGCACCGCTAGACTCCGATATAGAGTGGGATCGAACCGGCGCACCGTCATTGGCACTAAGCTTGGATTTTGAGTCCACCAGAGTTGGCATAATTTTACAATTTGCCATCTTGGCCCTGTACACTATCTCTTCTGCATACTTTCGCTGAAACAGGAACATATTGGCAGCAGATCTAGTCACCGATATACCCAAAAAATAACATAGCTTCCCCAAGTCAGTCATAGCAAATTCAATTTTGAGTAGAGCTATGATTTCATTCTTCAACCCGTCAGATGAGGCAGTGAGAACAATATCGTCGACATATAATAGCAAATATGCAATGCTGCTACCTCGGTGAAAAGTGAAAAGAGAGGTATCTCACCTGCTACATACAAAACCAATTTGCAGAAGATACCTGGCGAACCGATCATACCAAGCGCGGGGGCCCGTTTCAATCCATACAATGACTTCCCGAGACGACACACAAACCGTGGAGTCACGGATGAACAAAACCGTGAGGCGATGCATGTACACGCCTCTTTCAAATCCCCATGAAGAAACGCATTCTTGACATCAAGTGATGAATCGGCCAATACAAGCCCATAGCAATACGAGAACAGTCCGAATAGTGGCCGGTTTAACAACCGGACTGAATGTCTCACCACAATCAATACCCTCCTGCTGATTAGTGCCATTTGCAACTAGTCTTGCCTTATACCTCTCTAAGTCACCACTGTCTCTCGAACTTGTGACGAAATAGCCACATACACCGGATAACATTCACACCAAATTTGTCTAGGTACCAAATCCCAAGTGTTCTCGCTTGGTTAAAGCGTTAAACTCTCGCACATGGCCGCATTCCAATTGGGGTCCAGTTTAGCTAGTTTTGGATTCTTTGGAATGGGTGATAAGGTTTGTGTGGAGAGATTGAAGTGAACCTTGGGTTTGAAGATCCCGTGTTGTGCACGAGTCTCCATGCGATGAGGGGGAAAGAATGGGAGGTCGGGACTGGTTGTTTGATCGGTAGGTAGCACTGGTCGGGCGGACCGGGATGGTTGGCGCAGTGTTGCTGCGTGAAGCGAGACTCGACAGTTGTTGGATTTGCTTTGATCGGAGGCGTGTGGGTGGTGCATTAGACTCGACAGGATGCATCATGGGTGGTGTGGGAGTGGATCGGGTGGCGCATTGCCGCGGAAGGGTCGATGACACCGCTTGGAGGCAGCAGATGGCGTCGTAACAATGCCGAGCCGTCGCTGGTACGCATTTTGGATGACCGGAGACAAACTCGGTTCATCGAGAAAGATGTAATCGGTGGTCCGAAATTTCCGGAGATTTGAAAAAGGAAAGGTTGTCTCGTTAAAGGTAACGTGACGGAGACGATGATTTTGCGAGTAGCAATGTCATAGAACAAGTAGCCCCGATGATTAGGAGATAGACCAAGGAAGACACATGGAAGAGTGCGAGGGGCAAGTGTGTGGGGTGCGAGTGGAGGCTATGTTGGGGTAGCATAAGCATCCAAAAATACGTAGGTGATCATATGATGGTCGCCTACGGTATAAGATTTCGTAGGGGTTTTGTTTTGGAGTGTGCTAGTTGGTAAAATATTTAGAAAGGATTCTACCATTTTGACAAAGATAGACCCAAAAAGGCGGTGGTAGGCGGGCATGAAACAGAAGTGTGCGGACCATGTTATTGATGGTACGTATAATTCTTTCAGCCTTTCCGTTTTGGGAAGAAGTATAGGGACAAGAAAAACGGAAAACCATGCCTTGTTTAGAATAGAAATTGTGAAATGCCGAGTTATTAAATTCACATCCATTATCACATTGGAATGATTTAATAGGTTTTTCAAATTGTGTCTTAATGAATTTTTGGAACTCGAGAAATTTTGCAAAAACTTCAGATTTGAATTTCAGTGGATAAATCGAGACAAAATGTGAAAAATCATCCAAGAATACTAGATAGAATTTATGACCCAAAGAGCTAGCAATCGGAGATGTCCACAAATCAGCATGAACAATATCAAAGGGAGAAAAAGTAACACTGTTTGATGACATAAAGGGAAGACGAGTATGTTTGCCTAGTGGACAAGAAAAACAGTGTTGGGCAATTTTCCCATTATTACATTGAATACGCTTAGAAGTCCTAAGAAAAGTAAAAACTGGGTCTCCGGGGTGTCCGAGTCGAGGGAGAGATCGCCGCAAGGGATAGAGGTGCTTGCGGTCTGACAGCGGAAGATTGAGTGAATGGGTAGAGGTCTCCCACACTATTGCAGCGTGTAAGAATTTTCCCCGTATTGAGTTCCTTCACAGAAAAACCAAAAGGGTCAAATTCGACAGACACAGAATTATTGCTAGTGAATTTTCTAACAGAGATTAAGTTTTTAATGATGTTAGGTGTGTATAGGACGTGGTTTAGGGAGAAAGGTGGGTGTGGATGTTTGGTGTGTGTGTTACCGTAACCTTCAATTGGAATGCGATTACCATTGCCGACAGTAATAAATTGAGGACACTTTAGCCGACGTAGTTGAGATAGGTTACCTGACGACCGGGTGAGGTGAGATGTGGCTCCGGTGTCCATGTACCAATTGTCATCGGGCTGTTGAAGGTTCACGGTGGTGTATGCCTGGCCCAAATCGGGGGCCTTGTTACCTTTGGCTGCACTGGACTGCAATGGGCCGCTGCATTCTTGCCGCTGCCGCTGGACTGCAATCAGGTGGGCTCTGTTGCTGCTGCTGGTGGGCCTGCCTGGTGGGCGGGTAGGGCCCAACAGGCCGTCGACCAAGGCTGCTGGAACCGGCCCCTGCAGCCGGGTACGGGCATGCAGGCGAGGCCCGCTTCTGCTGGTTGGGCCACCGCTGCCGGTGGTTGGACCACTGCTGCCGCTGTCCAGGTGGTTGGCGTTGTCCGGCCCACCGGTTGCGTTGACCCTTTCCGCGGCCCTTGCCTTTGTTGTTGCGACCTCTCGCCGCCACGACCTCCGCCGCTTTGCTGCTTCTTCGCTCGCCGCCGGAACTCGCTGTTGCTTCTTGGCCGGCGCAGTGTTGCCATCCCGTCAACGGCTAACGCCTTTTGGTTATGTTCATCTTGTTTAGCACGTCTAGTTTCTTCCAACAATAGTTGTGAACGTGCCTTGTTGAAACTTGGGAGAGGGTCGGCTTGTTGAATCATTGTTGCGAGTGTGTCATATTCACCTTTCGAAACCCGCAACAAGTTGAAGCACCATCTTGGTTTCGAAACAAGTCCCGACGTTGGATAGTTGATCGGTTATGAGTTTCAGTTGCTTACAATATTCGGACATGTTGTTAAAATTCTCGAGGCGAGTATTGTTGAATTGCTCTTCCAAATACACAGCCCGAGTATTTTTATTGTCCTGAAAGATTTCTTCTAGCCGGACCCAAAGTTCACGTGCCGTAGCACCTTTTGTTTTCATGATAGTGCATAACGATCTTTGGAGATGGTGACGTAGATCCATTGTTTGACGATGGCGTCAAGACGATGCCAGATTGAGTCTGTAACATCGGTGGGAAGAGGAACAGATTCGTCAATGTGATCAAGCACGTTGTATGCACATGCATGAATGTAGAATAGTTCCATCCACATGGAATATTGACAGTCTTCTTGGTCAAGAATTATAGGGATAAAATTCTTGATGTTGTTAACGGCGAATGCCGGATGAAAAGAAGATACTGAACGTTGAGAGGGGTTTTCAAGTGTGCCAGTGGATGAAGCGGAATTTGTGGGGGAAGACATGGTTGCCGCCTGTCGAGGGAAGGGAATTTTCTGGTTTGGCCGAAATATGGAGGAAGAAACCAGATTTTTTTTTTTGTGAAAGCAGAAAAAAATTCTGATTTCGGCCGGGAATTCGTACCATATTAGGAATCAACCTTGTACAGCTATATATATTGTGAAAGATAGAATAATTTCCCTTAGGAATTTCTTTCATTATTCACAATATATATAGATGTACAAGGTTGATTCCTAATATGGTACGAATCCTAACTTACCTTACAAAGGTTGATTCCTAATACAATTAGAATCCTAAGTTACCTTAAATATACATTTATCATAATTACAAAATATACGGCGAATATTCTCAGAATATTCGCTAATAATAACCATATCAGAAGAAATTGTTGGGGTAAGTAGAACAAAATTTAAACTTCCATTGTGCCCTACTTACATATTTTTGAACCCAACAAAACCCAACAGGTAACAAGTTGGAACAGGTCGAATAATTACATTATGTGAAACTTTATCACCAATAGAAGATAAAATTTGTTTAGGAAACAACTTTTATAGTACTAGATCTTTGTACTCGTTAGCAATATAGGCACTTACTCAGAAAATTCAAATAGGCTATATAAGATATGTGTCGTTCAATATGTTCATACACACATTTATGAACAAGTGATAAATACTTCTACGATAATTTAACATTCCTTGTACCTGAGAGACTAGAAAAAGTGAAAATGATGCTTAAAATGAGGCGGGTGTATTCCTCTCTTCAGTATATTTGGATTAATAAGTTGAAGGATAATTTAATGGATGGATACCTCCGGACTAACTTTTAGTAGTTCTATTATGATCATGCGCCATATATTTTCAAGATTTACTGATCCCCGTATTTTCCTTTCTGTATGGGGACAAAAAATGACCATTTCTATAAGTCCTCTTCTATTTGATAGTTCCAATTACAGAAAAAAGAATCTTTTCATATTGCAGATCAGAGAGTAAGAGTAGCAGAAAATACAGCTTTCCCAGACAATACCATGTGACTTGGTTTTAGCGGTATTCACCAATGCAACTTAACCAAAATCCACGGCATTACATTTTAATTATTGGAATCTGTTAGGAGTAATATATGTAGAGAGAGTA
Source organism: Anisodus tanguticus (assembly GCA_034509755.1). NCBI lineage: Eukaryota > Viridiplantae > Streptophyta > Magnoliopsida > Solanales > Solanaceae > Anisodus > Anisodus tanguticus. The sequence goes on from CM067545.1 coordinate 21,921,615, forward strand.
GTATATATACTGCAGTTTCACCCCCTCCTTACATTGTGATCGAAGCACAGATCTAAGATGTTGATTCAACTCAATTCATTATAAAGGAATATGTTATTTAATTGTATTTATCAATAATGTACAAGAGACTGACTCGAAAATCATCAAATAGTATGCGTGGAAGTTTTTTGGTGAAAATGTCGACAATCTGATATCTGGAAGGAACATGAAGGAAACAAACTTGACCACAAGCCACTTTTTCGCGAACAAAATGAATGTCCATCTAAATGTGTTTAGTGTGTTGATGTTGGACGAGATTGCCTGAAAGATATATCGCACTAATATTATTGTAGTAGACCAGTGTTGCCTTTTGAATCGGGCAGTGAAGCTCAAGTAGAAGGTTACGGATCCAACCAGACTCAGAGACCACGTTGGCGACACCTCTATACTCTGCTTCGGCACTGGATCGGGATAGTGTAGGTTGCCTTTTGAAAGACCAAGATAATAGGTTATCTCCGAGGAAAACGCAGTAACCAGACGTGGAGTGTCGGGTGTCAGGACATCCACCTCCGTCAGCATCAGAATAAGCAGTAAGACCAGTGAACGAGAACTTGTATAGATGTAATCCGAAGTGAAGTGTACCTTGGATATATCGTAAAATACGTTTGAGGGCATGTATGTGTGCTTCCGTCGGATTGTGCATGTGTAGGAAGATTTGTTGCACAACATAGGATATGTCATGTCTCGTGAATGTGAGGTACTGTATGGCCCCATCCATGCTACGATAGTGAGTCGTGTCCGAATGGGGGGCGGAATCGCCATGCTTGAGCTTGGATAGTGAGTCGGATGGTTTGCAAGATGTCATGTCGGACGGTCAAGGATCTCTTCGGCGTACTTCTTCTGACATAGAAATAGGCCACCAGAATGTCGAGTGACAAAGATGTCCAAGAAATAACTCGGGGGCCTAGATCCTTCATAGCAAACTCAGAGGAAATGAGAGACATAATGGACCGTCGGAGAGTATCAGATGATGTGGTGAGGATGATATCATCAACATATAATAATAGGTAAGCCATGTATGTAACCGTACTATCAAGAGGATTGGCTGCCAAAGGTATTTATCCAGTAGTAGATCCTTTAGATTCAACATCAACCATGCTTCAACCTCGGATCGTTGGTGAGGAACAACCAAAATAGGAGTAGAAGAAGGAGCCGGTTTTCAAATAAGTAAATCGGATCTTTGTTGTAGATAAACATGGAATGATAGGATCAGTTGTGTGAAAAAACGATAGAGGAGACATAATCGGCGAACCACTAGTACCATGATCGAGGACTATTTTAGTACATAGAGCGATTTCCACAACAGACACACATAATCCGGATGAATAGGATCCCTGAAACCCATAGGCTGATGCATATATACCATTTTATGAAAATCCCCATATAAGAAGGCATTCTTGACATCAAGCTGATGAATGTGCCAAGACTTGGATAGAGCAATGCTGAAGATAGTCCGGATGGTTGCGGGATTTACGATCGGGCTAAATGTTTCATCACAATCCACTCCCACGTGTTGAGACCTGCTATCACCTACAAGACGAATCTTATACCTCTCAAAAGAACCATAAGATTTCTTTTTATGTCTAAAAATCTACATAGAATGAATAATGTTAGCATCATGTGGACGGGGTACTAGGTCCCACGTCTTATTATCAATAAGAGAATTATATTCGTCAATCATTGCGGCTTTCCAATTAGGGTCGGACAAGGCATCCTTCGGATTTCGAGGGACAGGGGGGACAACTAAAACGGATAGGTTAAACAGTCGTTTAGGTTTATAATTTTGTGTATGGAACGGGTTTCCATGGTCTGAGAGCGTGTCTCGGGATGCGGGATGGGAGAGGGTGTGCACCACGCGGGACTGCCGGGAAGAGGAGGAAGGGCAGGGGTGGCGGGACCCGCTGGACGATGCTCGATTTTCCAAGATGTGGCTACAGAATCACCCTGAGGCATGCTATTCTGGGCCACCGTCAGTAGAACTGGGTTGGCAGTGTGTCCCGGACTGTCTGAGGTGAGGGCGGGTGTCAGGGTCTGGGACGACGGACTATGTAAATGATGATTTAGAAGAGGGTTCAGCCCATCATCTAGGAAGTCATAGGAATGCGAACTGGTGAGTTTAGGGAGGCAAAGGGGAATTGAGACTCGTCAAAAGGACATGACGTGAAATAATAATTTTACGGCTTAACAAGTCATAGCACGAGTAACCACGATGATTGTCGGGAAAACCCATAAACACACATGGGGAAGATCGAGGTTGGAGTTTGTGAGTGGTCGGATGGAGATGATAACATAGACATCCAAAGATACGCAAGTGTTGGTAGGAGGGGTTCCTACGAAACAGAACTTGGTGGGTGACCGTTGAGCTAGAGACTTGTTTGGGATTATGTTTAGGAGATATGTGATCATGGAGAGTGCGTAATGGTCATGGAGAGTGCGTAATGGTCATGGAGAGTGCGTAATGGTCAGGGTGCGTAAAATTGAGGTGTGAGCAAGTAAGGCACGAATGAGGTTATTTATGGTTTGATTTTTTGTTCGGCCTTACCATTTTGGGATGAGGTATGAGGGCAAAGAAAATAAAAGGTAAGACGTTATTGAAGCAAAATTATTTGAATTGATTATTATTGAATTCCCTACCATTGTCACATTGAAAATATTTAATGCTCTTTTCAAATTGTGTTTTTACGAGAGCACTAAATGAGAAAAAATGGTGTAGACCTGGGATTTATTGCCAATTGGAAAAGTCCATCGAAAGTTAAAATAATCGTCCAAAAAAACACATAATATCGATGGCCAGCCGTACTTAAAATAGGGGACATCCACAAATCACTATGTATGATATCGAAAAGTAGTAAAGTACAATTTGTGGATGCAGAAAATGGTAATTTAACATGTTTTCCCAAAAATGCAGGATTCACATATAGGAGTCCTAGAAATATGGTTGCAATTAATAAAATTATTTTTCTAAGGGAGCGTAAAACAGAATCTTCCGGATGTCCTAATCTAGAGTGCCATAAGAAGACAAAAGAGCAACAAAGATTGATGGAACTGAGGTTGGATTGTTGACGGTGTTTGAAATAGGGTAGAGATCTCCGATGCTGTCACGTCTCATTATTCGTCTCCATGTCGTAAAATCCTTCACAGAAAAACCAAAAGGATCAAAGTCAAGGAAAACATTATTATCAATTGTGAAACGTCGCACATAGATTAGATTCTTAATGAGTTTAGGGGATTGGAGGACATTTTTTAAGATTAGTGGTGGATATGGTGTGGATAAGGATCAATGACCAAAACCGCGAATGGGAATGTCTTGTCCACTACCAATAATAATATTTCCATTTAAATTACTCAAATTGGAATAAGAGCGAGAGAGTACCTTGTGATGCCGTAATGTGAGATGTGGAGCATGTGTCCATATACCAATTTCCATTTGGAGCGTTGAGTGAAATTGTGTTAATATCTGCCTCAATGTCAGTCGGTGCATAAGTTGAGGGCGAGGGGGGCATGTGTTGTGTAGGCATGTTGGGGACGTGGTCCGAGTATGCCGGTGGGCCTGTCAGTTCTGAGGTGGAGTCCACGAGTATGTCGGATACATGCTACGAGGAGAGGCCCGTGATTGTGGGGCCCACGATATGTAGGCTTCCCATGACAGGTAGGTAGCCCACGACGGAGGCTGCTGCCACTGCTGCGGTTTCCTGTCGTCGGGGACTACCCCTTCCCACCGTTATTATCGGAACTTCGTCTGCCGCGACCCTTGCAGAACTGCCTGCTCCAACGGTTGTCGCGGGTGGATGCGGACTGGTGCGGGTCCTCGGGCCGTCGATTCTTGTTGCCGGAGTTGGAGGCCCTACCGTTAGCGGAGGGCCCGACGGTGGTGGTGAGGGCGGCGTCGGCAATGATGGCATGAGTGGTGCTGCGCTTGATTTTTCGGGTTTCTTCAAGAATAAGCTTCGAACGGGCCTCTTAAAACGAAGGTAACAACGTACATTGCTGAAGGATGGTGGCAACGCCGTCAAGGATTTGTTCAAGCCTGCAATAAGTTGCATGACCAATCACTGATTAGTGACTGGTGCCCCGATATTGGAGAGTTGATTGGCAAGTATCTTGAGTTCTTGACAATATGCAGACACGTTTGGAAAATCGTCTTTATGAACATCCTTGAACTGATTTTTCAAGGTATAATGCTCGTTGAGTTTTGTTATCGTGGAAAATACTTTCCAAACGTTCCCACGTTTGGCGGGTAGTGGCTTCGATTTCAATGATGGTGTGCAACAAATCATTAGAGATTGTGTCGTATATCCACTGGAGGACGGCTGCGTTCAAACGAGACCAGAGTGCATCATCGAAGTCGAAGTCGAGGGTAGGTCTGTGGACTTCGATGTAGGAGGGATGATGTGGTTTTGGTCAACCATGGAAGATGAAATTTAGGAGGAGAAGGGAGAGAGAATGGCCGGAAAAAAAACTAGGGTTGCGTGGGGTTGGCGGTCGAGAGGTATGGTCGGCGAAGGTGGAGTATTTTTAGGCTATTGATATTATAAATGAATATGTTCCTTGATTGTATTCATTAATAATGTACGATATATATAGTAGTACAAGAATATTTAAACTAGGTAACTAATCAACATAATTACAATATAAAATATAATTCTACCTAAAATAGGAGACCTAATTACAATAGGAATACAATTTCATCTAAAATAAGAGATATACAATTAATGAAAGAATATTGAGAATTACATTAGGTTTGAACTCAAACTTATACATATGGAAAAAAATATGTGGTGCATGAAACATCTCCCATTTATGTAGGCACGGCCTGAATGTAATGTAAGCAGCCTACATACATTGACATAAATACTAGTAACTGATTTTACAACTCAAATCCATAATCCATAAATATATGGCCAAAAGAAATTCAAAATGTATGTCTATAGCAGAACGGTACTCATTCTGAATTCACTGATTTAAATCTTGAATTCTACAGAGTACTACTACTACTATGATGTGTTCTTCTCTATAGGATGGCAGAGAAACTTATGTTGGTCACAATAAGACCAATTTCCATCACACATAAAGGGTAATTAGGAGATCTTACTTGTGGAAACTCTTGCCAACATTAGTATCAATCAATTTCAAGAATCTCCATGTTTGTTCCAGCGAATAAGCATACCAATGCACCTCTTTACAATATAAAATTTTGACTTCTGTTCCTTAGCCAAATTACTGCATTTGCGGCTGAAATTGGCACACCTTTGTGACGCACTTTTTGTAAGTCGAGATTTTGAACTACTTTTTTGTGAAGCACTTGTTGTTGAAAAACTAGGAATATTTGAGTTGGGGCTTTTTTGTGAATAGCTTCTAAATAAAGATGAATATGAATGACAACATGGATCATCCTTTGATATCTCATCCATGTAATACTCCATTTTAATTGCTAGTCTTTTAATCCTCAGACTTTTTGAAGGCTTTTTTCGTCGAAGTTTCTGATAATTCTTGTAGTGTGTGTCGAGAGAAAAGAAAAGAGCGGATAATGTAAGGTGGAAAAATGGTTGATAAGAGTAGACGAATGATGCTCAAGTGTTGGTATATATTTATAGCGATTTGGGACAAAGGTGAGACTTTAAAAAGGAAAAAAGAAAAATTGAAGTAGGTTTTTGAATTTTGACCAGTGTTTCTAGTAATGTGCTACATCGCACGTTAATGCTTACGTATAATGTCTGGTATTCATCCTAGCTGTAACATTTTTATATTCTTATATCGTTGTTGTGGCACAATATCATTGGGGTTTTGTTCTCATTAGTAGTTGCTAAGCTTGGATTTTAGACCTTCAACTTTTAAAAGACTCATTTTATACCATAATAATTATAATATAAGTTTTTATTTAAAAAAATGTATCGTTTGTACTTTGATTTGACATAAATAAGACCTCTAAATAAGTTTTTAACGTGTAAAATAAAGAATTAATGAAAGAAGAGAGAAAAGTCATCATTAATTATTTTTTTACTTTTCGATGAAAGTGACTTTTTACCTCCTTTTTTGGGTTATGCAAAAATCACTCATTTTCCTAAACATCGCGCGCATATATATATATATTATTCTTTGTTTTTTCAAGCTTTATATTTTCTTTGTTCCTTTAATCTTCAAAATTTTCTCTTTAACAATTTTATTCTTGAAACAAGTAAGAGCAAAAGCCAAAAATGTGTGCAAAAGAAGTTATTGATCTGCATTTTCTTGGATATCAACTATTATTGAAAAATTATGAAGCAATAAGTTCTTACTTTGAGATATTACTTGATCAACATCTATTTCTTTAATTTTTTAGAATTATTTTTTCAATTAAAATTTATTGTGCTTGATATTTCTATTACATATGCATATATAATTATTTTATTATTGATAAAATTTAAATATGTCAACTAGAAATTTTGAATCGGGTTATTAAAAATTATAATATAAGTTTTTAACAAACAATAAAGCATAAAAAAATATAGGAGAATGTTCTTTAAATGAATTAGTTACTAATGCAATTGAACTAAGATCAGTCTTGTCTCAAGAGAGATTGAATTGATTAAATATATTATCAATTGAAAAATAATTATTAAAAAAATTGATTTTATAAAATGATTATTCATAGCTTTGCATTTCAAAAAGCTAGAAAAAATAATTATAAATAAAAATTATATATTATATAAATTTTCTTTAAATAAAAATATTAAGGTCTCTCATAGAAGTTTGATTTTAGACCATTAATAGTGTTGAGTCATTCCTGATCTTCATCTATGTCTGACGTCAGTTTTTGGTAGGGGAACATATCAAACTATACTTTAACAAATTAAAACATATCAAATTAATAGATAAATTGAGTAATAATCGTTCAATATTTACTTGCATGATGGACATGTCAATTTGAGTTAACAACCGATCATAATCTAACCCGTTGAATTCTTCTAATTATATTTTTACGAGCTAAATACATCTCTGATTCTTGAACCTCCTTATGGAGATCATCATCCTTTATGAAGATGCGACTCATGTATGGTGTTCCATTCGACACTCTTACATCTATCCCATATTGTGTTTACATTATTAAATTTTAATTGATTTCTTAGAAGAAGCAAAAGCACACGCATACTCCTGAGGAAATGTGACCGGGATTTGAATATATGATTAATTTCCATCGAAATTTGGACCGACACTTATTTAAAAGGAAAAAAATCAAATTTATCATTATACTATTATTTATAGTTTGAATTTATTCTCCGTTACAATTTTGGTTCGATAGTAAACATGTTAAAAATATCCTTATTTTAACGCATAGCTGACGAGGAAGCTCTAGGCTTCATATATATATATATATATATATTTACTTTATTATTTAAAAGAATATTTCAAAATAATAAACAAAAGAAAAAACCTACTCCTACACCCCATAACCCACGCGTCTCCTACTTCTTCCTGCCATGGCCATGGCAATGAATATTTAATCCCTCTTCTCCCCCCCCCCCCCCCCCCCCCACGTTCCCTCCCTTTCTTCTTCAATTTTCAGAGGACTTATCCTCTTCCATTTTTTTCCGATCTCAGTTCTCGGAAGAAAAATATAATTTTTGTAAAGGTTTTCTTTATTGTGTTCAATCACAGGAACACATCTATGGCGAAAAAAAATCAACCAGGTAGCCATGAAAACTTTAGCTACAGTAAATAAATGCACAAACAAAGTGGAAGAAATCTGAAATTTTCTCAACCAAAACTAAATAAAAATCATATCTTTAATATAGAAAAATAAAATCAAGATATAAAAAAAAAAATCTGAGACTACGGTCCCAATGAAAGATTATTTAATCGTTAACTACCGGGAGCTTTTTTTTTTCCCCCCTTTCATTACCGGCAAGAAGCCCTCACTTCGTGTGGACTTTGTTGTTGTACTTCAATTGGAGGAAATTAGTATGGACCGGGGGGGGGGGGTGTTCTCTGACTGTGAAGGAAGGGACAGGGAGGGCAGGTTGAGTGGGTTTAGAAATTAGGATTTTTTCTTCTTTTTTGTTATTACTAAAAGTTTCTTTTTAATTAACAAATGAGTTATATGCCATCTGTTTTCATTTAACACATGTCTATTCCGTTAGTAATAAGGGTATTTTTTTAATAATTTTATTAACGGGAGAGGCAAATATGAACCGAAACTCTACTAGAGAATAAATACAAACTATAACCAATACAAATTAATAACTGACTTGATTCTATACATATTTTTTAGACTGTTATTACATAGAACTCAAGCTCTCTCCAAATGTAAAAGTTTTTGTGTTAGGATTACCTTTTGTTTGGAAGTAAAATGCTGATACTATCTATTTTATTGAAATTTAATTCCGTGTTTCTTGCTACAATTTTTTGTTCCGCAAGTATTGATTGATGATCATAGTGTAGGGATTTTGTTGGGTTGTTGTACGCAGCGGATATTGAAAACATGTTTCAAACCCAACAAACGTAGAACTGGTTGACTATAGGGTAATTTAAAACCGTAAACATAAGACTTGAATGGTACTTACATGTTTACAATATCTAGAATCTTTATCAATTGTGGGTGCGCACGCGAATGCCCTTTCGATTGCAAGCTCTAAGCTTCAATATATTCCTCCTTTGGAAAGCTAGGAAATCCACCAGAGGTTCGAGAGAGTGTTTTAATTCTGAGTCTCTAAGACTTAGAATAATGATATGAAAATCAAGTGTCTTGAATAATTTAGTGTAGGTCTGAATTTATAGGTAAAAAATTAGGTCAAACCGGATTAGGGTTTGACCTTGGGCCTGACCCAAAATTCGAGACAGATTAGGTCATGGTGTCGCGGCCCTATGGTGTGGGCGCCGCGGCGCTGACGTGGCCCTACACTGTCTCATTTTATTTTCCGTACATTCTTAATTAAATCTAAAATCCAATTTTGACTTAATTAAAACAATCATTATTAATTTAAATATCTCGATTCTAAATCGAATATTTAATACTCTCTCAATACATCATTAGATCGAAAAGACAATCAACATAGTGTGACCCTACAGGCCTTCACATATCGACATTAATCAAATTAAGGTCTACGTGAAACTCCTAGACGGAGCCGCAAGATGAACTTAATATGTGAAGTACGTTTACACGAATCCAGTAAACTTAACCTTTATGTGGTAAGATAAAATTATTTCATTCACGACACACCCTATCAAGCTTAGGATTTGTCAAGTGTCTATCCAAATGGCTTAATCATTGTATCTCATCTATATTAGTTGACAACTAGACCATATTCTAAATATGTCTATTGCGTTGGCCAACGACTTAGTCAACCTAATATCACTGAGAAGCTGAGTGTTCTCTCGAATATACATTAGAGGAATGAATCCTAATTTTGGCTCAACTATCACCTTTAATCCACATCGTAATGTACCCAATACAAGTCGTATCTCAACCTATAAGGCATTTGAGCTTAGGACAGGATCAAAGTATATTACTTTGTAGACAAGGTGCACATTGACCTCAAGTCTAAGGACTTCTATCTCCCACACGCTAATCATACTTTAGACAAGTATAACAAACAATATATCAGCAGGGTATATCAATACTTTCAAAGTATCCATGTGTCCATCACGAGTAGCCATTACTCGTAGCAGGTGAGACATACTACATCTTCTAAGGATGTGATGCAGACCACATGTCGACTTATCACATATCATCAATATCCCATCTTCGATGATCATTAGTCGATGTTATTTTAAGAGTTACGTTATACTATTAATATATCACATTATTAATAACAACATAACCTCTAGGGAGACATATTATAGAATATTATAAACAATCAACTAATAATTCAATAATTGCAAATGCCAAAATATTAATCTCTATTAATAATAATACGAACGTGTATAAAGTACATTTATCCTTATATGGATTGTCTCTAGGACATACATATACTTTCACATAGTCCACAAAGTTGAGAATTAAATCATTAATAGAAGATTGATTAATTAATTGAGAATGGGTCCTTTTATCTATTGGTAAATTTATCAGTGGAAAATGCTCTTGCCCATGCCCATGTACGGTGTTAAAGTCAGAACTCATTTAAGTATCAATTTTCAAATTGTACATTATATTAGTAATGTTTAGGCAACTTAATTTGAAAACTTAAACAGGCTCCCGAGCGACTTGACCAATATATTGTTCCAATTATTGATCAGGATTTTGGATTTTTTTTTTTTTGGATAATCTTAGTTATGTAGTATCAGTTTACACGCACCCCACTTAATTTTAACCTTCACCAACGCATATATTAAGTAATGTTGTCTATCAAAGTTGATGCAGATAGTAAAGAAACAATCTATTAGGTGTTCTCTTGTCTCTAGATGTAATTCCATAGTTTCTCAGGATTTTTTCCTTACTTCAGTGGCCACTAGATCAGATCCTCGAGTATTTATTTATTTAGGAATAATTTGGACATGATTTGAAATTATGAGATGAAATCATGATAAGTTGTAATTAGAGTTTTGTTTGGACATGCAATTTGAATTTCTTAAGTTGTATTTTTTCTTATAGACATAAAAACCCACAAGTTGTGAAAATCATCAAAACTTTCTTAATTTTTATACAATTTTACCAAAGAGCAAGTCATAGTTCATAACAAAATTAGTACGCTACTAGATTGTCTTTCTTAAAAATTCAACATCAACTGATCAAACTTTAATTCGATAAAATGAAAAATTGAACATGAGTTGTAGTGTAACTACTCTTTAATATAATCCTCCCACATGGTTGGTAGGAGTAGATTTGTTATAAATATACTATCAATTTGTAGATCTTTTGATATTTGATATAAATGGTTGGTAAACATGTTTGGTAAATATATCTATTAACTTATGGATGTATTTTTACAAAATATAAACTTATGGGTCCAACTTTTATATTTAAAACATTTGAAATCATGATTTTGAATCTTAAATTATACCTTTTTGGATGATTTGAAATTATGAGATGCAATCAAGAGATGAAATCGCATGTCTAAACACCTACTTAGATTTCAACTAAAGAAACAATTCATGATTGCACACTTAACCTAATTATTATAAGTTGTAAAATAAAAAAATGGTTTTGGAATTTCTAAATAACCAACTTAATTAGAAAATCTTTCAACCCAATTAAATACATGCGTAGTAAAATGAAGAATAAAATGTGATTGGATCCAGTCCCGATATGTGCACGACTGGTTCAGTAACTGTTGCAAAATTTGACTTTAGTTTCCTTCTATCAGTGGGCGGGGTATGGGCTTCACATCTGTTATATAGTTACAACGTTTCAGCTAAAGAAGCAATTTTAATTTACGTGAATTACTCAGCTTTCTTGGCACCCGTTGAAATGAGTATACATACATTGAATATATAATATATAGTTAGAAAGACTTCAAATTTCACTGGCTCATATTTTGTACAGAAAAAGAAATAACAAGAGTGGAAAAAGACAGGGACAACATGCTGTGTTTGTAACCGTTGTACTCAGAGGATACTTCCCTCAGTGTGAAATGAAGAGATGTAAATGAGAACACATTGAAATGCATGTCTGCTTCTGAATTTATCATTAATGCTTTGACTGTATAATATATATGAATCCAATGCTGATTGCCTAATAGTTTTATAAGTTTTCGACTGCCTTCTGTCCAATACACTTTCAGATATTGCACTTATTTTTTTCCTTTAATTATTTATGTTTTCGTGTTTGAAATTCATTACTTTGATTAATTCAGATTCCGCTATTTTTTTTGTGTAATTATATATATTCTTGTGTTTGATATCCACGATTCTCATTAATTCAGATTCACGCCGTATAAGACCAATCTAACAGGGAAGTATCCCTACCAGAAATTTCTTCATTCTAGAGATATCATACCAAAAACTTCAATATAATTAGGGGTAGAGGGATCTATTCATCCATCACTTTTATGTTGCAAGGGAAGGTCCAAATAGACACAGTGAAACAGAGGGCATTAAAAATTGATCCTCGCAACACTACGTTGCAATTGCAGTCTGAGTATGAAATATCTTTGTTAATCATATGAGTCCAGTCTGTTGGAAATTTACTAATGTGGAATTAAGTTTATTCCATTATTTATGACTCGAACAATTGGGGCCCCGCACGTCGGAAACGTCATTTCCTCACACGTGCACACGTAGTGCCAAGTATCGCAAATTTCATTAGTAAAAGAGATATTGGTACGTAAGTAATACGTTTGAGACATAGAATGATGGACGGTTAATGGCCAAATGACAAAGTATTCCACGTTGGTAAACGAAGGAAGAAGTGTACGAAGTGTAAGATGAAACAAGTCGGAAATTGCCGCGGAGCCGCGAAGGGCCGCGGCGCTTCGGAGGCAGAATGTTACGACGGGAAGATGGAAAATTATGACTTTTGGGCTGATTTTGGAGCATTGAATCTCCATTATTTGGCACATGAATTCAGCCATTATTTGGCTGAACGTAACCTCTCAATAAGTGCCATTACATGGCTATTGAGGGTCATTAGTTGTCTAGTTGAGGGGTCATCTCATTACACTATAAATTGAGGTCTTTGGCTCAATTGTTCAACACTAAGAAACACTTGAGAAATTTTCTGAAATCTTCTTCTTCCTCTCTGTAATACCCCGTACTTTCGGGTAACGGTTGAACACGTAATCGTAGGCAAGTAGACCCGGACCCGGGAAAGTTTATGTTGTACTTGCATATACTAATAAGAAAATTAGTATATGAAATGATGTGATCCCGAAATAATTTTGGATTTAATAAATGTGGCGACGGGGATTAATAATAATAATTGTGTATCCCCGAAGAGATTATAGACTAGTGTCATATTACAAGAATTATGACATTAGGTATAAGAGGATTTTATAAGTCGTCGGGATTTAAGTGAAATGAGATCGGGAATTTAATTGTGTGTATAATTAATTAATTATGGGGTCGATTAATTATAAGCGGAGACCCATTTTTAGTGGAATAATACGTGTAGTCTTATACGACAGCAATGCATCGACTCAGTGGAGAGAAGGGGGTCGTTGGCAGCCTCCTGAGCTTCATAAGGCCCCAAGCGCTCATCTCTTCTTCAATAGAAGCCTTCATATTATCATGCCTCTTTAGAAATCATTCTTGGAGTAGAAGTTGTTACTTTATAACCTGAAAGAGTAATTCTCTATTGATAATCGCTGAAATTCCAACCAAATTGGGGGAAATTCCGTAAGCTTTCACACAACCAAAAAGGGGGGAGATTCATGGTGTTTTGGACCTCGATTTCAGCAGAAACTCGAGTCCTTAAACAAGCTTGCACGCTCAGGAATCAAACACATGCCTTGAGTTCGAGAATCCCTAGCTCAAATCGATTTTTGGGGGTTCTGTTTCTGTTTATCGGAAGTTGTTTGGGGTGAAATATTTTCCGATGATTCTTTCGCTATGTTTAACAGAGGTAATCTTCCTTGTTCTTAAAGTTTGTACAATTTCAGATTTCGATTCTTGCCACTAGTTCTAGGACTATTGTCGAAAATGCTAAGTTTGGGTTGGGTGTTGTCGGGACTGCTGTAATTGTAAGGTACTGGGATTGCATGTGAAGTTGTTGTACTGTTTTGAAGATTATAGCAGTAAAAAGAAGGATTAAGAGGGCTGGGTGTTTCGCTACATACATAGGTTTCGATATAGAAGGAATATAGGTTCTACGCGTTCAAGATATTCGCTAGAATGTCTCTAAGAATTTGTTTCTAATATTTTGAGTCGATTATGATTTATACCATCCGTGTGATGTAGATAATCGTTCATAGAGCTTACAAGGACCCGCGGAACTTAGATTATTTCGACAATAAGGTATGCAAGGCTCTTTCATTCTTTTTGGCATAACTCTATGTGAGAAACATAACTATCGTATTGATACATATATTACTCTACTCTTAGTAGTTAAGGATGATCAAGTCATCGACTCCTATGTTGAAAGAATATCCAAGAATGTTTCTAAGACCTTAATAAGGCACACCGGAAAAGATGTTGATGTTCCCAATGTTAACCAAAGGTGTAAAGAATATTATGTCACTCCGGATGTTTTATTGTTATTCATGCATTTCATTTGCATTGCATTCATATGTTAACCTAGACTACTTGTACTATGCACACTACTATATGGTAATATATATATATATGGGAATTGGGGAAAGGGAAAAATGTGTTATATACACGCACCACCTGCAGCTGGTACAAACTATCACGAAAGAGCTCGAAGAGGCTAATATGATGTGATGCCCTCGTGTGGCAATATAACCTGATGCCCACAGAGACGGTTATGGGAGGATTCATGTATGGACATTAGTATATCGCATTTGCATTGTGCATACATTCATTAACCATGATATGATATGATATGATGCCCACAGAGGCTGTTATGGTAACAAAGATGCCCGATGAAGCCGATGTATATGGAAACTGCATTGTGCATAACATTAAAGCATACGTGTTAGGGCCCTCATAGACATTTACTGATATTCAGCTGCTTCTGTTTCAGTTATTGGTATATCCCTGTTATGCTATTATTCATGCCTGACATACTCAGTACATCAGTCGTACTGACGTCTCTTTTGCAGGGGGACGCTGCGTTTTATGCCCGCAGGTTCATATTGAGAGAGTGATGATTCACACTAGTAGGTTGCTGGTACATCTGGTATTTAGAGCACTCTATTCATTCAGAGTTACGGTATGGTTGTGGTATGTTTTACTCTTTAGAGGCTTGTAGATAAATGTCTTGTGGTTAGTTGTCATATATGCCTTGCCGGCTTAGTATATAAATACGTAAGTTGGGGCAGTTGGGTTGAAACTTCATATTGTCTATCACGGCTCAGTCCATGTTTAAATATGATTTAGGGTGGATTATAGATATGGTGCCCGGCGTGTAGGGTCCAGGTGCCCGTCGCGCCCTCTCCGATTTGGGTCGTGACAAACTTGGTATCAGAGCATGTTTGTCATAGGGAGTCTACAAGCCGTGTCTAGTAGAGTCTTGGTTATGAGTGTGTTGCGTGCCACACTTATAAACCGGAGGCTACATGCATTTAGAATTGTTTCCATTCTTTCATAATCTAGATCGTTCGATAGAGCTGAGTCATGAGGGTATTGGTTCCTAATCACATCTTTTCATTTGAAACTACAGTAACGTCCACAATGAGAAATACCTTAGATAATAAGAATGCGGGTACTATCGCAAGACAAAATGTTAGATAGATACCACCAGCTGGCACGGGTCGGAGGGTTACAGAAATTGAAAGAAGAGAGGTGAGTTATACTATAGACTCACATCCGTAAGAAATCATTGAGTCTATAGAGGAGGATCTATCTGAAGATCTCTATGAGTCACTCGCTCGAACACCCTCGGTTCTTCCGGCTGGGAGTGGGGTGAGGGGAGTTCCAACTTCACCAAGGACTTTAGTATCACTGTCGGGCCCTACTGACCAGGGGATAGGTGGAACAGCACAGGAACGGGTACAATCGGATTTTCCTCAGATATCACGCCATGAGTGGGTATGTATGTCGCTTAATGACCCTGACCCTTTTGAGATTCCGGATAGTCCTCAATCTTGAGGATCCGTTAATCAGGGTTCGCCGGTCTATGTTATGGGATACACGCCGGGGGAAGACAAGAGACAGGCAAGGAGAATGCGAGTGGCTAGTAAGGATAAGAGGGTTCCACTCCGAAGTGTATCGGATCGAGGCTCATTTATAGGACCAAGGTAGGATAGTGCATATTCACCAACAAGATCATAAGGCTATCCTAGTACCTATTCCGATAGTCCATGGGATCTTTAAATTAGTTTCTTTTAAATAAATGATGTATTGTGTGTAATCGGTATATGGTTATATGTTTGGATTAATCAAAAGAATATATGGATTTTGTATGTGGATTGATAAGGTTGTTGTATAGTTTGTTATAATTTTAGTTGAGTCATGAAATGACTTTAAAACTGTTTGTATGCCTAAGTTAGGCAATAATAACCTTGATTGAACTGATTTTGGAGCAATTAATGTTTGTTAGAGATAATGTCGACTTGATATGGATCTAACCTAAGGCTAGGAGTAATCTATAACTTATTGGTTATAGTGAAGACTTGTGTAGCTCCTATTATCTTTTTCGCATAATCACCACATTAACATTTGCTTAGTATAAACGTAAAGAGTATGTTGGCTTGCTATTTTTTGTCTTTCCATGTGATATTCAAGGAGTTGAAGTAATATAGCCTACATGTGGTTTTCCAATGACATGTTTAGCCTCAAATTTGACCACATGATGTCCTGCTCTTGCTATTAATACTTTGTTACTTCTATGGATCTATGAATGCATACTGTGGTATAAACTGCCTAGAAAAAAAAATTGAAACCAGAGGACTTATTTTAGTCTATCTTGGATACCCCTTACATGTTCTGATACCTTAATGAGCTTAACACTAATTCAAGAGGTTTGTTACATGTCCAAAAGGAAGTTTAGTTCATGATTTGTTTTCTTAGGAAATATATCTGTTAATCCATGAGACTTGTACTTGGTTGAGTAATCAGTTAATCTGCTTGCTTGAGTATTATGCTTATCTCTGCTAGTTAAACCTAGTATGGATCTAGCTTAAGTCCTTTGGGATTGTGCTAGCTTGATGATTTGAACCTTAGTAATTGTCTTGTTGACATTTGAGCCCAAGTTGATGTAGCATGAAGCCTATCTAAATCTTACATAAGTCATGTGTGTTGTGTATGTAGAAGTCATTCATATCTATCTTATAGCCTCTATTGAATATCTATATTAAGTGATCATATATGTGCCTTGCTGGTAGCTCTGCCATGCATATATATATATATATATGTTTTGTTTCATATATAGATCATGTGTGTTTATCTCCTTGTCACATATAACCATGCCATGACTTTGCTCTAGGGATCCAAAAAAAAATGAATTGAAGTCTGGCCTTGTTGTCTGTTGGTGTTGTGGCCCTGATTAAAAATATTGGTGCTGCCATACTGTTGTTTGAGCTGTAATAATTTTGTCAACCACTTGGGCCTAAGTATAAGTGAATATGAGGTCTGTAACTTGACAAATTAAGCTAATAGGAGATACTAAATTGTGCAAATTGGTCCAATTACTCTGGCCATTGTACTGTTGCATGTTCTGAAATCTTAAAGATGTATAACTGGTTTATTCTAGATTTTAGATCATGGGATACTAAGGCCTTGTGTTTGTGAGTACTCCCTATGAAGGTTTCTTCATGTATCTAGTTGTATGTTGCTTAGATATGTGTTCATGATTGGTGTTGACCATTCAAGTAACCTTACAAGTTAAGAATGTCATTCCAAGCTTAAAAAATTTCACTTGTTAAGTTTGTATGTCCAGTTTAGCTTAATATATGGATCAAATGTTTCTTTTCTCCATGATAAAATAAGAGGATAAAACTGACTAGTTGTTCAGGTGCTAGTTTAGTTTTGTCCCTTATCCTG
Source organism: Anisodus tanguticus (assembly GCA_034509755.1). Classification (NCBI taxonomy): domain Eukaryota; kingdom Viridiplantae; phylum Streptophyta; class Magnoliopsida; order Solanales; family Solanaceae; genus Anisodus; species Anisodus tanguticus. The sequence goes on from CM067545.1 coordinate 21,939,168, forward strand.
CACAAATTTGTCATTTTATTTTTACTGCTAAAACAATATGGTGGTTAGCATAATCTACTTATTTGGCCAAGTTTATTGTTTGCCTATTGCTTCAACTTTTTTAGTCTTGCCTTTATAAGTACACTCATATGGTCATATATATACTCAAACTCTGATGGACTTAGTTAAAATATACAAATTCGAGCTCTTTCAAGAATGCTCAATTTCATATTTTATCATGTTGGAACTAATAAAAATAGCCTTTTAGATGTTGAAATGCTACTTTGTCCAGGTTGTGTATTTCAGCTTCTTCTTTAACACATGTTATCTATGCTATGCAAAAATGCACTTGTGAGGTCCTTAAAATATTGCACTTTGAGAAATGATCTTATACCCTTTGAGTTATGACTGCTGTTTTACTACTAATTCCTGTCATATGTTCTATGTTTCCCTGAGTTGTTGTAACTTGAGATAAATGGTTGCTATTTACTACTGTGGTTTTGCTGCAGATATTGCATTTGTTGAGCTGCCCTGTTGTGTTAAATAAGTTGCTGATCTACTGTGCTTTAGTACAAATAATTGCTGCATTTTGGCTCATTTATAGTTGTTGTTAAGGCTGTTTAGTTATGCATTAAGGCTATGTGGTTGTTGTTTCAAAAGGGGAATGGCTACTGCTGGTGAGGGGGGCTGGTTGTTGTTGTCTATGTTCCATTTTCTGAATACTGATGACTGCTTTCCATTAGTTGCTACATTGGTTATTGGCACTGTTATATTGAGCTGGTTGCTGTGTATATCTGTTATTTTTCTGATGCATTTAGCTACCATGTTCTGGCTGTTGTTTGAAGTTACTTGCTGCTGCTATTGGGCTACTATTTTTGCTGTCACTTGCTACTATTATCACTGTTGCACTTTGGTAAGAATTGTGCCATGTTCAAACACATGTTGCTGCCTTCATTTTGAGGCAGATATTGCTGTAAATCCTAGGCAGGGGCAGAGTTGAGAATAAGCAACTGTGTTTGCTGCACTCTAGCTTAAACCAATGCAAAAAAAATATGATCAACTGAACTGGTTTAAGTTAGAAGGAACCTGGGAACTTGATCTGAATTAGTCATGGGATGATAAAATAGTTGAAGCATGATTAATTACACTGATTTGTGAAATGTTTTAAATAACTATGTTGCATATAGGACTCTAAACTAGATGTTAGGACCCTCTACCTTCTTTACCTACTGTTTGAATTTAAAGAATGTATAAGATATACTACAGACCCAGGCAAGACCATCACTCTATTAACTTTCTATATAAGCAATTAGCTAGATAAAGATTGCTTCACACAAGGTTACTAAAGTAGGAAGGTATCACTATGTGTTTATTTTAGTGTGTATATGAAACTTGAGTTTATTCTTTAGAAGTAGTCATAGATTGATATGTATCTTCTCACAGTTTAAATGATAATCTAAATTAATCCATGAATGTCGTATCCCCTGTTTTTGATGAATTGGAATGACAAATTTGATACTTCCTCTCTAACTTTTACTGAACTTGGTCAATTGTGTGTTCATTTTTATTGGGACAAGAGTTAGATATATCATACCGACATTCGAGGACGAATGTTTCTAAGGGGGAGAGGATGTAATACCCCGTACTTTCGGGTAACGGTTGAACACGTAATCGTAGGCAAGTAGACCCGGATCCGGAAAAGTTTATGTTGTACTTGCATATACTAATAAGGAAATTAGTATATGAAAGGGTGTGATCCCGAAATAATTTTGGATTTAATAAATGTGCCGACAGAGATTAATAATAATAATTGTATATCCCCGAAGAGATTATAGACTAGTGTCATATTACGAGAATTATGACATTAGGTATAAGAGGATTTTATAAGTCGTCGGGATTTAAGTGAAATGAGATCGAGAATTTAATTGTGTGTATAATTAATTAATTATGGGGTCGATTAATTATAGCGGAGACCCATTTTTAGTGGAATAATACGTGTAGTCTTATAAGACAGCAGTGCATCGACTCAATGGAGAGAAGGGGGTCGTTGGCAGCCTCCTGAGATTCATAAGGCCCCAAGCGCTCATCTCTTCTTCAATAGAAGCCTTCATATCATCAAGCCTTTTTAGAAATCATTCTTGGAGTAGAAGTTGTTACTCTATAAACTGAAAGAGTAAATTCTCTATTGATAATCGCTGAAATTCCAACCAAATTGGAGGAAATTCTGTAATCTCACACAACCAAAAATGCGGGAGATTCATGGTGTTTTGGACCTCGATTTCAGCGAAACTCGAGTCCTTAAACAAGCTTGCACACTCAGGAATCAAGAACATGACTTGAGTTCGAGAAGCCCTAGCTCAAATCAATTTTTGGGGGTTCTGTTTCTGTTTATCGGAAGCTGTTTGGGCTGAAATATTTTCCGATGATTCTTATCGCTATGTTTAACAAAGGTAATCTTCCTTGTTCTTAAAGTTTGTACAATTTCAGAATTCGATTCTTGCCACTAGTTCTAGGACGATTGTCGAAAATGCTAAGTTTGGGTTGGGTTTTGTCGGGACTGCTGTAATTGTAAGGTACTGGGATTGCATGTGAAGTTGTTGTACTGTGTTGAAGATTGTAGCAGTAAAAAGAAGGATTAAGAGGGCTGGGTGTTTCGCTACATACATAGGTTTCGATATAGAAGGAATATAGGTTCTACGTGTTCAAGATATTCGCTAGAATGTCTCTAAGAATCTGTTTCTAATATTTTGAGTCGATTATGATTTAAACCATCCGTGTGATATAGATAATCATTCATCGAGCTTACAAGGACTCACGGAACTTAGATAATTTTGACAACAAGGTATGCAAGGCTCTTTCATTCTTTTTGACATAATTCTATGTTTCTATGTGCGAAACACAACTATCGTATTGATACATAAATTACTCTACTCTTAGTAGTTAAGGATGATCAAGTCATTGACTCCTATGTTGAAATAATATCCAAGCATGTTTCTAAGACCTTAATAAGGCACACTGGAAAAGATGTTGATATTCCCAATGTTAACCAAAGGTGTAAAGAATATTATGTCACTCCGGATGTTTTATTGTTATTCATGCATTGCATTCATATGTTATCCTGGACCACTTGTGCTATGCACACTACTATATGGTAAATATTATATATATATATATGTGTGTGTGTGTGTGTGTGTGTGTGTGTGTGTGAGGGGAAAGGGAAAAAGGTGTTATATACGCACACCACCTGCAGCTGGTACATACTATCACGAAAGAGCCCGAAGAGGCCAATATGATTTGATGATGTGATGCCCTTGTGTGGCGATATAAACTTATGCCCATAGAGAGACGGTTATGGGAGGATTCCTGTGTGGACATTAGTATACCGCATTTGCATTATGCATACATTCATTAACCATGATATGATATAACAAAGATGCCCGATGTATATGAAAATTGGATTGTGCATAACATTTAGGCATACGTGTTAGGGCCCTCATAGGCATTTGTTGATATTTAGCTATTTCTATTTCAGTTATTGGTATATCCCTGTTATGCTATTATTCATGTCTAACATACTCGGTACATCAGTCGTACTAACGTCCCTTTTGTCGGGGGACGCTGCGTTTTATGCCCGCATGTTCATATTGAGAGAGTGACGATTTGCATTAGTAGGTTGCTGGTACAGTTGGTATTTGGAGCACTCTATTCGTTTTGGAGTTGCGATCTGGTCGTGGTATGTTTTACTCTTTAAAGGTTTATAGATAGGTGTCCTGTGGTTAGTTGTCATGTATGGCCTTGCCGGCCTTAGTATATAAATGCGTAAATTGGGGTTGTTAGGTTGAAACTTCTTATTGACTATCACGGGTGAGTCCGTGTATAAATATAATTAAGGGTGGATTATAGATGTGGTGCCCAGCGGGTAGGGTCCGGGTGCCCATCGCGGCCCTCCGGTTTGGATCGTGACACTCTCTAGCAAATCTACTATATTCAAAGTTCTTCAAGAGTAACACTTGAGTTTCCTTTGCTCATTTGTTAAGTTGTTGTTGTATATTGGGAGACTATTATCCGATAACGTAAAAGGATATATACGGGACAATCTTGTCTTAAAGACAAAGTGTCATCACTCCACTCAGCAAATCACAAGGAGTTTGTATCGTTCTTGATTCCAGTTTGTTGTAATCTTTAGTTTATCCTTTATTGCAATTTGTAATATTTACTTACTTCCCGTTTCCTGCAATTATTGTAACCCACAATTTTAAAACAAGATTGTTGTAAGTGCTTAGAAAGATGACTGGAAGAGAACAACTCGCTTATGATTCTGCTGCTGCTGCTACTCAAGGCAACCCCTCTGCCTTCTCCACTACTCAAGGCACACCCAATGCCTTTCCGGTTGCTCATGGGAATGTTACTGTTCCTCCACCCTCCGGTTTCCACAATGAACACCCAAAGAAGTTTATGGGCTCCAACTTCAAGAAATGGCAGCAAAAGATGTTGTTTTATCTGACTGTTATGGGAATGACTCATTTCCTAACAGAATATCCTCCACAGGCTGGAGATGAAATGGACCCTCAGCCTAATGAAACGGCTGGATGGGGCCAAGGTATCCATGTTGTCAATGGCATGAAGATGGTTCTTGATGCTTGGAGTCATAGTGACTTCATGTGTAAGAACTATATTCTGAACTGTCTGTCAGACCCATTTTACACGGTGTATTGCGTCGTAGGCACCGCCAAAGAGTTATGGGAAAAGTTGCAGAAGAAGTACAACGCACAAGATGCTGGTTTGAAGAAATTCATCGTTTGGAAATTCCTGAAATTTCAAATGGTGGATAGCAAAACAGTGATGTCCCAAGTCCAGGAATTCCAAATGATTCTACATCACCTGGATTTGGAAGGTATGAAACCAAATGAGCAGTTTTTGGTTGCATCACTAATTGAGAAGTTACCTCCCTCGTGGAATGAGTTCATGAGTTACTTAAAACTCAAGACAAAGGAAATGACCTTTGAGGAACTTATTAACAAACTCCAGATTCAGGAAGATAATAAGAAGGCCTTGCCTAGGGGAAAACAACCCGCTGAGGCAAAGACAAATATGGTTGAGGCCAAAGGGAACCCAAGCAAAAAGCGCAAGTTCCAGAAAGACGGCAAGACCCAAGGGGCTGAGAAGTTCAAGGGGAACTGTCACTACTGTGGAAAACCTGGTCATATGATCAAGGACTACCGCAAGCTCAAGACTGAGCAACAAAAGAAGGCCAAGGCAAAGGCAAGTCACATGCTAACGTCGTCAAAGACACGCTTCTTGACGACATGATTGAGGAGTTCTTGGTGGTGGTGCTTGAAGCAAACCTTGTTGAGAATCCCATACAATGGTGGATGGACATGGATGCTACCAGACATATCTGTTCTAATAGAGATGCCTTCTCCACATATACACCAGTTACAAACAAGAAGTTGTTCATGGGTAACAATGTTTCCTCTGACGTGATGGGGGTAGGAAATGTAGTCCTGAAGATGACTTATGGGAAGGAGCTCACTCTGAAGGAGGTGATGCATGTCCCTGAGATTAGGAGGAATTTAATTTCAGGTCATTTATTGGTTAATACTGGTTTTAGTCTAGTATTTGAGTCCAATAAATTTGTAATCACCAAGAATGGAACTTTTGTGGGAAGAGGCTTCATCTGTGAAGGCCTCTTCAAAGTTAATATCAGGTCTGCAATACGTGTAAGAAATAATATTAAAGTTTTTTCTTACTTGCTTGAGTCCTCTAATTTATGGCATCATATATTAGGACATGTTAACTATAAGTCCATCCAAAGGTTGGTTAAGTTGGAGTTGTTGCCGTCTATCGACGTAAACCCTCAACACAAGTGTGAGGTGTGCATAGAGGCAAAACTCACAAAGATTCCTTTTCGATCCGTCGAAAGGAATACCGCTCCTCTAGAACTTATTCACATAGATGTATGTGATCTGAAGTTTGCACAAACTAGGTGAGGAACAAGTACTTTGTGACATTCATTGATGATAGCACAAGGTATTGTTACCTTTACTTGTTGAAAAGTAAAGATGAAGCCTTTGAAGCGTTCCGACGTTACAAAGCAGAAGTTGAAAACCAACTAAGCATGCGGATTAAATCCATTTGTAGCGATAGAGGGGGAGAATACGTAGCGCCATTTGAGGAATATTGTGCCGAATCGGGCAATTATTCATCAAACGACGGCTCCATACTCACCTCAGTCGAACGGTGTTGCGGAACACAAGAACCGCACATTGAAGGAAATGATGAATGTCTTGCTCATCAATTCCATTCTTCCCCAAAATATGTGGGGAGAAGCCGTCCTTACCGCTAATACGATTCTTAACTGAGTCCCACATAAGGGTAAGGACAAACTCCATATGAATCATGGAAGGGAAAGAAACCCACCTATAAATATTTAAAGGTGTGGGGTTGATTGACAAAGGTTGAAGTGGCCAAGCCAAAGCAGGTCAAGATTGGGCCTAAGACTGTAGATTGCATTTTCATCGGATATGCAAATAATAGTAGTGCTTATAGCTTCTTAGTGCATAAGTCAGATATTTCATATATCCACGGGGGTACAATCATGGAATCAAGGAATGCTCAATTCTTTGAGGATACTTTTCCTAGAAAGGAAAAAGATATAACCTCTCGCAAATGAAGTTATGAACAAAGCTCTCAGGAATCGGGAGTCATTGACTACCCGGATCTAGATAGTTCAAATCTAGTGGACTTCGAAGTGGCTGAATATCCGGATATAGATAGTTCAAATCTAGTGGACTTCGAAGTGGCTGAATATCCGGAATCTAGTATTCCAAATTTTCAGAACTTGGAGACTCCAGAGATGGAACCAAGGCGAAGTAAAAGGGCCGGAAGGATAAATCTTTCGGTCCTAATTTTGTAGCTTATATGGTTGATGACGAACCAAGGATAATTGCTGAAGCATTGTCAACTCTACAGAGGCACCGCTCTGGAAAGAAGCTATTGAGAGTGAAATAGACTCCATCCTGCATAACCATACTTGGGAGTTGGTTGATCTTCCTCCGGGAAATAAATCGTTGGGTTGTAAATGGATACTCAAACGGAAGTATAAAGTAGATGGGTCTATAGATAAGTACAAGGACAGGTTGGTAGTCAAGGGCTATCAGCAGAACGAAGACCTTGACTATTTTGACACGTACTCCCCGGTATCTAGGATGACGTTTATACGAGTATTCATTGCCATCGCAGCGTTGCGTGACCTTGAGATACATCAAATGAATGTCAAGACAGCCTTCCTAAATGGTGATTTGGAAGAAGAAATCTATATGGAACAACTCGAGGGGTATGTGGTTCCAAGGCAAGAGAAGAAAGTCCGTCGACTTGTCAAATCTCTATACGGGCTGAAATAAGCCCCGAAATAATGGCACGAAAAATTTGATAGTACTCTACTATCAAAGGGTTTCTCCATTAATGAATGTGACAAATGTGTCTACACGAAAGGTAACTCTTACTCATTCGTCATGATATGCTTGTACGTAGACGACATGTTGATCACAGGGAGCAGTCCTAACTTGATCCTAGAGACTAAGAACATGTTGAAACAATGCTTCAACATGAAGGATATGGGTATCACAGATGTCATCTTAGGGATAAAGATCTCTAAGATGTCTGATGGACTGGTCTTATCTCAGTCTCACTACATCGAGGATGTGTTGAGAAAGTTCGAGATGTTTGACAGTTCACCTATGAAGTCACCACTAGATAGAAATGAAAAGCTTGATAAACACCGTGGTGCACCTGTATGCTAGAAGCAATATGCACATGTGATTGGGAGTTTGATGTACATCAAACTGCACCCGACCTGATATTGCTTATGCAGTTAACAAGTTGGCTATGTTTACCCGTAATCCGAGTAATGATCATTGGAAAGCGTTGAATCGGGTACTACGATAACTGAAATACACGTTAACTTACGGGTTACATTATTTGAGATATACAATTGTACTATAGGGGTACAGTGATGCAAACTGGATATCTGATATAGAGAACACCAAGTCCACCAGTGGGTATATATTTATAATTGGTGGTGGGGCTGTGTCTTGAAAATCCTCTAAACAAATTTGCATCGCCCGATCCATGATGGAATCAGAGTTTATCGCTTTAAACAAAGCAGGAGAAGAAGCCGAGTGGCTTCATAACTTCTTAGAGGATGTCCATTGTTGGGACAAACCCGTACCTTCTGTAATGATCCACTACGACAGTCAGTCGGCTTTAGGAAGGGCACGGAGTTCTATGTACAATGATAAGTCTTGTCATATTCGACGGAGGCATAAGACCGTTAGGCAGCTGATCACCACGGGTATAATATCCATTGATTACATAAAATCAAAGGATAACATAGCGGACCCACTGACAAATGGCTTACCTAAGAATCAGATGTTCTTCCTGTCTAGGGGAATGGGCTTAAAACCCAAGCTATAAGGACCAATAGGATGGTAACCCAACCTTACTGACTGGAGATCCTAGGAATTAGGTTCAATGGGAAAACTAAGTTGTAAAGGTTCAGTTGAGCGCTTCGGTGGAAGCATGAGCACTTCGGATAGTGATTTATGTAAAGAAACATCAAACCAAAGTCATTCCCGCGATAGACGTTAAGTTTATCTGTAGTGTGGGTAAAGGTTAAGGTTCCAAAACCTTTAATGATCCTCAACGGTTGAGGTTAGGTTTGGGAAACTTTTAATGGTTTCCTAACACTTGTAAAGTAGGGTATAGCAGGATACCTTGTAGGAGACCACCTATTTAAGTGCGAGGATAGGCTACCTCAAATGAATGCACTTAAGAATCCAAGAAGCGTCCACGGCCACAACAGACAAAATATTACGAAGAACAGAGTAAGGAAAGTTGTTGTGTTGGTACCGTTGACTTGGCTTACACTAAACACTGACAGTTCAAGACATCACATTTACCACGCAGTAAGTAAGTTCAATGGTATTTAACTATGGAAGGTTCAAAGCTGAAGCTACCTCTCCTGATGCAACATCGGTCCGCTGAAAGATTGCTAGAAAAGGCACCATGTGAGTGCGCCAAAATCTCTTTCAAGAGGGGATTGTTGGAAATTTACTAATGTGAAATTAAGTTTATTTCATTATTTATGACTCGAACAATTGGGGCACCGCACGTGGAAAATGTCATTTCCTCACACGTGCACACGTAGTGCCAAGTATCACAAATTTCATTAGTGAAAGAGATATTGGTACGTAAGTAATACGTTTGAGACATAGAATGATGGACGGTTATTGGCCAAATGACAAAGTATTCCACGTTGGTAAACGAAGGAAGAAGTGTACAAAGTGTAAGATGAAACGAGTCGGAAATTGCCGCTGATCCGCAAAGGGCTTCGGCGATTCGAGGCAGAATGCTGCGACGGGAAGATGAAAAGTTCTGACTTTTGGGCTAATTTTGGAGCATTGAATCTCCATTATTTGGCACATGAATTCAACCATTATTTGGCTGAATGTAACCCTTCAATAAGTGTCATTACATGGCTATTGAAGTCCATTAGTTGGCTAGTTGAGGGGTCATCTCATTACACTATAAATTGAGGCATTTGGCTCAATTGTTCAACACTAAGAAACACTTGAGAAATTTTCTGAAATCTTCTTCTTCCTCTCTAGCAAGTCTACTATATTCAAAGTTCTTCAAGAGTAACACTTGAGTTTCCTTTGCTCATTTATTAAGTTGTTGTTGTGTCTTGGGAGACTATTGCCCGACAATGTAAAATGATATATATGGGGCAATCTTGTCTTAAAGACAGAGTACCATCACTCGACTCAGCAAATCACAAGGAGTTTGTATCGTTCTTGATTCCAGTTTGTTATAATCTTTAGTTTATCCTTTCAAGCAATTTGTAATATTTACATACTTCCCGTTTCCTGTAATTATTGTAACCCACACAGTCTACCGTAAATTATTTCTTAAATTTTGTTAATGACTCACATTTTTTAAGAACTACATAAAAATAATTACTCAGAGGATCAATTACTTGATTTTATAAATAATAATAACGCAATTATTTTTCAGGACGGAGGAGAATATTGTGTCTACATTGATAATTTACTATATTCGTTTTAATTGATAATCATTAATCATTTTAGGTTATAGCTTTTTGGTTAGCTTCTCAATTTTAGCATGGGAATCTGTTGATCATCTGCAATGCTATGTGAAGGAGAAAAGAAGAGTTAATTGGCTACGGTAGCCATGGAAGGAGAACAAAAACGAAGACAAAGGAGAGAAAAGAAGAGAAGAGAAATGAAGAGTTGGAAGTGTTCGATATATTTCTTTAAAGTAAAAATAATACAATGTGGTGTCATATATACAATTCATCTCATCTAACTACCCATTAATTACTCTTCAACCAACCCTCAACAACCTTATAACAACTCAAAATAATTACAACAAACTTAACTAACTCAATAACCACCTAGAGTAAAACTTCTATGTGCCACACCTCATGGCACTTTAGTGCACCTATCTAGCTCTTTCATCCCCCTCAAGCTAGGAGATATGAAGATGTTCTTCATTCTAACTTGGACACCAAATAAGTGTATTGTAATTGGTTAAGGTACTTAGTAAGAAAGTCAACAGGCTGATCTGCAGAAGGTAAGTGAGCAGTGTGAATGAGGCATGCATAAATCTTCTCGCGAATGAAATGACAATCTATGTCAATATGTTTAGTGCGTTAATGAAAAAATGGATTTGCAGCCATCTGAAGAGCATATTTACTGTCTAAAAAAATAGAAACATGCAATTGCACAAAGACACCAAGTTCCTTATATAAACTAGTAAGACAACCCACCTCAGCAACTAAAGTAGCTAAGGTTGTATATTCAGACTCAGCTAAACTTATGGATATTGTCACCTGCTTTTTAAACCTCCATGAAACTGGGGAAGAACCATATACACCGAGTAGCTAGTAATGGATCTTCTACTATTGATTCAAGACCCCCAGTCTACATCACAAAATACATGTAGTTGAGGAATGCTGGAACTACTCAGAAGGATACCTGACCCTGGAGCATGTTTGATATACCTAACAAGTCTGAGCCCAACTTCCATGTGATAATTCTTAGGAGCCTGCATAAATTGACTTAAGCATTGCACAGAAAATGCTATGTCAGACCTAGTATTAGTGAAATAAAGTAATCTACCAAATAGTCTTATGTAGATGACGGGATCTAATAAAGGTAAATCATGTAATGAGGAGGAAGTAGATGATGTGTCAGAAGATGTGGAAAGATAAGCAACATACTGATCAAATTCCACAGTGGTAAACTTTTGATGCAATTCCATGGGTTAAAAAATAGGTTTGGCCCCTGCCAAGCCCATGTCAGAAATAAGTTCCAATGCATACTTTCTTTGATGCATAAGAATGCCTTTGAGAGCTTCTTGCAAATTCAATTCCAAGAAAATATTTGAGTTCTCCCAAGTCTTTGATCTTAAAAGAATCATGCAATACATCTTTAGTAGACTGGATATGTTCTGGATCATCACCAGTAATCAACAAGTCATCAACATATACCAATACCACTACAATTTGCCCAACCTTCTGTTTAGTGAATAAAGAATAGTTCTGCGACTCTGCTGGAAACCAGAAGATACTAAAGCTGAGGTCAATTTGATGTTCCATTGTCTTGATGCTTGTTTTAAACCATACAGTGACTTTAATAATCTACAGACCTTTTTTTGATCTCATGTGGTATTGAAACCTTCTGGCAGTTTCATGAACACCTCTTCATACAGATCTCTTTGTAGAAATGCATTATAAACATCCATTTAGTGAATAACCCGTTGTTTAGCTGCTGCAATAGAAAAGACTGTTTTGACTGTAGTCATCTTAACAACAGGTGAGAAGGTCTCTTAATAATCAAGACGTTCCTTTTGATTATATCCTTTTGCTACCAATCTGACCTTGAATCTTTCAACCTCCCCATCAGACTTATATTTTATCTTGTATACCCACCTACAACCAATGGCTTTTTTGCCTTTTGGAAGGTCCACTAACTCCCATGTCTTGTTTTCTTCCAATGCTTGGATTTCAGCCTTCTTTGCTTCAACCCATTTTATGTCTTTAACAACTTCTGAGTAGTTGTATGGCTCAGTAACAGAGAAACTTGTGCCACAAAGTTTTGATACCTAGATGACAATCCTGCATAGCTCAACCCTGCAGATATAGAATATAAACAACTAGTAGATCCTTGTTGTGTAACATAATTCTTATGCCAAATAGGAGGTCTACTAGTCCTTGTAGATCTCCTAATATCATGTCCAAGTGCTAATGTTTCCTCCATCATGCTTAAATTCTGAGGACCGGTAACATCAGTATCATCAGTAGTAGAAGTGGCAGCATCTTGACTTACTTGATGATGATGGACAATCCTAAGACTCCTAAGATGTACTAGATCATCGAAACAAAAGTGTTCATGTGTTTGTATAGAATTTATCCTGTCATCAGCAACATTTTTAAAAGGGAAGATTAACTCCATGAATACTACATCTCTGCTCATAAAGAAAGTTCTATTCTCCATGTCATATAATTTGTATCCTTTATGTGCAGATCCATATCCTAGAATAACAACTCTCACTGCCCTAGGACTAAACTTGTCATTTTTTATCAAAGTGGTTGCAAAACATAAACAACCTATCACTCTTAGGTGAGAAAATGATGGCACTGTTTTATACCACATATCACAGGGTGAAATTGTTTAAATCAGAAGAAGGTATTCTATTCATAATGTACACTCTCCTTCTACACAGAAACCCCGAACCTATTTGGTAAATTTCCCTAGATTTTTATGGCCCTTGTTGTTTCTAATATGTGCCTATGTTTTCTTTACACTACACCATTTTATTGTGGTGTTTATTGGCAATAACTCTCATGTATTACACCATGATGTTGAAACAACTGTTGACACCCAATTTTGTCCCATCTTTTTTGATTTATTTTTATTTTTAAATATTTTTTACACCTCAAAAACAATTTTAATATATATATATATATATATATATATATTTTCAATATCATTATTTATTATTATTATTATTATTCACATGTTTTACTATCATTTGTCTTTTTTAAAGTCATAATCATAGTTTTTATCCTAAAATTCTATGTTATTTCATTTTCGCAAAATGACATCTCATTTTATTATTTTGAGCATTAAGCATTTCACAAATATTACGTTTATTTATTATCACAAATATTACATTTTATTTATTATCACATCATTATATCTTATTTTAAATAATTTACATTTCTTCAAGGTTTTTTTTATATATATTAAACTCCTTATCTCTTAAACCCATAACCCATTTTATTTCCCCTCACCACAAAACAAACCCAACCGAGCTCAAATTTTTTGGCCCAACCGGCCATTCCCTTTATTCCCTAAAAAGTCTCAAACAAACCAAGACCCCAACCCATCGGCCCAATCCCCAAACCCGCCGACCCAAGCCCAATACCCCTTATTCCCTAACCCATCGTCCAAACCTACACCCCTTTACCCAAAAAACCAAATCGTCCCCCAAAACCGAATGAAAACTCAAAAATCCAACAACCCTTCCACCATCGCCTCCCTTTACCCGCCGTACAAACACCCTCACCACACCACTGCCACCATGTCCCCTCCACCATCGAGCCCTCACATCGCCCAGTCCTTTTTTTTCCTTTTTCTGCAAACCCCAGAGCCTTGAATAGCTCGTCCGAAGTCGAATAGACATGCGAAGCATGCATGCCGCGGTCGATCCCTAGAATACCTTCAAGGATTCGGTGGGTAAGAACACAAACCCGTACCTCTTCCTTATCATCTCGGTTTTCGAAATGAAAAGAAACCGTCACATTTCAATCTTTGTTTTGAATTTGAATTTCAAACCTTAGCCATTAGGGTCTCAGTTGGGACTATAAACAGAACCCTTTGTGGGTTGTTTAAAGGGGGGGATTTTCAGATAACAAAAACAATCTTTTTTTAGCTGTTGAAAAGAATCGACCCATCTGGTGGTTTCTCAAAAGCAGCTTTCGATTCTCAAAATCTCTTTCTTTTACTCTCGTTTCTGGCTCGGCAAAGCCATAAAACATTGAAGCCCTTGTTCTTTTCAATCGCGTAAACAAAACTTCTCCGAGCGTGGTCGACAATTCGAAACGATGTCTCGATTTGCTGCCCGGAGAAGGTAAACCCAATTTCCTCTCAATCTTAATTATTTTTGTGTTTTTATGTGTTTTTCTATGTGTTTTCGTTAATCGTGTCTACTTAGGTTTATCACTTGTCTGATGTTTGGAATGTCGAATTAGTCTCCTTTAGTTATTTTAGATGTGCATTTTGCCTATTAAAGCATGAGGCAGGTTCATGTGTATGTAATCGGCCAGGCATGTCACTACTATTAGCTTAAGAAAGCATAACTTTAAGCAGTTAAGTATTTTGTGATGTTCAATTGCTTGTTAACTTTATCTAGTTAACTGTTGGTATTCAAACATGCTAGGTTAGGTTCATATTTTGGTTAGGGTACATATTGTGCTTCGACTCATAATATGCTTACCCTATCTTGTCTAAGTATTAATATGCCATCATGCTTAGTAATCTACTATGGATAGAGTGATGTATATGTAGTTTGAGTTGAATGAATCTGTATAGTTAATATGTAGTATTCAGATGGTTCCTATTTGCTTCTAGGCCTTTTCCACATTTTTTTCAAAACTGACCATGTGACTGCTCTGCACATTTGACTATAAGATGCTTCCCCATATTGGCATCATAACACTCCCCTAAGCTCTTATGTGTCATGCCATGTCTGTTTTAGAGTGTCCTCATACCCAAGACAACTCAAGCCATGATTATGTATGAGTTTGGTGCCTGTGACCCTGCATATTTGAAATTTTATCCTTAAAGTATCATTTAAGCCTTTTGTCTTCCATATTCATTTTGAGTAGATTATGCATTTGTCTTTGCTTGTCTGGGAAGTAGGTTTTTGTGCTAGCATAAAAGTCTTTGTACCATGACATTAACATATGTTACCCTAGATGAGATAGGTATGTCTGGTCCAACCTAGCTAACTTTGTAATTACAACATGGTACCTTTGGATAGGCAGTCCCATATCTGTATGTCTATCAGTTTGGTTACCTCCCTATTTTATTTACTTGAAGGGCCTTATGCCAAATGTATGGCCTTGATGTGTGTATTTAGTTGGATTTGAGGGGTCATGTATCTATGCAGTGTTGCTGCTGATTACCTGTCTGTCCTCATGGTCTACATGATGTTGGGATCAATTCACTACACCTTTTAAGTCTACTTTGTTTTTGTGATTTTGATTAGAATTTCAATCTATATAGGAGTATGTCTGTCCAGTTTGTTCTGTTGAGATTATGTGTATCTTCTTAAGATTAATGAGTTAAGTTTCCTGTGAGTGTCTTGTTTGCAATTGGTCAAAACTGTATATTCTTTATAGCATGATCCTTGCATTGATTAGAAGTCTGTAGCCTAGAATAATGTGTGACTATGACTCTTTTATTTTATGAATCGGACTACTTTACCAAAGTGTTTGGTTTAGGCTCACTCTTTCAAAATCATACAGTGTACCATAAACATTTCTCCCCTTCTTTCTGCCTCTGTATATGACCTATTTGCCTATTCTACTTATATCTGAGATCTGAAACCTGAACTTGGTCACCTATATAGCTTTATTGTTTGTATTGAAATGCTGGGTATCCTCCTTTGTGTGCTGGCATCTTATTATTTCCTCCTGGATTATTTGCTCATCATTTGCTTTAAAATAAAAGAGTCATTAGGTGGGATAAAAGGCTTGCATATCATTGTGCCAGTTTGTTTATCTTGTCAAGCATGTTATGCCTCTCCCTATCTATGCAAACATCCTTGAGCTTAATGTGAAGTATGACTGAAACCTAGCACCCTTAGCTTAATTTGAATGAACTTTGCATTTTGACTTGATTGTGATTGGTTGGGTACTGGTTTTCCATTTATTCCTTTATGAAGCTAGTCCTTGATTATGTTTGATTAAGAAGCAGCATATGTTTTGTCATGTAATTTAAGCTTATAGATATAAATGATCACCTATGCTTAATTTATCCGCCATTGTTCTGTGTGTCTGAAACGGTTGCCCCCTAAGAAGTTATTTGGCCAGTCTTGTGTGCTGGTCTTACTTACTAGCAGTTGTTACACTCATCCTTGCTTGTCTAATGTGCAAAGTGCCTCCATGTTAACATGAGAAGTCCTTTAGGTCATATGGTATATTATTCTTCACGAATTATTTGTTTACATTTTCTTATAAATATTTTCACGTTCCATATACTAATCCTTTTCCTTTCTTTATTTACATGAAAATGCATCGGGAGCAACGAAGAGTCTCGTTATGAGACTCATCATGATCATTGTCAAACGAAGACCCGCGTCCACACTCCTTGCATTCTCCAACCTCGGATTTCAAAACAAATAGGGCGAGATGACATCATCATCCGCTTTAGTTCCCTTTCATTGTTATTCTTTAAATTTCGTTATTTCTATTTTGGGGTTGTAATAATTATTTAATGTTTGTGTATTTGTTAGGATATTTAGAATAACTAGGCTTGGAATAGATAAGTAGTAAGGTAGTTTTAAATTTAGAAACCGTCGCTAGTTACTTACTTTAGCCTCGGTTGGTTTTAAAATTTGTCAGTCCGCCGTTAGTTTATTTATTTTAGGCGCGTCATGCACATTTAAACTTTCAAAACAATTGATCATCTTCTATTTTGCATTTTTCACATACCTATAAATCTTTGTTTCTATCCAATCTTATGATTTAAAATGACTTCCTAAAAAACCATTTCTTTATATTACAAATAATTTACTTTTCCCCTTTACTATCAATTGCGAAATAAGTACTTTATCAATTTTCATACAAATGCACTTTTATCCAAAATCAACTTTATATGTATTTTATAAATCATACTTTACAATGTCATGCATGCTTTTCCGGATTTCCTACCGGGAATTATTTTCACAACTATTTTGCAAAACTCCTCCAGAAGGAAAATTATTACTTTATAAAAAAATGCATTCTCTTTAAATTTTATTTTTGTAGACATGCATTTCCTTATCATAATAATTAACCTGAGTCTTACCGGATAATCGCAAGTTAGCGGATCCTAAAGGATGCCTAATCCCTTTCCTTTAGGATAATAAAGAACCCTTACCTAGAATCTTATTAGTTTCGCAGACCACAAAAATGGAGTTACATTGCAGCATTTAGGTAATATTTATGTGTCCTAATTCACCATAAAATAATTAGGTGGCGACTCCTTAATCCAATACCTAGGAATCACCAAAATGTTGTACTCTGCTTTGACCGCGGGTTAAAATAGGGCGCGATAGCATGGCGACTCCGCTGGGGAAACTTTAGGTTCTTAACCATAACAAACCCAGGTTAATTATTATTGTGCTTTACTTTTTGCTCCTTATTTGATTTAATGCTTTGATTTGTTTCCTTTGTGAAATTTTGCATGCATAACTGCTTTAATTGCTATATTCTTTCACTGCTTTCCTTAAATTGGCATTCCGCTCATATTTCTTCCATTTCGGAAAATTGACACTATCACACATACACGCGAGGTGTGTTTTGCGCACCTGCAAAATTTCTTTTAAATTACAAAATTTTAGGAGAGTTGGCATATGCGCGGAGTGTCCGGACCATCCGGTGGCCGCGTAACCTTCTCACTCGAGTAGTCCGCTCGGGAACCTTGAGTCTAGTCAGCCAAATCTTAGAAAATTTAGGATAGAGCTATACCACCCATTATTTTAAGTCATGCATGCATACACCTTAGGTGGGTCGATCCTTGGCATCAATTCCACAATTAAGAAATTCGCCAAAGTTGTCGACGGGTCTCACAACCCAACGACCAATCAGCATATTATGTGTAGCGTGATAATGATAGACTAATCCAAGCCTAATCATGACATGCTGGAAATTGGAAAATGCACGTTCATTTTGTCTTCATTTCCAACAAAAGCATTACAGTTTGACAGCTTGGGTTAATTTATCATAATCTCGCACATTTGGCATTTAGGCCCACCTCCGGCATAAGAGAGGCCCCATGCATATTAGGATGCGCATTTAAGCTCCATACAATCTGTTTGCTATTTTCTGATGCTTCACTTTGTGCATATTATTTGAAGCAATAATTACCCGCCTTATACTAACTTGGTTTTCTTCATTTTTTCAGAAGGTTTATTTTGCCTAATTTTTTTCCCCCAAAGGTTGATTTGCGTTGACTAAAACTGGCAGAACGCCCCTACTTCACAAGATCAAAGGCACGATCATCCAACAAAATGACTGATTCAATACAAAATGATCCAGTATCCTTCACAGCTCATTTTGGCACGGAGACCCAACCTTTGGGATGCATAGCAGGGAGATATTTTGGAATATTGGACATGTGCCCCGGCCTTGTTTCTCCTGGAAACTAGTTAATTGCATTAATATTTAATGAAACAATGCGATTTAAATGAGGCTTAAATCCCATTTATGCATTTTAATGTATTTTGCCTCCACCTTTTGAAAGCTTAAAATGACAAATCCGCATTTCTTTTGCTATTTTTAAATCCATTGTTTAATAATTTTCTTTTCTCTCTCATCATGCAAACTAATAAATTTATCGATAATGTGTGACACATTTGAAACAAGCAAGCAAGACTTCGAAGAATATGAGGAAGACTCACGACCGGAAGAATTGGGTTATGTTTTAGAATAAACCAAAGCCAGATTTGGATGAAACATCAAGATGGTTGATAATTACAAGCATTGGCACAAACATTTGCCCTTTGCACTTTTGGGCTATCACACTACAATCAAGATTTTCTACTAGGCAACGCTATATCTTCGAAGCCAAGTGGATACAGAATCATGTACGAAGAGACTGATTGATGAAAAGCAGATGGACGCAATTTGTCCGGGGCAACTTTATCAGAATAGAATGGCAAAAACTATCAATGCAATGAAGAGATACTATATTTAGGAATTGTTATTCTCTATGTAATACTTTTTCCATGTTGTAAAAGTGGCGCTCCCTTGGCGGGATACGCATAGAACCCACATAGGGTTTCGTCTCTTTAAGACAGAAATTTCCCAAAAAAATCCCATTTGTTTACATGTAGCATGAACTACGTTATGACTTGATTCCCTCGGCGGGATACGTAGGCGGCCACATCAGCTTCGGTCCCATTTTTAGAAAAACCCTTATAAATCTCTTTCGCCGCATGAACTACGTTATGACCTGATTCCCTCGGCGAGATACGTAGGCGGCCACATCGGCTTCGGTCCCATTTTTTAGAAAACCTCACAATCCTTTCTTTAGCATGAACTACGTTATGACCTTATTCCCTCGGCGGGATACATAGGCGGCCACATCGGCTTCGGTCCCATTTTTGAAAACCCTTACGAATCTCTTTCGCATGAACTACATTATGACATGATTCCCTCGGCGGGATACGTAGGCGGCCACATCGGCTTCGGTCCCATTTTTTGAAAACCTTTACGAATCTCTTTTGTAACGAACTACGTTATGACCTGATTCCCTCGGCGGGATACGTAGGCGGCCACATCGGCTTTGGTCCCACTTTGTAGAAAATCTTACAATCCCCTTTGTTTGTAACGAACTACATTATGACCTGATTCCCTCGGCGGAATACGTAGGCGGCCTATATCGGCCTCAGTCATACCATTAAAAAAATCCCTTATTTTGCATATAGCACTACACTCATCTGATTGCCTCGATAAGTCAGTCAACAGCCCACACAAGACTCGTTTGTCCAGTCAAAGGTTCATCATCCTCAGATATCGGAGACTGGGGCAAAAATTTTAGGGTTCACTGCAAGAAGACGCCAATAGACATGGAAAAATGTCGGCCAATTAAGTCTTCATGCAGAAAAAGGATTTTGGATAAGACGTTTGCTTTATTTCACCGCATGTCACTGCTCGACAAACATTTACATATATGCATACTTTACTATAAGCAAATTGTTTTCAACAAATATTTTCATTAGAATTCGACATAAATTTTTATTGATATGCATACTTTCTTATAAATAAATTATTTTCAACAAATGTTTTCATTAACGGCTTGCCATGAATGGGAACCAGACGGGGCTACAGGTCTGAATCAACATGACATGCAAGTATTGAGAGCCAAAGCTACAAAGTCAACGCGAATCAATCGCCCCTCCCACAAACTCACAAATTTTCTTTGAGTACAGGTTCTTCAGGTTGAAAAAAGCAGGGAAGCCACATCACTTATGATCAATTTCACAAAGAATTTTGGCATCACAGCTCACCACAAGGATTACATTCCTGTTTTGCATCTATATGAAGACATCATCTTGACCTACGGGGCCCAACCGTTATGTCTGCACAAGGATTTTATTTTGAATCACAGAGGACGACAACACAACAAACCGACGGCAAAGACGTTGCATCACATTTTCGTCCGTGTAAAGATGACATTTCAATTTACAGTCCACAGGAGTTTGAATCGGCAGAAGATTCAACACAATGTGGAATTGTCTTTTGCAGCATTACAACGACGTCTTCAGCACGACATCTATCTTCTACAACAAATCAACATTACAACAACGTCCTCGACATTATGACATCTATCTTCTACAACAAAACAACATTACAACAATGGCCTCGACGTTACGACAGCACAACAATTGTCTTTTACAGCATCACAACGACGTCAACAACATTACAACGATGTCTTCAGCATGACATCTATCTTCTACAACAAAACAATATTACAATAATGTCCTCGACGTTACGACAGCACAACAACTGTTTTTTACAGCATCACAACGACGTCAATAACATTACAATGACGTTTTCAGATCAAAAGCTATCTTTTATATCAAAACAACATTACAACAACATCCACGATGTTACGACAGCACAACAACTATTTTTTACAGCATTACATTGACGTCTTCAAGCACAACAACTATCTTTTACAGCAAAACAGTATTACAACAATGTCCTCGACGTTACTTCAGCTCAACAACTATTTTTTACAGCAAAACAACATTACAACAACGTCCTCGATGTTATGGCAGCACAACAACTATCTTTTACAGCATTTCAATGACGTCGACAACATTACAACGACGTCTTCAGCTCAATAGCTATTTTTTACAGCATTACAACAACGTCCTCGATGTTATGGCAGCATAACAACTGTCTTTTACAGCATTACAATAACGTCGCCAACATTAGAATGACGTCTTCAGCACAACAACTATCTTTTACAACATTACAACGATGTCAACAGCATTACAACGACGTCTTCAACTCAACATCTATTTTTACAACAAAACAATATTACAACAACGTCCTTCGACGTTACTACGGCACGACAATTGTCTTTTACAGCATTACAATGACGTCAACAGCATTACAATGATGTCTTCAACTCAACAGCTATCTTTTACAGCAAAATAGCATTACAACAACGTCATCGATGTTACAGCAGCACAATAACTATCTTTACAGCATTACAACGACATCAACAATATTACAATGATGTCATCAGAAACGTCCAATAATGACATCATCAACAACACGCCTATACAACGACATCATCAGCCACACGCCTATGCAACGGCGTCATATGCACAACACGTCTACACAATGACGTCTTCAACACAACGCGTCAATGCAATGACGTCATCAACAATATTACGTCGATACAACAACGGCATCGGCATTACATTCTTACAACAACGTCATCAATATTATATCTACACAATGACGTCTTCAACATTACATCTACACAATGATGTCTTCAACACAATATGTCTATACAACGACGTCATCAACAGCATTACGTTGACACAACGACGACATCAACATTACGCCCTTACAACAACGTGATCGCATTACATTTGTGCAAGGACATCATTTCGACTCACAAGGTCGCATTTTTTTTTACTCATTCTCTATTATTTTATCTCAGCAGTTATGCACTAATTTTATCTTAAGCTTTATTTTGCAAGAGCTTTAATTTGCAGAAGCTTCAGCACAACATGGAACTATCTCTTATGGCGAACCGAGGCAATTTTGGTCAGTATCCTACTTCGAACGTCGTTCCTCTCTTCCCCTAATAATTTTGTCACGTCTGCAACCAGTGTCATCATAACTCGACACTGGGGCAATATTTCTTGGATCCACACCAACTTTTCAATATCTTCGCCCTCGAAATTCTATTTCGACCCATGCATCCCTACTCCTCGTTCAAAGCCCGATGATCAGGAAAAAATTGGCTACTCAGTCAACTTCTTTGGCCGAAAACTCTTTCATCGTCTCCGGCCAAAAAGGGGCATCTGTTGACACCCAATTTTGTCCCGTCTTTTCCGATTTATTTTTATTTTTAAATATTTTTTACACCTCAAAAATAATTTTAATATAGATATATATATATATATATATATTATTTTCAATATCAATATTTATTATAATTATTATTATTATTCACATGTTTTACTGTCATTTGCCTTTTTAAAGTCATAATCATAGTTTTTATCTTAAAATTCTATGTTATTTCATTTTCGCAAAACGACATCTCATTTTATTATTTTGAGCATTAAGCATTTCACAAATATTACGTTTTATTTATTATCACAAATATTACATTTTATTTATTATCACATCATTATATCTTATTTTAAATAATTTACATTTCGTCAAGGTTTTTTATATATATATTAAACTCCTTATATCTTAAACCCATAACCCATTTTATTTCCCCTCACCACAAAACAAACCCAACCGAGCTCAAATTTTTTGGCCCAACCGGCCATTCCCTTTATTCCCTAAAAAGTCTCAAACAAACCAAGACCCCAACCCGTCGGCCCAATCCCCAAACCCGCCGACCCAAGCCCAATACCCCTTATTCCCTAACCCATCGTCCAAACCTACACCCCTTTACCCAAAAAAACAAACCGTCCCCCAAAACCGAAAGAAAACCCAAAAATCCAGAAACCCTTCCACCATCGCCTCCCTTTACCCGCCAGACAAACACCCTCACCACACCACTGCCACCATGTCCCCTCCACCATCGAGCCCTCACATCGCCTAATCCCTTTTTTTCCTTTTTCTGCAAACCCCAGATCCTTGAATAGCTCGTCCGAAGTTGAATAGACCTACGAGCATGCATGCCGCGGTCGATCCCTAGAATACCTTCAAGGATTCGGTGGGTAAAAACACAAACCCGTACCTCTTCCTTATCATCTCGGTTTTTTAAATGAAAAGAAACCGTCACATTTCAATCTTTGTTTTGAATTTGAATTTCAAACCTTAGCCATTAGGGTATCAGTTGGGAATATAAAAAGAACCCTTTATGGGTTGTTTAACGGATTCGGATTTTCAGATAACAAAAACCCTCTTTTTTAGTTGTTGCAAAGAATCGACCCATCTAGTGATTTCACAAAAGCAGCTTTCGATTATCAAAATCTCTTTCTTTAAATCTCATTTCTAGCTCGGCAAAGCCATAAAATAATGAAGCCCTTGTTCTTTTTCAATCGCATAAACAAAACTTCTCCGAACGTGGTCGACGATTTGAAACGACGCCTCGGTTCGCTGCCCGGAGAAGGTAAACCCAATTTCCTCTCAATCTTAATTATTTCTGTGTTTTTATGTGTTTTTCTATGTGTTTTCGTTAATCGTGTCTACTTAGGTTTATCACTGTCTGATGTTTGGAATGTTGAATTAGTCTCCTTTAGTTATTTTAGATGTGCATTTTGCCTATTAAAGCATGAGGCAGGTTCATGTGTATGTAATCTGCCAGGCATGTCACTACTATTAGCTTAAGAAAACATAACTTTAAGCAGTTAAGTATTTTGTGATATTCAATTGCTTGTTAACTTTATCTAGTTAACTGTTGGTATTCAAACATGCTAGGTTAGGTTCATATTTTGGTTAGGGTACATATTGTCTTCGACTCATAATATGCTTACCCTATCTTGTCTAAGTATTAATATGCCATCATGCTTAGTAATCTACTATGGATAGAGTGATGTATATGTAGTTTGAGTTGAATGAATCTGTATAGTTAATATGTAGTATTCAGATGGTTCCTATTTGCTTCTAGGCCTTTTCCACATTTTTTTTTCAAAACTAACCATGTGACTGCTCTGCACATTTGACTATAAGATGCTTCCCCATATTGGCATCATAATACTCCCCTAAGCTCTTATGTGTCATGCCATGTTTGTTTTAGAGTGTCCTCATACCCAAGACAACTCAAGCCATGATTATGTATGAGTGTGGTGCCTATGACCCTACATATTTGAAATTTTATCCTTAAAGTATCATTTAAGCCTTTTGTCTTCCATATTCATTTTGAGTAGATTATGCATTTGTCTTTGCTTGTCTGGGAAGTAGGTTTTTGTGCTAGCATAAAAGTCTTTGTACCATGACATTAACATATGTTACCCTAGATGAGATAGGTATGTCTGGTCCAACCTAGCTAACTTTGTAATTACAACATGGCACCTTTGGATAGGCAGTCCCATATATGTATGTCTATCAGTTTGGTTACCTCCCTATTTTATTTACTTGAAGGGCCTTATGCCAAATGTATGGCCTTGATGTGTGTATTTAGTTGGATTTGAGGGGTCATGTATCTATGCAGTGTTGCTGCTGATTACCTGTCTGTCCTCATGGTCTACATGATGTTGGGATCAATTCACTGCGCCTTTTAAGTCTACTTTGTTTCTGTGATTTTGATTACAATTTCAATCTATATAGGAGTATGTCTGTCCAGTTTGTTCTATTGAGAGTATGTGTATCTTCTTAAGATTAATGAGTTAAGTTCCATGTGAGTGTCTTATTTGCAATTGGTCAAAACATAGCCTTCCCAGATGAGAGATCTTGAAATACACAACATATAGGAAAGAAAGTGACACTACAATTCAGTTCCTTTATCACTCTTGAAACTGACATGAGGTTAAATTTAAATGTTGGCACACATAGAATATTTCTAAGAACATCACCTCCTCCCGGTGGAAGTCACCAACATGTGAGATTTTAGCTGAATCTCTAGTAGGTAATTGCACTTTACCTGCATTTTCTATCAAATTCTTATTATGTAAGTGTTTCTGATTACCAACCATATGATTGGTTGCACCTGTATCCACAATCTATTTTAACAATTCCCCTGCGTCAATGTTTAAGTATACCTGCCATGTTTGCAACAACATCAGTTTCTCCAGTTCCAGGTTTGTTTTTGAGCAAGTTAAGAAGTTGCTGGTGTTGACTAGGTGTGAATTGACTGGTTGCCACCTGCATCCTTTAATGATACTGAGGCTTGTAGCTTGGCATGACATGTGATCCTTGTGTACAGAAGGACTGTGAGTTCAAATCAGTTCCATACTGATGCAATGTATTCTGTCCAAATTGTTAGTTTTGTTGTTGATGATGTACTCCATATCCTTGTCCAGTGTCTTCAAGTAACAAGCCTTCCCATGTCACCACATTTGCCTTTCATGTTTTTCCTCTGAAGCTCTCTGGATATCAATTGAGTTTGTAACAATCATCTTGCACATGTCCATTTTGTGGCAAAAGGTGCATTTCATCAACTTAAAATACTTTACTTTCATGTGTCCTCTGACATAACAGAAATCACAAACTACATTTGGATTATATGGCTTCTTCTGTCTTGAACTTCCATTTCCATTTTTAGCTGATGTGAACATAGCAAAAGATTTCATTTCCTGCATAATTCTACTTGTCCCTGCTACTATTATTTTATCACCTAACTTCTCACTTGGATATAACTTTCATTAAGCCCCATAAAAAATTGCAACATCCTCTGATATTTAAGGTGATTTACAAACTCCTTAGATCTAAGAAAACAGGTTGGTGGTGGTATGATGGAATCATATTCGTCCCATAGATCTTTAAGCTTCGAGTAGTACATAGACACTGGAAGTGTTGCTTGTCTCAGTGTTAATATCTCCTTGTGCAATTGGAAAGCTCTTGAGCTATTAATTTTGTCAAATCTATCATTCAATTCTTCCCATATCATATGAGAATCAGAGTTGAACAACATTTTAGTGAGCAGATTTTTGCTCACATTTCCCATTAGCCATGATACTATAATTGCATTACATTTATCCCATAACTTAGCCAAATCTCTATGAAAGGCTTCTATCCTCACTGTTCCATCTACAAAGCCTATTTTATTTTTTCCTAATAGAGCTAATTTCATTGCTCTACTTCATAGTGTGTAATTATCTATTTCAGTAAAAACAATCCTAACATATAGTGATTTTGGTGCATCTGAAGGGAAAAAATATAGAGGATGGTTGTGATCGATATCCATCACAACTGCCACAGTCTCAGTCATCGTATTCTCTGCACTGGTTTCCATTGTATTTGACATACAACACTTAGACCTCAATCGTAGTTGCGATCAGCAATTCTAGTCTCGATTGTATTCGAATCGAACTGATTTTAATTTTTTGGTTTCCAGGTACAAGTTCTTAAAAAAACTTCACTGCATTCGATGTAATTACCTTCAATTAATCATCTGCAATGCTTCGATAAGTCTTGATCTCCATCTCTGATACCATGTTAATCATCTGCAATGTTATGTGAAGGAGAAAAGAAGAGTTAATCGGCTATGGTAGCCATGGAAGCAGAACAGAAATGAAGACATAGAAGAGAAAAGAAGAGAAGAAAAATGAAGAGCTGAAAGTGTTCGATATATTGCTTCAAAGTAAAAATGATACAATGTGGTGTCATATATACAATTCATCTCATCTAACTATCCATTAATTACTCTTCAACCAACCCTCAACAACTTTATAACTAACTCAAACTAATTACAACAAACTTAACTAACTCAATAACCACCTAGAGTAAAGACTTCTGTGTGCCACACCTCATGGCACTTTGGCGCACCTATCTAGTTCTTTCACCCCCCCCCTCAAACTAGGAGATATGAAGATGTTCTTGATTCCTAGCTTGGACATCAAATGAGTGTGTTGTAATTGGTTAAGGGCCTTAGTAAGAAAGTCAGCAAGCTGATCTACAGAAGGTAAGTAAGCAGTGTGAATGAGGCCTGCATGAATCTTCTCGCGAATGAAATGACAATCTATGTCAATATGTTTAGTGTGTTAATGAAAAACTGGATTTGCAGCCATCTGAAGAGCATATTTACTGTCTGAAAAAATAGAAACATGCAATTGCACAAAGACACCAAGTTCCTTATATAAACTAGTAAGACAAACCACCTCAGCAACTAAAGCAGCTAAGGTTGTATATTCAGTCTCAGCTAAACTTATGGATACTGTCACCTGCTTTTTAAACTTCCATGAAACTGGGGAAGAACCATATACTCCGAGTAGCTAGTAATGGATCTTCTACTGTTGATGCAAGACCCCCAGTCTACATCACAAAATACATGTAGTTGAGGAATGCTGGAACTACTTAGAAGGATACCTGACCCTGGAGCATGTTTGATAAACCTAACAAGTCTGACCTCAGCTTCCATGTGATAAGTCTTAGGAGCCTGCATAAATTGACTTAAGCATTGCACAGAAAATACTATGTCATACCTAGTATTAGTGAGATAAAGTAATCTACCAAATAGTCTTCTGTAGATGCCATGATCTAATAAAGGTAAATCTTGTAATGAGGAGGAAGTAGATGATGTGTCAGAAGATGTGGAAAGAGAAGCAACATACTGATCAAATTCCACAGTGGTAAACTTTTGATGCAATTCCATGGGTGAAAAAATAGGTTTTTGCCCCTGGTCGTTTACCTCTTTATAACTAGTTTGCTAATTATATAAGCCTCTAAAACTTGGCCCATTTTTTCATTTAGGTACATCAAGGTAAACACTTGAACTATGAGCTATATCATTTATCAACACCCAGTTAAAACTATGGGTGACCAGTGGGACGGGAAGGGCCGGATGCGGGCTCGATGGAATTAGTGGGCCAGGACGCGGGCTCCGGTGGGATTAGCGGGCCGGGATTGGCGGGATAGAAATAGGTCTCATCCCGTCCCACATTCCGCCAAAAGGGGAGTCGGGTTTTGGGGGGCGGGGCGGGTCGGTAGGTTTTTTAAAACAATTTTTTTATAAAAATTTAAACACTTCAATAATTGAACAAGATAGTGTAATAAAAATATTCCAAGACTGTTTTTGTGCCTCTTATATTATTTAATAGAAATATGATTTTTTGGTAATATAATTTCAAAATTGCAACTTTGTGGTGTTGTTCAAAAGTTTTAAATCACATAGTAAAATTACAATTAAGAAAATTACATAGTTAACCATACTTTTTTCTAATTTCTTCACAATGTCTTGAGGATCTTCGGTTGGAATTGTAAGTTGTTGATCAAATTGTTCGACGTCGCCTCATGTTCCCTCGGACAAGATTTCATTGTAATTGTAGTTGTCTTCTTCGTTGATCTTTGGTTGACCGCTCTTCTACGTTCCGCTCGAATTCAATCTCTGAATAGAGCTGCAATATTCAAGGTGTCTCCCGCCAATTAGTGTATGTGCTCTCATATTTGAAATCTTCCAGCAGAAAATGCGATTTCAGACGCTGTTGATGACGCTTGAATGTTCAACACATCCCGATCCATCTTTGCTAGTGTCGAAAATGTCTTCGCGTTCTCTTCACGTCCATCTTCATTGAGCGAAGTAATTCATCTTTGCGTAGATGAAGAAGTCTTCACGTCCATATTTATTGACAATTGATTCGATTCGTACGGTACAACACCATGCAAAACATAAACATCAAATTCACTAACTTGTGAAGAAGTTGAACCACTAAACATTTTATTTCTAAGGCCTTAAACACTAGCAGCAGAAACAGAAACCACATGTTTTTTATTAGATTGCAGCGAAGTAGAAGAAGATGGTACAGAAGCCGGTTGATTATTTGCACTTTGTTGTTGGTAATACATATATACTTTTTTTCATTCAGTGTGTATGCTAGACGTAACTTCTTATTTTATTGGTTCATGAGTTGGTTCTTCATTTGGACTTGGAGGTGGAAGTACTTCTATACAATCATACATCGTTTCAACAAGTGTTTTACAACCGCCTAATTTAATAGTCGGATTTAATACATCACCAATAATATAAATATTGGGAATAGGAAAAAAGTATTTTTAAAAATAGTTTTTCAATAGACGCCTTATAATTTTTTTTCCATATATTCATTAAGTAACAAAAATATTAGAGTTATATAAAATAACATAGTTGAAATAGTAGGATAATAAATACCAAAAAAATCTTTAGTAGCTTAAAAAAATTCTCTAAAAATCCAATAAGTTCTAAAAAAAATTCTCAATCATTATCTACAAGCATATCGCTTGAAGTTTTATTATGGCTATTAAATAATAAAGTTATAGGTCTTTTATAATCATAAGCAACAAGTAGTTGTTCATATAGAGAATTCCACCTAGTCGCTAGTTCTTCAGGAATTTTTCTATAAGGTAATCCACAATCATGACATGTTTTTTTAATACTCTTTGCGTCTTTATATTTTATTACCTTTAAAAATAAAGTTTATAGCAAATTGTATTTTATCAAGAATGTTTTCAAAAAGTTTTAGGTCATCCTTTACAACTAAGTTATAAATATGGCATGCACATCTTATATGAAAATGATCAGAAAAAGATAGAGTTAATCGAACTTTTAAAAGTCTTATAGCATAATCATTAAAAGTAGCATTATCTAATGTAATAGTCATAATTTTATCAATTATTCCATAATAATCACAAATTTCATGAATATTTTGTTCAATAAAAGTTTCAGTGTGCCTGTCATCAATATATCTATATGCTAAAATATATTTTTGCATAGACCAAGTCTGATCTATCCAATGACATGTAACGGTTAAATAATCATTACCGTTAGTACTACGGCATACATCATAAATGAGAGTCACTTTACCATTAAAATGATATAATGCATAACGTAAATACCGTTGATATTCATGTGTAAATTTAAAAACTTCTCTTCTAACAATTGATCTAGGAAAATTGTTAAAAACAGGATTATACATTTCTCTAACGTAATGAATAAATTCAGGAGAGGAAGAAAATGCAAAAGGCAAACCCTCCACCGCAACTAATTTTGCTATATTATCTCTATCTATGTGTTTATTATATTTAGGACCTATAATTCTCCCCGTCATCGGGTTAATTCGATTGTGTACTTGATCGGGGACACTATGTGAACCTTGTCCCGACTCAAAAGGCATTGGCACACCCGATGTTTCAGCCTAGTATTGATTTCACCTAGTTGTGTGCTCGCTTTGTACATGTCTCAATAAATCTCTTGTCCCACCTTGACCTTTTCCGGTTTTAAATTTATAAACATTTTGACAAATTTTATATCTAACTACTTGATTCTCTTTGTCCCTATCAGAAAAATACCATGCATGTGATTTTAATTTTAGTCGTGTGGGCCTCGACTTATACTGGGGAATAAGAGGCATTCCAGTTTCAGTTTGAGGCTGAGACTCACTCTGAGTCTGAGGTTGAGGTTCACTAGTGGGTGTGTCATCTACATTATCGTCAAAATTAAAGTGATTCAGATGCATAATATACATTATCATCTAATGGTATATCATTAAAAAAAGCAGTTTCATCTATATGAGTGAAATCAATCAAATCATCGAAACTAGGAATATGATTACTAGAAGAAGTACCATTACCCTTGTTACCTCTACTAGAAAAAACACTCTTACCCTTACCCTTAATCATACGTTCAAGGCGTTCCATTATAATTATGCAAATAAATAATTAAAGTAAATGAAATTAAGTGCGATAATTAAAATTAACAATAATAATTTAAAGAAATGAACGAAGGTACCAAACGCCGACGTGTAATCGAGATTGAAAATTAAAACTTTGCTCGATGAATGATCCTCAAGCTAGTTGCCAATTTCACCCCCAATTTTTTAACTTTGATATAAATTAGCAAATAAAATATAAAATTTAGTAGAATGTAGAGTTGTAGAGAGAGATATTGAAATATTAGAGATATGGTAGGAAGATTTGTGAGAAAAAAATGAAGAGGAAAATGAAGTATTTATAGTTAAAAAATAAGGTCGGGTCGATCCCGACTGCTGGCCAACCTTAGTTAAAAACACAAGATGCTGACATGACATAACATAACATAACATAGCGCGTGACCAACCCAACATTCAGCATGTGATCGTTTATCGCAGAATATGAAGCCCGAAATTCTGCGTTTGAGTACTGTGGCCCAATGGGCTGACTTATTTAACTAGCTTACTCGGGCCACCCACTAAACCAAAATGTAAGCCTTTTTCCCTGTAAAGCTCTGATGTCACATTGTTGCCTCACACTTTTACTAAATGAAAAACAAAACATGTGGACAGTAAAGCAAAGTCAAAATTTCAATTTTACGAGTTTTAAATTTCACAACTATTTCAAAAGACAGGTAAGATTGAAATAATTTTCCTCAGGAAATTCTTTCATTAAGCATAATATATATAGTTGTACAGAGGTTGATTCCTAATACAATAAGAATCTTAACTTACCTTAAATGGTTGATTCTTAATATAATAATAATCTTAAGTTACCTTAAATATACATCTATCATAATTATAAAATATACTGTGAATATTCGAAGAATATTCACTAATACTCCCCTTCAGTCGGAGCGGGAGGAGGCCGAACGCTAAGGCTGGATCGAAAGTCGGTAAAGAGCTGACACGGTAGACCCTTTGTGAAAATATCTGCATACTGATAGGAGGAAGGCACGTGTAATATTTTGACCTAACCAAGGGCAACCTTCTCACGCACAAAGTGAATGTCCATCTCGATATGCTTGGTCCGCTGATGTTGGACCGGATTGTGAGACATATAGATAGCAGATATGTTGTCACAGTAGACTATAAACGCCTTACGTAGTGGACACTGGAGCTCCAAAAGAATATTTCTGAGCTAACAGAGCTCAGCAACGACATTAGCAGCTCTGCGATACTCTGCTTCAGCACTCGAACGGGATAGCGTGGCCTGCCGTTTGGCGGACCATGAAATGAGATTATTCCCAAGAAATACACGGTAGCCTGAGGTGGAGTGACGTGTGTCCGGCATCCTGCCCAATCTGCATCCGTGTAGGAGAGTAACTTGGTCGGGGCAGAGGGGTAGAGATGCAGTCCAAAGTCCAGTGTGCCCTTAACATATCTGATAATACGTTTGAGGGTCGCAAAATGGGACTCTCGAGGGTCGTGCATAAATAGACACACCTGCTGAACGACATATGCAATATCAGGCCTAGTGAATGTAAGATACTGAAGGGCACCTACAAGACTCCGATATAGGGTGGGATCAGACACTGGTGCACCCTCATTTGTACTGAGCTTGGATTTCGAGTCAACCGGAGTTGGCATAATTTTACAATTTGTCATCTTAGCCTTGTACACTATCTCTTCCGCATATTTGCGCTGACACACAAAAATATAGTAGTTGCGGATCTGGTCACGGATATACCCAAGAAATAACTCAGCTTGCCCAAGTCGGTCATATCAAATTCAGTTTTGAGTAGAGCAATGATTTCATTCTTCAAACCGTCAGAGGAGGCAGTAAGAACAATGTCATCCATATATAATAACAAATAAGCAGTGATGCTACCTCGATGAAAAGTGAAGAGAGAGTTATCACACCTGCTACATACAAATCCGATCTGCATAAGATACTTGGCAAAGCGATCATACCAAGCGCGGGGTGCATGTTTCAAGCCATACAATGACTTCCTGAGATGACATACAAACTTCGGAACTGCTGGATGAACAAAGTCAGGGGCTGATGCATATACACAGTTTCTTTCAAATCCCCATGAAGAAATGCATTCTTGACATCAAGCTGATGAATCGGTCAATACATGCCCATAGCAATACTGAGAACAGTCCAAATGGTGGCTGGTTTAACAACCAGACTAAATGTCTTACCACAATCAATACCCTCCTGCTGATGTGTGTCATTTGCAACCAGTCTTGTCTTATACCGCTCCAAGTCACCACTATCTCTGTACTTGTGACGAAATAGCCACATACATCGGATAACATTCACACCGTTCGGTCTAGGTACCAAATCCCAAGTGTTCTGCTTGGTTAAAGCATTAAATTCCTCGCACATGACCGCATTCCAATTAGGGTCCAGTTTGGCTAGTTTCTATTTTTTGGAATGGGTGATATGATTTGTGTAGAGAGGTTAAAATGGACCTTGGGTTTGAAAATCCCGTGTTGTGCACGAGTCTCCATATGGTGGGTAGGCAGTGACTATTGGGCTTCGGTTTCAGAATTCGAATTCGGATTTTGGGAGTCACTGGTGACGGGTGGAGGAGGTGACTGGTTGGGGTATTTGGTGGTTGTCATTATTGGTGGCAAGATGATGGAGCTTGGTAGTACAGGCGTGGGTAGTGGTTGTAGATTTTCGATGTGAGGGTGGATAGGAGATGTGTCGGCGAGAGGGTTTCGGGACAACCGATCGGGGAGTTTGATAGTTTGGTGGTGGCAGTGGCTGTTCAATCGTGGGAATGGGTGACATTGATCTCTCTGTCGTACGGACGATGTCGGTGACGGTCGCTGGTGGTGGTGAGACTACCGGCACCGACGACGTTGACGCGTGAATAGTGGATGAAAAGTGGAATAGTGATTTGATTGGTGGGGACAGATTTGTGTCATAAAGAAATGTGTAGTCGGTGGTTTGAAATTTCCGAAGATTGGAAAATGGAAAATACGTCTCGTCAAATGTGACGTGGCGGGAGATAATGATTTTACGAGTGGACAGGTCATAGCACAGGTAACCCCTATGATTAGACGCGAGACCAACGAAGACACATGGCGTAGTTCGTGGTACTAATTTGTGAGGGGCAATGGAGGCTAGATTGGGGTAGCATAGGCAACCAAAAATTCTGAGTTGGTTATAGGACGGGATCCTACGGTATAGAACTTCGGTGGGGGTCTTGTTTTGAAGAGTGTTAGTGGGTAAAATATTAAGGAGGGATTCTACAATTTTAACAGCGTAGACCCAAAATGGCGGTGGAAGACAGGCATGAAACAAAAGGGTGCGAACCATGTTATTGATGGTACGTATAATTCGTTCAGCCTTTCCGTTTTGGGAGGAAGTATATGGACAGGAGAAACGGAAAACCATGCCTTGTTTAGAGCAGAAAGTGTGAAATGCCAAATTATTAAATTCACGTCTGTTATCACATTGGAAAGATTTGAAAGATTTTTCAAACTGTGTTTCAATGAATTTTTTAAATTCGAGAACTTGGCAAAAACTTCAGATTTGAATTTCAGTGGGTAAATCTAGACAAAATGTGAAAAATCATCTAAGAATACTAGATAAAATTTGTGACCCAAAGAGCTAACAACCGGAAATGTCCACAAATCAGCATGAACAATATCAAAAGGAGAAAAAGTAACATTGTTGGATGACATAAATGGAAGACGAGTATGCTTGTCAAGCGGGCAAAAAAAACAGTGTTGGTCAAGTTTCCCATTATTACATTGAATATGCTTAGTAGTCCTAAGAAAATTAAAAACAGGGTCTCCGGGGTGCCCGAGTCTGTTGTGCCAAGTTGAGGGAGAGATAGCCGCAAGGGATAGAGATTATTGCGGTCTAACAGCGGAAGATTGAGTGAAGGGGTAGAGGTCTCCCACACTATTGCATTGCGTAAGAATTTTCCCCGTATTGAGATCCTTCACAGAAAAACCAAAAGGGTCAAATTCGACAAACACAGAATTATTGCGAGTGAATTTTTTAACAAAGATTAAGTTTTTAATGATATTAGGGGTGTAAATGACGTGATTTAGGGAGAAAGGCGGGTAGGGATGTTTGGTATGTGTGTTACCGTAACCTTCAATTGGAATGTGATGACCATTGCCGACAGTAATAAATTGAGGACACTTTAACCGAAGCAGTTGAGATAAGTTACCTGACGACCGGGTGAGGTGAGATGTGGCTCTGGTGTCCATGTACCAATTATCGTCGGGTTGTTGAAGGTTCACGGTGTCGAAGGCCTGACCCAAATCGGTGGGAGCCAGGCTGCTGCCTTGCGAGTGCTAAACTGCTGCTACCAGATGGGCCTACTGTTGCTGGTGGGCCT
Organism: Anisodus tanguticus; assembly: GCA_034509755.1. Lineage (NCBI taxonomy): Eukaryota > Viridiplantae > Streptophyta > Magnoliopsida > Solanales > Solanaceae > Anisodus > Anisodus tanguticus. The sequence goes on from CM067545.1 coordinate 21,974,339, forward strand.
GTCGGTTGGTGGGGGCGGAGCCCAAGAGGCCTTGCTGGAATTGGGCCCTTGATGTCGGGTAGGGGCATGCAGGCGAGGCCCAATTCTCGGTATTGGGACAAGAGGGTTGTCTAGCCCACTGATAGTAGGCAACAGGTGTTGGGCCTGCCTGTTGCTGATTCCGGTTAACCCTTGCCGCGGCTCTTCCCCTTATTGTTGTTACCGCGACCTCTACTGCCACGCCCTCCGCCGCGGGACTGCTGGTGGTGGTGGTCTTGCCGTGGTGGCTGGGTGGAGGTGGCCGCTGGTGGTGCCATGCCGTCAATGGCTAATGCCTTGTGATTGTGCTCCTCTTGTTTAGCACGGCGGATCTCTTTCAACAAAAGTTGCGAACGTGTTTTATTGAAGCTTGGTAGGGGGTCAGTCTGTTGAATCATCGTTGCAAGCGTATCATATTCAACTTTCGGTAACCCCGCAACTAGTTGAAGTACCATCTTGGTCTCTGAAACATATGTCCCTACGTTGGAAAGTTGGTCGGTTATGAGTTTCAGTTGTTTACAGTATTCGGACATGTTGTTAAAATTCTCGAGACGCGTATTGTTGAACTGCTCTTCCAAATACACGGCCCGAATATTTTTATTATCTTGAAAAAATTCTTCTAACCGTACTCAAAGTTCACGTGCCGTAGCACCTGTTTTCATAATAGTACACAACAAGTCTTTAGAGATGGTGTCGTAGATCCACTATTTGACGATGGCGTCAAGGCGACACCAGGTCGAGTCTGCAGCATCGGTTGGACGAGGAACAGAGTCATCAATATGGTCGAGCACATTGTACGCACATGCATGAATATAGAACAGTTCTATCCACATGGAATATTGACAGTCTTCTTGGTCAAGAATGATAAGGATTAAGTTCTTGATGTTGGTAACGGCGAATGCCGGATGAAAAGAAGACGATGAACATTGATGGGGATTGTCAAGTGTGCCAGTGGAAGAACCGGAATTGATGGGGGAAATAGGGCGAGACATGGTGGCAAATTATTGCCGTCGGCCGAAAGGAAGGGAATTTTGGGTGGTAGTCGGCGTCGGCCGAGAGGAAGAAAAGAGAAGAGTAGGGATTAGGGTTTGACTCTTGATACCATGTAAGATTGGAATAATTTTCCTTAGAAAATCCTTTCATTAATCACAATATATATAGTTGTACAGAGGTTGATTCCTAATACAATAAGAATCCTAACTTACCTTAAATGATTGATTCCTAATATAATAAAAATCTTAAATTACCTTAAATATACCTCTATCATAATTAGAAAATATATTGTAAATATTCGCTAATACTAATAACTAAATTTTAAATTGAATATTTATACCTATTCAATGATTTTAACACAACTATACCATTTGCAAAGCTATTGGATCGGATCACCCTTTAATTCTAACAAGTCACAACATGCTTAATAGGATTTTCTTTTTGGTACAGTGTAAAGATATGCCTTAAGAGGATATATACCCTGTTCATCTCGCTACTTGTCTTTTAAGTTTAAGCTAAAGTAATAATTATTGCATTAATATCCTTCATTAGCTTGATCTTCTAAGTGGTACAGTGCAACATTTCGTATCAATTGTGTGGGCTCATCACAACAAATTAAATTATGAATCTCCGGATCAGTTCTTGCAAAGTAGTATAATGTTAAAAAACGAAAAGAAAAATGTAACTATACCACTGATGGAAGGATTTTCTTTAAGTTAGCAAGCTAAGTGAAAGTTCTCTCTCAGTAATGACCGGATTAGCTTATTGGAGGGCTTTCTGTATAAATGATCAAAACAATGGAGCATGTAGTTATCATATCAGCCAAGCTGATTTTTATGATCACTTTTCGGTCCGAATGAAAAAAATCCTTATGTTTTTTTTATCAGCAAAGTTGTACATATCTAAATGGTAAGTTGCATATATGTAAATATGAAATTGATCCAAATCACCAGTAAACAGTCACTCTTTTTATCCGTGCAACGTGCATCCAGAAGTGACAATTACATCAGAGAGGCTGGGCAACTAAATGGAAAAAAGGGCAATAATAAGTGTTCATGTGATCAAAACTCTTGCATTAATCTGACCTTGGTTTTATTTCTGAAAATATTTGTGCATAAACTCTTGACGATATTTATTAAAGTTGAATCACATTTTAGATAATTATACTGAAAATTAAATCACCGAGCTAGTCAGAACCATAAAGCACAGCTAAACTTAAACATCTAAGCTAAGAAATGTATTAGCAAACATACTTATGTCACAGGCATATCCTAGCTTCTACTAGTACTAGTTTATAATCATAACCAGCCCACCCCCACCCCCACCCCCACCCACAACCAAAACACAAAAACACCCAAATAACAAAACGTTAATGGCTAAATAATTTGGCCGGCAAACAAAAATTAAACCAGCCAATTAGTGGGGGCTTTGGATAAGGGACGGGGCTAAATATACGATACACGATATTAGCAGTAACTAATAAACTAAGCAAAAGTCCCTTGACATCTAGGCAGCATAGCGAAAAAAAGTTCCACCTCGGGCGGTTGAAAATACCCATTTTCCGGCGGCTTCCTTTTATCGCCGCCGCAGTCGTACTTCCGCTTCTTCCTCGGCGGCGGCGGTGGCACCATCATCACCGGAATTTGACAATCATCGCGTTTCGGCGTCGAGCACCCTTTTTCTTCTACTTCCATCATCGTAACATCCTCGTACCCTTTTATCTCCATAGTATTATTTTCCTAATAGGTCTGAAGTTTATTACGAGTGAAATTTTGCCCAAGCAATATATAAGTGTCGAATGAATATGAAAAACGTGTGAAACAAGTGTCGTACGAGGAGGTATATAAGGAAGGAGTTAAGGTAGCGTACTTAGCAATTTTTTGCCAAAAAAAAAAAAAAAAGAAAGGCAATTCTGGAAAGTGCTACGGAGATTGATAGTGGTGAGGGAGGACAGCTAAGTAGGATTTGATGTCCACGTGTGGGCACCAGAGAACATTGTGGGTCGACGTGGAATGAGATACGTGGTTCATCCTAGGCGTTAAGACTTTAAGACAAATGAAGGAGGTCTTTTTTTGGCCAGAAAAATCAAGGCAACATTATTGGATTCGAATTTCAGCCAGTAGTTAGCAGTGTCCATAGTTCATAATTTCATATTACTCCATGTTGTGTCTAAGAGTAATATTTTATTGTGTAGATATTTCGTATTGACAATACATTATCTTAACGAGCTTGTACTAAACGAAACATTATTCACTTTTCATAATAAAAATGGTAAAAACTCAATTTATTTATGAAATTTTGGTCAGTCTCGCTACCTACCCCAAGGGTAAAGATAGTGAGGGGAAGAGGGGCAAGTCCTTGGTCCGATCGTTCAGTTCACTCCAACAGACAAGTACGATTCTGTAGTCAAAATAACTTCGTCACTTTTGTATACCCATCAGACAGTAGCCCTTCTGGGTTCTTTAGGGACCATGTTGCAGAGTCGTTGATTGTGAGAGGTGGATGTAATTCAGCTCGAACGAAGTAAGAGAGCTTTTGGCTACCTCAAGGGTTTCTTTTAGTTTTCCAATCTTATGTCCTTCATTCTCGTAGAAAACTAATAATTGATGTTATTTGGAAAAATATAAATAAAAATAAAAATTATGTTTAGGTATAAAAATATAGTTAAATTACAGATAATGTCAGCAATTTTTTTGTTCACCGGTGCTATTTCAAAATCAAGGCTTATTTGAACTCTGAAATTTCATGACACGTCAAATTGTTTATAGCTAATACAGTTTGTTTAAACATCAGAACAATCCTGAAATTGCATTTGTAGAAGTTGAAAGTACTCTAGGAATGCGTGTTTGAAGATATATTGTGAGTTGAATCTTTATTAGCTCAACCTTCATGAAAAGTTCTTGCACATTTGAAATTTTACAAATATTTGTAAGCATATTATATTGGAGTTTTACTTGTTAAAGCTATGAACTCCAGCACCCTATGATGGAATTATTTCGTGTTTTAGCTAAAGTACTTTTATCAGTTTATGTAAATATTTTCTTAAAATAGTAATTTTTAATTTTATTTGACAATAATTAAGTATCAACGGACAGTCCAAAAACTGACCATCCAAACTCATTTTTACTATAGTGTGTCATCAAATGAATATCCTGCCAGTAACTTGCCCAATATAATGGATCACAGTTTTGAATGTGAACTGTTTACAGGCCCACTTCATCTATCAAATTGGCCATCTTCTTCCTTAATGTTATAAGCCCAATGCCAAAGGATGTACTCTTTCACTCCATCAATGTACCACTTAGCAATTTGTATCTTAGAATCATAGGCATCTCTTGACTGATTCCTATCTCTTAAAAACCATGAAGCATTTTAAAGATTACCATAATTTCATGTATTATTTTGTTTTAAAAAAGATTGGTATTGAAAGGAAAGTGATCCAAGCCTTTCCCTATGACTTAGTTTATACTAACATTCTTTCACAACTATTGAGATAATTATTTCATGAATCTAAATTAATGAGCCCTTATAGTGTTTTAAATGAAATATCTTTCTAGTTTGGATAAGATTTGACAGGGATTCCTCTGTAACAACTAACAAGTAACAATATATCTGGTTCTTCACTTTACAAACTTCTCAAGTGTTTAAATTATAGCCAAATGTTGTGATATGAACGTGGCCAGACCTAACATGGTTCCATTATTCCTGGAATATAAAATATCACGTCGGTGGCCTAAAACTTGGACAAGTCGAAACTTTTCCAGAACGTTTCTAAACTCCTATGTAAAATTGCCTAATTCTAGATGTGATTTTAGTGACAAATATCGTAATAGTTGTTTTTTCTTTATTAAGAAAAAGGGACATTGTCCTAATAAAAAGGGATTAAAGAATCATTTATTATGCATAAAGTAACTTTATATTGTATACATCACGTTGAGTTATTACAGTTGTCCCAATTATCATAATTGTCTTTCAAGTAAAAGAAGATGGATACAGTAAAAGTCATTGATTCAGAAATTTGGTCGCATTCGAGAATATACTAAAATGAATACAATTTTTTCGAAATTGAAAAAACAAAAAATTTGAAAGAGAATAATCTCCTGATTATTTTCATTAATGTAATTTGTTTATATATCTGATATATAATAGTAAACCTAGCCCATAATTATGGAACTCAAATATACATTTTCTTAATATTAAAGATCACTATCATAATTACAGATATACAATATCACCAACAATATCAAGGAATATACGTAGTTTATTAGGAATATATTACGTATATTCTATCACACCCCGCAGTCATAACGGGTAGTTGTCGTACGCTGAGACTGTCCCTAAAATCTTTAAACAGAACTAAGGGAAGACCCTTAGTAAAAATGTCAGCAATTTGGTACCGTGAAGGGACATGCAAGACACGTACTTGTCCACGAGCTACCTTTAATTGCTTGGGCTTCTTTGGTTTGGGCCTAAAGTTGGAAATTGCGATTTTAATTTATTCTCCTAAATCTGGCCCATTGCCTGGCTCAGCCGCATTCAGCTTTTTTTTTACCTTTCTGTTATTGTAGTCCTTAAGTGTCTTTTTATTATTAGTTAGTACGAAAATCCAGCTGGGGAGAGAGGTGAACGTTATATATTATATATTCAGTAGTAGGAGGTATCTTTTGGAATGAAAAACCCTATTTGATATTTACTGCATTTATTTTATGGTAGCAGTTTTGCTACAATTGGTATCCAAGAGCCATGCTTTCCCACACCTTTTATCATGGTGGAAACACAGAAAGATAAACCTCTTTAATGAGGGTTGGGATAAGCTTGAAAATCAGCTGCAAAGGTTCATTAACGACTCCGTACGGACATGCAAGACACGTACTATTCCTAAAAATGCTTCTACCTTAATTTGCAGATGTTGATGATACACTTTATCCACTGAACTCTGGTATTTCAGCACAATGCACAAAGAGTAGCATTGGTATTTAGCAGTTCTCTTTAATTTGATATATCCTCATATAATTGTGAAGGACTATACGTGTATACGTGTATATTTTGTATATTCGTATTAGAATTCTTGTACATATGTAATTATGGTAGTAGTCTTGTATTAGGAAAATGTATTAGTCTTGTATTAGAAAAATGTAGATTTAATTTTCATAATTAAATATTGTATATCATGTATATATATATTTATATATATATACCTTTTACATTAATGAAAATAATTGAGTGATTATTCTCTTTCATGGTATCAGCAGTCTAGGGAAAAACTTTTCCTTCTCCGAAAATACCAAACTTCCGCCGCCCTACTCGGCAGCCTCATCTCGGCAGTTGGCCGACAACCTCCCCCCTCCCTTCAAATATTATCCAAATCCTTAATTCTCCTATTGTTCTTCCATCATGTCTACCACAAAGAACATCTTTCATCCTGCCCTTGCAGTCTCCAATATCAAAAACAACATTCCTATTGTTCATGAGATGTAAAACGTCCAATACACGACGTGGGCAGAACTGTTTAAAATTCACGCCCGGTCTAATAAAGTCCTCCATCACATCGTCCCACCGGCGAAAGGCAATGAGAAGGTGTCTTCCACGGATGATGAAATTGAGATGTGGGCAACTCTTGATGCTACGGTCCTTCAATAGATTTATTCCACCATCTCTACGGACCTCTTACAGACAATTATCGAACCCTATGCTACAACAATGGAAGCTTGGAATAGGTTGCATTATATATTCTAAGACAACAAAAATTCCCGTGCCATAACCCTTGAGCAGGAATTCTCCCACATAAATATGGAGGATTTTCTGAATGCCTCAACCTATTGTCAAAGGCTCAAGGAGTTGTCGGATCAACTCAAAAACGTTGGTGCGCCTCTCACTAATGATCGTCTTGTTCTTCAGATGGTTGCAGGCCTCTCCGAGGCGTATAATGGCGTTGAGACTCTCCTTTGTCAAGGAAATTCTCTCATGTCGTTCTACCAAACACGTTCCATGCTCACCTTAGAAGAAGCAGGATTGGCTAAAAAGGCTGCTACTAGAGCCAATTCCGCCATGATGGTGGCCACGTCCCGCGAAACTGATGACTCTCAATCTTTTATCAAAAATTATGATCAAAACTGTAACAACGGAGGTGGCAAAAAGGGTCAAAATCGTGGAAATATTTGCGACGGCGGACGTGGCGACGGTAAGGGTGACGGCCGCGGTGGCGGCAGACCGACAGGTAGTGGCGGACAGTAGGGATCGGGCCACTGAACACGTGGCAGCAGGCTTAGGCCACTGGGGAGTGGCCCTGGGCCATGCCGTGGGCCAACGAGTAGTGGCCCATGCCGCCCTTCCCATTCCCTTCACAGAATTGGGCCAGGCCCAACACTGGCCAGCAGCGGCAGAAAACTGGGCCGATGAACAGTTCGGCTGGCGTGCAGGCGGCTCTCGCTGGGACTTGGCCTCAGCATGTCTTCGCTGATGCGGGCCCAACAACAGTAGTCCCGACCCCCACTAATATCGAGGTAGCGATGCATACACTTGGATTAAATCCCCCGGATGTAAATTGGTACATGGACATCGGTGCCACTTCTCACATGACGTCTGCACATGTAATCTCTCGTCTTATTTCAATTTGAGCAAAAATCGTGGCATATTTGTTGGTAATGGTAATTCAATTTTAATTCGTGGTTATGGTCACACAAATTTATCTCCCCCGAACCCATCTTTAGCCTTGAAAAATGTCTTTCATGCTCCAAATCTTAATTAAAATTTTGGTGTCTGTTCGAAAATTTACAACTGATAATTGGGTTTCTATTGACTTTGACCCTTTTGGATTTTTGTGAAGGATTTCACAACGGGGATACCTCTAATGAGATGTAACAGTCGGGGCAAGCTCTATCCCATCATCACCACTACCACTAATCAAGCCATACCGTCAATGTTTGTCGCTTTAGCACCTTCCGTGTGACATGCGCGTTTGGGTCATCCGGGAGCGTCTGTTATTTCATGTCTTAAAAATAGTAATTTTATTAGGTGTAATAGTACGCATAGTACTAATGTTTGTCCTTCTTGTCCGCTTGGGAAACATGTTAGATTACCGTTTGTAGCCTCTAATTCTAGTACTTTGATGCCATTTGATATTATTTATAGTGATTTGTGGACATCTCCCATTTTGAGCTCTTTGGGCCATCGTTATTATGTGTTATTTTTGGGTGATTATTCTAATTTTTTGTGGACCTTTCCGTTGCCTAAAAAGTCTCAATTTTATTCAACATTCCTATCGTTTAGAGCATTCATCCGTACCCAATTTGAACGAAAAATTAAAAACATTCACTTTGATAATGGAAGAGAATTTGATAATGGGCCATTTAGGGAATTTTGTAATGTTAATTGCGTATTTTTTCGGTTTTCTTGTCCTCATACGTCCTCCAAAAATGGAAAAGACAAAGAAAAATACGCACCATAAATAATATTGTTCGGATATTACTCGCTCATGCTTCATTACCACCTTCGTTTTGGTATCATGCATTATAAATGGCTACATACCTTCTTAACATACTCCCTAGCAAAGGACTAGCAAACCAATCTCCACTCCAAATTCTTTATCGTAAGGATCATTCATATTCTCATCTTAGGGTATTTGAGTGTTTATGTTATCCTCTCTTCCCATCCACTATAATTAACAAAGTTCAAGCACGTTCTACCGCTTGTTTGTTTTTGGGTTATCCGTATAATCATCGTGGTTACAAATGACTTGATTTATCCTCTAATAAAATCATAATTAGTTGTCATGTTATTTTTGATAATACCCAATTTTCGTTTGCTAAATTGTGTAATTCTGTGTCTAATTCTTATAATTTTTTGGATGATTGGCTCTCACCGTATATGGTCCACCATTTTGTCCGATCCACACCTCGGTATCTAGACCAGTAGGCCCGTGATCAAATTCAGCCAGCAGACCCACTCCCTGCTGGCCCAACTCCCACCCGTCACCCAATTTTGCCAGCAGGCCCACTACCCATTTGCTTCTTCCGGGTCGTCCCAGCCAACAGGCCCACTGCTTGCTGACCCAGTTTCCATCTCGCAGTCCTCTCGGCCAACAGGCCCACGGCCTGCTAGCCCAACCCATGACCCATCTCTCGGTCCAGTCAGTTTCGACATCCATACACCGACCCAGGTCCCTATTTTGAGCCAAGGGCCCTTTACTCATAGCCAACGGGTTATTTATAAACCAAAACGATATTTTAATCTCAATTCTAATGTCACTAAATCACCACTACCACGTAACCCAGTGGCTGCCCTTCATGACCCAAATTGGAAAATGGTCATGGATGATGAATATAAGATTCTTATTGAAAATAAGACGTGATAGTTGGTGCGTCGTCCGTCTGGTGTTAATGTGATTCATTATATGTGGATTTTTACTCATAAGGAAAAATCTGATGGTTGTTTTCAGAGGCATAAGGTCCGTCTTGTAGGTGATGGTAAAACTCAACAAGTTGGTGTGGATTGTGGAGAGATATTTAGTCCGATGATCAAACCGGCAATAATTCACACTGTTCTCATTCTGGCTCTCTTCAAAGCTTGGCCCATTCATCAGCTGGACGTGAAAAATGTGTTTTTACACGGTGATCTAAAAGAAACAGTATACATGAATCAGCCCTTGGGTTTCAGGGACCCCGATCATCCTAACCATGTCTGTTTGCTGAAGAAGTCTTTGTATGGCCTAAAACAGGTCCTCGGGCCTGGAATAAAAGGTTTGCAGATTATGTGTTTGGATTTTCTCACAGTAGGTATGATCATTCTCTGTTCATCTATCGTCGTGGTACTTCTCTCACATATATTATGTTATATGTGTATGATATTATATTGACTGCCTTTTTTGATAAACTACTCAAGTCTATCATATCTCTTCTTAGCTCCGAATTTGCTATGAAAGACTTGGGGCCTTTGAGTTATTTTTTGGGTATAGCTGTGACTCGTCATGCAGGTGGTCTATTTTTATCCCAGAAGAAATATGCGGCTGAGATTATTGAACGGGTTGGCAAGTCATCCTGTAAGTCCTCTCCTACTTCGGTTGACACCAAACCAAAGATGAGTGCTAATTCTAGCACACCCTACGAGGATCTCTCCCACTAGCACATTCTTGCAGGGGCTTTTCAGTATCTTACATTCACGAGGTCCGATATTACTTATGCAGTGCAATAAGTGTGTTTATTTATGCATGATCCGAGGAAGAACACATGCACGCTCTCAAATGTATCGTGCGTTACATTCTGGGCACTCTTGATTATGGTTTACACTTATATCCATCCTCCGTCTCTACTCTCATTTATTATACAGATGTTGATTAGGGTGGATGTCCAGATACCAGATGCTCGACATCTGATTATTGTATGTTTCTTGATGATAACTTGGTCTCTTGGTCGGCTAAACGCCAGGCTACTTTATCGTGTTCCGGCACGCGGAGACCGAGTATCGAGGGGTAGCCAATGTGGTGTCTGAGTCATGTTGATTGTGTAACCTCCTCTTAGAGCTTCACTTTCCTATTCAGAAAGCTACCTTGGTCTAGTGCGATAATGTTAGTGTGTTCTATCTCTTTGGGAATTTGGTCCAACATCAGCGCACTAAACATATCGAGATGGATATTCACTTTGTTCGCGAAAAGGTATCTCGTGGACAAGTACGTGTCTTGCATGTCCCTTCACTGTACCAAATTGTTGACATCTTTACTAAGGGTCTTCCCTTAGTTTTGTTTGAAGATTTTAGGGACATTCTCAGCGTATGACAACCGTCCGCTATGATTGCGGGGGTGTGAAAGACTACACGTGTATACATGTATATTTTGTATATTCATATTAGAATTTTTGTACATGTGTAATTATGGTAGTAGTCTTGTATTAGGAAAATATAATAGTTTTGTATTAGAAAAAGGTATATTTAATTTTCATAATTAAATATTGTACATCATGTTATTATCGAATATTCTACAAATATTCTCCGTATATTTTGTAATTATGATAGATGTATATTTAAGGTAACTTAGGATTCTAATTATATTATGAATCAACCTTTGTAAGGTAAGTTAGGATTCGTAATGTATTAGGAATCAACCTTTGTACAACTATATATATTGTGAATAATGAAAGGAATCCCTAAGGGAAATTATTCTATCTTACATGGTATCAAGAGCCTAAAACCTAAACCCTACTCTTCTCCCTTCTCTTTCTCTTTCTCGGCCAAAACAGAAAAAAAATTCTTTTTTTCCCTCGGTCGAAAGTCGAAACAACAAAGGCAGCCACCATGTCTTCCCCCAAAATTCCGGTTCCTCCACTGGCACTTTTGACAACCCCTTTCAACGTTCATCGTCTTCTTTTCACCCGGTATTTGCCATCACAAATATCAAGAATTCTATTCCTATAATTCTTGACCAAGAAGACTGTCAATATTCCACGTGGAAAAAACTATTCTATATCCATGCATGTGCGTACAACGTGCTCGACCATATTGATGACTCCGTTCCTCGTTCCACTGATATTGCCGAATCAACATGGCGTCGCCTTGACGCTATCGTCAAACAGTGGATATACGGCACCATCTCAAAAGACTTGTTGTGTACTATCATGAAAATAGGTGCCACGGCACGTGACCTTTGGGTACGGTTGGAAGAAATCTTTCAAGACAACAAAAATACTCTAGTCGTGTATTTGGAGGAGCAATTCAACAATACGTGCCTCGAGAATTTTAACATGTCCGAATATTACAAACAACTAAAACTTATAGCTAACCAACTTTCCAACGTCGGGATATCTGTTTCAGAAACCAAGATGGTACTCCAATTAGTTGTGGGTTTACCGAAAGGTGAATACGATACTCTTGCAACAATGATTCAACAGGCCGACCCACTACCAAGTTTCACCAAGGCACGATAACAATTATTGTTGGAAGAAACCTAACGTGCCAAACAAGAGGAACATAATCAAAAGGCGTTAGCCGTTGACGGGATGACATCATCGACAACCAACACCACCCCGCCACCACCGCAGGCCCACCAGCAGCAGCAGTCCAGCGGCGGAGGTCGTGGCGGTAGAGGTCGCAACAACAAAGGCAAGGGCCGCGGCAAGGACCAACGCAACCAGTGGGCTGGATAGCAAGCAACCGCAAGGCACCAATCCAGCCTATTTCCAGTGGGCTGGACTGCAGCAACCGGCATGGCCCAATTAGCAGAACTGGGCCTCGCCTGCCAGCCTATACCCAACTGTAGGGGCCCAGTTCCAGCAGCCTTGGTTGACAGGCATATTGGGCTTGTCTCCATCCACCAGTCAGGCCCACCAGCAGCAGCAGCAGCCTGGCCCCCATTGCTTTGGGCCAGGCCTACAACACCGTGAACCTTCAACAGCTCGACGAAAATTGGTACATGGACACCGGAGCCACATCTCACCTCACCCGGTCGTCAGATAACTTATCTCACCTACGTCGGTTAAAGTGTCCTCTATTTATTACTGTCGGCAATGGTCATCGTATTCCAATTGAAGGTTACGGTAACACACACACACAAACATCCACACCCGCCTTTCTCCCTAAACCACGTCCTATGCACCCCTAACATCATTAAAAACTTAATCTCTGTTAGAAAATTCACTAGCAATAATTTTGTGTCTGTCGAATTTGACCATTTTGGTTTTTCTGTGAAGGAACTCAATACGGGGAAAATTCTTACACGCTGCAATAGTGTGGGAGACCGCTGCCCATTCACTCAATCTTCCGATGTCAGACCGCAAACACCTCTATCCCTTGCGGCGATCTCTCCCTCAACTTGGCACAACAAACTCGGACACCCCGGAGACCCAGTTTTTTCTTTTCTTAGGACTTCTAAGCGTATTAAATGTAATAATGGGAAAATTGCCCAACACTTTTTTTCTTGCTCATTAGGCAAACATACTCGTCTTCCATTTATGTCATCAAATAGTGTTACTTTTTCTCCCTTTGATATTGTTCATTCTGATTTGTGGACATCTCCGATTGTTAGCTCTTTGGGTCTCCAATTTTATTTAGTATTCTTGGATGATTTTTCACATTTTGTCTGGATACCCACTGAAATTCAAATATGAAGTCTTTGCAAAATTCCTCGAGTTTCAAAAATTTATTAAAACACAATTTGAAAAATCTATCAAATCATTCCAATGTGATAATGGACGTGAATTTAATAACTCGGCATTTCACAATTTCTATTCTAAACAAGACATGGTTTTCCATTTTTCTTGTCCATATACTTCTTCCCAAAATGGAAAGGCTGAACGAATTATACGTACCATCAATAACATGGTTCGCACCTTTCTGTTTCATACTTGTCTACCATCGCTTTTTTGGGTCTATGCTGTCAAAATGGTAGAATCCCTTCTTAATATTTTACCAACTAGCACACTCCAAAACAAGACCCCTACCGAAATCTTATATCATAGGCTACCATCATATGATCACCTATGTATTTTTGGATGTTTATGCTACCCCAACATAGCCTCCACTGCACCTCACAAACTTGCCCCTCGCACTCTGCCGTGTGTCTTCCTTGGTCTATCTCCTAACCATCGGGGCTACTTGTGCTATGACATTGCTACTCGTAAAATCATCGTCTCCCGGCACGTCACCTTTGACGAGACAACCTTTCCTTTTTTCAAATCTCCGAAAATTTCAGACCACCGATTACTTCTTTCTCGATGAACCAAGTCTTTCCCCGGTCATCCAAAATCTATACCAACAGCAGCCCACTGTTCCGACAGCCCCGTCCCCACCACTGCTGCCTCCCGCCAACTGCTCTCGGTCGACTACACCACTGTTGTCTTCAGCAGTGTCGTCTGACCCCCCAACAGCAATGCTGCCACCCAGTCCAGCTCCCTACTCTCGGTCAAATACCCAAACACCACCCCTGCTGCACCATGTCGAGTCTCCTGCACCACCCATATTGCCTTTAATCGAGTCTCCTGCACCTCCAGCAACACTGCTGCCCCTCAGTCCAGCAACCAGTCCCGCAGCCCTGTTGCCTCCAGTCTAGCAACCAGTCATGCAGCCTCCCAGTCCCGACCTCCCACTACTGCCCTCTCACCGCATGGAGACTCGTGCACAATACGGGATCTTCAAACCCAAGGTTCACTTCAATCTCTCCACACAAACCTTATCACTTATTCCAAAGAATCCAAAACTAGCTAAACTGGACCCTAATTGGAATGTGGTCACGTGCGAGGAGTTTAACGCTTTAACCAAGCAGAACACTTGGGATTTGGTACCTAGACCAGCTGGTGTGAATGTTATCCGGTGTATGTGGCTATTTCGTCACAAGTTCAGAGACAATGGTGACTTAGAGAGGTATAAGGCAAGACTAGTTGCAAATGGCACTAATCAGCATGAGGGTATTGATTGTGGTGAGACATTCAGTCCGATTGTTAAACCGGCCACTATTCGGACTGTTCTCGGTATTGCTATGGGCATGCATTGGCCGATTCATCAGCTAGATGTCAAGAATGCATTTCTTCATGGAGATTTGAAAGAAACTGTATACATGCATTAGCCCTCTGGCTTTGTTCATCGGCAGTTCCGCAGTTGTATGTTGTCTCAGGAAATCACTGTATGGATTGAAACAGGCACCCCGCGCTTGGTATGATCGTTTTGTCAGGTATCTTCTGCAGATTGGTTTTATATGTAGCAAGTGTGATAACTCTCTCTTCATTTTTCACCGAGGTAGCAGCACTGTATATTTGCTATTATATGTCGATGACATTGTTCTTACTGCCTCATCTGACAGTTTGAAGAATAAAATCATTGCTCTACTCAAAACTGAATTTGCTATGACTGACTTGGGCAAGCTAAGTTATTTTTTGGGTATATTGGTGACCAGATCTGCAGCCACTATGTTCCTGTGTCAGCGTAAGTATGCAGAAGAGATAGTGTACAGGGCCAAGATGGCAAATTGTAAAATTATGCTAACTCCGGTGGACTCAAAATCCAAGCTTAGTGCCAAAGACGGTGCGCCAGTTTCTGATCCCACTCTATATCGGAGTCTAGCAGGTGCTCTTCAGTATCTTACATTCACTAGGCCTGATATTGCATATGTCGTTCAGCAGGTGTGTCTGTTCATGCATGACCCCCGAGAGTCCCGTTTTGCCGCTCTCAAACGTCTTATCAGATACGTTAAGGGCACACTAGACTTTGGATTACATCTATACCCCTCTGCCCCAACCAAACTACTTGCCTACACGGATGTAGATTGGGCAGGATGCCCCGACACACGTCGCTCCACCTCAGGGTACTGTGTATTTCTTGGGGATAATCTTATCTCATGGTCCGCCAAGCGGCAGGCCACACTATCCCGTTTGAGTGCTGAAGCAGAATATCGCGGTGTTGCTAATGTAGTTGATGAGATCTGTTGGCTCCGAAATCTTCTTTTGGAGCTCCAGTGTCCACTCCGCAAGGCGTCTATAGTCTATTGTGACAACATATCTGACATCTATATGTCTCATAATCCGGTCCAACATCAGCTGACTAAGCATATTGAGATGGATATCCACTTTGTGCGAGAGAAGGTTGCTCGTGGTCAGGTCAAAATATTACACGTGTCTTCCTCTTATCAGTATGCAGACATCTTCACAAAGGGACTACCGCGACAGCTCTTCACCGACTTTCAATCCAGCCTTAGCGTTCGGCCTCCTCCCGCTCCGTCTGAGGGGGAGTATTAGCGAATATTCTACGAATATTCTCCGTATATTTTGTAATTATGATAGATGTATATTTAAGGTAACTTGAGATTCTAATTATATTAGGAATCAACCTTTGTAAGGTAAGTTAGGATTCGTAATGTATTAGGAATCAACATTTGTACAACTATATATATTGTGAATAATGAAAGGAATCCCTAAGGGAAATTATTCTATCTTACACATGTATATATACTTTTTACATTAATGAAAATAATCGAGGGGTTATTCTCTTTCAAATTGCTTTATCTATAAACGTTTCTTTGATTGAATAATCGATAATCTTCCCGTGGTTGCATATTTTAGATTATATGATTGAAAAGCTTGGCATAGATGAGACGAAAGTGCCAGAGATGTGTATAAAGCTTATATAAGGAGTATGGAACAACCATGGCTGATCTCAGGGTAAAATTATCTCGCTTGTGTAAATTTAACTATGCAAAGTCAGTCTATGTTATCCATACGCTAAACTTGGCTTTCATATTTTTCAGGCCATTGGTTACGACTTTGATTATGACGCCTACCATAGGTACCACTTCTTCTCTATGTTTCCTTACACGTCTTTTCATATGGTTTTTAAATGTGAAGTACCTAATCTGATCTTTGTTGACAGTTTTGTACATGGGAGATTACCTTATGAACTTTTAAAGCATGACCATATTTTTAGGAATCTTTTGCATAGCATGCCTGTTCGGAAAGTTGTAAGTTACACATACTTTTCCAGAGCAATAAAAACAAACAAGTACCTTAGTGACTGTATACTCTTTGTATGACAATGTCGGTGTATGAAGCCCATGTGGCGAAAGTTCTTAGCAGGCTGGGATTAGAGGACTGCTTTGATGATATCATATGCTTTGAGACTGTGAATCCTACTAACAATAACAAGAACATCATCCCTCGGACTGCTTTCGTATATTGTTTCATCAGGCACATTTATAAGCCTGTATAAGCAATTAACTACGAGCATCTCATCTTTTTTTGTCTTGAGATCTTCCAGCTGGATAAAATCCCATCTTAGCTATTGCATTATACTCAAAAGGGACATTAAATCTCTTGCAATAATTTGCTAGTCTCTGTCTGCTGGTTTGAATCCAGGTTGTGGAAAGTCTATTCCTGTAACGCGAAGTTTTGGAGGTCCTGATGGCCTAAGGGAAATCCCCGGTATAAAACATGGCCATTGAAAACCATATAGAATAACAAAATCAATAATGTGTATATCTGTTGCTTCCCTTGTTAGCATCCCAATTGACTTGTTAGCAAATATGTTAGACGTCTCCCTGAACGGGCACGCTGTAACATACACTTGAAACAGAGGCGAATTTAGGATCTAAAGTGAGTGAGTTCAGAATGACTGTAAACTTATTATATAGTACAGTTTTATTCCAGTGCCAGCCAAGCGAGCCTCTAAGGCATCAGCAAAGTAGTTTGCCATTCTATCTTTTGCTTCACCATATGGAGAACAGTGTAATCTAATCAGCTTGAGCTTTTCATAGGCAGTCCTAGTATCATAATTTGTCATGGCTTGTGCACATTGAGTTAAAAGACTCCACAAATCTACTGCATTCGCGATGACTCGTTTTGCACCAGCTTGTGGCCTTCCTCGCTTTGGCATTCTTGATTGGACATACAGTGGCTTCACCCCTAGTTTTTCCTCTATTAAACCATCACTCTGACAACATGGTGGATTGCTATAAAATCCAAGATTCTTGGAAGAACAAAGAAGTGTTGTATCATACAACTCTGTCTGATCTAATCCTTCTAATCAACTTGCCAAATACTTACTACTTGTTGGCCCTTCTGCAGAGTCACTAAAATCCTCATAGATACATCTCTTGCCCCTTGTGAGATTTACAGATTGGTCTTCTTGTGTGACCATACAATAATTCACACAACTATGTTAAATTAATTTTTGATCTGCAGAAAGGGCAGCATCATAGAAGGATTTTTCAGTAGCTTGTAGAGCTGAGGAATCTTGAAGCATACATGGACTATTCTCTAAGTCCTCTTCCATAAGCATCTGGTTAATGTACTTAAGGACCCTATCAAAGTAATCACATGCTAGAAGATTGATATCCTCTTCAAATGAAGCTACCTCAATTGGACATGATGGAGGGGCACAAGAATTAGCAATTCGGTGATCATTGCTTGACGATGTTGCAGTTAGGTGGTTAATGGATTCCATTTCAAGAATCATGTCCAATTGTTTACACATTATTTGCATCTAGTTAGTACAAGAAAAAAATGGTGACAAATGTTGGTTTGTTTGTTTCGGACAAATAACAATGTCACTAATAGGTACTGTTTTGAGGCTTATTTTCTTGGAAACAAAGGTAAAACTCCACTTTCACTATGGGAGTATCTGTGGGGGTCCAGCCCCATATCCCATGTTTTAAGGAAGTTGTCTTCCTTTAGTAAATTGTCAAGGTTTGCAGATATGACCAACGGGATTCACACTTCATATGTTGAAATTGCTATCATATGCATATGCCATAAATAAAGAGCTCTCCATCAGTTTTATCATTTGTGTATTTATACCATAACACATATAGAAAGAAGCTAACTCAATAGTTGTGGAGAGCATTTCACAAACTGTGTCTAAGAAAATAGTTTGTGAAGAAAATAGAGTGTGAGCAATATTATAGTGAGGTGAAAATCAAAAGAGAGTTTTTTTTTTATTGTATAATAGACTCATGTGGTCCGGTCCTTTTCCGGACTCCACGCATAACGGAGCTTAGTGCACTGGACTATCTTTGTTTTTGTGTAGTAGTCTTAGGAGTATTGTACTTCGGATCACTAGTGTAAAATTCCTCATTATAGTGGATTACTTTGCTCCTCTCTGGCCCGTGATTTTCTTCCTTATTCAGAAGGGTTTTCAAGTAAAATTTTGGTGTCATTATTTCTCTTTTCATCCTTGTTGATTAATCGTATATTAGTGTTCTTCTTTTATTGCTAATATACATCGTGAATATTATTTCAGAGTGCGGATATTATTTTTGGGTGAGTACGGTAATTAAAGTGTCCAATATTTATTTCCGATGATCATTTACATATAAGTAAAATTTACTGACTAATTCTCAACAAGTGGTATCAGAGTTTGGTTAAGTTCAACAATAAATCTTATCTTTAGTAAATTGAGGACACTTTTAAATTTACCGGCACCATGATAAAATTCATGGCGATGAACTATACGTTGTGGAGACCAAAGATGGAAGACTTGCTCGTGTGCAAGGATATGTTCGAGCTGATCCAGGCCAAAGGAATTTGCTGGTCGGCAAAAACGGCAAAGAAGACAAGGAGTGGCCGAAGGTGAATCGGAAAGCTCTTGCCACGATTCAACAATGGGTGGACGACACTGTTTTCAGCAACATAGCCAGAGACCAACGCCTACAAACTTTGGACTAAGCTGAAAAATCTCTATGAGAAGAAGTCGGCACAGAACAAAGCTTTCTTATTTAGAAAGCTTGTGGTGAATTTGAAGTACAAAGAAGGGTGTCCCGTTTCTGAACATTTTTGCGAGGTGCAAGACATCGTGAATATGCTTGCAAACATGAAGATAAATCTTGATGACGAGGTGCACGCGCTAATGCCATTAGTCTTATTACTTGATACCTAAGAGACTTTTGTAGTATCCTTGAGCAATTCTACCCCGGAAGGAACGTTATCCTTAGCAATCGTGATGGGTAACATTCAAAACGAAGAGATTAGGAGAAAAGAGCTTGGCCATCATGATGGACAAGCATTTCTCATTGAAAACCGAGGTCGGAGAAGAACTCAAGGATCAAATGATTGTGGTAAATCAAGAGGGATATCAAAATCAAGAGACGGAAGGAAGTGATATCATTGTGGCAAGCCTGGCCACATAAAAAGGTTTTATAAGCTCGGAATAACCAAAACACCGCAGATCAAAATATTAAGGCTGCAATGACGCTAGTTGAAGACGTGGCACTAACAACGGGTGAATGTAACCATGTTGGTGACTCGAATGATGAATGGATGATAGATTCAACATCCTATCACGGTGTTCCTCATAAGGAACTCTTCATGACCTACAAGGTTGGTGACTTTGGCAGCATAAGGATGGGAAATTCCACTCGAGCGGCGATCGTTGGAATTGGTGATGTGTGCATAAATACGGATCTCGAGTGCACACTAACATTGAAGGAGGTACGACATATTCCCTATTTATGATTAAATTTGATATCCACGCATGCCTTGGATAAAGAGGGTTATAGTCAATTTTTTGGATGTAGAAAATGGAAATTGAGCAAGGGTTCGTTGGTTGTTGCTCGAGGAAGTATGTGTTGCACTCTATACAAGACTCGTGTGAAGGTTTGTGGTGGCTCAATAATTACAGCTGAGGATGGTACTTCACCGAACTTGTGGCATCGGAAGCTGGCTCATATCAGTGAGAAAGGATTGCAGCAGTTGACAAAGAAATTCCTTATTCCTTCGACCAAATGTACTCCACTAGACCCTTGTGATAATTGTTTGTTTAGAAAGTAACATAGAGTTACTTTTTAAAAAAAAACATAATAAAGGTGAATAAATTAGATTTAGTTTATTCGGATGTTTGCGGTCCACTTGAGGTGGAGTCCCTGGGGGGTAGCAAATATTTTGTTACTTTATCGACGATGCTTCATGAAAATTATGGGTCTACTTGTTGAAAACCAAGAATCATGTTTTTGAACATTTCCAACAATTTCATACTATGGTGGAAAGAGAGGTGGAAAGGAAGTTGAAGTGTCTCCACACCGATAATGAAGGAGAATCCAAAAAGCGACTATGACGAGATTTTTTCTCTTATGGTGAAGATGAGCTCCATTCGATTCATACTGGGCCTTACAACCAGTTTAGACCTAGAGATTGAACAAATAGATGTGAAGACGGCTTTTCTCCATGGTAACTTGGAGGAAGAAATTTACATGTTCCAACCAGAAGGCTTTGAAGTTAAAGGGGAGAAAGATAAGGTTTGCAAATTGAAGAAGAGCTTGTATGGGCTAAAGCAAGCTCTACACCAATGGTACAAGAAGTTTGATTCATTCATGGTGGATCATGGCTATGGCAGAACAGAAGCAGATCATTGTGTATACGTTAGGAAATTCCCTAACGGTAACTTTATCATTTTATTGTTATATGTAGACGATATGTTGATTGTTAGACAAGATGCCAAGCTCATTGGTGACTTGAAGAAGAAGTTGGCTAAGTTATTTGACATGAAGGGCTTAGGTGCAGCCCAACATATTCTCGGCATGCAGATTTCTCGTGACAGAAAAATGAAAAAGCTATAGTTATCTCAAGAAAAGTACATTAAAGGTGCTAACGTGTTTCAACATGGAGCATGCGAAACCAGTCAGTACTCTTGACACTATCTTCTTTTTTTAAGCATATTCACATGTCTTCTTCAGTTTTATAAGTACTACGTTAGGATTTATTTTTAATTTTTGTGTTGGTTAAAATAAAATAATGGTAGGAGTATGTTGCTCAAACTCTCCAAACATGTTGCCTCATCCATGTCGAATCCTCCAAAAATGTACTATTATGGAGGATCCTAGACTCACCCGACAACACTTTTGATGAGTTCAGCAACATAGTTAGGACAGATTCTTTTCTTTCAGTTCGTCCAAAAGTATTATTATCATAAGAATATGTTACCCTATAAGAAGGAAACTAGAGAGAACTAATGCCAAAGACATGAGAAAGATAGAACTGACAAAAAATGTAACTTCAAAATATCTCCTTTTCTCCCTTGTGAAAATTGAATTAATAGACAACAACTCCATTAGGCCAACTTTTCACTATCACACGGAGGATGTGATAAGCAGAGCTAAGTCACACTAACAGTTCTAGATATGTGTTTCACCACACTAAGCTTAATCAAGATTAGCAAGACTAATCCTTTCTAGGGCCAGCATTATGTACAAAATAGCTAGAGAACACGTCGTTTTTGTCTAATAACAGCATCTCTATGAACTAAGTTTGACTAATAAACATGTTTCAGATAAATCTTCTATGCTGGCACCCAACACGAGCTAGCACATACTACCCGGCCTTTCCAACCCTGTAACATCCATTTACCATCCACATTGAACACAAAATCTCGGTGGTATCCCCCCTTTACCTTGCACCGCAACTTCTGCATGAGTTGTTCGTTCAACGGAAGAAGCTTGAATCCTGCCCTCATATGACGAACCTGCCATTGCTTATACGTCTCCGGCCTCTCAACCCTCTCGGAACCCTCACAAGCAATGACATTCATAGCCTCACGTCTATAAAATTCTTGTTCAAAATGCAACCTCTGCTGATCATCACGGGGTAAAGTAGCATCGAACATATCAAACAGAGTTGAGTAATGGAATAGAGCCTCCCTGAAGCGAGTGACAAAAAAGGGTGCACTATAAGATCCATTGATTACAGCTTGCACGAAGATATCCGGATTCATCTTTCTAATTAAGCTGAGAACTTTATCCCTCGGACTGTCTAACACAACAGTTTCATCCAGAAGGTTCTTAAAACGAAAAAGACAGTTCACAGCAACAGTCTCACCACTTGCAAGTTTCAAGTCCTCAATTTTAATACTCTCCCAATTCTGTGTTGCTATGGCGTTATATTCAAACGGTACGTTAAAGCGCTCACAATATTTTGCCAAGCGGGTACCCGTCTGTTCTAAGCTTTCTGCTGGCCTGAAGCCAGGTTGGGGAAGGTCTATTCCAGTAATGCGAAGCTTTGGCGGCCCATCAGGTAACTGTGAGAGAAGCTGGATGAGTATTGGCCACTGGAAACCATATAGTATACCAAAATCTATGAGATGTAATGTCCTGGCGTTCGATGCTGTGTGGAAGATCATTTTATTCGCAAAGACTATTGATATCTTCTTGAACGGGCATGCCGAAAGGTAAACCTGGTACGCTTTCAATTTCTGAGCAGCTGTGATCTTTTTCGGAGCAAGGGCAGCGTATTGTTGAGTACCAGTGCCAGCTAAGCGGGCTTCAAGGCCGTCAGCAAATACACTGGCCAGCCTTTGGTATGCATCACCAGTAGGAGAACAATGCTGCCTGATCTGCTTTAGCTGTTCATATGCCGTCCTGTAGTCATCAGCAGCAACAGATTGTGCACAGCTAACTAAGAGCGTCCTTAGATCCACAGCTTCATTTTTAGTCCCATGCTTCTTAGCACGAGTTTTTCCACCATTCAATCCATGCACTTGTCCATTCTGATCTGAACTCGGCATTTCAGACTTGACATCACCACATATCATCTCGCCTTTATCTGTGCAAAGCAGAACCCTATCGAACATCTCTGATAACTCAACCTCATCCTCAACATATATTGCTGATTGTTTGTTGCTCCTTTCATCTTCATAATCACTGTCCTCGGGATACTGATGCTTTCTTCCTTTCGTGCCATTAGGTGAGTGATTCCTGTCGTCCTTCTCTACCTTGACCACGGCCTCTTTGTTCACCTCTTCCGCCTTTGGAGGTAACGTATATTTATCCAAATCAATGACAAATTGACTAAGATTAGGAAGGAACTTATTAGCTTCCTCCATCCCTCTCTTGAACTGTAAGATAGACTCGCTATCAGTAAACATGTTTGAAAGAACGTTAGGGTTTAAAAGGGAGTCCATAGGGCCATTCGAGTTATTGAAGTTGTTTAAAGAACCATTAGGCCTCTCTGAATTACTCAGCAGCAAAGGTTGGATGGACCCCAGAGGCAACCTAGATTCACCTGGATCAACAATCCAGTGCGGATCGGTGGAATTACTATGGGTATTGCTACTACTTGTACTATGGTCACTGGAAGTCGGGAAGATGCTGTCTGGGCTTGGATTTTCTAACTGATAAGGGATACGATAGGGTGAAGGAGGATACGATTTTCCAAGGGCTTCATATAAGGACTTCTCAGCAGCTTTTAGAGCAAGCGGATCATGAAACATGCTCGGCTTATCTTCAATATTCTCCTCCATTAGTATCTGGTTTAGGTACTTGAACAGAGAATCAGAGTCGTGATCATCTGGAGAGTCCACTTCCGAGCTCACATTTGATGGAGCTATATTACCAATGTCTAGGCTTGGTGGAGTGTAAGGGACACCAAAAGCTGCATAATCATTGTTGTAACTGTGAGGAAGATTCATTGATTCCTCAAAGCTAGACAAATTGATCTGATCTTCGAACTCGAAAGTGTTCACTGGAGGTAACGGATTGAATCGAGGATCCATAATAGTGTGTACAAAATAAAAGCTACAAAACAAAAAAAGAGGAATGAAATAGGATATTGTTAGGTTGATATATACAATGAGAACACACTAGGATGTGCAATTGTGCATATATTGTAAAGGGGATAACTGTTTCATTTATTATAGACAACCTTATACTGGCTAATATCATTATAAGACTTCAAGACAATTAAAAAACCAGATAATGGTGGAAACAAACCTAAACCTTTGCATAAGCTTTTAACCTAATTACTGAAATTATGAAGAAAAAAATCAACTTTTTTCCAACTAAATGCCTGGTTTAACATCTGAAAGAGGCACAACAATAAATGGCTAAAAGGTTAAAAGTTACTACTACTAGTTTTTCACATACTATTAACATGAAGTAACTTTATACTCATTTAAAGAGAGAAAAAAAGAGAGTCTGCATACTCATAAAGGTAAATTCAACACGTTGCAATAAATCAAAGCAACCACCAACAATATCATCCAATGAATCAAAGCAAATAGTAATAAAAATATGACTCAAAATGGAAACACGAAAATTTTTTTAAAAAAAAAAAAAAAAGACGAAGAAGAAGATATCTACAGAATATCACCATAGAAAATTTGAAGTCCTAAAAAACAATCAATTCAAAGATATACATGTACCCAGATAAAACAAAAAAACTAACTAAGATCAAATCTGAGTCGCCAATTTCAAGAAATGAAAGAAAACACAAGGCGTAAAACAACAAAATGATTTTCTTCTTTTTTGAAGTTTTCAATGGAAAAAAAAGATACACCGCTTGTTGGAAAAATAAAAAGAAACAAAAACCCAATTCAGAATTGAAGGTATTGAGGCAACCAGCATCACAAAAATCTCAACTTGAAAAGCAGAAAATTATCGCCATTTTATTTTTTTAATATTTGCATACCTTAGAGGTAACAGCAAAAGAAGTTGAGCGGTGAAGTGAAAATGGGCTCGCTTTATTATTTTTGAAGAGAAATAAAAGGCGAAAATAGCGAAGAGGATATGTATATAAATTGAGTCAAGGCTGCGCCTTTATTAAGCCAAGAAAGAGAGAGGAAAAGGAACCTTCTGTGAAGGAGAAGTAAAGAAAGAAAAAAAAGTATGATCAGATAAAACTTGACGGGTCGAGGTTTTAACCCGCTAACGCCAGTCAATTGGACACCTCAACGGTGTTCATGGCCGAGTCATCTTCTGTGCACTGTGAACCTGATTGGTGCGTTATGCTCACCGAGCACCCCCACAGTTCCACTTAAGGCTAATCTCGTTCATCGCATTTAGCACATTTCGAATTATAATCTTGGTTTTCGATTTCGCAACATGTAATCCGAATTCAATCCAAATACATTCTGATTGGATCCAATTTATTAACTTCGATTTCGGATAATTCGAATTTTCGATTTGGCTATTAAGTTGAATTGTTTCTCTCGTCATTCCTACAAAATGAACAATCAAATAAAATATTTATATTAAATTGACTTAATATATAGTTCATCGTTGATATCACAATCATATAAATTAAGTATTCATACAAGCACTAAAATTATTGTCAATGATGCAACAGAAGCGGTACTAGTCTATGAATGAACAAGTCTAACTTAGTAAAATCATCCTACACATAGAATATCTATGGACAATGAAAATTCAAAAAGTAGTCATCTTTAAAATTAACAAATTCAAACATATTGAACTTAGTAATTTTTTAATATAGGGGTTGATATGTAATGAGTATGGTATATTTGACTTAAGTAATACACAAATATATTAATAGATAGTAGGTTAGCCAAAAATCTGAAGTTCCTAATATGAAATCTGATCCAAAATCCAAAAAAAAATAAAAATTAAATCCGAAACTCAATCCAAAATCCAAAATTTTCAAATATAAGTTCAAAATATTTGAATTTCGAGTTTATCCAAACTATACACACCCTTACTTAAGGTTGTCTAATGAAACAGAATGGGACGGGATGATTTTTAAATGGAATTAGGGGACCGAGGTCTTGGCGGGCCGGGATAAGCAAACCCATTGCCCCGTCCCATCCCACTAACTAAGGAAACGAAACGGGGTCGGGGGACTTAGTGGGATTTTTTAAAATTATTATTTATTAATTTAAATAAGCACTATAAAAAATTATAAAAAGTTGATTGTGTATATATAAGACTAAATAAATTTAGAAAATGGACACATTTAAAATAAACTTCAAATTTAAATTGATAATATTACAAAATCAAACATACCAATACGATTTTGCTAATCTAAGTGGAATGAAATGGGGATGTGATGATTTTAGTGGGACTGGACGGGATGATTTCTTAACCGGATAGAAGAGATTGGGCCGTTAATGAGATGAGACAAGGGGGATGAACCCATTGGCCCGTCTCATCCCACTAAACTAATGGGATGGTATCAGAATGAAATACCCTTTTCATTAGACAACCTTAGTTCCACTTAGCATTTTAACGAGTAATCAGTTACTCTGTTCAAACAATTGGTAGGGAAAAAAAGTAAAAGATATTGAATATTTATATCAAATCATATTGATAATAAAAACTTGTATATTATTCTTATAGCGAAAACGATGGACTAAATACAAATCATATTAATAACAAGAACTTACATGTTTTTCGTATAGCGGAAGAGGATGAACGACGACCTCTATACCACAATCTAAACTCTAGTTCTATCTCTATTGTTTCTCTTGAGTGTACACAAGAGTGTATTTATATAGGAAAGTATTAAGGTTAGTGATGTATCATGAATTTATATATATATATATATATATATATATATATATTTCCCCAATTAATGAGGATCATTAGATGAGTTTCCTTTTATCATATGAATTTAAGTTATATGTGTAAACACATAAATTTTATTGAGTTAATTTATATAAAATTTGGATAAAATTCATATTTATTGAGTTGAACTTTTGATTTGGACTGCATAATTTAAATAAGTTCATTTTATTAAATTCAAGTTTAAGGTCAATTTCATCTTAAGACCCAAATTCATGTCACATGTCAAGTGACATGGCATTCCAGTCAAATTCAAGACCAATAAGATGATATCTTGTGTTCAAATAATGTTGCAATCTCAATCAAATTCAAGAATCAATCATTCCAAAATGACATAGCTTGGTCAATCACAAGTAATCTTATTACATAACGTTTATGGTAAGCTTGCTAACTTACATGAACTAATGAACTAATCAGAGTGAGGCAAGATAGTCCATTTACATTGTCTATTCCATTTCTACTCCCTACAACTATAAATAGGGGTGTTACATAACTTTCCAAGGACATTCGGCAAGCATTGGAGAAAATATCAACATCAACCACAGAGTTCTTCGAACGAGTAGTTAACGAAATTTTGTCTGGAGATCAACCCAAAACGGTAATGTGTTGGTTGACATTCCTAGCGACCGCAATACATCTTTAGGAGGTTCAAATCATCCTGCAATTCGAGAAATACGCTATTAATTATTTTGAATCACGAAAATTTTGTAGGAGAGAAGAATTAAAAGAATAACCAAATTTTACTCAGTAAAATTCATCAATAAATTACATTTTTCTTTTATTTTTTTATTGCAGTTAATTCTCATCACTCGGAAATTTATTGGGAACAATAAGGAATGATGATTTAAAAGATTCTATAATACTGATGAAGTATAATATGTGAATCCAAATTAGTGTTGGTACTCTATTGTACTTTATAAAGCAGTACGGGAAGTAAATAACTATTACAAGTGTTCGAAAGGATAAATAAATGGTCAATCTTCAAAACTTCCGCAAGCTTGTTGTGTCTTGAATCTTGATAACCTGAAATCAAGAAATAACTAAATATGGATGGTTACAACGTTGTGTGTTGAGTCGAGTGATTGCCCTCTGTCCTTAAGACAAGATTGCCCCGTATATATGCTTTTACGTTAGCGGGCAATAGTCTCCTAAGATAAAACAACACTTTAATCTCAATACTACAAAGCAAATAGGTTGAGTCTGACGAAGAAAACAAATATGAATCGACTTACTGAAGATATGGAAAAGGAAGGAAGAGTTTTTGTTTACTCTTCTGTTTTATCTCTGTGTATATAGTGTCTCTGTGGTGTATATCTTGTGTATATGAGTGTCTTTACTCACTGTTTTTCAACACTGTTTTGCAGTTTTTAGTCACTGTTTTGTGTAGTGTTTTTCGTGTCTGTTTGTGCTATTTTCTGTCACATTATTGAGCCAAAGGAGGCATCAATATATAGCATGGAGAAGGCTGCCCAACAGCCACAAACAAGGCTATTAATAGCCATTAGTGAGGGCTGTTAATGGCCATTAGGAGGCAGATTAATGGTAGGATTAAGGGTTGTTCATGGCCATTGAAGAAGGGCTGATTATGGAGGAGTTAATCAGCCAAGTAATGGCTGATTAATGCATCAAAAAACAGTTCCAACGGTAGGCAGAAAGTTTCTGCCTTCCGTTGTTCCAAATTCAACTTTTCAGAAACTTTAGGGACCAAACTGTAAATATTAAGCAATTTGGGGACCAAAAAGATATTATCAGAAAGTCCCCGTGACCCGAGCCCGAACGGGACGGGCAGGCGGCGGCGCACGTGTGGGCTTAGCCTCGAACCCAAGCACATCTAGGTCCTCCCTCCTTTAAACACATGGGATACCCCTTGGGGTCCCAAACCCTTTACCACATTAGAGACTTATAAAGAGAGCAATTCTTCCTATTCCCACCAATGTGGTAGATTTGTCCCACACCATATTTCCATGCCTCAAACACCTTACTTCGTGGACCAATATCTCTTTCATTTCTCAACGAAATTTGACGATTCTTGGCCCTACGGTCATCTACTCACTTAGTAGATTATGCATGTGTGAAGAGACAAAGCCTCCAACATGCGGAACACTAGTGTTTAATTCATTAAACATGGGTGGACGCACCTCCCCGCCAAAGGCAAATTTCCAACAATTAGTTACTACGTACTATTTTTATCAAATCATTAATATGTTTATTATAAATATTTATGTGTAACTTCCTTATACATAACCCGATCGTGTAGATATTTTTATATCAAAAGTGCGTAATGCTTAAACTCCAAATGTTTATATATTAATAACTACGTCATAAAGATTATATTGCTAAATTATTTAAATTAATTATAAATAATTTATTTAGTTAGTATAGATTAACATCTTTAATGACCTCAACACATGGGCCCCACATGTTGGAAACATCGTTTCTTCGCAGATGCCTAATTTACTAAATGAGTAGAAGTATCGTTAAATTTCGTTGAGGAATGAAAGAAATATTGATGCACAAAGCAAGGTGTTTGAGACACAATAGATGGATTGGTTTGGCCAAATAATATAACTCCCACATCTGTTGAATATGGAAGGATTGAGTACTATATTAATTATAGTTTTGAGTAAGGGTTTGGGACCCCAAGGGGTGACCCAAGTTTTAAGAAGGGGGAGGACCTAGGTGAGCTTGGGTTTGGGCTGAGCCCCATGCGCGCCGCCGCCCGGTCCGGTCACGGTTCGTGGGTCGTGGGCTTTCTTCTGAAATTCTCTTTTGGTCCCCGAAATATTTTTTATTTACACTTTGGTCCCTGAAGATTTCGGAAACATTGCAACGACTCTATCTTCTCCAAACGGCGCCAGCCAACGGATCTAACTTCAACAGTCAGAATTCGCCCTCTTCTTCATCTATAAATTGAACATTATTGTTCAGTTCAAACATACGGGGAAAAAAAACAGAAAATCCTCTCCTCTCTTTGCAATCTATTCAATATTCTTTTTCTTCACCGGAATCAACATTACTAGCTTTGTATTGTTGGTTATTGTTTTATCTTGGAAAGACTATTGTCCAATACCGTAAAAGCATCTATACGGGACAATTTTGTCTTAAAGAAAGAGAGTCATCTCTCGACTCAGCTTTTCCTTCTTGATTAACATTTCTGATACACTTTTACCTACATTAAATCCATGGTGAATTGCCTTTTTATCATCAATGATCTTTTCGTTCAGCCAGTGAGGAAAAGGCAATATATAATTCATGAGTATGTATAATTCCTTCTGTCACTTTGTTTCGTGTTAGAAGTGTGGTAACAAGTTTTAAAGGATAATTTAGTGATTAAGATGTTATAATTTGAACTGTAGTGCTAGTTTGATTTGAGCACTTTCATTAGGATTTTAATTGAAGTATGTAAAATACAAAAATAGATCAACCATGAAATGAGGAATACGAGGTTATTATGTTAAACGTGTTGTTTGTGTTTGTGAATTTAGAAATTGTCAGATAATGTTTTCTGAAACCAAAGAGTTGTGAGATCGCACATAGATAATTTATCAAATGGTCAAACATTTACTTAGATTTAAGTTTCTATTAAAATTCTTGTGTTCACACTTTTTCTTTTACACCACACTACTAGCCTGTTTGGCCAAAAAAATAAGCTTATTTTAAAAAAATATTTTTTTCAAAAGTATTTTTCAAAAAAAATATTTTTGGGCAAAAGCTATTTTTTAGCTTCTAAAAAACTGTTTCTGTTACTCCCGAGAATCACTTATTTTCTTTCAAAAACTTAGCCAAACACCTCATTTTTTTCAAATAAACACTTATTGAAAAAATAAATACTTTTAGAGAAGAAATAAGTTTGTCCAAATAGACTATACATTTACTTGTATATGAAAGAGAATAATCCCTTGACTATTTTCATTAATGAAGAGGTATATATACAAATATACAATTCCTAAATATGGAAAATAACTCTATCTTTTCCTACTATAGTTCTAATAGCTTTTTCTAATACAAGACTAATACCATAATTACACTTGTACAAGAATTCTACACATATGGTAAAAGAATATACAAAACACGGACTTTGATATACACGGTTTGTCCGTGTATATCGTCTTCTATCACACCCCCGCAGTCATAGCGGACGGTTGTCGTACGCTGATATTGTCCATAAAATCTTCAAACAGAACCAAGGGAAGACCCTTAGTAAAGATGTCAACAATTTGGTACCTTTAAGGGACATGCAAGACATGTACTTGTCCACGAGCTACCTTTTCGCGAACAAAGTGAATATCCATCTCCATATGTTTAGTGCGCTGATGTTGGACTAGATTCCTAGATAGATAGACAACACTAACATTATCACAGTAGACCAAGGTAGATTTCTGGATAGAAAAGTGAAGCTCTAATAAAATATTACGCAGCCAACATGACTCAGACACCACATTGTCTACTCATCGATACTCGGCCTCCGCACTGGATCGTGATAAAGTAGTCTGGCATTTTTTGCCGACCAAGAGACCAAGTTATCACCAAAAATATACAATAACCAGATGTTGAACGTCTGGTATCAGGACATCCACCGCAATCATCATCTGTATACGACACGAGAGTAGAGACGGAGGAGGGATATAAATGCAATCCATAATCAAGTGTTCCCTTTATGTATCGTATAATGTGTTTGAGCGCATATATGTGCTCAATCCACGGATCATGCAAAAATAAACACACATGTTGTACTGCATAAGTAATATCTGGTCTCATGAAAGTAACATATTGAAGGGCCCCTGCAAGACTACGATAGTGAGTGGGATCTTCATATGGTGTGCTAGAAGTAGCACTCATCTTCGGTTTGGTATCAATCTGAGTAGAAGAGGACTTACAAGACGACATGTCAGCTCTCACAATAATCTCAGCCGCATACTTCATCTGTGATAAAAATAGACCACATGCATGACGAGTGACAGTTATACCCAAAAAATAACTTAAGGGTCCCAAGTCTTTCATAGCAAATTCTGAACTGAAAAGGGTCATGATAGACTTGCGCAAATTATCAGAGGAGGCAGTCAAAATTATATCATCCACATATAACAGAATGTATGCTAGAGCAGTACCACGACGATAGATGAACAGAGAATTATCAGACCTGCTGTGACAAAACTCAATAGTAGACACATAATCTGCAAACCTCTTATACCAAGCCCGTGGGGCCTGCTTAAGCCCATATAAGGAATTTTTTAGCAAACATACATGGTGAGGATAATTGGGGTCCTTAAATCCAAGGGTTGATGCATGCATACTATCTCCTTAAGATCATCGTGTAAGAAAACATTTTTCACATCCAGATGATGAATGGGCCATGCTTTCGAGAGAGCCAGACTAAGCACAGTGCGAATGGTTGTTAGTTTGACCACCAGACTAAATGTCTCCACAATCCACACCAACCTATTGTGTTTTACCATCACCTACAAGACGGGCCTTATGTTGCTCAAAAGAATCGTCAGAATTTTCTTTATGAGTAAAAAACCACATAGAACGAATAATATTGACACCATGCGGATGGGGCACCAACTCCCACGTCTTATTTTCAATAAGAGCATTATATTTGTCATCCATGTAAATTTTCCAATTCGTGGTAGGGGTGATTTAGTGACATTAGAATTAAGATTAAAATGTCATTTTGGTTTAAAAATACCCTGTTGGCTAGGAGTAACGGGCCCTTGACTCAAGATAGAACTGGACGATATTTGAGTATTTGTCGGGTAGGTAGTGGACTGGCCAGCAGGCAGTGGACTTGTTGTCCCAACATGAGGTGGCTGAAAAGGTGGATGCTGGGAAGAATCATTTGGGCCAAAAATTGGACCCAGACCGGACGAAGACACGGAGGCAAACACTGGGCCAAGACAGGCATTGGGTCGTGACTCGAGAACAGTCCCGAGACTGGGACTGGGTCGAGACACGGGAACATGTGAGCCATCATGCAGTGGGCCTGCTGGCAGATTTAAGTTACGGGATAGCTCGGATAAATGGTGGATAATATACGGTGATAGCCCATTATCCAAAAAATTATACGAATGAGACACAAAACTATACAATTTAGCAAACGGAAATTGGGTTTCATAAAAAATAACATGGCGACTAATTATGATTTTGTTAGAGGATAAATCAAAATATGTGTAACCACGATAATTAGATGGATAACCAGAAATACACAAGTGGTAGAACGGACTTGAAGTTTGTTAGTTGTAGTAGACGGAAAAAACTGATAGCATAAACACCCAAACACCCTAAGATGAGAATACGATGGATCTTTATTGTAAATAATTTTAAGTGTGGATTGATAAGATAAACTTTTGTTAGGGAGTATGTTAAGGAGTTATGTAGCCAGTTGTAATGCATGATGCCAAAAAGACGGAGGTAAGGAAGCATGGGCTAGTAAGATACGAACAATATTATTAATGATACGAATTTTTCTTTCGGTCTTCCCATTTTGTAAGGACGTATGAGGACAAGAAAACCGAAAAGATATGCCATGAGTGTCACAAAATTCCCAAAATAACCCATTAACATATTCCCTACCATTATCACATTGAATGTTTTTAATTTCCCATTCAAATTGGGTACGGATGAAAGCTCAAAATTTTAAGAATGTGGAAAAAACTTGAGATTTTTTAGACAAAGGAAAAATCCAAAAAAAATAGAATAATCATCCAAGAATAAAACATAATAACGATGGCCCAAAGAACTCAAAATGTGAGAAGTCCATAAATCACTGTGAATAATGTCAAACGGCATCGACGTACTAGAAGTAGACGCTACAAAAGTTATTCTAACATGTTTCCCTAATGGACAAGAAGGACAAATTGGAGTACTACGTGTACCCTTACAATCAATAAAATTGTTATTTTGCAGAGAAGAAATAATAGACGACCCCGGATGACCTAAACGTGCATGCCACAAAGAAGGAGCAAGAGCGGCAAACGTTGAAGATGTGGCTTGACTCGTGGAAATGGTAGTGGTTGTGATTGGATAAAGCTCTCTCCTACTATTACATCTCATTAGAGGTATCCCCGTCTTGAAATCCTTCACAGAAAATCTAAAAGGGTCAAAATTAACAGAAATTCAATTATCAGTTGTGAATTTTCATACACACTAAAATTTTAATTAAGTGATGGGCATGAAGAACATTCTTAAGACTAGATTTGGATGCGGGGATACAAATTTGTGTGACCATAACCATGAATTGGTATTGAATGACCATTACCAACAGTTATACCACGATTGTTGCTCAAATTGAAATAAGGTGAGAGATTACCTGGTGCGGATGTCATGTGAGAAGTGGCATCGGTGTCCATATACCAATTTGCATCCGAGGGATTTAATCCAAGTGTATGCATTGCTGCCTCGATATTCGTGGGCGTCGGAATTGCATGCTGGGCCCGCACTAATGAATGCTTACTGAGGCCGAGGCCCAAGTAGGCCAACCTGCTGCCATGGCCCAGCAGGTCGTGTGGATGCATTCTGGATCGGAAAACTGGGTCTGGTTGTATTATGGAATTGGGTCCAATGTCCTGGAAAATTTGACAGGGGTAAGGTGAGTTGAGCCACTGGCCGCTGGCCCAGCCCCACGGCCAGTTGGCCCAAGGTTGTTGCCAGTGGGTCTGCGACCCACTTTTCCGACCACCGCCTCTGCCATTGCCACTGCCGCCATTGTTCTGACCATCGCCACTGCCACGGCCGCCGCCGCAGTTCTTGCCACCATTTTTACAATTTTGACTATTTTTGCCGCCACCGTTGTTACGATTTTGGCTAGAATTATCCAAGAACGAGTGAGGGTCGTCCGACGTGGTCATCATCATGACGGAATTTGCTCTATAGCCGCCTTTTTAGCCATGCCGGCCTCTTCTAATGTAAGCATGGAACAGGTCTGGTAGAACGGTGGGAGAGGATTACTTTGACGAAGAAGCGTCCCAATGTCATTATAGGCCTCGGATAAGCCTGCAACCATCTGAAGAACAAGACGATCACTGGTGACGGGCGCACCAACATTTTTGAGTTGATCCGCCAATTCCTTCATCCTTTTACAATAGGCTGAGACATTCGGAAATCCTCCATGTTGACATGGGAAAATTCCTGCTCAAGAGTGACATCACGAGAATTTTTGTTATCTTGGAATATGTCATGCACCATATTCCAAGTTTCCATCGCCGTGGCGTCGGGTTCAATAATCGTCTGCAAGAGGTCTGTAGAGATAGTGGAATAAGTCAATTAGAGAACGGTAGCATCAAGAGTTGTCCATAACACAGGGTCATCCTCGGGGGTAGGCACATTCTTTTTGCATGTTGTCGAGGGATGATGTGATGAAAGACTTGATGCGAGCGTGCGTGAACCTTAAATAATTCTGCCCACATCGCGTATTGGACGTTTTCCATCTCAAGAACAATATGGATGTGGTACTTGATATTGGAGACTGTAAGGGCTGGATGAAACATGTTCTTTGAAGTAGACATAATGAAAGAACAAGAGGAGAATTAGGGATTTGGAGAAAAAAAATATGGGAAGAAAAAAAAAGGGTGGCCGACGGCTAGGTAGGGCAGCGGAATTGCGGGGAGAAGGAAAATATTTTCCCTAGACTTCTGATACCATGAAAGAGAATAGTCCCATGATTATTTTCATTAATAAAGAGATATATATACAAATATACAACCTAAATATGAAAAATAACTCTACTTTTTTCTATTATAATTCTAATAGCCTTTTTAATACAAAATTAATACCATAATTATATTTGTATAAGAATTCTACACATATGATAAAAGAATATACAAAACCCGATCTTTGATATACACGGTTTGTTTGTGTATATCGTCTTCTATCAGTATAAACAGAGTAATATATACTTGGAGAGGAAGCAAACTGGTCACATTTGGAACGAATAGAGTTATCAAATAACATTTCCATTTCTCCCTTTTTGTCAAGAATGATATTATACAAATGTAAGTCCACAATGATTAATAACTCGAATATTCTAAAGCGATTCAACCAATAACTGTTCCAACTTTATTCCAATATTTTTAAAGTTTCTTTTTCATTTTCTCCGCACAGTTGACAGAACTATAAGATCTAAATTATGAACCTATCAAATAACGTTAACGAATAGTAGCACTGAGTTAAATAGAAATATACGCCTCCCTCCTAGATCGATACTTTTCGTCTTTCAAGAGTCAAATAAATTGTTCTTTGACCATAACCTTTTCAAATGTTTTTAAAATTATTAATTATGGTAACTTATAGTACTTTTTACGTATAAATATATAAATTTTATTTTTAAAAATTTTAAGATTCTATATTCTAACACACGTTCAAAATTAAAAATTTTGATTTTCGAAAAACGGAAAGTGTAAATTTTTTGGGAGGGGGGGGGGGTAGTACTTAATCAAAATGTTCTAAAAATAGAACATTGCTTGACTATGATAGAACAAAATTGAACTGATTCTGAAACCATTGCTCGTGCACCCCTCGAATTTAAAATTTTAGGATTGAATTTATTATAATTTTAAAGTTATGAGTTGATTATATCTATTATTTATTATAATTTTAATAAAATTTTATATATAAATTTATGTTCTCTATTGAAAATATTAGGTTCATATAAATCAGATACTGTACAGTTTTGGTCCGCTCATGATCCAACTCTGTAATCGGTACCATAAAGTTGGATTCCCCCTGATACAACATATTATTAGAAAATGATAAGCGGTGCTCCAAAAGTGTTTGATCTTGAATTTTTTCCGGCTTAATAAAAATTTTAAAAAATGACCTTTAACTTGAAAATTTTGCTAGGAAGAACTTCTATTGCCCATCAGACATAAATTCTAATTTTTGCTTATAAGACATAATTTGTGATCAATTAAGCAGATTTTATGGGAAAATCTTGGCCCCATAGGAATCATGAACGTCTTATTTTACTTACCTAGTCAAATACACTAACTTTTTATAAATATATAGGGGGACAAATGATACAACAAAGACACTAAGGATTTGACCAAATCAATTATATTAATAGAAATATGCTTTATTCATATGGATTATTGATGAAAACTGTTGGAAATTAGCCTTTGGCGGGGAGATGCGTCCACCCATCTTTGATGAATTAAACACTAGTGTTCCGCATGTTGGAGACCTTGTCTCTTCGCACATGCATGTTCTACGAAGTGAGTAGAAGACCGTAGGGCCAAGAATCGTCTAATTTCGTTGAGAAATGAAAGAGATATTGGTCCACGAAGTAAGGTGTTTGAGGCATGGAAATGTAGTGTGGGACAAATCTACCACATCGGTGGGAATAGGAAGAATTGCTCTCTACATAAGTCTCTAATTGGTAAAGGGTTTGGGACCCCAAGGGGTATCCCATGTGTTTAAAGGAGGGAAGACCTAGATGTGCTTGGGTTCAAGGCTAAACCTACACGCGCGCCGCCGCCGCCCGCCCGTCCGGTCCGATTCCGGGTTCTCGGGTCACGGGTCACGGGTCACGGGCCACGGGCTGTGGGCTGTGGGCTGTGCACAAAAGGCTAAAAACAGGCAGAAAAACGACACAGAAAACAGACGAAAAAACACAAAACAGTGAGCAGAAATACTGCAAACTAGTGACGAAAATCAATGACCAAACACCCTCATATACATAAGATATACACTACAGAGACACACTATATACACAGAGAAAAAAGAGAAACTCTTCCTTCCTATTCCATATCTTCAACAAGTCGAGTCATATTTGTTTTCTTCGACAGTCTCAACCTATTGGTTTTGTAGTGTTGAGATTAAAGTGTTGTTTTATCTTGGGAGACTATTGCCCGCTAACGTAAAAGCATATATACGGGGCAATATTGTCTTAAGGATAGAGGGCTATCCTCGACTCAACACACAACGTTGTAACAATCCAGATTTAGTTGTTTCTTGATTTCAGGATATCAAGATTCAAGACACAACAAACTTGCGGCAGTTCTCAACATTGGCTTTGCAAGGTGATCAAGATTCAAGACACAACACACTTGCGGCAGTTTTGAAGATTGACCATTTATTTATCCTTTCGAACACTTGTAATAGTTATTTACATCCCGTACTGCTTTATAAAGTACAATAGACACCAACAATTTAAGACAAGATTGTATTGTATTACTATTAGTGTTCGAAATATGTCGGCCAAAAGTTGTGTGACCAAATCTGGATATGACAATGGTTTTCTGGTAGAAGAGAGTGATGATGATGAACGTGTTCATGGTGTCACCGCTACCAAGACTGGTGGAAACAAGCGCTCTCGAGAGCCTGAGATGTCAACTGGGACAAGAGGAAAAGGCTGAAGATGTGGTTCTATCTTGCAGCAGAAGGCGTATATCTATCCCATACAAAGAATCCAAAATTGGGATAAGTATTTTTCTTACTTGTCAAGAATAAAGATTAAATGATGTATGATTAAAAATGTCTCTTCTTCTTTCCCGTTTAAAGATTGGATTTTGTAAACGACTTAAAAAGATCCGTTCTTTTAAGTGTATGATTAAAAGTGTGTAAAGTATGTTCGCACATACGATGGAGAGAGATCCACTAACTGTGCGAAAACTGTTACCACTCTTAAGTAAGCGCCAAGAACTATCTAGGCACCAATCATAACGGAAGAAGTCTAAAAGCTAAAGACGTTGAGCATGTCATACTATTTGGCAGAAGATCCTTCATTGGATGATATTAGACCCTCAGTCATACAAAGCCTCCGGGCGACTGCAGTGGGCCAAAATTCCTTTGATATGATGATATTGGACACTCAGTCATATAAAGCCTCCGGGCGACTGGAGTGGCGCCAGAATTCATTTCATAGGAAAAGTAATGGACACCTAGTGTGGTGGGCCGAGTTTCCAGGTCTTAAATGATCCGAAGGCCTAAAGAAAGGCCAGAAAAGAAATTGGACACTCAGTCTGCAAAGCAACCTGCAGTGGGCCGAGTATCCAGATCACATATGATCCGGTTACGCCCTAACCACGGGCAAGAGGTTGTTCATGTGAAGCAACGCCACCTCTAAAGTAGAAGGGGTTGGAGAGGTTGTCCTCAATAGGACTTCAGGGAATGGGATCACTCCAAAATGGGGTGATACATGTTCCTAACTTGGTTTAAGGGACGATGTTGGTCAAGTTGGTTTGAGACTAGTCCAACAGGTCTGTAATAACTAAGAATGATACAGTATGTCTGTAGCCAAATGAATGATATATTTGTAATCCGTGCATCTATGCCATCATAGATTAAATCACGTTAAATAACAAGTCATTCAAAAGCTAACGATGTTGAGATTGTTGCCTTCTGTCGACATAAACCCTCAAAATGAATGTGAGGTAGGCGAAGAGGCAAAATCACCTTTCTAAATTCCGTCAAAGGAATAGAGAAAGAAGCACCGCTCCTCTAGAACTTAATCACACCTTTATGGGTGATTTGAAGTTTATACAAAATAGAGGGGGGAGACAAGTACGTTGTGACCTTCTTTGATAACGGTACAACATATTGTATCCTTTGTTTGTTGAAAAGCAAAGATGAAGTTGTTGAAGCGAATAAGCGCTACAAAATAAAAGTTGAAAATCAATTAAGCCTACGGATTGAGGAATTCGTAGCGATAGAGGGGAGAATGTGAAGCATCGTTCATTAAACGACTGTTCATTACTCACCTCACTCCAACGGTGTTAGCCAAACGCTAAGTCATATGCCCAAATTATGTGGGGTGACTTGGTAAAAGTTGGAATACCGAAACAGGTCAAGTTGTACCTAAGACTGTAGATTGCATATCCACTGGATCTGCAAATAACAGTAGTGCTTATCGCCTCTTGGCGTTAAAGAATGCTGAATTCTTAGAAGGTCACTTTGCTTGAAAAGGAAAAAAGAGTAATTGCTCAAGGTTAACAAGAACCCGCGAGGGCCTGACTGTCCGAAACTAGACGTTCCAGGACTCGAAAGTTACTGGCTATCCGGAATTTAATATTCCAGATCTGCAGAACTCAGGAATTCTAGATGTTGAACCGAGACGGAGCAAAGAAGGGGACAAAAACTTGTTCCAGTCCTTCTAGCGTGTATGGTTGAGAATGAACCATGGACAATTAACAACTAATTGTCATCTCCAAAAGCGCTGCTTTGAAAATAAGCTATAAAGAGAGAAATAGATTCCCTCATATAGAATCATACTTGCGTAATGGTTGATCTTCCTCCGGAAAAAGAACCTTTGGGTTGTGAAAAAGTATACTCAAAAGTGAGTACAAAGTAGATGGATCTACTGACGAGTTCAAAGCCTCGGCTACTTGTACATGTGCTCCCCTGGGAGTAGCTTAACATCATGGGCCATTGCAGCCTTGCGTGGCATGGATGTTGAAACAGCCTTCCCAACCGGAGAGTTGGAAGAAGAGAATCAGAGTTGGTTTGCTGGACTGTTGGGCTTCTTCATGAACTTTCATTTTGGTCCCTGAAATGTTTACATTTTGGTCCTGAAAGTTTCAGATATAACAGAAACAATGAATTTGACCACAGAAACATTGACTCTGAAGTTAGAAAGCCAACAGTTGGAGAATCAACAGTCTGAAAGTAAAAGTCATATTGAAACAAAGTCTCGATATGAAAGATATGGGTATCACAGATGACATCTTAGGAATTGGATTTCTAAGACATCTAACGGACGGTCGATAGTTGACGATCTCGTTGAAGCCACTAATGGATATGAATCATAGAACGATTGGAATCATGGTGCACCCATAGATAAGGAGCGATATGCACAGGTCATGTGTAGTTCAATGTATTGTACACACTACAACCGACCTGGTACCGTCCTATGAACAGATCAATTGAACTAAGGTTCACTAATGATCTTAATACATGATCAATAGAAGGCATTAAGTCGGATATGACGATATCTGAATTATTCGCTTATCTACGGATTATAGTATTCGGATGTCCAAATGGTTCGGGAGAACACAGTGATGCAAAATGGACATCAGATCTGAAGAACACCAAAGCCACAAGTAAATGTGTATGGTGGGTCTTGGAAAATCCTCTAAGCAAATTTGCATCGGCCGATTCATGATGGAATCGGAGTTTATCGCTTTATACAATGTATGAAAGAAGTTGAGTAACTTCACGACTCCTTAGAGGACGTCCCTTATTGGGAGAAACCCGTGTTTTCAGCAGTTATACACTATGGCTAGCCGGTCGGCTTCAGGAAGGACACAGATGACGGCGTCTGGACATATCTGTCAGGATCTGTCGGAGACATAAGACCGTATGGCAGTTGATCATCACGGGTGTCACTTCCTTGTTTACTAACTAAGGGACTACCCAAAGATCAAGTGTTCTGCCTGTCTAGGGGAATGTGCTTAAAACCTAAACAATACGAACCTTTGCGGTGGAAACCCAACCATACTGATTGGAGATCCCAAGAATGTGGTTCAATGGGAAAACTAAGCGGCAAAAGGTTCAGTTGAGCGCTTCGGTGGAAGCAAGAAGCACTTCGGATGATGATTTCTGTACGGAAACATGAATCCAAAGTTGTTCCCGCGATAGACATTAAAGTGCTACCTGCATGGTGGGTAAAGGTTAAGCTTCCAAACCTTTAATGATCCTCAAACTGTTGAGGTTAAGGTTCGGAAAACTTTTAATGATTCCTAACACTTGTGAAGTAGGGTATAGCAGGATACCTTATAGGAGATCACCTATTTAAGTGCGAGGATGGCCGTCTCAAATGAACGCACTTAAGAATCCAAGTGTGTCCATGGCCACAACGGACAGAAACATAAGAAGGAAAATGAATAAGAAGATTTATTGTGTTGTTATCATTGTCTTAGCTTACACTAAACACTGACGGTTCAAGACATCACGTTCACCGCGCAGTAAGTAAGTCCGATGGTTTCAACTAGGGAAGGTTCAAAGTGGAAGCTACCACTCCTGATGCAATATCTTTTCGCTGAAAGATTGCTGAAATGTAGGCACCTTGTGTGTGCGCCACAATCTCTCTTTCATTGAGGGTAATTGTTGGAAATTAGCCTTTGGTGGGGAGATGCGTCCACCCATCTTTGATGAATTAAACACTAGTGTGTTCCGCATGTTGGAGACCTTGTCTCTTCGCACATGCATGATCTACGAAGTGAGTAGATGACCGTAGGGCCAAGAATAGTCTAATTTCGTTGAGAAATGAAAGAGATATTGGTCCACGAAGTAAGGTGTTTGAGGCATGGAAATGTGGTGTGGGACAAATCTACCACATCGGTGGGAATAAGAAGAATTGCTCTCTATATAAGTCTCTAATTGGTAAAGGGTTTGGGACCCCAAGGGGTATCCCATGTGTTAAAAGGAGGAAAGACCTAGATGTGCTTGGGTTCGAGGCTAAGCCCACACACGCGCCGCCGCCGCCCGCCCGTCCGGTCCGGTTCTGGATTCCGGGTTCTCGGGTTCACGGGTTCACGGGTCACGGGTCACGGTCCCGTCGTGGGTCGTGGGCG
Source organism: Anisodus tanguticus (assembly GCA_034509755.1). Lineage (NCBI taxonomy): Eukaryota > Viridiplantae > Streptophyta > Magnoliopsida > Solanales > Solanaceae > Anisodus > Anisodus tanguticus. Next base: position 22,016,603 of record CM067545.1, read on the forward strand.
TGGGCCATGGGGCTATGGGGACTTTTCTGATATTATCTTTTTGGACCAGAGAACTCTGTCAGATGTACAGTTTGATCCCTGAAGTTTCATATGTACAGTTTGGTCCCTGAAGTTTCAATATTTACAGTTTGGTCCCCAGAGTTTCTGGAGACTTTTTCTCGCCTACCGTTGGATCGCATTTTGGAGCATTAACCAGCCATTACTTGGCTGATTAACTCTCCATTAACAGCCCATTACTTGGGCATTTGTGCAGCCTCTTTCAATGGCCTTAATAGCCATTACTTGGCTGTTTTAATGGCCTCCCTTAATGGCCATTACAGCCTTGTTTTGGCGAGTTGGACAACCCTCTTGCATGCTATATATTGAGCGATTGTTGGCTCAATTTAGGACTACACAAAAGGCTGAAAACAGGCAGAAAAATGACACAGAAAACAGACTGAAAAAAACACAAAACAGTGAGCAGAAATACTGCAAACCAGTGACGAAAATCACTGACCAAACACCCTCATATACACAAGATATACACTACAGAGACACATTATATACACAGAGACAAAAGAGAAGAATAAAGAGAAATTCTTCCTTCCTATTCCATATCTTCAGCAAGTCGAGTCATATTTGTTTTCTTCGACAGGCTCAACCTATTGGCTTTGTAGTGTTGAGATTAAAGTGTTGTTTTATCTTGGGAGACTATTGCCCGCTAACGTAAAAACATATATACGAGGCAATCTTGTCTTAAGGATAGAGGGCTATCCTCGACTCAACACACAACGTTGTAACCATCCAGATTTAGTTGTTTCTTGATTTCAGGATATCAAGATTCAAGACACAACAAACTTGCGGCAGTTCTCAACATTGGCTTTGCAAGGTGATCAAGATTCAAGATACAACACACTTGCGGCAGTTTTGAAGATTGACCATTTATTTATCCTTTCGAACACTTGTAATAGTTATTTACATCTCGTCCTGCTTTATAAAGTACAATAGATACCAACAAAAACCTCATCCACTTAACAGAAAACTTAGTAAAAATATGAACCGGAAGCTTCATGAGAGGTTCCAAAAGTTAATACTCGTCGGTGATAATTAACTTTGCATGGTGAGTGCGTGGGACGAACCATGATGAGATCTGGCTGCGTATTGTTATTTAAAATTAAGTAGTTAATCATCCCAGGTAGTTTTACCAATATATTACTTCATCCGTCCCAATTTAAGTGTCTTAATTTAATTTGATACGAAATTTAAGAATTTTTTTTTTTTTTTAAATTTTATGATCTTAAATTAAAGATGTGTAAAATAACAAAAAAATTATTTGAATTATGTGGTTATAAATTTGTCATGTGTGCATATATGAATGATCAACTTACTAAATATAGAAAGAGACACTCTATTTAAAATAGGCCAAAAAAAAGTAAGACACTTAAAATGAGACGGAGGGAATATTACAATTCAAAGTGAATGAACTGCAAATTAAAAGAAAGAAACATAAATATTTCAAGATCGTCAATCACCATTTGCTGACAAGTAATACGTGTTAGAAAAATAATAGAGACGACAAAAAAAGTATTGGAGAAATAATTGAGACTCGAAACGTGTATCTTTTTTGTTTGGTAGGATGGATTAGATAAAATAATATATTTATTAATTTTGTATATTAATAATATATTATTTGATATATTTTTTGAGTCTATATATTAGTTATACATTTGATATTATCCTATGCATAACTAATGCATAGAAAATCATGGTATTAGCAATGCAATATGTTTTAATGCATGTATAAGCATGGTTAAAGACACAATTGTCCATGAAGTTCCTCACATAGTAAAATATGGAGGGTATTTTTGTAAACAACCAACTATTTTTAGAAAGTATGCAATGCATGTTATTTCTAATACATCAAACCAAACAATGGATAAAAAATAATCCATACATAACTAATGACAACATTATCAATACCAGCGTTACTAATACACCTTATTCAACATTATTATTGTACACTCTACCATACGACCTAACACTTTTTCATAGTAATAAGTCTATTACTATCAATTATCAAAACAATGATTTATCTAAAAGTGACAACAATTTTCTTCAGTTGCTATAATTTTAGAAGGATGGTAACTTTCAAGAACATAAGTGTCTTGCTAATTGGTAAACACTTTACATTGATTATGTACATATGATAAGTATATTATATGTATATTTATGGATATTTATCCATATTTACACCAAAAAAAGTAACTTAATTTTAGCAATTAAAAGCTAAAATAATACTCCTAAGTCCTAATAAACATAAAAGTAACGGCGTATGAAAGATAGATCTCTTACATCCTTTAGCATTTTCATTATAACCATTTGATATTTGATACCTATTGGTTCGATTAATTCAAATTTGTAAAGCCCATTAAGAAGGAAAGCATTCCCTACCAAAAACTTTTTATGCTTACGGCTTGAACCAAGACTTCTGCTTAATAGATTGTGGGATCCATCCCACATACCCCATGTGGCTCGAGGGTAGCATTACTATTAGTACTGTCACGATCCAAATTGTAGGTCGTGGTGGCACCTACACTATTTCCGAGTAGAAAAATCACATCCAAACATCTAGAAATATCAAGTTAAATAAGCGGAAATTAAATAAGAATAAATTAAAAAGTCTTAAATACTATCATAACTGAATATCCAAATATTCTCAAAGATCTGATCAAAAGTGTACAAGGGCTGTAATACAATAAGAAATATAAGGCTCAACTGCCCGAAGGCTACATACTGTCTGATGAAAAGAAAATACAGAAGTAAATAAGGAGGGTCATTTCAGGGGCCACGGATAACCAAATAGCTCACCCTGAATGACCAAAGATGTCACCCTCGCATATCAGTCACGAGGCATAGAGCTGGAACCGAGATCGTACTCTGCACTCAACAAAAGTGCAGCAAGAGTAGTAACAGTACAACACTAGTACTGGTAAGTATCATAGGCCGACTAAGATTAGATAACGCAATAAGAAGTAGAAACTATCAAGTAGCACATAGAGCAAATAGGTAAGATCACGTATCATAAACAAGTCCATATAAAAGGAATCAGGTAATCAACCAAGGACAGATATAAGTCACCAACAGAACAATTGAAAATATAAGAATAGATGAGTGCGATGAAATGCAATAGTCACCTCTCTCACTCCACTCTCATACACACATGCTAAGGACAAAGTCTCAAATCCATGACCCATGGGGGACCCGCAAAGTCCATGTACCACTCAGCCTATCCGCCAAAACCTCAGAAGCATCAATCATTATCGTCTCCGGCAGAAACCTCGGAGTATCTCTGTCACTCTCAATCTCCAACAAAAACCTCGGAGTATCTCTATCACTCTCAATCTCCGGCAAAGACCTCAAAGTATTTCAATCACTCACCTCACTATTATGACCTTATCAGAGTAATAAATAAAACATGCTTGCATGATATCAATCTCAACAGTATCATCACAATTAATTAACAAGTACAAGCCAGGTTACCGTTCGCATTTCAATAATCAATATTACTCTTTCTTTCCATGAGACAAGTGAGCTAGTATGTGACAGAGAAACAACCAAACAATGATCACAGAATATAACACATATGGCGACAAGCCCACATAAACAACAATCATACCAAATCAGTGGAATGTATCACTACCTCCATGCCTGAAGGCCTATCATGCTATCCCCGTCAAGTTCTACGACATATATACGATTCTCTAATCAAAGTCTAACTCAAGTAAGCCTTGACCTATCTTGAGGCCGAGCGGGTGCCACGAACTATCCAACTTGAGTCTTTCCCTTTCAAATCATCTCCGAATTATCAAAATCTAACAAATAATTAATCTACGTTAAAATACAATATCAATGATACCCAATTCGCTATACTTTCGAAAGCGTTCCCAAATATCTTAACTTAAAATTTAAAATCTCACTTTACACAAATCAAATACCATAAATTTGAAGGTGTTCATATGAATCAATACACCTATTATTCAACTTCATAAACCTAATATACCAAAATTAAAGTGCAACGTGAAAGCATAAGAGAAGTCCGAAAACTGAAGCAAAGTCACGTAACAACAACTTCACAATTAATAAATATATAGAACACATTAACCAATCATCAAATTTATCATTTTTCCTAGTGATTAGCTTTGGCTGGCCATGAATTTTTCCATTATCAAAAAGGAAAATTGGTAGCACCAGTGATTAGCTTTCTGTATGGAACAATTATTTCCTTAAGTTATTATTAGTCTAAAACACCTAAGTTGCCATATCTAACCAATCCCCAGAACAAGAAAAGAAGTAAAATCCAATTATTAACAAATAATTAAGGAAATAAAATAAATATGGAGTGGCATTTATGCCAAATATCGAGTACACCGATGTCAAACAGTAGCCCATTATCCTTTATAATCCTTACCCCTCACTATCTCTATCATTGGCACAATGATGACCTAATGATTACATGTATATGAAAGAATTCAACACTAAACCCAAATGAAAATGATATACCCGGTGTGAGAAATCAGTGCAGTGGTTGCCGAGGTCCCTTTTTTTTTTTTTTTGTGCCACAAATGTTTTCTCTCTTCTTTTTTTTCTTGCTAAAGGTTAATGTATTAATTTAAAACTCTAGACCACTAAGATATATGGGTTATAAGAAGTGAGTCTGTTCCAATAACTTAACATAATAGTCTTCTCGATTCACTCATTCACTTCATCACTTTGAGTACTTTAAAATTTACCCACTCAGTCAAATATTATATTTATCAATTTATACCTTACCTGAGTGCAAATAAAATATTCACACATGTTAAATAAATATATTTTAAAATTACTCATCAATTAAATAACCGTAGTTAAAGAAATAGCCTAGAATTTCCATTTTCTTTTAACTTAAAAACTTTCGACTTCACAAATTCTTATACTCACCGAATTGCTTCTTGATGGATGTTTTAAGGATGTTATGTCTAAAAATGCTAAACGATTAAACGGATCGTTACAAGTACATAAGATGAGCCAAAAGAAACATTGATAGTTCTATCTAAAATCTCAAAATTGAAATTCATGTCCAAAAAAGCAGAGAATCATATTATGATGTTGAACTAAGTTTTACAATCAAATAGGGAACATAACTACATTTCCCTTTCCCCTTTTCTATTGAACGACCAATTAACTACAAAAGTGTAACACCCTTACCCCAGAAAGAATTAATTCTTTCCAAGAAAAGAAGCATTACAAAAAATTCTGTTAGCAAAGCACTTGAGTTTATTCTATCAAACATTTACAAGAGCCAACTTCCACCGTCGTTGCAAGGAACTACATGTGGTGCTAACTAATTTATCTTTCCCTGATAATACTTTTTGTAACATAAGACTTTTTACATTAACAAAATAATTAAAACTCTTCTTCACTCCCCATCTACATCTTATTCCTAGAGGAGAAGGTAAGTCTCCGATGGCTGTTTCATCTGTTGCTTGGCTTGCAGTTGGGACCAGTAAGCGTGAGCAGTGAGGACTGAGGACCCTGTCCAAGAGCTCCTGTGCCACGGCCTCGCCCCTCCTTTCTTGCTGTTGTGCACCAGAGTTTTCCACTTGTCCTGAACAACCGTCAAATTAAATTCCACGTCATGCGATTACTATGTGTATCAAGAGGATGGCTCATTCGCATAAGCTTTTGTTAAGTAATGTAGATGCAGCGGAAATTAAATACGAGATGCCAGTACGCCACTTTAAAAACCAAATGATTCCTTAGCTGCTTGAAGAAACAACAAACATAAAGTTTAGGATATATGCAGGGGCAGATTCAGAATCTGAAGTTTATGGATTCCTATAACAACCTCAAGTTAATACATAATAATAACGGAGTTCATAATAAAAAATTTATAGACATTTAGTGATATTTTAAAATAGAAATATAAGATTTGAGCAAAAGTTATTGAGTTCACGTGAACCCATAGGGCTACATCGGCCCTAGATATACGACTCCTCAGATTGTACAATTAATCATGCAAAGAATGAACCAGCTAGTTAAGAAAGCAAAGCATAAACGCCGAAATGGGAGGAGGGATCCTGGCAGGCAAGAGAAAATTGGCGGTGGAAGGTGGGATAGCAAGAGAAATTGAAAAATTTTATACCTTCAAATCGACATAAGTTCTATGTTTGGCATTATCAAAAGCTCGCAGTTTCACATCATGCCATCTGCAAAACAGCAAAACGATAACTGAAAAAAGAACTCAAAAGGTAAGTGTTCCATACACAGAGCATAGCTCATTTCAGCAGAGAAGGTGTATGGATGGCCTTACCTATGAAATATGGTTTTACAAAACATACCTTCCTGTTCCAAGCTTCTCAACAGCTTGAACAAGTGCTTCCACTTCAGCAACAGAAAAAGGTCTACGGATTCGACGCTGTGTGGACTCAGATCGCTTGGGCTTTCGCAATGGAACTACAGACAAGGCTTCTGCATTTACCGCAGTTACTGGAACTAATGCTCTTGAATTTGAAGAAATTTTCTCCAATGCTGTGTAATGAGAAGATGGAGCTGAATCGTGGTCACTTTCAACAAAGTTATTCAAATCTGTTCCTGTATGATCATCAGATCTCCCCTGCTGTATGCCAGTATGTACCACAGTAGCAGGAGATGGCCACCTGGTGACATATATAGCGCAAAATCATCAGGACATTTGGTTCTAGAACGTTTTTAAGAGGACGTATTTTGCAAAATAAAGCTTAAAAGCTTAAAGACACAATAAGCTCCTTCCCCTTTCCAAAAAGAAAGCACTAACAAAGACAAAACAAAAAGGGACAAGATACTAGAAAGAACAGAAACAACCCCCGAAGAGTTGAAAGAAGTTATTGACTTGTAATTCAGCAATAATCACACGCATATAGCTACCCATATTAGTCAAACCTCTCTATAACAACATCGTTTGTTCCGATACTTTTTGGCTGCTATAGCGAAATGTTGTTATATAACATAACATAACATCAAAGATCGGTTCCACTTGTGAGATTACACTGGGTTTGTTGTTGCTGTATGAAAGTTCGGTTCCAAATAAAACATGGTTGTTACGGTGAAATCTTGTTATAGCGGATGGCTGTTATAGAGAGGTCTGACTGGCTGTGTGATTGAAGAAGCAGCAGCTGCTCAATAATAGAAATGGCTACAGTCCTAATACCAACCAGAGATCGACAAATGGAATACCTTGTTAGTGGTCGAGGTGTATCATAAGGAAGTACACAAGAACGACAGTCTGGACCAAGAGGTTGGGGAGCTTGAACGGGATAGGGCTCCAGTGAAAAGCCAAGAGCATCAAGCTTGTACTCATGAGAAATTCCAGTCTGCAATAAGGTTTTGTTATCATCTCTAACCTTCTTACCCTGAAAAACCACACCGATGCGTATTCCACCACCAAGTATAGCAGTCACTGCTTCCATTACGGTCCTCTGCAAAATATTAGAAACATGAATAGAGCTTTTCCACATTCAAATTCAAAAGAATTGCAGCACGAGGAAGGATATTGATGATAGAATCCTATTGAGAAAGTTGATAAGTATTTGAAGGTAATGCTTTCACATGCCTTTAAAGAACCAACAGTTGCATTTTCTGGAATCTCAACAAGAAGCTCGGGAACCCTGAAGGACTTGATTCTAAACTTAACTGCACGAAAGGAAAAAAACATCCATATTAGAAGCTCTTGAATGATAGAGCAAGGGATACAAAAGAATTGATGTGATATCTCCAAAAGAATGATATCGATCCGATTCAAGATCATCGAGAGGTAAATTAATTCATTGAATTAACAGGCCAAAGATTTATCATATCTATGGGAGGTGGGGATCCACCGTTTGATCTATCTATCCGTATATATATATGATCTAGCATGACCATTTGTGAAATAAAAAATAAAATTAAGTCGATAAAGTATAAATCCAATTTCAAAAATTCGAAAGCGGTAAATGTGTGATGCATGACTCACATGAAGATCTTATTCTCTCACCACGGGAATCATCAGGCCTGAAGGACGCACGACCTACATTGAAGACCGACGTCCCAGCCGCTGTCCAGCCTGTCAGTGTCGATATGCAGAGGGAAATAAGTATCAATAGGAATTGAACACATACACATTTTTATCCATACAAGTGACAACTGAGTCATGTGCATGTTGTTGCATGAAGGCATGAACTCTGAAGAGAACAAACCTCCTGAAGATGCTTTACTACTACTGGAAGCATTTCCATGCAAGTCATTTGTTGGAGAACTACTAATTCCTATTGAAAATTTGCCTTTGGCGGGAGTTGCGACCGACCAACTTTAACGGCTTAAAAACTAGTGTTACGTATGTTGGAGAATCCGGTTCTTCACACATGCATGATCTACTAAGTACGTAGATAACCGTAGGGCCAAGTATCGTCAAATTTCATTGAGAAATGAAAGAGATATTGGTTCACGAAGTGAGGTGTTTGAAGCATGGAAAAGTGTGGTATTGTGTGTAATTCTCCCTCATCGGTAGAGGAAGAAAGAATTGTTGTGTATATAAGACTCGAAATTGGTTTGGGGTTTGGGACCCCAAGGGGTATCCCATGTGTTTAAAGGAGGGAGGACCTAGATGTGCTTCGGTTCGAGGAAAGACCACACGCGCGCCGCCGCCCGCCCGTCCCGTCCCGTCCGGTTCCGAGTTCCGGTTCCGGTTCCGGGTTCACGGGTCTTCCGGGTTCGGACCAGAATTCTTTCAGATCCGTTGGTCTTTCACCATTTATGTTGGTGGCTTTACTACCTCCATAATGGCCATTATTTGGCTGTTATGAAGGCAGTTTTCAGCCCCTCCCTCACCTATATAAACACCCCCTTACACCATTGTTGAGCACTACGAATAACAGTTCATACAACACATGAAAATACACAACCAAAATAGTTTTCTCCTTACAACTTCCAAGCATCATTTCGTTACTCAATATTCTTCACGGTAGCATTTGAGTTTCCTTTGCTCAAGTGTTCCATTGTTGTTTTATCTTGGGAGACAAATTATCCAGGACGTATAAAGGATACACACGGGGCAATATTGTCTTAAGGACAGAGTGTCACACTCGACTCAGCAAAAATAGTTTTCATTTTTCCGTCTTCAACAAAATTGTAATTTCAGTTTTGTGGTTCTATTGTAATTTTCAGATTTCTAGTTGAATTATTAAATCTTTGTTTATCCTTTCGAATACTTGTAATAGTTATATACTTTCCGTACTGCTTTATAAAGTACCATAGAGCAAAAATACCCAACAACTTAAGACAATATTGTATAGTATTACTATTAGTGTTCGAAAGATGTCGGTCAAAAGATGTGTGACCAAATCTGGATATGGCAATGGTTTTCTGGTAGAAGAGAGTGATGATGATGATGAACGTGTTCATGGTGTCACCGCTACCAAGACTGGTGGGAACAAGCGCTCACGAGAGCCTGAGGATGTCAACTGGGACAAGAGAAGAAGACTGAAGATGTTATTCTATCTTGCAGCAGAAGGCCTATAGCTGTCCCAGACAAAGGATCCGAATAATGGTGAGAAGGAAATGGACACTCAGTCTGATGAAGTGACTGAAGTGAGCCATAATCCGAAATTGGGATAAGTATTTTTCTTACTTGTCAAGAATAAAGATTAAATGATAAGTATTTTTCTTACTTATCAAGAATAAAGATTAAATGATGTCTGATTAAAAATGGATTAAAGTAAGGAGGAATATGAAAATAATTTATATTCCTTACGCTTTAACAAATCAGAAGTTTAATCTCATCTTCTTTTCCGTTTAAAGATTGGATTTGTAAACGACTTAAGAAGATCCGTTCTTTTAAGTGTAATTATTAAAGTGTGTAAAGTATGTTCGCACATACGAGGGAGTAAGATCCACTGACTGTGCGAAAACTGTTACCACTCTTAAGTAAGCGCCAAGAATTATCTGGGCACCAATCTTAACGGAAGGAGTCTAAAAGCTAAAGACGTTGAACCTGTCATACTATTTGGCAGAAGATCCTTCATAGGATGATATTGGACACTCAGTCACATAAAGCCTCCGGGCAACTGGAGTGGGCCAAAATTCATTTGATAGGAAGATATTGGACACTCAGTCATACAAAGCCTCCGGGCGAATGGAGTGGGGTCAGAATTCATTTCATAGGAAAAGTAATGGACACCTAGTTAGGTGGGCCAGAGTTTCCAGGTCTTAAATGATCTGAAGGCCTAAAGAAAGGCAGAAAAGAAATTGGACACTCAGTCTGCAAAGCAACTGCAGTGGGCCAGAATATCCAGATCACATATGATCCGGTTACGCCCTAACCACGGGCAAAAGGTTGTTCATGTGAAGCAACGCCACCTCTAAAGTAGAAGGGGTTGGAGAGGTTGTCCTCAATAGGACTTCAGGAATGAGATCACTCTAAGATGAGGTGATACATGTCCCAAAGTTGGTTAAGGGACGCTGTTGGTCAAGCTGGTTTGAGACTAGTCCAACAGGTCTGTAATAACTAAGAATGGTACAATATGTCTATAGCTAAATGAATGATATATTTGTAATCCGTGCATCTATGCCATCATAGATTAAGACACGTTAAATAGCAAGTCATTCAAAAGCTAACGATGTTGAGATTGTTGCCTTCTGTCGACATAAACCCTCAAAATAAATGTGAGGTAGATTGAAGAGGCAAAATCACCTTTCCAAATTCCGTTAGGGGAATAGCGAAAGAAGCACCGCTCCTCTAGAACTTAGTCACACCTACTTGGGTGATTTAAAGTTCATACAAAATAGAGGGGGGGAGACAAGTACTTTGTGACCTTCATTGATGATGGTACAACTTATGGAATCCTTTGTTTGTTGAAATGCAAAGATGAAGTTGTTGAAGCGGATAAGCGCTACAAAGCAGAAGTTGAATCAACTAAGCCTATGGATTGAGAAATTCGTAGTGATAGAGGGGGAGAATGTGAAGGATCATTTATTAAACGACTGCTCATTACTCACCTCAGTCTAACGATGTTAGCCAAGCGCAAAGCCGTACTCCCAAATTATGTGGGGCACGACGATCCTTACCGCTAATGCGATTCTCAATAGAACTCCGCATAAGGATAAGGGTAACCCTCCGTGTGAGATATGGAAAGGATCCCACATACAAATGTTGTGATATGGGGTGGTTTCATACCTAAGACTGTAGATTGCATATCCACTGGATCTGCAAATAACAGTAGTGTTCATCGCCTTTTGGCGTCAAAGAATGCTGAATTATTTGGAGATAACTTTCCTTGAAAAGAAAAAAGGAGTAATTGCTCAAGGTTAACAAGAACCCGCGAGGGCCTGACTGTCCGGAACTAGACGTTCCGTATCTACAGGACTCGAAATTTGCTGGCTATCCGAAACGTAATATTCCAGATCTGCAAAACTCAGGGGATTCTAGATGTTGAACTGAGACGGAGCAAAGAAGGGGACAAAGACTTGTTCCAGTCCTTCTAGCTTGTATGGTTAAAAATGAACCATGGACAATTAACAAATAATTGTCATCTCCAAAAGCGCTGCTTTGGAAAGAAGCTAAAGAGAGAAATATATTCCACCATACTTGTGTAATGGTTGATCTTCCTCCGGGAAAAGAACCTTTGGGTTGTAAAATGTACTCCCTTGTGAGTAGCTTAACATCTAGGGCCATTGCAGTCTTGCGTGGCATGGATTTTGAAACAGCCTTCCCAACCGGAGAGTTGGAAGAAGAGAATCAGAGTTGGTTTGTTGGACTGTTGGGCTTCTTCCTGAACTTTCATTTTGGTCTCTGAAATGTGTACATTTTGGTCCTGAAAGTTTCAGATAAAACAGGAACAATGAATCTGACCACAGAAACATTGACTCTGAAGTTAGAAAGCCAACAGTTGGAGAATCAACCGTCTGAAAGTAAAAGTCGTAAGATATCTAACGGACTGGTCGATAGTTGACAGTCACGTTGAAGCCACCAATGGATATGAATCATAGAACTGATTGGAATCATGGTGCACCCATAGACAAGGAGCGATATGCACAGGTCACGTGTAGTTCAATGTATTGTACACATTACAACCGACCTGGTATCGTCATACAAACAGATAAGTTGAACTAAGGTTCACTGATGATCTTAAGAAATAATCAATAGAAGGCGTTAAGTCGGATATGACGATATCTGAATTATTCGCTTATCTTCGGATTATAGTATTCTGGATGTCCAGTGGTTCTGGGAGAACACAGTGATGCAAACCGGACATTAGATCTGGAGAACACCAAAGCCACAAGTAAATGTGTATGGTGGGTCTTGGAAAATCCTCTAAGCAAACTTGCATCGACCGATTCATGATGGTATCGGAGTTTATCGCTTTATACAAAGCATGAAAGAAGTTGAGTAACTTCACGACTCATTAGAGGACGTCCCTTATTGGAGAAACCCGTGTCTTCAGCAGTCATATACTGTGGCTAGCCGGTCGACTTTAGGAAGGACACGGATGACGGCGTCTGGACATATCTATCAGGATCTGTCGGAGACATAAGACCGTATGGCTGTTGATCATCACGGGTGTCACTTCTTTATTTACTAACTAAGGGACTACCCGGAGATCAAGTGTTCTGCCTGTCTAGGGGAATGGGCTTAAAATCCAAAATATACGGACCAATACAGTGGAAACTTAGGAATTGGAGATCCCAGTAATTTGGTTCAATGGGAAAACTAAGTTGTAAAGGTTCAGTTGATCGCTTCAGTGGAGGCATGAGCACTTCGGATAGTGATTTCTGAAAAGAAACACCAAATCCAAAGCCGTTCCCGCGATAGACGTTAAGTGCTATCTGCAGTATGGGTAAAGGTTAAGTTTTCAAAACCTGTAATGATCCTCAACAGTTGAGGTTAGGTTTTGGAAAACTTTAATGGTTCCTAACACTTGTGAAGTGGGGTATAGCAGGATACCTTGTAGGAGACCACCTATTTAAGTGCGAGGACGGGCCGCCTCAAAATGAACGCAATTAAGAATTCAAGACGTTGTCCATGGCCAAAACGGACAAAACATTACGAAGAAGAGAGTAAGGGAATTTGTTGTGTTGGTACCATTGACTTGGCTTACACTAAACACTGACGGTTCAAGACATCACGTTCACCGCGCACTAAGTAAATCCGATGGTATTTAACTATGGAAGGTTCAAAGCTGAAGCTACCTCTCCTTAAGCAACATCGGTCCGCTGAAATATTGCTGGAAATGAAAAGACACCATGTGAGTGGGCCAAAATCTCTTTCAAGAGGGGATTGTTGGAAATTTGCCTTTGGCGGGAGTTGCGACCGACCAACTTTAACAGCTTAAACACTAGTGTTACGTATGTTGGAGAATCCGGTTCTTCACATATGCATGATCTACTAAGTACGTAGATAACCGTAGGGCCAAGTATCATCAAATTTCATTGAGAAATGAAAGAGATATTGGTTCATGAAGTGAGGTGTTTGAAGCATGGAAAAGTGTGGTATTGTGTGTAATTCTCCCTCATCGGTAGAGGAAGAAAGAATTGTTGTGTATATAAGACTCGAAATTAGTTTGGGGTTTGGGACCCCAAGGGGTATCCCATGTGTTTAAAGAAGGGAGGACCTAGATGTACTTCGGTTCGAGGAAATACCACACGCGCGCCGCCGCCGCCCGCCCATCCGGTCCGGTCCGGTTCCGAGTTCTGGGTTCACGGGTTCACGGGTCGGACCAGAATTCTTTCAGATGTACAGTTTGGTCCCTGAAGTTTCCAGAATGTCAGAATTTGGACAGTCAAAGCAAAAACGCCATGCACTCAATTCAGCCATTTATTTTGGCTGAATTACTCCTCCTATAATGGTCAAATCCGTTGGTCTTTCACCATTTATGTTGGTGGCTTTACTACCTCCATAATGGCCATTATTTGGTCATTATGGAGGCGCTTTTCAGCCCCTCCCTCACCTATATAAACACCCCCTTACACCATTGTTGAGAACTATGAATAACAGTTCATACAACACATGAAAATACACAACCAAAACAGTTTTCTTCCTACAACTTCCAAGCATCATTTCGTTACTCAATATTCTTCACGGTAGCATTTGAGTTTCCTTTGCTCAAGTGTTCCATTGCTGTTTTATCTTGGGAGACAAATTGTCCAGGACGTATAAAGGATACATACGGGGCAATATTGTCTTAAGGACAGAGTGCCACACTCGACTCAGCAAAAACAGTTTCCATTTTTCCGTCTTCAACAAAATTGTAATTTCAGTTTTGTGGTTCTATTGTAATTTTCAGATTTCTAGTTGAATTATTGAATCTTTGTTTATCCTTTCAAATACTTATAATAGTTATATACTTCCTGTACTGCTTTATAAAGTACCATAGAGCAAAAATACTCAACAATTCCTCCATCAGTACTCATCTCTCCATCGGAATTCGAGAATGAGCCACATTTAAAGAGCTTTCTTTTCTTGAAAGGAAAATCCCTCTAAGACTTTTGGTGCTTGTAGCCAATGTTTCTGTTGTGGTAAACACGCATTGTTTTACCACCTGGAAAAGTCCTCCTCATATCAAACTTCAAGAGAAAGTGAATATGAAGGGTTGCATAAATAATAAATACTTACCAGAATTGGCATACCCCTCATCATCATATTTTAATTGGCCGATCTCGTACACGTGGTGCTGATCCAGAGGCCTTATTTGGGGTGCTAGGCTAAGTGCACCCTGAGTTTTCGTCATCATCTTTATTAGCTAACTTTACATCATTCCGGATAACCTGAAGGGACCTACAAGGAGCAGGATATGTAGACACAGATAATTTTACACTTTCATATGTGAAAGATAGAATAATTTTCCTTGGGGATTCCTTTCATTATTCACAATATATATATCTGTACAAGGTTGATTTCTAATATGGTACGAATCCTAACTTACCTTACAAAGGTTGATTCCTAATACAATTAGAATCCTAAGTTACCTTAAATATACATTTATCATAATTACAAAATATACGGAGAATATTCTGAGAATATTCGCTAATACTCCCCCTCAGACGGAGCGGGAGGAGGCCGAATGTTAAGGCTGGATCGGAAGTCGGTGAAGAGCTATCGCGGTAGTCCCTTTGTGAAAATGTTTGCATACTGATAAGAGGAAGGCACGTGTAAAATTTTGACCTGACCACGGACAACATTCTCTCGCACAAAGTGGATATCCATCTCAATATGCTTAGTCCGCTGATGTTGGACTAGATTATGAGACATATAGATAGCAGATATGTTGTCACAATAGACTATAGACGTCTTGTGAAATGGACACTGGAGCTCCAAAAGAAGATTTCGGAGCCAACAGATCTCAGTGACGACATTAGCAACTCCGCGATATTCTGCTTCAGCACTCGAACGGGATAGCGTGGATTTCCGCTTGCCCACCATGAGATAAGATTATCCCCAAGAAATACACAGTACCCTGAGGTGGAGCGACGTGTGTCGGGGCATCCTGCCCAATCTGCATCCGTGTAGGCTAGCCACTTGGTTGGGGCAGAGGGGTATAGATGTAAACCAAAGTCTAGTGTGCCCTTAACATATCTGATAATACGTTTGAGGGCGGCAAAATTGGACTCTCGGGGTCGTGCATGAACAGACACACCTGCTGAACTGCATATGCAATATCAGGCCTAGTGAATGTAAGATACTGAAAAGCACCTGCTAGACTCCGATATAGAGTGGGATCAGAAATTGGCGCATCGTCATTGGCACTAAGCTTGGATTTTGAGTCCACCGGAGTTGGCATAATTTTACAATTTGCCATCTTGACCCTGTACACTATCTCTTCTGCATACTTACGCCGACACGGGAACATAGTGGTGCGCAGATCTTGTCACCGATATACCCAAAAAATAACTTAGCTTGCCCAAGTCAGTCATAGCAAATTCAGTTTTGAGTAGAGCAATGATTTCATTCTTCAACCCGTCAGATGAGGCAGTAAGAACAATGTCATCGACATATAATAGCAAATATGCAGTGCTGCTACCTCGGTGAAAAGTGAAGAGAGATGTATCACATCTGCTACATACAAAACCAATCTGCAGAAGATACCTGGCGAACCGATCATACCAAGCGTGGGGTGCCTGTTTCAATCCATACAATGACTTCCTGAGATGACACACAAACTGCGGAGTTGCCGGATGAACAAAGCTAGGAGGCTGATGCATGTACACAATCTCTTTCAAATCCCCATGAAGAAATGCATTCTTGACATCAAGCTGATGAACTGGCCAATGCATGCCCATAGCAATACTGAGAACAGTCCGAATAGTGGTCGGTTTAACAATCGGACTGAATGTGTCACCACAATCAATACCCTCCTACTGATTAGTGCCATTAACAACTAGTCTTGCCTTATACCTCTCTAAGTCACCACTGTCTCTGAACTTATGATGAAATAGCCACATACACCGGATAATATTCACACCAGCTGGTCTAGGTACCAAATCCCAAGTGTTCTGCTTGGTTAAAGCGTTAAATTCCTCGCACATGGCCGCATTTCAATTTGGGTCCAGTTTTGCTAGTTTTGAATTTTTTGGGTTTGTGTGGAGAGATTGAATTGAACCTTGGGTTTAAAGATCCCGTGTTGTGCACGAGTCTCCATGCGATGTGAGGGCAGTGGTGGTGGGTCGGGGTTGTGAGGTTGCTGGTCCACTGGTTCTGGACCAGTAGGCAGCAGTTCAGATGGGCTATTTTCTGTACTGCTGGTTGGCCTGGAAACCTGCAGACTTGCGGGACTGGTTGCTGGAGTACAGGGCAACAGTGTCGCTGGTGGTGCAGGTGACTCGACTGGGGGCTATAGGGGGTGAGCAGGGAGCTGGTGGGGTGGTGCCGGACAGTGGCAAGACTGTCGGAACTGTGGGCTGCTGTTGGTATAGATTTTGGATGACCGGGGACGTAGACTTGGTTCATCGAGAAAGATGTAATCGGTGGTCTGAAATTTCTGGAGATTTGAAAAAGAAAAGGTTGTCTCGTCAAAGGTGACGTGATGGGAGACGATGATTTTGCGAGTAGCAATGTCATAGCACAAGTAGCCCCGATGATTAGGAGATAGACCAAGGAAGACACATGGAAGAGTGCGAGGGGCAAGTTTGTGGGGTGCAGTGGAGGCTATGTTGGGGTAGCATAAGCATCCAAAAATACGTAGGTGATCATATGATGGTTGCCTACGGTATAAGATTTCTGTACGGATTTTGTTTTGGAGGTGCTAGTTGGTAAAATATTTAGAAGGGATTCTACCATTTTGACAGCATAGATCCAAAAAGGCGGTGGTAGGCAGGCATGAAACAGAAGTGTGCGAACCATGTTATTGATGGTACGTATAATTCTTTCAGCCTTTCCGTTTTGGGAAGAAGTATAGGGACAAGAAAAACGAAAAACCATGCCTTGTTTAGAACAGAAATTGTGAAATACCGAGTTATTAAATTCACGTCCATTATCACAATGGCATGATTTAATAGGTTTTTCAAATTGTGTCTTAATGAATTTTTGAAACTCGAGGAATTTTGCGAAAACTTCAGATTTGAAATTCAGTGGGTAAATCCAGACAAAATGTGAAAAATCATCCAAGAATACTAGATAGAATTTATGACCTAAAGAGCTAGCAATCGGAGATGTCCACAAATCAGCATGAATAATATCAAAGGGAGAAAAAGTAACATTGTTTGATGACATAAAGGGAAGACGAGTATGTTTGCCTAGTGGACAAGAAAAACAGTGTTGGGCAATTTTCCATTATTACATTGAATACGCTTAGAAGTCCTAAGAAAAGTAAAAGCGGGTCTCCGGGTGTCCGAGTCTGTTGTGCCAAGTTGAGGGAGAGATCGCCGCAAGGGATAGAGGTGTTTGCGGTCTGACAGCGGAAGATTGAGTGAATGGGTAGAGGTCTCCCACACTATTGCAGTGTGTAAGAATTTTCCCCGTATTGAGTTCCTTCTCAGAAAAACCAAAAGGGTCAAATTCGACAGACACAGAATTATTGCTAGTGAATTTTCTAACAAAGATTAAGTTTTAAATGATGTTAGGTGTGTATAGGACGTGGTTTAGAGAGAAAGGTGGGTGTCGATGTTTGGTGTGTGTGTTACCGTAACCTTCAATTGGAATGCGATGACCATTGCCGACAGTAATAAATTGAGGACACTTTAACCGACGTAGTTGAGATAGGTTACCTGACGACCGGGTGAGGTGAGATGTGGCTTCGGTGTCCATGTACCAATTGTCGTCGGGCAGTTGGAGGTTCACGGTGGTGTAGGCCTGGCCCAAAATAGTCGGGGCCGGGGCGCTATCTTCTTCTTCTTCTTCCGGACCGCAACCATGTGGGCTGCTGCCGCTGCTTGCTAGTTGGCTCCGCTCGGTGGCCGTGGTACGGCCCAAGAGGCCGGTCGACCACGGCTGCCGGCCCGGCCCCCGCGTTCAGTACGGGCATGCGGGCGAGGCCCGGTCTGCCGGGTGGGCCACCGCCGCCGCTTGGTTGTGCCCCTGCCGCCGGTTCCGGTTCCGCCCGCCGGCCGGCCGGCCGCTGGTTGCGTTGGCCCTTTCCGAGGCCCTTGCCTTTGTTGTTGCGACCTCTGCTGCCACGACCTCCGCCACTGGCCTGCTGCTGCTGGCCGCAGGTGTTGTCATCCCGTCAACGGCTAAGGCCTTTTGATTGTGTTCCTCTTGTTTATCACGTCTAGTTTCTTCCAATAATAGTTGTGAACGTGCCTTGTTGAAACTTGGGAGAGGATCGGCTTGTTGAATCATTGTTGCGAGTGTGTCATATTCACCTTTTGGTAAACCCGCAACAAGTTGAAGCACCATCTTGGTTTCTGAAACAGAGGTCCCGACGTTGGATAGTTGATCGGTTATGAGTTTCAGTTGCTTACAATATTCGGACATGTTGTTAAAATTCTCGAGGCGGGTATTATTGAATTGATCTTCCAAATATATGGCCCGAGTATTTTTATTGTCCTGAAAGATTTCTTCTAGCCGGACCCAAAGTTCACGTGCCGTAGCACCTGTTTTCATGATAGTGCACAACAGGTCTTTGGAGATGGTGCCGTAGATCCATTGTTTGACGATGGCGTCAAGACGACGCCAGATTGAGTCTGTAACATCAGTGAGAAGGGATTTCGATTTTAGGCTCTTGATACCATGAAAAATGGAATAATTTCCCTTGTGTATTTCTTTCATTATTCACAATATATATAGATGTACAAGGTTGATTCCTAATAGGGTACGAATCCTAACTTAGCTTATAAAGGTTGATTCCTAATACAATTAGAATCCTAAATTATCTTAAATATACATCTATCATAATTACAATATATACGGAGAATATTCGGTAATAATATGAAGTAACAAATGTTGAAGATTTCTTATCATAAACATTAGGGAACTCTGACCCCTTATTAGTAGAAACTTTAGCATTATTTGACAGCTCCATTTTCATCTCTTTATCGTTTTCAGTGTCTAATGTACAACTGGAAAAGACTCCACATCGAGATGCCACCTCCCGTTCTGTCTTCGAAGAAATGTTTCCATGTTGCTCGCTGTTTTCACCATTTACAAATTGTTTAGCAAAGGGAAACTTCTCCGAGCAATCAGAACTCATAGTGATGGATGCAGGTCCAGAGATCGTATCATTTTGAACATGTGGCAGTTCGCTTACAGAACGATTTACAACTGGCGCTTGTGAAAGAAGCTCAGAAATGATGAACCCTCGCTCGTAACAGCCTTCAGTATAAGATTTTTCTTTTATCTTTTCATCTTTCACAATTGCACCTTGCTCCCCGATTAACTTGCCAGCTACAGTAGCTAACAAGTTCCATCGCCATCAGCTTTCCTCCTAATAATGCCCCTTCTCTAAGAAATTGACATGGAAATAAAATCGGAATAAGTGCCTCTATAAATATACTGATAAGGCAAATATTGCATCTGAAAAGCAAGATTACCCTAGCCGATCTGGTAGCTCGAGGTATAGGAGGCTCTTGATAGCCATTGAACCCATAATCTAACCTCTTCTGCAACACCATATCTCGTCAACCATACCAAGAAAGATCCGAAGAACACAAAATAACAGCGAATTTTTGGTCAATTTTACAGCCTAAAAACTTCATGTTACACAACTCCTGCGGTCAACTGCACCAAATAATCTAAAGAAGAAGACGCCTGCAAAATCAGAAGCATTTTAATTCGAGACATTTAAGCAAAATAACGTTAAGTTAATCACAAGCAAAGTGATAACCTAAAATCAAAACTAAATTGAAACAAAAGGATCGTTGACATTCTCTTAATTCAGATTTCAACAGAATCACCACTGTTTGATAAAGCACCAAATGCCAGTAGAAACAAATCCAACAAAACTAGCACCTTGTATTGCAAAACTTTATGCCAACCCCCCCCCCCCCCCCCCCCCCTCAGTGCCATAAATCTTCATTTACTGATATTTAAATGCTGGTTATCAACCAAGATATTATGGATAATAGATTAAAGATCTGATATATTTAAATCATATCTAGAGCTGTTATACCCTAAGTTCTGCTATATTTCCAAGTTAACGAAAGCTTCACATCTTAAATACACAGCTCAAACTCTACATTTCAACCATGATTGCCTGCTTGATCACGAGAAATTGACTGATGTCGTAGTCCTAATCCAAAATTCAACGGGAAGGTAAATACATACAAAAATTGAAAAGGATCCCTTATAGCAAATGAATGATGAAAGTAAAAGCTATTTCCAATTCTATATCCGTTTCCAATAAAAAATATTACTTCGAATTGCAAGATCTCTATGATTTTTCAAGGTCCTAGTTAGAAAAATGCACCGAGGTCACTTATTTCCTATACCAAAGTTTGGGAAAAGATGAAATAGCCATTACCAGATCAACACAATAAGAATGAGAAGAAACATATATACCTTCCAACAAGACATTTTTCATGATCAGTTGGAATGAAAGCTATACATGAATCAAACCAGCATATTAGTCACCAAATCTAGTCTTGTGCATCTTACTAAATAATCTCAACACCAAGAAAGAACATATATAGAACCTTCTTCCATGCATCCTTTGTTAGGAGTAAAGTAAATTGTGCAAATTTAAAAAAGGGAAACTGAACCCCCCCCCCCCCCCCCCCCCCAAAAAAAAAAACCCTGTCAGATAGTATCCATAAAAGAATAACACCTGAAACGAAAAGGTCAAGAATGATGAATATCCCCATACCTACTTCCAATGGTAGAAGCAGAATTTTCACCAAGGGTTCATCATCTACTATATATACATAAAAGATTATTAATCGTGTACGTATATACGGTGTGATTTTCCGGGCAAAGGGGTTTGGATTAACCGCCTCATGCCTCTGCCTACTCCATCCCCCACCCTTACCCCACAATAGCAGAGCATCAGATCAACAAAACTAAAACAAGATAAAGATAGATAGATCTAATCCAACACACCCTGAATTTAAAAAAGCGAGAAACTTTTGGACGTCAAATTATAAAACTACCAGCCCCCCACTTGGATCACAACAAAATGATGACAGAAAAATAAAGGTTCATGACAAGATTTTGTGGAATTTAGATGAAAGGTAAAAAAGGTTGACAGTTAATAATCCCAAGAATGGTCTGTTGCTCTTAGAGAAACCGTTAAAAAAACACAAACCATGAAAATTTACCATGTCATTCTTGTAGAGATTTTGTTGGGTTGTTGTACGCAGCGGATATTGAAAACTTGTTTCAAACCCAACAAACGTAGAACTGTTTGACTATATGATAATTTTAAACTGTAAACATAAGACTTGAATGGTACTTACATGTTTACAATATCTGGAATCTTTATCAACTGTGGGTGCGCACGCAAATGCTCTTTCGATTGCAAGCTCCAAGGTATTCTTCCTTTGTAAAGCTAGAAAATTCGGCAGAGGTTCAAGAGAGTGTTTTGATTCTGAGTCTCTAAGACTTAGAATAATGATATGAAAATAAAGTGTAATGAATGATGAAATGTAGGTCTGTATTTATAGGTGAAAAATTAGGTCAAACCGGATTAGGGTTTGACCTTGGGCCTGACCCAAAACTCGACAGATTAGGTCACCACGCCGGCGGCGCTGCGGCCCAGCCAGTGGGCCCCGCGACCCTGTGGCGCTGTGGCCCTACGGTGTGGGCCCCGCGACGCTGACGTGGCCCTACATCCCCTCATTTTTTTTCCAGCACATTCTTAATTAAATCCAAAATCCAATTTTGACTTAATTAAAACAATCATCATTTATTTAAATATCTCAATTCTAAATCGAATATTTAATACTCTCTCAATACATCTTTAGATTGAAAGGACAATCGACATAGTGTGACCCTGCAAGCCTTCACATATCGACACTAATCAAATTAAGTTCTACGCGGAACTTCTAGACGGCACCGCAAGACGAACTCAATATGTGAAGTACGTTTACATGAATCCAATAAACTTAACTTCTATGTGGTAAGATAAAATCATTTCATTCACAATACACTTGATCAAGCTTAGGATTTGCCAAGTGTCTATCCAAATGGCTTGATCATTATATCTCATCTATATTGGTTGACAACAAGACCATATTCTAGATATGTCTATTGCGTTGGCCAACGACTTTGTCAACCCAATATCAATGAGAAGCTGAGTGTTCTCTCGAATATATATTTGAGGAATGAATCATAATCTTGGCTCAACTACCACCTTTAATCCACATCGTAATGTACCCAATACAAGCCGTATCTCAACCTATAAGGCATTTGAACTTAGGACAGAATCAAAGTATATTACTATGTAGACAATGTGTGTATTGACCTCAAGTCTAAGGACTTCTATCTTCTACACGCTGATCATACTTTAGACATGTATAACAAACAGTATATCAGCAAGATATACCAATACTTCCAAAATATCTATGTGTCCATCACGAGTAGTCATTACTCGTAGCAGGTGAGACATACTACATGCTCTAAAGATGTGATGCAGACCACATGTCGACTTATCACATATCATCGATATCTCATTCTCGATAATCATTAGTCGAGGCTATTTTAAGAGTTACGTTACAATATTAATATCTCACATTATTAATAACAATGTAACCTCTAGGGATGCATATTATAGAATATTATAAACAATCAACTAATTATTCAATAATTGCAAATGCCAAAATATTAATCTTCATTAATAATAATACGAATGTGTATAAAATACATTTGTCATAATATAAATTGTCTCTAGTACATACATATACTTTCAATTCTCAGAACAGACAGTTCCTGTAACTTTATGAATTTGGGAACAAATCAAACACAAAAAATGAACAACCCCATCTTAAAAAAATCAAATTTACGTCTAAAGTCACCATAATTTCCATTCATATTCAAGAATCAGCCATGACAATAAATAATTCAAGATCAGAAAAATCAAATAAGAATTTGAAAAAGATCAAGAAAATAATCTACCCCATAATTTATGTGATGATGATGAATGATCCAATATTGTCTTTGTTAATGGGGAAAAACCCTGAGAAAACCACCTATATATGTCTTAAACCCCCAGTTCTTATACAGTTACTGGTGCTAACGGTTAAAGCCCGTAGATGAACTTGCAGTACCAGACAGAAACCACCTAAAGACCCGGTTACTCGACAAATGGCGGGCCCATATAATCCCTGCCAGGTTGGACGTAGATCATGCCACGTGACTGGTCATCCAGAAAAATGTTGAGTCACCGAAGCCTGCGAATTTTCTTTCATTTTATTTCGAACTATTTCTATATGACTTCACTAACTATTTATGTAACTAAGCATGTGCATTTATTAATACTGAAATATTTTTCAACTGGTCATGGGTGAAGCTTTCTAAACTTTAAATATACAAATAAAACCAAAGAGAAAGCATACGTGAAATAAGTAGTATTTATACTTTTATAAGCATTAATATCTTAGTTGTAGTAATTCATTTGAGATTGTATTTTTCCTATTTATGACATTATCTTTTCTAAGGAGGAAAACTTACCTTGATTAAGTGTATGACCAGTTTATGTTAGATGACAATGATAAATTAAAGTAATAAAGTGATATAAGAATATGTAATGAACAATGTTAAGTGATGGAATTTACGTAAACAGGCCCTACACTTAATAATTTAGTGTTTGTCCATGCATTGAGTTCAAATAAGTATTTTTTTGTTTTGTTTTGTGAGAGCTGTTTATACCTTTTATTTAGTAGATTTTATTTTGCGTTAAGAATTTGATAGATGAAACTGCAAAAAAAAAAAAAAAAAAAAAAAAACGAATAAGATAGTGGGACAAAAAAAAATTAGTGAACACTTGTCCGTTGAGACGATGGCAGAGAAAAACGGATTACCCATACTTTCTTATCCAAAAAGAAAAAAACGAAGGTGGTTAAAAAGAGAAAAATTACTGACCGGTGATTAAAGTAGTTTTTAATTGGGGTTTTTACTTGTTCTACAGTTGAGTTCGACTTGTTGGGAGGTCTTTTAGTGAAGCAAGGGTAAATAGAGACTAAAGAATAACAACAAAGAAAAACCTTTCGAGGGTAAAATTGAAAGGCCGAGGTTTGTGTTTAGGGACAAAAAATCTCCGCTAATATTGGAAATTAAAAACTTTTGCCCTTAATTTCGACAAAATAGTGGATAAACCTTGTTTATTCTCACTACTATCCTATAAGTCCAGTATTTTTTTAAGGGTTTGTTGTGGTTGTTTTTCAGACTGTTAGGGGTTTGTTTTCATCAACTTTTTCTTGTTCATCCATTTTTTTCTAATTTCCCCCTTATCTTTTTTCTTAAAATCCTCTTTGGTTACGACTTACAAGTAATTTAGTTTATACTCACACGCTTGTGAAAGATGGAATAATTTCCCTTAGGGATTTCTTTCATTATTCACAATATATATAGCTGTACAAGGTTGATTCCTAATATGGTACGAATCCTAACTTATCTTACAAAGGTTGATTCCTAATACAGTTAGAATCCTAAGTTACCTTAATTATACATCTACCATTATTACAAAATATACGGAGAATATTCTGAGAATATTCGCTAATACTCCCCCTCAGACGGAGCGGGAGGAGGCCGAATGCTAAGGCTGGATCGGAAGTCGGTGAAGAGCTGTCGCGGTAGTCCCTTTGTGAAAATGTCTGGCATACGGATAAGAGGAAGGCACGTGTAAAATTTTGACCGACCACGGGCAACCTTCTCTCGCACAAAGTGGATATCCATCTCAATATGCTTAGTCCGTGATGTTGGACCGGATTATGAGATATAGATAGCAGATATGTTGTCACAATAGACTATAGACGCCTTGCGCAATGGACACCGGAGCTCCAAAAGAAGATTTCGTAGCCAACGGATCTCGGCGACAACATTAGCAACTCCGCGATATTCTCGCCGGCACTCGAACGGGATAGCGTGGCTCGCCGCTTGGCGGACCATGAGATAAGATTATCCCCTAGAAATACACGGTACTCGAGGTGGAGCGACGTGTGTCGGGGCATCCCGCCCAATCTGCATCCGTGTAGGCTAGCAACTTGGTTGGGGCGAGGTGTATAGATGTAAACCAAAGTCTAGTGTGCCCTTAACATATCGATAATACGTTTGAGGGCGGCAAAATGGGACTCTCGGGGGTCGTGCATGAACAGACACACCTGCCGAACGACATATGCAATATCGTGCCTAGTGAATGTAAGATATCGAAGAGCACCTGCTAGACTCCGATATAGAGTGGGATCAGAAACTGGCGCACCGTCATTAGCACTAAGCTTGGATTTTGAGTCCACCGGAGTTGGCATAATTTTACAATTTGCCATCTTGGCCCCGTACACTATCTCTTCGCATACTTACGCCGACACAGAACATAGTGGCTGCGCATCTTGTCACCGATATACCCAAAAAATAACTTAGCTTGCCCAAGTCAGTCATAGCAAATTCAGTTTTGAGTAGAGCAATGATTTCATTCTTCAACCCGTCAGATGAGGTAGTAAGAACAATGTCATCGACATATAATAGCAAATATGCAATGATGCTACCTCGGTGAAGCGTGAAGAGAGATGTATCACACCTGCTACATACAAAACCAATCTGCAGAAGATACCTGGCGAACCGATCATACCAAGCGCGGGATGCCTGTTTCAATCCATACAATGATTTCCCGAGACGACACACAAATGCGGAGTCGCCGGATGAACAAAGCCAGGAGGCTGATGCATGTACACGGTCTCTTTCAAATCCCCATAAAGAAACGCATTCTTGACATCAAGCTAATGAATCGGCCAATGCATGCCCATAGCAATACTGAGAATAGTCCGAATAGTGGTCGGTTTAACAACCGGACTGAATGTCTCACCACAATCAATACCCTCCTGCTGATTAGTGCCATTGGCAACTAGTCTTGCCTTATACCTCTCTAAGTCACCACTGTCTCTGAACTTGTGACGAAATAGCCACATACACCGGATAACATTCACACCAACTGGTCTAGGTACCAAATCCCAAGTGTTCTACTTGGTTAAAGCGTTAAATTCCTCGCACATGGCCGCATTCCAATTTGGGTCCGGTTTTGCTAGTTTTGGATTTTTTGGAATGGGTGATAAGGTTTGTGTGGAGAGATTGAATTGAACCTTGGATTTGAAGATCCCGTGTTGTGCACAAGTCTCCATGCGATGTGAGGGCGGTGGTGGTGGGTCGGGGCCGTGAGGTTGCTTGGTCCACCGGTTCTCGGACCGGTGGGCGCGAGTCACCGGTGGCGCAGTGACTCGACCGGGGGCCGTAGGGGTGAGCGAGGGAGGCTGGTGGGGTGGTGCCGGACGGTGGGACCGTCGGAACAATGGGGCTGCTTGTTGGTATAGATTTTGGATGACCGGGGACGTACTTGGTTCATCGAGAAAGATGTAATCGGTGGTCTGAAATTTACGGAGATTTGAAAATGAAAGGTTGTCTCGTCAAAGGTGACGTGACGGGAGACGATGATTTTGCGAGTAGCAATGTCATAGCACAAGTAGCCCCGATGATTAGGAGATAGACCAAGGAAGACACATGGAAGAGTGCGAGGGGCAAGTTTGTGGGGTGCGGTGGAGGCTATGTTGGGGTAGCATAAGCATCCAAAAATACGTAGGTGATCATATGATGGCCGCCTACGGTATAAGATTTCGTAGGAGTTTTGTTTTGGAGTGTGCTAGTTGGTAAAATATTTAGAAGGGATTCTACCATTTTGACAAAGATAGACCCAAAAAGGCGGTGGTAGGCGGGCATGAAACGTAGTGTGCGGACCATGTTATTGATGGTACGTATAATTCTTTCACCTTTCCGTTTTGGGAAGAAGTATAGGGACAAGAAAAATGGAAAACCATGCCTTGTTTAGAACAGAAATTGTGAAATGCCGAGTTATTAAATTCACGTCCATTATCACATTGGAATGATTTAATAGGTTTTTCAAATTGTGTCTTAATGAATTTTTGAAACTCGAGGAATTTTGCAAAAACTTCGATTTGAATTTCAAAGGGTAAATCCGGACAAAATGTGAAAAATCATCCAAGAATACTAGATAGAATTTATGACCCAAAGAGCAAGCAATCGGAGATGTCCACAAATCGGCATAACAATATCAAATGGAGAAAAAGTAACACTTTGTTTGATGACATAAAGGGAAGACGAGTATGTTTGCCTAGTGGACAAGAAAAACAGTGTTGGGCAATTTTTCCATTATTACATTGAATACGCTTAGAAGTCCTAATAAAAGTAAAAACTGGGTCTCCGGGGTGTCCGAGTCTGTTGTGCCAAGTTGAGGGAGAGATCGCCGCAAGGGATAGAGGTACTTGCGGTCTGTCAGCGGAAGATTGAGTGAATGGGTAGAGATCTCCCACACTATTGCGGCGTGTAAGAATTTTCCCCGTATTGAGTTCCTTCACGAAAAAAGCCAAAAGGGTCAAATTCGACGGACACGTAATTATTGCTAGTGAATTTTCTAACAGAGATTAAGTTTTTAATGATGTTAGGTGTGTATAGGACGTGGTTTAGGGAGAAAGGTGGGTGTAGATGTTTGGTGTGTGTGTTACCGTAACCTTCAATTGGAATGCGATGATCATTGCCGACAGTAATAAATTGAGGACACTTTAGCCGACGTAGTTGAGATATGTTACCCGACGACCGGGTGAGGTGAGATGTGGCTCCGGTGTCCATGTACCAATTTTCGTCGGGTACGTTGAAGGTTCACGGTGGTGTATGCCTGGCCTAAATCGGTCGGGGCCGCCGCTTTGGATCGCTTGCAGTCTTCGCCGCTGCTGCTTCGCTAGATTGCGATGGGGCCGATGTAGCCGCTGCTTCTGGACCGCCATCGGTGGGCTCGTTGCTTGCTTCTTGGTGGGCTCGCTGGTGGTTGGGCATGGCCCAAGAGGTCGATCGACCAAGCTCGCTGGAACCGGGCCCCTACGGTCGGGTACGGGCATGCGGGCGAGGCCCGGTTCTGCTTGGTTGGGCCACCGCTGCGAGTGCTTCTTGCGCCGATGCCTTCTGCTTTTGTCCGATGGTTGGTTCTTCCGATCCCACCGGGTGCGTTGGCCCTTTCCGCGGCCCTTGCCTTTGTTGTTGCGACCTCTGCCGCCACGACCTCGCCACTCTGCTCTGCTGCTTCTGCTGGAACTGCCGGTTGTTGCTTTGGTCGCAGTGTTGCCATCCCGTCAACGGCTAACGCCTTTTGATTATGTTCCTCTTGTTTAGCACGTCTAGTTTCTTCCAACAATAGTTGTGAACGTGCCTTGTTGAAACTTGGGAGAGGGTCGGCTTGTTAAATCATTGTTGCGAGTGTGTCATATTCACCTTTTGGTAAACCCGCAACAAGTTGAAGCACCATCTTGGTTTCTCGAAACAAGTCCCGACGTTGGATAGTTGATCGGTTATGAGTTTCGATTGCTTACAATATTCGGACATGTTGTTAAAATTCTCGAGGCGGGTATTATTGAATTTCTCTTCCAAATATACGGCCGAGTATTTTTATTGTCTGAAAGATTTCTTCTAGCCGGGACCCAAAGTTCACGTGCCGTAGCACCTTTTGTTTTCATGATAGTGCACAACAGTGTCTTTGGAGATGGTGCCGTAGATCCATTGTTTGACGATGGCGTCAAGACGACGCCAGATTGAGTCTGTAACATCGGTGGGACGAGGAGCGGATTCGTCAATATGATCGAGCACGTTGTATGCACATGCATGAATGTAGAATAGTTCCATCCACATGGAATATTGACATTCTTCTTGGTCAAGAATTATAGGGATAAAATTCTTGATGTTGTTAACGGCGAATGCGGATGAAAAGAAGATACTTGAACGTTGAGAGGGGTTGTCAATTGTGCCGGTGGATGAACCGGAATTTGGGGGGGGAAGACATGGTTGTCGCTGCCGAGGGAAGGGAATTTTCTCGGTTTGGCCGAGAAAGAGAGGAAGAAAGCAGAAATTTTTTTTTTTCTCGCGAAATCGAAAAAAAAATTTGCTAATTTCGGCCAAGAATTAAGAAGAGGAGGGATTTAGGTTTTAGGCTCTTGATACCATGAAAGATGGAATAATTTCCCTTAGGGATTCCTTTCATTATTCACAATATATATAGCTGTACAAGGTTGATTCCTAATATGGTACGAATCCTAACTTACCTTACAAAGGTTGATTCCTAATACAGTTAGAATCCTAAGTTACCTTAATTATACATCTACCATTATTACAAAATATACGGAGAATATTCTGAGAATATTCGCTAATAGCTTGAATAAAAATATTTCAAAATAATTATAGTTATTAATAAATTACAAACTATAAATTACTTTTTCCTCCAAATATTATGTAAGATTTTGCATGTTTATAGGTTGAGGTTTGATTCACTTGATTAATCAAGTTAGAACATCAATATTAAACTGAATGGATAAGCAGCATATCTTATAATTGTATATTTATTTATGCAGTGTTAACGTCTGGATTGGTGTAAAAAAAATCTTTTCATTTTTATATCTTTTTTATAATCATTTGTCATCCAAAATTTACTGGCCGACTAATCAGATTCAAGTGGAAGTGCTCGACCTATCAGAAATTTTTTATTCTATGGCTCGAACCTGAGGAAAAGATCCGTACATTCTGTTGCATGTACTATTATTCTTCCATTTTTATCGGTCTCCATATTTTAAAGGATTTTGATTTCCAAACTTTTCTAATAACAGAATAATCCATAGGCAGTGTGCTGGTTATCCTAATCAATTTGTGCGATGCATAATATATGACATCCGCAATTTATAAAGGGCAGCCCAATACACTAAGCTTCAGCTATGTGCGGGGTTCGAAGAAGTTCTGGAAAAGTGTAATTTTAATCTTAAATAGACTTTTTAAAGTGTCTAATTCATCTTTCATGTAATTAAAGAGGTAAGAAAAGACGACAATACAGTGACACAAGTGTGTGTGTATAATTAACGGGAGAAAGAAATATACACATGATAAAGTGACACAATCATATTTTCATTTCGAATGATGGCGTTTAGATCATAGTTTTGATAAAATTCAGATTTAGTGAATACAAAGTCCCATATATACTATTTCTTCATTGTAAGGAGTATAAAGCTTAACAAAAATCTATTTCATAAAAATCAGGGGATATTATCGCGTTCCTATCAGAGATATATTATTGTCATCAAGAAACTATTTGTTCAATATTTACATTAAGATAAATAATTTAGATTGGATATCTCTTCGGTTTTCAAGTCTGAGGAGGATTTTAATGACGATCAAACTCCTTTTATATTGATTTCATGAATTTTTTGGTTCCAATTTCTCTTTAATCAACAACTCTTTTATCTTTCAGAATATCATAAATTATCTTTCAGAATATCATAATTTATTTTAATGCCTTATCACGACAGTGATATACTCCTAATACGTATCACAAAGTAAGGTAAAATAAGTATTACTATGCTTTAATCAAAATTAAATAATAAAAAGTTTATAATACAAGAGAAATATATATCTTGATTCATTTGCTTAATGTGAAGTATCGAGTACAAAGTTCTTTTCTACCGATTCTAGTAAATTAGATAAAAATTTAATTAGATGCATCAAATATTCACATCAAACTAATAAATGTATGATATGTGTTTGCATGTAGATTTTTATAGGTAATCATATTTATTATTTCTTCTGTCCAATTTAAGTATATTACTTTTCTTTTTGGTTTATCGCAAAAAGAGTGTCTTTTTCTATAATTAGTAAGTTGGTTATTCGAATATCCTACATGAAAGTTTATAACCACAAGATTCAAAGAACAATTTAATATATTATACACATCTTTAATTTAAGATCACAAAATTCAAAGTCTCTTTATTTCTTAAACTCCGTGTCTAATCAAACTAAAATACGTAAATTCAGTCAAAGCTCCCCACTAGACGCAAATTGTCGAATCAACACCAGGCATTATAGGAGTGCTTTCTCTGATCGGCATTCCCCAGACCAAAACTGAAAAGACATACCAACCCCGAAGGATTCTCGGGCAGAAGAAATAATATATATTACTATTATTTTGTTAATTGACTCAATCACACCCCCTCCGTCTCATATTATTTATCGTATTTTTATTTTACACGCCTCTTAAGAAATATTAATTAGGAGAAGTATTTGACCTACTTTACTCTTATTTATGTCTAAGTTATAATCTCTCTCCATTAAATATTTACTCTATTTATGTGTCATCTTCATTAATGACAAAGGGTAAAATGAAGAAAAAATAATCAATTATGCCTTAAACTTCTAAAACGACAAATCATTTGAGACAACTATTTTTAATAACCACGATAAATAATTTGAGGCGGAGGGAAAAGGGTTTAAAATACCCTCCGTTACGAATTTGGATAAAAAATATCTCTCCCGTCATTAAAGTTTTAAAATATACCCTTCTCTTAACGGAAATTCTCAAATACCCCAAAATAACCCGATTTTAATTTATAAACCCGCTTCATTATTTAAACATGTCACGCCCTGACT
Source organism: Anisodus tanguticus (assembly GCA_034509755.1). NCBI lineage: Eukaryota > Viridiplantae > Streptophyta > Magnoliopsida > Solanales > Solanaceae > Anisodus > Anisodus tanguticus. The sequence goes on from CM067545.1 coordinate 22,048,668, forward strand.
TTTCTCAAGTCTTTCTTTAGGACGTGATGACACCTGGACAACTATCCCTTTCCAGGCGAATCATATGCTTCATTTTCTTCCTAAATTAGACAGGTATTTGCGGAAATAATATATATAATAATCAATTTGAAGTTTACGAAGAACAATCTCATGTGGGGCATTCCCCGAGATAATAAAACTTAATTCTTTAAACAAACTTAGTCTAGAGTAACTTTCACCAAATCCGAAATAATGGATTGGTGGTACGATGAGGTTGCGGGACGATCGCTAGCCCTCTTGCGGAGCTTTTCCTCTATCGCGCCTTCCTGAAATATGTTAAATAAAAGAGTCAGCCCTACCATCCGAGGCTGAGTGAGAATCTCACCTTACAGTCCAAAGTAACCTCACAATATTTTTAATTACAATCACATTATAAGAAAATAATAAGCATGTTGAAATAAACAGATTACAACCCTTTTATTAAATAAATCAATAAATATTCACGTGCAAAATTTTCTCCCACTCGTCTTAAAAAAACAACTTAGTTTAATCAGTACTCCTGCTTTTTCCCATATAACATATTATACATTTATTGCGGTACGTGCAACCTGGTTCAGTGCATTTATATATTTGTTGCGGTACGTGCAACCCGATCCAGTGCATTTATATATTTATTGCGGTACGTGCAACCCGATCCAGTGCATTTATATATTTGTTGCGGTACGTGCAACCCGATCTAATGCATTTATATATATTTGTTGCGGTCCGTGCAACCCGATCCAATGCATTTATGTATATGTTGCGGTCCGTACAACCCGATCCAATGCACTTACTTGTTGCGGTCCGTGCAACCCGATCCAGTGCATTTATATATTTGTTGCGGTACATGCAACTCAATCCAATGCACTTATTTGTTGCGGTCCGTGCAACCCGATCCAATGCACTTATTTATTGTTTAAATATGTCATATGTTCAAAAGGCTCAAATAATATTTTCTTCCTTCAATATTTCGCCTTTTTCACTTGTAAGGGTTACAACTCTCAAACCGTAAGTCGGATTTATCCCCGTAAAGTCTCGAACTGTCGAGGACAGAGTAATCTATAACTTTTATTCAGCACAATCTTTCATATGCTTTACCTATTTGTACAGTTTTTACGTTATACATTCTACCCTTCCAGACTTCGGTTGATCCGAGGCAGAATATTTAAACAGCGATAACTCTCAAACCATAAGTCGGATTTATCCCCGTAAAGTCTCAAACTGTCGAGGACAGAGTAATATATAACTTTTATTCAGAACAATCTTTCATATTTATTACCGATTTGTACAGTTTTTACATTATACATTCTGCCCTTCCAGACTTCGGTTGATCCGAGGTAGAATGTTTAAACAGCGATAACTCTCAAACCGTAAGTTGGATTTATCCCCGTAAAGTCTCAAACTGACCGTAACAGAAAGATGTACAATTATGTAAAATTTCATCCAATTCTAACAAGTATATCCCAGTATAACAGATTACAATTGCACAATCCAAACTAGTTATTAAACAATCATAAATTTCATGCTCATTCTTTCAATAACCGGATTATATTCTAACATGTATTGTAACTTAAAAATAAAGGATTTTACTAAGAACTTTGAGTGAGAAAACTCATCTTTGTTGCTTCGTAACCACGAACAAAACCTCAACTTCAACCAAACCTTTTTGGAACTCCTTAATTGCTCTCTTTAATCTTTTTTTTCCCTCTCTTTGCTTTGTTTCTGATTTGCTATTTTTTTTCCTTTGTATTTCCCTTTTTTGTTGTGTTTTATATAAAAGTGTGTGTGTGTGTTGTGTTGCACAAAATTTGGGATGTGAGGGAGTGGAAGAAGGGGTTGAGGGAGAGGGGTTGGTTGGGGGGGAACGTGCAGGATTATCTTATAATCTTTTTTTATTTTATTTTTTATTTTATTTTTTATTTTACAGGACTTTACATTCTCCCATCCTTAAACAACATTCGTCCTCGAATGTGAGTAAGGTCGTAACCTATGCACATAGACATGCAAATTGCACACACATGAAACACAACTTCCAAGACTTTACATTTTCCCCTCCTTAAACAACATTCGGCCTCGAATGTGAATAAGATCGTAACACATGCACATAGACACACAAACTGCACACACATGAAATACAACTTCCAAGACTTTACATTCTCCCCTCCTTAAACAACATTCGGCCTCGAATGTGAATAAGGTCGTAACACATGCACATAGACACACAAATTGCACACATATGAAACATAACTAAACACATTTTATTACCTTACTCAAACAGGAAAGGATATTTGATTTTCATCGCGTCTTCGGCTTCCCAGGTTGCTTATTTTGTGGAGTGATTTCCCCATAGGACCTTCACGGATACAATATCTTTATTCCTAAGACGTTTAATCTGTCTATCCAGTATTTCTACCGGCATTTCTTCATATTGAAGCTCTTCATTCAGGACTATTTCTTGGGGTTGGATGACGTGACTTGGATCATGAAAGTATTTTCGTAACATTGACACATGAAACACCGGATGCACCGCTTCTAATTCTTGTGGAAGGGCTAGTTCGTAAGCCACATTTCCCACTCTTCGTAAGATCTCATATGGTCCAATAAACCTTGGGCTCAATTTTCCTTTCTTGCCAAATCGCATCACTCCCTTCATTGGAGAGACTTTTAAAAACACTTTCTCCCCTTCTTGAAATTCGAGATCTCTTTTGCGATGATCCGCATAAGACTTATGGCGGCTATGAGCTGTCTTGATCCTCTCCCGAATTATCTAAACTTTATCGTTTGTTTCTTGAATGACTTCGGGTTCGAACAGTAGTGTTTCTCCCACCTCGAACCACCCAAGTGGAGACCTACATTTTCGCCCATACAATGCTTCGAACGGAGCCATATGTATACTAGCATGAAAACTGTTGTTGTAGGCGAACTCAATTAGACATAGATGGTCCAACCAGTTGTCCTGGAAGTCCAACACACAAGACCGCAGCATGTCCTCCAATGTTTGAATTGTTCGTTCAGCTTGTCCGTCGGTTTGCGGATGGAAAGCCGTACTCAACTTGACCTTTGTCCCGAGGCCCTGCTGGAAACTTTGCCAAAAGTGTGAGGTGAACGGGAACCCCTATCCGAAATAATTTGCAATGGAATCTGTGTAACCTCACTATTTCTTTCAAATAAATTTGTGCATCTTCGCGGTGCCCGATATGTAGTCTTGATCGGTAGGAAATGGGCTAACTTTGTAAGTCGATCTACAATCACCCATATAGAATCATAACCTTCTCGTGTTTTTGGTAGACCGGTCACAAAATCCATATGAATCGCCTCCCATTTCCACATGGGGACGCCAATGTCCTGAAGTAGGCCGCTGGGTTTTTGATGTTCGGCTTTCACCTATTGACACGTAAGACATCTTCCGACAAACTCGCAACATCTCTCTTCATTCCTTTCCACCGCAATTTGCCTTGAGATCATGATACATTTTCGTTGATCCTAGATGAATGGAATACCCGGTATTGTGACCTTCGTCTAAGATCCTTCTTCTTAGATCTCTTACCTTAGGAACACATAACCTACCCTTATACCGAAGGGTACCATCATTTCCTCCTACTGTAAATTGTGAAGGTTTTCCTTATTGAATCTTCTCCCGAAACCTAACAAATTCCATATCCTCAAACTGACTCTCTTTTATTTCTGAAGTTAAGGCAGACTGCGAGGTATCACGTCCCACCACCCTACCTTCACCGACCTCAGTTAAACTAATCCCGAGGTTCCCCAATTTTTGTACTGCACGAACAATACCTCTCTTTTGTACTGCCAAGTGGGCCAAACTGCCCATTGATCTCTTACTGAGTGCATCAGCCACCACGTTAGCTTTTCCAGGATGGTAAAGAATGCTAAGGTCATAATCCTTAAGTAACTCTAACCATCTTCTTTGTCGGAGATTCAAATCCTTTTGCGTGGTTATGTACTGCAAACTCTTATGATCTGTAAATATATCTACATCCCCCACATACAAATAGTGTCTCCATATTCGTAAGGCAAACACTACCGCGGCCAATTCCAAGTCATGAGTTGGATAATTCTTCTCATGTATCTTCAATTGTCGAGATGCATACGCAATAACTTTTCCAAATTGCATCAAAACACATCCTAACCCAACCCTAGAGGCATCACAATAGACTGTGAACCCTTCTTGTCCCGATGGTAAGGTTAGGACTGGTGCAGTAGTCAACAACTCCTTCAGTTTCTGAAAACTTGTTTCACATGCATCTGACCACTGGTACTTAATCGCTTTTTGAGTCAATTGGGTCAAGGGAGCAGCAAGACTAGAAAAGCTTTCTACAAATCTTCTATAATACCCAGCCAAACCCAAGGAACTCCTAACTTCTGTCGGAGTGGTAGGTTTTGGCTAGTTCTTCACTGCCTCTATCTTTTGGGGGTCTACCATAATTCCATCCCTTGAGACAACATGGCCCAAGAAGGCTACTTTTTCCAACCAAAATTCACACTTTGAAAATTTAGCGTACAATCTCTCTTATTTCAAGGTTTGAAACACTACCCTAAGATGTTCTTCATGTTCTTCAACACTCTTGCTGTAAATTAGGATATCATCTATGAATACAATCACGAACAAATCTAAGAATGGTTTGAAGATTCTGTTCATGAGATCTATAAAAGCTGCTGGAGCATTGGTTAACACGAAAGACATGACCAAGAACTCATAATGACCATATCGGGTTCTAAACGCTGTTTTGGATATATCATCCGGATTTATTTTCAGCTGGTGATATCCTGAACGAAGATCAATCTTGGAAAAATAATTGGCTCCTTGAAGTTGGTCAAAAAGATCATCGATTCTTGGTAATGGGTATCGATTCTTGATCGTGACCTTATTGAGTTGTCGATAATCAATGCACATTCGGAGCGATCCATATTTCTTCTTCACAAAAAGGACTGGTGCACCCTAGGGGGAAACACTAGGCCTTATAAAACCTTTATCCAGAAGATCCTTCAACTGTTCTTTTAACTCTCTCAATTCAACTGGGGCCATTCGATATGGAGGAATAGAAATAGGTCTTGTACCCGGAATTAACTCTATAGCGAACTCCACTTCTCTATCCGGAGGAAGGCCTGGAAGATCTTCAGGAAAAACCTCTGGAAAATTTCGAACAATAGGGACATCTTACACCACTGGGGATTCTTTTTGGGTATCTACTATATTAGCCAGATATGCGTACTCCACTTTGTGACTTCTTAATAACTTTTGAGCCCTAAGATAGGAAATAAGCTGACGTGAGGATATTCCAATCTTACCCTTTATAACAACTTCTGGTTCCCCGGGAAAAGATAGTTTCACTATCTTTCGTCGGCAATCTAACATGGCATAGCATGATGGCAACCAATCCATACCCAAAATGATGTCAAAATATACCATATCAAGTAGTACTAGATTTACTATTGTTCCTCTGCCATTAACTTCTAATGAGAAATTTTTAACTACTCGAGAGGCCCAAACTGAGGCCCCTACGGGTGTTATAACCTCAAAAGGTTCACTTAAACAGGAAGGTTCTACATGTAAATTCTTAGCAAAACCCATTGACACATATGAAAATGTAGAGCCGGGATCGTATAATACAAATGCAGGAATACTCGAGACCAACAAAATACCTGTGACCACCGCATTAGATGCCTCCGCCTCATTCCTCTGGGGCAAAGCGTAGAGCCGATTAGATTTGTTGGACTGTTGACCTCCCTGACCCTGTCGGGATTGGTTTCCCTGATTTTCCTTGTAGGCGGCTGTGGTTGCTTCTGACCTCCCATGAGAAAATTGAGTTTGGGTTCTCTTCTTGCAATCCTTGGCATAGTGGTCTGGTTCTCCACATTTGTAACACTCTTTCGGCGAAATCCGGCATTCCCAGAAATGTTTCTTATGACAAACCTTACAGACTGGCTTGTCACCCCCTGTGTTAGGGTTGGTGGCATGGACATTGCTACCTTGGTGGTTGAACTATTTGTGCCATTGGGGCCTGTGATGGGACTGGCCTGCTGACTAGCTCGGTTTCGAAGAACCCCTACTGCTTTCTTGCCTCTGGTTTTGATTTTGATTAAAGGATCCCGACGATTGAAACCTCTTCTGCGAATACTCTTTTTTTTTGCTTTAGAAAAACCTTCTACCCTTATTGACATGTCCACGATCTGAAGGTAAGTACGATCATGGGCTAATGCCACTACCTTCCCTATCAAGTTCGAGTTTAAACTCTCAACAAATATTTTGACCTTCTCAATTTCCGTAGGAATACTGTGTGTGTTGTATGCCGACAATCGCATGAACTGGGTATCATATTCTTGCACATTGCAGTCTCTTTGTTTCAACTATTCAAACTCACGCCTGAGCGCATCTTTTCGGGTGTTAGGCATGTACTTTTCAATGAATGCGACTCTGAACTCCCCCCACGTCATCGATAGTGACATCGGGGAACGATTTCTTCCACAGTTTACCGTTGCACAGTCCCCTTCCATAATCTTTTGAAGGAGGTAGTACGAGAACCAAGTCTTTAAAAAGACTCAAGATAAGCATGAGAAGAGTATGAAAGAAGGAAAACTGTTTAGGATGTTATTCCGTTCACTTATTACTAAGGTGGCGCGCACACCGTCGCAATAAGTAATCGTTCAAACACTCAACTCAAAGAAAGTTTCTAAGATCTCTTAACCTGGTTTAGCTCTGATACCAACTTGTCACGCCCCGACTTTTCTCAAGTCTTTCTTTAGGACGTGATGGCACCTGGACAACTATCCCTTTCCAGGCAAACCATATACTTCATTTTCTTCCTAAATTAGACAGGTATTTGCGGAAATATATATATAATAATCAATTTGAAGTTTACGAAGAACAATCTCATGTGGGGCATTCCCCGAGATAATAAAACTTAACTCTTTAAACAAACTTAGTCTAGAGTAACTTTCACCAAATTCGAAATAATGGATTGGTGGTACGATGAGGCTGCGGGACGATCGCTAGCCCTCTTGCGAAGCTTTTCCTCTATCGCGCCTTCCTGAAATATGTTAAATAAAAGAGTCAGCCTTACCATCCGGGGCTGAGTGAGAATCTCACCTTACAGTCCAAAGTAACCTCACAATATTTTTAATTACAATCACATTATAAGAAAATAATAAGCATGTTGAAATAAACAGATTACAACCCTTTTATTAAATAAAATCAATAAATATTCACGTGCAAAATTTTCTCTCCACTCGTCTTAAAAAAACAACTTAGTTTAATCAGTACTCCTGCTTTTTCCCATATAACATATTATACATTTGTTGCGGTACGTGCAACCCGGTCCAGTGCATTTATATATTTGTTGCGGTACGTACAATCCGATCCAGTGCATTTATATATTTATTGCGGTACGTGCAATCCGATCCAGTGCATTTATATATTTGTTGCGGTACGTGCAACCCGATCCAATGCATTTATATATATTTGTTGCGGTCCGTGCAACCCGATCCAATGCATTTATGTATTTGTTGCGGTCCGTGCAACCCGATCCAATGCACTTATTTGTTGCGGTCCGTGCAACCCGATCCAGTGCATTTATATATTTGTTGCGGTACGTGCAACCCGATCCAATGCACTTATTTGTTGCGGTCCGTGAAACCCGATCCAATGCACTTATTTGTTGCGGTCCGTGCAACCCGATCCAATGCACTTATTTATTGTTTAAATATGTCATATGTTCAAAAGGCTCAAATAATATTTTCTTCCTTCAATATTTCGCCCTTTTCACTTGTAAGGGTTACAACTCTCAAACCGTAAGTCGGATTTATCCCCGTAAAGTCTCAAACTGTCTAAGACAGAGTAATCTATAACTTTTATTCAGCACAATCTTTCATATGCTTTACCTATTTGTACAGTTTTTACGTTATACATTCTACCCTTCCAGACTTCGGTTGATCCGAGACAGAATGTTTAAACAGTGATAACTCTCAAACCTTAAGTCGGATTTATCCCCGTAAAGTCTCACACTGTCTAGGACATAGTAATATATAACATTTATTCAGAACAAGTTTTCATATTCATTACCGATTTGTACAGGTTTTACATTATACATTCTGCCCTTCCAGACTTCGGTTGATCCGAGGCAGAATGTTTAAACAGAGATAATTCTCAAACCGTAAGTCGGATTTATCCCCGTAAGGTCTCAAACTGACCGTAACAGAAAGATGTACAACTCTGTAAAATTTCATCCAATTCTAACAATTATAGCCCAGTATAAGAGATTACAATTGCACAATCCAAACTAGTTATTAAACAATCATAAATTTCATCATCATTCTTTCAATAACCGGATTATATTCTAACATGTATTGTAACTTAAAAATAAAGGATTTTACTAAGAACTTTGAGTGAGAAAAATCACCTTTGTTGCTTCGTAACCACGAACAAAACCTCAACTTCAACCAAACCTTTTTGAAACTCCTTAATTGCTCTCTTTAATCTTCTTTTTTTCCTCTCTTTTCTTTGTTTCTGATTTGCTGTTTTTTTCCTTTGTATTTTCCTTTTTTGTTGTGTTTTATATAAAAGTGTGTGTGTGTGTGTTGCACAAATTTTGGGATGTGAGGGAGTGGAAGAAGGGGTTGAGGGAGAGGGGTTGGTTGGGGGGAACGTGCAGGATTATCTTATAATCTTTTTTTTAAAAAAAAATAAAAAAAATTGTAGGAGTTTACATTCTCCCCTCCTTAAATAACATTCGTCCTCGAATGTGAGTAAGGTCGTAACCTATGCACATAGACATGCAAACTACACACACATGAAACACAACTTCCAAGACTTTACATTTTTCCTCCTTAAACAACATTCGGCCTCGAATGTGAATAAGGTCGTAACACATGCACATAGACACACAAACTGCACACACATGAAACACAACTTCCAAGACTTTACAAAACTGACCCAACTAAATAATAACCCATCCCCTTATTCGCAATCTGCATTTCACACACATTTTAGTAATAGAATCAGCTGAATTGAAAATCAATTAGACAGTAGGTCCATCATTCGAGATGCTGAGCATTAAGAAAATCCAAATAAAAATGAGGGTGAATGAATCTAGAGGGGTCAGCTTGCTGGCAGAGAGTCAACTTTGCGGCCTTAGGGTCGCAGGTTCGATTCTCCCCTCCGGATATCGTCCTCCGGGGCACATACATGTGGTAAAGCCTGGGCGCTAAAAGCCGCGCGAGCATGTTGCAGTGTGGGTTCGGTCCCCGCCAAGCCTTGTGGATGGGGCCTGTGGGGGGGTCAACCTTGTAGCATTGATCCGTTGGACGCAAGCAGACACTGACCATGTGTGCACATCCCGTGATTTACCTGGTGGTGGGTGTTGAAGGACCGGTCCCATCACCTCCAGGAGCCTAGTACTAGTACTTGTGCAGGTACTAGCGATATGGGGTACTAAGGCCACCCCGAGACTTGGATTATCAAAAAAAATAAAAAATGAGGGTGAATGAAAACTGGTCTTTGCTTGCAATATGTGTATCCAAATCGTTATCGTGAAATTGATCAACAAGCACAAAAACTAGTCTGGCCTCATTTGTAATTGCATAAGAATAAGCAAAAATTAAGTAGCAGTGTATAGATAACTCTATATGACAGTTGAAACTCTTATCATGCCTTGAATCATTCAAAGTCTATTTGATCTAATTTAAGTACAAATAAAATAGAAAATTTCTTTTACAGTCCAAAAAATGAAAAAAAAAATCAGGCCTCCATAAAATACAAGCAGAGGTACCTACTATCATTAAACCGAATGAGATCCCACAAAGATACATGGTTCTTGAGGTTATTTTTGACCTTACTGCAAATACCAAGCAAATATAGCAGTGTCAATCCTACTCTTCTTGGTTAAAAGATCACTTGCATTTGATATTTCTATAGATCCTCCTCACGAATAGATATGTGTTATTCTTTAGTTGGATCGATTTAAATAATTATTAACACTAGTAATTTAAGTGTTTAGCCGAATTCAGTGACAGTCGAACTGTTCCAGAACCGAATTTACTCCTGTCCCTCGACTACAAGAACTTCATCGGCTACTAAGGCATCTTAGCCGAGTTGTTAGTTAGAGGTACGACTGAGATCCACTCAGATGCAGACGTTTCAACGACAAAGTCAAAAGGGTTTCCAACGACAAAGTCAAAAGGATATATTTGTAATTTCTTTCTCTGTGTCTCTTCAGAGAATTTTGAGAAAGTAATTGGATTGTTTCAAAAGGTTGAGATAATTGGATATCTCTTTCTTCTGTTTTGATTATGAAATCGGTTTTGAATAACTGGTATTTGGAATTTTTGTAAATTTGATCTCGATTTACTCTCGGTATTTCCCAATTATCAATAGATTTTTCAAAATCTTGTATCAAGATTTTTTCGGTGTTTATTAACTTCTTTGAATCCATGAAAGAAGATGAACCAAAATCACTAGAAGTAGATCTGTTGAGAAACGGATCCATGTTATGGAACTCCTATAACAGAGCACCCGGACTCTTCCTACAATCAAAGGCCTTCCCTAAGGTATAACTGTCTGCGTTCGTTGAAGACTTACCGACCCTGGACTATCCTAAGCACAAAACCTCGGAAGAACCCAAACCTCTAACAAGGAATCTCATCTGGTCTGGATAATATTCTCTCTATCTCTACCCTTAGATCCTCGGACTAGACTTTCTTAGAATCAGTTAAGGTTTTCCATTCCGGAGATTTGTTCCTAGTCGTAATGGGATTTACCGTACTGAAAAAGGGATAATAAATGGAATTTTGGGAGGAATAATAATCGAACCAGTCAAAGAAAATGATGTTTATCCTATGTCTATTAACAAACTCGTAGAATTTTTCCTGTATTTGTGTCCTAGTTTTTGAAAAGGTTTTGAAGAACCAAATTCATTTTTCTAGGTTATATTTTTCATAAAAATCTTTTTGTAAGAATTTTTATCAATTTTGAAATCTTTTTGTAAAACACCAAGTTCGTTTATAATGTTTTCTGTAATCGAGGAAAAATCAGACTAGTAGGTTCCTGGTCCTCTATCTTTTCTCTAACAGTGGAATTTTTATAAACGGGTCTCGGTATTTCGTTGGAGTAGTCTACGTTTCGTAGATTGGGTAAATCTGACGTAGAATGTCTGGGTTTTATTTTGTAAGGAGTATTTATACAGACACAACCAATCAATCAAACAACTCAATTTTTATATATCTTTATCCTTTACTTTATTTATCATTTACTTTACTGTACTCAGCTGCATTCATGTTTCTTACCTCTTAGTTTACTCATACCACCGTCCTAACACTTTCTGGAGTAGTTGGAGAACCTATTGCTGGAAAATTAGAGTTTCGTTTTCAGCCCAAATCGCTTAAGTTAATGAATCAATTTATCTCCCGATACAGTCAGCCGATAAAACGACAGAGAACAGAATTCGGGGCGAGAACAATAATAAAGCGGGTTTAAAAATTAAAATTGAATTATTTTGGAAGATTTGGGGATACTTTAATAACATGAGGAATATTTTTTATTTAAATTCATAACTGAGGATAATTTTAACTATTTTTCGAAAATCGAGGGGAATTTTTAACCCTTTTCCCTAAGTTAAATTGATTTGCTTTACAAATGGATTAGTATATGAAAAGTATTTATCAATCATCATTGGGTCAAGTCACCTCCGAATTGGAAAAGCACTAAAATAAAGTCCATATATATCAAAAGTATCCACGTGCCAATCAGCCTACAAAACCAAATCAACCAAAAGAGAACACCACCAGACACCAGTGCAACACCTAAACAGTACTGCATTCTTTAATCATTTATATACAAATCTAGATCTACAATCATTTTTTCCCCCAATACATACTTCCACCGCCATTAATTCAACTCCCTCATCTCAACATTGGTTTTGTCGATTTCATCAAAACCCTAAATTTAACATTTATTCTTATCTAATCTATTTTTTTGGTCACCATGAGACAAAGGAAGAAGTCAAATTCTGATATGACACAGCAAGACCAACACCAGAATGGTCACTTGTCTAAGTTCAGACAACTTTTCGATCCCGAAGCTTCTTGGGACAAGGTTTGATTTTTTTGATTATTTGTTTTTTGAAGTATGGATAACCGGATACACTGTTTAATGTTATTGTTGTGTTTTCCCCTTTATGCTGCTAATTCCGAATTTTAGCTTCTGGGTATTCGTTTTTAGTAGATTTATTCGTCCTAATAGTAGAAAATTCCCACATTCTTGGACATGTGAGAGATAAACCATGAATATAGAACCCCACCACAAATAGGAAATCACTTATAAAAAATTATCCAAATCCTCTTTGGAACGATACAGAGGAGATTAGCATGGCTCCTGCGCAAGGATGGCACGAATCAAGAAATGATCCAATTTTTTTCCTTATAAAAAAAAATCACTTAATAAGCTTTTGATCATAGTGGAGTGGTGGGTGGAGTGAGTAAGACATTCAAAGTTCCTTTTTTTGTTTTTGTTTTTGTTTTTGTTTTTGTTTTGTGATATATTCAGGTTTCATGGTTGCTCTTCATAAAACAGAATAGATTACAGTTATAAGTTGTTGTAAATGTATTTACTAGTTTTAGAAGGTGGTTCAAGCTGGTGAGGAGCATTGCAGTTGTTATGTTAAAAACTTAGAGAATTTTCAATCAGGAAAGGTTATAATTTTTTCTTTGTTACAACATTAATCTGAAAGGAAAGATTGCTTAGACTTTTAGCTTGTCCTTTATGCTTTTTGGTAGCGGACTGAGGTTGTGCCACAGCTTGATGGGTCAGTCAGGGTTAGTTTCAGTTTTTGGCTATATTATACATTAACAACAACATACCCACTGTAGTCCCACAAGTGGGGTCTGGTGAGGGTAAGATGTACGCAGACCTTACTCCTACCTTTGTGAGGTAGAGAGGTTGTTTCTGATAGACCCTCAGCTCGTAAGAAAAGGCAGGGGTGTGACAACAAATAGCATGACAAAAGGCATGGTATCAAGAAAAAAATATGACAACAAAATAACGAGATAAAAAGCAAATGCGGCAACGTATAGTAAAACATATTGAGGAAAATAAACTACGCGATTACTACCTAATACTACTAATACGGAAACCATTCGCCTACCTACTAACCTTCTACCCTAATCCTCAACCTCCACATTTCTATATAGGGTCATATCCGTAAGCAGAAGCTGTGTGATGTCAAAAAGTATGGCCATATCATACATTAGTGACTAGTAATAGTTTTATCTTGGACTATTTGGAATGAAAGGAATAGTGCTTGCTTTGAGAATAAAAAGAATCATATATCTAGAATCAAGAACCTTTGTCTGCTCAAATCTGTTCGTATGGTGTAAGAAGAGTATATTAGAGAACATGGATCAGTATATGGACCTTTTGGATTCTCTTGGACATTTGTAATCTGTTACTCTTGTAGGGACTGTTTGTCTCTGATGTAATTTGTTGTACCTTCTTGGTACCTTCTATCAATAATACTTTTACCTTATAAAAAAAACTAGTAATTGTTTTATCTTGTAATTGCAGGATCAACTGGGTGATGTATTGCATTGGATGAGACAATTGATGGCTCTTGTTTGTGGATTAATATGGGGTGCCATTCCTTTGGTTGGTGGGGTCTGGTTTATGCTGTAAGTTTTCTTCTATATCTCGCCTTCTTTTTTGTACACATTTAATCTGCTGTTGACTTGCTATTTGTCTAATATACTCTTCTTTCATTCCTGTAGCTGCACTTCATTTCTCTGTGTTGTTTATCATGTAGATGAGTTTATTTCACTTCATTAGCTCTTGTCAGTTGCTTGTATTTTGAGTTTATTTAAATTCATCAGCTCTTGTTGATTGCTTATCATCAGTTGAAAGAGAAAACTAAAATGTAGGACAAAGGTAGAATCTAAAACTCAAGATAGGTGTAATAGGAGGAACTATGCTGTAAATTTGCTTCATATGGTGGAGATCTGTGATTATGGTCAACATAATAAAAGTTCAAGCTCGTACTTTCTGCATTTTGGTAGTTATTAAGACTTATTCTGAGCTAAACCAATTGGGAAGTTCATGGATACTGATTAAAAACAATTAGGGGAAGTTCATGGATGCTGAACTATTTGAAGCCTACTTTTCCAGATAAACAGTTTCTAGTTATACCATTTGATGCATGATGAACCACTATAGAGTAATCCAATTACTGGCAGGAAATCCAGTAGAGATCTGCTTCTCGTTCTTTTAATGGAAGGATGCTGGTTGCTTGAATTCAAGATCATCCTAATTTTCAAATATTTAGCCATAATTTTAAATCTTATAGTGATTAAACCAATTCTTACAATAGTAATTGTTCTCTTCTTAAACTCAGGTTTCTTGCACTTTCAACTGGTATTATCTACTCTTATTATGCGCTGGTGCTAAAAGTTGATGAAGAAGAATTTGGTGGGCACGGAGCTCTCCTTCAAGAAGGGCTTTTTGCTTCTATGACTCTCTTTCTGGTACTTGAACTTCCTTTCGACTCCCTTTTTACCATTTATATAAGTGAAATACAAGTTATGGCCTATACCTTGGTCTCTCATACTGTGGCTAATAACTTTTTTCTTAATCATGTTTCTTCTATTGTGTTTGCACAGCTTTTTTGGACCTTAGTCTACAGTTTGGTTCACTTCTGATGCGGCTTCTCAACTTGACTGAGCTTCCCGTCTCTTTTCAAGTCAGAACTCATATTTTGGTAGATGTAGCAGGTGTTATTTTTGTTGTTGGGATGGAATTCCCAAAAAGACCACGTTGGCTGATAAAATGGCCAATTTCGACTGTGCAATATTATCTTCAGTGTAATCTGAGACATGGTAGCTTTCCATTTCGAACATAGTTTAAGATGTATTTGTTCAGCATTCTTTGCTCCAAGTGCAGATCATGCTTTGACCCAATAACTATGCTTGTTTCTTAGTTTTTCTTAGGTAGTAGAATTACTTATATCTTTAATACTTTTGTGTTGAATCTTCATGGAGGTCTCTACTCCAGGTTATTATATCCTGTTCAAGCATCTTACTGGAAACAAATTCAGCAGTCTCCAAGTCACCACACTCGAAACATGTTCACTAATTTCATCTCGATTGTAGCATTCAAATCATTTGTGCGTAGTGCACCGGGCTGTCCTTTTTTAATGTTGCATCTCAGCTTGTGCACAAGAATGGAATAAGCTAACCAAGGCAATGTCGTCAGGTGAAACATTCTCTGTTTGCATTGAAGGAAGCACTTCATATTGCACACAAGGCCTCCAATTTCTCTGTTTCAAGATGCAACATACCTCCCAAGGCATTTAATTAAACAATGCCAAGGCAATAGTCTTCTTGAATCTTTGACAAGCAGCCTCAAATTGCACTTGGAAATAAGGAGAGTAACACCTTGATTAGGAACTTGATATGCCAAATCAGGAGATCTTTATTTGGTATCTTTTCAAACAAGTCTCGAGCTGTTTAATTGTTAAGTATTTTAACTTGGCCAGATAATATAGTTTGTCCATCTAATAATTGGCCAGTTTTGAAGAGGCTACATATGCTTTTCATTGTGTCGAAGTTGGGGATAAATTATACAATTATGATGTGGACATAGGAGAGATGCTGAATGAGAGGAGCCAGTCTCATCTGGATTATGCTACTATCAAATTAACAGCTCATATATACACAAATGAGATTTATTCATTTCACAAGAAACAATTATCTGTTCACCAAATGGCCAGTTCACATATAGAGAAATGAGATGTTTCTGATAAGCCACTTTTCTCCAAGCATGAGCAAATACACTATAGTTTCTAAATATATGGGCAGAATTCTTCTATTATAGTTACTATTAAATGTTTCATGATGCGAGACATGCTGATGAGTTGGATTTAAGAACCCAAACAGCTTTTCATCCACTTGCAGCAGAATTTCAAATCTATTTAGTATGGAGATATCGGCAGAAGAAGGCAGACTGTCATTATATTTCAATATTTTGCTCTGGCTGTGATAAGAAGTTGTGCATTTTCGTGATCATCAGGATTAACTGAGGGGAATTCAATCAACATCATTGTCACGCCCATCTTTGCCTCTGTCTAATTAAGTAAACGCGACCATAAACCCAACGTCTGCCTGGTTTTGAGATGGATTGCTGCAGTAAAAGCACATGGTATTAGGGCAGTCATATACTTGGATGAGAGAAGAATCTGAATGGTTCGAAAATGAAATGAATTAGGCATTTCTCAAATATGTAGAGAAAAAAATTGTTAATAACAGAAAAATATACAATGGTAAAAAAGAAGAATGAGAATAACAATTTATGTAGCAGGTTAGATCATCACTAGAGGAAAACTAATTCGAGTTAATTATAACTATGAACTAAAATAAATAGAACACACATTCAACCTCAATGAAAAAAATAAATTCAACACCTTAAGATTTATAGTTTTATCTTCTCTTATAGATCATTCGACGGCTTAACAGAATAAGATCTTGCAAAAGTTCTAATATTGAGAAATAAACTCATATCATAAAAAAAGGCTATTTATTTTCAGACACAAGAAACAGAAAATATGACCACACCATTATTTATATGTAATGAGATAAGCTGAAGCAGCAAGTATACAAGGAGTTCTATGACCACTTTAAGAGAATGTTAATACAATTATTTAGAGTAAAATCTTCTAATCTATCATCACAACAATTATTTGCTTAATTATCATGTGTTTGCAAACTAGTGTATCCAAAGTAAAGGGAAAAAGTTTAGGTATACATGAATAACAATATCTGGCCTGTAAAGGGAATGATCTCCACTTTCTAGCAAGTAAATAAAAACGTAACAGTGACAGCAAAAAGGAAATGTACAAAATTCCTCTAACCAAATAAGCAATGTAGTGTGAAGTAAGATGAGAACCGAAGTCATGGTCAAAAGTACCTCAACCTTGGTTTGAAATTCTAATCTGCTTCCACAAACATGACAATCAGCTCTATGTGGGGAACGGTTGGACTTCTCTGCTTTCAGGAAAGCAAACACCTGAAGGTAACAGTGTTAAGAGCTATAAGATTCATCCATTTCAGTACAAGGAGATATGACTTCACCTTCTTCACTGGAATCATATTCTAGAAATATTTGTGGACATGTGAGAAGCTAGTGGTTAGTTACCTCCTCACCACAGTTTGGGCATGCCCCTTTGAGAGCTACCAAGTCATTTTTCCAAAGTCCTTGAAGTGCTCCAACTGTCATTAGTTAACTCAGGTTATAAACCGTACTTGGGATGCATTGAAGAAACAAATTCTCAGAAACTATGGACAGCCTTGCTTTTAGACATGGTTCAACAATCACATTTACACTGGTGACCATCACCCAACAATATAACATGGAGATAAGTTATAAAAAGTTTATAATTTAAAAACACCATTTCGTAATAGTAACCTCCTTAATGAAATTATTGCAAACCTCACTTTAGTACCTAATTATGCAAGACCAACATGATGCAAAATAGAAGGGGAACAAAACTATTAAGGATCAATCTTATACTAGATTTTCCTCTCCAATTCTCGAGAAGATATGTTTGAGCTTTCCCCTTTTCAATTCTAGCATTGCTGGTTCAAACAAGGATTTTAAAGTCAAAATCTCGCATTGTTGTTTCAAACAAGGATTTTAATGTCAAAATCTCTTTTAGATGCTTAAGATCCTTTTGTGCACACATAAATGGAGGTATTCTCGCACTTATTTGCCACTTTTTGATGAAAACATACATTTGCAAAGACCAAAGTGTATTTCATCTAAAAGAGCAGACTATTTAGACACTGAAAGATCGATCCAAAAGGATAAGAGGTCATTTCTTTTTTCCTTTTGATTCCCTTAATTCTTTTTAAATAGTTAGGCATGAATATTGATGTCAAACAACTTGAGCAACAAATCTTAGATAGCAGAAGGTAAGCTGAGATGGATAAAGAAAACCATTTTCTCTTTACAATTAGCCTTTTTCCTATTGAGGAACCAAAAGATGCTTATAATTCTCACCAACTTATATTACTTGCACTAGAACTCCTAGCTAATGAACACCAAGAAACCAAAGAAAAGTGATGTCAATGAAAAGGGAATAAACATGATATAAAACTATGTTAAATATCGCTGAACTAAGATTTCTAGAAGGCATCATAGTAATTTATAGATATCAGTATGAGGCTTCATGTCAAACAGTTGATAATGATTAAACTTGGGAAATGAGAATTCAAGAAAGAAAACACATTACCAGAAGCCGAAGCAATTGGAAAGCCTATGATAGATCCCAACACCATAAAGAGGATTCCATTGAGCACTGTAAACAACTCAAAAGATTGATCGGTGTAGGACATTCCTGAATCAAATGTGTCTTGATAAGCTTGAAAAATGGTGTAGATCATAGGCACAATCAAGAATGAACTCCCCAACCCAAGAATCAACATCCACACGCTTGCTAATGCAAACACCTGTGAAGGATCTTCCTGCCCTACATCCACATTAATCAATATTCAAGTGTAGGACGAAAGCCTGGTCTACAAGTAGAAAAAAACACTCCAGGATGAAAAATTATTGTTCTACGGAATGAAAAAGCTGAATTAGATTTGCAAACAGCACAACTAAAACTAGGATAAGTAATGTTTGTATACATCCATATAGTTTTTGTTTCTTTTCCATTGGCAGGTGCAGAGACTTCATCGAGGAAAAATATTAGGTCCAAGGAAAATATCAGTCTAATAGGATTTAGTGAAGACATACAAGGCACAAGCAAAGTCGATGATCAAGCTTGGAACATAAAAAAGAAAAGGTAGAGAGTAATATTACAACAAGGTAATTTAAGATACTTCCACTTGGAGTTTGAAGTACTCACGTTTACAGTATTCTATAATGAATGGAAGAAATATTTCAAGCACACAAATAGTACTGACCAACAAAAAACTAAAGAAACAATTGAAATGGATATCACAATAAGCAATTCATATAACCTATTGTATAGCACAGTAGTATCAAAATAAGCAATTCATATCACAGTAGTATCACCTCTGTGTCAGCGTAAGTTGATTGCCGCCTGAGACTACAGCGGGGATACTTGACTACATGCTTTGAACCATACCACCGCAATCTTAACTGTAGTAAAAAAAAAAACATTGTGCATGAGGATCAGAACATAAAGCAAAATACAAGCTTTCACTAGCTATCAACTATACTGAGAACCTTACCTCTACTCTGTCAAACATATCATCAACTATTAAAGGCGTTCCACTGTAATAAGCATCACGTGCCTAAGAGAAAACAGAAGTACAAAATCAGAGAGCAGCAGGACGGGGGACGGGGGGACAGGGGACGGGGGGGGGGGGGGGAGAAAAAATGGGAAAAGGAAATCAAGTTTCTCCGTGTTACCATCAATCTTAGCTCAAGAAGCTTAAAGGGATTTTCACAAACACTACCTACTAATAAATCCTTGCTGAAATACATACAGTTTTATAAGGCCAGGTTTTTGGCCAAGGACTAAAACTACTTCATCATGAACTAAAAATCACAGAGATGGACCTCATATATACCACTCCCGTCTTCTTTAGCTCCTCATCAAATTATCAAAGAATTCAAACAACAAGTACAAACATAAAAAAAAGCAGCCCGGTGCACTAAGCTCCCGCTATGCAGGAAGGGCCGAACCACAAGGGTCTATTGTAGCTACTAAAAAACAGGAATTAGGACGGACATATTCGGTAGCTAAACAACAAAATCCATAGGTAATCCTATTTATCGACGGATTAGCAACGGATTATTAGAAAATTCTGTTAGCTACGAGCAATTTAGTGACAAAGTTCGCAGCTAATTCCAGTTTTTAAAGTAGTGATAAAGTACTTAATAAGTAATGAGTAAGCCTTAACCACTCAAACGTGCTACAATTTAGGTAGTCATTAACCTCGAGCGATTCAACACATGATAGGTCTCTTACTTTACATATTAATTATGTGAACGTCTGAAAGCATACATGACTGACATTTCTTTGACTTACGCAAAATCTCAAACATAAGTACACAGAGAACAATCAATATCGAGAGTTCTACAAGGTAATTTAGGTCTTGAATAAGGTCAATGTAAAACAAAATTCTACTGATTTCATTGAATAATCAAACAAATATATATGGAAGTAACAGTAAGATGAGTATTACCTGGCGGTAGAGGGCTTCTAAGGTTTCTTTGCTAGCTGTCTCGATAGGTCCGACGAAAATACAGGAAGGTCCTTGAGGTGCCTCTCGCTCTTTACAAGTTGATACGCCATGGCTCCTGGCGGATATTCGAACCGGAAACGAAGCTCCGGCGCGCGAGTTTCTTCTGGTCAGCTCGATGACAGCGGAACCGAGCACTCGACGAGCGACGGGAGCCCACGCGCCGGCCATGAAAGTGGAGAATCGGAAGGAAATGATGGTGGTGGTTACGTCACGACAGATAGAGAAATTTTGAAGAAAGTGGTCAGGACATTGTAATTTGACGGATAATTTTGGCTCTATTTCGTTATGGCCACCAATTCTGGTGTTTATAAAGCGAATACGAATGACGAAAATACCCCCCTGTGGTTGTAATTTGGTTTGTTAAAGTAAATATCTTGTTATTTGCTGATATTTTTGTCCAACGGTGACATTCGATGAAGGCTGTGGATTGAGCACAACAAAAACTCATAAAATTCAATATTGTTGATTAGACACACATCTCACATAATCTAATCTTATTCGGGTTTAGGAGTATTTTTCGTGTTTTAAGTGAAGACATCATTCAACAATCGACTACTCCTTCCGTTGTCTAAATTAGAACATGTTGTCTTAAACATAAAATATATTGTCAAAGCTAGCTTATGATAAGGTGGTTCAATTGAATACTTAAAATTATATTGTATAATATATATTTAAATTTCATAGGAGATTCTTCACATTTGAAAGACAAAAATGCCAAAAATCCCTAGTCTTACAAATCAAGACTCACAATTACCAAATGCTTGAAGGATCGATTCCCGTAGCTATAATTTATCGAATCAATTACAAAGTTATGACTTCAGCTTTTGCGACAAAAGTCAGATACCATAGTAAGAAAGGTGAAACCCTTCTTTTACAAACTGATCTTTCTAGATCTAACACCGTTATACCGAGACCTATGAGATGGAAGGATATTTCCTTACCTGACGAATGGATCTTAGAATGTGTTGTCAAACCTGAACCTCTTGACATTTCCCAACCAATTTCACCAGTATTTAAAAGCATAAAGTATTTAAAAGTATTCTTTCTCAAGTTGTAGTTTTGAAAATTGTTTTGAGAAAGGATTTTTGAAGATTCTCCTTTCTCGATTTTTGTAAAATTTTGAGAGATTTTTTCCTCTCCTGAGCTTTGAGCAACTTCTTGTTTGGAATTTTGAAGTTGTGTCAATGCTTGTTGAAATTCGGGGGATTTTGCCAAGAGTTGCAGAAAATTTTCGGCTTTGTTACCTCCTGTGCTGGTGTTTTTTGCACGGATGCTGTGGTATTTTCATTTTCTTCTTTCATTACTGCATCATACCACGACAGGGGGGTTTTCAGTGGGAGATTTGGCAGAGAATTTTTTTTTCTTCTTTTGTGGGTTTTTTGGGAGCCATGGGATTTGTTTGTTGTGGTGCAACAACAAGTGTATTTGTTGTTGGAGGTATTTCTTCTTTTCTCTTTTGAGCAAGGCTCCACACATTGCATGGTAACAGTATTGTTCATATTCTTTCATGTCCTTTATGGATCTAAATGGGATAACAGACACGGAAGAATCGGGATATAAGAGATTGAAAAATTAAAGGATAATTGAAATATGCAGAAGGTAAATAAAGCTTAACTTACAATTCAAGGTTCCAGTTATGGAAACCATAAATCACAAGGTTCTGCAGGAATTTAAATCAAATAGGCGGTTGAACCGGCCAAGTATTTAATGCAGAAATTTAAGGAATTTAAAAGCATAAAGTATTTAAAAGATTAGGAGGTAGTACCGTCCATAATCATATTCATTTAAAAATTGGAATTTACAAAGATAATTATCAAGGAGATAACCTTGGGAATTTCTGGGGTATATTGGATCATATGATATGAGTCATATGAACTGAATCATATGGGTATTTGAGGGGGTGTTTTAATCTAACCTAAAGGGGTTTTTCTGTAAGAGCTCTCAACTTCTCTCTAATTGTAGAAAGAGAAAGACTTACTAAAAAATGAACTTATCATACTAAGGGAGAGGGAGTCTCCTTTTATAGGAGTTTTACATGGTATTTTCGTAATTAAAAAGGAATCTAACTATTCATCCGAGTGGAGAATGACTATTCATCCTAGTGGAGAATGACTATTCATCTTTGGCATTTTCTTGAATTATTGCTGGAATTTTTGCTTTTTTGAAAGTAGCTTTTTCGAGCACTTTCTTTTGTCGAAATTTTGTCTGAACTCTACTCCGGGTATTTTGAATTCTTTTGGCAATTTTGTTCAGAATCCACTATTGCCAAAAACCGGATTGTCTTCAATGTCAATCTCTGGTTCTTTTTCTTCTGACGAAGAGCCTTGTTTGGATGAAGACGGTGCAAATTTCAGAATTATGGCTTGCATTTCTTCTGGATTTTTGGCCGCTGCAAGCATTGAGGCCATCTGGGATTTCTGTGAAAGGAACTGAGTGTGCTCCTTTATTTGTAGTGGTGCCGGTGGTGTTTGTGGAGGCGCTTGTAAAGGAATGGCTTTTTGGGTATCTAACAATTCCTGGACTTTTTGTGGTGCGAGGCTTTTTGGTATTTTGAAGCTATCCCACCATCGAATTTTGAATCTTCTTCGGATAATTGGGATTTTGTCTTCCGAATAATCTACGAACCATGTAAAGACCCATGGTAAGTGGAATTTTGTGTGAAAAATGTGTAGAGACACAAATCTTTTTTCTTCCTCAGAGGGTTTAAACTGGGATTTGAAGAGGCTGAAAGATTTAGTGACTTCTGGTTTTTGTATTTCTAGGGTTGATCTGAATTGCTCCCACCATGAATTCCACCATGTTGGAAATTGTGATGGATCACATGAGGTATCAAAATGGAAAAGCCAAGTGTGGCTTTGGCTGGTATTTTGAATAAAGAAAGAATTGAACCAAGCTTGTTGGTAATCCAGTAATTAAAAGGGATATCAAAAAATGATTCATTTTTGTGGGTATCTGGGAAATTTAGGAGTTGTGATAGGTCATTCCCCCAATCAGTAGGAGTAATCACGCTAAGTATTTTGCAAATTGAATAAGACGGATTCGGGTTATTTTTGTAAAAATTAATTTTAATAGTTGCTGATCCTGATATTTCAAGGATAGCTTGATAAAAATATGGAGTTTTAAAAATATCTCATGATTTATAAAACCATTTTTGTCCAAAATAATTTTGTAGTGCTAAAAAAGGGTCTTTGTTAAAAAATCTTTTTTCAAGAGTAGTAATATTTTGAAAAAACGGTTTTATGAAGTATTTAGGAGCAGGTTTTTTGGGGACTTGTGGTACCACAAGTTGGTTTTTTGAAAATTGTTTTTGAGAAAGGGTTTTTGAAGATTCTCCTTTCTCGATTTTTGTAAAATTTTGAGAGGTTTTTTCCTCTCCTGAGCTTTGAGCAACTTCTTGTTATTTGGGATTTTGAAGTTGTGTCAACGCTTGTTGAAATTCTGGGGATTTTGCCAGGAGTTGCAGAAAATTTTCGGCTGTTACCTCCCGTGCTGGTGTTTTTTGCACGGATGCTGCGGTATTTTCATTTTCTTCTTTCATTACTGCATCATACCACGACAAGGGTTTTTCAATGGGAGATTTGGCAGGGAATTTTTCTTTTTCTTCTTTTGTGGGTTTTTTGGGAGCCATGGGATTTGTTTGTTGTGGTGCAACAACAGGTGTATTTGTTGTTGGAGGTATTTCTTCTTTTCTCTTTTGGAGCAAGGCTCCACACATTGCATGGTAACAGTATTGTCCAGATTCTTTCATGTCCTTTCTGGATATTTTTTCTCTGTAACCCGGACATTGGGGCAAAGGACAGTGATAGGACATTTCTGTGTTGTAACTAGTAATGGAAATCTGTGGATTTTTATAGGGATAATGATAGGGTATCTCTATGCTATAACTAGTTTTGGAAACCTGTGGGTTTTTTCTCCTGTTTTTTAGTAAACCACTGGTAAAAAGTTTTTCAAAGTAAAAATTGTCAGAAATTAATTTTCGAAATTACTTTTAGATGCAATTTTTGGAAACTGTTTTTGATATTGTAAATTATGCTTCAAATTTTTTTTGTATGCAAAGGAATCAATTAATTTGATGGAACGGGTATCACAGTTTCTAGGGGACTCGAAATCCTGATCTAAAAAACTATTTCTTAATTCGCCTAGATGACAAGAATAAGTTTTAATTAGATCGAGGTCGCTAGCCTTTGGTTTCGTCAGAAAAGGGAATTTTAGATTCTTTTTATTGGAATCAAAAGAAATGAAATCATTATCTACCTTATAAGGAGTGATAAGATTTATAAAAGGTGTTCCTAATATAACGGAGTTGTGAATGTCTTTTACTAAGACAAACGATGCTGCAATAGAAACCCCATTAATAATAACGACGCATTGGTTTGGGAATTGATTTCTAGCTTTGTGTTATTGGCCGCCGCTAGAGTTTCCTGGGTATTTTCATGAAATTGATTAGGTATTAGACCTGTTTTTATGCAATTCAGATATGCACCGGTGTCAAAAAGAGCAATAGTAGTAATTCTAAAATTGCTTGAGAATTTAAGGGTTATTTGAATAAGGTATTTTTTGGACGTGATCTGTCGTAAGACAACAAGGAATTCTTGTGGAACCTCTTCAAGGAAAGGGTTGTCAGGAGGTTCTCCTGGATCTTCAGAGTCGGAATTGTCTGACTCAGAACTGGATTCAGAATTATCCTAGGTTTTTGAAATGACTGTTTTTAGAAGAAGAGAATCTTGATCTTGTTTTTCTCGTAGAGCCTTGATCTCTACTTTGATTTGTTTCACCTCCCTCTGGAGTTCCAGAACTGGGGTTTCTTTGGATTCTTTCATCCCTTTACCCCTTTTCAGGATTTTTGTCAAATCGTAGGTATTTTTGGAGGTGTTTGGCAAAATAGAATTTTTGAAATCTTTTTTCTCGTCGGTAAAAGATTTGAGGAGTTTATTCAAATAATCTTTTTGGTGTTCGACATCTATGTGTTGAACCATTTCTAACATGAATTCGTGATCCTTGGTTAAAACACAAACAAGTTTTCCCTTACCCTTATCGGAATATTCAGAAGAACTGGTTGTAAGCAATTCATCTATTTGAAGGGCCTTGTTGTCTTCAGAAGACAGAGAAAAGTAGTCAGGTTCTGACTCGGCATTTGAATCGGAGGAATCAATGAGAATATTGGAGTTTTTTTGGGTGACGTCATCGCCGAGCTTCAATTTTTGTAATTTTGTATTCAATTTGCAGTTTTTTCGATGTATGACCTTTTTTGTGACATTTGTAACACGTAAGGTCCTTGTATTTGGAATCAACTTTTTTTGGTATTTGGTTTTCTGAAACGATGAGTATTTTTGTAGGGGTTTTTGTAATACTCTTCGTTGGTCTTGCTGAAATCTCTCTTTTTGTAACCTCTTGAAGTACTCTTAAGGGATTTGTGAGTCTTGCTACAGTTTCCTGTACAACTAGAAGAGGGTTTTGAGAAATTCGTATCAAACTGTTTGCAAAAGGTTCCAAGTTCGCACTTAGTTCTCTTTAGCTCCAGTTTGAGGTGTTTCTGTAATTTCATGTCTTGACAGATCTTTACACCTTCCTGTTGAGTTATACTGACAAGCTGTCCGTATGTAAACTCACTGTAGGGTATAATCTGTTTACCGCAATTTTCTTTGATTTTGTTCCTAACCTTTTCTCCTAAAAGGGTAGGTAATCCGGCCAGGAATTTCTCTTTCCAAAATGGCTGGTTGGAATCTTCCCTAAGCATAACTCTGGTTAAGAAGGTATTTTTGTACCATTGAAAATCGCTGAGTTGCTTGAATTTGAGGTTGAAAAGTAGTTCGACATTTTTGTCTTTCAAATGTGAAGAATCTCCTATGAAATTTAAAGAGATTGTGAGAATCAAGGTCGCTACGGCATCTTGTAGGGGTTCACCTTGTTCATCAAGGATTGGTAATCCTTCTTCGTTAGTTTTGATGGAATTGAGGATATTTTCCTTTTGTTGATCAGCGAGATAATTATCCCACCAACCTTTCAATTGACCAGAGAATCCTGCGATGAGTAGTTCTGCAATGGTCTTGTCTTGCGTACCATTTTGAGTTTTGTAGGCATTTGCAGCCATAGTCATTTGTTGAAGAAAACTGAGAATATTGTATTCGGTCATCCCATCTATATTCCAATCATAAATGGAAGAGGCATTGAAACGAGATTGAGCTAGGGGTTTGACTATTCCTAGGTCAGGAGCAGGAATAATTTGTAATTGCTGTTGTTGGACCTGTTGTATTGGTCGTTGCCAATCCATATGGTTAACAAAAGGTTTTTTGTTTTGGAATGATTTTGGAGTATTACTGTCGTGGGAGTCGTGTGTTAGAGCAGTGATTTTATTGGAGGATTGTGGAGTATCTGGAATAACGTGTTCTGTGTTAGAACTATTGGAGGTCCCAATTCTACTCAATTGATCCTGGATAGCCTGAATAAATTCAGACTTATTTTGTTGGATATTCTTGACTCCATCTTTGGACACCTGAAAGGGTTTAAAGATAGGTTTTTGGCTTTTCGGTTTCATATCCTTAGTCGCACCTGTGGAATCTATGGTGACTAAAGGGTTGGTTTTTATGTGTTTTTCTACCCGATCGAGTTGTTTTCCTAGGGTATTCAAACTGATATTGGTGAAATTATTTTGAGCGAGGATATTCTTGGTATTTGTTTTTTCATCCTCTTCAGGATTCTTAAGAGGAATCGCGTCTACAGGGAAGCCATGAATATTAAGCTTGATGCCTTGTAAAGGAGGGTGGTTGGACTGGATTTTCCTAGAATCCGCTAGGGTTTCCCACTCCGGCGATTTGTTCCTAGTCGTCACGGGATTTACCGTATTGGAAAAGGGATAATCAATGGAATTTTGGGAGGAATAATAATCGAACCACTCAAAGAAAATGATGTTTATCCTATGTTCATTAACAAACTCATAAATTTTTTCCTGAATTTGTGTCCTACTTTTTGAAAAGGTTTTGAAGAACCAAATTCGTTTTTCTAGGTTGTATTTTTCATAAAAATCTTTTTGAAGGAATTTTTTGTCTACTTTGATTTTTTTTTTGTAAAACACCAAGTTCGTTTACTAGGTTCTCTGTGATCGAGGAAAAAGTCGGACTAGTAGGTTCCTGGTCCTCTATCTTTTCTCTAACAGTGGAATTTTCATAAACGGGTCTCAGTATTTCGTTGGAGTAGTCTACTTTTCGTAGATTGGATATATCAGACGTAGAACATCTGGGTTTTGCTTTGTAAGGAGTATTTATGACTGAAGGAATTTGTGAAACTCTTCCTAAGTCGAGAGTTTCTACGAAATTGGAATCATCGTATCTACTACTCGTAGATTTTCTATGGAACGATAGACTAACTCTACCATCCTGGTATTGGGTTATTTCTCTGAGACGAGTATTTGGTTGGGAAGTCTCAAGAGGTTCAGGTTTGACAACACCTTCTAAGATCCATTCGTCTGGTAAGGAAATATCCTTCCATCTCATAGGTCTCGGTATAACGGTGTTAGATCTAGAAAGATCAGTTTGTAAAAGAAGGGTTTCACCTTTCTTACTATGGTATCTGACTTTTGTCGCAAAAGCTGAAGTCATAGCTTTGTAATGGATTCGGTAAATTATAGCTACGGGAATCGATCCTTCAAGCATTTGGTAATTGTGAGTCTTGATTTGTATGACTACGGATTTTTGGATATTTTTGTCATTTAAAGAGACTGAGAAATTTGGGTAACAGTCAAAAGATATTGGTCATGTGCAGAGACTAGACTCAACAGAACTCAATAAGGAATCTTCAAAATTTGTGAATCTGGCATCACGTAAGACAACAAGGATTGAGGTGTTTAATCCTTCCTTCGTGAGGGGTTTTATCCATATTTGGACTAATCCAATATGAATGTATTTTTAATTTCTTTCTTGGTGTCTTTTCAAGGAACTTTGAGAAAGTAATTGGATGGTTTCAAAAGGTTGAGATAATTGGATATCTCTTTCCTCTGTTTTGATTGTGAAATCGGTTTTGAATAACTGGTATTTCGAATTTTTGTAAATCTGATCTCGATTTTCTCTCGGTATTTCCCAATTATCGATAGATTTTTCAAAATCTTGTATTAACAGAGCGTTCGAACTTTCTTCCTTGCTTAGGTCTTTCCGTGGGTATAACTGCATGCGTTCGTTGAGGACTTACCGACCCTTGACCACCCTAACTCGGAAGTCTCCGTAACCTCTACCAAGGAATTCAACATCTGATCTGGACACTATCTCTCTCTATCTCTACCCTTTAGATCCTCGGCCTAAGTTTGGTATCAAAGTCATAAAGGGTAGAGATAGAGAGAGATAGTGTCCAAACCCTTTCTCAAAAACAATTTTCAAAACAATTTTCAAAACTACAACTCGAGAAAGGAGATTCTTCAAAAACCCTTTCTCAAAAATAATTTTCAAAAAACCAACTTGTGGTACCACAAGTCCCCAAAAAACCTGCTCCTAAATACTTTATAAAACCGTTTTTTCAAAATATTACTACTCTTGAAAAATGATTTTTTAACAAAGACCCTTTTTAGCACTACAAAATTATTTTGGACAAAAATGGTTTTATAAATCATGGGATATTTTAAAAACCCCATATTCTTATCAAGCTATCCTTGAAATATCAAGATCAACAACTATTAAAATTAATTTTCACAAAAATAACCCGGATCCGTCTTATTCAATTTGCAAAATACTTAGCGTGATTGCTCCTACTGATTGGGGGAATGACCTATCACAACTCCTAAATTTCCCAGATACCCACAAAAATGAACCATTTTTTGATATCCCTTTTAATTACTGGGATTACCAACAAGCTTGGTTCAATTCTTTCTTTATTCAAAATACCAGCCAAAGCCACACTTGGCTTTTCCATTTTGATACCTCATGTGATCCATCACAATTTCCAACATGG
Source organism: Anisodus tanguticus (assembly GCA_034509755.1). Lineage (NCBI taxonomy): Eukaryota > Viridiplantae > Streptophyta > Magnoliopsida > Solanales > Solanaceae > Anisodus > Anisodus tanguticus. The sequence continues at coordinate 22,077,888 of CM067545.1, forward strand.
TGGAATTCATGGTGGGAGCAATTCAGATCAACCCTAGAAATACAAAAATCAGAAGTCACTAAATCTTTCAGCCTCTTCAAATCCCAGTTTAACCCCTCTGAGGAAGAAAAAGAATTTGTGCCTCTACACCTTTTTCACACAAAATTCCACTTATCATGGGTCTTTACATGATTCGTAGATTATTCGGAAGACAAAATCCCAATTATCCGAAGAAGATTCAAAATTCGATGGTGGGATAGCTTCAAAATACCAAAAAGCCTCGCACTACAAAAAGTCTAGGAATGGTTAGATACCCAAAAGCCATTCCTTCACAGGCGCCTCCACAAACACCACCGGCACCACTACAAACAAAGGAGCACACCCAGTCCCTTTCACAGAAATTCCAGATGGCCTCAATGCTTGCAGCGGCCAAAAATCCAGAAGAAATGCAAGCCATAATTTTGAAATTTGCACCGTCTTCATCCAAACAAAGCTTTTCGTCAGAAGAAGAAGAACCAGAGATTGATATTGAAGACAGTCCGGTTTTTGGCAATAGTGGATTCTGAACAAAATTGCCAAAAGAATTCAAAATACCCGGAGTAGAGTTCAGACAAAATTCTGACAAAAGAAAGTGCTCGAAAAAGCTACTTTCAAAAAAGCAAAAGCAAAAGCAAAGATTCCAACAATAATTCAAGAAAATGCCAAAGATGAATAGTCATTCTCCACTCGATGAATAGTTGGAATCCATTTTAAGTACGAAAATACCATGTAAAACTCCTATAAAAGGAGACTCCCTCTCCCTTAGTATGATAAGTTCATTTTTAGTAAGTCTTTATCTTTCTACAATTAGATAGAAGTTGAGAGCTCTTACAGAAAAATCCCTTTAGGTTAGATTAAAATACCCCTCAAATACCCATATGATTCAGTTCATATGACCCATATCATATGACTCATATCATATGATCCAATATACCCCAGAAATTCCCAAGGTTATCTCCTTGATAATTATCTTTGTAAATTCCAATTTTTAAATGAATATGATTATGGACGGTACTACCTCCTAATCTTTTAAATACTTTATGCTTTTAAATTCCTTAAATTTATGCATTAAATACTTGGCCGGTTCAACCGCCTATTTGATTTAAATTCTTGCAGAACCTTGTGATTTATGGTTTCCATAACTGGAACCTTGAATTGTAAGTCAAGCTTTATTTACCTTCTGCATATTTCAATTATCCTTTAATTTTTCAATCCCTTATATCCCGATTCCTTCCGTGTCTGTTATCCCCTTTAGATCCCCGGCCTAAGTTTATATATATATATATATATAAATCTCTTCGATATAGCGGAAGATTCTAGAGTAGTTGCAAAGAGAGTTCACAATTTCTTTTAGGTTACAAGTTAAATTCTTTGTGATATTTAAGTTATTTTTTTAATTCCTTGAATAAAATTACCTAAAATATAAGATGCTAATTACTTACAATCATCCTAATTGATGACTAATTGATTATACTACTAATTACAATATCATAATTAATGGAGAATAAATATAATTATGGGATTCACCCATAATTATTCTAATAGTCCCCCGCAGTCAGAGCGAGAGGTTCACGTATGCTTAGACTGTCCCGGAAATAATAAAAAAATACGCGTTGAAGACCTTTCGTGAAGATATCTGCAATTTGATAGCGGGACAGTACGTGGAGAACACGGACTTGTCCACAGGTAACCTTTTCGCAGACAAACATGATATCAATTTCAATGTGTTTTGTGCGCTGATGATAAATAGGATTGCCGGATAAGTATATCGCACTTACATTGTCAAAATAGACCACGTTATTTTTCAATCGGATAATGTAGCTCCAACAGTAGATTACGGAGCCAACATGATTCAGCAACCACATTGGCTACCCCTCGGTATTCTACCTCAACACTTGACCGAGACAGTGTGAATTGGCGTTTGGATGACCATGAAATGAGATTGTCACCCAAGAACACACAATAACCGGAAGTGAAACGACGTGTGTCGGGCAGCCACCCCAATTTGCATCTGTGTAGGCGGAAAGACTCGAGATGAAGGACTTATACAGATGTAGGCCGAGATAGAGAGTATCATTAACATACCGCAGAATCCTTTTGAGAGCCCCCATATATGTTTCTTTCGGATCATGCATGTGTAAACAAACTTGCTGAACCGTATAGAAAATACCTGGTCTTGTAAAAGTCAGATACTGCAATGCCCTTGCTAGGGTGCGGTAATGTGTAGGATCGTTGTATGGAGTTCCGACATCATTACTCAATTTCGCCTTTGTGTCAACTGGAGTATGTGATGGTTTGCAGAAAGACATCCCTGCTTTGTCAATTATATCTTCGGCATATTTCTTTTGACTGAGAAATAGACCACCTGCATATTGGGTGACTGCAATGCCAAGAAAATAACTCAACGGACCCAAGTCCTTCATTGTAAATTCTGTTGCAAGAAGGGACATAATAGACTGGCGAAGTGAAGTGGATGATGCTGTGATAATAATATCATCGACATACAGAAGAATATATGTCATGTCAGAGCCCTTCCGATAAATGAACAACGACTGATCGGACTTGTTGTGAGAGAATCCAACTTGGAAACAAATCTTGTAAACCCGTTATACCATGCCCGAGGAGCTTGTTTCAAACCATATAAGGATTTCTTCAACATGCAAACATGATCTGGACGGGTATAATCTCGGAAACCCAACGACTGATGCATGTATATTATTTCCTATAGGTGGCCATGTAAGAATGCATTTTTAACATCCAATTGATAAATGTACCAAGATTTGGAAAGAGTCAGGCTGAGAACAATCCTGATAGTTGATGGCTTAACAACCGGACTGAATGGTTCACCACAATCTACTCCAACATGCTGAGACCTGCCATCACCAACAAGATGAGCTTTGTATCTCGCAAAAGAACCATCAGAATTCTTTTTATGATAAAAAACCCACATAGACCGAATGATGTTTGTCGCACTCGTTTTTAACCGCGGTTTCGCGACGCGATGGCGTCGATTCCCTCTGGATTGGATAAAAAATGCTTTGTTGAGGAGTCGCCACCTAATTATTCTAAGGTGAATTAGGGCACCTAAATATTAACTAAATGCTGCAAAATAACTCCAGTTTTTATGGTCTGCGAAACTAATGAGATTCTAGGTAAGGGTTCTTTATTATCCTAAAGGGAAGGGGTTAGACATCCTTTAAGATCCGCTAACTTGCGGTTATCCGGTCAAACTTAGGTTAATTATTGTGCTAAGGAAAATGCATGTTTAAAAGTATAAAATTAAAATAATGTTGGAAGTAATTAAAAAGATGCATTTTTGACAAAGTAATGATTTTTCCCTTTTGGAAGAGTTTTGCAAAAGTGATTGTGATTTTGGTAAATAAGATCTAAAAAGGATGCGTGACATGGTTTAGAAAAATACATAAAAAGAAACAAGTCTTATAAGACATTGCTTGTAAAATATATGCAAAGTAGATTTTTCAGATATAAAAAGAAAAGTGTGCATTTGTGGTACAGATTTTAAAATACATGCAAAGTTGAAAAAATATGCATTTGGATGACATTGATTATAAAATACATACAAGGTGATTTTTTTTTTGGGTAAAACATGCATTTATTTACAAAAATATATGCAAAGTAATTTGTTGGATAAACAACACACATTTTTATTGCATTATTTACGGAATGTATGTAAAGTGATTTTTTTTGGATAAAACATGCATTTGTATAGCATTGTTTGCAAAAAATACATGCAAAGTAAATTTCAGATAAAACATGCATTTGTATTGCATTATTTAAAAATACATGTAAATTATTTTTTTTGATAAAACATGCATTTTTGACAATTGATAGTAAGGAGAAAAGCAAATTATTTGTAATGCCAAAGAAGTAGTAATTTTGAAAATCGTTTTGAGTTGCAAAGCATAAAAAGACAAACTTATTTGTATGATTAATAAAGCGAATAAAAGATGTCCAAAGTTGTTTAAAAAAATTTGAATATGCATAAATAAGCTAGCATTTTGAAAGTATGAATGACGAGCCTAAAATAAACAAACTAACGTTTTGAAAAAAAAACATGGGCGATGGGCCTAAAATAGATAAACTAGCGATTTCCGATTTTTAAGCTAACCGAACCTAAATAATTCTAGGTCTACCTATTCTAAACATTTCAATAATTACATAAGGACAATATATAATATTACAATACAGAATAAAATAAAGCTGAATTAAAGAAAGTAAAAACAATAACAAAATAAATAATCTCCGAGGGGTATTTGCTTTCTTTGACTTTTATCCATATGCCTTGCAAGCTGTCAACAACAAACGGTTAGAAACAGTTGAAAATAAATAACTTCGGAACCATATCCAAAACAATAAATATTTTGATTACGGAGGGCTCAGACTTAAATTTTGAAAAGATCATTCCAATCACGTCGTGATTGCGAACATATGACTCGTTGGTCATTTTAGTTACCTTGCCTACCGAACATGTTGGTCTCTCGGCTGAATTTTTTTTAAAGTTTCATCCTTGCCGAGAAGTTTATTTCTGTCTTTCCAACTGTGGAGGCCTCAAAATCGTCGGATATTTCATCGGCCAGTGTAGTATCATGTTCAAATCAGCAAAATAATACCAAATAGTAAAAAAAACCGAAACCGAGGACCACTTTTCGAAGGGACACGACCTCAAATTCAATGGCATTAGCCTAAGTGTAGTATTTGTTCAAATCAGTAAAAAAACAAAATAGCAGCGTAACAGATATTCAAATATCAAAATAAACCAACAGTCCGCAATTAAAACATCCGACCCGAATTCTGAATTTTCGAACCGAAATAGAATTCGAAATGCTTCTGAAAATCCGACCCGAATTCTGAACAGTGACCCAACCCGGATAGACAACAAAACAGTAAAGAAGATTAGGTATTTTGACCCAGTTCTAAAAACAGACCCGAATAGATGACCCGGTTTTTGAGTCGACCCGACCCGAAATCAATTTTTTTCCAAAATTTTAAGATAACCAACAACAAAATATCAAAGCCAATTGCTGGAAATTTCTACCCGACCCGGATCGATGACCCGACCCGAATCAGAGGTCCCGACCCGATTCTCCAAATTTCAGATAACCAACAACAAAATATTGAGCATATAAATCTGGAAATCTTATCCAAACAAGGTTGACCCGACCCGAACAGTGACCCAAATCGGAAAACCCAAAATCAGTGAAGAACAACAACAAAAGCAGATTTTTTTTGGATTCGGCTTTACGAGGCCAAATAGAAGTATTTAAAACCAAAGTTCAAGAACGAAACTCACCCCTTTTCCTTTTGATTTTGGATTTGTTTTCGGACTTATTTTGATTTATTTTCTCGAATTTTTGACCTCTTTTTTGAACCCGAAAATCAGAATTTTTCTCCTCGAACCCGAAATCCGACCTCCCAAAATGAAGAACAAAGGGGGGGGGGTATTTATAGATGGATTCGGACCCTCCAACGTCCACCCCCATACCCCCTTTTATTTTCGAGTTTGAAATCCGAAATTAAAAGAGGCAAAAGTTGCGGATTTGAATGGGATAGGGGCATGGGTCGAAGGGTTGGTGGTGTCGGCGTAACAAAGAGGGGTTGGTGGTGGTGTCAAGGGTCGGTGGTGGCAGAGGTGATGTGACCGGCGATGGGGGTATGGGGTGGGCGATGGGATGAAAGATGGGAGGGTTTGGTTTTAATTTTTAGGGTAGGGTTTGGTTAGGGGGATAAAAGGGGAGGGGAGTTTGGGCTGGGGTTTTTGGCCGAATGGGCCGGTTCGGTTGGGTCTCGAATGGGGTCCGAAATGGGGGGGGGGGGTGATTTCGGTTGGGCTGAGAGAGTTTTTGTTTTGGGTTGGAAAATAAATGGGTTATGGGTTTAAAATATAAAAAAGTTTAATATTAAAAATGCTTTGCGAAAAATATAAATTATAGAGATAACGATATGTTAATAATAAAATATAATATTTGCGAAATTCTTAATGCTTGATAAAAAATAGAAAATGCGATGCCATTTTGCGGAAATAAAATAACATAGAATTTTCGTGTAAGAACTTATGATTAAGATATAAAACGCAAATGATAGTAAAAAAATGAATAATAATAATATTGAGAATAATAAAATATATATATATGCCTATATGTATATATATTAAAATTGTTTTGAGGTGTCAAAAAATATTTAAAATTGTGAATAAATGGGAAAAGACGGGACAAAATTGGGTGTCAACAAATGCCCTTCTTTGGCCGGACGCGATGAAAGAGTTTTTGGCCAAAGAAGTTGACCGAGTAGCCAATTTTATCCCGATCATCAGGACTTGAATGAAGGATAAGGATGAATGGTTAGAGATAGAATTCTGAGGGAGAAAGAAGTTGCGAAACGTGGCGCAAATTTCGGAAATATTGCCCCAGTGTCGAGTTATGATGACACTGGTTGCAGATGTGGCAAAATTATTGGGGAAGGAGCGGAACAACGTTCGAAGCAGGTCGCTGGCCGAAATTGCCTCGGTTCGCTGCAAGAATTAGTCCCACATTCTGCTAAAGTTCCTGCAAATTAAAGCTTCTGCAAACTAAAGCTTAAGATAAAATTAGTGCATAGTTGCTAAGACAATAGTAGAGAATGAGTTCATAAAAATGCGACTCTGTGAGTCGAAATGATGCCCTTGAACAAACATAATGCGATGATGTTGTTGTAAGGACGTGATGCGGATGTTGTCGTTGTATGAATGTAATGCTGATGCCATCGTTGTATGAACGTAATGCTGTTGATTGTAAGAGACAGTTGTTGTGCTGACATAATGCTGATGACGTCGTTGTAATGTTGTTGACGTCGTTGTAATGCTGTAAAAGCAGTTGTCGATGATGTCATTGTATGGATGTTATACGTTGATGACGTCGTTGTATGGACGTTACTGATGACATCGTTGTATAGATGTTATACTGATGATGTCATTGTATGGATGTTGCTGATGACGTCGTTGTATAGATGTTATGTTGATGACGTTATTGTATAGATGTTATGATGATGATGTCGTTGTATGGACATTGCTGATGACGTCGTTGTATGAACATTACTAATGACGTCGTTGTATAGACGTTATGCTGATGATGTCATTGTATGGATGTTATATTGATGACATCGTTGTATGGACGTTGCTAGTGACATCGTTGTATAGACGTTATGCTGATATCATTGTATGGACGTTGTTGATGACGTTATGCTGATGACGTCGGTGTATGGACATTATGCTGATGATGTCATTGTATGGACGTTGTTGATGACATCGTTGTATAAACGTTATGCTGATGATGTCGTTGTATGGACGGTATGCTGATGACGTCGTTGTATGGACGTTGCTGATGACGTTATTGTATGGACGTTGATGATGATGTCGTTGTATAAACGTTATGCTGATGACGTCGTTGTATAGATGTTATACTGATGATGTCGTTGTATGGACGCTGCTGATGATGTCGTTGTATAGATGTTATGCTGATGACATCGTTGTATGGACGTTGCTGATGACGTTGTTGTATAGATGTTATACGTTTGTGACCTGTATCCAAAGAAGGTTTGTGAGTTATTTTTTAGGGGGGGTTCGATTCGTATTGACTTTTATAGCTTTGCCCCATAATGCTCGTGTGTCCCACTGGTTTGGACCCATAGCTCCTGGCTGGTTTCCGATCTTGGCTAGTCGTCAGTAAAAACACTTGTTGAAAACAATTTGCTTATAAGAAAGTGTGCATATCAATAAAAATTTCTGTCGAACTCTAATGAAAATATTTGTTGAAAACAATTTGCTTATAAGAAAGTATGCATGTATATAAATGTCTGTCGAGCAGTGACATGCGGTGAAACAAAGCAAACGTCTTATCCAAAATCCTTATTCTTGCTAAAGACTTAGCCTGCCGATGCTTTTCCATGTCTTTCGGCGTCTTCTTGTAGTGAACCCTTAAGATTTTGTCCCAGTTTTCGGTATGCGAGGATGTTGAACCTTTAGCTGGACGAGACCGAGTCTCGCGCGGGTTGCTTGCTTGTCCTACCATGGCGATCAAATGGGTGTATTTCATCATATGCAAGATAAGGAAGAAAAGATTTCCTAATGGTGGGACCGAAGCCGATTTAGGCCGCCTACGTATCCCCATGAGGGAATCAGGTCATAACATAGTTCATTACAAACAAAGGGGATTGTAAGGGTTTTTCTAAAAATGGGACCGAAGCCGATGTGGCCGCCTACGTATCCCCATGAGGGAATCATGTCATAACGTAGTTCATGTTACAAGGAAATGGGATTTTTCGAGAAATTTCTGTCCTAAAGAGACGAAACCCTATGTGGGTTCTATGCATATCCCACCAAGGGAGCGCAACTTTTACATCATAGAAAAGGTATTGCATAGAGAATAACAAATTCTAGATATAGTATCTCTTCACCGCATCTGCATTGATAGCTTTTGTCCATATTTCGCCGTCCATTTCAACCAAGATTAGCGCTCCTCCAGGTAACACCCGGTGAACCATGTAAGGCCCTTGCCAGTTAGGTGCGAATTTTCCTTTAGCTTCATCTTGGTGTGGGAATATGCGTTTCAACACCAACTGCCCCAGTTTAAAAATCCTTGGTCTCACTTTCTTGTTGAAAGCTCTGGCCATCCTGTTCTGATAAAGTTGTCTGTGATAGACTGCGTTCATTCGCTTTTCATCAATCAACATCAATTGCTCGTACCGATTCTGTGTCCACTTGGCTTCACTCAACTCGGCTTTTTGGTTAATTCTCAAGGATGGTATTTCTACCTCTGTCGGCAACACAACTTCCATTCCATAGACCAAAAGGTACAGTGTTGCCCCAGTAGAAGTTCTGATTGTAGTGCGATATCCCAGAAGGGAAAATGGTAAATGCTCGTGCCAGTGCTTGTAATTATCAATCATCTTTCGTAATATTCTCTTGATGTTTTTGTTGGTTTCCATGTAGACTTGGTAAGGGCCCCGACCTACCCATCATCTCTGTAAGCATATCAATAATCTAGACTTAGTAACCCCGAACGACATGGAGCTTACAAATCAAGTTGAGCTCAGCATCACCTACTGAGAAGGCATGTTTATCTGTCTCACAAGACCTGCAAGCATGAAATGCAGCTTTCCCACCAAAAGGGACATCAATACGAAATAATGTACAAAGCATGTAAGGCAACTGAATAATTGAAAGCTAAAACTATACTGAAAGTACTGAGAGTCAATGACAATATGAGTAAGTACCTACATGCTCTTGTCTTATCTCACACACCAATGCAATACAATACATATATAGATACCCAACCGCTTATAGGTCTCGGTAAGTGTGTGACTACCCGGCCACGTGTAGGGCTCGGTAAGTGTCTACCCGTCCATATAGGCTCAGTAAGTGTCTACTCGACCATGTAGACTTGGTAAGTGTCTACCCGACCATGTAGGCTCGGTAAGTGTCTACTCGGACATGTAGGCTCGTTAAGTGTCCACCCGACTATATAGGATCGGTAAATATCTACCCGACTGTGTGCAACTCGGTAATATCGTGCACTGTATAACTCTAAACATATAAACACTTTCTCTTTTTCTCACTGAGCAAGGAATATATGAACTGAAATGTACTCTTTTCTTTCTTAATGATAAGGAATAAGTATAAACTGAATATGAATTCCCAATAAGGGATAGTTAAGATATCATATGTCATCAACCATAGACTGTTCACAATATCTATACACACTCACCTAGTGAGTTAATAAGCTCTAAGGCATAAAGTACTCTCAACAAGGGACAAATAATGAAATTTGAGGGATGTCTCAATATGAGGCACAAGCTCGTTATAAACACTTCTATTATACATTTCTAGTGAGTACTATTTTAGGTACGGAATCATGCTATAGAAATAAGGGATAGCCATTACATACATGTCACTATCTCGATACCTCAAGAGCCCAACTTGTACCCACTCTCTGATCTATAACAACAACAAGAATGACACTATCGTCAAACACACGAACGATTTTCTTAATCGTATATCGAAGTTAACTTATTTTATAACGAAATTGACAACACTTCCCCTATTTCTTTAACTATCCTTAAGGCCTCAATAGGCATAAACAACCACTACAAGGCAGCCAACAACTCAAACAACAATACACGAGCGACATGCTCAGTTTACAACATAATACCACATTTAAATCAAAAATACATGTATACGTTCCCTCCCCTATAAAAATCAGTAAGGATATAACTTAAGAATTAGGTTCATACGTATCCCAACATGGCACAACAACGCAACCATGATTCCTCTTTCAAAACTTAAAAATTCTAGTCTCTTTAACTTGGCTACAACTCATAGAAGCCTAAACAAGGGAAGGAAAAGTGAAATATTACCTCAAAACACCATGAACAGACAAACCCTAGGCTTACTTCACTTTGAAGTCTTCTCCAACACAAGCATAAGAACAAGGAAGGAGGTATAACAAGAACCACTGAATTCCCGATGTTTGATTTGGGTGTTTTACCTTTGGTTTTCACTTGTGAATCATGGAGAATACTTTGAGAGTGTTTTGGGAGAATATAGGGTCTGGTTGGGTCGACAAAATATTCCCCAAATGAGCCTTGCACCAATCTTTAGAGGTTGGAGAATCATCCACCGCCTAAGTGGGTCCAAAAGGGAGCTGCTTCTAACATTTTCTTAAAATGTACATACCCTTTTGTACAGATCTCCGATTGACGAATAGTTTATTGCATTGGAAAGTGACTCTCTGAACTTGAATTTAGATGGGTTATGGACCCCATAAATCTTATACACTAGAAGATATATTCCAGAAAGTTAGGCCAAAATCCTATCCAGAATTCTGCCTACCTTTCCCCGAGTTTCGATGAACTTAATTTCTTCGATTCGCTTAGCCCCGAATTCTTATGAGACTTACTTAACACTTGTTTTAAAACCTTTCTTAACCTTGTAGAGGTATCATAACCTCTCCGAGTCACGTTTACCTTAACTCATTTATTGTTTCAAAGATGATCTCGTTTCTAAGCTTATGTCAACTAACTCAAGACACAACCGAGTGTGCGAAATTATGCGATATAACATCCTTTCCCCTCTCTTAGGAACATTTGTCCTCAAATGTATGGGTATACATGAGGAAACTAACTCTTATAGACTTTTCTGAGAATTTAAACAGAGTCTCCTTTATAATACTAATTATCCCAACTTGCACGCGGCCTAGAAAACATGATATATATATAGGGCCACACTCAATCAACAACAATTTTTGGCTCACACAACCATCAACTTTAATAAAAACATCGCGAAGCTGTAACTTACCTCATATAAGTACATATCTATCTCTGATTCATGCTGCAACTTTTTCAACTCGAATATCATTTAATCATAAAACACTTCCGTAATATAGATACATGAAAGACTGGATGCATAAACTCCAATTTCAAAGATAACTCTTACTCATAGATCACTTGGCCTATTCCTCCATCACGCCTCAACCTTGAGGAGTGTGGCCAACACCTTATGCCTTAATGGCCCGAGCGTCCCACTCCTAGAATATGATATGAACATATAAGAATCTAGGCCGACAAAACCTAAGATTAATAGTCTATAGTGATCTGAACATAATAACCGATAATCTGAGAAAATCCAACTATATATATATATATACATACATAACTAAGGCTGACAAGGCCACTAGAAAAATAAATAGACCATATAATAGGCCGGCAAGGCCAAACCAAAACAACTGTACACAAGACTCGAGTCTACAAGCCTCTAGACATAACATAGAGTACCTGAAGGTCGGGATAAGGCCCTCCCATACCCAAAATGAACATGTACATAAGCATCATAACCTACCAACACACTACAGTAGCTCCGAAAGAATGGAGTGCAACAACCAACTACTGCATCAGACAACCTACTGGAAATGAGCGTATGTCCATTTATCTGCACTAGTGAGCATAAAATACAGTGCCCCTAACAAAGGAATGTCAGTTCGAAAGAATGTAATAAATATGTAAGGTAGGTAAACATAAATAAGTCTGGAAAATATAAATAGGGATAAAAAAGACAATATGTGACTCTGAATGCCACTGAGGGCTTATGATATACATGCTTTCATTTAGAAATGTATATATATATATATATATATATGTGTGTGTGTGTTACACCTCATAGTTTTGTATATTGAGATTCGTCATATATTAGTCCTCCTAGTCTTGGACATCAGGATTATCTTCGAGGTTATACTATATTAGACATACCTATTGTTATACCCCGTACTTTATACGTTATTGTCATTATAAGATATCTAACGTAAGCTTATAAAGGATGAAATCCACCTACAAGGTTAAGGAAGGTTTATCGGAATCTTAAGTAAGTTAAGGTGAACGAGACTTGGAAAGCAAACGGGATATTGGATACATAAAATTGGGCTGCTTACTTATCGTCCCACTTACTTGAGCTACTTGCTTACCCATCCTACCAACTTGAGCTACTTAACACATGTCATGATTATTAACGAGGACGAGACACATGTTAAGTTCAACGGACCAGAAAGTGACACCTATTTAATTAAGAAAGTAGGTGCATCACCTACTTTCTTAAAAGGAAAGGTCAAAATTTAATCCCCAAAAAGGGTAGATTGAGGGTAGACAAGAAGCCCTTTATATGGACTGATTATCTCATATTTTCATCATAATTTCTAGAACAAAACGAGAGAAAAATCCTTGCAACTCCTCTCCTAAAAGTTCCACCAAACCCTAAGTGATTTTGAAGGTTACAAGTGATTCTAGTGTCGAAGAAACCCGGACTGCTTGCTAGTTTCTCTTTCTCTTTATTGTAGCTACGTTAGAGGTTGTTTTCAGGTGAAGAGGACCTAGGTTTCGTGGGTTCTACTCATTCCAAGGTAATTTTATGCTTCTCTTTCCCTTATCTAAGCTTCTACGAGTTGTAGCTCGATCGAAAGACTAGAACTTGTGAGTTTTGAAGGAGTAGTATGTTGTTTGTTGTTGCGCCATTACTGCCTGGTTGTGAACTTTTTTTAAAGCTGAATTCATGTCTAGTTTATATGAGAAGAGGCTCAATGATGTACTATTGGTTGTGTTGCTCGATTTGAAAGAAAAAAGTCAGAAACATGTTTTAATAATCTGAAAAATCAGTTTTGAGTTGCTGAATTTGTGGGACTGTTTTGGGGTCATTTTAAAGTGGTATTGTGGCTAATAATTTGTAGGGATGTTTGAATATGTTGTGGTTAATGTTGTTGATAAATTCTTGAAGGAAGAAGGGGTTTAAAACTATAGTTGTTTAATCACAAACCGAGCTTGCGGCTCGTTGTACTATTATTTGAATTGTTCTTACGTTGTTGAGGGGTTGAATGGATGAGATTGGTTGGTTATATTATTAATATTATTGTTTGGGCTGTGTTGAATTCAAGGAAGTGAGGAAATGTAGGGGAAGTGGTGCCCGATTTTCCGTAAGAGAGCTACTAGCTTAGAAATGTGTTTTGAGTCCTTCCATGGTATTAACCATAGTTCTAATACATTGATGTAGGTTGAAGTACTACATGCAGTATGTGGAGTCGTTAGCAACAAAGGTATGTTAAGGCTACTCTTCCTTCTTTTGGCATGATCAGAGTGAAACGAATGTAAACGAACAATATCCATAACGGCCCCACTCTTAGATATGTTAGTGGCTGATGTTCTTGACTTCTATATAATGATAGTGATCTTATCTTATGGCTTGTTGGTTATTCAAAGTAAGTTATGTTGATGATGTTAGTTCCATAATGTTAATCGGAGGAGCAACGACCTTACGTCACTGATGAAAGAAAGGCCACGAGCCTACTCTCCCAACATGAGCGACGAGGTGACTTGCGAAGAGTGCCAAAGATTGCCGTCCGTCATATGCTTAATATGGAATAGACTGTGGAGTGGAATTGAAGATTGGACGTGAAGATCCAAGAAAGAACATGTTTATTTTCGGCACTTTTGAAACCATACTTACTAGTACAACACTAAATACCTGGCCTTACCGAAATCAATTTTCGAATACATCCGGCCCATCAAGAATTGCGGTAACAAATATAATTTGACCTCAGAATTTAAGAGTAAATACTATCTTTCACCTCAAGTTTAACTATTTTCTAAATTAAACTTAAAAGTATGTGCTTTTCTCCACTACTATAAAGAGATAGAAGTCCATGAAAAAGGAGGAATGTATGAAAAGAATTGAGTGTACTAGACAACTGTATTCGTTTTAACCAAGGGACAAAAATGAGAAGAGGTGACTTGAAATTGTACCGAAAATCATTAAGATTGGAATTTCAGGTGGAAATTTTGGTGTGAATGGGGGTCCAACGTAGAATAGAAAGTTTGGCCAATTCAAGATGGTGATGTCACTCATCATCAAATGATAATGGAAGAAAATGTATAGCATCAACTCTAGCATACACAAGAATAGTGCAGCAAGAGTTTAACTTCTTTTTTTCTTAATTATGATGTTGAGATCAATTTACACACATCTCAATTAATTTCGTAAGAATATCTGTGAGCACATATATTGGATAACTTTATCCATCAAGACTTGGACAGATCAGAAGAAAATTACCTTCTTTTTGCCTCCCTAAAATTGTTGGGAGATTTGCTCTATGGTACTTTATAAAGCAGTACGGGAAGTATTTAACTATTACAAGTATTCGAAAGGATAAACAAAGATTTCAATAATTCAACATGGAATCTGAAATTACAATATAACAACAAAACTGAAATTACGATTTTGTTGAAGAGTCGAAAATTTTTCTCTGTTGTGTATTTTCGTGCATATCAAGTGTGCTCAACAATGGTGTAAGGGGGTGTTTATATAGGTGAAGGAGGGGCTGAAAAACTGCCTGAAAACGCCTCCATAATAGCCAAATAATGGCCATTATGGAGGTAGTAAAGTCACCAACATAAATGGTGAAAGACCAACCGTTTTGGCCATTATAGGAGGAGTAATTCAGCCAAAATAAATGGTCGAATTGAGAGCTTGGACGTTTCTGCTTTGATCTGTCGAAATTCCAACTTTCGAAAAACTTCGGGGACCAAACTGTACATCTTGAAACTTCGGGGACCAAATCGTACATCCGAAAGAATTCGGTCCAAACGCACATCTGAAACTTCGGGATCAAACTCGTACTTCGGCAAAGTTTTCGGCCCAAAAAGATAATATCGAAGGCCCACAGCCCACAGCCCACAGCCCACAGCCCACGACCCACGACCCACGACCCACGACCCACGACCCGTGACCCGAGAACCCGAGAACCCGAGAACCCGGAACCCGGAACCGGAACCGGACCGGACGGGACGGGCGGGCGCGCGGCGGCGCGCGTGTGGTCTTTCCTCGAACCGAAGCACATCTAGGTCCTCCTCTCCTTTAAACACATGGGATACCCGCCGGGGTCCCAAACCCCAAACCAATTTCGAATCTTATATACACAACAATTCTTTCTTCCTCTACCGATGAGGGAGAATTACACACAATACCACACTTTCCATGCTTCAAACACCTTCCTTCGTGAACCAATATCTCTTTCATTACTCAATGAAATTTGACGATTCTTGGCCCTACGGTTATCTACGTACTTAGTAGATCATGCATGTGTGAAGAACCGGATTCTCCAACATACGTTACACTAGTGTTTAAGCCGTTAAAGTTGGTCGGTCGCAACTCCCGCCAAAGGCAAATTTCCAACAATCCCCTCTTGAAAGAGATTTTGGCGCACTCACATGGTGTCTTTTCATTTCCAAAGCAATATTTCAAATGACCGATGTTGCATAAGGAGAGGTAGCCTCGCTTTGAACCTTCCATAGTTGAATACCATCGGACTTACTTCTTTGCGCGGTGAACGTGATGTCTTGAACCGTCGGTGTTTAGTGTAAGCCAAGACAACGGTACCAACACAACAAATTCCCTTACTCTCTTCTTCGTAATGTTTTGTCCGTTTTGGCCATGGACAACGTCTTGGATTCTTAAGTGCGTTCAATTTGAGGCGGCCGTCCTCGCACTTAAATAGGTGGTCTCCTACAAGGTATCCTGCTATACCCCACTTCACAAGTGTTAGGAACCATTAAAAGTTTTCCAAAGACCTAACCTCAACTTGTTGAGGATCATTACAGTTTTGAAAACTTAACCTTTACCCATACTGCAGATAGCACTTAACGTCTATCGCGGGAACGGCTTTGGATTTGGTGTTTCTTTTCGAAATCACTATCCGAAGTGCTCATGCTTCCACCGAAGCGATCAACCGAACCTTTACAACTTAGTTTTCCCATTGAACCAAATTACGGGATCTCCGGTTCGTAAGGTTGGGTTTCCACCGTATTGGTTCGTATATTTGGGTTTTAAGCCCATTCCCTAGACATGCGAGAACACTTGATCTCCGGGTAGTCCCTTAGTTAGTAAATAAGGAAGTGACACCCGTGATGATCAACGCCATACGGTCTTATGTCTCCGACGGATCCCGACGATATGTCCGACGCCGTCATCCGTGTCCTTCCTAAAGCCGATCGGCTAGCCACGCTTATAACTGCTGAAGGCACGGGTTTCTCCCAATAAGGGACGTCCTCTAATGAGTCGTGAAGTTACTCAACTTCTTTCATGCTTTGTATAAAGCGATAAACTCCGATACCATCATGAATCGGTCGATGCAAGTTTGCTTAGAGGATTTTCCAAGAACCACCATACACATTTACTTGTGGCTTTGGTGTTCTTCGATCCGATGTCCAGCTTGCATCACCGTGTTCTCCCAGTAACCGCTGGACATCCGAGAATACTATAATCCGTAGATAAGCGAATAATTCGGATATCGTCATATCCGACTTAACGCCTTCTATTGATCATGTATTAAGATCATCGGTGAACCTTAGTTCAACTAATATGTTTGTAGGACGATACCGTGTCGGTTGTAGTGTGTACAATACATTGAACTACACGTGACCCGTGCATATCGCTCCTTGTCTATGGGTGCACCATGATTCCAATCAGCCGGCTATGATTCATATCCATTGGTGGCTTCAACGAGACTCGTCAACTATTGACCAGTCCGTTAGATGTCTTAGAAATTCAATTCCTAAGAAGTCATCTCAGTGATACACATATCTTTCATATCGAGACTTTGTTTCAATATGATTTTCACTCTCGGACCGTTGGTTTTCCAACTGTTGGCTTTCTAACTTCGAGCCAATGTTTCGTGGTCGATTCATTGTTCTGTTTTATCCGAAACTTTCGGGACCAAAATGTACACATTTCGGGGACCAAAATGAAAGTTCGGGAGAAGAAGCCCAACGGTCCGGCAAACCAAGTCGATTCTCTTCTTCCAACTCTACGGTTGGGAAGGCTAATTCAACATTCATGCCACGCAAGACTGCAATGGCCCCGGATGTGTGAAGCTACTCACAGGGGGAGCACATCTTACAACCCAAAGGTTCTTTTCCCGGAGGAAGATCAACCATTACGCAAGTATGGTTCTATATGATAGAGTCTATTTCTCTCTTTGTAGCTTCTTTCCAAATCGGCGCTTTTGGAGATGACAATTATTTATTAATTGTCCATGGTTCGTTCTCAACCATACAAGCTAGAAGGTATGGAACAAGTCTTTGTCCCCTCTTTGCTCCTTCTCGGTTCAACATCTAGAATCCCCGAGTTCTGCAGGATCCGGAATATTAAGTTCCTGGATAGACGAAGAACTTTCGAGTCCTGTAGATACGGAACGTCCGATTCCGGACAACGAGCCCTCGCGGGTTCTTGTTAACCTTGAGCAATTACTCCTTTTTCCTTTTCCAAGGAAAGTTATCTCCAAAGAATTCAGCATTCTTTGACACCAAGAGGCGATCAACACTACTGTTATTTGCAGATCCGGTGGATATGCAATCTACGATCTTAGGCCGAACTTGACCTGTTTCGGTAGCCCATCTTTTACCAAGCTACCCCTCATAATTTGGGCGTACGACTTCGCGCTTGGCTAACACCGTTAGGCGAGGTGAGAAATGAACATTCGTTTAATGAACGATGCTTCACATTCTCCCCCTCTATCACTACGAATTTCTCAATCCGTAGGCTTAGTTGATTTTCAACTTCTGCTTTGTAGCGCTTATCCGCTTCAACAACTTCATCTTTGCTTTTTAACAAACAAAGGATTCCATACGTTGTACCAACATCAATGAAGATTACAACGTACTTGTCTCCCCCCTCTATTTTGTATAAACTTCAAATCACCCAAGTAGGTGTGACTAAGTTCTAGAGGAGCGGTGCTTCTTTCGCTATTCCCTTGACGGAATTTGGAAAGGTGATTTTGCCTCTTCGTCTACCTCACATTCATTTTGAGGGTTTATGTCGACGATAGGCAACAATCTCAACATCGTTAGCTTTTGAATGACTTGCTATTTAACGTGTCTTAATCTATGATGACATAGATGCACGGATTACAAATATATCATTCATTTGGCTATAGACATATTGTACCACTCTTAGTTATTACGGACCTGTTGGACTAGTCTCAAATCAGATTTGACCAACAACGTCCTTTAACCAAGTTAGGAACATGTATCACCTCTTTTAGAGTGATCTCATTCCTTGAAGTCCTATTGAGGACAACCTCTCCAGCCCCTTTGATTTTAGAGGTGGCGTTGCTTCACATGAACAACCTTTTGCCCGTGGTTAGGGCGTAACCGGATCATATGTGATCTAGATATTCGCCCACTCTAGTTTCTTTGGCGATCGAGTGTCCAATTTCTTTCTATGCCTTTATTTAGGCCTTCGGATCATTTAGGACACTGAAACTCGGCCCACCTTACTAGGTGTCCATTACTTTTCCTATGAAATGAATTTTGGCACCACTCCCGGTCGCCGGAGGCTTTATATGACCGAGTGTCCAATATCATCATATCAAAGGAATTTTGGCCCACTTCGATGCTCGGAGGCTTTGTATGACCGAGTGTCCAATATCATCCTATGAAGGATCTTCGCAAATAATATGACAGGCTCAACGTCATCAATTTTTAGACTTCTTCCGTTATGATTGGTGCCCGATATAATTCTTGGCGCTTACTTAAGAGTGGTAACAGTTTTCGCACAGTTAGTGGATCTTTCTCCATCGTATGTGCGAACATACTTTACACACTTTAACAATTATACTTAAAAGAACGGATCTTCTTAAGTCGTTTACAAAATCCAATCTTTAAACGGAAAAGAAGATGAGATTAAACTTCTGATTTGTTAAAGCATAAGGAATATAAATTATTTTCATATTCCTCCTTACTTTAATCCATTTTTAATCAGACATAATTTAATCTTTATTCTTGACAAGTAAGAAAAACTACTTATCATTTAATCCTTATTCTTGACAAGTGAGAAAAATACTTATCCCAATTTCGGATTCTGGCTCACTTCATCAGACTGAGTGTCCATTTCCTTCTCACCATTATTCGGATCCTTTGTCCGGGACGATATAGGCCTTCTCGCAAAGATAGAATAACATCTTCACTCTTCTCCTCTTGTCCCGCTTGACATCCTCGTGCTCTCGTGAGCGCTTGTTCCCACCGCCTTGGTAGCGGTGACACCATGAACACGTTCATCATCATCACTCTCTTCTACCGAAAAACCATTTCCATATTCGATTTGGTCACACAATTTTTGACCGACATCTTTCGAACACTAATAGTAATACTATACAAATATTGTCTTAAGTTGTTGGGAGATTTGCTCTATGGTACTTTATAAAGCGAAGACGGGAAGTATTTAACTATTACAAGTATTCGAAAGGATAAACAAAGATTTCAATAATTCAACATGGAATCTGAAATTACAATATAACAACAAAAAAGCCGAAATTACGATTTTGTTGAAGACCGAAAAATGGAAACGGTTTATGCTTGAGTCGAGTGTAGCACTCTGTCCTTAAGACAATATTGCCCCGTATGTATCCTTTATACGTCCCGGACAATTTGTCTCCCAAGATAAAACAATGGAACCCTTGAGCAAAGGAAACTCAAGAGCTACCGTGAAGAATATTGAGTAACGAAATGATGCTTGGAAGTTGTAGGAAGAAGATTTTTTCGGTTGTGTATTTTCGTGCATATCAAGTGTGCTCAACAATGGTGTAAGGGGGTTTATATAGGTGAAGGAGGGGCTGAAAAACTGCTCTGAAAACGCCTCCATAATAGCCAAATAATGGCCATTATGGAGGTAGTAAAGTCACCAACATAAATGGTGAAAGACCAACTGTTTTGGCCATTATAGGAGGAGTAATTCAGCCAAAATAAATGGTGAATTGAGAGCTTGGACGTTTCTCGCTTTGATCGTCGAAATTCCAACTTTCGAAAAACTTCGGGGACCAAACCGTACATCTTGAAACTTCGTGGACCAAACTGTACATCCGAAAGAATTCTCGTCCAAAACCGCACATCTGAAACTTCGGGATCTGGGATCAAACGCTTCTTAAAGTTTTCGGCCCAAAAAGATAATATCGAAGGCCCACGACCCCGGCCCGCGTGCCCACGGCCCGCCCCACACCCACGACCCACGACCCACGACCCACGACCCACGACCCACGACCCACGACCCACGACCCACGACCCACGACCCACGACCCACGACCCGTGACCCGAGAACCCGAGAACCCGAGAACCGGAACCGAACCGGAACCGGACCGGACGGGACGGGCGGGCGGCGGCGCGCGCGTGTGGTCTTTCCTCGAACCGAAGCACATCTAGGTCCTCCCTCCTTTAAACACATGGGATACCCCTTGGGGTCCCAAACCCCAAACCAATTTCGAATCTTATATTACGTTACACTAGTGTTTAAGCCGTTAAAGTTGGTCGGTCGCAACTCCCGCCAAAGGCAAATTTCCAACAAAAATTTGAACCCGAAACCTCATAGTTCTCAGCTTATTTCATTGATCACTAGGTCACACCCTAAAACATGTCAGAGTTAAACTTTTTACCCATTGAACTTTTACACTGTTTAATTACTTAAAATATAATCATAGGCAACCATTTCTAAAAATTGAGATTAATAACTTTGAAAACAAAGTAAATTATCTATTATGATAGATTAAAATACACGGATAATATTAAATTTTATCAGTATACATAAGTCAATTAAATCCAGCGTGGCAAGGTGATAAGGTCCTTCTATAGGGAATTGTTAAATTTGAAAGACCATTATTCCCATGCCTTTTAATATGTTTATTGCACCCTTAACATCCCTGTCGATGTATGACTCAACTCTCTTATAAGTCTACACCTTCTTTCGGCCCTTTGTCTCAATTTCAAGTTGGCAATTGGAAAATGGGCATTGTCCACCCCACCTCTCAAACCAACGGCTACTATTTCTTTACTTGGGAAAAATTTTCAGCTGTCATTTTTGTGCTTAGCTAATAGAAGTTGAGTTGTTGGAAAAGTTGGGATTTTGTTGGGTTGTTGTACGCAGCGAATATTGAAAACTTGTTTTAAACCCAACAAACGTAGAACTGTTTGACTATAAGATAATTTTAAACTGTAAACATAAGACTTGAATGATACTTACATGATTACAATATCTGGAATCTTTATCAACTGTGGTTGCGCACGCGAATGCCCTTTCGATTACAAGCTCCAAGCTTCAATGTATTCCTCCTTTGGAAAGCTAGGAAATCCGGCAGAGGTTCGAGAGAGTGTTTTGATTCTGAGTCTCTAAGACTTAGAATAATGATATGAAAATCAAGTGTAATAAATAATGAAGTGTAGGTCTGTATTTATAGGTGACAAATTAGGTCAAATCGGATTAGAGTTTGACCTTGGGCCTAACCCAAAACTCGAGACAGATTAGGTCACCACGCCGGTGGCGCTGCGGCCCAGCCAGTGGGCCACACGGCCCTGTGGCGCTGTGTCCCTATGGTGTGGGCCCCGCGATGCTGACGTGGCCCTACATCGCCTCATTTTATTTTTCAGCACATTCTTAATTAAATCCAAAATCCAATTTTGACTTAATTAAAACAATGATCATTCATTTAAATATCTCTATTCTAAATCGAATATTTAATACTCTCTCAATACATACTTAGATCGAAAGGACAATCGAAATAGTGTGACCCTACAAGCCTTCACATATCGACATTACTCAAATTAAGGTCTACGCGAAACTCCTAGACGACGCCGCAAGACGAACTCAATACGTGAAGTACATTTACATGAATCCAATAAACCTAACCTCTATGTGGTAAGATAAAATTCTTTCATTCACGACACACTCGATCAAGCTTAGGATTTGCCAAGTGTCTATCCAAATGGCTTTATCATTATATCTCATCTATATTAATTGACAACTAGACCATATTCTAAATATGTCTATTGCATTGGCCAATGACTTCTCGAATATACATTCGAGGATGAATCCTAATCTTGGCTCAAATACCACCTTTAATCCACATCGTAATGTACCCAATACAAGCCATATCTCAACCTATAAGGCATTTGAGCTTAGGACATGGTCAAAGTATATTACTCTATAGACAAGGTATGCATTGACCTCAAGTCTAAGGACTTCTATCTCCCACACGCTGATCATACTTTAGACAGGTATAACAAACAGTATATCAGCAGGGTATACCAATACTTCCAAAGTATCCATGTGTCCATCACGAGTAGCCATTACTCATAGCAGGTGAGACATACTACATCCTTTAAGGATGTGATGCAGACCACATGTCGCTTTATCACATATCATCGATATCCCATTCTCGATGATCATTAGTCGAGGCTATTTTAAGAGTTAAGTTATAATATTAATATCTCACATTATTAATAACAACGTACCCTCTAGGGATGCATATTATAGAATATTATAAACAATCAATTAATAATTCAATAATTGCAGATGCCAAAATATTAATCTCCATTAATAATAATACGAACGTGTATAAAGTACATTTGTCCTAATACGGATTGTCTCTAGGACATACATATACTTTCAATCTCCCACTTGGCCTAGAGCTAATCTCCAACATATCTAATGCCTATATTCTTAAAATGACCATTATGCTTGACTAAGCTTAATGGTTTAGTGAATGAGTCAGCTAGATTATCGTCTGTAGAACATAGTCTAATCTAATCTCTTCAGTCTCCACCATCTTCTTGAGTATGTGGTACTTCTTTGGTACATGTTGTATTTCTGTTTGTTGATCTTGGTTCCTTAGCATGTGCAATCACACCGTTTTTGTCACAATAAATAGTTATCGGACAATTGGCACTCGGAACTACCCTTAGTTCCTTCAGGAACTCAGAAATCGCGACAGCTTCTTTACCAGCTTCCGATCGAGTAATGTACTCAGCTTCTGTTGTCGAATCAGTAGTTGTAGCTTGTTTAGAACTTTTCCAGCTCACCGCTCCACCATTGAAAATGAACGTGTACCCAGACTGAGATTTGAAGTCATCAAGATCCGTCTGGAAGCTAGCATCAGTGTACCTAGTAGCAACTAGCTTTTCTTCCCCTCCATAGACTAAGAAGTACTCTTTAGTTTCTCTAAGATACTTAAGAATACTCTTGACTGCTTTCCAGAGTTCTTCCACAAGATTCTGCTGGAATTTGCAAGTTATACTAAGTGCAAAGGCCACATCTGGCCTAGTACATGTCATGGCGTACATGATTGATCCTATGGCCGAAACATATGGAATCATTTTCATGCGTTCAAGTTCTATAGCACTAGAAGGACTATCCTTCTTAGATAACTTGATGCCTTGACCCATAGGAAGACCGCCTTTCTTGGAATTTTTCATAGAAAAACGTCTAAGAACTTTGTCTATGTAGACTGACTGTGACAACCCCAACAATCTATTAGGTTTATCTCTATAGATCCTAATTCCCAGAATGTAACAGGCTTCACCTAAGTCCTTCATCATGAAGGTACTGGACAACCACTCTTTGACTGACTGCATGAGAGTCTTGTTGTCTCCCATTATTAATATGTCATCTACATATATAACAATGAAGACAATACTTTCATCATTGCGCTTACTATAAACGCAGGGATCTTCTTTGCTTCTTACTTAATCAAATGACTTGATAGCCTTGTCAAAGCAAATATTCCAACTCTTTGAGGCTTGCTTAAGTCCATAAATGGACTTCTGTAGCTTCCATACAACATTTGGTTTGGACTCTGACGAAAAACCCTCAGGTTGTTTCATATACACTTCTTCAACTAGATTACCATTGAGGAAAATAATTTTGACATCCATCTGCCAAATATCATAGTCATAATATGCAGTTATTGCAAACAAAATCTGAATGGACTTAATCTTAGCAACGGTGAAAATGTTTCATCATAATCGACCCCAGACCGTTGATTATAACCTTTAGCCACCAACCTTGCTTTATAAGTCTGTACATTGCCAAATGCACCGATCTTCTTCTTGAAGACCCATTTGCATCCTATGGGTTTAACCTCAGCTGGCAAATTAACCAAGTTCCACACTTGATTGATGTACATAGATTCCATCTCGGATTTCATGGCTTCTTGCCATCTCTTCGAATCAATGTCCAACATTCCTTCGCTATAGGTTGTAGGCTCATCGTTATTGGGAATATCTATCTCATTGTGTTTTCCACAAGTAGATTTAGTTTTTTAGGAGGATGATGAGTCCTATGGGACCTACGGAGTTGATTGTTTTGCAGTTCAGTGCTTGGTATGTTCTGACTGTGATAGGGTTCTTATGTGTTGGATAATCCACTAACTTGAGAGCTTTCAGGAATATCATTTTCATGTATTTCCTGAATGGGAGGAGGTGCAACCATTACATCTACTCCCAAAGGCTGTGCAGGAGGATCTTGCATTTCTGCATTGTTTCTCGTAACACTCCCACTGGCCAAAGGGCGTACTTGAAGTACCCAATCTTTGCCAAATACTCCCACTGAATTCTTGTCTTGGTCATTCGGCAAAGATTCAACCTCTATGTTATCTCACAGTTCTTGAATTTCTTCATGTTCTATCTCTGTGCAACTCTGTTCCTTGTAGACATATTGTTCTTCAAGGAAAGTTGCATTCCTGGAAATAATAACCTTATGTTCTCAAGAAAGATAGAAGTAGTATTCCTTAGTTTCTTTTGGATACCCCACGAAGTAACTTTTCTCACTTTTGGATTCCAACTTGTCAGTGAGCATCTTCTTAACATATGCAGGGCATCCCCACGGTCTCACATGTTTAAGAGCTGGCTTCTTGCCATACCATATCTCATAGGGTGTCTTTTCTACTGACTTGGATGGAACCCTGTTCAGAACATATATTGAGGTTTGTATAGCATGTCCCGAAAGGTATGTCGGTAGAGTTGAGAAGCTCATCATGGATCGAACCATATCCAACAAGGTTCGGTTTCTCCTTTCGGCAACACCATTCATCTGTGGTGTTCCAGGAGGTGTCCATTCTGATTGGATTCCATATAGCTTTAAGTAATCTAAAAACTCTTTGCTCAAGTATTCACCTCTTTGATCAGATCTAAGGGTCTTGATACTCGTTGCGAGTTGTTTCTTTACTTCAGACTTGTACTCCTTGAACCTTTCGAAGGCCTCGGATTTGTGTTTCATAAGATACACATATCCATACCTTGTGAAGTTGTTAGTAAAAGTAATGAAGTAAGAGAAACCTCCCTTAGCTGAGTCGAGAATGGTCAACATACATCAGTATGTGCCAACTCAAGCACCTCATTGGCTCGCACACCCTTCCCAGAAAGTGGCTTGTTTGTCATTTTACCTTTCAAACAGGATTCTCAGTTACCATGAGACTCCAAGTCAAATGGTTCGCGGTAGTCAAGCTTCCTCAACCTTGCTATCCTTGTTTGGTTGATATGACCAAGTCTACAATGCCATAGGTAGGTAGGGTTTCTATTACTTATCATAGCTCATTTATTTTGTACATTGAATATTTCTCGACTACAGTTTAGTGTATATAATCCATCCACAAGAGGAGCAGTTCCATATATAATATTATCAAAAGACAGTACTTGACTGCCATTATAAATATATGAGGAAAACCCTTCATGTCCAAAACAGGGATAGAAATGATATTCCTCGTTAACGAGGTTACATAGTAACAATAATTTAACACTAGACAATAGCCAGAAGGCAAATTTAATCTATAAGTTCCTACGCACTCGGCATCCACTCGTGCTCCATTTCCAACGTGTAGGTCCACCTCTCTTGATCCAACCTTCCTACTGTCAGTTAGCCCCTGCACATTGGTACAAATGTGTGAGCCACAAGCGGTATCCAATACCCAGGAATGAGAGTTATTTATAGACATATTTATTTCAATAACGTACATACCTTGTCCACAAGAGGTAGAAGCACCTGGTGCTTTTTCTCCTTTTGGTGCAGTGCAATCCTTCTTCCAATGCCCCTTCTTGTTACAGTTGAGGCATACATCCTTAGCCGATTCACCTTCTTCTTCTTCACACGTCCCTTAGGTTTCATAGCTGAGGGCGCAACGACTGTTTTGCCCTTCTTCTTTTGCCAATCCTTGCCTTTCGGTTTGTGCCTGCTAGAAGAGCCCACCATGAACACAGCTTTGCCTTTGGAAGTGGAAGACTCAAAGGTCTTGAGCATGTTGTGCAGCTCCGGCAGACTCTCATTCGTTCCATTCATATTGTAATTCACTATGAAGTTCTCAAAGGAACGATGGAGAGAGTTCAGGATGAGGGTGGTAGCAATATTCTTTTGCAGCTTTGTTCCAATTGAAGCAAGTCTCTCTATCATCTTCAACACATGCTGCGAGACCTGGTCCCCTTCATTGAGCTTACACTTAAAAAGTTCTATCAGTAACTCATATTCCATAGTCTGGGATTGTGAGTCATAGAGACTCTTCAAGTGTTCGAGCATCTCATTGGGACCTATGTTCTCATGTTGTCTCAGAAGTTCCATAGACATGGAAGACAACATCACGCACTGTGCTAAAGTGGCATCATCTAGGTGTTTTTGGTAAGCATCCTTATCAAAAGAGACATATTCAACAGAGTCTGTCGCATGGACTATTGGGAACACCGTGTCCAACACGTATTCTAATTTCTCTTGTCTTATCACTATTCACAAATTTCTTAGCCAATCAAGGTAGTTAGGTCCAGTAAGTTTGTTCATTTAAATCAACATTTTTAATGATAAGCTCGACATTTTGATAATCTGAAGGGTTAGATAGACAGAAAATTAAACTCAAAATTATTTCCTATTATACATTCATTTAGGCTAATCAACATGGTCTTTTGTTTAATTAGCTCCCACTATTTTAACATACTTCTACGGCCCTATGGTAGAATATGGACCTAAATTAATTTTAAGGTCATAATGGACCAAGATCCAAGCATATATTATCTCCGCGTTTGCTTTGGCCGATAACTTCAATAACACATCTTTGTAGGTTCTAAACCAATTGCAAAACTTATTTGCAACTCTTGGTTGATCAAATGTTATATTTAATTTGCATACTTAGATTAGTCCGACACTTTGGCGCCAAGATTTGTCTAAGCAAGTCAACCCCATTACATGACTGCATTTATGTATCTAAGTAAATTTGGCATTTGTGACCAAACACTTTGGTGTAAATACCTACAAAAGTTTATCGTTTACCTTTACATTTAAAACACATCTATGAAAGACTCTGGGTCCTCGTAGACTTAGAGCAAATGCTTTGGCATAAATACTCGTATCACCGAAAAGGATTTTGCACTCTAACAATTATAATGGATGACGCGTTTTAATTTAGACTTGTATTCAAAATATTTGGGGAACATTTTAGTTTCGGGATTTTAACCAAGATCAATAAAATTTTACGTCATATCCAATATGACATTTAATCATGCAATTTGTTGGGAACCATGAACCCAATAGGCATGATATAAGATGGTTTGATCAATTACTGGGTGCCGCCTACCTAGACAGTTATAACGGACACTATGCTAATAATTAAATGTACGCATTTAAACACTTAACATATAGTTCGTATATTATTCAATAATATACAATTAATAATAATCATGAGTTAACTTGTCTAAACTCTAAAATTTAAGTCTAATCCAAACAGTCCCTTAAATATTTTATGATTTTAAAAACTGATTTTCAGGGTATTTCTGTAAAAACAGATTTTTAGAATTTACAGTTTAGTCCCTCAAGAATTTAAAATTTCAATTTTGAACCCCTTTAAATTCAGAAAAACCAATTTCAATTTTCAGAAAATATTTTCAGATTTTAGGGACCTGTTTGTAATTTCCAGAATTTTAAATTAATTACAGATTTGTCCCTAGGGACCAAATCTAATTTTCTGAAATTTACAAATTTATCCAGGGACTGAATCTGCTTTTCTGAAATTTACAGATTTTCCCCAAGAACCAAATATGATGATTTAAAAACCTTTTCAGGGACCAAATTGCAATTCCAAAACTTCTAAAATTTTCAAATTTGTCCCAAGGGCTAAATTGCAATGTCGGAAACCGTCACGCCCGTCGGAACAATGACTGCCGCACTGTTCACGCCGGAACAATGTTCGGTTACTGTTCACTGTTCTGAAAAATATATATATATTTTTATTTTATTTTTATAAATTGGAGACTCGGTGCCGCGGCAAACCCTAGGTGGTGCCGCGACGCTCCATCGTGGAGTCGTGGTGTCTCCGTCTCAGAAGCACAAAATATGCATTTTCGAAACCCTAAAACTGATTCAGGGTCATATTTGCAGATTCATCTTCGTTACCCTTTACTATCAAACAACGCGTTCATCGACCATCATCCAATCCTTCTCGTTCTTCACTTCAGTGCACCATGTTCGCAATGAATCGGTTACGCACATCGACTTATAAGAGTTAGATTGGAATGACTTCCTTGATTATATCATTGTTTAATAGTTTGGGAGACAATGATGATGTGCTTTTAAGATATTAGGTTTTCAAGCTTTAAACGACATAAATTTTAAATTTAAACAAATTATAACCCATAATATTATTAACCAATTACCTTATAATCATACAAAACAACCCTGGCTCTGATACCACTGTTGGGATTTTGTTAGGCTGTTGTACGCAGTGGATATTGAAAACTTATTTCAAACCCAACAAACGTAGAACTGTTTGACTATAGGATAATTTTAAACTATAAACATAAGATTTGAATGGTAGTTACATGTTTACAATATCTGGAATCTTTATCAACTGTGGGTGCGCACGCGAATGCCCTTTCGATTCCAAGCTCCAAGCTTCAATGTATTCCTCATTTGGAAAGCTAGGAAATCCGGCAGAGGTACGAGAGAGTGTTTTGATTCTGAGACTCTAAAACTTAGAATAATGATATGAAAACCAAGTGTAATGAATAATGAAGTGTAGGTTTGTATTTATAGGTGAAAAATTAGGTCAAACCAGATTAGGGTTTGACCTTGGGCATAGTCCAAAACTCGAGGCAGATTAGGTCACCACGTCGGTGGCGTTGCGGCCCAACCAGTGGGCCTCGCATCCCTGTGGCCCTACAGTGTGGGCCCCGCGGTGCTGATGTGGCCCTACACCGCCTCATTTTATTTTTCAGCACATTCTTAATTAAATCCAAAATCCAATTTTGACTTAATTAAAACAATTATCATTCATTTAAATATCTCAATTCTAAATCGAATATATAATACTCTTTCAATACATCCTTAGATCGAAAGGACAATCGAAATAGTGTGACCCTACAAGCCTTCACATATCGACACTAATCTAATTAAGGTCTACGCGGAAGTCCTAGACGGCGCCGCAAGACGAACTCAATATGTGAATTACGTTTACATGAATCCAATAAACCTAACCTCTATGTGGTAAGATAAAATCCTTTCAATCACGACACACTCGATCAAACTTAGGATTTGCCAAGTGTCTATCCAAATAGCTTGATCATTATATCTCATATATATTAGTTGACAACTAGACCATATTCTAAATATGTCTATTGCGTTGGCCAACGACTTAGTCAACCTAATATCACTGAGAATCTGAGTGTTCTCTCGAATATACATTAGAGGAATGAATTCTAATCTTGGCTCAACCTTTAATTCACATCGTAATGTACCCAATACAAGCCATATTTCAACCTATAAGGCATTTGAGCTTAGGACATGATCAAAGTATATTACTCTGTAGACAAGGTGCGCATTGACCTCAAGTCCAAGGACTTCTATCTCCCACACACTGATCATACTTTAGACGGGTATAACAAACAATATATCAACAGGGTATACCAATACTTCCAAAGTATCCATGTGTCCATCATGAGTAGCCATTACTCGTACCAGGTGAGACATACTACATCCTCTAAGGATGTGATGCAGACCACATGTCGAGTTATCACATATCATCGATATCCCATTCTCGATGATCATTAGTCGAGACTATTTTAAGAGTTACGTTATAATATTAATATCTCACATTATTAATAACAACGTAACCTCTAGGGATGCATATTATAAAATATTATAAACAATCAACTAATAATTCAATAATTGCAGATGCCAAAATATTAATCTCCATTAATAATAATACGAACGTGTATAAAGTACATTTGTTCTAATACGGACTGTCTCTAGGACATACATATACTTTCAGAAAATGTAATATGTGACACCAAGGGCAAACTTAGGAGCATAAGGATCGTAGAAAATACATTGTACGTATAAAGTCACAATTAGTTTTATATTTGTGTGTTATGTTTTTTATATTTTTAAATCCCCTTAATTAGTGAATCCCGATTCCATCACTATGTCACACTAGCTACCCTTTGATGATTTTGTGAATTCATATTATTAGTTGGAAATTAATTGGTGGTAAACGCATATGATTAATTAATAAAAAGAGTTAACTAATAAATACTTCATATTATAAATTTAATTCTCTCATGCATTACTGCTATAATGATCACCTTATCATTTATGGCTATGAACATACAAGTAATGTTCAGAAAAGTTCACAAGTTAACTTGAATCTTTTTTATTCTGGTCTAGTTTGATCCAAAAATGTCCCTATTATTATTAAATTGGGTCAAAAAAGCTCTTTTTCTAATAAACATATTATTTTTTTCTTTTAAAAGATTAACATTCATTGAAAAATGGTTTGGTCATTTTTATACGAAGACTCTATAACTTAACCCAAGAAACCAAAAAACATTTTTTTTAAAATAGTCATTTTTATTCCATACGTGTATTGCATTGCCTTACTTGTACATAGTTCAGATCCACAAACCAAAAGACAAGTAATAATGAAATCAATTGAAGTCACAGAAAGCAAGTTAATTGGGTCTTTTAAAAAAAAAACTATTTGAACACATAAAAGCTAATAATACTCACCAAATTTTGAGCATAAACAACCACATGGTCCCAAATGTTTTGTCGTAAGTTGTCAACGTAGTGAAGAACAAATTGTTATCTCCTCCTTGGGAGAGTCTTAATGTGAACTTTTCTTCTTTCACAATTTGAGACATCCAAAGATATCTTTAGCATCATTACAACAAAAACAATAACATATTCAGGAAATTCCCACGAAGTGGGGTCTGAAAAGAATAGTATACGCAGACCTTACTTCTACCTTTGAAGGTAGAGGTAGAGAGGTTGTTTCTGGTAGACCCTCGGCATAAGGACAATCATTTTAAAGCAACATGAAAAAGAAATCACGGAAACGAATAAACCATGGTAACATACTATATATAAAAGCAGGATAGAGCAGTAACAACCACAAAGTAATACGATAATCAAAGAACAACAAATAATAGAAGAAATTGAGGGACAAGAAACTACAAAACTAATAATACGACTACTAGTGTGGAAGGATAAGCGGAACAATGCACAACTACCTACTAAACTTCTACTCTAATCCGGGCCCTCCATAACCTCCTATCTAAGGTCATGTCCTCGTAAGCTGAGACTGCGTCATGTCCTGTCTAATCACATCTCCCAAATACTTCTTCGGCCTACCTCTACCTCTTTTGAAATCGTCCATATCCAACCTTTCACACCTCCTCACTAGGGCATCCGTGTCTCTCCTCTTCACATGCCCAAACCACCTCAGTCTCGCTTCCCGCATCTTATCCTTCACCGAGAGCACCCCCACTTTGTCCCAGATATCGTCGTTTCTAATCTTATCCCTTCTAGTATTCCCACACATCCATCACAACATCCTTATTTCCGCTACTTTCATCTTCTGAAAGTGAGAGTTTTTGACTGGCCGACACTTTGTTCCATGCAACATAGTTGTTCTAACCACCACTTTATAGAACTTGCCTTTAAGTTTTGGTGGCACCTTCTTGTCACATAAGATCCCTGATGCGAGCCTCCACTTCATCCACACTGCACCAATACGATCTGTGACATCATCATCAATCTCCCATTTTTCTTGGATAATAGACCCAAGATAGTTAAAACTTTCTTTCTTTTGAATGACCTAGGTACCAAGCCTCACTTCCACACCAGTCTCAGGCGTTACACCACCGAACTTGCACTCCAAGTATTCTATCTTAGTTCGACTCAACCCAAACCCTTTAGACTCCAGAATTTACCTCCACACCTCCAGCGTAGCTTTAATTACGCTGCGGATATCGTCAATCATAACCCTTTACCATCATTGTTATTATTATTAGTTTTTTACTACTAATTGAGATTACAAGTTGATGAATTGATTGATTGAAACGACATAATAAGTAGTCTGATAAGAAGTACTATAAAGTATATGTTGGAAATTTGCCTTTGGCGGGGAGGTGCGTCCACTCATATTTAATGAATTAAACACTAGTGTTCCGTATGTTGGAGGCTTTGTCTCTTCTCACATGCATAATCTACTAAGTGAGTAGATGACCGTAGGGCCAAGAATCGTCAAATTTCATTGAGAAATGAAAGATATATTGGTCCACAAAGTAAGGTGTTTGAGGCATGGAAATATGGTATGGGACAAATCTACCACATCGGTGGGAAAAAGAAGAATTGTTATCTTTATAAGTCTCTAAAGTGGTAAAGGGTTTGGGACCCCAAGGGGTATCCCATGTGTTTAAATGAGGGAGGACCTAGATGTGCTTGGGCTCAAGGCTAAGCCCACACGCGCGCGTCGCCGCCCCTCCGCCCGTCCAGTCCGGTCTCGGTCTCAGTCTTGGGTCACGGGCTGTGGGGACTTTTTGATATTATCTTTTTGGACCCCAAATTGCTTAATATTTACAGTTTGGTCTCTAGAGTTTCTGAAAAGTTGATTTTGGGAGTGACGGAAGGCAGAAACTTTCTGCCTACCGTTGGACTATTTTTTGGAGCATTAACCAACCATTACTTGGTTGATTAACTCCTCCATCATCAGCCCTTCTTCAATGGCCATGAATAGCCCTTAAACCTGCCATTAATCTGCCTCCCTAATGGCCATTAACAACCCTCACTAATGGCTATTAACAACCTTGTTTGTGGCTGTTGGGTAGCCTCCTCCATGTTATATATTGATGCCTTTTGTCTCAATTATGCAACCGATATATACAGAAAACGCAGCACAAAACAGTGATGAAAAACACTGCAAAACAGTGACGAAAAACACTGAGCAAAGACACACATATACACAGGATATACACAACAGAGACACACTATATACACAAAGTAAAAACGGAAGAGAAAATGGAAACTCTTCCTTCCTTTTCCATATCTTCAGCAAGTCGATTCATATTTATTTTCTTCGTCAGACTCAACTTATTGGCTTTGTAGCGTTGAGATTAAAGTGTTATTTTATCTTGGGAGACTATTGCCCGCTAACGTAAAAGCATATATACGGGGCAATCTTATCTTAAGGACAGAGTGCAATCACTCGACTCAACACACAACGTTGTAACCATCTAGATTTTGTTGTTTCTTGATTTCAGGTTATCAAGATTCAAGACACAACAAGCTTGCGGCAGTTTTGAAAATTGACCATTTATTTATCATTTCGAACACTTGTAATAGTTATTTACTTCCCGTACTGCTTTATACAATAGAAAACCAACAATATAAACTAGTACTATAAAGTATAGCTTATACAGAGTGATGTCACCGATTGTTGAAATGAAAGTGTAGTATGTGAATTGGACAGCTTAACATCAAGGGTGGGGTGGAATGGTAAACATTTTTCATCCTGCCTCAGTTCGTGTTCGAGTTTGAAATTGGAATATGTGTCAGTAGGAAACGCAAAACCTCATATGATTAACTTGTGAATCCGAATTAGTTTAAAGACATAGTTAAGATTTAAAATTTATGAATTTTGCCACCAACCTGTAACTTGTTTTAATGGATGAGTCAATGATGTCATTGCATAGCGATGGTTGCCACTGAAGTATGTGACTTGGACAGCTCATCACCGGGAGGTGTGGTAAATTAGTAATACTAAATAATTTTCAAATAGAATTTCTTTTAGTAGAGAAGGTAGAAACTCCTTGGATAAACTTTATAACATAAATCTGAATTAGTTGTGATATATAGTGAATTTTGAATTCTTATTTTTAAAAAATGTTGGAAAGCTCCAAGTTGACAACAATCGTTAACATTATTAAAATTTTGACAGTCTTCAAAAGTAATTGGACTCTCCAAGTGTAACCCGGTAGTTTGATAGTGGCGATATTAGAACCATTTAGATTATATTGTAGTATGTATTTATCGTGCCGCTTGTACACCACAGTTATGAAAATGACTATTCAAATATGATTTGTGAGTAGTCTAATTATGCAGCTATGTTAAATATAACCAGGATGAAGTCATTAGTCTGTATGATTTGTATGTTACAGTTTTGAAAAATTTATTTATTTTATTTATTTTGTAACTTTAAAATCATGACGGTCAACATGATTTGTGATTAATCAAACATGACATCTAGGTAAAATATAATATGAAATCACATCAATTTGTCAAGAATTGCATTTTCATACCACATTTCACCAATTTTTATTCCGCTTATCCACATCCCTTTACCATCTCTGCCGTGCAGCTTAAGGATATATCAAAAACAGGTGCAATATCGGACCCAAAGTATTCCTTTTATGCAAAGAAAAAGCAAAGCACGGATTACCCTTCAAATGGGTTGGTCTTTAATTTTGCCCCCTAACCACCCCTCAATTGCTCTCATGCGGATATATCCTCTAGAACTTAGTCACACCTACTTGGGTGATTTGAAGTTTATACAAAATAGAGGGGGGAGACAAGTACTTTGCGACCTTCATTGATGATGATACAACGTATTGTATCCTTTGTTTGTTGAAAAGCAAAGATGAAGTTGTTGAAGCGGATAAGTACTACAAAGCAGAAGTTGAAAATCAACTAAGCTTACGGATTGAGGAATTCGTAGTGATAGAGGGGGAGAATGTGAAACATCGTTCATCAAACGATTGCTCGTTACTCACCTCAGTCCAACGGTATTAGCCAAGCGCAAAGCCGTATGCCCAAATTATATGGGGCAAGGCGATCCTTACCGCTAATGCGATTCTCAACAAGAACTCCGTATAAGGATAACCATCCGTGTGAGACATGGAAATGATCTCACATACAAATGTTGTGATGTGGGGTGGCTTAGTAGAAGTTGGACTACCGAAATAGGTCAAGTTGGACCCAAGAATATAGATTGAATATCCACTGGATCTGCAAATAACAATAGTGCTTATCGCATCTTGGTGTCAAAGAATGTTGAATTCTTTGAAGATAACTTTCCTTAGAAAAGGAAAAAGGAGTAATGCTCAAGGTTAACAAGAACCCGCGAGGGCCTGATTGTCCGAAACTAGACGTTCCATATCTACAGGACTCGAAAGTTGCTGGCTATCCGAAACGTAATATTCCAGATCTACAGAACTCAGGGATTCTAGATGTTGAACCGAGACAGAGCAAATAAGGGGACAAAGACTTGTTCTAGTCCTTCTAGCTTGTATGGTTGAGAACGAACCATGGACAATTAACAAAGAATTGTCATCTCCAAAAGTGCTGCTTTGGAAAGAAGCTAAAGAGAGAAATAGATTCATCATATAGAACCATACTTGTGTAATGGTTGATCTTCCTCCGGAAAAAGAACTTTGGGTTGTAAGATGTGCTTCCCTGTAAGTAGCTTAACATCCAGGGCCATTGCAGTCTTGCGTGGCATGGATGTTGAAACAACCTTCCCAACCGGAGAGTTGGAAGAAGAGGATCAGAGGTGGTTTGCTGGACTATTGGGCTTCTTCCTGAACTTTCATTTTAGTCCTGGAAGTTTCAGATAAAACAGAAACAATGAATCTGACCACAGAAATATTAACTCTGAAGTTAGAAAGCCAACAGTTGGAAAACCAATAGTCTGAGAGTGGAAATTATATTGAAACAAAAGATATGGGTATCACAAATGACATCTTAGGAATTGGATTTCTAAGACATCTAACGGACTGGTCTAACTCCAAACTCAGTTGTGAGATAGTTGACAGTCTCGTTGAAGCCACCAATGGATATGAATCATAGAACTGATTGGAATCATGGTGCACCCATAGACAATGAGCGATATGCACAAGTCACGTGTAGTTCAATGTATTGTACACACTACAACCGACCTGGTATCGGCCTACAAACAGATCAGTTGAACTCAGGTTCACTGATGATCTTAATAAATTATCAATAGAAGGCGTTAAGTCGGATATGACGATATCTGAATTATTCGCTTATCTACGGATTATAGTATTCTGGATGTCCAGCGGTTCTGGGAGAACACAGTGATGCAAACTGGACATCATCTATGAAGAACACCAAAGCCACAAGTAAATGTGTATGGTTGGTCTTGGAAAATCCTCTAAGAAAACTTGCATCGACCGATTCAGGATAGGATCGGGGTTATTGCTTTATACAAAGCATGAAAGAAGTTGAGTAACTTCATGACTCCTTAGAGGACGTCCCTTATTAGGAGAAACCCGTGCCTTCAGCAGTTATACACTATGGCTAGCCGGTCGGCTTCAGGAAGGACACGGATGATGGTGTCTGGACATATCTGTCAGGATCTGTAGGAGACATAAGACCGTATGACAGTTGATCATCACGGGTGTCACTTCCTTGATTACTAACTAAGGGACTACCCAGAGATCAAGTGTTCTGCCTGTCTAGGGGAATGAGCTTAAAACCCAAACAATACGAACCTATGTGGTGGTAACCCAACCATACTGATTGAAGATCCCAAGAATTTGGTTCAATGGGAAAACTAAGCTGCAAAAGGTTCAGTTGAGCGCTTTGGTGGAAGCAAGAAGTACTTCGGATGATGATTTCTGTACGGAAACATGAATCCAAAGTTATTCCCGCGATAGACATTAAAGTGCTACCTGCATGGTAGGTAAATGTTAAGCTTCCAAACCTTTAAACGATCCTCAAACGGTTGAGGTTAAGATTGGGAAAACTTTTAATAATTCCTAACACTTGTGAAGTGGGGTATAGACAAGATACCTTGTAGGAGATCACCTATTTAAGTGCGAGGATGGCCGCCTCAAATGAACGCACTTAAGAATCCAAGTGTGTCCACGGACACAACGGACAAAAATGTAAGAATGAAAACGAATAAGGAGAGTTATTGTGTTGGTATCATTGTCTTGGCTTATACTAAACACTGATGGTTCAAGATATCACGTTCACCGCGCAGTAAGTAAGTCCGATGGTATTCAACTAGGGAAGGTTCAAAGCAGGAGCTACCTCTCCTGATGCAAAATAAAAGATTGCTGAAAGTAGGCACCTTGTGTGTGCGCCATAACCTCTCTTTCATAGAGGGGATTGTTGGAAATTTGCCTTTGGCGGGGAGGTGCGTCCACTCATATTTAATAAATTAAACACTAGTGTTCCGCATGTTGGAGGCTTTGTCTCTTCTCACATGCATAATCTACTAAGTGAGTAGATGACCATAGGGCCAAGAATCGTCAAATTTCGTTGAGAAATGAAAGAGATATTGATCCACAAAGTAAGGTGTTTGAGGCATGGAAATATGGTATGGGACAAATCTACCACATCGGTGGGAAAAGGAAGAATTGCTCTCTTTATAAGTCTCTAAAGTGGTAAAGGGTTTGGGACCCCAAGGGGTATCCCATGTGTTTAAATGAGGGAGGACCTAGATGTGCTTGGGTTCAAGGCTAAGCCCACACGCGCGCCGCCGCCCCCCGCCCGTCCAGTCCGGTCTCGGTCTCAGTCTTGGGTCACGGGCTGTGGGGACTTTTTGATATTATCTTTTTGGACCCCAAATTGCTTAATATTTACAGTTTGGTCCCTAGAGTTTCTGAAAAGTTGATTTTGGGAGTGACGGAACTTTCTGCCTACCGTTGGACTATTTTTTGGAGCATTAACCAACCATTACTTGGCTGATTAACTCCTCCATAATCAGCCCTTCTTCAATGGCCATGAATAGCCCTTAAACCTGCCATTAATCTGCCTCCCTAATGGCCATTAACAACCCTCACTAATGGCTATTAACAGCCTTGTTTGTGGCTGTTGGGCAGCCTCCTCCATGCTATATATTGATGCCTTTTGGCTCAATTATGCAACCGATATATACAGAAAATGCGTAGCACAAAACAGTGACGAAAAACACTGCAAAACAGTGACGAAAAACACTGCAAAACAGTGATGAAAAACACTGAGCAAAGACACACATATACACAGGATATACACAACAGAGACACACTATATACACAAAGTAAAAACAGAAGAGAAAATGGAAACTCTTCCTTCCTTTTCCATATCTTCAGCAAGTCGATTCATATTTATTTTCTTCGTCAGACTCAACTTATTGGCTTTGTAGCGTTGAGATTAAAGTGTTATTTTATCTTGGGAGACTATTTCCCTCTAACGTAAAAGCATATATACGGGGCAATCTTGTCTTAAGGACAGAGTGCAATCACTCGACTCAACACACAACGTTGTAACCATCCAGATTTAGTTGTTTCTTGATTTCAGGTTATCAAGATTCAAGACACAACAAGCTTGCGGCAGTTTTGAAGATTGACCATTTATTTATCCTTTCGAACACTTGTAATAGTTATTTACTTCCCGTAGTGCTTTATACAATAGAAAACCAACAATATAAACTAGTACTATAAAGTATAACTTATACAGAGTGATGTCACCGATTGTTGCAATGAAAGTGTAGTATGTGAATTGGACAACTTAACATCAAGGGTGGGGTGGAATGGTAAACATTTTTCATCATGTCTCAGTTCGTGTTCGAGTTTGAAATTGGAATATGTGTCAGTAGGAAACGCAAAACCTCATATGATTAACTTGTGAATCCGAATTAGTTTAAAGACATAGTTAAGATTTAAAATTTATGAATTTTGCCACCAACCTGTAACTTGTTTTAATGGATGAGTCAATGATGTCATTGCATAGCGATGGTTGCCACTGAAGTATGTGACTTGGACAGCTCATCACCGGGAGGTGTGGTAAATTAGTAATACTAAATAATTTTCAAATAGAATTTCTTTTAGTAGAGAAGGTAGAAACTCCTTGGATAAACTTTATAACATAAATCTGAATTAGTTGTGATATATAGTGAATTTTGAATTCTTATTTTAAAAAAATGTTGGAAAGCTCCAAGTTGACGACAATCGTTAACATTATTAAAATTTTGACAGTCTTCAAAAGTAATTGGACTCTCCAAGTGTAACCCGGTAGTTTGATAGTGGCGATATTAGAACCATTTCGATTATATTGTAGTATGTATTTATCGTGCCGCTTGTACGCCACAGTTATGAAAATGACTATTCAAAAATAATTTGTGAGTAGTCTAATTATGTAGCTATTTTAAATATAATCAGGATGAAGTCATTAGTCTGTATGATTTGTATGTTACAGTTTTGAAAATATTTCTTTATTTTATTTATTTTGTAACTTTAA
Organism: Anisodus tanguticus; assembly: GCA_034509755.1. Classification (NCBI taxonomy): domain Eukaryota; kingdom Viridiplantae; phylum Streptophyta; class Magnoliopsida; order Solanales; family Solanaceae; genus Anisodus; species Anisodus tanguticus. The sequence goes on from CM067545.1 coordinate 22,117,804, forward strand.
AATCATGACGGTCAACATGATTTGTGATTAATCAAACATGACATCTAGGTAAAATATAATATGAAATCACATTAATTTGTCAAGAATTGCATTTTCATACCACATTTCACCAATTTTTATTCCGCTTATCCACATCCCTTTACCATCTCTGCCGTGCAGCTTAAGGATATATTAATTAAGAATTTTTTTCATTGTAAAGATTTGTTCCGCAAAAATATCAAAAGCAGGTGCAATATCGGACCCAAGGTATTCCTTTTATGCAAAGAAAAAGTAAAGCACGGATTACCCTTCAAATGGGTTGGTCTTTAATTTTGCCCCCTAACCACCCCTCAATTGCTCTCATGCGGATCTATGCGGGATCAAATGAAACTTATGCCTTCTGGTGCATAAGTTCTTACGGGATCCCCTAAAGAACTTATGCTCCAGAAAGCATAAGTTGTATTTGAGGGGGGGAAATTCAGACCAGTACAAATTAGAGTCAAAACTGCAAATGACTCTAGAAGAAATTGCACAGTTTTCCTTTCAAATGGGCTGGTCTTTAATTTATGCCAAGCGGAACTTTAAGGTATCAGGTATAACTTGTGAAATCTTATAATGTAAAAATATAAATTTACGCACCGCAAAAAAATTATTTATCTTGAGAGATAATAATTAAAGACCAGCACAAAATAGAATAAAGTACAAATGACCCTTACGCAAATCTACCATCCATAACTGGCCTAAAGCCCATTTCTATTTGGGTTATCATGGCTCCAAACAACCTTTTTTTTAGCGGATTGCCTTTCCTATGGACTGGTCTTTAATTTTTGCCTCTTAAATCACTGGTCTTTAATTTTTTTCCTTACTTTTTATTTAATGAAAATTTATGGACTAATGTATCATTTATTTGCGGGACTACTAAGTCAGAGATTTTTGGTTTGAATCTCAGTAGAGGCAAAAAAAAGAAAAAAAACCGAAAAACAAAATTTTCATAAAAATTATGCTTATTCGGCCGAAGTTATATAGAGACTATGCCCTTTAGGGTGAAGTTTCTATGTAACTAGTTGGACAAGCCATAATCTTAATTTTTCAACAAAATTTTGCCTTCACGTCAAATGACTCTACCGTTTTATGCATATCTAGCATCCATAACGGGCCTAAAGCCCATTTCTGTTTGGGTTAAATGGGTTCCAAACAGCTCCAAAGCCCAAACCCATTAACCCATTTTGAATCTACCCGTTTTAAACCCGCCATAAGCTTAAACCTACACAGCCGCCAGTTGCTTCCATTACAAGCCACCTCTTTCCTTCAAATCACCCATTTTATTTTGTTAGCATATGTGAAATCTCTACATGAAATTGAGCAGCAGTTGTTGAGTTAATAATTGAAACTTGAAGTTTGAAACACCAGCAACTTTACTCAACTCACTAAAAGGTAAAGTTATTTACTTTCGAAATGCACTCTAGGTGTTGACAAAATGTTAGTAGTTCTGTTAAAGTTGTTCTCCTTTCAATAATCCAATAAAAATCCCTTATTATTGTTCTCATTCACACACAATTGATTTGGAAGAAGAAACTCAAGCTGATTCGTTTGAATTTTCCGATTATTGCCATGCATACCATCTGTTTGATGAAATTCCAAAAAGAGTTTCTATGAACAATCACTTATTTTTTAGTTACTCTCGGAACCGTGAGGCTGTGGAGGACACGTATTAGGGTGTTACTGGGTAGTTGAGTGTAGTCCTACTTATGCTTACATACTAGTAGGAGTATTATTATTGTAGTTTCTTGTCCATTCATTTCTGCTATTTCTTGTTTGTATTTTGATTAACGTATTACTTTGTGGTAGTTATGCCTCCTTTTTTTTTTTTTGTAGATAGTTTTATCATGCTTTTTTGTAGTATTTTTCCATAGCTTGTTTGCACTTATTTGAGTTGTCTGTACTTGTGGCGAGGGTCTACGGGAAACAACCTCTCTACCTCCCAAGGTGGTAGGGGTAATGTCTGCGTAAACTCTACCCTCCCCAGACCCTATTTTGTGGGATTTCACTGGGTATGTTGTTATTGTACTCTTAATACTGTACTTCTGATGAATTGGTTTACTCTTTCTTGTATATTGAGGTCTGTGCATGCCTGTCTGATTTTAATTTTGGTAAACAAGGTCATATCCTCCATATAAAATCCGGTTAATTTGGCAATGTAGTATTGGGTTTTCACTTCTAGACATGTACATGAAATGGGTAGTCATGGGTCTAACCTAGTTGTCAATGAAATGGTGCAAACCTTGGAGAATAGGGTCTCAGAGTTCAACACAGACAAAAGAGAACAGGTGATTTCTGCTCATCTCCCGAGTTACTTGATCTGTGCTGTTGGGAAACAATTTGATCAATATGTATCTGAAGTCCAGGATAGTTAGAAAGGCCGCAACCATATTTCCAAGTATGGGAAATAGGAATTAAGTGTCTTTGAATGGCATGATAGCTAGTCTCGTGAATAATAGGCTTTATAAAGCACTTAAGTTGTTCCTATGATGAGATTTGCAGCTTCATTTGTCGTGTACGGAGAACTGTTTCTATTTAGACAATTATGTTAGAACGACACTTGTGGTCTTTATACCAAGTGTGGGGAAATGGATGACCCCTTCAAATTATTCTCTATATGCATATATTTAGATTCCAGCTATCCAACTATTCTTGCAGCTCATCCCTCTTTCTCTTTACTCAACTTTAAGATTCCAGTATCTTTCCCGTTCGTCTTCCTTTCATACTCTCCCATCTTTTCATCCTTCTCTGCCATCATTTTCTGAACTGTAGCTATTATATTCAACTTAGTGACTGGTTTTCGTCGAACTCTCCCTTTCAACCGCCTCTTTTTGCTGTGCTTTCTATGCATTCAGCTTCCTTTCATACTCTCCCATATTTTCATCCTTCTCTGCCATCATTTTATGCAGTGTCGCTATTCTTTTCAGGTCAGTGAACGGTTTTTTTTTTTAATCAAACTCTCCCTTCCAACTCTCTTTTAAGTGCTACTATCAATTTCCTTCTTCACTGCTTCTGTTCTTTCACCTGCTTCTTGATCCAATTCAAATCAACCTTAACGTCATTCAATATTTCATAAATGGGGTACTCCAGGTGACACACGTCTTCCTCAAACTTCGTATTGAATGTATCCATTTCAGTCCTTATTGTGCAATGAAAATACGTGGAGGTCACGGGTTCAAGTCTTGGAAACAGGCTCTTACAGAAATACAAGGTAAGACTGCGTACAATAGACCCTTGTGGTTCAGCCCTTCCCTGGACCCCGCGCATAGCGCGAGCTTAGTGCACCGGACTGCCCTTTTATATATCACTATTTGGACGTGAAAAATATTCCACAAATGACTATGATGCAGACATTATGTCTACAAAGTTTGAAATCCTAATATTTTATTAGGATCAAATGAACTTAAGCTTAGAGTAGTTTCTCTCTAAAGTTCGATAATGTACATGGTTAGTAGTGCATATTGTTGGGGTTGTAGGGTTGTACTACTTATCCATTGCCACTCTATGGGTGCTCTTCTTTAATAATCTTTTCATTACATTTTCAAAAAAATAATGCACATCGTTAGTAGTTTATATGGATTTTTTGGGTCAATCTCCATTCTGAGAAGCTTGATCAACTTAATACGAGGCAATTTCATTTAGAATGCGTGCTTTGGTTGTCAAGTAAATAGGGTATTGACAAGTTGAATTAATTAAACAATGTAATCTTAGCTCTTTTGAAGATATTAGTTAATGATTAGTTATAAGACATTTTATTCCCAAGTAAAGCATAAGCAGTATATGATTTTCTTGATTCTTTAGCTGCTTCACCACGAGGAGGGCCATGCTTTACTTCTTCTTTTGGCTGTTATTTCAATATTTCTCCTAAGATCATTTCAATCTCGTAAATGCAAACATTTTCTTAATTGTAATGCCTTTTCAATATTTTGTTTCGTTCCTTCTTGTTAGATCTCCAGTGAGCCATTTCCACCCTTGGTATTGTTTATTCTTGTTGTCTGTCACACTCAATATGCTTAGTTTGAGCTCTTGAAACCTGTAACTTTTAACTATATTGTAAGAGTGAAAGATTCATAACTTTCTTTGTTTCAGCTGATACTGATATTTATTTAAATATAGTTAACAAATTGCAACTTCAGGGCGTTTAATTCCCAGCTCCTGGGAGGAGAAATTGTGAATGAGAGGCTCAATCTATTTGTCTTGAACTAATTACAGATCTATTTTATCAGTGCTGCTATGAGTGATCCGGCAACTGTACCAAATGATGCGGATTCAAGCTCCCAAGAAGCTCAGAAGCCCCAGATTGAGCCTATTCGGATGCCTACTGTGGAGGAAATAAGAGGCCAAGACATTTGGAACAACTGTGCAGTTCGTAGTGTTGTAAGCGGAGTCATGGGTATGCTTTAATCACAAGGCATGGTGGATCTCTCTCCTAGTTGAATGAATTTTTGTGTCATGTTGTTCAGTCTTTATTCAATGGATGCAATGTCCAAAATGTCATTCTTGCAATGCCTTAATATAATGGATGATAATACTTTTTTGTTATAAAAAAGGATGACAATTTTTCTATGTTTTATGTCATAATTATGTGAGTGAAGAGGTAATCCAAGAGCCTTTCGACTTAATCTCGTTGCTGTGGCTGTTATTCTCTTGTACTCCTGTAGTTGGAGTTGAGAATGAGAGGCTGAGAGCTTTATTCCTGTTAGCTTACAAGCTCTATCAACTGTCATTATTTGTGAATGGAATCTCGTTTCGTAGCCTCTGTTTGTATCTAGTTAGATAATTCTTTCTGTTAAGTGGTAACTTGCTTAAATTGATATTTTTGCCGAGGTTTATGGACTTTGCAGTGAGGTTACTTATGGGGTTCATTTGGTGATGCATTGTTTCATTTTGTAGGAGGGGGACTTGGGTTGTTCATGGGTATGTTTCTTGGGGCACTGGATAACCCAATAATGCAAGAGGAAATGACCACCAGGCAACAAATTGTATACCAAGCAAAGCAGATGGGTCGAAGGAGTTGGAGTTCCTGCAAGACTTTTGCTGTTATGGGTTTGGTTTTCTCTGCTGCTGAATGTACCGTTGAGAAGGTATTTTTGATCCTTAGAGATGATAACCATATGGGTCTGCAGTTGATGTTTTACAATTTTTCGTGTTAATTTTTTATAACAAGGAAGAGAAGTTGGAAATCTTTCTCACAACTAGAATCTGATACTTCTCAAATATTCTGAAACTCAAATGTCTTTAGTAACTGTTTTCTTGTCTTATGTTCAAAGGTCCGGGCAAAGCATGACATGACAAATACAGCAGTTGCAGGGTGTGTAACGGGAGGCACATTATCAGCTAGAGGTAACATTTTTGCTTTGACCATGCAAAAATATATACAAAGGAATGTTCAGTAGATATACTAAGATATCTTACATGATTAGTATATGTTTGGTCTAGATAGAGTAACATGGATTATGAGATTCATATAGAGATGAGCAGGGGAGTAGTTAACATTGAAAAACCAAAAGAAGGAATATTTGGGTCATATCATCAAAATGCAACTCATTCCATACATGAAAGCTTTTCAACAAAATAGGTGGTTTCAGCTACTTAAAAGCGAGAGTGCATACAACAATTTGAGCTAGTCCCAACTAGTTTTGGGATTAAGGCGTTAATGTCGATGTTCTTGCATTTTTTTTATAACCGTGGTGTTGCGACCAGTTTGCGTGCACCTCAACTAGTTCCATGGGGTACCATTTATCTCCCACAAGTACCGGGTAACTCTATCCACCAAGGCTTGGACATATGAGAAGAAACCACCTACGGTTTTGCCTCTGTTGGGATTGGGATTTGGACCTGAGAACTCATGATTCTCAACCCACTTCATTGACCGGTAAGCCACACCGTTGGGTGTGTTGATGTTGATGTTCTTGTATCTGTTATTCGACTTTGTCATATATGCTTTGTATTGCTCATTTCTTCTTGAACAATTACCTGCCTCAGTAGAATATATTTGAGACCTACATGAATATAATGTTGTGTAACACTAGAATTTGGGAAAGTCGGGATTGCAGTAGAATTCCTTTTTTTTGCAGACATGGAATATGGTAGTTTTCTTGGTGTAAGTGGGAGCTAAATACTTTTAATATTAAATTCAGATGGAGCGATACATCCTCTTTACGTTAGTCATTGTAATTGACAAGAGTACTAAGATTAGATACAGAAATTTTGGGGGCTTCTCCCTTGGTCCAATATATTTAATGCAGCATGCTGCTGCTACACAACGATGTCAAAGATTAGTTTTTACTAAATTCATATGTATGACAGTGGTGGATAGGCAAGATGAGTTCTCATTGGTTGAAAAACTTCCATGTGTCTCTTTCAGATTTCTAATAGCGGAACTGAGCTTGAAGTCAGGGTGTAAACTCATCATGTAGAATTCACCTATTCATTTTCTCAATACTTTTCCTTTTTCTTTGTCTAGTGTTACTTGAAATGATTGGTCCGCATTTCAAAAAAGAAAAGGAATAAACACAATTTTGTGACTTTGAGTGAGGATTTCAGGGTTGTGACTATCTGCTAAGTTGTGAGGAGCTAGTAAAAAATCTTGGGCGGCCAAATGCATCCTCTCTTTTTTCTTGAAGTTTTCAGTATTTGGTCCAATTTGCCTTCGATTTCTAGGGTGCTTTTTATATGAAGGAGGGTGTTTCCTGTGGAAATTGTTTTATCTTGGAAAATCATTGTTGGATCATTTTCTAGAGTCTTGATTCCGTATAAGGTAGGCAATATATGATAGTACTTTGTTGATATGTTTAACTTTTAATAGTAGAGTTTTGATAACAATAAGTAATTGTTAGTTGAAGCAAGTGATATAGCTTCCGCCTAGCAGTGAAGGTATTCTTCCCTCCAAGGAAAATATTATTCACCAACCAAACATGGAAAGTGAATGCATCATGAATATTTTCTTTCATGCCAAACACATACCTAGTGGAAAATGGGCAAACAAATTGGACTGGGGGTCTTTTCATGCTTCTAGTATTGTCTTCGATTTATATGTATATTCTCTCAGAATGTTATGGCTGGAAGTGTTACCTTTTACTGCTGCCATAGGTCTTCATTCGTACTTTTAACTTTCATCTATTGAATGTGTTTTGCTTTAGAGGAGGACCTTGGGGGGGGGGGGGGGTGTTAGAAGAGCTTATTACGAGCCATCACATTCTCCTAATTTGGTTTTAGGCAATAGACTGCTTATAGTAATCCACATCCTAATTAGAGTCTTCATTTCCTCTTCTCTTTTGCACCGGGTTATTGCCTTTGACTTTTATGATGGTGGATACTAAATTTGGTCGTAGAATTGAGCCTATCTTGGGATGTTTAAATTACTGCATAGCTGTTTAAAGTACTGCTTTCTGTGAACTGATGAAGCAAGTATTTGGACTGCTTGCTATTTGATTCTTTTTTTTCCTTCGCCTAATTGAATTGCGGTCTCTCCTTCATTTCGGGCATTTTTGTTTTGATAACGTAGCTAGACTTCAGGCTTTCAATATTGTATATGACTTGTATATTCTCCCTTCGAAAATTAATGGTTGGAAGTGTCACCTTTTAAGATAGATGCTTTCCTTATTTTAGCTTTTATCTTCAAAGGTTTTTCACTTTAGGCCAAAAGCCAGGGCGGTGGGGTGTTGGGACTGCTTTCAAAAAATATGAAGGAAAAAATTCCTGCTTTCTTTTGTTTTCTTAGAGGAAAACCTGTAGTCAAAATTAGAATCCCAGTCAAGTATTTTATCAACTATCAAGATGCTGCTAGCTGCCCCGATAAGACATACAGGTTGCTAGATTCCATTCCCGAAGTGGGCTCTCCCCTGGTTCGTTCTAAATTGTATTTGAGACGCAAATAGCTACCTTTTTCATCTCTTATTACCCCACCATAAAATCCGGATTACCAGAGTAAGGAGTTCACTACAGATCATTGCATCCTCCTAATCTCATTCCAGGAAGGCGGGAATTGGGGGGGGGGGGGGCAGTATGCCAAACCAGATGGGGTTAAAAATGTCAGCAATTTTATCCTATCCGGGGTCTTAATTGGAGTCATCTCTCTCTCTCTCTCTCTCTCGATTATGGCTTTTGACTTTTGATAATAGTAGATGCTAAATTTGCTTGTAGAGCTAGAGCCTTAAATTACATCTTATCTTTGGCTGATGAAGCAAGTTATTGGGTCGTTTGTTGATTTGTTTAATTATTTCTATCAATCATATCTTTTTGTTTATACTCCAATCCTGTTTCACTTCAGGTGGACCAAAAGCTGCGTGCATGGGTTGTGCTGGCTTTGCGACATTTTCAGTCTTGATAGAGAAGTTCTTGGACAGATATCACTGATCCAAGTAATAGACAAGATGGATCATTCCTCAGCCTGGATGATGGAAGTTACACCAACCTACTTTATATTTAGAATCGGATTTTTTTTGCCCCCCAACACGACGAGATTAATTGTTCCCATTCCATGAGGGATGAGCAATGTTGTGAACATGCTGCTCACTTTTATAGTCGTATATTTTGCCCTCTGCATTCCTTGAGTCTGCATCTGGTCCCAGAACTGGGAAAATGTAGCATATATAGACAAGTCCAAGACATTTTTGTTTAATAAGGTAGTATTTATACTGTATACTTTCTTTACTCCAATGAAAATGCTGATTTCTTAGCAAGTCAATTTATCCATTAGATGGTGAGAAAACAATATAGTTATTTTCTGTAAACACCGTGTGTGGGTAAGTTTTTACCTGTTTGTAGTTCCTAAAACACTCAAAGCTTTTGTATACGACAATATTGGATTGCCATTGAAACTCCCTATGGTACCCAAAGTTGCAACTTTGCGACGAGGGTTGATTGATCTGAGTTTTTGTTCTGATGGTAAGAATGTACTTAGTGGTATGTTCTTGTGTAATTAATGAATATTGACAGTTTTCGAGGCTTGGTCTCATTTGTTCATACTCTTGAGTGCAAATTGAGAAACATCTCGAAAGCTGCACTTGTGGACGATAGATTCATTTTGTACCTGAATGGACAGTCGCTTAGTCAAGACACTTACGCTAATCATCTGTAGCAAATTCTCAATTTGGGTACACGCCAATAGAGATGAGAATATGTATTACGTAATAAGAATGGAAAAATTAAGTTTGAACTTAAACTTTGTGATGTGGCAGAAGTTATCGCCGTTAAGAACATGATTCGAAGCTGGGTTATTTCTGTTCTTATAATCCATAATTTGTTTAAAAAGAAAATCAAATCTTTAAATTATAGTAAGTGGAGGGATAATCTAGCTGAAGAGTGAAGAGGCATAGAATATCCTGTTACAAGTAAATCGATTCACTACTTGAAAAATATATTTTCGAACCAATCTCACATCTTCTATTTTAATAAAATAATGCAAGTGCCAAAGGACATAAAGTAAGAATTTAAAAATAATAGCATAACGAAAACACCGATCTCTATTTTTTTTAGCTCTTTATTAGGTAAAGTAAATCAACCTTGGACAATCTCAAATATGGTACGTTACATCATACATGTAATTGTTTTTCTATTAATTTGCATAAAGTCTTGAATAAACTAAAAACATGAAAAGGATAAATGTATTCTTATGTACTATGTGGGAAATAACTTTGCTAATACTTTTTTTCATCATTTCTTAATTTTATTTTAATGAAGTGGGGGGAAAACACAAGTTTAGCACACGCTTGCTGTATTCAAATGTTGAGAATGGGCACTTTGGTCATGGCCAAGTAATTGGCACCACTCAATTAAAGTGGCTTATGTAATTAAATTAAAATTAATTTGTCTATTTCAATTTATAATGATGTATGATTAAACTGAAGATATGAGTTTAATTAAAGCTTAATTTCCTGCATGATTATTAAAAGAAAGGAAAAAGTGCATTGCTATCTTCTTCTTTGTCTTTATTTTTTTTCTAATTGTTATGCATAGGATCTGGATTAGTACCTGCTTTCAATTATAAAAAGACTATATTAAATTCTTGTCGTCTTCTTTTTTTCCTGTCATAATTATTTAACAACTATCGTTGTCATTGATGTTGTGGTGTTTTGCGCATGAATTAATCTTTGACACATAAAGGAGTATTCGATTTGTATAGAAGATTGTCATAATCCAAATTAATGGCGTGTATTTTTTTTGTTGAATTATCGGACTTTACTGATTTGTATCTTGGATACGCTTTTATTAAGTCAAAAGTGCACATACAATATGAACTTGTGCTCTGTTTATATATATAGCACTTCAATCTTCTTTCACTTTTCCAATGTGAGATTTGTCTAAGGTGTCATATGCAACTATGCATTCTTTTTTCGAAAACTTGCTAACCCAGATGTTTGCCGATCTTTCTTTTTGACAAGCCTTCGTCAATCGGCCTTCTGTCATGGGCCTCACATTCACACCCCTTATAGACACAACGTCCCGGTAGAGCTTTGCCCCACCATCGTACTGTGGGATTCTTGACTTTGATACTAAATTTACCCAAGTTCATTGCACGTATTGTTACTTTGGCGCAACAAACCTTACAAAAATCTCCTTTGAGCTACATACGTCATTATCGAGCCTAAAACTGTGTGTACATGGCCACTTACGCTTGTCTTACATCGTCCATACTCCGCTTGTGTTCCATTACTAGATTTGCCTAAGGTATATATATATATATATATATATATATATATATATATATAATCTTATCAACCTTGAAGTTTGCTAGACCCGATCTCATAGTTACCCTCCGCCATGGACATCACATAAATGCTCTTACGTTGTTTGTTTTTATTAAAGCTAGATCCTATTTGTGGAATTATATTGTGTTTGTTATTATTGTTGAGTCAAAGTCAGATTTATCCACCTTTTGATTGCAAAATCTCGAGCATTATTTTTCCCTTCTTGTAAATTCCTTTTTCTTTCCTAAACATCCTCATCTTTTTTTTCTGGTACATTTTTCTAAACATCTTTATCATTGATAAGCAAACAATAACCTAATGAAAGAATATTCGTGGTAAGTGGTCACTAATGACGGTGATAAGTGATCTAATGTATTATAGTGACATGACACAACATCTAATCACCCCTTATTAATTTAATTAACCTAATTAACATGGGCACCACTAAAGCAAAAAAAGTATATACAAATGGATTCTAAGACTTAAAAAGTTCAATATATATATATATTGTTAGGGGGGAACAGATCAGACTTTCAACTAATGGGTTCTCTTTTTCACTGTTTCCCACATATTATATTATCATATATGTTTAACTTGAGTTTATGTGTATTGCCTGTGAGACATTGGTAAAGACTATTCAACATAGATAAGTTGACTTGCTACGACTCTTTTATAAGTAGTATTCTTTTATTTCTTACTTATTTGTTTGTTTATTTACTATGGAAGAAAATACGAATTAGCAACGGATGAATTCTATAGTTAAGTAAAATTTGTTGGTAATCCTATTTAGTGATGGACTATAGCGATAAGTTATTGAAAATTTTGTTAGCTACCAACTATTTAGCGACAAAGTACGTAGTTAATTTCAGTTCTTGTAGTGATTTATAATTTTCTATGTTTCAATTTATGTGACAGTAATTGATAATGTATAAAACTAGAGAGAAGAAGAATACTTTTTGAAACTTATGATCTTAAATATGCTCAATGGCGTAGCCACATATAAAATGAAGGGTGATCAGGTGAACACCCTTTATCGAAAAATTATACCGTGTACATAAAAAAAAATATGCTTTATATGTGTGTGGGACACAAAAGTATGTCATTAAAGGCAAAAGTTAAATGTTTAAAATTAAATTATTTTGAGCTATGGATAGATATCTTCTTTTGATATAGACTAATATGAAAATAGTGCAATATAAAAAATGGAATGAGGGAGTATTTTACTATTTTAACTGTTCTTGGCACAATACCTTTAATTTCTTGGTGTATGATGTTATGTTAAATTGTTAATGGTCACGTAAGAGGAGAAATGGCATCTTATAACCTTTATAGCATAGAGAGAAAAAACAAGAAAAAATATTTTAACTGTTCTTGGCACAATGCCTTTAATTTCTTGGTGTATGATGTTATGTTAAATTGTTAATGGTCACGTAAGAGGAGAAATGGCATCTTATAACCTTTATAACATAGAGGGAAAAAACAAGAAAAAAAGAGAAGGTATATTTCTGATAGAATATACGTAGTATATATACTACGTGTATTCCCTGATATTATTATAGATCTTGTAATTATGGTAGTAGTCTTGTATTAGAAAAATGTAATTATGGTAGTAGTCTTGTATTAGGTCGATGTATATTTGATTTCCATAATTTATAGGCTAGGTTTACTATTGTATATCATGTATATAAACCTTTTACATTAATCAAAATAATCAAGGGATTATTATTCTCTTTCATGGTATCAGAAGTCTAGGGCAAATTTTTCCTTCTCCAAACCTACCACTCTTCCGCCGCCCTACTCAGACCTCTTCTCGGCCGCTGGCCGAAACCACCCCCCTTCAAATTTTATCCAAATCCTTAATTCTCCTCTTGTTCTTCCATCATGTTTACCACAAAGAACACCTTACATTCTGCCCTTGCAGTCTCCAATATCAAGAACAACATCCCTATTGTTCTTGAGACGGAAAACGTCCAATATGCGACGTGGGCAGAACTGTTAAAATTCACGCACGGTCTAATAGAGTCCTCCATCCCATCGTCCCACCGGCAAAAGGCAAGGAGAAGGTGCCTTCCACGGATAATGAAATTGAGTTGTGGACAACTCTTGATGCGACGGTCCTTCAATGGATCTATTCCACCATCTCTACGGACCTCTTACAGACAATTATCAAACCCGACGCTACGACCATGGAAGCTTGGAATAGGTTGCGTGACATATTCCAAGACAACAAAAATTCTCGTGTCGTGACCCTTGAGCAGGAATTCTCCCACATAAATATGGAGGATTTTCCGTATGCCTTAGCCTATTGTCAACGACTCAAGGAGTTGTCGAATCAACTCAAGAACGTTGTTGCACATATCACTAATGATCGTCTTGTTCTTCAGATGGTTGCAGGCCTCTACGAGGCGTATAATGGCTTTGGAACTCTCATTCGTCAAAGCAATCCTCTCCCGCCGTTCAACCAAACACGTTCCATGCTCACATTAGAAGAAGACAGATTGACTAAAAAGGCAGCTACCGGAGCTAATTCCGCCATGATGGTGGCCACGTCCCGCGAAACTAATGACTCTCAATCGTTCACAGAAAATTATGGTCAAAATCGTAACAATGAGGATGGAAAAAAAGGTCAAAACCATGGGAAAAAATCACAATGGCGTAAGTGGCGGCAGTGGGGGACGATTAGCAGGCAGTGGCGGTCAGCAGGGGACCGGGCCACTAAACTCGTGGCAGCAGGCTTGGGCCGCTGGGCAGTGGCCCTAGCAATGCCTTGGGCCAACAGGCAGTGGCCCATGCCACCATGCCACCATGCTCCTTACCTTCGATGAACTGGGTCAGGCCCAACACTGGCCAGCAGAGGCAACAGCCTGGGCCGAGGAACAGTTCGGCCGGCAGCAGGCTGGCCTGCTTGGGCCTCGGCCTCAGTAGGCATTCGCTGCTGCGGGCCAGCAACATCAGTCCTGACTTACATGGATATCAAGGTTGTGATGCATACACTTGGATTAAATCCTCCAGATGTAAATTGGTACATGGACATCGGTGCTACTTCTCACATGACATCCACACTAGGTAATCTCTCATCTTTTTTCAGTTTGAGCAAAAATCAAGGCATAATTGTTGGTAATGAAAATTCAATTCCAATTCGTGGTTATGGTCACACAAATTTATCACCCCCAAACCCACCTTTAGCATTGAAAAATGTTCTTCATGCTCCCCACTTAATTAAAAATTTGGTGTCAGTTCGGAAATTTACAACTGATAATTGAGTTTCTGTTGACTTTGACTCTTTTAGATTTTCTGTGAAAGTTTTCACGACCGGGATACCTCTAATGAGGTGTGATAGTCATGGAGAGCTCTATCCCATCAGCACCACCACCACTATCACTAATCAAGCCACACCGTCAATGTTTGCCGCTTTAGCACCTTCCTTGTGGCATGCGCGTTTGGCTCATCCGGGAGCGTCTGTTATTTCCTCTCTAAAAAAATAATAATTTTATTGAGTGTAATAGTACGCGTAGGTCTAATGTTTGTCATTTTTATCCACTTGGAAAACATGTTAGATTACCGTTTGTAGCCTCCAATTCTAGTACTTTGATGTCATTTGATATTATTCATAGTGATTTGCGGACATTTCCTGTTTTGAGCTCTTTGGTCCATCGTTATTATGTGTTATTTTTGAATGATTATTCTAATTTTTTGTAGACCTTTCCGTTGTCTAAAAAGTCTCAAGTTTATTCCACATTCCTATCGTTTAGAGCATTCATCTGTATCCAATTTGAACGAAAAATTAAAAACATTCAATGTGATAATGGAAGGGAATTGATAATGGGTCATTTAGGAAATTTTGTAATGTTAATAGCATATCTTTTCGATATTCTTGTCCTCATATGACCTCACAAAATGGGAAAGTCGAAAGCAAAATTTGCACCATTAATAATATTGTTTTGACATTACTAGTCCATGCTTCATTACCACTTTCATTTTGGCATCAGGCATTACAAATGACTACTTACCTTCTTAACATACTCCCTAGCAAAGGATTAACATACCAATCTCCACTAAAAATTATTTATCATAAAGACCGTTCGTATTCTCATCTTAGGGTGTTTGGGTGTTTATGCTATCCTCTTTTCCCATCAAATACAACTAACAAACTTCAAGCCCGTTCTACCGCTAGTATCTTTTTGGGTTATCCGTCAGATCATCGTGGTTACAAATGTTATTATTTATCTTCTAATAAGATAATAATTAGTCGCCATGTCATTTTTTATGAAACCCAATTTCCGTTTGCTACATTGTGTAATTCCATGTCCAACCCTTATAATTTTTTGGATGATGGCCTCTCACCGTATGTGGTCCACCATTTGGTCCAGCCCATACCTCGGGATTTGGACCAGTAGACACCGGCAGGCCCACTGCCTGCTGGCCTAGAAACTTTCCGTCACCCAAATCAGCCAGCAAGCTCACTGCCTGCTGTCCCAATGTCTTCCCGTGACCAAATTCAGCCACCAGGCCCACTGTCTACTAGCCTAAATTCCTCCCGTCTCCCAATTCTGCCAGCAGGACCACAACCTGTTGGCCCATCCTATTACGGTGCGTCACTGCCAGCAAGCCCACTACTTACTGCTTAGTCTTCGTCCAAGAGTCCTCTCGGTCAGCAGGCCCACTGCCTACTGGCCCAACCCGTGACCCGCCTCTTGGTCCAGTCAGTTCCGACATCCATACACCAACCCAGGTCTGGTCCACTTCTATTCCGAGTCAAGGGCCCGTTACTCGTAGCCAACGGGGTATTTTTAAACTAAAATGACATTTTAATCTCAACTCTAATGTCACTAAATCACCCCTACCACGTAACCCAGTGTCTGCCCTTCATGACCCGAATTAGAAAATGGCCATGGATGATGAATATAATGCTCTTACTGAAAATTAGATGTGGGAGTTGGTGCCCCATTCGCCTGGTGTCAATGTGATTCATTTTATGTAGTTTTTTACTCAAAAGGAAAAATATGATGGTTGTTTTGAGAGGCATAAGGCCCGTATTGTAGGTGATGACAAAACTCAACAGGTTGGCATGGATTATGGAGAGACATTTAGTCCATTGGTTAAACCGGCAACCATTCACATTGTTCTCAGTCTGGCTCTCTCGAAAGCATGACTCATTCATCATCTGGACGTAAAAAATGCTTTCTTACACGATGATCTCAAGGAAACTGTATACACGCATCATCCCTTGGGTTTCAGAGACCCCGATCATCCTAACCATGTGTTTGCTGAATAAGTCTTTGTATGGGCTCAAACAGGCCCCTTGGGCTTGGTACAAAAAGTTTGCTGATTAGGTATCTACTATTGGGTTTTCTCACGGCATGACTGATCACTCTATGTTCATCTACCGTTGTGGTACTTCTCTGACATACATTATGTTATATGTGGATGATATTATATTGACTGCCTCATCTGATAAATTGTGCAAGTCTATCATATCTCTTCTCAGCTCCGAATTTGCTATGAAAGACTTGGGGCCTTTGAGTTATTTTTTTTAGTATAGTTGTAACTCGTCATGCAAGTGATCTATTTCTATCCCAGAGGAAGTATGCAGCTGAGATTATTGATCGGGCTGGCATGTTATACTGTAAATCATCTCCTACTCCGGTTGATACCAAACTGAAGCTGAGTGCTAATTCTAGCACATCTTATGAAGATCCTTCCCACTATCGTAGTCTTGCAAGGGCTCTTCAGTATGTTGCATTCACGAGGCCCGATATTACTTATGCAGTGCAACATGTATGTTTATTTATGCATGATCCGAGGGAAGAACATATGCATGCTCTCAAACACATTGTGTGTTACATTCAGGACACTCCGGATTATGGTTTACACTTATATCCATCCTCTGTATCTACTCTTATGTCTTATACAGATGTTGATTGGGGTGGATGTCCAGATACCAGACGCTCGACATCTGAATATTATATGTTTCTTGGTGATAACTTGGTCTCTTGGTCGGCTAAACGTCAGGCTACTTTATCGCGTTCCAGAGCGTTGGCCGAGTATCGAGGGGTAGCCAATGTGGTGTCTGAGTCCTGTTGGTTGCGTAACCTCCTCTTAGAGCTTCACATTCCTATTCAGAAAGCTACCTTGGTCTATTGCGATAATGTTAGTGCGATACATCTCTCTGGGAATCCTGTCCAACATCATCGCACTAAACATATCAAGATGGATATTCACTTTGTTCGCGAAAAGGTAGCTCGTGGACAAGTACGTGTCTTGCATGTCCCTTCACGGTACCAAATTGCTGACATCTTTACTAAGGATCTTCCCTTAGTTTTGTCTGAAGATTTTAGGGACAGTTTCAGCGTACGACAACCGCCCGCTATGACTGCGGGGGATGTGATAGAATATACGTAGTATATTCCTAATATACTACGTATATTCCCTGATATTATTAGAGATCTTGTAATTATGGTAGTAGTCTTGTATTAGAAAAATGTAATTATGGTAATAGTCTTGTATTAGGTCAATGTATATTTGATTTTCATAATTATAGACTAGATTTACTATTGTATATCATGTATATAAACTTTTTACATTAATGAAAATAATTAAGGGTTATTCTCTTTCAATTTCATGTCTGGTAAGATGCTTTAACACTTCTTCATGTGTTATACTGTTACAAAAAATTATCAAATCACTTTCAATCAAGGCAACTTGAGGTTTATATGCAACTAAAATATACATTTTAAAATCATATAAAAGCAATTCTACTTTGATGTGTACAATTTGAAATGAAAAAACTTGGTATTTTTTTCTAGACCTTGGACATTATTAATTTATTATAGTGCAAACTTTTTTTTTCCCGCTATTAACTTCATGAGTTGAGATCGACACTTAGCGAGTTTCTATCCAGTAAGCAAACCAACGTTCATCTTAGCTTATTTAATCATAATAATGCAACACGTACACAAATATTAAGTAAATAAGCTAATTAAGTACTAGTGATTATCTTCACGGATGAAGTGGACGACTCACCTCAGCAAGTAATAGCAGAAAAATAATACTTGAAGAATCGATTTGTCGTGAAATCGATAATAATATCTCACTGTCAAGTGGAATTGTGAGTTGCAAGGATAAGTAAGTGTCATTGACCCGATCCTAATTAACTATATAGGACAAATTTGTTGAATGAATATACAAGAGCTAGCAAGTACTTTGAAATTTCATTAAATTTTTTGTCAAAAATTAATTGAGATACTTGAGAAATGTTAAGGTTGTAAATTAAAATAAGGAAAAGTAATTACAGCGGTTAGCTTCATTAATAAAAAAACAACTATTATAAGGTTGAAAAAAACAGAAGGACACATGGATAAGTGCGTAAATAAATGTCTTGAGCCAACAGGTTGCCTCTATTGTAAGTGGACTTGTAATTCATACTTAAAAAGGAAAAGTTATTTGCAAGTGTCTACTTAATTTTATGAGTTTCACATCACTTCCTATGCTTTTGGCACATCTGACCAAATATTAGAAGTATATATGAATTTTTTTTTATAAGTGAGAAATTTTCCAAGGTCAGTAACGCACTGTTCAAAATTCATGAAAAAAGGATCCGTCTCTTTACCCTCTGGTAAATTTCATAAATAACCACTTTTTAGTTCCCGTAATTAAAAAGAAACCATTATCACGAAGGACCAAATTTTATCGGAGGAGACTTCAGAATGAGAAAACACAAGTACATTATCGTCCATCAACCTATAAAAAGAAAAGAAAACGTATGATGATTGCCTCTTAGGAAGAAATTTGAGATCGTAAAACCTGTTCTTTTAGCAACAATCACATTTTCAATTCTAGGATCGTATTTAACTAGATCTCTTGAAGAGGTATATGTCATACACAATATTTGCATAAAAGATAAAATAATTAGATATTAAGAAAGAGATAGTATCATATTTGTTGTAGATCTTGTCAATCACCGGAGGAGTTTCACCTGTGAAATTTAAAACTTTATAACATTGACTATTCTTTAAAGATAGGACAAAAAATTAGTGGTTAGTGAACGATATTTCTGCTCTACAGTTCTCCACTTAAATATCAGACTTTTGGTAAAGTTCAAACTCGTATGTGTTCCTGATTCGTGTATCGTGCTCTTATAGCTGTATACGACAATTTTTATATATGATTCACACTTTGATGAATGATTAGGTGAACTAGACGAAGTGGATACGTTCCGTAATGAAGGAAAACTTCTGTTATTGTTTGGAATAAAAAATGTCATTTCATATCATCTGTACCTAAAATATTTTGTACTCCTGTAACTTTTGAGGCCACTTTTTAAACCTGGATATTAAAGTAACAACTTGATGAGCTCACCCTATCAAAGGAACACTCAAGTTATAAGAGCACTTTTAGATATATTTCACTTATGTGAATGTAAAAAAAGTCCGCTTTGTATAAGAATTGACCTTATTGTAAATGAACAATCATGAATTAGTTGACAAGCGGGATCAGAAGTTTAAGATCACAATTTCAAGATCATGAGGCATAATTTTCTGATTGAAATGAGTGATGTAGCGAATGAATACCTAACTATTTTTTTGGATTCATATCCGGTTTTTGCTACTCATTTTGAAGTCCTACTAATTCAAATTCTCGCTGCATAAGACCCATTAAAAGAATGGTATCAAGAGACTAGGTTTTACAAAAAAAATTCTCTCCCCTAAATTTTTTGGACCTTCTCGGCCGAGAACCCCCCCCCTCGGGTTTCTCTCCCAAATTTCGTCTTCCGCTCTCAAAAAATCTCTCTTAAATTTCCCCTCCTTCTTTGTTCTTTCAATATGTCTAATAACAATTATCACCCTGCCCTCACAGTTTCCAATATCAAGAGTTGTATTCCTATTGTCCTTGAGATGGAAAACGTCCAATATGCGACGTGGGCGGAGTTGTTTAAAATTCACGCTATTTCTTATCAAGTTCTTTATCACATCATTCCTCCCGCTAGACCCCTTCCCGCGGAGGATCCTGAGTTATGGATTACACTTGATGCTACCGTTCTCCGATGGATCTACGCCACTATTTCGGTGGACCTTCTACAGACGATTATTGAGCCGGATACCACGGCGATGGCTGCATGTAATAGATTACGTGACATATTACAAGACAACCAACATTCACGTGTCGTCACACTCGAGCAGGAATTCTCTCTCGTTCGAATGGACGAATTTCCGAACGTTTCTGCATATTGCAAGAAACTAAAAGAGTTGGCGGATCAACTCCGTAATGTTGGCGCACCAATAACGAATAATCGTCTAGTTCTACAGTTGGTTGCCGGTCTTTCGGAGGCCTATAATGGGGTTGGAACTATCCTTCGCCAAAGCAACCCTCTTCCTGACTTCTATCAAGCCCGCTCCATGCTTACTTTGGAAGAAGCGGGTTTGGCTAAAAAGGCGGCTACCGGAGTAAGCCCCGTCGTCATGGTGGCGTCCGCTCCTAGTTCTTCGGGTTTTGTGAATAATTCAGGCCAAAACCATAATAATGGCGGCAAGAATAATCGCAAAAATAATAACAAAAACCGCGGGGGCAAACGCGGCGGTTCTAGTGGCGGTTCCGGTGGTCAGCAAGCAGGCGGTGGGTCCCATCCAATGAACAGTGGCCCACCACCCCCCTGGGCCCAGCAGTGGAGCCCATGGCAGTGGGGCTGGGGCAGTGGGCCATGGGCCAACAACCGTTACCAACCAACAGCAAGTTCCAGCGGCCAGTGGGTTGGCCAACGATCCGAGCCCAACACCCGGCGGTGGCGGCCCGGCGGCCGGTGTCCCGGCGGCGGCCTACGGCCAAGCTCCATCACGGTCTGGAATTCTCAGGCCCCGCCCTCCGCAAGCCCATCATGCAGCAGGCCCCACTCAAACCGATATCGAGTTCGCGATGCACACGTTGGGGCTAACTCAACCGGAACCAAATTGGTATATGGACACCGGTGCCACATGACTTCCGAATCAGGTACTCTCTCATCTTATTCCAATTTGAGCACCCCTCGAGGGATAATTGTTGGTAATGGCAGTTCAATTCCAATTCTAGGGTATGATCAGAAAACGTTGTCTCCCCCCAATCCACCCCTTCTCTTGAAAAATACTTTACACGCTCCTAAATTGATTAAAAATTTAGTGTCTGTCCGAAAGTTCACATCTGACAATTCGGTTTCAGTTGAATTTGATCCTTTTGGTTTCTCTGTGAAGGATTTCAAGACGGGGAGCCATCTCATGAGGTGTGATAGTAGGGGGGATCTGTATCCTATCATGCCTGGTTTCAGTCCATCGAGTCAAGCCTTGCCATCAGCCTTTGCAGCCATCTCTCCTTCCATGTGGCATGCTCGTCTGGGTCATCCGGGATCTTCTACTTTATCAGTTTTAGATAAAAATAGCTTTATTTCCTGTAAGGGTACGAGTCGTACTCCTCTTTGTCAGTCTTGTTCATTAGGGAAAATTGTTAAGTTGCCATTTGTAGACTCTAATTCTCATACTTCAATGCCATTTGATATTATTCATAGCGACTTATGGACGTCTCCTGTTCTTAGTTCATTGGGTCATCGATATTATGTTCTCTTTTTAGATGATTATTCTAGATTTTTGTGGACGTTTCCAATTGCGAATAAATCACAAGTGTTTTTCGTCTTCATCAAATTTAGAGCGTTCATTCGTACTCAATTCGAAAGAGAAATAAAAAATATTCAATGTGATAATGGGAAAGGGTATGACAATAGGGAGTTTCGGGAATTTTGTGCTAATAATGGGATAAATTTTCGTTTTTCGTGTCCTCATACATCTTCACAAAATGGGAAAGCCGAACGCAAAATTCGTTCCATAAATAACATTGTCCGAACTCTCTTAATACATGCCTCCATACCTCCATATTTTTGGCATCATGCTCTACAAATGGCCACATATCTTCTTAACATAATTCCTTCTAAAGGTCTGACATATTCTTCCCCCCTCAAAATCCTATATAATAAGAACCCTTCTTATTCTCATCTTCGGATTTTTGGGTGCTTATGTTATCCGTTATTTCCATCCACCACAATTAACAAACTTCAGGCTAGGTCTACCCCGTGTGTATTTTTGGGTTATCTGTCGAATCATCGTGGTTATAAGTGTTTTGATTTATCCTCCAAGAAAATCATAATTAATCGCCATGTCATTTTTTATGAAACCCAGTTCCCTTTTACGAAAGTTCATACTCCCGAGCCTAAGTCGTATAATTTTTTGGATGATCAAATATCCCCGTATATTATTCAGAATTTTTCGGACATTTCCCGCACCCAAAATCCTCCAGCGGGCCCACTGCCCGCTGGACCCACAATACCGCCACAATTCCGATGAATCGAACAGTTCCGGCAATTGGGCCGGTCCGCCCCACCTCGGGCGGTCCCGATGAGGAGTCCGGTTACCGATTTGGGCCGCGAGGCCCACTTTCTTGGCCGGTCCGTCCCGAACCCAGAAAATTCCCAAAATTCCCTCAATTCTTTCTCGAGTCATAGACCGGTCACTCGTAGTCAGCGGGGTATTTTTACACCTAAAAGACATTTTAATTTACATTCTGATGTCTCTAGATCCCTCTTGCCCCGCAATCCTGTGTCCGCATTAAATGATCCTAATTGGAAAATTGCTATGACTGATGAATATAATGCTCTTATTGATAATAAGTCGTGGGAGTTGGTGCCCCGTCCATATGGTATTAATGTTATCATGTCTATGTGGATTTTTGCTCATAAGGAAAATTCAGATGGGTCATTTGCTCGACATAAGGCGCGACTTGTGGGTGATGGTAAGACTCAGCAGGTTGGGATTGATTGTGGTGAGACGTTTAGTCCGGTGGTCAAACCGGCTACCATTCGCACTGTGCTTAGCTTGGCTCTTTCAAAGACTTGGCCAATTCATCAGTTGGATGTTAAGAATGCTTTCCTACATGGTGATCTCAAGGAAATAGTCTATATGCATCAGCCGTTGGGTTTCAGGGATCCAAACCGTCCTCATCATGTATGTTTGTTGAAGAAGTCCTTATATGGGCTTAAGCAGTCTCCAAGGGCACAGGTACACGAGGTTTGCGACTTTGTTTCAACTATTGGGTTCACTCACGGCGGGTCGAGATAATTCCTTGTTCATCTACCGCCGTGGTTCGTCCTTGGCCTACATTCAGTTGTATGTGGATGATATCATCTTGACTGCCTCTTCCGATGCCTTGCGCCAGTCTATCATGACCATGCTCACTTCTGAGTTTGCTATGAAAGACTTAGGGCCTTTGAGTTATTTTTTGGGGATTGCCATCAAACGTCATTCAGGTGGCTTGTTTTTGTCTCAACGGAAGTATGCTGCTAAGATCATAGAGAGGGCTGGGATGTCATCCTGTAAGTCCACTTCCACGCCAGTTGATGCAAACCTCAAGCTGAGTGCCGCAGCAGGTGCACCATACGAGAACCCGACCCGCTATCGCAGTCTGATAGGGGCCCTCCAGTATCTTACCTTTACCAGACCGGATATTACATATGCGGTTCAGCGGCGGTGTGTTTATTCATGCATGATCTCCGAGTTGAGCACATGAATGCAATCAAACGCATCATTCGGTATATTCAGGGGACACTAGACTATGGGTTGCACTTGTATCCTTCATCTACATCCACACTTGTCTCTTACACGGATTCTGATTGGGGTGGTTGTCCCGACACCAGACGGTCGACTTCTGGCTACTGTATGTTCCTTGGCAACAACTTGGTCTCCTGGTCAGCAAAACGTCGGGCAACTCTATCACGCTCAAGTGCGAGGCGAGATATCGAGGGGTAGCGAATGTGGTCTCCGAATCATGTTGGCTACGTAATTTGCTTTTGGAGCTTCATTGTCCCATTCAGAAGGAAACCTTGGTATATTGCGATAACATTAGTGCCATCTACCTTTCAGGTAACCCAATTCAACACCAACGCACCAAGCATATCGAAATGGACATTCACTTTGTCCGTGAAAAGGTTGCAAAGGGTCACGTTCGCATATGCCATGTCCCGTCTCGTTATCAAATTGCAGACATCTTTACAAAGGGTCTACCGGCGGTTCTCTTTGAAGATTTTAGGGACAGTCTCAGCGGTCGAAAACCGCCCGCTATGACTTGCGGGGGTGTGTTAAACATAGCAATATACATGTGATATACACCGAATATACAGCGTAGTGTATATCACATGTATATCGTGGACTGAAGCGGTGGCGACAACGAAAGCGAGTAGGCTTGTTGGGCCTCTCGGCGAGTGGGCCTCTCGGCGGTGGAATGAAGCGGTGGCGGCAACGAAACGGCCGTGGGCTTGTTGGGCCTCTCGGCCGATTCAACGAGAATTGTTGACAATACAATATTGTATATATGGTATATATATTTGTAGTATATTGTAGTGTAAAAGGTTACCTTAATTAGTGATATACACTTACCATAATTGTATAGTTAGAATTATGGTAGAATAAGGATTTAGAAATAGAATAGGAATAGGATTCTCCTATTATGGAAATATGTAACTTGTATATATAGCTTTTTAATTAATGAAAATAATCAAGGGGATTATTTCTTTCACATATCATATGTACCTAAAATATTTTGTACTCCTATAACTTTTGAGGCCACTTTTTAAACTTGGCTATTAAAGTAACAACTTGATGAGCTCACCCTATCAAAGGAACACTCAAGTTAAAGAGAAGATATATTTCACTTATGTGAATGTAAAAAGTCCGCTTTGTATAAGAATTGACCTTATTGTAAATGAACAATCATGAATTAGTTGACAAGCGGGATCAGAAGTTTAAGATCACAATTTCAAGATCATGAGGCATAATTTTCTGATTGAAATGAGTGATGTAGCGAATGAATACCTAACTATTTTTTTGGATTCATATCCGGTTTTTGCTACTCATTTTGAAGTCCTACTAATTCAAATTCTCGCTGCATAAGACCCATTAAAAGAGGAAACACTCCCTATCAGAATATTTTCTATTTTTCAGCGCTCAAACCCTAACTAACTATATGTTTCTCTTTTTAATTTTGTTTTTCATCCAGTATCCAACTAAAAATTAATTTAGATGATGAAAAGTTAGGAAAACCATATAGTTCAAGTTTAATATATTCTGGCTCTCTATTATACAGATGGTGAATGAGACTCCTGTCACACATCCCAGCTGCTTTTTTTTTAAAAGAAACAATAAATGGTATACATTATGTAAAAGTATTAACCAATAATTAGTTTCACTTATAATAAATCATATACAGGTCAGTAATAGTAATAACAACATGATCATCACGAGAAGAACAAGCATGGACTTAATTTGCTTCTACTGCTTTGTGTTGTTGCTCCTTCAATATTATTATTTGATTCTATTATTCTGACCACCACCTTTGTAGTAATTACTTTGTTTTTGCTGCTTATAAATCCAATCTTCCTACACACATGAAGCGTTTTTGCGCCCCGACTAATTCAGATTCGAGCCACATAAGATCTATTAACGGGGAAAACAATTTTTATTAGATTTTTTTTCATTTTCAAAGCTCGAACGTCCTATCTATCTTTTATTTTTTTTGTTTCCCATCTAGCATTTGTTATCCCTTCTGGTCCATTCTCCCACTAATCTGGTTTCACACCCCATAAAAGCCATTAAAATGGAAGCGCACTCCCTACATTATGAAGGGTTTTGTTGGGTTCAAAACACATAAGTAAGGCACAACGGAAGTTTAAAAGTTTTGTTTTTTACTTACCCCAACAATAATTCTGGTATGGTTATACAACAATGAAACTTGTAACATAAAAACATTTACTTACAAGTTATAATATCTGGAATCTTAGTCTACTATATGGTGGACACGCGGCTGCCCTTCCGATTGCAAGCTCCAAGCTTCAATGTACTTCTCTTTAGGAAAGCTAGGAAATCCGACAGAGGTTCGAGAGTATATGATTCTAAGTCTCTAAGCCTTAGGATGTTTTCAGAAAATGGTGTGTTGAATAATGAGGTGAATGCCTCTATTTAAAGTTGAAAAATATGTCAAAACCGGATTAGGGTTTGACCTTGGGCCTGGCCCAAAAATCGAGGCAGAGGCGTCGTGGCGCTCGACATGCGCCTGCACTGCGCCGCGGCGCTCGACTTTATTTTTTCATGCATTCTTAATTAAATCCAAAATCCAATTTTGACTTAATTAAAATAATCATTATTCAATTTAGTGTCTCGATTCCAAATCGAACATTTTAATTACTCTCTCAATACATCCTTAGATCGAAATGGACAATCGACATAGTGTGACCCTACAGGCCTTCTCATATCGACATTAATCAAATTAAGGATCTAAACGGAACTCCTAGACGGCGCCGGAAGACGAACTCAATATGTGAAGTACGTTTACACGACTCCAGTAAACTTAACCTTTATGTGATAAGATAAAATCCTTTCATTCACAACACACCCGATCAAGCTTAGGATTTGTCAAGTGTTTATCCAAATGGCTTAATCATTGTATCTCATCTATATTAGTTGACAACTAGACCATATTATAAATATGTCTATTGCGTTGGCCAACGACTTAGTCAACCTAATATCATTGAGAATTCGAGTGTTCTCTCGAATATACATCTGAGGAATGAATCCTAATCTTGTCTCAACTACCACCTTCAATCCACATCGTAATATACCCAATACAAGCCGTATCTCAGCCTATAAGGCATTTGAGCTTAGAATGGGATCAAAGTACATTACTTTGTAGACAAGGCACGTATTGACCTCAAGTCTAAGGACTTCTATCTCCCACACGCTGATCATACTTTAGACAAGTATAACAAACAATATATAAGCAGGGTATACCAATACTTCCAAAGTATCCATGTGTCCATCATGAGTAATCATTACTCGTAGCATGTGAGACATACTACATCCTCTAAGGATGTGATGCAGACCACATGTCGACTTATCACATATCATCGATATCCCATTCTTCATGATCATTATTCGAGGCTACTTTAAGAGTTACACTCTATCATTAATATCTCACTCTATTAATGACAACGTAAGCTCAAGGGATGCACATTAATGAATAATTACAAACAATCAAATAATAATTCAATAATTGCAAATGCCAAAATATTAATCTCCATTACTAATAATATGAATGTGTATAAAGTACATTTGTCCTAATACAGATTGTCTCTAGGACATAAATATACTTTCAATCTCCCACTTGGCCTAGAGCTAATCTCCAACATATCTAATGCCCGTATTCTCAAAATAACCATTATGCTTGACTAAGCTTAATGTTTTAGTGAATGGATCAGCTAGATTATCGTCTGTGGGAACATAGTCTAATCTAATCTCTTCAGTATCCACCATCTCCCTGAGTATGTGGTACTTTCTTGGTGCATGCTTGTTTCTGTTGGTTGATCTTGGTTCCTTATCTTGCGCCATCACACCAGTGTTGTCACAATAAATTGTTATTGGACAAGTGGCACTTGGAACAACCCCTAGTTCCTTCAGGAACTCAGATATCGCGACAACTTCTTTATCAGTTTCTGATCCAGCAATGTACTCAGCTTCTGTTGTCGAATCAACAGTTGTAGCTTGTTTGGAACTTTTCCAGCTTACTGCTCCACCATTGAAAATGAATGTGTAACCTGATTGAGATTTATAGTCATCAACATTTGTCTGGAAGCTAGCATCAGTATACCCAGTACATATTAGCTTCTCTTCCCCACCATAGACTAAGAAGTAATCTTTAGTTCGTCTAAGATACTTAAGAATACTCTTGACTGCCTTCCAGTGTTCTTCCCTAGGATTCTGCTGGAACTTGCATGTCATACTAAGTGCAAAGGCCACATCTGGCCTAGCACAGGTCATGGCATACATGATCGATCCTATAGCCGAAACATATGGGATCCTTTTCATGCGTTCAAGTTCTATAGAATTAGAAGGACTATCCTTCTTAGATAACTTGATGCCTTGTCCCATAGGTAGACCGCCTTTCTTGGAATTTTCCATAGAAAAACGTCTAAGCACTTTGTCTATGTAGATCGACGTGACACCCCAACAATCGTTAGGTCTATCTCTATAGATCCTAATCCCCGAGAATGTAGCAGCTTCACCTAAATCCTTCATCATGAAGGTACTGGACAACCACTCCTTGATTGACTGCATGAGAGTCTTATTGTCTCCCATTATTAATATGCCATCTACATATATGATAATGAAGGCAATACTCCCATCTTTGCGTTTACTATAAACACATGGATCCTCTTTGCTTCTGACGAAATTAAATGACTTGATAGCCTTGTCAAAGCAAATGTTCCAACTCCTCGAGGCTTGCTTAAGCCCATAAATGGACTTTTGTAGCTTGCATACAGCATTTGGTTTGGACTCGATTGAAAAACCCTCAGGTTGTTTCATATACACTTCCTCAACTAGATTACCATTGAGGAAAGCAGTCTTGACGTCCATCTGCCAAATGTCATAGTCATAATATGCAGCTACTGTAAGCAAAATCCGAATAGACTTGATCTTAGCAACAGGTGAAAAGGTTTCATCATAATCGACCCCAGGTTGTTGATTATAACCTTTAGCCACCAGTCTTGATTTATAAGTTTGTACCTTGCCATATGCATCAATCTTCTTCTTGAAGACCCATTTGTGTCCTATGGGTCTAACCCCTGTTGCCAAATCAACCAAGTTCCAAACTTGATTTGCGTACATCGAGTCCATCTTAGATTTCATGGCTTCTTGCCATCTCTGCGAATCAATGTCTAACATAGCTTCGTTAGAGGTTGTAGGTTGTAGGTTCATTGTCATCAGGAATATCTATCTCATTATGTGTTTTAACAAGGAGATTAAGTCTTTCAGGTGGACAATGAGTCCTAGTGGTCCTACGGAGTTGAGTACTCTGCGTTTCAGTGTTTGTTGCATTCTGATTGTGAGAAGGTCTTTGTGTGTTGGACAATCCATCACCTTGAGAGCTTTCAGGAATGTCATTTTCATGTATTTCTTGAATGGAATGAGGCACAACCATTGTATCATCTTCCATTGGTTGTGTATGAGAGCCTTGCATTTCTGTACTATCTCTCACAATACTCCCACTGGCTGAAGGGCGTACTCTAAGTACCCAATCTTCACCAGATACTCCAATTGAATCCTTGTTTAGGTCATTCGACAAGGGATCATTTTCTGTGTTATCTTGTGGTTCTTGAATTTCTTCAAGTTCTATCTCTGTGCAACTATGTTCCTTGTAGACATTTCTTCTTCAAGGAAAGTTGCGTTCCTGGAAATAATGAACGTATGTTCTCCAGGAAGATAGAAGTAGTATACCTTAGTTTCCTTTGGATACCCCACCAAGTAACATTTCTCACTTTTAGATTCCAACTTGTCAGTGAGCATCTTCTTAACATATGCAGGGCACCCCCAGGGTCTCATATGTTTAAGAGCTGGCTTCTTGCCACACCATATCTGATAGGGTGTCTTTTCTACTGACTTGGAAGGAACCCTATTCAGAACATATATAGAGGTTTATATAGCATGTCCCTAAAGGTATATCGGTAGAGCTGTGGAGCTCATCATGGATCGAACCATATCCATTAAGGTTCAGTTTCTCCTTTCAAAAACACTATTCATTTATGGCATTCCTGGAGGTGTCCATTCAGATTGGACTCCATGTAGCTTTAAGTAATCTAGAAAATCCTTGCTTAAGTATTCACCTCCTCGATCCGATCGAAGGATCTTGATACTTGTTGCAATTTGCTTCTCTACTTTCGACTTGTACTCCTTGAACTTCTCAAAAGCCTCGGAGTTGTGTCTCATAAGATACACATGCACATACCTTGTGAAGTTTTCAGTAAAAGTGATGAAGTATGGAAAGCCTCATTTAGCTTGAGTCGAGAATGGCCCACATACATTAGTATGGACCAACTAAAGTACCTCCTTGGCTCGCACACCTTTCCCAGAAAGTGGTTTATTGATTATCTTTCCTCTCAATCAAGATTCACAGTTACCATAAGACTCCAAGTCAAATGGTTCAAGGTAGTCTAACTTTCTCAATCTTGCTATCCTTGATTCATTGATATGACCAAGTCTGCAGTGCCATAGATAGGTAGAGTTTCTATTACTTGTCTTGGCTCATTTATTTTGTACATTGAAAATATCTCGACTACAGTTCAGTGTATATAATCCATCCACAAGAGAAGCAGTTCCATATATAATATTATTAAAAGACAGTATGTGACTGTTATTATAAATATACGAGGAAAATCCCTCCATATCCAACACTGGGATAAAAATAATATTCCTCGTTAAGGAGGGAACATAAAAACAATCATTCAACACTAAACAATAGCAGGAAGGTAAATTTAATCTATAAGTCCCTACACGCTCAGCATTGACTCGTGCTCCATTTCCAACGCATAGGTCTACCTCTCTCGGTCCAACCTTCCTGCTATCAGTTAGCCCCTGCACATTTGTACAAATGTGTGAGCCACAATCGGTATCCAATACCCAGGAATGAGAGTTATTTATAGACATATTTATTTCAATGACGTACATACCTTGTCCACCAAAGGCAGGAGCACTTGGTGCTTTCCCTCCTCCTGGTGTCGTGCAATCCTTTTTCCAATGCCCCTTCCTATGGCAGTTGAGGCATTCATCCTTAGCCGCGCTCACCTTCTTCTTCACACCTCCCTTGGGATTCATAGTTGAGGGCGCAACGATTGCCTTGCCCTTCTTCTTCTGCCATTCCTTGCCTTTCGGCTTGGGTCGGCTAGAAGAGCTCACTATGAGCACAACTTTGCTTTTGGAAGTGGAGGACTCAAAGGTCTTGAGCATGTTGTGCAGCTCTGGCAAAGTCACCTTCGTTCCATTCATGTTGAAGTTCACTATGAAGTTCTCAAAGGAATGACGGAGAGAGTTCAGGATGAGTGTGGTAGCGACATTCTTTTCAAGCTTCGTTTCAATCGAAGCAAGCCTCTCTATCAGCCCTATCATTTTCAGCACATGCTGCGAGACCGGGCCCCCTTCATTGAGCTTACACTTGAAGAGTTCTATTAACAACTCATATTCCATTGTCTGGGATTGAGTCATAGAGACTCTTCAAGTGTTCGAGCATCTCATTTGGCCTCATGTTCTCATGTTGTCTCTGAAGTTCCATCGACATGGAAGACAACATTACGCATTGTGCTGAAGTGACATCATCTAGATGTTTCTGGTAAGCAACTTTATCAAATGAGGCATATTCTTCAGAATCTGTCGCAGGACTGTTGGGAACACCGTGTCCAACATGTATTCTATTTTCTCTTGTCTGAGTACTATTTGCAAATTCCTTAGCCAGTCAAGGTAGTTTGGTCCAGTAAGTTTATTCATCTCAATCAACATTTTCAACGACAGACTCGACATATTTTATAATCTGAAGAATTTAGATAGACCGGAAATAAAATTCAAAATCTATTTTCTATTATACACATTCATTTAGGCTAATCAATAAGGCCTTTTGTTTAATTAGCTCCCACAATTTTAACATACTTCTACGACCCCATGGTAGAATACGGATCTATATTAATTGAGGTCATAATGGGCCAAGATCCAAGCCTATGCTATCTCCGCGTTTGCTTTGGCTGATAACTTCAATAACATATCTTGGTAGGTTCTAAACCAATTGCAAAACTTATTCGCAACTCTTGGTTGATCAAATTATTACATTTAATCTTGCTTCCTTAGATTAGTCCGACACTTTGGCGCCAAGATTTGTCTAAGCAAGTCAACCCCATTACACGAATGCGTTTATGTATCTAAGCAAATTTGGACTTTGTGAGCAAACACTTTGGTGTAAATACCCACAAAAGTTTATCATTTACCTTTACATTTAAACACATCTATGAAAGAGTCTGGGTCCTCGTAGACTTAGAGCAAATGCTTTGGCATAAATACTCGTATAGCTGAAAAAGATTTTGCACTCTAACAATTATAATGAACGACGCGTTTTAATTTAGACTTGTATTTAAAGTTTTGGGGAACATTTTAATTTTAGGGTTCTAACCAAGATCAACACTTTTACGCCATATCCAATATGCCATCTTAACATCATGCAAAACTAATAACACATATAGTTTGGAAATCGTCAACCCAATATGCATGATAGAAGATGGTTTAATCAAACACTGGGCGCCGCCTGCCGAGACAGTTATAGCGGACACTATTCTAGAAATGTAAATGACAAACAATTTGACATTTAGTACATAAACAGTATACTCATCAAATAACATATTGTATAGTAATAATGTTCGGTTAAACATTCTGAACTCAATTTTTTTAAGTTTTCTAGACAGGTGGGGCCGCGGCGCCACTAAGGCAGTAACCCAATTTTCTGAAAAATGCACTAGCGCCGCGACGTTCCACCATGGAGTCGCGGCGATGCAGAGGCAGAAACATTTCTATTTTTGAAAATGCATTAGCGCCGCGGTACCTGTTGTCCAGTGAGTTCATATTTTTAAAATGAAGCATTAGCGTCGCAGCGCTCTACCATGGAGCCGTGGCGCCTCATTGAAACCCTAGTCAGAGCCGCGGCGCCGACGTCCTTACAAATATTTCTGTGTTGATTTTCAAAAAATCGTTCAACCCCTAAATCCAATTTAGGGATCAATACACAGGTCCTTTATCATCACCCACCATTATCAATAACGCCCATATCGACCATCATCCGTTCTTTACTCGTTATTAGACGTGCACCATGCAATGAGCCGGACAACGCACTTCGCTTAGTTCGAGTTAGAGCGGAATGACTTCCTCGAGTTAGCATAGGAGATAATTTAGGGTGATACCAAAAGGTCAACATTCGTTCAAGACATATAGGATTTCAAAAAATCTCGTTTTAATCCAATTTTATGTTTAACTTATATTATTATTCTATTCAATTTTTATATAACCATTTAACCAACCTTGCTCTGATACCACTGAAGGGTTTAGTTGGGTTCAAAACACATAAGTAAGGCACATCGAAAGTTTAAAAGTTTTGTTTCTTACTTACCCCAACAATAATTCTAGTATGGTTATACAATAATGAAACTTGTAACATAAAAACATTTACTTACAAGTTATAATATCTGGAATCTTTGTCTACTATATAGTGCACACGCGGCTACCCTTCCGATTGCAAGCTCCAAGCTTCAATGTACTTCTCTTTCGGAAAGCTAGGAAATCCGGCAGAGGTTCGAGAGTATATGATTCTAAGTCTCTAAGGCTTAGAATGTTTTCAGAAAATGGTGTGTTGAATAATGAGGTGAATGCCTCTATTTATAGTTGAAAAATAGGTCAAAACTGGATTAGGGTTTGACCTTGGGCCTGACCAAAAAATAGTGACAGAGGCACCGCGGCCCTAGGGTATGGGCGTCGCAGCGCTCGGCATGCGCTTGCACTGCGTCACGGCCCTAGGGTATGGGCGCCGCGACGCTGGACTTTATTTTTTCGTGCATTCTTAATTAAATCCAAAATCCAATTTTGACTTAATTAAAATAATCATTATTCAATTAAATGTCTCGATTCCAAATCGAACATTTTAATTACTCTCTCAATACATTCTTAGATCGAAATGGACAATCGACATAGTGTGACCCTACAGGTCTTCTCATATCGACATTAATCAAATTAAGGTCTACACGGAACTCCTAGATGACGCCGGAAGACGAACTCAAAATGTGAAGTACATTTACACGAATCGAGTAAACTTAACCTTTATGTGATAAGATAAAATCCTTTCATTCACGACACACCCGATCAAGCTTAGGATTTGTCAAGTGTCTATCCAAATGACTTAATCATTGTATCTCATCTATATTAGTTGATAATTAGACCATATTCTAAATATGTCTATTGCGTTGGCCAACGACTTAGTCAACCTAATATCACTGAGAATCCGAGTGTTCTCTCGAATATACATCCGAGGAATGAATCAAAATCTTGGCTCAACTACCACCTTCAATCCACATCGTAATGTACCCAATACAAGTCGTATCTCAACCTATAAGTCTTTTGAGCTTAGAACGGGATCAAAGTACATTACTTTGTAGACAAGGCGCGTATTGACCTCAAGTCTAAGGACTTCTATCTCCCACACGCTGATCATGCTTTAGACAAGTATAACAAACAGTATATCAGCAGGGTATACCAATACTTCCAAAGTATTCATGTGTCCATCACGAGTAATCATTACTCGTAGTAGGTGAGACATACTACATCCTCTAAGAATGTTATGCAGACCATATGTCGACTTATCACATATCATCAATATCCCATTCTCGATGATCATTAGTTGAGGCTACTTTAAGAGTTACGCTCTATCATTAATATCTCACTCTATTAATGATAACGTAAGCTCAAGGGATGCACATTAATGAATAATTACAAATAATCAAATAATAATTCAATAATTGCAAATACCAAAATATTAATCTCCATTAATAATAATATGAATGTGTATAAAGTACATTTGTCCTAATACAGATTATATCTAGGACATAAATATACTTTCACATTAAGGATTTTTTTTTTGTCTATTCCTAGGGTTCAAACCCCACCTAACTCTCCTTTTTTTGTTGTCATCCGGTATTTGATATCCGTCCAACTAATTTGCATTTGCTCCGTGTAAAGTCCATTAAAAGCAAAAGCACTCCCTAATTTCCATCTACGTAACTATTCGTGATATTAAAAATTATCCAACAAAAAAACAACAATTTATACGATAAAAAGTTAGAAAAAAACAATATACTTCAAGTTTCATATATAATACTAGAAAATTCTGAACCCTTTCTCAATTACACATCCTAACTTTTTTTTATTTTGAAAAAATAAATAGTAGTGCATCATGTAAAATTATTAACCAATAAATTAAACACATCACAATTTCATATTTTTCTCATTAATAGTAACAACAACATGATCATTTGAAGAACAAACATGGACTTTTCTGCTTCCTTGTGTTGTTGCTCCTTCAATATTAATATTGTTTCCCTCCATTTTCTCCACCACCGCCTTTGTATTAATTATTTCTTTATTTTTTCTCTTAAAATGAGCTAATGAAGCTAGCTCATTAACCCCTTGTCCAATTTCTTCAACACAAATCACAATATCTGTTAATATTGATGCAATTGCAGCCACTGGAATCACTTCTAGTAAGTTAATTTCTTCCCAATTAGTGCCTGATTTGAGTTGTGAATTTAAGATCTTGGCTGATTTTTTGGCATTTGTGACATGTTCATCAGCTGATAAAGGCAAATTCATTTTCCTCACAGCTTGTGATAGTTCTTTTAGTGCTTTCCCACACTCTATGCTCATTTTCATTGATGTTTCTTTGATCATTCCCTTGATCTCTTCTGGTGCCTGAAATAGGAATGATTTTAAGTTCTATGCTCTGACGATGTAAAACACATCTACACAGTCACATTAGGTTACTTACAAGTAACCTTTTTGATAAATATTTATTCGTGACGTGGTAAAAATGGTACTAATTGTCAATGTATATAATTTAAATTCAGATGAGAATTATGAAGAGTTTAAGTATTATGCATTAACGGCTTTGAAATATTTTATAAGATTAGATTACTTATAAGGTAGTTATATATGTAGATCGCCACACCATCCAAAGGAGTATTGTCAGCCTCCAAAAGCGCTTTCCTTATCACGTGAAGAAGATTATAAGCATTAATTGGTAACTTAATAAAATTAAATAGTAACAAATTAACATGTCACAATAGTTTTTGTTTAAAAATTGTAGTGTGAAAAAAAAATGTTACGCCATCAGTATATATAACTTAAATCCTTCAAATTAAGAATAGATAAAATTTTGAAGAGTTAAAGTTCTATTTATTTAATTAATTACAGTACAAAATATATTTACAAACATATCACTTATAAGGTAATTATTGGCAAATTAAATAACTACGATAAGCATTAATTGATAACATGATGAAAACAATAACGTAGCTACTAAATTATTAGGGCATATAACTTAAATCTAATTTAGAAGTACTAAATCCCTAGGTCGAGATAAAATATTTAAGTTTTTTTCAGAACGACTAGAGAACTAGCATATCCAAAATTTAGAGCAAGATCACGTCTATGTATCTAGAACTAGAATAGCTTAAAGAAAATCATCTTTATAAAAGTATTTACTTTAAGAAGTTATTGATTAATTACTTTGATTTCCGAGTTGATATATCCATTGAGTGCATCAATCCTGCATGCACATTGCCTAACCAGACCTCCAATTTTCAAGTATTGTTTCCATGGATGTCTATATTTAAATTGCCCATGGCCTGGCTCCCATCTTGCAAAATTAGCCTGAGGATAATTAAGAAAAATTTAAGATAAAACAATTGAGTTAATTATAAAATAAATTACTGATACTTGTTCAGGAAAATGAAGATAAGAATTGCATACCAAAGCTTCTTCAGTATTCTTTGAATTGAGAACACTTTTGTACTCTACCAAGGATTTTTTAGCATCTTTTGATTCTTCAATTTCTGATGATTTAAGAATCTCATCTCCAAATCCTGAAATTTTCAATAAAATTTATATATAAAGTTAAAAAAAATCACATATAAAAGAGAATTCTAATTATGTTTTTTCATGTTTGTGAGAAAAATCTACTTGTCAAATGTCAAACACACTATGGAGTGGAACAACATTAGAGATAAAATTTAAATTCTGAACAGCTATAGAAGCGAACGAAAAATACTACGCCAATAGCATGCAAAATAAATATTAAAAAGGTGCACTTCTTAATTTTTCTTTTTTCCGAAAAAAAATCACTTTATCATTGTGTTACGTATCCAAATGTTTCCTTCAAAAGAAATTCCTACTATGTCTACCAGATATGTTTTATAGGCAAACACGAAAGATGAAAAAATTACTTTTATGTAAGCAATAGTTTATTAAAATTCATTCACCAATCGTCACGACTTATAGTTCAGTGGTATCACTAAAAGTCTTTCAGACAATAAGTATCGCTCTTTTGACTCACGATCAATTCAAAAGACGACCTAGTGTTTCTTTATGAAGCATAATATTTAATTATTTATACATAATATTACAATTCTGCCAACAAAAAGGTAGAATTAGTTTTACCTTCTAAGAACTTGCCAAGCTTCTCCATATTTTGAATCACTAACTTGTGTAGATCTTCACCAGCCCACACAGGGCAAACAAATATTGAAATAATAACACAAACAGATGCACCAATGAGTATTGTGGACAATCTTTTATGTGCCATGTCCACTATTCCATCCCCTCTAAAACCAGATATTGAGACCAAACAAAATGTCAATATGAAAATTAACATCCCATAATCATATCTCGCCTTCACTTGAGGAAAGAATCTTATGAAAGTTGATGCAAATGCTGCATGCAAAACAAGGATGAAATTGACATGTTAGTGAGAATTCTTGGATACATCCCTACAAAAAAATAACAGATTTCTATCGATAATTAAATAGCAAAAATCCGTCGTAAATGCTATTTAACGACAGATTGTCGAAAAAACATGTTAGCTACTACAGGCTATTTAGCGACGGATTTAATAGCTAATTTCTGTTTTTTGACAGTGCATGATGCAAATGCTTCATATGCAAGAGGATGAAAAGAAGGATGAAATTGTCATGTTGATGAGAATTCTTGGAACCATCACTACCAAAACAAAAAAAAAAACTAGCGTCTGAAGACTTCTACCGCAAAACAGCAAACATCTGTTGTTAATGCTGTTTAACAAAAGATTATCAAAATTTTATGTTAATACGAGCTATTTAGCGATAGATTAGAGATTTATGTTAGTAGTTAATTTCTATTTTATTTGTAGTGCATGATGATAAGTATGAATAGTTAGGTAGGCTGAAATAGTAGTGAAAAATAGGCAAACATACCTTGTAGAAAGACAAATAGACCAAGAAGTATTGGCTCCACAACTTTACCAGTTGCACTAGCCAAATAATGTGCACCAACCCCTAGTGCACCAGCTAGCAAGGTTGCCATTCCCCTATTTAATCCTTTTCCAAGTGTTGCACCTGAAAAGTAAATAAAATTAGTTACTAATTAATGATTATCCCCGTCACTAATTTGTTCAGTTTTCATATGTCAAAATATCAAGGCACATTAACAGACACTAACGACAGATAACTTTCGTTGCTAATCCTATTTGACGACCGATCAATGATGATTTTGCAGCTACTCTTGTGAGACCAGACACTAATAAAAAATCTCTATTTTTCCATTATTTTCCCATTGAAAGAATTTCAGTGGCTATTTTCCACTGAATGTCGGTGGAAAAAAACAAAATAGTAGTATTTTCACACAGAAAAAATAGGAAGTTTTCCGGCGTTTCAATAGAAAATTGTTTCCCACCATGCGTTTTCCGAGTGAGCTGGGTCGACGGAAATGAGGTGAAAAAATCATATTTTATAGAACAAATTTTTCACT
This sequence comes from Anisodus tanguticus, assembly GCA_034509755.1. Classification (NCBI taxonomy): domain Eukaryota; kingdom Viridiplantae; phylum Streptophyta; class Magnoliopsida; order Solanales; family Solanaceae; genus Anisodus; species Anisodus tanguticus. The sequence continues at coordinate 22,155,986 of CM067545.1, forward strand.
GAACGGAGGTGGGAAAAACCTCTATTTCTAATTGTGAGAAGTTCATAGGGTATAACACGTTCATTCCGATAGCGTCATATAAAATGAGACAAAAGGTGTGTATAACGTACCAACAGAAAACTCGAACACGACAACAACAGTCATAATAGCCCACATTGCTGAAATACCAAAACTATTGTAAAGGGGTTGGAAATAGTAGAATAATGAAACCAAAGTTAGTGCCAATCCAACTTTAAGTGAATGAATCACTCTTCTTGGATCATCTTTGCCAATTTTCTCGAATTGCTTAGCAATTTCAACAACCTTAGCAATTAATTTTTCAGGCAAGGACTTTAACCACAACAATTTATTGGTGAAAAAATTACTAGCCTTCTCATTGTTCATTGAAGAAATCTCCATAGTTAAAAAAAAATTAGAGCTAAATTAGCAAATAAATCCAAAAATAGAAGGTGAGAGACAAGAAAAAGACAGAAGTTTTTGGGATTTCTACGACATGTTGTGTCTGATGGCCTCATATTTATAAGAAGAGAGGAATAAGGAATAATGAATGGTGACAACAAGAAAATATTTTAAAATTTGTATAATATTTTTAAATTTTCTGTAAAGTGAATATGTTTTGGTGCTACTTTTTTGTACGATGGAAGTACAAGGAAAGTGCATAAAAAAGAGAGGTTGAAAACTGATGTTAGTGAATGTGTGTGTGTGTTTTAATATTTTAGTTATCCATCTGTTATCCCCATTGAGCCTAACTAGTAAAAGTTAAAGTTATACTGTTGATTTTTAGAACAGGGCAAACCATTTTTTGGGATCTTTCCAATAACTTGACAAAATTGGAATTGGTTGGCCATATAGCATTGTTTTAGTTTTCTCACCTAGCTAGTGTTCACGGTCCAGTATCCGTTTTGGAGCTCGATTAATTCGAATTCGCGTTGAAAGATTTTACTTTGGATGTGAAACGCTCCCAACCAAAAGGTGATTCCATACTCAACTTGAGACCTTATACTTACCGCACCCCACCACAAATTTTGGCAATGTCCATATGGCATTGGTTGGCCATGTAGCATTTGTTTCCCGTTTGTCATACGATGTTCAATACTTTTTGGGGCCTAACTAATTTAGATTCGTGCTGGAAAACTAATCTTATTTTAGCTAATATCTTTTTCAAGACTTGAACTCGAAACCTATAAAGCGGTACTTACCACCCGATCGACCACAAAATTTGACAGTGGTCATAGAGCAATATTGGTTGTGATGATTGTACTATAATCAAGTTGATAGCTTTCTTTTCCAAGTGTTGTCATGAACTGTTATGCATTTGATAGATACAATCTTGAGAAAAAAAATTACAGACACGGTATATATGGCTTTAAAGTTTAGTTGGCAATAGGTGCATTTTCCCCTAATTTTTGGATATTTGACTGTTCATATAGCGGTGGCTGACTAGTTATTGACTTGAAGTTAATCCAAAAAGGAAAGGTAAAAAATGTTGAGGCTATTTTGGAAAGTTAGATATCTCTCAATACCCAAAATGTATAAGATGTATCTTGAAGAATCAAAAAGACCACTCATGAATTTTGTTATCACAAATGCTCTATTTAGGAACCACAAATTAAAAGCTAGAGAAAACATTATTAAGATGGACACAATAGTTACGATTCCAACAATCTCTTACTAGAAGGCAAGCAAAACTTCATTACGATGATCAATATATATACTATGAAAAAAAATGAAATTAGCTACGAATTTTATCGCTAGTCTGTTAGTTAAATCGCTCATAGCTAACACAATTTTTGATAATTTGTCACTAATCCGTCATAAAGTAGGGTTAGCAACAAATTTTGTTATTTATCTATAGAATTTATCCGTCATCAATTCTTGTTTTTTTTTATAGTCTCGACTCTTGTGCCGATATGTTTTTTTTTCAAAATACACTTCTGGTTTCAGAAAAAGTTTACTTTGAAACACTGATAGAGTACCTATCTGGATTTTGGATGAAAGTACGTATCCGTTGGTAGTAAGTCATAAATTCTAGGATTTCGATGCATTATCGGAAGGCAATTATCAGTCAGACAATGGTGGCTGAATAATCTTTCCGACTTCGACCTTCACTCATTTTGATCATCTGATGGATACGACTTTCCACCGCGCATATTTTGTGTGAGACATAATCCCACCAGTCAATATAATATCATCGACATACAACAAAATATATGTCAGAGAAGTACCGCGACGATATATAAAGAGAATGATCAGACCTGTTGTGAGAAAAACCAATAGAAGATACATAATCTGCAAATTTTTTATACCAAGCCCGTGTGGCCTGCTTAAGTCCATACAAGGACTTCTTCAGCAAACAGACATGATGAGGATGATTGAGATCTCGAAAACCAAGGGTTGATGCATATAAACTGTCTCCTTAAGATCACTGTGTAAAAATATATTTTCACATCCAACTGATGAATGAGCCATGCTTTGGGGAGAGCCAAACTGAGAACAGTACGAATAGTAGCTGGTTTGACCACTGGACTAAATGTTTCACCACAATCCACACCAACCTGTTGAGTTTTACCATCATCTACAAGACGAGTCTTATGCCTCTCAAAAGAACCGTCAAAATTTTCTTTTTGAGTAAAAATCCACATAGACCGAATAATATTAACACCAGAAGGACGGGACACCAACTCCCACGTCTTATTTTCAATAAGAGCATTATATTCGTTAGTCATAGTCAATTTCTAATTTGGGTCATTTAATGCGAACACAGGGTTACGCGGGAGTGCGGATTTAAGGACATTAGAATTGAGATTAAAATGCCATTTTGGTTTAAAAAAACCCTTTTAACTACGAGTAACGGGCCCTTGACTCGGGGAGGAATTGGATGAATTTTGGGCAATGTGTGGAACAGGGACGGACTGGCCAGCAGGCAGTGGGCCTGCTAGCCCAATAACTGGAACAAGAGTCGACGATGGAATTGGAGTGGGCCGTAGAGACTGTTTTGGCCCATATGGTGAAATAGGGAATGAAGCCGAGACAACATTGGGCTGAATCGGCGGAACAATACGGAGAATGGTATTGGGCCGCGATTCAGGCCCACTAGGCGAGCCAGCAGAAACTGCAGCTACAGGAAGTTGTGGGCCAGCAGGTAGTGGGCCGGCTGGTGGATTTTAGTCATGGGTCAAGTCGGATAAATGGTGCATAATATACGGTGAGACCCCGTCATCCAAAAAAATGATACGAACTAGGCACGAAACTACATACTTTAGCAAACGGAAATTGAGTTTCATAAAAAATTACATGGCGACTAATAATGATTTTATTGGAAGATAAATTAAAATACTTATAACCATGATGATTAGATGGGTAACTCAAAAACACACAAGGGGTAGAATGGGTTTGAAGTTTGTTAATTGTAGTGGATGGAAAAAGATGATAGCATAAACACCCTAAGATGAGAATACGAAGGATCTCGTTGGAAAAGATGTTTAAGTGTAGAATTATATGCTAGACTTTTGTTAGGAAGTATGTTAAGGAGGTGAATAGTCATTTGTAGAGCATGATGTCAAAAAGTAAGAGGTACGGAAGAATGGGCCAATAAAGTTCGGACAATATTATTAATGGTACGAATTTTTTGTTTGGCTTTTCCATTTTGTGAGGACGTATGAGGACAAGAGAAACAAAAAACTATGTCATTAGCATCACAAAATTTCCGAAACAACCCATTATCATATTCTTTGCCATTATCATATTGAATATTTTTAATTTCCCGTTAGAATTGGGTACGGATGAATGCTCTAAATTTTAAGAATGTGGAAAAAACTTGAGATTTTTTCGCTAATGGAAAGGTCCATAAAAATTTAGAATAATCATCCAAAAACATAACATAATAACGATGACCCAAAGAACTTAGAATGGGAGATGTCCATAAATCAATATGAATAATGTCAAAAGGCATCAAAGTACGAGAAGTAGAGGCTACAAATGGTAATCTAACATGTTTCCCTAACGGACATGAATGACAAATTGGAGTACTACGCGTACCATTACAAGAAATAAAATTGTTTTTATGCAAGGAAGAAATAATTGACGACCCAATATGACCCAAACGTGCATGCCACAAGAAAGGAGCTAGAGCTGCAAATGTCGACAACATGGCTTGACTCGAGGAAGCGGTGGTGGTTGTGATTGAATAAAGATCTCCCCTAGTATTACATCTCATGAGAGATATCCCATTTTTAAAATCCTTCACATAAAACTCAAATGGATCAAAATTAACAGAAACCCAATTAGCAGTGGTGAATTTTCGGACAGACACAATTTTTTTAATTAAGTTAAGGGCATGAAGGGTATTTTTCAAGACAAGAGGTGTATGTGAGGGAGACAAAGTTGTATGACCGTAACCACGAATTGGAATCGAGTTGCCATTGCCAACAATAATGCCACGATTTTTGCTCAAATTGAAAAAAGACGAGAGAGTACCTTGGTTGGACGTCATGTGAGAAGTGGCGTCGGTGTCCATGTATCAATTCGCGTCTGGAAGATTTAATCCAAGTGTATGCATGTCGGCCTCAATATCGGTGGGTGCGGGGATCAGATTCGGGATCGCAGCATTGAAGGCCTGCAGGGGCCGAGGCCCAAGCAGACTGGCCTGCTGACCCGACTCGGAACGCTGCTGGTTGTTGCCGTAAGAACCCGAGAAATTAGGGTTGTGATTGGGCTGGACCGTGGCCCAATGTCCCTAGAAATAACTGGGAAGGTATTAGGCAGGACTAGGCCACTGGCCGCTGGTCCAGGCCCACTGCCAAGGGCCCCAGGGATGAGACTAGGCGGGCTGGGGCCCAGTACCCCAAGGCCCACTGTCGGTGTTTCTACTGTTCCGACCGCCGATGTTGTTGCCATTATTTTTACAGTTTTGACCCTTTTTTCTGCCACCGTTGTTGCGATTTTGTTCCGAATAGTGAACAAAACCATGAGAGTTATCGGATGTAGTCATCATCGCCACATAACTTGCGCCGGTATATGCTTTTTTTCCAAGCCGGCTTCTTCTAACGTGAGCATCAAACGGGCTTGATAAAAATGTGGAAGTGGATTACTTTGACGGAGTAGAGTCCCAACGCATTATAGGCCTCAGATAGTCCTGCAACCATTTGTAGAACAAGATGATTATTGGTAACAGGCGCTCCAACGTTATGGAGTTAATCCGCCAATTCCTTGAGCCGTTTACAATAAGCTGAAACATTTGGGAAATCTTTCATGCTGACTTGTGAAAATTCTTGCTCAAGAGTGACAACCCGGGAATGTTTGTTATCCTTGAATATATCAAGCAATCTATTCCAAGTAGTCATAGTCGTAGTGTCTGGTTCAATGATCGTCTGTAAAAGGTCGGTAGAAATAGTGGAGTAAATCCACTGAAGGACGGTATCACCAAGGATTATCCATAACTTAGAATCCTCCTCGGGTGTAGGTACATCTGTTGTACCAGGTGCCGAAAGAAGTATGTGATGGAGGACTTGATGGGAGAGTGCGTGAATTTTGAACAATTCCGCCCACGTCGTATATTGGATGTTTTCATCTCAAGAACAATAGAGATGTGGTTCTTGATGTTGGAAATGGCAAGGGCACGATGAAATATGTTCTTTGAGGTAGACATAACGAAAGAACAATAATTTAGGAGGGATTATAGAAGGAAATTTTGGAAAAGAAAGAGAAAGTATGCTTGGAACCGAGAGAGTATGGTCGGAATCCGTGAACAATTTTGGGAGAGAAACGGAAGTATTTTAGTCTTAGACTTCTGATACTATGTAAGAAATAATCCCTTCATTATTCTTATTGTATGAATAGTTATATATACAAATTACAATCTCCAAATATGGAAAATCTTATTCCTACTATACTTTTAAATCTTAATTCTACTTGTACAAGAATTCTACAATTATAGTAATTATACAACATAATTTAATACTTCTATTTGTGGTAAAAGATTAGCCGAAACCGTGTATATCATAGAGACATACACGGTATATTCTATCATTTAGGAACTAGGAAAGTTACGACAAGGATGAAGTTGTCGATGTTCAACCGTCGAAAACTTCCAACGGACCATCGATGTCCAGATGATATGGAAAATTCTGAAAATTTGGGTCAATATTTTGATATTTACGATCTCTGGCAAACAGAAATTCAGGAACATAATATTTTGAAACTTCCGACGTCTGGCTGTCGGAAATGTTGACGCAAAAAGAAATTTCCAATATCGTTGCTAATTCTTAGAGTGCAATAGTAATTTTTAGTAGCAACGACTATACAATTCAATATGTCTACACCAGGCACGCCCAAATAACAATCAATAGGCACAACAAGTGCCCACTATCAACAACAATAGTTAAAAAGTACAAATAACTCAAAATATTTATAAATCCAACAATCGTAATATGGTTCAAAAACTGTCAGCTGTACGTGTTTTCATCCATTACAGCCTAGGAGCAAAGTCTAATAGGTACGATTATTATCAACTGATGTCATCTATAAAACAACAAGCAAAATCAAATTAATATAATAAAATTGATTAACTATGTTATGTGAATTATACGAATTATCGCCCTACAACTCACGTTCATCTGAAAATTCATCTTCGTAATAAAACTTAGTAGTGCATATTCCCAGGGACACTTTTCCGATGAATCAATGGAATTATTGGTTTTCCGACGGATTTGGCTATCGGAATATTGCCCAATTTCGGAAGTGATCTACTATAACCAATAAAAGCACACTAATTAGTAGTGTAATTTTTTTTTATTAATATATATAGCTTAGATTCTGAAAGAGAATAATCTCTTGATTATTTTCATTAAAAAAATATATATATATACATGATATTTAAAATCTAATTAAGAAAAATTAAATCAACCTTTTCCTAATACAACTCTAATAGCTTTTCCTAATACAAAACTACTACCATAATTACAATTGTACAAGAATTCTACAACTATGGTAAATTATATACAAAATCTGCAACCATGATATACACGGTATTAAGGCCGTGTATATCGGTCTTTCACACCCCCGCAATCATAGCGGGTGGTTGACGTATGCTGAGACTATCCCTAAAATCTTCAAACAGGACTAAGGGAAGACCGTTAGTAAATATGTCAGCAATTTGATACTGTGAAGGAACATGCAAGACACGTACTTGTCCACAAGCTACCTTTTCGCGAATAAAGTAAATATCCATCTCGATATGTTTACTGCGCTGATGTTGGATCGGATTCCTAGAGAGATAGACTGCAGTAACATTATCATAGTAGAATAAGGTAGCTTTCTGAATAGGAAAGTGAAGCTCTAATAGAAGATTACGCAGCCAACATGACTCAGACACCACATTGGCTACCATTCGATACTCGGCCTCCGCACTGATCGCGATAAAGTAGCCTGGCGTTTTACCGACCAAGAGATCAAGTTATCACTAAGGAACATACAATAACCAGATGTCGAACGTCTAGTATCTGGACATCCACCTCAATCAGCATTTGTATAAGACACGAGAGTAGAGACGGAGAATGGATATAAATGCAAACCATAATCAAGAGTGTCATATATGTAACACACAATGCGTTTGAGTGCATGTATGTGCTCGTCCCTCGGATCATGCATAAATAAACATACATGTTGCACTACATAAGTAATATCATGCCTCGTGAAAGTAAGATACTGAAGAGCCCCTGCAAGACTGCAATAGTGGGTGGGATCCTCGTAAGGTGTGCTAAAGTAGCTCTCATCTTTGGTTTGGTATCAACCGGAGTAGAAGATGACTTACAAGAAGACATGTCGGCTCCCTCAATAATCTCAGCCGCATACTTCCTCTGTGATAAAAATAAACCACTTGCATGACGTGTGACAGCTATACCAAAAAAATAACTCAAAGGCCCCGAGTCTTTCATAACAAATTCTGAACTGAGAAGAGACATGATAGATTTGTGCAGATAATCAGAAGAGGCAGTCAATATAATATCATCCATATATAACATAATGTATGCCAGAGAAGTACCACGACGATAGATGAACAGAGAATGATCAGACCTGGTGTGAGAAAACCCAATAGTAGATACATAATTTGCAAACCTCTTATACCAAGCCCATGGGGCCTGCTTAAGCCATATAAGGACTTCTTGAGCAAACAGACATGATTATGATAAATGTGGTCCCTGGAACCCAAAGGCTGATGTATGTATACAATTTGCTTGAGATCACCATGTAAGAAAGCTTTTGTCACATCAACTAATGAATAGACCATGCTTTCGAGAGAGCTAGACTAGAATAGTGCGAATAGTTGCCGGTTTGACCACCAGACTAAATGTCTCTCCACAATCCATGCCAACCTATTGAGTTTTACCATCACCTACCATATGTGTTTATGCCTCTCAAAAGAACCATTAAAGTAAAAATCCACATAGAATGAATAATACTGACACTAGGCGGATGGGGCACCAACTCCCACGTCTTATTTTCAATAAGAGCATTATATTCATCATCCATGCCCATTTTCCAATTCGGGTCATGAAAGACAGACATTGGGTTACGTGGTAGGAGTGATTTAATGCCATTAGAAGTTAGATTAAAATATCTTTTAGGTTTAAAAATACCATGTTGGCTATGAGTAACAGACCCTTGACTCGGAATAGAAGTGGACTGGACCAGGGACGGTGTCCGAATGCCGCGGGACTGACCGGCAGCAGTTGGCCTGCTGGCCGAGAGGCTAGATCGGGTAAAATAGTTATCGGGCCAGCATGTAGTGGGCGTACTGGCCGAGACATATCAACTAGGGACGAATGAAGTGGACCATGACAAGAATTTATTGGGCCAGCTGCCGAGAATCCAAAACTGGAACTGGACCGAGACTAGGAGGACATAGTGTTGGGCCAGCAGGTAGTGAGCCTGCTGGCCGAGAATCGGGAACTGTACTAAGAATTGGATCACATGAAGGTTGGGCCTACTATTGGAGAATATACGGTGATAGCCCATCATCCAAAAAATTATAAGAACTAGTCACAGAATTATACAATTTAGCAAACAGAAATTGGGTTTCATAAAAAAATAACATGACGACTAATTATGATTTTATTATAAGATAAATCAAAAGATTTGTAACCACAATGATTAGATGGATAACTCAAAAATACACTAGTGGTAGAACGGGCTTGAAGTTTGTTAATTGTCGTGGACGGAAAAAGTGGATAGCACAAACTTCCAAACACCCTAAGATGAGAATACGAAGGATCTTTATGATAATTTTTTTTAGGGGAGATTGATACGCTAATCCTTTGCGAGGAAGTATGTTAAGGAGGTAAGTAGTCATTGGTAATGAATGATGCCAAAAAGAAGGGGGTAATGAAGCATGGGGTAGTAACGTTTGGACAATATTATTAATGGTATAAATTTTCGTTCGGCTTTCCCTTTTTGTGAGAACGTATGAGGATAAGAAAACCGAAACACAATGCCATTAGTGTCACAAAATTCCCGAAACAACCCATTATCACATTGAATGTTTTTAATTTCCCGTTCAAATTGAGTACGGATGAATGCTCTAAATTTTAGGAATGTGGAAAAACTTGAGACTTTTTAGACAAAGAAAAGATCCACAAAAAATTAGAATAATCATCCAAAAATAACATATAATAACGAAGACCCAAAGAACTCAAAACGGGAGATGTTCATAAATCACTATGAATAATATCAAAAGGCATCAAAGTACTAGAAGTAGAGGCTACAAATGGTAACTTAACATGTTTCCCAAGCGGACAAGAGGGACAAATATTAGTACTACACGTACTATTAGAGTCAATAAAAATTTTATTCTTAAGAGAAGAAATAACAAACGCCCCGGATGACTTAAACGTGCATGTCATAAGGAAGGTGCTAGAGCGGCAAACGCTGATGGTGTGGCTTGACTCGTGAAAGTGGTGGTGGTGGTGATTGGATAAAACTATCCCCGATATTACATCTCATTAGTGGTATCCCCGTCATGAAATTCTTCACAGAAAATCCAAAAGGGTCTAAGTTAACAGAAACCCAATTATCAATTGTGAATTTTCGGACATACACTAAATTTTTAATTAAGTGAGGGCCATGAAGAACATTTTTCAAAACTAGAGGTGGATGCGGGGGAGATAAATTTGTGTGGTCATAACCAAAAATTAGAATTGAATGACCATTACCGACAATTATGCCACATTTTTGCTCGTATTGAAATAAGATGAGAGATTATCTGGCGCGGACGTCATATGAGAAATGGCACCGGTGTTCATGTACCAATTGGCGTCCGAGGGATTTAATCCAAGTGGATACATCGCGGCTTCGATATCCGTAGATGTCGGGACGACTGACTGATGGGTCGTGTAGGTTGAGGAGGTCTCGACCCAAGATAATTATTGGGTTGCCGCTGCTGCTAGGTTGTGTTCTGCCTAGCCCAACTGGCGACTGGGTCGGGCTAACTGCTGGGCCTGGCCCAGTTAGGTGCCAGGTTGGGGCAGAAAGTCGTGGGCCAGTTGGACCATTACCATGCCCGTTAGCCACTGTTATTGTTGGTCTTTCAGTTGCCACCCTGACTACTGTTGCGGCTGATGCCTTTGCTACCACCGCGGCCACCGCCTTTTCCGTCGGAATTCTGATTTTGATCCCATTTTCCACCACCGTTGTTCCGATTTTGAGTAGAATTACCCGAAGAAGATGGAGAGTAGGAATCTTATGGCGAGGCCACCATCATGGCGGAGTTTGCTCCAGTTGTGGCCTTTCTAGCCAACCCCGCTTCTTCAAGGGTTAGCATAGACCGGGCTTAGTAAAATGGAAGAATAGGATTGCTTTGACGAACAAGAATCCCAACACCATTATAGGCCTCGGATAGACCTGCAACCATATGAAGAACAAGAAGATCATTCGTGATTGGGCCGCCAACGTTCTTGAGTTGATCTGCTAACTCTTTGATCCATTTACAATAGGCTGAGACATTCAGAAAATACTCCATGTGGATGTGGGAGAATTCCTGCTCAAGAGTGACGGCACGGGAATTTTTGTTATCTTGGAAAATATCACGCAACCTATTCCAAGTGTCCATAGCCGTAGTGTCGGGCTCAATAATGGTCTACAAGAGGTTGGTAGAAATAGTGGAGTAAATTCACTAGAGTACCGTAGCATCAAGAGTTTCCCATAACTCTATATCATCATCGGTGGTAGGCTCTTTTTCCTTGCATGTTGCCGAGGGGATGATGTGATGAAGGACTCAATGCGAGTGTGCGTTAACTTTGAACAGTTCTGCCCATATCGCGTATTGGACGTTTTCCATCTCAAGAACGATAGGGATGTTGTTCTTTATGTTGGAGATGGTAAGGGGCAGGATGAAAGATGTTCTTTGAGGTTGTCATAACGAAAGAACAAGAGGAGAATGAGGAATTTGGAAAAAAATTAGGAAGAAAAAAAATATGAGAAGTGGCCGATTGTCGATGAGGTCTCGTGTGCCTAGGGTTGCGGAAGTGTGAGTTGGAGAAGGAAAATATTTTGCCCTAGACTTCTGATACCATGAAAGAGAATAATCCTATTGATTATTTTCATTAATGAAAAGATATATATATATATATATATATATATACACACACATGATATACAAAATCTAATTAAGGAAATTAAATCTATCTTTTCCTAATACAACTCTAATAGTTTTTCTAATACAAAACTACTACCATAATTACACTTGTACAAGAATTCTACAACTTATGATAAATTCTATACAAAATCTGCAACCATGATATACACGGTATTAAGGCGGTGTATATCGATCTTTCAAATTCAACCAAATTATCAAGACAATCTTTGGAATATTAGACAAATTTAAGACGTTCATAAAATATACTCCATGTGTTTCTCCTTTATATGATATTGTTCGAGTACAAGGATCAGACTAACTAATTTTTAATGTGAATTCAGACATAAAATCTTTATATTTAATTTAAAAAATAAATTTATATATTCAAAAACTACCGAAAATTCAAAATATTTAAAAAATATGGTCCAAAAAAAAATTCCTTTGACTATCCAAACAACAATAGATGTCTCACATAAAGTGTGAATTGCTAATATTTAAAAGTTCCTGCCTGAAGCGAATCCAGATTAATCCAGTCCAAAAAAATAACGGATATTGTGAGAAACAAAAGCAATTACATATGATAGTTGAATGAAAAATCTAACTATTATACCATGAAAGAAATAATCCCCTTGATTATTTTCATTACTTGAAAGGCTATATATACAAGTTACAAAATAGAGAGCTATTATTGGGACCAAATCCGAGATTTAATATACACAATATACACATGTATATTGTGTGTATATTTAACATACCCCCGCAGTCATAGCGGGCGGTCTTCGAACGCTGAGACTGTCCCTAAAATCTTCAAAAAGGACCGAGGGAAGACCCTTTGTAAAGATGTCTGCAATCTGATATCTTGACGGGACATGGCATACGCGAACGTGACCCCGATCAACCTTTTCACGGACAAAGTGAATGTCCATTTCGACATGTTTAGTGCGTTGGTGCTGAACTGGATTACCTGAAAGGTAGATGGCATTAATATTATCGCAATAAACCAAGGTTGCCTTTTGAATCGGACAATGAAGCTATAAAAGCAAATTACGTAACCAACATGATTTTGAGACCACATTGGCTACCCCTCGATATTCAACCTCGGCACTTGAGCGAGATAGAGTCGTCCTGACGCTTCGCAGACCAGGAGACCAAGTTGCTACCAAGGAACATACAATAGCCAGACGTAGACCGTCTGGTGTCTGGACAACCACCCCAATCTGCATCAGTGTATGAGACAAGTGTGGATGTCGATGAAGGATACAAATGCAAACCATAGTCCAGTGTACCCTGAATATACCGGATGATGCATTTGATTGCATTCATGTGCTCAACTCTGGGATCATGCATGAATAAACACACCTGCTGAACAGCATACGTAATATCCGGTCTGGTAAAGGTAAGATACTGAAGAGCCCCTGCAAGACTGCGATAGCGGGTCGGATCCTCGTAAGGGATGCCGGCAGTGGCACCAAGTTTGGGCTTAGTATCAACTGGAGTGGAAGTGGACTTACAGGATGACATCTCAGCCCTATCGATGATCTCAGCCGCATACTTTCTTTGAGACAAAAATAAACTATCTGAATAACGCTTGACGGCAATCCCCAAAAAGTAACTCAAGGGCCCTAAGTCCTTCATATCAATCTCAGAGCTGAGCATGGCCATAATAGACTGGCGTAATGCATTGGACGAAGCACTCAAAATGATATCATCCACATATAACAGAATGTAAGTCAAGGATGAACCACGACGGTAGATGAACAAGGAATTATCTGACCTACTGTGAGTGAACCCAATAGTCGAAACATAGTCAGCAAACCTTGTATACCACGCCCGTGGAGACTGCTTAAGCCCATATAAGGACTTCTTCAACAAACAGACATGATGAGGACGATTAGGATCTCTGAACCCCAACGGCTGATGCATATATATTATTTCACTGAGATCACCATGTAGAAAAGCATTCTTGACATCCAACTGATGAATATGCCATGTCTTTGAAAGAGCCAAGCTAAGCACAGTGCAAATAGTAGCCGGCTTGACCACCGGGCTAAACGTCTCCCCACAATCTATCCCAACCTGCTGAGTCTTACCATTACCCACTAGTTGTGCCTTATGTCGAGCAAATGACCCATCTGAATTCTCCTTATGAGCAAAAATCCACATAGACCTGATAACATTAATACCATATGGACGGGGCACCAACTCCCACGTCTTATTATCAATAAGGGCATTATATTCATCAGTCATAGCAATTTTCCAATTAGGGTAATTTAAGGCAGACACAGGATTACGGGGCAAGGGGGATTTAGAGACATCAGAATGTAAATTAAAATGTCTTTTAGGTGTAAAAATACCCCGCTGACTACGAGTGACCGGTCTATGACTCGAGGAAGAATTGAGTGAATTTTGGGAATTTGCTGGGCTCGGGACGGACGGCGGCCAGGCGGTGGGCTCTTGGCCCAAATTGGTAATCTGGAGTAGCCATTGGACCGGTTCCAGAATGGGCTGGACCGGCCCAATTGCTTTGGGACCGATCCAAAGAATCGGAACGTGGGATGGTACAAAGGGGCCAACGGGCAGTGGGCCCGCTAGAGAGTTTTGGCTGCGGGAGATGTCCGAAAAATGCCGAATAATAAACGGGGATATTTGGTCATCCAAAAAATTATACGACCTAGGCTCGGGAGTATGAACTTTCGTAAAAGGAAATTGGGTTTCATCAAAAATGACATGGCGATTAATTATGATTTTCTTGGAGGATAAATCAAAGCATTTATAACCACGATGATTAGACGGATAACCCAAAAACACACACGGAGTAGACCGAACCTGAAGTTTGTTAATTGTGGTGGATGGGAATAACGGATAACACAAGCACCCAAAAACTCGAAGATGTGAATAAGAAGGGTTCTTATTATATAGGATTTGGAGGGGGGAAGAATATGTCAGACCTTTGGACGGAATTATGTTAAGGAGATATGTTGCCATTTGCATAGCATGATGCCAAAAATATGGGGGTACGGAAGCATGAAGTAAGAGAGTGCGGACAATGTTATTTATAGAACGAATTTTGTGTTCGGCTTTCCCATTTTGAGAAGATGTATGAGGGCACGAAAAATGAAAATTGATCCCATTATTATCACAGAACTCCCGAAACACCCTATTGTCATACTCTTTCCCATTATCACACTGGAATGTTTTTTATTTCTCTTTCGAATTGTGTTCTAATGAATGCTCTAAATTTTATGAAGACAGAAAACACTTGAGATTTATTGGCAATTGGAAACGTCCACAAAAATTTAGAATAATCATCCAAAAAAAGAACATAATATCGATGACCTAACGAACTTAGAACAGGAGACGTCCATAGGTCGCTATGAATAATATCAAATGTCTTTGAAGTATGAGAATTTGAGTCCACAAATGGCAACTTAACAATTTTTCCTAACGAATAAGATTGACAAATTTGAGTACGACTCGTAACTTTACAAGAAATAAAGCTATTTTTATTTAAAACTGATAAAATAGAAGATCCCGGATGATCAAGGCGAGCATGCCACAAGGAAGGAGAAATGGCTGCAAAAGCCGACGGCAAGGCTTGACTCGATGGACTGAAATCGGGCATGATAGGATAAAGATCCCCCCTACTATCACACCTCATGAGATGACTCCCCGTTTTGAAATCCTTCATAGAGAAACCAAAAGGATCAAATTCAACAGAAACGGAATTGTTAGTGGTGAACTTTCGAACAGACACTAAGTTTTTAATCAATTTGGGTGCATGTAAAGTATTTTTCAAGATAATGGATGGATTGGGAGGAGACAGCGTTTTCTGACCATAACCCTGAATTGGAATAGAGTTGCCATTACCAATAATTATACCCCGAGGGTTGCTCAAATTGGAATAAGATGAGAGAGTACCTAAATCGGAAGTCATGTGAGTAGTGGCACCGGTGTCCATATACCAATTTGGGTCTGGTTGAGTCAAACCCAATGTGTGTATCGCGGCCTCGATATCTATCTGAGTGGGGCCTGCTGCGTGGTGAGCTTGCGGAGGTCGGGGCCCAAGTATTCCAAGACTAGGCTGCACTGTACCGTAGCCGCCGGTTGTTGTTGCGTTCTTGGGCCGGTGGCGATGGCGACCACCGCCGATTATTGGGCCTGAAAGGCTGGCCAGCCCACTGGCTCCTAGGAACTGCTGGAACGTAGGGGATGCTGGCCCACTGCCCCAGCCCCACTGCCATGGGCCCCACTTCTTGGGACCCGCAGGGTGGTGGGCCACTATTCAGTGGACAGGGCCCACTGCCTGCTTGCTGACCACCGAAACCGCCGCGTTTGCCCCCGCGGTTTTTGTTATTATTCTTACGATTATTTTTGCCGCCACCATGAGTACGGTTTTGGCCCGAATTATCAACAAAACCTGAAGAACTTTGGGAGGACGCCATCATGACGATGGGGCTTGCTTCAGTAGCTGCCTTTTTAGCCAAACCGGCTTCTTCCAAAGTAAGCATGGAGTGGGCTTGATAGAAGGCGGGAAGAGGGTTGCTTTGACGAAGGAGAGTTCCAACGCCATTATAGGCCTCCGAAAGGCCGGCAACCAATTGTAGAACCAAACGATTATTTGTTACATGTGCGCCAACATTACGGAGTTGATCCGCCAACTCCTTGAGTTTCTTGCAATATGCCGAATTTAACACCTCACAATTAATGTGACAAAACACAATTGGGCAGTCCTCATATATTGAAGCATATTCTGGTTTATTATTTAGTCATCAAATTAAAGCCTTAACTTTTCATGTAGTCCCACTATTTTGAGGTATCCTGGGATGAATCCCATTAGCATAATAATTCTTAGTTTCTCCTTTAATTTTCTCTCTTATCTCTCCCACTCTTTAGGGCAGAGAAGATAATCAATGCATTTATTGAGATGACATTTTTTTACACTTTTATTAGTTTATACTTTAAACTAAATGACTATAACACTTCTATACATTCATGAAAATTATTACTTTGACGTTTTTTTCTGGATTGGTGAAGCTACGATTTTGAATTGGTAAGTTTCAATAAAATATTTATAAATATTAAATGAATTTTTAAATATTAATAAAGGGTCACTGCAAAAGCTACTAGGCTCTTCGAACCCGTAAGCAGAACTATAACTCTGCCCTAGAATAAAATTCTTCATGTGTGAAGTATATATTGGTAAACCTTATGTACCAATTGAATAAACTTAAATATTTACTTCTTTGTTCTACTTTATGTAACATAATTGTATTTGGAGAGTTAAATGATTTTTTTAATTGTGATTTTTTGTAATATTTAATAAATGTTTGAATTGTTAATTATTGTAATTTAAAGTATTTTCTTTATGTAGTTTGTGAATGTGTAAATTTTATCTTAAAATTTTTTAAAATTGTACGGCCCAATTCACATAGAAAATTAAGTAATTTAACCTCTCGTACTTCGAATCACTAGTTAAACAAAGGGGTAATCCTCTTACCAATTGATTTGATTGCAAGACACATGATTCGAATTTGAATTTATTCTTATTGTTCGTGTAAATATTCAAAATCTTTGTGAAGTCACTGAAAGAATATATGTGCATGTGCCGTGTATATTACGTGTTTATACATATATATTCTCTTGTAATTATTAGAAGTCTTGTATATGTGTAATTATGTTAGTAGTCTTGTATTAGGAAAATGTAGTAATCTTGTATTAGAAAAAGGTAGATTTAATTTCCATAAATTAAATATTGTATATCATGTATATATACATTTGACATTAATGAAAATAATCAAGAGATTATTCTCTTTCATGGTATCAGCATTCTAGGGCAAAATTTTCCTTCTCCAAAATTCTCTAAGCGCCTGCCGCCCTACTCGACAACCTAGGTCTTGGCCGCCGGTCGATCACCCACTTCCCTTCAAAAAAAATTGAATCCCTTATTCTCCTCTTGTTCCTCCATCATGTCTACCAAAAAGAACACATTTCATCATGCCTTTGCAGTCTCCACTATCAAGAACAACATCCCTATTGTTCTTGAGATGGAAAACGTCCAATACGCGACGTGGGAAGAACTGTTTAAAATTCACGCCCGGTCTAATAGAGTACTCCATCACATCGTCCCACCAGTAAAAGGCAAGGAGAAGGTTCCTTCCACAGATGATGAAATTGATTTGTGGGCAACTCTTGATGCTATGGTCCTTCAATGGATCTATTCCACCATCTCTACGGATCTCTTACAGATAATTATCGAACCATACATTACGACAATGGAAGCTTGGAATAGGTTGCGTGATATATTCCAGGATAATAAAAATTCATGTGTCGTGACCCTTGAGCAGGAATTCTCCCACATAAATATGGAGGATTTTCCGAATGCCTCAGCCTATTGTCAAAGGCTCAAGGAGTTGTTGGACCAACTCAAAAACGTTAGTGCGCATGTCACTAATGATCGTTTTGTTCTTCAGATGGTTGCAGTCCTCTCCTAGGCGTATAATGGCATTGTAACTCTCCTCCGTCAAAGCAATTCTCTCCTGCCGTTCTACCAAACATGTTCCATGCTCACCTTAGAAGAAGCAGGTTTAGCTAAAAAGGCGACTAGTGGAAACAATTTCGTCATGATAATGTCCACGTCCCGCGAAACTGATAACTCTCAATCGTTATACAAAACTTATGGTCAAAGCCGTAACAACGGGGTGGCAAAAAGGGGCCAAAACCGTGGAAAAATCGTGGTGGCGGTTGTGGCTGCGGCAAGGGTGGCAACCGCGGCGGTAGTGGCGGCGGTGGCGAACGACCAGCAGGCAGTGGCGGCAAACAGGGGACCGGGCCACTGAACCCGTGGCAGCAGGCTTAGGCCGCTGTGCGTAGCCCTGAGCCATACCTTGGGCTAACGGGCAGTGGCCCATGCCGACCTGCCCATTCCGTTTGACAAATTGGCCCAGGTCCAATAAAGACCAGCAGTGGCAACAGCCTGGGCCGATGAACAATGCAGCCTGGCAGCAGCCTAGCCTGCTTGAGCCTCGGCCTCAGCAGGCCTTCGCTACTGCGAGCCCAACCGCAGCAGTCCCGACACACACGGATATCGAGGCAGTGATGTACACTTGGATTTGATCCTCCGGATGTAAATTGGTACATAGACACTGGTTCTACTTCTCACATGACGTCCGCACCAGGTAATCTCTTGTCTTATTTCAATTTGAGCAAAAATCGTGGCATAATTATTGGTAATCGTAATTCAATTTTCAGTTCGTGGTTATGGTCACACAAATTTATCTCCCCCGAACCCACCTTTAGCCTTGAAAAATTTCCTTCATGCTCCTCACTTAATTAAAAATTTGGTATCTGTTCGGAAATTTACAACTGATAATTGGGTTTTTGTTGACTTTGACCCTTTTTGGATTTTCTGTGAAGGATTTTACGACGGGGATACTTCTAATGCGATGTAATAGTCGGGGCGAGCTCTATCCCATCACCACCACCACCATTACCACTACCACTAGTCCAGATACATTGTCAATGTTTTCCACTTTAGCACCTTCCTTGTGGAATGCGTGTTAGGGTCATCCGGGACATCTGTTATTTCTTCTCTTGAAAATAATAATTTTATTGAGTGTAATAGTACACGTAGTACTAATGTTAGTCCTTCTTGTCCGCTTGGAAAACATGTTAAATTACCGTTTGTTGCTTCCAATTCTAGTACTTTAGTGTCATTTGATATTATTCATAGTGATTTGTGGACATCTCCCATTTTGAGCTCTTTGAGTCATCGTTATTATGTGTTATTTTTGGATGATTATTCTAATTTTTATGGACCTTTCCATTGTCTAAAAAGTCTCAAGTTTATTCCACATTTCTATTATTTAGAGCATTCATCCGTACCTAATTTGAATGGAAAATTAAAAACATTCAATGTGATAATTAAGGAAATTTGATAATGGGTCATTTAGGAAATTTTGTGACGTTAATGGAATATCTTTTCGGTTTTCTTGTCCTCATACGTCCTCACAAAATGAGAAAGCTGAAAAAAAATCGAACCATTAATAATATTGTTCGCACATTACTAGTCCATGCTTCCTTACCACCTTCTTTTTGGCATCATGCTTTACAAATGGCTACTTACCTTCTTAACATACTCCTAGCAAAGGATTAGCATATCAGTCTCCTCTAAAAATTATTTATCATAACGATCATTCGTATTGTCATCTTAGGGTGTTTGGGTGCTTATGCTATCCTCTTTTTCCATGCACTATAATTAACACAAGTCCGTTCTATCGTTTGTGTATTTTGGGTTATCCGTCTAATTATCGTGGTTACAAATGTTATGATTTTTCTTCTAATAAGATCATAATTATTCGCCATGTCAGTTTTGATAAAACTCAATTTCCATATGCTAAATTATATAATTACGTGACAAACCCTTATAAATTTTTGGATGATGGACTATCCCCGTATATGGTCCACCATTTGGATCGATCCACGCATTATATTCCGGTCCAGCAGACACCGGCAGGCCAACTGCCTGTCGACCCAGAACACGCCGCTTCTCCAATTCCGCCAGCAGGCCCACTGTCTGCTGGCCCAATTCCTGTTCGTGATCACGATCTGACAGCAGACCCACTACCTGCTGACCTAATTCGGTCTCTTAGAGTGTCTAGGGCAGCAGGCCCACTGCCTGTTGCCCTAGTTTATGCAACGACGTCCTCTCGGCCAACAAGCCCACTACGTGCTGGCCCACTACCTCGGTCCAGCTCCTCAGTCTAGACCATCGGCCTATCACACCCCTTTGTCAGTCCATTCTATCGGCCAACAGGCCTATAGCCCACAGGCCAATCCCCTGACATCACTACACTCACCCAGGTCTGGTCCACTTCAATTTCGAGTCAAGGGCCCATTACGCGTAGCCAATGGGGTATTTTTAAACCAAAATGATATTTTAATCTAAATTCAAATGTCACTAAATCACCCCTTCCACATAACCCCGTGTATGCCCTTCATGACCCGAATTGGAAAATAGCCATGGATGATAAATATAATACTTTTATTGAAACGTGGGAGTTAGTGCCCCATTCTCCTAGTGTTAATGTAATTCGCTCTATGTGGATTTTTACTCATAAGCAAAAATGTGATGGTTGTTTTGAGAGACATAAGACCCGTCTTGTGGGTGATGGAAAAACTCAACAGTTGGCGTGGATTGTGGAGATACATGTAGTCCAGGGGTCAAACCGGCAACTATTCGCATTGTTCTCAGTATGGCTCTCTCCAAAGCATGGCCCATTCATCAGCTGGACGTGAAAAATGAGTTCTTACACAGTGATCTCAAGAAAACGGTATACATGCATCAACCCTTGGATTTCAGGGACCCCGATCATCCTAAACATGTATGTTTGCTGAAGAAGTCCTTGTATGGGCTCAAACAGGCCCATCATGCCTGGTATAAAAGGTTTGCAGATTATGTATCTACTATTGGGTTTTAACATAGCAGAGATCGATCATTCTCTATTCATCTATCGTCGTGGTACTTCTCTGGCATACATTCTGTTATATGTGGATGATATTATATTGGCTGCCTCTTCTGATAAACTGCACAAGTCTATCATGTCTCTTCTCAGCTCCGAATTTGCTATGAAAGACTTGGGGCCTTTGAGTTATTTTTTGGGTATAGTTGTAACTCGTCATGTATGTGGTCTATTTCTATCCCAGAGGAAGAATGCGGCTAAGATTATTGAACGGGCTAGCATGTCATCCTGTAAGTCCTCTCCCACTCCGGTTGACAATAAATCAAAGTTGAGTGCTAATTCCAGCACACCTTACGAGGATCCCTCCCACTATCGCAGTCTTGCAAGGGATCTTTACTATCTTACATTCACGAGGCCCGATATTACTTATGCAGTGCAGCGGTGTGTTTATTTATGCATGATCCGAGGGAAGAACACATGCACGCTCTCAAACGCATTGTGCGTTACATCCAGAGCACTCTTCATTATGATTTCCACTTATATCCATCCTCCGTATCTACCCTTATGTCTTATACAGATGTTGATTGGGGTGGATGTCCAGATACCAGACGCTCGACATCTGGTTATTGTATGTTTCTTGGTGATAACTTGGTCTCTTGATCGGCTAAACGCCAGGCTACTTTATCATGATCCAGTGCGGAGGCCGAGTATCGAGGGGTAGCCAATGTGGTATCTGAGTCATGTTGGTTGCGTAACCTCCTATTAGAGCTTCACTTTTCTATTCAGAAAGCTACATTGGTATATTGCGATAGTGTTAGTGCGGTATATCTCTCTGAGAATCCGGTTCAACATCAGTGCACTAAACATATCGAGATGAATATTCACTTTGTTCGCGAAATGGTAGCTCGTGGACAAGTATGTGTCTTGCATGTCCCTTCACGGCACCAAATTGCTGACATCTTTACTAAGGGTCTTCCCTTAGTTCTGTTTGAAGATTTTTGGGACAGTCTCAGCGTACGACAACCGTCCGCTATAACTGCGGGGGTGTGAAAGAATATATGTGCATGTGTCGTGTATATTACATGTATATACACATGTATTCTCTTGTAATTATTAGAAGTGTTGTACATGTGTAATTATGGTAGTAGTCTTGTATTAGGAAAAGGTAGTAGTCTTGTATTAGGAAAAGATAGATTTAATTTCCATAAATTAAATATTATATATCATGTATATATATCTTTGACATTAATAAAAATAATTAAGGATTATTCTCTTTCAGTCACTTCAACTTTTAGCTAAATTCTTTTAAGTTGTCCAATAAAATGACAGATCAAGAATAATAATACAATAGAGAAGAGATCATGAATTTTGTTCTTAGAGGATTGGTCTTTTTCGTAAGAAAGTACTAGATTTAGAAATAGGATGTGAGGCTCATGGTGAACCTTTTTTTTTTTTTTTTTTTTTGGAGAAAGGAAATAAATGGTTCACATTTGTTTTGTCATAGCAAGTTGCATGCATTTACTAGCATAAATTACCCTACGGAGGAACCTTTTGTTAGAGTCTTTTTGAAGTGTCAAAAAAGTGGAGATGGTTCAAACCCTTTAATTTCATTGCCAACAAATGATTTGAAAGGTATAGTAAAACGTTGTGGTGGGATAAATAAGATTTTTCATATATAATTAGAGATTTCAGATATAAGTTCTGAAAATAGAATATTTCTTTTTGTAAGCAACATTTTTCCCCCTTTTATTAGTCCTTATACAGTGCGAAATCATATTAGTCGAGCCGTCAAAATAAATATCAGACACCGAATGAAAATCAAGAAAAAAGATTTGAAAGATTTGAGAATGCTGAAAGAATATTACATGTGTTGAAGTTTCCTACACGAATCTATATACGAGCTAGACATACATGGTGGATCACTAACATGTCTATACAATCGCTTGTTAGAAGTAGGAGTACTATACGTCCCAAAAAGAAGAACAACATTAGTTATGCTTCAATCTGCATAAGTTAGACTGGGTTATATAAATCGTCACCAACTCTGATACTCTATAAACTATTCAAGTCAATACTATAAAAGTTGCAATAAGACAAAAAGTAAAACAAACTCATTATATTTTAATTTTGACTGACATATAAATTTCTAGAAGGCTAAACAACACCTAGAAAAGCATAGGACGAAAAGCAAAAATACCAATATGACTAAAACACATTCTC
Source organism: Anisodus tanguticus (assembly GCA_034509755.1). Taxonomy (NCBI): domain Eukaryota; kingdom Viridiplantae; phylum Streptophyta; class Magnoliopsida; order Solanales; family Solanaceae; genus Anisodus; species Anisodus tanguticus. The sequence continues at coordinate 22,179,293 of CM067545.1, forward strand.
AACTAATTGGTACTGCTTATATTCATGCATTAATCCCAAGAGATTTTACATAGGTCTTCAAGACAATTTCCTTTCAAGAATCTACTTAGTTTTCTTTTCACACTTTCAGCTAACATGATTTCAGATATGTAAACCGATGCATCTGGCGATCGATGTAGGACATGACCAACCATCAAAACATGTGCTTGAATCTTCTCATAGATGTAGTCACTTATAAGATTATTAAAAGTAATATTTTACAATAAGCACTAATTAATAACCTAATAAAATGATAACTAACCTGCTATGACAGGTCAAAATTAATCCACAGTTAGTAGCAAATGTTCTTACTCTATCAATATATATAACTTAAATATATATTATGAATATATACACACATGCAATACTTCAGAGAGTGAGGTGGTGAAGTGAGGTGGTGAGGCCAGCTAGAGAATAGAATCCAGATATTCCTTTTTGGAGTAAAGTTTTAGTTTGTTTTACCATCCTAAAATTTAAAATAAAACAAAGGAGTCATGAAAATGAGCGCATATATATATATATATATATATATGAATAGAGAGAAAGAATCAATGATAGAACAAAATCAATGGGAAACAAACAATGTTTGGTGAGAACATTATTAAACTTTTCAATGTTTTTTGTTTGTCCCTCCCTATCCATGAATCTTGTCAATGGTTGAGAATCAATCTTCTCTTAGTAAGTTTTTTTGGTTCTCATAGCAAAATGGCATCTTTTACTGATAATAAGATGTTGTACAGATTTGGGAGCAATGTTATGACAGCCACACGTGTTGCTTTTTCGCGAGGAAATAGTTTAACATAACTCTTTATGAGAGTGGGTTGGAAATTTTAAATTTATGAATTATAAATTGCAACAGTTTTTACTTAATGAGTTATTGAACGTAGATTATTTTTATATATTAAGTGTGTTGTTAACATAAATATAGGATTTGGGATGAACGTGATAGCTTCTATAGTGAATTTGGCCGTCTTTTATAATTTGAATAGAAGAAAATTGATTTCCTGAAAATGTTTTCTTGTAGTTTATTTTCAAATTACTAACATGTAAAAATAAAATAAAAATAGAATTTTTGATATAAAACCTTTAAAAAAAAATTATGAGCCATAAATCAATTGACACCTTTTAGTTTAGACAAGAAACATAATTGTATGAAGAGTAATAGCTTGTTTACAAACAAACAAAAATCGCAATTATTGGTACTCTCATTTTAGCGCCTTGTAATATTTAATGAAGCTTATTTAACCAAAAAATGTATTTTTGGTCCTTTTATGAAGGAAGTATATATGTTACATTTGGATTATGCGTAGAGTTGTACTATCGTCAAGATATGAACTAACAATGCAAACTTAACATAATACGTGAATAATTAAGTGGTGGAATGATAAATAATTATGGAATATTTGTGAACATTTGCGAGCAAATGAATTAAAAATATACATTTCAATTAATTAAAAGTTAAATATATTTAGTCAGATATCACAAGAACTACAATGAATATAACAATAATTGAGGGACTTAAAGTGTTATTTACACTGATATGAAACATTTAGGAATTAGGACTGGATATATTCTTTTCAGGTGAAGAAACTTATTTATATTCACTTGGTAAATTCGTTCTTTTCTTGTGAAAATTTAGCACTGACAACAAATATTTGGTTCGTTTAGCTTCCAGTTTAATCATGCAAGTGCTAAATGAAAGATAATAATCCCATGATTATTTTTATTAATGAAAAGGTATATATATACATGATATACAAAACTAATTAAGAAAATTAAATTTATCTTTTCCTAATACAAGCCTAATAGCTTTTCCTAATACAAGATTAATACCATAATTATAATTGTACAAGAATTCTACAACTATGGTAAATTATATACAAAATTGGCAAACTTGGTATACACAATTTTACCGTGATATACCGTGTCTTTCACACCCCCGCAGTCATAGCGGGCGGTTGTCATACACTGAGACTGTCCCTATAATATTCAAACAGAACCAAGGGAAGACCCTTAGTAAAGATGTCAGCAATTTGGTATCGGGAAGGGACATGCAAGACACGTATTTGTCCACGAGCTACCTTTTCGCAAACAAAGTGAATATCCATCTCGATATGTTTAGTGCGTTGATGTTGGATCGGATTCCCAGAGAGATAGATTACACTAACATTATCACAGTAGACCAAGGTAATTTTCTTAATAGGAAAGTGAAACTCTAATAGAAGATTACGCATCCAATATGACTCAGACACCACATTGGCTACCCCTCGATACTCGGCCTTCACACTGGATCGCAATAAAGTAGCATGGCGTTTTTCCGACCAAGAGATCAAGTTATCAGCAAGAAACATACAATAACCAGATGTCGAACGTCTGGTATCTGAACATCCACCCCAATCATCATTTGTATAAGACACGAGAGTAAAGACAGAGGATGGATATAAATGCAAGTCATAATCAAGTGTGCCATGTATGTACCGTATAATGCGTTTGAGCGCATGCATGTGCTCGTCCCTCGGATCATGCATAAATAAACACACATGTTGCACTGCATAAGTAATATCGGGCCTCGTGAAAGTAAGATACTGAAGAGCCCCTGCGATATAATGGGTGGGATCCTCATACGGTGTGCTAGAATTAGCACTCAACTTCGGTTTGGTATCAACTAGAGTAGAAGAGGACTTACAAAGTTACAAGATGATATGACAGCTCTGTCAATAATCTCAGCCGCATACTTCTTCTGTGATAAAAATAGACCACATGCATGACGAGTGACAACTCTACCCAAAAAATAACTCAAAGGCCCCAAGTCTTTCATAGCAAATTCTGAACTGAGAAGGGACATGATAGACTTGCGCAGATTATCAGAAGATGTAGTCAATATAATATCATCCACATATAACAGAATGTATGCCAGAGAAGTACCATGACGATAGATGAAAAGAGAATGATCAAACCTACTACGAGAAAATCCAATAGTAGACACATAATCTGCAAACCTCTAATACCAAGCCCGTGGGGCCTGCTTAAGCCCATATAAGTACTTCTTGTGTAAACAGACATGATTAGTATAATTGGGCTCCCTGAAACCCAAGGAATGATGCATGTATACTGTCTCCTTGAGATCACCGTGTAAGAAAGTATTTTTCACATCCAACTGATGAATGGTCCATGCCTTCGAGAGAGCTAGATTGAGAACAGTGTGAATGGTAGCCGGTTTGACCATCGGACTAAATGTTTCTCCACAATCCACGCCAACCTTCTGAGTTTTTCCATCTCCTACAAACGGACCTTATGCCTTTCAAAACAACCGTCATATTTTTCCTTATGAGTAAAAATCTACATAGTACAAATAACATTGACACCAGGTGGACGAGGCACTAACTCCCACGTCTTATTTTCAATAAAAGCATTATATTCGTCATCCATGGCTATTTTTCAATTCGAGTCATGAAGGACAGACACTGGGTTACGTAGTAGGGGTGATTTAGTGATATTAGAATTTAGATTAAAATGTCGTTTTGGTTTAAAAATACCCTGTTGTCTATGAGTAACGGGCCCTTGACTCGGAATAGAAATGGACTGGACTGTGGACGTTGGCGGACTTCCTCGGACTGGGCCTGCTGGCTAAAAAACTAGGCTCTTGGATGGCGATATTGGGCCAGCATGCAGTGGGTCTACTGGCCGAGAGGCTGGATCAGGCGGGTGATGTACTTGGCTAACAGGCAGTGCGCTTGTTGGCCGGGAAAAATCAACAGGACATGAGTTAATATGGCCAGCAGGCAGTGGGCCTGCTGGATGAAATAGTGGATACGGACACAGACTTGGGCCAAAAATTATTGGGCCGATCGAGAACCTGAAGCTAGAACAGTACCGAGAGTATATGGGCCTGCTGGCAGATTTGGATCACGAGAGTGTTGGGCCCACTGATGGATGATATACGGTGATGGCCCATCATCTAAAAAATTATACGAACTAGGCACGGGACAATACAAATTAGCAAACGAAAATTGAGTTTCATTAAAAATAACATGGCGACTAATTATGATTTTATTAGAATATAAATCAAAACATTTATAACCACGATGATTTGATAGATAACCCAAAAACACACAAGCGGTAGAACGGGCTTGAAGTTTGTTAATTGTAGTGGATGAGCACAAACACCCAAATAGCCTAAGATGATAATACGAAGGGTCTTTATGATAAAGAATTTTTAGGGGAGATTGATATGCTAATCCTTTGCTAGGAAGTATGTTAAGGAGGTAAGTAGTCATTTGTAATGCATGATGCCAAAAAGAAGGGGTAATGAGCATGGGCTAGTAAAGTGCGAACAATATTATTAATGGTACGAATTTTTCATTCGGCTTTCCCATTTTGTGAGGACGTATGAGGACAAGAAAACCGAAAAACTATACCATTAGTGTCACAAAATTCCCAAAATGGCCCATTATCATATTTCCTGCCATTATCACATTGAACATTTTTAATTTCCCGTTAAAATTGGGTACGAATGAAAGCTCTAAACTTTAAGAATGTGGAAAAAACTTGAGACTTTTTAGACAAAGGAAAGGTCCACGAAAAATTAGAATAATCATCCAAAAATAACACATAACAACGATGGCCCAAATAACTCAAAATGGTAGATGTTCATAAATCACTATGAATAATGTCAAAAGGCATCGACGTACTAGAAGTAAAGGCTACAAATGGTAATCTAACATGTTTCCCTAGAGGACAAAAGGACAAATATGAGTACTACGCGTACTCTTAATATCAATAAAATTATTATTTTTAAGAGAAGAAATAACAGACGACCCCGGATGACCCAGACGTGCATGCCATAAAGAAGGTGCTAGAGCGGCAAACGTTGATGGATAGGCTGGACTCATGGAAGTGGTGGTGGTGGTGATTGGATAAAGGTCTCCCCGACTATTACATCTCATTAGAGGTATCCCCGTGGTGAAATCCTTCACAGAAAATCCAAAAGGTTTAAAGTTAACAGAAATCCAATTATCAGTTGTGAATTTTCGGACAGACACCAAATTTTAAATTAAATGAGGGGCGTGAAGGACATTTTTCAAGAGTAGATGTGGATGCGGGGGAGACAAATTTTGTGACCATAACCACGAATTGAAATTGAATTACCATTATCAATAATTATTCCACGATGTTTGCTCAAATTGAAATAAGACGAGAGATTACCTGGTGCGGATGTCATGTAAGAAGTGGAACTGGTATCCATATACCAATTTGCTTTCAGTGGATTTAATCCAAGTGTATGCATCACGACCTCGATATCTGTAGTTGTGGGATGGCTGTTGGGCCCGCAATAGTGAAGGCCGAGGCCCAAGAAAGACAGTCTGCTGCCAAGGCCCAGCCGGCTGCTTGGCATGGAAATTCTGGAACTGGGAATTGGGCCTCTGTTGGCTGGCCCAATTCACTGGAAAAACTGAAAAGGGCATGTTGGGCCACTGGCCACTGGCCCAACCCCATGACCATTGTGCATTGGCCCAAGGTTGCGACTAGTGGTGCTGCAGCCCAGCCAGGCCCACTACCACCACGTCCGCCACGACCACCACCCGCCGCCTCGGTTCTTGCCACTATTTTTCTAATTTTGACCATTTTTGCCACCACCGTTGTTACAGTTTTGGTGAGAATTATACGAGAACGAGTGAGGGTCATCGGACGTGGCTATCATCATGACGGAATTTGCTTCGGTAGTCGCCTTTTATCCAAGTCGGCCTCTTCTAATGTGAGCATGGAACGGGACTGGTAGAACGGTGGGAGAGGATTACTCTGACGAAGTACTGTCCCAACGCCATTATAAGCCTCGAATAGGCTTACAACCATCTAAAGAACAAAACTATTATTTATGACGGCGCACTAACGTTCTTGAGGTGATCCGCCAATTCCTTCAGACTTTTACAATAGGCTGAGACATTCGGAAAATCCTCCATGTTGACATGGGAAAATTCCTGCTTAAGAGTGACTGTTGCGGATTTTTAGAGCTACACAAGTATACGTATCTCAATTTGTAATAATTTTCGGTAAGATCAAGTATCGTCCCACGAGACTGAATTATCAATTACCAAATAATTAATCTCTAGTTTCTATTTGGCTAACGAATCTTGATTTGTAAATGTTAAAATAAGAAAAGCATAAACGAAGGTAAAATGCAAAAATAAACTAGCAGCAAAAACACACGAATTGAATTCGAGAATGAGGCAATTAGGGATTCAAATCTCATCAACTATGCACTCTACAATTTACTAATTCAAGATTAACAGTTCTTCTTTTTATTAAGATAGCAGGTTAACAAAAATGTTCTATATTCAAGTTACGACATATAAAACTCAACCTAAATGAGAATTTTCTATATTTCTATGATAAATTCCATCAATTAGGAGGCATTAAGATCAACAACCTAAAAGCTACACAAGCAATCGTGATACTCTCGTTCAAGATTAAGCCTATGTCAATTCAACTATAGCATATTCAAATATCACTTTTCAAATTTTGATTTAAACTCATTTAGATAAACGAAAATCAATGGTCAATCAATTCCCATTCAATAACCACACATTGAAAAGACCTTAATATATAAAGAAGATAAGATAACTTTGCATTAGTTCATGATGGAGTTTCAAGTGATTTAATTGAAAACCCTAATAGAAGAATTAGTTTAGAGTCATTCTAAAATTAACACATAAACTGAAAATTAACATAACGATACTTCAAGACAAAGAAAAAGAATTTGAGGAATTTATCTCCAATGGCTCCTCCAAGGTTCCAAAACCTCTTTCTCTCCTTGCTTGTCCCGCTTTCTCTCGGCTATTTTCCTCTTTAAAGCAAACCCTATTTTTTCCTTTGAAAAGACCTTTTTGCCCTTGTGAAAAATGAGTTCTCGTAATCTATACGGACATAAGCGCCGCAGCTCATTTGCAAATTTTCTCAAGCGTTGCGGCTCTTTTGCTTCCAGAAACGTGGTCTCTTTGGAACCTCAGTGTCGCGGCTCTGATGTAGCGTCGTGGCTCATTTGTCATTTTTTCATCCGAGACACGTTCAACTACCTTACGAACTTCCCAGGACTTCTCTCAACCTTTCTATGACTAAACCGGCAAATTTATCCTCAATATCCACTTATTCTCTCTAAATCCGCCTCACTTCCATTCTGTATCGCTTTATCCTAAAAACAAAACAAAAACAAGCTTAACACAATACAAAACAACTTAAAGACTAACACAAGATTCCTTAAAACGCACTCTAAAACAATACTTAAACAGACTTAACAAACACTCCCAAACTTAATCTTTACTCGCCCTCGAGTAAAGAACTCTAGACACTCTAAACTCTAAAATGAATCAAGTCAATAACAATAGATCAAGCCTCAAAAATCATGAATACCATACAATATAATCCTTAGAACATTATAGCCATCAGTTTGCAATCTAGAATTTCAAGTCAGATATTCCTCAAATTCACTTAAAATCATCAATACATATGGCAACCCAACCATGATCACTGAATAAACAAGTAATCAACTCAGTTTATACAAATCGAATTCTCACCAACAGTCCATCAAGTCCATAATCCCATAGGCTTGTTAAGTTACTACTCTCCACTAATTTAGACAACACATGTTCAAGAATCAATAGGAGTTTTATAGGTTATAACGATAAGCTTAGGCACGGGTAGATGAAATGTCATTTAGGCTCAAAATTACCATAAGCATATAAACCAACCAACCAAACTCGATATCCACGTTACAAACCAACAGTAATCCCCAATTTTTCTTTTCTTTTCTAGATTGAGAAAATTCACACTTACATTTTTTTTTAACTACACCCCCCCCCCCCCCCCCCCCCCCAAAAAAAAAACTTGTTTTTCAATGTATGTTCAATGAGTGTAGTTTCTTCCCCTTTTTTCTTTTTCATTTTTTTTTTGAATTTTTCTCAATCCTTTACTCTTCTATTGATAGCACCCAATCTAAAATACCAATTACAAAAGGTCAATCCCCAATCATATACTTATATGCTCATGGTAAAATTCAAGGGAAGGAAAAATAGTAAAGGGTTTCAAGTAGGCTCAAAATAGTCATCAATCAACAAAGAATTAACTTAAGGCTCAAAAAGGGTAACTAGGGATTGAATTAGTCAAAGTTGTCTTGAAAGGCTCAATCATTCAAAAAAATTGCCTAAACCATCTTCCTAAGCATGCATCATCTGGGATTTCGTCTCAAGTAGCAAGCAAGCAAGTTCTATAATTTTCCACCATCTTTCCTCAATCCGACATTCAACAATGCATAAACCGAATATTTGAGTACAAGAAATTCAACAATCATGATCAAGTTTTCATCTTTATTAATAACCAAAAGCAAACTCAAGAAATATCCAACTTAAGCACACATATTTCTCATTTCATAGTTGTCAATTCCATCAAATTATATCACACTACATTCACTTAATCTCATCGGCTATCATTATCAACTTGATTCACTGGCACATGACACTAAATTTAATTATCCAACTAGGATACTAACAAACAAACAACTAAACACAACACTAATAACACAGACTCCTCCCCCAAACTTATTTAACACATTGTCCCTAATGTGAAAAAGAAAGAAAGATAAGGAAGAGGTATCAAAATCCCACAAGCGATCTCAAAATGGTGGTAGTGGCGGTGGCGGTTGGTAGGGCGGGTATTGTGGAGGATAACCAAAGTAGTGCTCTTGGTCGTCACTCATGGACCAATGGTGCACCAAAGAATTGAGTTGGTCGATATGGTGAGTCTCATACTTGTATCATTGTTGCATATATTGGTTCAAATTCTGATTCTGAGCATGATGTGATTGGATCATATATTGATTTTGTTGGATAATATAATCCAATCGATCATGAGTTCATTGGATGTGAGAATCAATCGGACCACCAAGAGCCAAAAGAGGTGCACTACTACTCTATCCTGGATCACCAGCTTCACCCTCTGCATCACCGTCATTATTCCCCCGTTGGTGACGTTTTGGCTAGCGTTGGCAGCTCTCTCCAGGAGGAGGCACTGGTGCAGGGTCTGGATATCCATTGACTATTAATCGAGTGATAGGCTGTTGTACTCTTGCTTTTATATCACTGCTGCTTTTGGGTACCCCATGTGTAGCACATAACGTAGCGATTAGCGACTCATGCCCCAAACCAGTTGTAGTGGTCAATCTGCATGTGAAAGACATACTATCTCTGACATTCCGACCAACAGCCACATTGAACCCCTTCATTATTGCATAAACCAACTTAATACGGTCCGTTGGTATATCTGAAAAGTGCGTCGAAAGGATCAAACGGGCACTTACAAAGTATAGCCATGCCCGAGAAACTTTGTTAAATTAACATTGATGCATACACTTGGGCTCGTGGTAGGTGTATGTGCACCGAGCCCCTGGATATCCCATTATTTCAGCAACCTCAACACAATCAATCCTCGAGCGACTCCAAATAGTATATTCATCTTCCTCTTCTTTCTCTTCTTTCTCTTCTTCCTCTGCCTCAAAATTGGGGACCCCACACACAACGTTAATAGCATATATCCCAACTGGCACTTTTTTCCACGTATAAAACATTTATTGTCTTCCAGTTCCGGATAATTGGCATAGAGCTCATAAACTATTGAAAGATTAGGTTTTGTCAAACAAGGATTTACACATGCTCCCCAACCTCTATCGGCAATCATTGCTCGGATTGGCTCATATACCTTATCTTCATATGACTCATTTTGGAAGTCCATCCTCCTTTTTAGAACTAAAGAACGGGCGCATAGTCTGTTGTACCTATCTTTGGCCATTTTATTTGCAAATCTTTTCTTGTCATAATCCGCTATTGGTGGTGGATTTACGGGGCCCCGAGAGGAGGATGTCTTCGAAGTAGATCGTCGTGGACCCATTAAGACCCGTCAAAACTTTTAAAGTTTTCTACAAAAAATCCGACAGCACCTCCCCTTAATTCTTCACTTCCCAAAAAAACTCAACTCCACAAAAATACAACTCAATCAATCCACGCTATCAATAATCACAGTACAAACACTCCACAATATCAATATTCCCCACAAGAACACAATCAACTCTCCCAAACTTAGATTTCCTCCAATGTCATAAAAAAATCACAAAATTTCTCAAAGGTTGAATGCAATACTTACATTATGGAGAGAGACCTCATATGATGCTTCATTGCCCAAAGTATTGAAGATTTGAAAAACCTATGGAATAATTATTATTTTTTTTGAAGGATTGGGATTTTAGGGTTTAGAAAAGGGGATTTAGGGAAAATGTGGAGTGGGAATGAGGGAAAAAGAATAATCAATGGAAGGAATGAGAAGATTTTATGTGGGAGATAAGCTTGAAATCGGGAAAAAAAAACAATGGGGGTCTTGGTTGGGGTTCGAGAAGGAGGGTTTTGGTGATTTGGGAACAATGAGAAATGGTAGGGTTTTCTAAAATGAATTCCCAAAGTGGCGCCGCGGCACGAACAATTTCGACCCAAGCGTCGCGGCTCTTCAAACCAAAAAAAAAATTCAACATTTCTGCCTCCGTAGCGTCGCGGCTCTGATGGAAGCGTCGCAGCACCTGGGAGCTCTCATTTTTTTTTCACGATTTCAAATGAGCCGCGGCTCTACTCTATGCGCCGTGGCTTCTCCTTTTTTTATGAATATGAGAAATCGAAACAAAACAAAATAATTAAAATATTGGGATGCCTCCCAATGGTGCTGTCGTTAACATCATTTAGTCGGACGTTGAACTCCTCTTCAGATGGACTTCAAGAGGATAAAAGACTTGGCTTGATCAATAGGACCACCCAAGTATGGCTTCAACTGCTGACCGTTCACTTTGAATCTTGAGCCATTCTTTCCTTGCACTTCAACGAGCCATATGGAAAAACTTTCACCACAGTAAACGGACCCGACCATCTGGACTTCAGCTTGCCTGGAAATAGTCTCAACCTTGAATTGAATATAAGTACCTATTGTCCGGATTGAAACTCTTTTCGAATCAAGTTCTTGTCATGCTATGCCTTAGTGCGCTCCTTATAAATCTTGGCATTCTTGTAGGCTTCATTCCGGAACTCATCTAGCTCGTTCGATTGTAGTAGTCTATTCTGTCCCGTAGCACTCTCATCCAAATTCAGCTTTCTCATGGCCCAATACGCTCGATGCTCCAGCTCAACTGGTAAGTGACATGCCTTTCCAAAAACCAACCTGTAAGGGGACATTCCAATAAGAGTTTTGAATGTCGTCATATAAGCCCAAAGCGCATCATCAAGTTTCTTAGACCAATTTTTAATAGAACTATCCACAATCTTCTCAATGATACTATTCACTTCTCTATTTGAATTTCGGCTTGACCATTTGACTGAGGGTGATATGGAAAAGCAGTTCGATGGTAGACTCCATATCGAGCAAGTAGAGTATCAAGTTGTTTGTTACAAAAATGACTCTCTTCATCACTAATGAGAGCTCGGGGAGTACCAAACTATGTGAATATGTGCTTGTGCAGAAAGTTCAAGACCGTTTTACCATCACTCTCCTTTGTTGCTGTTTTTTCAACCCATTTAGACACATAGTCCACTGCTAACAAAATGAATTGATTATTGAAAGATGATGGAAAAGGGCCCATGAAGTCAATGCCCCATACATCAAAGAGCTCAACCTCTAGGATCATATTAAGTGGCATTTCATTCCTTCTTGATATGTTCCCAGTGCGTTGACAACGATCATAAGCCTTTACAAAATCATTAGCATCTTTGAACAAACTTGGCCAATAAAAGCCGTTTTGCAACACCTTAGCAGTTGTCCTTGAATCCCCAAAATGCCCACCACGTTGTAAAGTGTGACAATAAGTGAGAATTGAGTGCATTTCCTCCTATGGTACACAACGTCTAATGACTTGATCAATACAATGCCTATAAAGAATAAGCTCTTCCCAATAATAGTGTTTCACATCAGAATAGAACTTTTTCAATTGTTGCCTTGACATCTCCGGAGGCACAATCTTTGCTACCAGAAAATTTACATAATCAGCATACCAAGGTACCATCGAACTATCACTCACCCCAAAAAGTTGCTCATCGGGGAAGTGGTCATTTATGTGAACCTCCTTGGCATTCTGGCTCTCTTCCACCTCAAGTCTCGACAAATGATCTGTTACCAGATTTTTTGTTCCTTTTTATCACGAATCTCTATGTCAAACTCTTGCAATAGTAATACCTATCGAACGAGATGGGGTTTTTCATCCTTCTTAGTCATCAAGTATTTGATAGCAGAATGGTCAGTGTACACAATTACATTATTACCAATGAGATACGGTCTGAACTTGTCAAATGCATACACTATGGCTAGCAACTCTTTCTCTGTTGTGGCATAATTCAATTGTGCATCATTGAGAATTTTACTAGCGTAATAAATAGACCGAAATATCTTGTCAATTTGTTGCCCCAAAACCACACCCATTAAATAATCACTAGCATCACATATCAGTTCAAATAGGACATCCCAGTTCGGTGCAACAATAATTGGTGCCAAAATTAACTTCTCCTTAAGTGTCTTAAAAGCAATTAGGCACTCTTCGTTAAAATCAAAGGCAGCATCGTTCATCAACAAAGCGGAAAGAGGCTTCAAAATTCTTAAGAATTACTTGATAAATCTTCTGTAGAACCCATGCCTAAGAAAACTTCTAACCCTTTTCACTGACACTAGAGGTGGTAGATTCTCAATAGTGGAAATTTTAGCTCGGGACTTCAATACCTCTACTCAAAATTTTGTGGCCAAGAACAATACCGTCATTCACCATAAAATGGCATTTCTCCCAGTGTAAAACAAGATTGGACTATTCACACTGCTGCAACACTACTTCCAAATGCTTCAAACACTCATCAAAAGACTATCCAAAAACTGAAAAATCATTCATGAAAATCTCAATAGTTTTATCCACCATGTCAAAAAGGTGTCCATCATACAACGTTGGAAAGTAGCAGGAGCATTGCAAAGCCCAAATGGCATCCTTCGGAAAGCAAACGTACCATAGGGACAAGTAAATGTAGTATTCTCTTGATCTTCTGGTGCAATGGCAATCTGATGATACCCAGAATAACCATCCAAGAAACAATAATAGTTATGGCCTGCTAGTCTGTCAAGCATTTGGTCCAGAAAAGGCAAGGGAAAATGGTCTTTCCTTGTTGCCTTGTTCAACTTGCGATAATCAATGCAAATTCTCCATCCCGTCATAGTTCTAGATGGAATAAACTCATTCTTCACTTCACAGTCATACCACCTTTTTAGGCACTACTTGCATTGGGCTCACCCATGCACTATCAAAAATAGGGTAAATCACACCAGCATCTAGCCATTTCAAAATTTCTTTCCTCACCACTTCATTCATAGTTGGGTTCAACCTTTTTTGAGCTTAAATTGAAGGCTTACTCTCATCTTCTAAACGGATTTTATGCATTACTGTAGAATGGCTTATCCCTCTAATATTTGCTAATGTCCACCCAATGGCAAGCTTGTGAGCCCTTAAGACTCTCAACAATTTTTCCACTTCCACATTAGATAGAAAAGCAGATACAATCACCGGTAAAGTTTCATTCTCACCCAGTTAAAAGAGTGAAGATGATCTGGCAAAGTATTCAACTCTAACACTGGAGGTTTCTCTATGGAAGGTAATGGTATAAAATGGCTCATCAGAATTCACCCACTTGACATACTCCATAAGCTCAACATCATCATTGTCATCTTCGTCACATTGTGTTAGCGCCACCTCAAAAGCGTCAGTACTCGTGCTCTTTTCATAAACAACCCCCTCAATCACATCAATTGAAAAACAATTGTCACTTGCTCTGGGATAAGATATTGACTTGAACACATTGAAAATCACATCTTCGCCTTGAACTCGAGTCTCAACTCACCTTTCTGAACATCAATAAGTGCTTTCCCCGTGGCTAAAAATAGTCTCCCAAGAATTATAGGCACATCAACATCCTCCTCCATGTCAAGAATAATAAAGTCAACAGGAAAAATAATTTGTCCACTTTAACTAACACATCTACAATAATACCCCGTGGATGCTTTACCAAACGGTCTACCAACTGTAAAGTCACTTTTGTAGGCCTATATTCACCCACACCAAGTCTACGAAACACATATAAAGGCATCAAATTTATACTTGCCCCCAAATCACACAAGACATGCTTGCATTCAAAATTCCCGATAGTATAGGGAATAGTGAAGCTCCCTGGATCTCTCAACTTCTGGGGAAGCTTCTTTTGTAAAATGGCATTGCACTCTTCAGTTAAAGCCACGGTTTCATAATCTCCCATCTTTCTCTTTTTAGAGAGAATTTCCTTCATAAATTTCACGTAACTGGCATTTGCTCTAGGGCCTCAGCAAAGGGAATGTGGATGTGAAACTTCATGAACACCTCTAAAAACTTGGGAAATTATTTATCAAGAGAATTTTTCTGAAGTCTTTAAGGGTATAGAATTCTGATTTGAGGATCAACAATAACTGTTGGTGGTGCCTTTTCAGTAATAGGGTGGTCTTCAGTAACCCCCTATTTATCTAAACCAGATATCTCTCCCAAGTCGTCATTCTTTTCAATAGGTGGTTGAGTTGCAGACTGCTCAACTTGTTTATCACTTCTCAATGTGATAGTCTGACACTGCTCCTTAGGGTTCACAATAGTATTGCTAGGCAGATTTCCTTGAGGTATGTTATTCAACATGCTTGCTAATTGCCCCACTTGTGTCTTTAAATTCCGAATAGAGGATCTTGTCTCTGTCATGAATTGAGTCTGGGTATTGGTGAGAGTCAACAAAGCTGCTTGCAATTCATTAGGATTCTCTTGTGGAATTTGTGGCCTAGACTGCTGAGGAGATGAAGCTTGATTCGTTGGCTGTTGTGGACTGTTCTGCTGATATTCCCTTGAAACTGTGATTGTTGGCCTTGATTGTTTCTCCATGAGAAGTTAGGGTGATTCCTCCACCCAGGATTATAAGTGTTGGAGAATGGATTGTTGTAGGCCTCTGAAAATTCCCAACTGCTTGAACCTAAGCTTGGTCCATAGGAATATTATTTGGATCCATTGTTGTGCACCGATCAAAAGTATGTGGACCCCCGCAAATTTCACAACCCACTTGCATCTGAACAGCATTGGCGGACACAATATTCTGTTGTAATTGCTTTGTCAAAGAAGCAACTTGAGCAATTAAAGTAGTGATGGCATCTAGTTCATGAACCCCGGTCACTTTTCTACTGCTCGTTGATCTCTCATCAGACCATTGATGGTTGTTTGTGGCCATATCTTCTAACAATTCATACGCATCATTAGCACTTTTACTCATAAATGGCCCTCCAACCGCAACATCAATTATAGTATGAGTAGTACCACACAACCCATTGTAGAAATTGTGACCAACATCCACTGTTCAATTCCATAGTGGGGACATCTCCTTTGCAACTCCTTAAACCTCTCCCGAGCATCATACAAAGATTCCCCCTCAAGCTGATAAAAATTGTTCAATTTTCCCCTTAGCGACCTTTGATAGAGGAAAGAACTTGGTAAGAAATTTCTTAGCCAAATCTTGCCAAATAGTAATAGAGTTTGCCTAAGAGAGTTCAACCAGCTTTTGGCTCGGTCCCTTAGTGAAAATGGGAAGAGCCTCAATCTAATGGCGTCATCAGTTACACCATTGTATTTGAATGTTGCACATAGCTCCAAGAAATTTGCCAAGTGCATATGGGGGTCTTTAGAGGGTAACCCACAAAACTGAACTGTGCCTTGGACCATTTGCAAGATCTCCGGCTTAATCTCGAAGTTGTTTGCCTCCACAACTGGTGATCTTATACAGGTCTGCACTCCTGTTACCGTTAGAAGTATATAATCCCATAAGCTTCTCACAACGGGATTCTGAGCTTGTTCCTGCACCATTTCTGGCACCCATCTATTCAATCCATCATTATTTTGAGGATTTGCCATAACCACAATTGAACTACCAACTCTCTTGTTTCTTCGATTCTGCCTGCACGCTTTCTCAATCTCAGTATTAATAGGAACAAGGTTGTCTGCTCCTCTTCTTCTTCGCATATAACAAAACTACCTGAAAATGATCAAAAGATGCATGCAAAAGAAGTTAGAAACTTGTTCTTAGAACAACCAAATTAGAAATAAAATTAATTACTTTGATATTGATAATTGTTGAGTCCTCGGCAATGGCGCCAAAAACTTGTTGCGGATTTTTAGAGCTATGCAAGTATACGTATCACAATTTGTAATAATTTTCGGTAAGACCAAGTATCGTCCCACAGAGACTGAATTATCAATTACCAAATAATTAATCTCTAGTTTCTATTTGGCTAACGAATCTTGATTTGTAAAGGTTAAAATAAGAAAAGCATAAACGAAGGTAAAATGCAAAAATAAACTAGCAGCAAAAACACACGAATTGAATTCGAGAATGAGGGCAATTAGGGATTCCAATCTCATCAATTATGCACTCTACCATTTACTAATGCAAGATTAACATTTCTTCTTCTTATTAAAATAGAAGGTTAACAAAAACGTTCTATATTCAAGTTACGACATATAAAACTCAACCTAAATGAGAATTTTCTATATTTCTATGATAAAGTCCATCAATTAGGAGGCATTAAGATCAACAACCTAAAAGCTACACAAGCAATCGTGATACTCTCGTTCAAGATTAAGTCTATGTCAATTCAACTATAGCATATTCAAATCTCACTTTTCAAATTTTGATTTAAACTCATTTAGATAAACGAAAACCAATGGCCAATCAATTCTCATTCAATAACCACGCATTGAAAAGACCTTAATATATGAAGAAGACAAGATAACTTTGCATTATTTCATGATAGAGGTTCAAGTGATTTAATTGAAAACCCTAATAGAAGAATTAGTTCATAGACATTCTAAAATTAACACATAAACTGAAAATTAACATAACAATACTTCAAGACAAAGAAAAAGAACTTGAGGAATTCATCTCCAATGGCTCCTCCAGGTTCCAATACCTCTTTCTCTCTTGCTTGTCCCGCTTTCTCTCTGTGCTCTTTTCCTTTTTCAAGCAAACTCTATTTTTTCCTTTGAAAAGACCTTTTTACCCTTGTGAAAAATGAGTTCTCGTAATCTGTACGGACACAAGCGCCGCGGCTCATTTGCAGATTTCCTCAAGCGTCGCGGCTCAGCCCAGAGAGCGACGCGCTCTTCTGCTTCCAGAAATGTGGTCTCTCTGGAACCTCAGTGTCGCGGCTCATTTGTCATTTTTTTTCATCCGAGACACGTTCAACTGCCTCACGAACTTCCCAGGACTTCTCTAAACCGTTTCTTTGACTAAACCGGCATATTTATCCTCAATATCAGCTTATTCTCTCTAAATCCGCCTCACTTCCATTCTGTATCGCTTTATCCTGAAAACAAAACAAAAACAAGTGTAACATGGTACAAAACAACTTAAAGACTAACACAAGACTCCCTAAAACACACTCTAAAACAGTACTTAAACAGACTTAACAATGACGGCACGGGAATTTTTGTTATCCTGGAATATATCACGCACCCTATTCCAAGTTTCCATCGCCGTGGTATTGGGTTCAATAATCGTCTGTAAGAGGTCTGTAGAGATAGTGGAATAAATTCACTGGAGTACGGTAGCATCAAGAGTAGTCCATAACACAAGGTCATCATCGGCGGTAGGCACTTTCTCCTTGCCTGTTTCCGAGGGGATGATGTGATGAAGGACTTGATGCGAGCGTGCGTGAACTTTAAATAATTCTACCCAAGTCAGGTATTGGACGTTTTCCATCTCAAGAACAATAGGGATGTGGTTTTGATGTTGGAGACTGCAAGGGCATGATGAAACGTGTTCTTCGTAGTAGACATAACGAAAGAACGAGAGGAGAATTAGGGATTTGGAAGAAAATTTGGGAGATCGAAAAGAAGAATCGGTCGTCGCCCGAGGGTGAGGTTTCGGAGGAGAGGATGGTTGCGGAAGTTTAAAGTGGAGAAGAAAATATTTCCCTAGACTTCTGATACCATGAAAGATAATAATCCCTTGATTATTTTCATTAATGAAAATGTATATATATACATGATATATAAAACTAATTAAGAAAATTAAATCTACCTTTTCCTAATACAAGTCTAATAGTTTTTCCTAATTCAAGACTAATACCATAATTACAATTGTACAAGAATTCTACAACTATGGTAAATTATATACAAAATTGGAGAATTTGGTATGGCTTTTAGTAAATGTATAAAAAAAAAATCTTCAAGAATACAATAAATAAACGAAGATTATTACAAAAAAGAATAGACGTATCTATATATTTTTAGGAACCAAGCCAACTTCATCCTGTAAGCATAGATTTCTACTTGGGCAAAAATGGAGTAAAGCATAACATGCAATTGCAAGTGGGGTGATAAATTCTTCAGTTTAACCAGATATACTGTACAATTTTTATATTATCAAGTCATGTAGAAGAAAATTATATGTAAAAATTGTAATCGTCCATATTGACGTATCATATGAAGTAAAGATGGTCAGTTGAATGTTTTTCGTTGAAAATTATATTTAAAAAATTTAAAAATATATTTATGAATATAAAATTAAACATTGAAAACAATTGGCTATATTGTGTTTCGGCATTGGGGCGTTCATAAAAGGTTGGATTAGTAACCTGAAATATAAAGTAAGTTATTTTACAATAGGCTAAACGATAAATATATATATTCTTTACACCATCCGTATATACTATATAAGTATATAGGAAGGCAACATTATATGTCAACTTCAGTCAGGCACATATAGCTATAATAATTTGTAGACGTCATTCGAAATATACTCTTAACGTATAACAAGTGTACACATTGATTATGCACTACATATTGGTTAAAATGTGTAAATTAAAAAAAGTATAGTTTTTTTTGTTTAGACAATTAAACAAAAAAAGATTAAAATGCACTATATATTGGTTTTATGGAGAGATTGATAATGCACTACACATTGATTATGCACTACATATTGGTTAAAATGTGTAAATTAAAAAAAGTATAGTTTTTTTTGTTTAGACGATTAAACAAAAAAGGATTAAAATGCACTATATATTGGTTAAATGGAGAGATTGATAACGATGTCACACATCGTATTGGGGCAGGGTGGATGAAATGGAGGCTCGCATCTAGAGTCTTGTGCGATAAAAAGGTGCCACCAAAACTTAAAGGCAAGTTCTATAGGGCGGTGGTTAGACCGACTGTTATATGGGGCGGAGTGTTGGCCAGTCAAAACTCCATACATCCAAAAGATGAAAGTTGTGGAGATAAGGATGTTGAGATGGATGTGTGGGCATACAAGGAGGGATATGATTAGAAATGAGGATATCCGGGACAGAGTGGGAGTGGCCTCGGTGGAGGATACGATGCGGGAAGCGAGGTTGAGATGGTTCGGGCATGTGTAGAGGAGAGACACAAATGCCCTGGGAGGTGTGAGAGGTTAGCTATGGACGAGTTCAGGAGGGGTAGAGGTAGGCCGAAGAAGTATTGGCAAGAGGTGATTAGACGGGATATGGCGTAGGTGCAACTTACTGAGGACATGACCTTAAATAGGGGTTGTGGAGGGCACGGATTAGAGTAAAAGGGTAGTAGGTAGCGAGCGTAGTCCTACTTACGCTTACAAACTGATAGTTGTAGTATTATTATTGTAGGCATGTTTAGCCTATCATACTAATAGGTGTTGTATTGCTTTATAACCCCCTGTCGTTTGATTTATGCTACTATGTGTTCTTTAGTGTACTTTGTTTACCTTATTTATCTACGTTAGTTATTGCTTTCTTTTTTAGAATGCGTCATCGTGGCTTATTCGCTTTTGTTACCATGATTTTCATACTGCTTTAAATTTCCCGTCTGGGTCTAACAATTTCTCTTGCTTTGTTTGTGCTAATGTTTTATCTTGAACCGAGGGTCTTTCGAAAACAACCGTTCTACCTACCAAGATAGAGGTAAGATCTATGTACACTCTACCTCCACGAACTCCACGTTGTGGAGTTTCACTAGATATGTTATTGTATAGTTTTTTTTTTTGTTGTGAGCTTTGTTGAACTGCTGTGTAGTGTAAAAATCACAATGTTTTCATCATAAATATGTAAAAAACTTTTTGCCGACTTAGAAGTTAATCTGCAACAATTATTTTGGGGCAATTCCAATGAGAATGGAGTGGAAATAGAAGAGAACGCAATAATAAGGCAAACCAGAAATATTCAGCTGGCAAAAAAACATAATTAAAGCCAGAAAAAAGTACATGTTCACAAATGGAATAATAGCTACACAACATTATATAGCCAAATCCCCTTTAATCTCCCTTCCCTATCACCCCACCTTTTTCTATACAACATTAAAAACCAAGAATCCATCTCCTTTCTCCCTATACCTAATGAAAGTTGTAGAACTTTAAAGGAGGGCAAGAGTGAAAAAAGCAACTAGCTCGAACGATGAATCGCCATTCTACACAAGCAACTAGCTCGAAGCCTCGAACGATGGGTTGTGAAAGTAATTAAAAGTATCTACCTGTCTTAAAAACAGACTTAGATATGGCTTGACACGTAGGGAAATGTGGATACTTCAGGCCAAAAATGAGGATTAGCTTTAAAAAATCACTGAGGGTCAGCCTAAGTAAACATGTTAGTCATGGCAAGCACGGTTGACTGCTCGCTCTTAACACGTCCAGACGGAAGATCATAGCCCCGTTGATCATTGTTAATTACACGGTCTACCTGTTGCAGATACCAACGCTGCTTGGTGAAATGACTGCAGCATCGTTGTGTCATTGTCAGTGGCGTTAGCAGATTCCTCTCCACCTTTTGATGTTTGCTCCAAGAGGCGAACGAGTGAGATAAATATCTCCATCCTTGTCACGTCTCTGTTTGCCTGTATTTAAAACATCAAGATTTTAGGTTCTGTCGAAGATGACAAAAGTGAAAGCGAGATATTGGCCTATTATACGAAACAGCTGCCACCCGATTCTTGATAAGTACCTCAACAGCGAACCTCGCCCATATTTTGTCGTTCCTCGTTTCCATAACCCCTTTTAAGATGGTCAAGCCCAATCCTCTTATTATGTCAGCTATTTCAAGAAATAAACCTCGTTCTTCACAAAGCATCTGCAAAAATAAAAAAAATAATAAAAAGAATTCAAATGAAAATCAGATATATATATTTCTCAACAATAAATAAGTCCACGGAAGAGTCAAAACTTCGTAATTATAGATGTTCCGACCTCAACAAGCATTTGACGAGGTTGATTCAGATCTTCAACTATGATAGGACAGACCATAGACTGTGAACCGACTTCATATGCCCACGTCGCTCCTCCTTCATAATTATCTTTCAAAAGCAATCCTCCTTCCTTGCTGATAATCTGCAAGTTCACAACACGAAGGGAACGGTCGTAAGCAATTCTCGTACATTTTGTAGATACACATTCCTCTGTGTATCTTTGAAACTTGAAAACTAAGTTTTGACAAAGGGAATAATAACAAAGTTAGATGGATAAGCCCAAACCTTCGACTCTCCGGTCTGTTTTAATTTGTCCGCATGTTTTGTGACACTCTGCAAGAAAAGCATGTGCTTGATCGTGCGCTCCAGTAGTGCATCAATGCTACACTGAAATCACAAAACCAAAAAGCAAAAGCATTTGTTAGAGAAAATATTCATCCTACAGATAGAGTTGGACCAGGGATTTGAAAATTATGGATTCGAGTTTGCAATTCTGCCACAACCCATTTGATTTACTAGGTTCAAAATATATTATTTATGTTTTTGCAAACTTTTAATCACAACGCCATGTTACTGGTTCGAATGAACCGATGTTGCTCGAAATCTTTAAAAGTGTTGCCGTGCCCGTGTCGGATCCTCCAAAAATTCACTACTTTTGGAGAAACCAACACGCACACAGCGGAACTTTTGAAGAGTTCAAGCAACACTATATCCACCTTAGCCTTCAAAATATAAAGGAAATATATACAGTATACTGATGATAATACACTAACGGAAACTAGAAAAGGCAAAGATAAATATTTCGAACTTAGGTATTACCTTTGCCCCATTAGGAATAATCTCTCGCAGTTCTTTCACACGATCTTGGATCATTTGACGGTCTTTTGGCCTGGGTCTAGGGTTCTCTCCTGGCTTAAGCCTTTTTTGACCGGTTTTGCTCGTCTCATCAGGCTTCTTAGAATATCCAGTAGAAACACTGCTAGTTGGCTTTGTTTCGTGACCTTGTTCCACCCATGAACTTATTTGTGACCCATAAATCAAACTACTCTGCGAATAGGCTCCTGTGCTTTCTTTCGAGCACTCAGATCTAAACAAACGAGAAACCGTTGCTCCTGATTTTGCAAGAGCCTTGGGTTTCCCAAATACCTCTCCTTGAATTTGACTAGAGAAAAATGAAGCATTTGGAGCAGACGAGCTACTCAAATTTGTCAATGTTGTCCGACAAGAAACATCATCATCCAGATTCTGCTTGGCAGAAGGCTTGGATGCTATAGAATCCAAAAGACGCTCGAAACCAGCTACGGAAAATGACCCGCTATCTGATTTTCCTTGATTGACTGACGAAGATGCATACTGACTAATCACGGAAGTAGAGTTATCGTTAACCCGATCCCTTTTATTCGAGTCCGGTCCATTAGTTTGATAACTGTTATGGCTTCCATTGAGTAGTTTATTTTTAAAATCGGGACCCAGAGCATCAAACAGGTCATCCCCCGAGCGACTTTGGATACAGGAATCTTCGTACTTGTTATTTTCAAGTAGCGCATTCTGCCCCACGTATTCGTCTTGTACAGACTTGCTTGTACTACACGGTGCTCGTTCTGCTTTAACATTATACCGAGTGCTTGAAACAAATCACTTTCAATTATTCCATTACTATCATCACCCCACATAAAGTGTGCGCTCTGACCATCGGAAATATGACTAGTAATCAAATTGTTCCCAATATAAGATGAAGAAGATGCATTCAAAGATTGCTGATGGAAGGGAGGCCTCGGAATGTGTAAAGGAGCTTGTTGACTCGTCCACATATTGGAGCTTGGAGAAATTACCTCCGCTTTTTCCACGTTATTTATTAGCTGGCTATCAGGAGACAGGTGTGCTTTCACTTCTGGAACAATTTTTTTATGAATCTGACGACCATGAGATCCGACAAAAATTTGGGTCATATTGGACGCTTGAAATGTTGCATCAGTAGAATTGCTCTGATAACTGCAGCTAGCAATAACGGGAACGGAGTTCGTTACTCTGGCAGTCCCACAAGAATCTACAAAAATTGAACTTCCCGGATAAACTGGTGTGCCGGTATTCACTGTCGGATCTTTTGTCGCATTTTCATCGGATAACAAAACACCAGGGATGCATCCTAGTTGACTTATCAGTATCCTCACATCCTCCACAAAACTCATGTTCTCCATTATCTGAGGCAGCAAAAATGACCATTTTACTTGACGTAGTTTACGATAGTTGAAATGAAAAAAAAAATCAATCAATTAGCCTAAATCTCAAACTAGTTGGAGTAAGCAATATGAATCCCCTCTATATTCTGCTCTATTCGGCCCTTAATTAAGGCAACGATGATAATATGCAATTTAAAAAAAAAAAAAAAAGAGAAAATAGAAAACAAAAAGCAAAATGGTGAGCTTGTACAGACACAAAAATATCACGATGGATATCGTTAGAGTGTCATAGACTCATGAGACCCCAAGTCTATTTTTCACCATGGAAGATTTTCAACTGGAAAAGAAAAATGGACTTACATGCGAGCATGATCCAAATTGGACGACACCATGGGGAAGAACAGGAACAACTGCAATTGTCTGCATATATCAACAATATAAAAGAGTCAGTAAGCAGCAAAGAAAAACACACATAGCATGCACGTCAACTCAAACACATTGTACCTGGATGCCAGCAGAAAATTGATGTGTGAGCTCTTCCCGGGCCTAAAAGAATCACAACATATGGATACACCATTAAGTATCAGTTAGTCCATCCAACAGATACAACGAGACCACAAATATAATTACATGTTATCATTAAGAAATTACAATATTTAGAATTAACCTAGTTTAAGTGTCTTTAACCTTTTGGAAAACAAACCAAAAAATGTCTTTAACATTTCACAGATCTCGGTTGAATTGTAAAACTATCAACTTTTAACCACAGCTGATTATCGCAAGGGGCAGCTATGAATTTTTTTTAGGGGGAAAAAATCATGTATACTAGGAATTATCTCAACATGTACCTCTGGTGGATGAGCTACTCTACTAAAACCTTCTGAATGAAACCACTGATGACTCCCAGTAACTGCAGCCTGGCCGACTAATCTGAAAAATAAAATTACGAATATCAATGACATGGTACAAATAAATAAACTCTTTTCAATAAACTTAAAATTCAGATATTATACCCTTCTCTTTGACTTTCCATCATCATTCTATTTACGAGCAAATGCACTCTCTCCCCTGCTTGATTCGTAAGCCGAGAATTAAAAACCTCCCAATCATAGAACAATAGTTCCGGATTCTCGACCCCCGAAATTCCATGAATTCCAGAGAATGTTAAAGGTTCACAATAGGATTCTTCCCAAATTAGAACCCTGTCAATCAAAAGAAAAGGAAAAAATGTTAAAGAATCATTTTAAAAAATATCAGCAGATAAGCCAAGATTCAGTGTCATTAATAGAAAGTGACAGTTCTATGTGTTCCTATTAGCAAGATTACTGGAGAAGTGTATATAAAAATAAAGAAGAAGAGACAAGAAATTGCAGAATAACAACACATAGAACCAAACAAGAATAAGGAAACCTGTAATGAGTATGTTTCTATACAGGAAAATCATAACAGTATCATAATATGCTTTCATTTTTTTTCTCCTTCCAATAAGATTCTTCAAGACAAAATGGACTGGAACAAACCACAACATTTCCAAAAGCAAGAAAATGACAGTTTTCCAGATTACACAAAAGGTAAAGCAAAAAACACAACAATATCTTGTAAATCTATAGCATGTCAAATCATATATTACCATAATAAACAATCAACAACAACAACATACCAGTATAATCCAACAAGTGGGGTCTAAGGAGGGTGGCGTGTACGCAGACCTTACCCCTACTTTAATCCAACAAGTGGGGTCTGAGGAGGGTGGCGTGAACGCAGATCTTACCCCTACCTTGGGAGGTAGAGAAGCGGTTTCCGATAGACCCTCGGCACAAAAGTAAGCAAACGAAAGTAATATGGAAAAATAAATAACAAAAGTAAAGAAACAAAAGATAACATCAGAATACCATAATAAACAATACCAAAAAATTAAACAGCTTCAAATTTTCAGTTCAATTAGCACAGTATTATGCAAACACATTAAGAAAGCTATAGCAGTTTTGTTTGGTCAAAACAAAGGAACTTTTTTCAGTTTTCTTACTTTCATTTGCCCTCTATTTTCTTAGCAAAGAGAAAACAGTTGTCAGCACAAAAGTCCAAAACAACAAGAAAAATAAAAAGATGAAAAACAAATACTACCACAGAATAAACAAAAATGAACATATACTCCTACATTTTTCTACTTAAAAAAACAGAAATAGCAGACGGAATTTTGTAGCTAAACAACAAAATCACCGCTAGTCCTATTTAGATTATCAAAAAAAATTGTTAGCTATGAGCACTTCAGCGACGGATCAGCGACCAAGTCCGTAGCTAGTTCCTTTTTTTGTAGTGCATTTTGTTCCAAAAAGAAAAGAATTCATATAAATCTGAACTCAAACCATAAACAAGATTATAGGAGCATCTCTTTTATCTACTCTCATTTTCTTTTTGTTTTTATTAAAATGGGAAAAAATAAAGCTATACTCAACATGAAAAAAGATTTAAAGAAAAAAACTTCAAATACAAATGAAGTTAACTCCCAACCCACAAGCCAAAATTACATTTTTCTCAACTTCCTCTTTTCTACACATGAAAAAACTGAAACAAGAATTCACATGGAAAAAAGATAAAAATGAAGACTTTCACATAAAAATGAACTCAGGGGTCGTTTGGTTGGGAATAAGTTATCCAGGATTAATTATTAAGCGATTAGTTATCCCACCCATAACACCACAATCCCGGTATATTTAATACTGGGATTAGTTATTCCGTGATTTTATTCCAACCAATCGTGAGATAAACTCATATCAAATTTAATTCTGAGATTAATTATTCTGTATCCCTCGTGCCCAACGAGCCCTCAATGTCTAAATCCACAAGCCAAGATTACATATTTGTCAACTTTCACCCACATGAAAAAACTTCAAAAAACATTCACATGAAATCTGAAATCAGCCCACAATCCAAGATCACTTTTTTTCCACTTCCATCAAACAAATTTTCACATAAAATCTCAACTCAACCCACAGCCAATACTATCACATAAAAACTAATTTTTTTTAAAAAAAAACACATGAAAAAAATAATATAAAAACAAGAACTTAATTCATTATACAAAATTAATAAAACTCACTTGGTATTTTGGCAACCAATCTTCCAGTAAACAGCATATGACCATTGGTTAACTCCACATAGAGTCTTTAAAACCTCTTTCAGCAAATACCCCATTTTGAATTACAGAGAAATAATTATAAATTCAAGATACTAACTCCCTCTGCAAGACCCACGCCCTGCTTGTTTAGTTCTCAACCCACCACTTCTTTTTCTCACAGGATCCAAATTTTCTACTATTTTTTGCCTGCAACAACCCATTCTATGGGTAGCAAAAAAAAGTGAAAAAAAATATTTTATTTTCAGCCTAAAAATGGAGAAGAAGAAGAAGAAGACCCACTACACTATACCACAAGCTTTAAGTTCACAGTTAACAACAACTATAATTTTCTCCATTTTTGAACTAATATTTTGGATTTTAAGTGAATAAAATGAGTAAAGGTGAGACCTTTTTTCAGTTTTTCTTGGTTCCTGATTCTTGGGGGGGGGGGGGGGGGGGGGGGTTTTAAAAATGGAAGGGTATGTCTGCTGGGGATTTGCTAAACTACGCTTATTGATTACTCCTCCGATCCACTTTATTTTAAGGCTTGCAAGGGGGCCGGGTCTGGTCCGGTCCCGCCCCGAACCCGATCTTAAAAAAAAAAGCATTTATCGCGATGGGACATGGTCTCGTCTCGACTCCGGCCCGGCCCGCCCCATGCCCGCAAATCCCGACCCAATCCCGCCCGAAATCTCCTTTTGCAAAAATAATCGTTGCACCAACGATCATTTTACATTTTGACAGTTGTGCAACGGTCATTTTTGGCCTCCCCCTATCCCTTAATATTTATTTTAAATCCATAAGTTATTATATATCCACTTTAACCCAATTTCTCAAATATAAATAACTCATTTTCTCTTCATCTTTCTCACAAATCTTCCTACAATCTCTCAACAATCTATTTATTTACAAGTCTACATTATCTACTAAACATATTCAATTTTATTTATTCATTTGGGAATTGGGAGTGAAGTTGGCAACTAGCTTGAGGATCTTCCATCGAGCAAAGTTTCAATTTTCAACCTCTCGAATACACGTCAACGTTTGGTACATCCGTTCCTTCATTAAATTATTATTTTATGTTTATTTTATTTAGCGCACTTAATTTCAT
The DNA here is from genome assembly GCA_034509755.1 of Anisodus tanguticus. Classification (NCBI taxonomy): domain Eukaryota; kingdom Viridiplantae; phylum Streptophyta; class Magnoliopsida; order Solanales; family Solanaceae; genus Anisodus; species Anisodus tanguticus. Next base: position 22,207,051 of record CM067545.1, read on the forward strand.
TTACTTTAATTATTTATTAGTATAAGTATAAATTTATAATGGAAGAATTTAAACGTATGCTTACGGGTAGGGGTCATGCTTCTTCTAGTAGGGGCAACAAGGACAATGGTCCTATTTCTAGACAGAATCATATTCCTACAAAGGATGATTTTGTTGATACTGAACATTTTTCTACAATACCATTAGATTTAGACGATGAGCTATTTTCTGGAACTCAAGAAGACTTTAATTTAGACGATGATCTAGATGATACACCCACTAATGTAGATGACAACACACTCACTAGTGCACCTTCAACTGAAATGTCTCATATTCCCCCTAGTATTAGACGAGGTCCAACAAAACGACCATTAAAATCATATGCATGGACATTTTTTGATATGGATGTAGAGAATCAAGTAGCTAGATGTAAAGTTTGTAAAGATGTTTTAAAATTTAAAACTGGAAAAGGTCACGGTGGGACGGGGGTTTAATGAGACACGTAGCAAGGGCTCGTCCAACTAGGTATGCCCAATACGAAGCTTTAAAATCGGGTGCGCAAACGTCCGCTCCATCGGGACAAGTTTCACATACTGATATTGTCCCAAACCAAGTACATGGTCAAATTAACCCTATGACGGGGGGATTATAGGCCCTAAATACAATAAACATAGAGATAGGGAAGCAATAGCAAAATTAGTTGATGTAGAGGGTTTGCCTCTTTCATTTCCTTCATCTCCCATTTTTATTCATTACATTAGAGATATGTATAATCCTGCTTTTAACAGTTTTCCTAGATCAACTGTTAAGAGATATGTATTTAAATTCGCACATGAATATCACCGGTATTTATGTTATTCATTATATCATTTTAATGGAAAAGTGGCTATCACTTCTGATATAGGCCGTAGTACTAACGGTCATGATTATTTAACGGTAACCTGTCATTGGATAGATTATAGATGGTCTATGCAAAAACATATCTTAGCGTATAGATATATAGATGATAGGCACACTGGTACTTTTATTGCAGAAAATATTTATCAAGTGTGCGATTATTACGAAATAACTGATAAAATTATGACTATTACATTAGATAACGCTTCTTCTAATAATTACGCTATTACAATTTTAAAAAATAGTTTAACTCCATCTTTTCCATATCATTTTCATATAAAATGTATGTGTCATATATATAACTTAATTGTAATGGATGGTCTATCACATTTTGAAAACATTCTTAGTAAAATACAATTTTCTATAAACTTTATTTTTAAAAATAATAGAATACAACGAAGAAAAGAATATAAAAAAACTTGTCACGATTGCCAACTACCTTATAGAAAAATTCCAGAAGAAGTACCCACTATGTGGAATTCTTTATACGAGCAACTACTTGTTGCTTATGACTATAGAAAACCTATAACTTTATTTTTTAATTATCATAATCAAAATCCAGCTGATATGGTTGTAGATAGCGATTGGGGAAAAATTTCTGAACTTATTGTATTTTTAGAGAAATTTTTTGAAGCAACAAAAGAATTTTCCGGTATATATTATCCAACTATTTCAACTATGTTATTTTATATAGCTTTAATATTTTTATTACTTAGTGAATATGTGGAAAACCCAGCTTATATGTCAGCTATTAAAAAAATGTTTATCAAAATAAAAAAATATTTTATTCTTATTCCCACTATTTATATTATTGGTGTTGTATTAAATCCGACTATTAAAATAGACGGTACTAAATCACTTATTGAAACTATTTACGATTGTATAGAAGTACGACCACTTCCAAGTCCCAAAAATCCAAATCACCCACTACCTATTGAACAAACTAAAAAAGAAGTATTGTTTAGTGTAGAAGACGAATGCAAAAAAGTATATAGGTTTTACCAACAAGAAAGTGCTAGCAACCTACCGGCTTTCATACCATCTTCTTCTTCTTCAACACACCCCCACAAAAGACATGATGTTTCTGCGGCTAGTATTGAAAGCCTCAGAAATAGAATGTGCGGCCATACCGCTACTAACCAAATTAGCGAGTTTGATATTTTTGTTTTGCAGGGTTCTGTACCATACCAAGCAGTTCTCAATGAAGAAGGACGTGAAGACTTGCTGAAATACTGGAGGGGGAATGAGAAGACCTTTCCGACACTTTCAATGATGGCCCGAGATGTTTTGAACATTCAAGCGTCATCAACGGCGTCGAAGTGTTTTTCTACCTACAGACATCAAATAGGAGAGCACGTACACTCATTAGCCGGAGACAGCTTGGAGATTGTAGTATTATTCAGAGATTTGATATGAGCGGAGCGGAGAAGGTGCGGTCAACCGGAGATCAACGAAGAAGATGATGAAAACTACAACGAAATCTTGTCCGAATGTGGTGGAAGCGACGTGGAGCAATTTGACCAACAAATACCAATTTCAACCGAAGAACCACATGAAATTATCAAGAAACTATAACAAGTTTTTTTCAGAATGTAATTTTTTTAATTGCAATTTTACTATGTAATTTGCAACTTTTGAACAACACCACAAAATTGCAATTTTGACAATTGTATTTGTATTACAAAAAAAATCATATGTCTATTAAATAATATAAGAGGCACAAAAACAACCTTGGAATATTTTTATTACACTATCTTGCCTTGTTTAATTATTTGAGTTTTTTTTATATATATGTTATTTTTTAAATTAAGTACAAAAAAAAAAAAAAAAACCCGATCCCGACCCGATCCAATCCTCACCCGACCTGATTCCGACGGGATAAGGTGGGACTTCGACAAATCCCACCTATCTCGATCCCGCCCGACCCGACCCGATCCCGTCAAACCCGACCCGACGGTCCCAAGTCCGGCCCACTGGCCAGCCATACTTTATTTGTTGTTTTGTTTACCCGTCACATAAGACTATCATACCCTTATTTATTTATTTTAATCATTCAATATACCGTGTAGAGCGAAGGCATTAGGTGTGCCTTGAGCAAGAGTGGGGAAGGCAGAGGGGTTGCCTTGAGTAGCAGCAACAGCAAAATCAGAAGCGAGTTGTTCTCTTCCAGTCATCTTTCTAAGTACTTACAACTATCTTGTCTTAGAATTGTGGGTTACAATAATTGCAAGAAACGGAAAGTAAGTAAATATTACAAATTGCTATAAAGGATAAACTAAAGATTACAACAAACTGGAATCAAGAACGATACAAACTGCTTGTGATTTGCTGAGTCGAGTGATGACACTCTGTCTTTAAGACAAGATTGCCCCGTATATATCCTTTTACGTTGTCCGACAATAGTCTCCCAAGATACAACAACAACTTAACAAATGAGCAAAGAAAACTCAAGTGTTACTCTTGAAGAACTTTGAGTATAGTAAAGTTGCTAGAGAGGAAGAAGAAGATTTTCAGAAAATTCTCTAAGTGTTTTCTTGGTGTTGAACAATTGAGCCAAAGGCCTCAATTTATAGTGTAATGAGATGACCCCTCAACTAGTCAACTAATGACATTCAATAGTCATGTAATGACACTTATTAGGGGTTACATTCAACCAAATAATGGTTGAATTCATGTGCCAAATAATGGAGATTCAATGCTCCAAAATCAGCCCAAAAGTCAGAACTTTCCATCTTCCCGTCGCAACATTCTACCTCCGAAGCGCCGCAGCTCTGCGAATTAGCGTCGCGGCTCCAGTGACTGAACACCCAATTAGCGTCGCGGCTCAGTGGCGACTTCCGACTCATTTCATTCTTACACTTCGTAGATTTCTTCCTTCGTTTACCAATGTGGAATACTTTGTCATTTTGTCAATAACCGTCCATCATTCTATGTCTTAAACGTCTCACTTACGTATTAATATCTCTTTCACTAATGAAATTTGCGATACTTGGCACTACGTGTGCACGTGTGTGGAAACGACGTATCCGACGTGCGGGGCCCCAATTGTTCGAGTCATAAATAATGGGATAAACTTAATTCCACATTAATAAATTTTCAACAATATCTTGGTTTTATAAAATGATAATTATATTTTAGATCATCTATTTTTTAATAAAGATGACAGGTAAATTAGACCAGAGGAATACTCATTCCTTCCAAATTTATATAACACATTTAATTTTTTAGTCTTTTTAAAAAGGAATGTCACTTTTCTAATATTAGAAATAATTTAATTTTAAAATTTTCTTTTTTACCGAAATAATGTATAGCTGTATAAACGTCTAGAATTTATATTAGATCACATATTTTAATAATTTAGTTTTTAAAACTTTGTACCAAATTAAATAATATCACAAAAATTGATACGGATGAAGTATTAATGGGGGAATTTTTAGTTCGATTTATTTTTTCTCATCATCAGAATAAGAAGAAGCAGAGGGAGGAAGGGGTTAAAAATAGAGGTGGTGTGTGTGCTAACATGCGCATATGTCTGGTGACGATTTGCTAAAATGCTCTAATGATGATTAATTAGTGAGGGAATTTTAGTTTTATTTTTGGTTTTGTTCATTTAGTGGACAGAAATAGGCTTGGAGTAGTAGAGAATTACGGGTAAATTGCCACTGTGGGAGTTTCTTGTCGGCTTTCTGGTCTCTTTCCAATTAAGGAGGCTCGGTGCTTTTTGTGTTTTGTGCATTGGGACTAGCCAAAAGATCTTGGAATTTGCTTCTTCTTAGAAATGCAATAAACACACATTTTCTTCAAATTAAAGCCTTAAACCAATCATTAATTTTCAAATTATTCTTACAATGATGATTTATGTAGCACTTTTCTTTTTGAATTTTTTTCAAAAAAAAAAGTTTTTCATCCGACGTGTGGTATCCGTATTGGAGTCTAACTAATTCGAATTTGCGACGCGTAAGGTGCATCTAAGGGGAAAGCACGTCCTAACAAAAAATTTTCATACGCGAACCCGAGACATCTGATTAAGGTGTTTTTAAAAAGTTAATTTGACTAATTTTTAAAATTAAAATAATAATTATTCTCATATTAATATAATTATATATATATATATATATATATATAAAAATATTGATCAAATTTTATACAATTGAATTTTGAATAGCAAAATATATCACATAAATTGAGATAAAAAGAGTATGCTATATATTTCATTTTACGTGATACTTTTTTATTTTTAGTTTAGTAAGAATAGAATGACGTCTTTTTATATTTAAAAATAATTTAATTTTTAATTTTTTAATTTTACTTTCAATAACTTATTTTAATTATCGTACAAACATCATGATAGTTTTAAATCTATGAGTTGTAGGAAAATCTTTTTAAAACTTAGTATCCGGTTAAATAAGTTCATACTATGAAATAAAAGTGAAAAGAGTAATGGAATTTAAGAAGTTCAACCATTTATATGATTTACGTATATACACTAAAAGTGTAAATAAATTTTTGCACTATCAAATTTAACTAATTATAACATATATTTTTTCTTATTTTTCAAATTCTCATATTAAGGTTACTATGAAAATATATTTATTATTGTAAGTGAACTTTAACATTATAATGTACAAAAGTTTATACATTGATAAAGGCCCAAAAATTGTCTCTTATGTATAAGGGACTGGATAAATTTTATTGGAAGAATAATTCCTTTTTAGGACATTAGTTCAATGGAAAAATAAAGAAAGATACATCAATGATACGACAAATCGGTATCCACAATATTTATTACCAGAATGTCTAAAAAAATTCAGTTGTTAAATTGAAATAAGTATAATTCAATTACTCATAGAATCTGAAAGAAAATTCAAATATCAATATTAGCACATTAAGTAACTTTCTGTTGTGTTCTGCTTACTTGACTAAAACCATTCAAGTTATTTGTCAGAATTTATGTTCAATAATCGAATATTAACAAATAACAATCTATGATCTGATGTTTATAATTTTTTAGGGGCGGTAAAATTAGCCCAAATCCAAATAACTCGTCCCAAGGTTTCATGGATTTGGACAAGAGTGATTTTTATTATGGATTGGTTTGGGCTACCTCAAGTTGACCCATAATAAATCAACAACCCAAATGAACCCATGATGATGTCCAAACTTAACACACGAAAATGCTCAATTTTAATGATTAGAGCTCCACTCTAGATTAAGATTTTTATTTATAAATAATTATTTAAAAATACTTTTATTATTCGAAACGATAAAAATACACCAACGCACCCCAACCACCCACCGCACTATCCATCCACCCTACCCCTCTCCAACACCAACCCCACCCAAACACTTAACCACCCTCACATCTCTGCCCCCTACCTTGCCTACTCCACCTCACCCCCTACCAACTCTACCCACTTCTACCCCACCTCTCCCTACCGGCCTAACCCCTCACCTACCCCCTCCACCCCACCCATCCTCGAATTTCTATTTTATATTTTTTGTTACTTTTATAAAAAATATTATTAAAAATATGAAATTTTTTCTTACCTCCCCCTACCCCCCTCCACCCCATGCCCTACCACATCCTCAAATTTCAATTTCATATTCTTTTTACTTTTATAAAAAAATTATAAAAAATATGATATTTTTTCTTACCTCCTACCCCCCTCCACCCCCATGCCCTACCCCATTCCTCAAATTTTTATTTCATATTTTTTTACTTCTATAAAATAATTATTAAAAATATGATTTTTTTTCTTACCCCCCAAGCCCCTGCCCTCCCACACCACCGCATAATTTTTATTTTATATATTTATTTTACTTATATATAAAATTTTATTAAAAATTAGAATTTTTTCGTACCCCACTACTCCCCGCCCTCCCACCTCACCACCAAATTTTCTATTTTATATATTTATTTTACTTTTATAATTTTTTTATAAAAAATGAGAAAAATTTGCTTACATAACCCCACCCCACCCGAAGTTTTTACTTTATATATTTATTTTACTTATACTATTTTTTTATAAAAAATGAGAAACTTTTCTTACCCCATTACCCAGCCCCCCGTCTCTCACCCCCCGCCCCACTACCCCCTGCCCTCCCACCCATTATTTTATATATTTATTTTGCTTTTATAAAAAATGAAAAAAATCTTTAAAATATTATTTTTATTTAAAAATAAAGATATGAAAAAATCAAATATCATATCAAATAAAATAACATCATAGAAGGTAAGTTTGAAATTTATAAATGTAATTGGTCAAGTTGGGCAAGTTGGGTTATAACCCATCTTGACCTGCCCATCTTGACCTGCCCATCTTGACCTGCCCATCTTAGCTCATATAAGTTTTAGGCGGGTTGAACATTGACTCATCTATTGATTCAGCCCATCTTGACCCGCCCAAACGACTCATCTGACACCCCTATACTTTTCTACAACTTATTTTCATAAATTTTTATTTTTGCTCACTCATATTTAATGTTTACAAGTGTAGTAAAATGTAATGAAAATCATGTCACTCTTTGTAATGTCTTATCCCAAAAAAAAAAAAAAGGGTCTAATTTCCATAGAATATTTTCTTATACATGAAATGATGAAAGAGGCTAAAACTTTTACATACTACAATAATCATTTAGTAGTAGTATAAAGTCTAATCTTTTTCCGTAAACAAGATAAACGAAATCTTGATTTCCTTTTAAATTTTTATTTTTATTTGTTGGAAAAATATTGTTAAAGTACATAATTATTTAATTTTTTGTGTGTGTGTGTGGGGAAAGATGTGGGTTATTTGTAAAGCAGCCTACTTTTCAGTGGGGGCAATGTATCTAGGGACCTCTAAGTTTTGTACTTTGTCTCTTTTCTTTTATTTATTTAAATAATTTAATTATGCTATTATTTTTATTTTTTAAAATTGGGAAAGTCAGGGATTATTCAGAAATTGTAGTCAGCAAAGGTGTTGCACATAGTGGAAATTGCTGCCAGGATAACGTATTCTGTATTTACCCTTAACGTTGACTAGTTTTTCACCTATTGCCACTGATCAGTGATCATGACGCAAATTTTGTGTCACTTTTTAAGTTTTTGAATTTCTTGCTAATGATTATTTCATTAAATTAATTTAAGGGTGAAATAAAGAATCAAAAAGAAAAGTGGGATAAAACAAAAATTGATAGAAACCACCGTGTATCCCACGGACAAATTATATATTTAGGATATTTAGGTTTCTAACCATATTTTGTAGAATTATTGTACAAGTGTAATTATGATATTAGTATTATAGTAGTAATATAATTTTTCATATTTAGAAATTGTATATTGTATATATATATATATAGACCTTTTCATTAATAAAAATAATCAATGAATTATTTCTTTATGGTATCAGAAGACTAGGGCAAAAATACATTCTCCCAAAAAACCTTCCGCTGCCCTTCTTCCCCGGACACCGAGAATCAGGCCGTCGGCCTATAGTTTTTTTTTCGTTTTCTCTCCCAAATTATTTCTTCCAAATCCCTAGTACTCCTCTTGTTCTTTCATCATGTATACATCAAAGAACATGTTTCAACCTGCCCTTACAGTCTCCAACATCAAGAACCGCATCCCTATTGTTCTTGAGATGGAAAACGTCCAATACGCGATGTGGGCGGAATTATTTAAAGTTCACGCATGCTCGCATCAAGTCATTCATCACATCATTCTCTCAGTAACAGGCAAAGAGAAGATGCCTACCCCGAGGATGACCCTATGTTATGGACAACCCTTGATGCTACCGTTCTCCAGTGGATTTATTCCACTATCTCTACAGACCTCTTGCAGACGATTATTGAACCCGACGCCACGGCGATGAAAACTTGGAATAGGGTGCGTGATATATTCCAAGATAACAAAAATTTTCGTGTTGTCACTTTTGAGCAGGAATTTTTCCATGTCAACATGGATGATTTTCCGAATGTCTCCGCATATTGTAAAAGACTGAAGGAATTGACGGATCAACTCAAAAATGCTGGTGCACCCGTCACCAATGATTGTCTTGTTCTGCAGATGGTTGCAGGCCTATCCGAGGCCTATAATGGCGTTGGGACGCTTCTTCGTCAAAGTAATCCTCTCTCACCATTCTACCAGGCTCATTCCATGCTCACATTAGAAGAGTCCTGCTTGGCTAAAAATGTGGCTACCAGAGCACATTCCGTCATGATGATGGCCACATCCGATGACCCTCACTCGTTCTCGGATAATTCTAGCCAAAACCATAACAACCGCAGCAGAAAAAGGGTAAAAATTGAAAAAACAATGGTAAGAATCACGGCAGCGGCGGCGGCGGTGGCAATAGCAGTGGTCAAAATAGCGGCGGAGGTGGCGGACGCAGTGGCAGTGGGCCGGCTGGGCCACAGTACTCCTGGTCGCAGCCTTGGGCCCAAGCCAACTAGCCGTGGGGCTGCTGGGCTAGTGACCAGTGGCTCAACACGACCTATGCTCTCTTTCCAACTTCTCCAGTGAACTGGGTCAGTGGCCAGCAGAGGCCTAATTCAGTGTTCCAGCCAACACAAACTAGGAAGCAGGCTGGCCTGCTTGGGCCTCGGCCTTAGTAGGCCTTCATTGCTGCGGGCCAAATTTCTAGTCCGACACCTACGGATATTGAGGCCGCGATGCATACACTTGGATTAAATCCCCCGGACGCAAATTTTTTAAATGGACACCGGAGTCACGTCTCATATGACGTCCGCACAAGGTAATATCTCGTCTTATTTCAATTTGAGCAATAATCGTGGCATAGTTGTTGGTAATGGAAATTCGATTTCAATTCGTGATTATGGTCACACAAGTTTGCCCCTCCCTTCCCCACATCCACCTATTGTCTTTAAAAATGTCCTTCATTCCCCTCACTTAATTAAAAATTTGGTGTTTGTTAAAAAATTCACAACTGATAATTGAATGTCTATTAACTTTGACCCTTTTGAATTTTCTGTGAAGGATTTCAAGACGGGGATACCTCTAATGAGATGTAATAGTCGGGGAGAGCTTTATCCAATCACCACCACCACCATTTCCACGAGTCAAGCCACACCTTCAACATTTGCCGCTCTTGCTCCTTCTTTGTGGAATGCACGTTTAGGATATTCGGGGTCGTCTATTATTTCTTCTCTTAAAAATAATAATTTCATTGATTGTAAAAGTACGCGTAGTACTCATATTTGTCCCTCTTGTCCTCTAGAGAAACATGTTAGATTACCGTTTGTAGCCTCTACTTCTAGTCGTCGATGCCTTTTGTCATTATTCATAGTGATTTATAGACATCTCCTATTTTGAGTTCTTTGGGCCATCGTTATTATGTTTTATTTTTGGATGATTATTCTAACTTTTTGTGCACCTTTCCTTTGTCTAAAAAAACTCAAGTGTTTTCCACATTCTTAACCTTTAGAGCTTTCATCCGTACTCAATTTGAACGGGACATTAAAAATATTCAATGGGATAATGGGATGGAATATGATAATGGGTCATTTCGGGAATTTTGTGACACCCATGGCATATCTTTTCGGTTTCTTGTCCTCATACGTCCTCATAATGGGAAGGCCGAAAGGAAAATTCGTATCATCAATAATATTGTCCGAACCTTACTAGCTCATGCTTCATTACCTCTATCTTTTTGGCATCATGCGTTACAAATGGTTACCTACCTCCTTAACATTCTCCCTAGCAAAGTTTTAGCATATCAATCACCACTTAAAATTCTTTACAATAAAGATCAATTGTATTCTCATCTTAGGGTGTTTGGGTGTTTATGCTATCCACTTTTCCCGTCTACTACAATTAGCAAACTTCAAGCTCGTTCTACTGCTTGTGTGTTTTTGGGTTATCCATCAAACCATCGTGGTTACAAATGTTTTGATTTATCCTCTAACAAAATCATAATTAGTCTCTATGTTATTTTTTATGAAACCCAATTTCCATTTGCTAAATTGCATAGTTTCGTGTCTAGTTCATATAATATTTTGAATGATGAGTTATCACCGTATATTATCCACCATTTATCCGAGCTATTTCGTGATCAAAATCCGTCAGCATGCCCACTTTATGTTGGCCCAAATACGACCGACCGAATCCCTGGCTCAAATTCTGTTTGCCCAGGAATTTTTGGCATTGTTCCCGTGTCTCGGCCCAATCCCAGTCTTAGGACTATTCCCGAGTCACAGCCCAGTGCCCCTATCGGCCCAGCTTCTGCTTCTGGTTTGGGTACAATTTCTGGCCCACTTAATTCTTCACGACTTACACGTTGTCCGCTACTTGTTGTTGGGCCGGCAAGCCCACTGCCTATTGGCCAATCCACTGCCTACCCGACCAATACCCAAATCCCGTCCAATTCTATCTCGAGTCAAATGCCCGTTACTCGTAGCCAACAAGGTATTTTTAAACCCAAATGACATTTTAATCTTAATTCAAATGTCACTAAATCACCCCTACCACGTAACCTAGTGTATGCCCTTCATGACCCGAATTGGACATTGGCCATGGATGACGAGTATAATGCTCTTATTGAAAATAAGACGTGGGAGTTGGTACCCCGTCCGCCTGGTGTCAATATTATTCGTTCTATGAGGATTTTTACTCATAAAGAAAATTTTGACGGTTCTTTTGAGAGGCATAAGGCCCGTCTTGTAGATGATGGTAAAACACAACAGGTTGGCGTGGATTGTGGAGAGACATTTAGTCCGATGGTCAAATCGACAACTATTCGCATTGTGCTTAGTCTGGCCCTCTCGAAAGCATGACCCATTCATCAACTGGATGTGAAAAATGATTTCTTACATGGTGATCTTAAGGAGACAGTATACATTCATCAACCTTGGATTTTAAGGACCCCAATTATCCCCACCATATCTGTTTGCTGAAGAAGTCCTTATATGGGCTTAAGCAGGTCCCACGGGCTTAGTATAAGAGGTTTGCAGATTATGTGTCTACTATTGAATTTTCTCACAGCATGTCTGATCATTCTCTGTTCATCTATCATCATGGTACTTCTCTAGCATACATTCTGTTGTATGTGGATGATATTATTTTGACTGTCTCCTCTGATAATTTGCGCAAGTCTATCATGACCCTTTTTCAGTTCAGAATTTGCTATGAAATACTTGAGGCCCTTGAGTTATTTTTTGGGAATAATTGTCACTCGTCATGCAGGTGGTCTATTTTTATCACAGAGGAAGTATGCAGCTGAGATTATTGAGAGGGCTGGCATGTCATCTTGTAAGTCCTCTTCTACTCCAGTTGATACCAAACTGAAGTTGAGTGCTACATCTAGCATACCATATGAAGATCCTACCCATTATCGTAGTCTTGTAGGGGCTCTTCAATATCTTACATTCACGAGATCAGTTATTACTTATGTAGTTCAACATGTTTATGTATGATCCGGGATTAAGCACATGTATGCGCTCAAACGCATTATACAATACATACATGACACACTTGATTATGAGTTGCATTTATATCCATCCTCAATAACTACTCTCGTCTGTTATACAGATGTTGATTGGGATGGATTTCCAGATACCAAACGTTTAACCTCTGGTTATTGTATGTTTCTTGGTGATAACTTGGTTGGCAAAACGCCAGTCTACTTTATCGCGATCCAGTGTGGAAGGCGAGTATCGAGGTGTAGCCAATGTGGTGTATGAGTCATGTTGGCTGCGTTGTCTTTTATTAGAGCTTCACTTTCTTATTCAGAAAGCTACCTTAGTCTATTGTGATAATGTTAGTGCCATCTATCTCTCTGGAAATCCGGTCCAACATCAGCGCACTAAACATATCGAGATGGATATTCACTTTGTTCGCGAAAAGGTAGCTCGTGGACAAGTACGTGTCTTACATGTCCCTTCAAAGTACCAAATTGTTGACATCTTTACTAAGAGTCTTCCCTTGGTTCTGTTTGAATATTTTAGGGACAATTTTAGCATACGACAATCGCCCGCTATGACTGCGGGGTGTGATAGAAACCACCGTGTATCCCACAGACAAATTGTATATTTAGGTTTCTTACCATATTTTGTAGAATTCTTGTACAAGTGTTATTAGGATATTAGTATCATAGTAGGAATATGATCCATATTTAGAGATTGTATATTATATATATATAGACCTCTTTATTAATGAAAACAATCATGAGATTATTTAAGAAAATGAGATTGCATTTGCTTTTAAAGAAAATATATCAAATTTCTCCTCTTTTAAAAACTCTTAGAGGGTCTTTTAATTTAGAGACAAGTTATGCAGGGATCACATTAAATGATAAATTGCAAGTTTTCTTCTACTCCAACGGACAACATAGTCCAGTTGACTAAATATGATGAAACCTTAAATAATCTATATGCGTCTAGTACACGATAGGTGATCTCCTTTTTGTTGAGTCGTGTTTGTCAATACATACAAAATCTCACATTAGACCACAGGAAAACATTCAAACGTACTCTTCGCTATCTCAAGGGTACCTAAGGTCTATTCGTCACACCATCCATTTTCTTAATTTTGTGTGCCTATAGTGATGCATGCAGGGTGGGTTATAGATTTATGATGATCAGCGTTCTCATCATGATCTTGTTATATAATATGGTACTAATATAATTAGTTAGTCCTCACGAAAATAATATGTAGTAGCTCGTTGCAGCACTGAAACCGAATCCCATGCCATTGCATGTTCCCATCTGAGGTCTCGTGGATCACTAATTTACTTAAGGAGCTTTGGTTGTCTTGTCCTGGTCTTCCTATGATATTTTGTAACAACATTCGTGTCATTTATCTCATTGTGATTCCTGTTTTTCATTAATGGTTGAAGAATATTGAAATTGCTGACTATTATATTGTGCGAGAAAAGATTGATTGTGGTTAACTTTGTGTTCGGAACATTCCTTTAACGGGTCAAATTGCTCATGTATTTAAAGCTATGAGAAGATTAAGTTTCAAATGTAAACTCAAATTCTGTCCTTTTAGATCCGTTAGGATAGCTTTTGATTAAATCCTATATTCTTAGTATTAAATTTTAATTCTAAAACTATTGCACATCATCAATATTATTCACTTGCAGCCTTGGTAATTAAAAGAGATTAATGACTGAATTTTTATTTTCATTTTTACTCATGTTGAATTGAAAAGTTCGAAAGAAAAAGAAAGCAGATGATTCAAAGAAGTATAAGCTTTTGAGATGCAACTAATATTCCCTATAGATTGATTGAATAAATTATAGTATTATTTTATTTGAAAAATTGATACCAAAGAAAACAAGGGTCTAACTAATTTGAACAAATCTAAGCATATTGGTCTAGATATGAACTTTTTTATAAGTTTTTAAATATTCAAGTCAACTGAATTTAATTTATTTTGTATTTATGATACACTGGCTATTGTATAAAACTCAATGAATAGTTAATTAAAATATTGATTTGGTAGATTTGCAATCTATCAAATTGAATAGTTATGGTATTGACTATAGCATAAGCATGCTTGTGCCACTATAATACTAGTTTAAGGTTTAGGTAGGAAGTTGTATTTATCTACGTATTGAAAAATATTTTTTTATATGGGAAGTTGTACTTTTATACGTATAGAATTTTTCTCAAGTTTACTTAGAAACAGCAAAATTCTATTTTTAATTGTTTACTAAGCAAATGATGGTTACCTAACAATGAAGGAAAATATAGAATTAATTGCCTAGCTACTTTGAAGTTACAAATATGTTTTTGGAAGTGTGAGATACATTAGTTGGTCTATGCATCTCATTTTTATATTATTGTTTGAGAGGAAAAAATAAAAATGGTGCTTATGTTTGAGGTACGTTTAAATTAGTTCTTTAAGTATACCCTCAAGCAGTTTAATCCTTAAATTTGTAAAAAAAAATGAACATTTTTTATTTTCTTCAAATATTTTAGCACACTATCAGAAAATTGCTAATTTCTTACGGATGTCCTGTCGGAATTTGGCTCATTGGTGAGATTTCCGATGACAAATCTGTAGAAAACGTTATCGATTAGCAAAATTTTGACATATAATGCCTTATAAGGCCTTGTGGCAGGCGATGTTGATCTCCTATCAATTGGGAAGTCAGCGAGTCAAAGTTTTGGGTATAGACATAGTGGAAGTATCTATGGACGAAGAGTTGATTATCACACAATTATTGACAACACAGAGTAGGTTGAAGACATATGTCTAGAAACAACAAGACTTGGAGATTAGGATTACGGATTATATATTCTTATGGGTTTCACCTATGAAATTTGACAAGCTAGAGAAGTCGAGGCCATGATATATTGGGCTTTATGAAATTAATAAGCGATTAGTGCGGTAGCGTATTATGGTTGACGCTTTCACCCAAGTTATTACTTCATTTATGTTCAACGTACAATATATTGTGGTTTGGAGTGACTGACTGAGTTATTTAATGTCATTTTTAAGATGATAAGAATGCCCGAAGAATTGAGGTGGAGTACAATGATTCCCTTATACAAAAACAAAGGTGATATCTAGAGTTGCAACAACTATGGGGTATCAAGCTGCTGAGCCACACTATGAAAGTTTGGGAAAGGGTCGTGGAGATGAGAGGTGAGGAGATGCGTGTCTATTTTCGAGAACCAGTTTGGATTCATGCTGGGGCGTTCGACTACTGAAGTCATTCATCTTATTAGGAGGTTGGTGGAGCAGTATAGGGAAAGGAAGAGAGACTTACATATGGTTTTCATCGACCTCGAGAAGGCATACGACAAAGTCCCTAGAGAGATTCTATGGAGATGTTTGGAGGTTAGAGGTGTACATGTGGCGTACACTAGGGCGATCAAGGATATGTATCATGGAGCCAAGACTAGGGTACGAACAATAGGAGAAGACTCAGAGCACTTTCCAGTGATGATGGGGCTGCACCAGGGATCAGCTCTTAGCCCATTCCTATTTGCATTGGTGATGGACGGGTTGGCGCGATAAATCCAATGAGAGGTACCATGGTGTATGTTATTCGCAAATGATATAGTCCTGATTGATGAGACTCGCAGCGGAGTGAACGCCAAGCTGGAGGTTTGGAGACAGACTCTGGAGTCTAAAGGGTCCAGGTTGAGTAGGTCCAAGATGGAATATTTGGAGTGCAAGTTCAGCAATGGGAGCAACCTCGAGATAAGCGTGGAGGTGAGGCTTGGTACTCGGGTCACTCCAAAGAAAGGAAACTTCAAGTACCTAGGGTCTATTATCCAAGGGAATGGATAGATTGATGATGATGTCACACACCGTATTGGGGTAGGTTGGATGAAATGGAGGCTCGCATCTGGAGTTTTATGTGACAAAAATGTGTCATCAAAACTTAAAGGCAAGTTCTATAGGGTGGTGGTTAGACGGACTATGTTGTATGGGGCGGAGTGTTGGCCAGTTAAGACTTCGCACATACAAAAGATGAAAATTACGGAGATGAGGATGCTGAGATGGATGTGTGGGCATACAAGGAGAGATATGATTAGAAATGATGATATCTGGGACAAAGTGTGAGTGGCTTCAGTGAAGGATAAGATGCGGGAAGCGAGGTTGAGATGGTTCAGGCATGTGCAGAGAAGCGACACAGATGGGCCAGTGCGGAGGTGTGAGAGGTTGGCTATAGACGGGTTCAGAAAGGGTAGAGGTAGGCCGGAGATGTATTGGAGAGAGGTGATTAGACGGGATAGATGCATGTGCAACTTACTAAGGACATGACCTTAGATAGGGGGTTGTGGAGGACACCGATTAGGGTAGAAGGGTGGTAGGTAGTCGAGCGTAGTCCTACTTAAGCTTACAAAATGATAGTTGTAGTGTTATTACAATAGACCCGATTAACCTATCAAACTTATAGGCACAATATTGCTTTATAGTCCCCTGTAATCTGATTTTTGCTGGTATGTGTTCTTTAGTGTACTTTATTTATTTTATTTAGCTGTGTTAGATGCTGCTTCCTTTTGTTAGAATGCGCTACCATGACGTATTCGATGTAGTTATCAACATGCTCATACTGCTTTAATTTTTTATCTGAATCTGACTGTTTCTCTTGCTTTGCTTTGCTTTGCTTGTGATTATGCTTTGTCTTGAGCCGATGGTCTTCCGGAAACAATTGCTCTACCTACCAAGGTAGAGGTAAGGTCTGCGTATACTCTACCCTTCCCAGACCCCACGTAATGGAATTTCACTAGGTATGTTGTTGTTGTTAGGTTGTTGTACCATGTATCTGTGCGAAACTGCTACATAAGTACATAAATGAGATATCTAAGGTTATTTCTGAAAGTATATTTATGTCGTAGAGACAATCTGTATTAGGACAAATGTACTTTATACACATTCGTATTAATATTAATGGAGATTAGTATTTTGGCATTTGCAATTATTGAATTATTATTTGATTGTTTGTAATTATTCATTAAATGTGCATCCCTTAAGCTTACGTTGTCATTAATAGAGTGAGATATTCATGATAGAGCGTAACTCTTAAAATAGCCTCGACTAATAATCATCGAGAATGGAATATCGATGATATGTGATAAGTCAACATGTGGTCTGCATCACATCCTTAGATTTGACAACAAAAGTTGAGTACATTGCTGGATCGGAAGCTGGGAAGGAAGTTGTCGCGGTATCTGAGTTCCTGAAGGAACTAAGGGTTGTTCCAAGTGCCACTTGTCCAATAACGGGTTATTATGACAACAATGGTGCGATTGCGCAAGCTAAGGAACCAAGATAAACCAACAGAAATAATAATTTACCAAGGAAGTACCACATACTCAGGGAGATGGTGGAGATTGAAGAGAAAGATTAGACTATGTTCACACAGACGATAATCTAGCTACCCATTCACTAAACCATTAAGCTTAGTCAAGCATAATAGTCATTTTGAGAATATGGGCATTAGATATATTGGAGATTGGCTCTAGGCCAAGTGGGAGATTGAAAGTATATTTATGTCCTAGAGACAATCTGTATTAGGACAAATGTACTTTATACACATTCGTATTATTATTAATGGAGATTAATATTTTGGCATTTGCAATTATTGAATTATTATTTAATTGTTTGTAATTATTCATTAAATGTGCATCCCTTGAGCTTACGTTGTCATTAATAGAGTGAGATATTCATGATAGAGCATAACTCTTAAAATAGCCTCGACTAATGATCATCGAGAATGGGATATCGATGATATGTGATAAGTCGACATGTGGTCTACATCACATCCTTAGAGGATGTAGTATGTCTCACCTGTTACGAGTAATGACTACTCGTGATGGACACATGGATACTTTGGAAGTATTGGTATACCATGTTGAAATACTATTTGTTATACTTGTCTAAAGTATTATCAGCGTGTGAGAGATAAAAGTCCTTAGACTTGAGGTCAATACGTGTCTTGTCTACAAAGTAATGTACTTTGATCCCGTCCTAAGATCAAAAGCCTTATAGGTTGAGATACGGCTTGTATTGGGTATATTACGATGTGGATTGAAGGTGGAGTTGAGCCAAGATTAGGATTCATTCCTCGGATGTATATTCGAGAGAACACTTGGGTTCTCAATGATATTAGGTTGACTAAGTCGTTGGCCAATGCAATAGACATATTTAGAATATGGTCTAGTTGTCAACTAATATAGATGAGATACAATGATTAAGCCATTTGGATAGACACTTGACAAATCCTAAGCTTGATCGGGTGTATCGTGAATGAAAAGATTTTATCTTACCACATAAAGTTTAAGTTTACTGGATTCGTGTAAACGTACTTCACATATTGAGTTCGTCTTCCGGTGCCGTCTAGGAGTTCCGTGTAGACCTTAATTTGATTAATGTCGATATGAGAAGGCCTGTAGGGTCACACTATGTCGATTGTCCGTTTCGATCTAATGATGTATTGAGAGAGAAATTAAATGTTCGATTTGGAATCGAGATATTTAAATGAATAATGATTATTTTAATTAAGTCAAAATTAGATTTTGGATTTAATTAAGAATGCACGGAAAATAAATCGAGACAGTGCATGAACACGTCGAGTGCCTCGAGCCCATACCCTAGGGCCGCGACGCCTCTGCATAGATTTTTGGGTCATGCCCAAGATCAAACCCTATTCCGATTTTGACCTAATTTTAACTATAAATAGAGGCATTGCCTTCATTATTCAGACACCAATTTCTGAAAATCATTCTAAACCTTATAGACTTAGAATCAAATATTGTCTCGAACCTCTACCGGATTTCCTAGTTTTCCGAAAGAGAAATACATTGAAGCATGGAGCTTGCATTCGGAAGGGCAATCGCGTGTGCACCTCACAGTTGATAAAGATTCCAGATAATTCTAACTTGTAAGTATATGCGTTATGTTACAATTTTAATTATTGTATAACCATACCAGAAATATTGTTGGGGTAAGTAAGAAACAAAACTTTTAACTTCTGTTGTGCCTTACTTATGTGCTTTGAACCCAACAAAATCCTTCAGTGGTATCAAGAGCCCAGGCAGGTTCAATGGTTATATAACAATTGAATAGAATAATAATATGAGTTAAACATAAAATTGGATTAAAACAAGGTTTCTTGAAATCCTACATGTCTTGAACAAATGTTGACCTTTTGATATCACCCTAAATTATCTCATACGCTAACTCGAGGAAGTCATTCTGCTCTAACTCGAACTAAGCCAAAGTGCATTGTCTGGCTCATTGCACGGTGCACGACTAAGAACGAGTAAGAATGGATGATGGTCGATATGGGTGTTATTGATAATGGTAGGTGATGATAAATGACCTGTGATTTGATCCCTAAATTGGATTTGGGGCTCGATCGATTTTAAGAATCAACACAGAAACGTTTGTTAGGACATGAGCGCTGCAACCCTATGGTAGGGCGCTGCGGCGTTTGCTAGGGTTTCAGGGAGGCGCCGCGACTCCATGGTGGAGCGCCGCGGCGCTAATGCATTTTTCAGAAGCCGAAAGGCTACTACCTCGTAGCGCGCGCGCGCTAATGATTAGCGTCGCGGCCCCACCTGTCCAGAAACCAAAAAAAATAAAATTTGGAGTTCAGAATGTTTAACCCAAGATTATTATTATACAATATAATTGATAAAATATATTGTTTATGTGCTAAATGTCAAAATGTTTGTCATTTACATTTCTAGAATAACGTCCGCTATAACTGTCTGGGTAGGCGGCGCCGAGTGTTTTATTAAACCATCTTATATCATGCATATTGGGTTGACAGTTCCCAACTATATGTGTAATTAGTTTTGCATGATGTTAAAATGTCATATTGGATATGACGTAAAAGAGTTGATCTTGGTTAAAACCCTGAATTAAAATGTTCCCTAAATTTTTTAATAAAAGTCTCATTTAAAATGAACGTGTCGTCCGATATAATTGATTGTAGTGCAAAATACTTTTCAACGAGATGAGTATTTATGCCACAGCATTTGCTCTAAGTCTACGAGGACTCAGACTATTTCATAGATGCATGTTAAATGTGGAAGTGAGTGATAAACCTTCATGAGTATTTACACCATAGTGTTTGCTCTATAAGGCAAAACTCACTTAGATACATAATTGCAGTCGCATAATGGGGTTGACTTACTAGGCTGTCTTGGTGCCACAGTGTCGGACAAGCCGAGGGACGCAGATTGATTGTTTAGAACATTCGGTCAAACATGAGTTACGAATTATTTGTAATTGGTTTAGAGACCTACCAGACTGTGCTGTTGAAGTTATCAGCCACAACAAACGCGGAGATAGCATGAACATAGATGGCCCATTATGACCATATTTGATATGAGTCCGTATTCTTCCATAGGGTCGAAGAGTATGTTAAAATAGTGGGAGCTAATTAAACTAAAGGCCATGTTAATTAGTTAACGAATGTGTTCAATAGAAATTATATTAGAGTTTAATTTCAAGTCTTTTAATTTCTTCAGTCATATAAAATGTCGAATCTATCACTGAAAATGTTGGTCGAGACAAACAAGTTGAATGGATCAAATTACCCTGACCGGTTAAGAAATCTGCTATTGGTGTTAAGACTAGAAAGATTTGAGTATGTGTTAGACACAGTATTTCCCACATTCCCTGCTGAAAACTCTGATGAGTATGCCCTGTTTGACAAGGTGGCTTATCAGAAACGTTTGAACGATTCTACCTTGGCAAAATGTATAATGTTGTCTTCCATGACTGTGGAGTTACAGAGGCAACATGAAAACATGGCCCCCAACGAAATGCTAGAACACTTGAAGAGTCTCTATGAAAAACAGTCTCAAACAATGGAGTATGAACTGTTGAGAGACCTTTTTGAATGTAAGCTGAACAAAAGGGGACATATGCCAGCGCATGTTCTAAAGAAGGACTACACAGCTCCAAGATGAGGCAAAGCACTAGGTGTTTCTACCTCTACAGGACAAGGTATGTTTGTCATTGAAATAAATATGTCTACAAGTAACTCCCACTGCTGGGTATTGGATATCTCTTGTGGCTCGCACATTTGTAGTAATGTGCAGGGCCTAATTAACGGTAGAAAGGTTGGACCTTGGGAGGTAGACCTACGCGTTGGAAATGGAGCACGAGTAGATGTTGAACGTGTGAGAACTTATAAACTAGATTTACCTTTAGGCTTTTGTTTAGAACTAAATAATTGTTATTTTGTTCCCTCATTAACGAGGAATATTATTTCTATCCCAAGTTAGACATTGAGGGGTTTCCTCATTCATTGCCAATGGCAGTTATGTACTGTCTTTTAATGGTTTTGTTTGTGGAAATACTCTGCTTGTGGATGGATTGTATATTTTAAATTTTAGTCGTGAAATTTTCAATGTGCAAAATAAACTAGCTAAGATAAGTAATCCAAGAAACCCTACCTAGTTATGGCACTATAGACTTGGTCACATCAACGAATCAAGGATAACAAGATTAAGAAAGTTAGATTACCTGGAACCATTTGACTTGACGTCCTATGGTAACTGTGAATCTTGCTTGAGAGGAAAGATGACCAACAAACCACTTTCTGGGAAAGGGGTACGGGCCAAAGAGGTACTTGAGTTGGTCCATACTGATGTATGTGGGCCATTTTCAACTCAAGCTAAGGGAGGCTTCCCTTACTTCATCACTTTTACAGACGATTTCACAAGGTTTGGGCATGTGTATCTTTTGAAACATAAGTCCGAAGCCTTTGAGAAATTCAAGGAGTACAAGTCAGAAGTAGAGAAGCAACTTGAAATAAGTATCAAGACACTTCGATCAGATCGAGGAGGTGAATACTTAAGTAAAGAATTTCTGGATTATTTGAAGCTTCATGGAGTCCAATCACAATGGAAACCTCCTGGAACGCCACAGTTGAATGGTGTTGCTGAAAGGAGAAATCGAACCCTATTAGATATGGTTAGATCCATGATGAGTTTCTCAGCTCTACCGACATACCTTTGGGGCTATGCATTGCAAAGCTCAATTTATATTCTGAACAGAGTTCCTTCAAAGTCATTAGAGAAAACTCCATATGAGATATGGAACGGCAAGAAGCCATCACTTAAACACATGCGACCCTGGGGTGCGCTGCATATGTAAAGAAGATGCTTATTGACAAGTTGGAATCTAAAAGTGAGAAATATTATTTTGTGGGGTATCCAAAGGAAACTAAGGGATACTACTTCTATCTTCCTGGAGAACATAAGGTCATTGTTTCCAGGAATGCAACTTTCCTTGAAGAAGAATATGTCTACAAGGAACATAGTCACACAGAGAGATAGAACTTGAAGAAATTCAAGAACCACAAGATAACACAGAAATTGAACCCTTGTCGAATGACCTAAACAAGGATTCAGTGGGAGTATCTGGTGAATATTGGGTGTTTAGAGTACGCCCTTCACCAGATGGAGTCTTTGTGAGAGATAGTGCAGAAATGCAAGGCTCTCATACACAACCAATGGAAGATGATACAATGGTTGTACATCATTCCATTCAGGAAATACATGAAAATGACATTCCTGAAAGCTCTCAAGGTGATGGATTGTCTAACACACAAAGACCTTCTCACAATCAGAATGCAATAAACACTGAAACACAGAATAATCAACTCCGTAGAACCACTAGGACTCATCGTCCGCCTGAAAGACTTAATCTGCTTGTTGAAACACACAATGAGATAGATATTCCTGATGACGATGAACATACAACCTACAACGAAGCTATGTTGGACATTGATTCGCAGAGATGGCAAAAATCCATGAAATCTGAGATGGACTCGATGTACATAAATCAAGTTTGGAACTTGGTTGATTTGCCAACAGGAGTTAGACCCATAGAATGTAAATGGGTCTTCAAGAAGAAGATTGATGCATATGGTAAGGTACAGACTTATAAAGCAAGATTGGTGGCTAAAGGTTATTATCAACGGCCTGGGGTCGATTATGATGACACTTTTTCACCTGTTGCTAAGATTAAGTCCATTCGGATTTTGCTTGCAATAGCTGCATATTATGACTATGACATTTGGCAGATGGACGTCAAAACTGCTTTCCTCAATGGTAATCTAATTGAGGAGGTGTATATGAAATAACTTGAGGGTTTTTCACTTGAGTCCAAACCAAATGTTGTATGCAAGCTACAAAAGTCCATTTATAGGCTTAAGCAAGCTTCAAGGAGTTGAAATATTTGCTTTGACAAAGCAGTCAAATCGTTTGACTTTGTTAGAAGCAAAGAAGATCCCTACGTTTATAGTAAGCGCAAGGAAGGGAGTATTGTCTTCATTGTTATATATGTAGATGACATATTAATAATGAGAGATAATAAGACTCTCATGCAATCAGTCAAGGAATGGTTATCCAGCACATTCATGATGAAGGACTTGGGTGAAGCTTGCTACATTCTTGGAATTAGGATCTATAGAGATAGACCTAAAATATTGTTAGGGCTGTCACAATCCACATACATAAAAAAGTGCTAAGACGATTCTCTATGGAAAACTCCAAGAAGGGAAATATTTCTATGGGTCAAGGGATCAAGTTATTAAAGAAGGATAATCCTTCTACTGTTGTAGAACTTGAACACATGAAAAAAATCCCATATGCTTCAGCTATAGGATCTATCATGTATGCCATGACCTGTACGAGGCCAGATGTGGCCCATGCACTTAATATGACTTGCAAATTCCAGCAGAATCCTGGAGAAGAACACTGGAAAGTAGTCAAGAGTATTCTTAAGTATATTAGACGAACTAAAGAATATTTCTTAGTCTATGGTGGACAAGAGAAGCTGGTATGTACTGGGTACACCGATGCTAGCTTCCAGACAGATCTTGATGACTTCAAATCTCAGTCTGGATATGCCTTTATTTTCAATGGCGGAATAGTGAGTTGGAAAAGTTCCAAGCAAGTTACAACTGCTGATTTGACAACAAAAGTTGAGTACATTGCTGGATCGGAAGCTGGGAAGGAAGCTTTCGCGGTATCTGAGTTCCTGAAGGAACTAAGGGTTGTTCCAAGTGCCACTTGTCCAATAACGGGTTATTGTGACAACAATGGTGCGATTGCGCAAGCTAATGAACCAAGATAAACCAACATAAACAATAATTTACCAAGGAAGTACCACATACTCAGGGAGATGGTGGAGATTGAAGAGATAAGATTAGACTATGTTCACACATACGATAATCTAGCTACCCATTCACTAAACCATTAAGCTTAGTCAAGCATAATAGTCATTTTGAGAATATGGGCATTAGATATATTGGAGATTGGCTCTAGGCCAAGTGGGAGATTGAAAGTATATTTATGTCCTAGAGACAATCTGTATTAGGACAAATGTACTTTATACACATTCGTATTATTATTAATGGAGATTAATATTTTGGCATTTGCAATTATTGAATTATTATTTAATTGTTTGTAATTATTCATTAAATGTGCATCCCTTGAGCTTACGTTGTCATTAATAGAGTGAGATATTCATGATAGAGCATAACTCTTAAAATAGCCTCGACTAATGATCATCGAGAATGGGATATCGATGATATGTGATAAGTCGACATGTGATCTACATCACATCCTAAGAGGATGTAGTATGTCTCACCTGTTACGAGTAATGACTACTCGTGATGGACACATGAATACTTTGGAAGTATTGGTATACCCTGCTGAAATACTATTTGTTATACTTGTGTAAAGTATTATCAGCGTGTGGGAGATAAAAGTCCTTAGACTTGAGGTCAATACGCGTCTTGTCTACAAAGTAATGTACTTTGATCCCATTCTAAGATCAAAAGCCTTATAGGTTGAGATACGGCTTGTATTGGGTATATTACGATGTGGATTGAAGGTGGTAGTTGAGCCAAGATTAGGATTCATTCCTCGGATGTATATTCGAGAGAACACTCGGATTCTCAGTGATATTAGGTTGACTAAGTCATTGGCCAACGCAATAGACATATTTAGAATATGATCTAGTTGTCAACTAATATAGATGAGATACAATGATTAAGCCATTTGGATAGACACTTGACAAATCCTAAGCTTGATCGGGTGTGTCGTGAATGAAAGGATTTTATCTTACCACATAAAGGTTAAGTTTACCGGATTCGTGTAAACGTACTTCACATATTGAGTTCGTCTTCCGACGCCGTCTAGGAGTTCCGTGTAGACCTTAATTTGATTAATGTCGATATGAGAAGGCATGTAGGGTCACACTATGTCGATTGTCCGTTTCGATCTAATGATGTATTGAGAGAGAAATTAAATGTTCGATTTGGAATCGAGATATTTAAATGAATAATGATTATTTTAATTAAGTCAAAATTGGATTTTGGATTTAATTAAGAATGCACGGAAAATAAATCGAGACAGTGCATGAACACGTCGAGCGCCGCGGCGCCTATACCCTAGGGCCGCGACGCCTCTGCATCGATTTTTGGGCCAGGCCCAAGGTCAAACCCTAATCCGGTTTTGACCTAATTTTCAACTATAAATAGAGGCATTCCCTTCATTATTCAGACACCAATTTCTGAAAATCATTCTAAGCCTTAGAGACTTAGAATCAAATACTCTCTCGAACCTCTACCGGATTTCCTAGCTTTCCGAAAGAGAAATACATTGAAGCTTGGAACTTGCAATCGGAATGGGTAACCGCGTGTGCACCTCACAGTTGATAAAGATTTCAGATAATTCTAACTTGTAAGTATATGCTTTATGTTACAAGTTTAATTGTTGTATAATCATACCAGAAATATTGTTGGGGTAAATAAGAAACAAACCTTTTAACTTCCGTGTGTCTTACTTATGTGCTTTGAACCCAACAAAATCCTTCAATTTCATCTTAAACCATACGAATATTAATAGATGGGAACTTGTCTTACGGAATAGGAGATAGGACTAAGGTAGCTAAGGTAGTTCAAATTTGCTTTGAGATCGCGGGTTCGATTCCTTTTTTTTAGCTTTGCCTTCAGCTTTCATGCATAAGTTAAAAGCTCCATAAAGGCCCCTGATTTCTTTCCTAGCATTGGTGGATTTAAGGCCCACAATTACTTTCCCATGGGAAAAGTCCAACTCAAACGATTTCAAGATCCTTTTTGTCCCAAGATATGAACATAATGGTAGTTCCTAAAATAGGTTGAAGAAGATCGGTATACCTCTTTTTCCTTTTCAATTTTACATTTCATAGGAGAAATAAATTAGAAATGGCCAGCCCAAGTATATTGTTCCTTGTGTTTACATTGTAGGTCTTTCATAAAAAAAAATATTTATACTAATATCCTACCTTTTGGATTATTTCCATAATAGCATTTTATGATGGGATTTATATTTAATGTAGGATATTTTTAACAAAATACATTGAGGGCAAGAGTAGAATGAAGTGTAGAAAAAATTAAGGATTATATTTAGACTCTCTCATTCATAAACTTTATCGGTCTATTTTCCGTTCAAGAACTTTGGCGATAAAATAATATACGATTGAAGGGGCACTAATTCGGAAGAAAAAAATTAAAATAAGTAGAACACTGCAAAGTAAAAAGAAAAAAATGTGGAGCAGGACAAGAGTAGGAAGAAATGTTAAATGGGGGCATGACAGGGCGGGTTAAAATTTAGTGGATTAATGTTAATCTTGACCCGCCCCGACCTGCACCTTTTATCATGGTGCAATCTCCGTGTGTTACTTCTTTATATTTTGAACCCCCTATTAAAATTCTATCTCCGCCACTGATATGAGATATTAGTAGCATGTTGCTTTTACTGATGAACAAGTAAACAGGTTACGTTCGAAAGGAATTGTCTCAATAAAGGCAATTTAGAGAAATAATTCAGACGAGGAGGCTACTTGAAATACGAAAAATATTATGTGAGCTCAGTATTAATATGTTTTCGAATTTACATAATGTCTTATGTTTGAAATTAATGTCGAGAAGTGTCTCCCTTTCCCTCAAAAGAAAAGGAACAAATTAATAAACATGACTCTTTAGTCCATGAAGATCTTATTTTTCAATCTTACCTCTTTGATGTAATGAATAGGCAAGTTTAAAATTTAAAAAAATAGGTAAATCAGTAACTTACTGGGAGTAATAAAAAGAATCCAGCATCCCTTGGTCATTCATTGAAAAATTAGGTCGAAGGATTCTCCACATTTACAATAAAAAAAATATTGAAGTAGACCATTAAGATCATAACTTACTAGGAGTGATAAACACTAGTACTTTATAAAGAAAATGAATTTTTTTTCTTATTATTCATATATATGTGTTTGCTATAGAAGTAGTAATATAGGTCACTAAATCTCAAGTAAACATGAATTTTCTTTATTTAACAAAAAGAATCATCGTGAATTGATAAATGCTATAATTTGATTTTATAAATATCTAAAACCTTTATTAAATAGTAATGTGTGGATCAACTTGCGAGTGTCTGATTTCTACCAATTACCCATAGTCAAAGCGAAGTCAAAAGTTTCACCGAAAAAGATCAAAATATCATGAACAAGTCAAGAGAATTCAATATTTATAAAATCACGACAAATGGATGTCAATTGGCTCTCATTCAAAAAGGGTAGCTCCACCCCATCTGCTACCTCCACCGACACAAGTAACATACAATTATACTCACCAAAAACCGTCTAATTATTCCAAAGAACTTATCATTTTAATAATTATTCATGAAAATATAATCATAAGCTGACATTCCCATGGTACCCCTCCTAATGTTTTACTCACTTGACCAATACTAATTTTGTTTAGCTTGAAACACAACATTATCAAATTTTAATTGAATGATTAACTTGTAATCACACTATTTTCCCCAGTTTAATTAGCTGTCAAATCCAAATGATATCCTGCATAGTCATGGACAATGCTTTTCACTAGTGGTAACAAAAGTTTCATTTACCTAAACAATTGGAGACAACCCATTATTTGCTCTTTTTTTTTCTTGATACAAATTCCCAAAAAATGGCACCCAATTTGAGCTATTTTTTCATGTATTTAACGGATAATTCCTTATTGGGAGAGTCACATATTTGCTTTGAGCCCCTAAATGTCACACATATATCCTACTCCTTTGGAATATAATACCTAATGCCCTAAGTTCTAAGGCACTCTTTTTTTGTGGGGGTGGTGGGTGTTGTAGGCCAAAAAATTGATTGATATATGTATATGCACTTTATTCCGTTGGTCTTTTGTGGTCCAATTTTCTCATTGTGTCCCATTTGGGGTATGATGATATATTTTCACCTTTCAAGACTTTTATTTTGCCTTTTTGGCCAACATTCTTGTATTTATTTACATGTGTGCATTACCCTATAAAACCATAGAATTTAGGGTGGGGGATTTGGGCAGGTGGTACAACTGCTAGTAAAAAAAGAATTGCCCTAATTTTTCTTCTTTCTATCCTTTCTCTTTATCTCTTTTGGACTCTTTGCTTGTTTTTTTTGCTAAAACACAATTAGATTTTCTTGAATATCTAAAGCTTTCTCTTTCTTTTTCTAATATTAATCAGCGCTTAAATTATATGTACCGTCGGATAAATCATTTCATCACGTATAGGAGCAGAAATAGCCCAAATAGGGATTCAACCGCATCGAATATCTTTTGCTCAAATAACTTATTTATGTAAAACAAAATTATATATATTAAATGTAAAATCTAATTATTATCTTAAAATTTAAAATTCATAAAATTAAAATTCTAACTCCGTGTCTACTCATTTCTTATAAAACATTCCTTATGTATGTCAGTATGTGTACAAAGCTCTTTTAATTAAGGCTGCTCTCTATGAGTTACATTCTTTTCTTGGTCTATTTCTTGAGTTATTTTATGTTGGTTTAAGACTCTAGTTGTCTGACATTCCAGTAATTGTCTGTCTCTGTTTGACTATAAGATGTTTTTACTTTTTTCGGAAATTTATTTCACTTTCTTTCAAAAGTTTTTATTTGGTCATGAAAATTTCAAATATAACTTAAAATTATATTTGAAAATTAAAAAATAACCAAAATTTTATTTTTCACTTTTTTCACAACCAAAACCTTGTTGAAAAAGTACATTTCAATAATAAAATGTTATTTGCAAAAACTATGGTCAAACACAATTCTAATTTTAACTTCAAAATTTTCAAAAAAAGTAAATTTTATTTTTATTTCTATGGCCAAACGCTTAAATATTTTAGAAAATAATGGTGCAGTACTCATTTAATTTCTATGGTACTTAACAATTTATATTATATCCATTAATAAACAAAAGAACCTTTTTTGGGTTGTGTGAGCTATTAATGCTTCTATTCTATCATATCATGCTTCTATATCCTTCAATAATTATAAAGTATTACATCTTGATTGAGTAACTCCACTTTTTCACGTGATTTGAGGATTGACTACTATACATCGGTTTATCCTAAAACATCACTCTAACCATTGATTAAATATATTTATTTTGGACCCACTAGATCAAAGGCAGGGATTCTTTATGACCACACACCTTCAAGTCATGCCTGAGTTGCCACGGGATGAATATAATTTTTTCATTAACTTTTAATTAAAAATTTTATGTTTTAGTTCTGAGAATGAAAAAATTATGATAAGAGGCGTTTTTTATTTTTAATGAATCTTACACAATACGAATTATAATTACTCAAGTTTTAAAAGTCGATACCAAATATCAGGTAGAAACCAAAAACACACCTACTCTCGTGGGAATGCTTCCCTTTTAGCAGATCATAGGTGACGCGAATTTGAATCGGGACCTCCAAGCGGATAGGGTGAAAATAAAAGAAAAATACCTTTTCATGGTGTGTAGGGGTTTGGGAGGTGGGAATGGGGTGTGAGGGGTGCGGGGGGGGGGGGGGGTTGGGGGTGTTAAGGACATGAAAAGATGGAACAATAGTTGGATTGTTGGAAGCACATGAGTTAGTGTTAACTTTTTTATATTTGTTACTATAGTACTTTATTTATACAAGAAATGCGTGATATTATTTTTTTTGTGGGGAAATGGGTCAAAAGATTCCTATGTAAAAGTATGTACACTTATCAAATATGGATGTGTATCATTTTGTGTCTATTTTTATTCTTCAAGTTAACCTCTTTTATTTATGTTTTTTAATTAACCCTCGTTTGTTTGTGTTTTTTCATTAACCTCTTTTATCTTATGTACAAGTTTGACAGGTTTATTCTATTGAATTGTTGACTGAATTTGCTGACAACATAATTTTTTTTGTTTATTAAAATAATCTGTCATATTCTTTTCGATTGAATTTTCTGACCACGTTATGTTTTTGTGTCTTAAAATAATCTTCTTTTTCTTTTATACAACATTTTATTTGGTTGCAATTTGCAAATAATTTAATTACTTAGTCACATTAGAAAGTTTTAGTTAACTTCATTTAATAGGTACGATTATGAGTTAGCAAATACTCCTAGCAAGCAATCATAACACCAACAACAATTGATATATCCCAATCCCTCAATAATCATATTCTTCAATTTAAAATAATTTCAAATCAATATTATATAAAAATAAAATTAAGATCCTCTATATTTTTTAATAAATTGTTAAAATGCTAAATGATTCCTAGAGAATATGCGACTTAAAGAAATATGTTAATATGACTAGACAATATTCACAACTAATTGAAACTAAGCCTGTTTAGAGATTTTTCAGATATCTTTTCTTTCATGTGATTTTAGGTCTACCTGGACCTTTTTAACACATTCACTAATCATGGTTTCACACCTACAAACAAGCGTATCTAAAGGTCGACGCATGACATGATCAAATTATCTCAAGTAATCTTCTCTCATTTTATCATCGATCTGTGCTACTTGAATCTTTTGGCAAATATGATCATTTATAATTTTATCTAATCTAATACGTCACACCTTCATCAATGCAACCACATCTCTGTGTCACTTTCTTGTGGATGTGTTGAACTTTATCGGTCAAATATTCACTAACATTGTTGGTTTATAACCATCCGATAGAACTTAGTATTCACTTTGGTTGGCATCCTTTCATTATATAATATCCTTGTAGCACCTTTTCATTTCAGCCGTCCAATTTCGATCACATCTATCATTTCATTTTCTTGGAATACCGAATCAAGATATTTGAATTGTATATATGCATTTACGTATCACAGTCCCGTCAGATCTCACCTCAAGTTCCTTCGTCTTAGTTTACTAAATTTGTAGTGGATATATTTAATCTTACTTCTAATTATCCTAAAATATTTACTCTTCAAAGTATTTCTTCATAGTTCACGTTTTCAATTGACATCACAATATCATCAACAATAGAATACATCATGGAATTTCTTGTGTTATCTATGCTGATTCTATTTATATTAGCTAACTCACATTACGGATCCCAAACTCATATAAAAATGGAGAATTACACTAGACGGGCAACAAAGTAAAACTAGCAATCAACCATTATTGTTAAAAAGAATGCTATTATTACTTAGTATTCATATGGCGAGGCCTTTAAATCAAGCATCGATGAATTCAAAAGTTGCAAGCCGGTCATCTCAACAGATGACACTCATTTTTATGATAAGTATGAGATGAAATTATTGATTGTTGTTGGAATTGATGCGAACGATAATATTTTTCCACTTGCATATGCTATAGTTGCACGTGAGAGTTTTAAGTCATGGACATGGTTCCTCAGTTTATTGTGGAGACATGTTGTTTGTGATAGACAAGGACTTGAACTAATTTCTGACCGTCATCAACACATCTTAATGTATCCAAATACATGAATGATTACAACTACCCACCACACACCATAGATTTTGTGTTGACATTTCAAAAGAAACTTTAACAAAAGGTTTCTTAACTCTGATCTTGAGAACCTAATGTGGTTGGCGACTACAGAGCACCAGAAGAAAAAATACCAAATGAGGATGGAACAAATCAAAATATTTTCACCTCCAGCGCATATGTGGTTAAGCAATCTTTCGATGGAAAAATGGACAATGTATAAGGACGGTGGTCATAAGTGGGGGGCTATGACGACAAATGTCTCTGAGTCTTATAATGGTTTATTGAAGAAAACCCGTGAATTGCCTGTTACTGTCATGGTTTGTCCGACCTTTAAAAATCTTGTTGATCGATTTGTTGAAGAAGCACCCTTGTTGATTTGTTGATTGTGAATAAGAAGATTTGATCACCCGTAGTTGATGAGAAGTTCTATAAATATTGGGTTAGGGCCACCATGCACACTGATATGATGAATTACAACGCTACGAATAAGGCCTTTAAGATTCTGACATTTGCACGCGAAGGGAAGGGCGAAAATATCCATAAAGTCTCTAACAATGAAAAAAAGTGTTCGTGTGGGAAGTGGAAAAACTACCATATGCCATGTCCCCATGCAATTAAATTTTGCCAGATCCGTAATATTCAGCCCAAGGACTATGTTAGCAGGTACTACAATTGCAGGTATTACAAGCAAACGTACAATGGAACGTTTTCCCCCTTGGGTGATGAGACATATTGGCTTGTAACTCCCTTCCGTTTAATTGCAAACACTGAATACGAGAGAACTTCAGGAGCCTAGAGAACAACTATGAGGAGGAATGAAATGGATATTGCTCCTGCTCGCATGGCTAGAAGGTGCAGTACTTACAGGCAAATTGGTCATAACAAGAATCGTTGTCCCAATCGTATTCAGTAATTTTTGTTTGTTGTTTGCTATTATGTTTTTGACTAAGTTATATTTAGGGAAAATTATCTTCATCAGACATATCACAGTTGGAGTTTCAATCATGAGTGACATATAATCTCATTCTGTGTCCCTCCAAATGCAACCATTGCAAACACATCCTATTATTTTCTTCGCGAATGCGGTTCAAAGCGTGATTCAATTCTTGGGGTGATGTGAGCGGCATTCCCATTGCACGACGTTTTGGACGCCGTAAGACATGGGCTCTTAATCATTCTCAGTATTATGAGCTTCAGTCAGACGGTAGTTTCATTCACTCCTCATCTTGCTATTGTATTTCTATTTTCTATGGTTCATGTATGGAAAGTGGTCCCGAAACATACTGCTCTATACCAAATTGTCTGAGGACCCAACCCACCATGTGCCACTCACAGTAGATTCCATAATTGAGTGACACGTGCTCCCTCCAAATGTCTTGACCACATCGACACCATTCGGGAAGTCCATTATTGACGGCCTCTGTATAAGGTTCCCACACAAACTATGATAGCAAAAACATTATAAAGTAAATTAAAATTATAGCTCTCGGCAACCACAAATGTTATACATCCTAGAAATGAAAAGATTACTACAAATACAAATAGGAGGAAAATTCAAGTCGCACCCTATTATCATAAACTAGAAAAACTATAATTTGAAACTTCAAACAAATAAATGAATTCTCAATCTTGAAAGCAAACTAGTATGACTGGCTTGTATATTAGCATGAATATTAAACATTTTAATTAAGTCGGTGATACTTATATCATATTTTACAGACAAATAATACACCGAAAATCAATTCTTTTTTAGGATTTAAAATAGCGTTGAAAACATTGTGAAGTTCTCCTAATTGCATGAAATGGAGAAGGGGGGAGGGATACATGATCATCGGTTAGGTTTTCTAACATATCCCTACAAATTGCTAGCACATTTTGCGCCTTGCTTTGGCGATTCCCACGCCGATTCTAATTCTGCGCAAATACCATATCTCTAGTTTACTCTTGAAGGACGTAATGATGGCTGCATTGGGATGTCTCTTCCAAGCCCATACATGTATTAAGTAAATTAAAATTTAAAAAATTGAAATACATAAGACAGATAATCAAAATAGAACAACATAATATTGAAATTCATGTACATGTAACAAAGAAATAAATCCACAAACATCACGGATATTCGACATCAAAGCACGCCATAGAGAATTATACAAGTATGATAATGTCATTGCTCCCCAAGCTTTACTACCCATTGTATCAAGGTCCTCCATGTCAAGCAAAAAGTCTAAACTAAGTCATGCCTCAAAATTATCAGGAAATATCGTGCCACCAAATAGAAAAAGTAGGTACAACCTGAACCTCTGTTGCACCACAATCTCGTCGGTATCATCTTCAATATCATCCTAGAATTCCACATACTTAGCTAATTCTTTTATTCTCAACAAATTATTACCTTTAATGAATCTATCTATGGGTAGCCAATTAGTAAGCTCGTTCATCAATTCTTGCCACCTTGATTTGCTTATTTTTCTAACACTAGTATGCACCAATGGGTCACCCATCGATGGTGCCATATAAGTCCTCGATATCCTGCAATGTGATGGTACATTCACCAGTGCACATGTGGAATGTATGCGTCTTTGGACTCCATCTTTAAATAAATGCAGTGATAATTCCTTCATCATATTGCACATCCCTTACCTCTTAAACTCTCCTAAATCCACATCTCTTAAAGTAACTAGTGATGCGGTGATGCAAAGGGTGTTGCCTCACGTGATGCCATAATTCAAAATCTGCACGACGTGTAGTTAAACACGCATTCTGTTGTAATACTACGTAAATCCGGGTTAGGTGTGAATGAATTCAAAGAGTGCTGACGTGTCATATTTTAGTTATGTGAATCCCTTTGATATGAATTCGGGTGATAGATAATCGTTTTGAAGTCAAACCAAATAAGAGAGTTGTAAAAGTTCTTAAATTCGTCTAAGTTTGAGGTACTTCTCACTTGTTCTCAATTTTCGGGTCGTTTCATTGGGAATTTTAGAAAACTCATAACATAAAACTCGTAGGTATTTGAAATACCTTTCCAACCATATATGGTGGAGCTCAAATGGAGTTATGTGTTAGGAGTTATGCATATTTTACTGAAACACTATCGGTACTATCGAAAAACGTAAGATTTTGACTAAGTGTGAAATGAGCAGCGGCACTCACCAAGCCAGTGCCATAGCGAGTCAAGGACAAACCATAGCACTCGCCCAGCCAGTCCCATAGTGAGTCAAGGACATGCCATATCACTCACTCAATCGATGTCATAGCGAGTCAAGGACAAGCCATAGCACTCGCTTAGCGAGTGACAGGGTCCAAAATGTTCATCCTATAAATTCAACGATTAACACGAAATTTCATTCATTAGACATCCCAACTTAGGGGAAAATCCTTTAAGGGCGATTTTTCTCTCTTCTTAAACCCTCACACCAAGGTAAGAACATCCCTATGATTTTTAATCAATCTTAGCACTAAATACATGATTCTTAATATGATTCTCAAACAAAAATATAGGAGTTGCAATGTAATCCTTCTCAAGTGATTCAAGCTAGGATTTTGGGTATTCTTCATCAGAAAAGTAAACTTGTTGATTGAATAGTTGGAAATTCCGTTTGATAGCATTGTAGCGAGATTTAATGTGATTATATCTTTAGCATTGACTTATACTAGATGTTCATGAGATGTTATCATTTGTTTTGAACTATTTCTTAACATTGTTTTCAATACACTTATTACTTATATAATTTGCTATTAACCATTGTCCCGGAGACACTCACTGAGTACCCAGTACTTAGGCATACCATTGTTGTTTTTATGGTATGTTACGTAACGAAGAAGAACATGTTCATGATACGCGTACAGAGTAGGAAAACTTGATGCTTTCCAGACCTATTGGTGAGCCCACGCCCTTGTTCGTTGGACACCCTAGATATCTTGTTTACTGCTTTAGTTTCCGAGCTGCGTCCCAAAGTTAGACTATTGTTTATCTCTTATAGAAGCTCCATAGATAGACGTTTGTACTGTGGGTAGATGTTGAAGTTATTGTTTGACTCATTGCTACAATTATGACAACATATTTATAATATAATTCCGCTGATTTTATTTCATAATTGTGATCATGATGTAATCTAGCTATTTATACCTTGTTGGATTAAATAATGAAATATTGTTAAAAGAGGTAACGTTTAGTAATTTATAAGGTGCTTCGGGTGTTGTTCATAGCATCGGATGCCTGTTACATCCAGGATCGAATTTGGGGCATGACACCTGTCCAGTCAACTTCCCATCCCACACAGCCTGAGATCGATGGTTATGCTGAAGTATTAGCACATCATACTCTTCTGGACTGGGATGTACAACCACTCTTAGACGATCCATACCTATATTGTGCACTTAATTAATTTTTTTTAGTTAATTGATTCTAACAATACTTAATCAAAAGGATAGTTTCTTCAACGTTAAACACTCTAATATCAAAGTAAAACCATATTTTAATTGCTCAAATAATAATATGTTCTTAAATATAGCGTAGGATAAGAAATAAAACTGCATAATCTCATTTATACTCATCATTAAATTAAAAAAAAAGTGAACAAATTGTTATACAAGATCACTTTTATTTGTTTTTCTTTAAATAATATTAATTGCAATTCGTTATATGGTCAACGAATTGTAATTATTCTTTTATTATGTTTTAATTGCAGTTCGTGGGCCAAATACCGAAATGTAAATAGTATTTTCTAATGCTTTTAGTTAATCGAAACAACAATTGGAATTCGCAACTATTATTTAATTAACGGAATCGGGAACTTATCACTTTTGTTTTCTTTATTATAAATAATCTACTGCACTTTCTAATCTAATGAATAATTAATTTTTCTTTATTCTAATCTACTTCATTTTTATTTTCTTTATCATATCAAGAGAAGAAAATACTTAGTTAAACACCTACAATATATAAAAATAAACACGTGTCTTTTATTTTCAACTATACAAATGTTGTTTTTTGACAAATAGAGACAGAAACAATTGTTGTTATATATGAACCGATGTGTCCTTTTCACCCATTTAAAGTTATGTCTGTATACTCTCAATAATTAAATTCTTGTCTTATAGTACAAAATCTAGAATGACTAAACAATATTCTTGTTTTAGAGTACAAAATATATAATTACAAAATATAAATAAATTAAAAAATTAAATATGAACCTATCTATAATGACTAAATTAAATTATATATGTAAAAAGTTATAAAATATATAAATTACCTCAAAATTATTTGAAGAAAATAGTGGACGAAGAATGAAAGAATGCTTCTCTTGGGGAGGAAGAGAAAGAAAAAACTCACAAGATTATGAAAGTGGAAACATGGGAAGAAGGGACGATAATATCGAAGTATTGTTTCAAGAAAATAAAATAAAATAATAGCAGTTCGCTGGACTCTGAACAAAGTGTTAAAAAAAAATAATTAAATTCAAACTCTGCGAACCCGTATTTAAATTAATTATTTTTTAATTTTCATTGAATGACATGTAATTGAACCATCAACATATTACAGTTGATTTTCTAACTAATAATATATTATGATATATAAATAAATTTACATATCATTTTGATATATAAATTTCAGAAAGATGCCGTTTCGGCATCGGACTCAAAAAGTATCACCATTGGTGTACAAATCAGACACAAATGGCCCACAGAATTATAAAGTCTCTTTTTCCCCTGAAATAGTAATACTAATAATTAGACATGAGTTATGAAAGTCAATTGCAGGCTTTCTTTACGTGAAGGTCTGATAGGAAATACAAAATGCC
Organism: Anisodus tanguticus; assembly: GCA_034509755.1. NCBI lineage: Eukaryota > Viridiplantae > Streptophyta > Magnoliopsida > Solanales > Solanaceae > Anisodus > Anisodus tanguticus. Next base: position 22,244,968 of record CM067545.1, read on the forward strand.
AAATTGATTTGAAAAAAACAAAATTATTAAGGGTACTCAATATTATGAGTAGAAGCAAATTAATTAAAGAATTTTAGTGCGATTTTGCTATCATGTTAGTTTTATCTATTAAGACATTTATAATCATTTTGTAGATAGTTATTTGATTATAACCGTAGAGTTGACATAATAATGTTTCGTTTCTTAGGGGACATCCGATTAAAAAAAAAATGTTTCAAACCTAGCAATATTCACAACCTTCTTCCTAAACTCTAAATTACCCTTTTAATAATTTTATAAAATATGTTGAAAAGTTTTTTTTTTAAAAAGTGTTCCCTTTTAAGAGAAGGGACATATTTTGTGAAAATTCAAATTATGACGCTATAGAAAAGTTATACTAATAGATATGTCATAAAGTGATAATTTTTTTATTTTTCACGTGAGGTTAATTACTAGTTTTGAACTCAACAATTTGACTTCCTCTTGGGAGACCACACTTTAAAAGTAAAGTATTTTTTTTTTACCAAAAATGATTTAAATATAAATCTTTTTGAATTATCATGAACACCGTCTCTCTTCGATTTTGAGGAGTTTTATTGGATTTGATAGTATTTTTTATCACTTTTTCTCTTAAGAACTTTTTCTTTACTTGGAGGCCATTATTTCTTGATTCCCTCGATTGATGACTTTCCTTAATGAAGAACATTCCTTTTTTAGGGAAGACATTTGAAGAGGTGTTAGCTATTCTATAAAATTAAGTTTTCCAAGAAGATCTGGGGATCTATCCAAAATTGAAAGAGTGTTGGATCAACTCAAATTAGTCAAATTTAAAGAACAAAAAGATCGCTTGACTGAATAGTCCTATAATTGAATAGGAGAAGTCACAACTAGTTAGAAGATTGTAGCACCGCTTTCCGGGACTTGATCCAAGCTATTGGTTGATGATGAAATGATACTTACCACCTATCATAATCTTTATACAAAAACTTATACGGTAATTAAAGTATATTCTCTATGAAAATTGAAGAATTAATAAAAAAGATACTCTTCTAGAACTCTATGGTGCGTAGTCCAAACTCCAAAGTGAGAAGACTTCAAAACTTTATCTCAGTAATTGACAGATATACATTTTTTTTTTGAATTGGGAGTAATTGACAGATCTAAATCTCAAAGGAACTAATGATTATTCCCAAATAATAACAAAACCATTGGTTAATATTGACCTTTGTGGAAAGGCATCTCAACTACTCCATAAAGCTATAAAGCTTATTTTCTTGTACTAATAATTTGGATGTACAAATAAAGAGAGGAAAGACATTAGGAGGGGTTGTTTGGATTTTGTTACAACGTCCTAAGATAAAAATGATTTCATACCATGTTCAAATTTTTTTGAACTCTTATATAACAAAAAAGGTCAAAGTCATAAGACTTAGAGGTAGAAAATGTAGTATTACATGAACAAATTGTGGATTACTATTTCAACAATCAAATTGTCGTCTAGTGATCAACGATGTGGATGACAATTTTGAAGACTAGGGTTCAAGTTTTGGTTGCGACAAACAATATTAGGTGAATTCTTTCCATTTTTCGAAGCTTTGATGAGCATAGTTATCTGATATTTGTGCTGGTAGAAAGTAAGCAACATATATACCGTTAGAATACTTGAGATGTGTGCAAACTAATCCAGATACCACCTTATAAAAAAAGGATCACCCATAAATTACAATAAACATCCCTATAATATGATTTAGTAACAAATACACCAATATTTTACAAAACTAAATACTTACATGGTCACAACCAAAACTCATTGCACGTGTCGTATGATTTGGACCAAAAGGACTCACATATTTTTCCTAGGGCTACGCTATCATCGAATTCAGAAGTGTGAATTATTTGTGTTATATCTTATAAAGTTCTTCACTTTCATCTCCCATTTCAATGTTGAATTTGCATAAAGTACCATGTGTACCATTCTTTTTAGAAATTTGTCAACTTAGAAGCCGGTCAGTCCTAATTATTTGTAACCTCCTCATTGATTCGTCCTCCGTTATGAACTTAGTAATGGGATATAAATATTTAATTTTAAAATACAAGAGATATATATCTATAATTGAATCATATTTGTTGGAAATAATAACTCAAAGTTGTAGGAAACCAAATTTGATTAGGATTTTATATTTTAATTCATGTCTAGTTAGGATTTATAGTTAGAATTAATATAGGAATATGTTTTCCTATTTTGAGTTAAAGTAGGTTACTTACAATTATAAATAGGGATGTTGCTAGTTATTTTCATAACAAGAGAGAATAAGGAGAACCGGGAGAATAGAGGGGAGATTGTTGAGAATATTAAGAGATTCATAGAATTTATAAATAAAATATCCCCCTTCAAATTGATATAAGAGCCTCTACGATCTTGATAGAGAATCAAAAAGCTTTCGTTGCCGGCGGGCGGCTATAACCCATATATTCCGCCCGTCTGACCAATGATTATATGTTGGTAAACGTCGGGTCAATAATATATGCATGAAAAATAATCATGCTGAGAAAGATTGACAAAAAATTCAGATAGCACAAGAGGAAGGAACAATCTTCTCTAAAAGTTGGAGAAGTGGGTTAAAACAATTGAATGTTGGACAAAAGTGCTCCAACACAACCAAGAAAGAAAAAAATAATGGGTGTTAGAGAGAAGTACTCTAACTATTGAAATTTGGAGAGAAATGCTCCAACACAACCAAGAAAAAAATAATGGGAGTCGGAGAGAAGTGCTCCAACAATTGAAGGTTGAAGAGAAGTGCTTCAACAATGGAAGATTGGAGAGAAGAGTTCTAACAACAACAACTATGAGGGTTAAGAGAAAGTGCTTCAACAATTAATGGTTGGTGACAAGTGCTTCAACAAATTGGAAGATGGTGACAAGTACATCAAAATTGGAAGATGGTGACAAGTACATCAAAAAATGGAAGATGGTGACAAGCGCATAAAAAATTAGATATACACCTTTGAATTATAGGAGAAAGTTGGAAATAATAATTTAAAGTTGTAGGAAACCAAATTTGATATTTTAATTCATGTCTAGTTAGGATTTATAGTTACAATTAATATAGGAATAAGTTTTCCTGTTTTGAGTCAAAGTAGGTTACTTACAATTATAAATAAGGGTGTTTCTAGTTATTTTCATAACAATTGAGAATAAAAGAGATACTGTAGAGATTGCAGATATCCTTTCTATTTATGAATAAAATATTCTCCTTCAATATTGCATAAGTGTATGGGTGGCCAGTGGGCCGGTCCAGGGCGGGACCCGACGGGACGGGGAAAGGGTCGGGACCGAGGCTCCGACGGGATTAGCGGGACAGGAAAATGTTCCGTCCCATTCCACATCCCTCCGGAAAAGGGGACCGGTGTTGGGGGGACGGGGCGGGATTTCGGGTTTTTTTAGACACTTAATTTTTAAAAATAATATATATAAACACTTCAATAATTGAATAAGATATTGTAATAAAAACATTTCAATGTTGTTTTAGTGCTTCTTATAATATTTAATAGAATTTAATTTTTTTGTAATACAATTTCAAAATTGCAACTTTGTGGTGTTGTTCAAAAGTTGCAAATCGCATAGTAAAATTGTAATTAAAAAATTATATAGTTAACCATACTTTTTCTAATTTTCTCATAATGTCTTGAGGATCATCGGTTGGAATTGGAAGTTTTTGGTCAAATTGTTCGACGTCGCTTCCTGTTCCATCGGACAAGATTTTGTTGTAGTTGTAGTCTTCTTCTTCCTTGATTTCCGGTTGACTGCACCTTCTATGCTCCGCTCGAATCTAATCTCTGAATAAAAATGCAATATCCAATGTGTCTCCCACCAATGAATGTCTGTGCTCTCCTATTTGAAATCTTCTCGCAGAAAAAACGCTTTCAGACGTTGTTGATGACGCTTAAAAGTTTAACACATCTCGGGTCATCTTTGCTAGTATCGAAAATGTCTTCTCATTGTCCCTCCAATATTTCACCAAGTCTTCATGTCCTTCATCATTGACAATTAATTCGTACGGTACAACACCCTGCAAAACATAAACATCAAATTCGCTAACTTGTGAAGAAGTTGAACCACTAAACATTTTATTTCTAAGGCCTTGAATACTAGCAGCAGAAACCACATGTTTTATAATGTTGTAGCGAAGTAGTAGAAGATGGTACAGAAACCGGTTGATTATTTGCACTTTTTTGTTGGTAATACATTTTTTTTTTTGCATTCATTGTGTATGCTAGACATAACTTCTTCTTTAGTTGGTTCGTGAGTTGGTTCTTCAGTTGGGTCTGTTGGAAGTACTTCTATACAATCACAAATCGTTTCAACAAGTGTTTTACAATCGCCTACTTTAATAGTCAGATTTAATACACACACCAATAATATAAATAGTGGGAATATGATTTTTTTTTTTTAATTTTTAAATATTTTTTCAATTGATACCTTATAAGTTTGTTTTTCATAAATTCATTAAGTAACAAAAATATTAGAGCTAAATAAAATAACATAGTTGAAATAGTAGGATGATAAATACTAGAAAATTCTTTAGTAGTTTGAAAAAATTTCTCTAAAAATCCAATAAGTTCTAAAAAAAATATTCCAATCATTATCTACAAGCATATCCCTTGGATTTTTATTATGTGCATTAAATAATAAAGTTATAGGTCTTCTATAATCGTAAGTAACAAATAGTTGTTCATATAGAGAATTTCACCTAGTCGCTACTTCTTCAGGATATTTTTTATAAGGTAATCCACAATCGTGACAAGTTTTATTATATTCTTTGCGTCTTTATATTTTATTACCTTTAAAAATAAAGTTTATAGCAAATTGGATTTTATCAAGAATGTTTTCAAAAATTTTAGGCCATCATTTACAACTAAATTATAAATATGACACACACATCTTATATGAAAATGATCATAAAAAGATGGAGTTAATCGAACTTTTAAAAGTTTTATAGCATAATCATTAGAAGTAGCATTATCTAATGTAATAGTCATAATTTTATCAATTATTCCATAATAATCACAAATTTCATGAATATTTTGTGCAATAAAAGTTACAGTGTGCCTATCATCAATATATCTATATACTAAGATACATTTTAGCATAGACCAAGTCTGATCTATCCAATGACATGTAACAGTTAAATAATCATTACTGTTAGTACTACGACCTTTATCATAAGTGAGAGCCACTTTGCCATTAAAATGATATAATGAATAACGTAAATATTGTTGATATTCATTTGCAAATTTAAAAACGTCTCTTCTAACAGTTGATCTAGGAAAATCGTTAAAAGCAGGATTATACATTTCTCTAATGTAATGAATAAAATCAGGAGATGAAGGAAATGCAAAAGACAAACCCTCCACCACAATTAATTTTGCCATATTTTCCCTATCTTTGTGTTTATCATATTTAGGACCAACAATTCCCCCGTCGTCAGGTTAATTTGACCATGTACTTGGTCGGGGACACTATGTGAACCTTGTCCCGACTCAGAGGGCATTGACACACCCGATTTTTTAACCCGATATTGATTCCACCTAGCTATGTGCTCGCCTTGTACATGTCTCAATAAACCTCCCGTCCCACCTTGACCTTTTTCGATTTTAAATTTATAAACATTTTTACAAATCTTAGATCTAACTACTTGATTCTCTTTGTCCCTATCAAAATAATCCCATGAAGTTGATTTTAATTTTCGTTGTGTGGGACCTCGACTCATACTAGGGGGAATAAGAGGCATTACAGTTTCAGTTTGAGGCTGAGACTCAGTCTGAGCTTGAGGTTGAGGTTGAGGTGCACTAGTGGGTGTGTCATCTACATTATCGTCAAAATTAAAGTCTGGTTCAAATGCATAATATACCTCATTATCTAATGGTATATCATTAAAAAAATAATTTCATCTATATGAGTTAAATCAATCAAATCCTCGGGACTAGAAATATGATTACTAAAAGAAGTACACTTATCCTTGTTACCCTTACTAGAAGAAGCACCCTTACCCTTAATCATACGTCCAAGGCATTCCATTATAATTATGCAAATAAATAATTAAAGTAAATAAAATTACGTGCGATAATTAAAATTAAGTAACAATAATAATTTAAAGAAGGAACGAAGGTACCAAACGCCGATGTAACGTCGACGTGTAAACGAGGTTGAAAATTGAAACTTTGCTCGATGGATGATGCTCAAGCTAGTTGCCAACTTCACTCCCAATTTTTGAACTTTGATATAAATTACCAAATAAAATATAAATTTTAGTAGGCAATGTAGAATTGTAGAGAATAAATTGAGAGATTAGAGATATGGTAGGAAGATTTGTGAGAAAAATGAGGTATTTATAGTTGAGAAACAGGGTTAAAGTGTAAATATACTAACTTAGGGGTTAAAAATAAATACTAAGGGGGTAGGGGAGTTTATGGGGTGGGGGCAAAAAATGGTTGTTATAGCCGTTGCACAACGGCCAAAATCAAAATTTGGCCGTTGTAGCAACAACTATTTTTGCAAAGGGGAGGGAGGCTGGCGGGGCCAACGGGGTCGGGGTCGGGGGGGGGCAGGTCCTATCGGGATCGGAACGGTTGGGACGAGCCCAGGTCCCATCTCGAGTTTGAACCCCAACACCCCTTTTTTTAGGGGGATCGGGCCGACCCGACCCGGCCCACTAGCCAGCCTTACATAAGTGTTTAGTATAATTTACCTAATCATTATTTGGATACTAGCTAATAGTCTCATACATTAGTTTAGAAAATACTAGTCAGTTAGTAATACATAATTTCAATAATCCAAAACCAAAGAAAACAATGTAAACATTAGTGGAAATACTCAGTGAGTGGGGAAGTGCGCATCATTTGGATTTCTATGTTTCATAGAGGCTAAAAGATATGACGGAATGTCAAAAACAAAGCTAAAGGCTCAAAGATACACTATATTTTCAGTAGACAAAAAGCTTGAGAATATTGACTATTGTGATATCAAATATTCCAATTTATTATCTTCTAAATCCTCTTCAGATTTTGCAATCTTAATTCTATTTAACTTTTGTGTGCTCCAGATTTCGGATAATATCAAACTTATAATTGATTTCACACCACAAAGACTATCATATCATTGGCCTTTCACATCTTTAGTGCAAGCAATCTTTTCTTATTCCTTCAATGCTTTTAACTTCTTCCCAACAACCCAAAGGACAAGGTGATATTGATAGATTTTTTTAGCATTTAATCAAAGACTTTGAGTACAAATTCTGAAAATAGAAAAAAATTCCACAGAGAGAGTTCCCTTTTTCAATAGAAACTATCTGAAAGCCTCTATTATTTGATGTTTCAAAATCTGGAGCCCATGCGACGTAAATATAGATTAAATGAGATAGTAGTTCCAGCTGATAGCAAATGGTTAAACAAAAAGCAAGGGATCTTAACATTTTTGGTCCGCAGGCTATAAAAGTTTCACCTCCTAATCATAATATGTTGTAATTGTTGCCGATGTATACTCGATGTATACAATGATTATATTGACTAAACGTTGTAAAAGACTAAAAGATGAATATTCGTTTTTTTTTGTGTGGTTTTGTTGGGCTGATGTATAGTGTAAGAATCCAAAAATCAAAACCTTTTGGCCAGGAAATGAACTATTACTAGTTTATATTCATGCTCAATTTCATTGTCCTATAAGATGATACATAATCATAACATCCTTTTCACAAACAAGGGTTATGGTGGGAAATGATAAGTACTCCATCCTTAATTAGAGATTTTTTCTCTAAATTAATTAGTTTAGCCATAATACAAATATCGAATACTAAGTGGACAACAAAAACATATTTTTTCTATTATTCTAACTTTTTTTTAACTGTATGAGACTATGAGTGTTATATTCTCTGTTAAATTACAAGTCAGCTAGTTATTATTACTTGTTCTATGAACATAATTAAGCATGGTTAGCACTAAGTATTTTCTTGGACATTCATGTTCAAATAGGGGTATTTTTTGTGTGGAAAAAGCTCATTTCCCCCCTTTAGTACTAAACATTGAGATCTAAAGCATTGAAATTTGCCGTAATCGATCTTTATAGAAACACAAAAAGATAATTTCTATGATCATCTCACTTTTTTCCACCAAATGTTGGTTGATAGGGTTACACACGTTATTTAGTAGCTAAAAAAGATCTTCCTATGTGGTCAGAGACAAATCATTTTTCGTAAAAATTACATTTCTTTTTAACCCACAAACCGACAAAAAAACTTACTTTCTTTTAAAAAAATATAACTCTCTTTGTCTCATTTTATGTGAAAGCGCTTAACTGAAGACGAATTTTAAGAAATACAGAAGGTTTTTAAAATTTATTATCTTAAACACCACTAAATATGGGAATTTTCAATAGAATTCGTCGAAAATCCGAGATTTCCGTCGGAAATGCTTCCGACCGGCTATTTCCCACAAATAATTTCCGATGAAATTCGTCTAGAAGTCATATTTTTTAGTAGTGAAACTGTGATGACATTATGTGGTTATAAAATCATGTTGTAAATGATATATTGAAAAGTTTAATAAAGTTAAATTATTTCTTAGCTTAGGAAAGATACTATTCTTTTTAATTTGAACTAACTAAAAAAAGTAGTATATCACATATAATGAAACAAAATGAGTAGATCTAATTTCTTACATGTCATATATGAAAACCACATGAAACCATCACTCTCAAAATTTGTTATCATACTTGGAAAATCTATAAACCTGCACTATATATGCTTGATGGGTATGAAAAGGATATAGTCTGAAAAATTCCGAAACCACTTCTCATTGTCACAAATAATAAATAATAAATAATAAATAATGAAGAATGATAGATGTTTGTCATTATCGTGATATTTATGTGGCTATAACATTATATAATTGAGGATAAATTAAGAAAAAATAAAATTAATTATTTTTAATTTGAATTTTCTCAAAATTAACAATAAAAGAGAAGTGTGCCACATAAAATAAAAACATAAAATAAAACTAGGAGGTAAGTTTAATTTCTTACGTATCATAAGAAAACCACATGAAACCATCACTCTCAATTTGTTATCATACTTTGATAATCTATAAACCTTCCACTATATGTGCTTCATGTTTGTATCAAAGGGTATAGTCCAAAAATACTTCTCATTATCAAAAAAATATATGAAGAATGATGAATGTTTGTCACTATCAAAATTGGTGGGCCATGATCCACTGCATGCCTTAAGACCAAATCATGTCCTGTGTAAAAGCCCATTTCTCTTTTTAGATCAATGCATATAGGAAGGAAAATGGAAGCACAATCATAGAGTACATATTTTGCCTTTTACTTTGTCATGGCATAAAGAAAGTCTATTAATTTCGTATATGTCAAACTAGAAAACTGATTTTGCAATCGATATATCTGTTGGAAGTTTGCCTTTGGCGGGGAGATGCGTCCACCAATCTTTGATGAATTAAACACTAGTGTTCCGCATGTTGGAGGCTTTGTCTCTTTACACATGCATGATCTACGAAGTGAGTACATGACCGTAGGGTCAAGAATCGTCAAATTTCGTTGAGAAATGAAAGAGATATTGGTCCACGAAGTAAGGTGTTTGAGGCATGAAAATGTGGTGTGGGACAAATCTACCACATCGGTGGGAATATGAAGAATTGCTCTTTATATAAGTCTCTAATTGGTAAAGGGTTTGGGACCCCAAGGGGTATCCCATGTGTTTAAAGGAGGGAGGACCTAGATGTGCTTGGGTTCAAGGCTAAGCCCACACGCGCACCGCCGCCCGCCCGTCCGGTCTTGGGATGTGGAGACTTTCTGATATTATCTTTTTGGATCAGAGAACTTTTTCAGATGTACAGTTTGATCCCTGAAGTTTCTTATGTACAGTTTGATCCCTAAAGTTTCTTATGTACAGTTTGGTCCCTGAAGTTTAAAATTTTATAGTTTGGTCCCTAGAGTTTTCTGCCTACCGTTGAAAAGGAAAAAGAAGTAATTGCTCAAGGTTAACAAGAACCCGCGAGGGCCTGACTGTCCGGAACTAGACGTTCCGTATCTACAGGACTCGAAAGTTGCTGGCTATCCGGAACTTAATATTCCAGATCTGTAGAACTCAGGGATTCTAGATGTTGAACCGAGACGGAGCAAAGAGGGGACAAAGACTTGTTCCAGGCCTTTTAGCTTGTATGGTTGAGAACGAACCATGGACAATTAACAAAGAATTGTTATCTCCAAAAGCGCTGCTTTGGAAAGAAGCTAAAGAGAAAATAAATTCCATCATATAGAACTATACTTGTGTAATGGTTGATCTTCCTCAGGAAAAAGAACCTTTGGGTTGTAAAATGTGCTCCCCTATGAGTAGCTTAACATCCAGGGCCATTGCAGTCTTGCATGACATGGATGTTGAAACAACCTTCCCAACCGGAGAGTTGGAAGAAGAGGATAAGAATTGGTTTGCTGAACTGCTGGGCTTCTTCCTGAACTTTCATTTTGGTCCTTGAAATGTTTACATTTTGGTCCTGAAAGTCTCAGATAAAACGAAACAATGAATCTGACCACAAAAACATTGACTCTGAAGTTAGAAAGCCAACAGTTGGAGAATTAACAGTCTGAAAGTAAATGTCATATTAAAACAAAGTCTCGATATGAAAGATATGGGTATCACAGATGACATCTTAGGAATTAGATTTCTAAGACATCTATCGGACTGGTCGATAGTTGACAGTCTCGTTGAAGCCACCAATAGATATGAATCATATAACTGATTGGAATCATGGTGCACCCATAGACAAGGAGCAATATGCTCAGGTCACGTGTAGTTCAATGTATTGTACACACTACAACCGACCTGGTATCGGCCAACAAAGAAGATCAGTTGAACTAAGGTTCACTAATAATTTTAATACATGATCAATAGAAGGCGTTAAGTCGGATATGACGATATCTGAATTATTCGCTTATCTACGGATTATGGTATTCTGGATGTCCAGCGGTTCTGGGAGAACAAAGTGATGCAAACTGGACATCAGATCTGAAGAACACCAAAGTCACAAGTAAATGTGTATGGTGGGTCTTGGAAAATCCTCTAAGCAAACTTGCATCTGCCGATTCATGATGAAATCGGAGTTTATCGCTTTATACAAAACATGAAAGAAGTTGAGTAACTTCATGACTCCTTAGAGGACGTTCCTTATTGGGAGAAACCCGTGCCTTCGACGCTTCTACACTCGTGGCTGCTAGGTCGGCTTCAGGAAGGACACGGATGACGGCGTCTGGACATATCTGTTGGGATCTGTCAGGAGACATAAGACCGTATGGCAGTTGATCATCACGGGTGTCACATCCTTGTTTACTAACTAAGGGACTACCCGGAGATCAAGTGTTCTGCCTGTCTAGGGGAATGGGCTTAAAACCCAAACAATATGAACCTTTGCGGTGGTAACCTAACCATACTAATTGGAGATCCCAAGAATTTGGTTCAATGGGAAAACTAAGCGGCAAAAGGTTCAGTTGAGCGCTTCGGTGGAAGTAAGAAGCACTCCGGATGATGATTTCTGTACGGAAACATGAATCCAAAGTTGTTCCCGCGATAGACATTAAAGTGCTACTAGCATGGTGGGTCAAGGTTAAGCTTCCAAACCTTTAACGATCCTCAAACGGTTGAGGTTAAGGTTGGGAAACTTTTAATGATTCCTAACACTTGTGAAGTGGGGTATAGCAGGATACCTTGTAGGAGATCACCTATTTAAGTGCGAGGATGGCCGCCTCAAATGAACGCACTTAAGAATCCAAGTGTGTCCATGGACACAACGGATAAAAACGTAAGAAGGAAAATGAATAAGAAGAGTTATTGTGTTGATATCATTGTCTTGGCTTACACTAAACACTGACGGTTCAAGACATCACGTTCACCGCGCAGTAAGTAAGTCCGATGGTATTCAACTAGGGAAGGTTCAAAGCGGAAGCTACTTCTCCTAATGTAATATCTTTTCGCTGAAAGATTGCTGAAATGTAGGCACCTTGTGTGTGCGCCATAATCTCTCTTTTATAGAGGGGATTGTTGGAAATTTGCCTTTGGCGGGGAGATGCGTCCACCCATCTTTGATGAATTAAACACTAGTGTTCCACATGTTGGAGGCTTTGTCTCTTTACACATGCATGATCTACGAAGTGAGTAGATGACCGTAAGTCTAAGAATCGTCAAATTTCGCTGAGAAATGAAAGAGATATTGGTCCACGAAGTAAGGTGTTTGAGGCATGAAAATGGGTGTGGAACAAATCTACCACATCGGTGGGAATAGGAAGAATTGCTCTCTATATAAGTCTCTAATTGGTAAAGGGTTTGGGACCCCAAGGGGTATCCCATGTGTTTAAAGGAGGGAGGACCTAGATGTGCTTGGGTTCAAGACTAAGCCCACACGCGCACCGCCGCCCGTCCCGTCTAGTCTCGGGTCACGGGTCGTGGGCTGTGGGCTGTGGGGACTTTATGATATTATCTTTTTGGACCAGAGAACTTTGCCAGATATACAGTTTGATCCCTGAAGTTTCATAAACCTGAAGTTTCTTATATACAGTTTGATCCCTAAAATTTTACAGTTTGGTCCCTAGAGTTTTCTGCCTACCGTTGGACTATTTTTGGAGCATTAACCAGCCATTATTTGGTTGATTAACTCTTCCATTAATAGCCCATTACTTAGGCAATTGAGCAGCCTCCTTCATGACCATAAATCAGCTCACTAATGACATTAAAACTGCCATTACAGCCCTCCCTTTATGGCCATTACAGCCTTATTTTTGGCAGTTGGACAACCCTCCTCCATGCTATATATTGGTGCCTCTCTTGGCTCAATAACTTGGGAGAATACACAATATTTTCAGCACAAAAACAGTCACGAAAATAGCCCAAACAGACAGAAAAACAGTGAGCAAAACTGTGTTGAAATACAGTGAGCAAACACTCACATATACACAACAGAGACACATTATATACACAGAGACAAAAGAGAAGAGTAAAGAGAAACTCTTCCTTCCTATTCCATATCTTCAGCAAGTCGATTCATATTTGTTTTCTTCGTCAGGCTCAACCTATTGGCTTTGTAGCGTTGAGATTAAAGTGTTGTTTTATCTTGGGAGACTATTGCCCGCTAACGTAAAAGCATATATACGGGGCAATCTTATCTTAAGGATAGAGGGCAATCACTCGACTCAACACACAACGTTGTAACCATCCAGATTTAGTTGTTTCTTGATTTCAGGTTATCAAAATTCAAGACACAACAAGCTTGCAGCAGTTTTGAAGATTGGCCTATTTCTTCAACAAGATTCAATTTCTGAATATTGAATATTTGTTTATCCTTTCGAATACTTGTAATAGTTATTTACTTTCCGTACTGCTTTATAAAGTACAATAGAGTACCAACAATATCATGTTAAACTAATTAAAAGTTTGAATTTTCTATGCCAATAGTGTATATACTTTGTATACTATCAGCTTAAGTTAACCTGCAACAGAAGGTTCTTCATAACAAGTCTAATTTTAAAAAGGTCAGCGGGACAACATAAAAGATTTGCTTTTGATGCCATAGCGGGATGCTACTTACGAGTTGGTCAGGGACAGGTTCCGTGTACTCTTTTGATACCACACCAATGTGGTGGCGCGAAAATCATAATGGTGGCAATTTTCATTTCGTCGATGGCATTTGGATGACTAATGCATATATTTAAGCATAGCGCAACTAAGAGGGTCTAACATTGCTTCAATGAATATAACATCTATCTCTTCTACGAAGCCTGTTCGACTCTGAAAGAAATAATCCATTGATTATTTTCATTAATGAAAGAGTATATATACAATTTACAATTTTCATAATATGGAAAATCCTATTCTTATTCTACTCCCAAAATCCTATTCTAATTGTACAAGAATCCTACAATTATGGTAGTGTACAATGCTAATTATATACAAATAATACAAAATAATTTGTTACCAAAAAAAGGATATACACGGTGTGTATACCGTGTATATCCTTATATTTTTTCACACCCCCGTAGTCATAGCGGGCGGTCTTCGTACGCTGAGACTGTCTCTAAAATATTCAAATAGGATCGAGGGAAGACCCTTAGTGAAGATGTCTGCAATATGATACTTGGAAGGGACATGTAAGATGCGTACTTGTCCACGATCTACCTTTTTGCGAACAAAATGGATATCCGTCTCAATATGTTTAGTGCGCTGGTGTTGAATCGGATTCCCAGAAAGATATACGGCACTAATATTATCACAATATACCAAGGTAGCTTTGTGAATGGGAAAGTGACCCTCTAAGAGAATATTACGTAACCAACATGATTCAAAGACCACATTGGCTACCCCTCGATACTCGGCCTCTGCCCTGGAGCGGGATAACGTCACCTGTCGTTTGGCAGACCATGAGACCAAGTTATCGCCAAGAGACATACATTATCCAGACGTAGAGCGTCTGGTGTCCGGACATCCACCCCAATCAGCATCGGTATACGAGACAAGTATAGAGGCTGATGATGGATATAGATGCAAGCCATAGTCAAGTGTCCCTTGGATGTATCATATAATGCGTTTGAGTGCATTCATGTGCTCTACCCTAGGGTCATGCATAAACAAACACACATGCTGTACGGCATACGTAATATCCGATCTCGTGAACGTAAGATACTGAAGAGCTCCAGCAAGACTGCGGTATTGAGTGGGATCCTCGTAAGGTGAGTTAGCCGCAACACCCAACTTGGGCTTAGTATCAATGGGAGTGGAAGTAGACTTACACGAGGACATACCAGCCCTATCAATAATCTCAGCGACATACTTCCGTTGGGACAAGAATAATCCACCTGCATGACAAGAGACAACAATTACCAAAAAATAACTCAAGGGCCCCAAGTCTTTCATAGCAAACTCAGAACTGAGCATGGTCATGATAGACTTGCGCAAAGCATCAGTAGAGGCAGTCAAGATAATATCATCCACATATAATATAATATAAGCCAAAAACGTACCACGGCGATATATGAACAATGAATTATCAAACCTGCTGTGTGAAAACCCAATAGATGAAACATAGTCTGCAAATCTCTTATACCAAGCCCGCGGGGCCTGCTTAAGCCCATACAAATACTTCTTCAATAAACAGACATGATGAGGATATTTGGGGTCTAAAAAACCCAAGGGTTGATACATGTAAACGGTCTCCTTAAGATCACCATGTAAGAAAACATTCTTCACATCTAGCTGATCAATGAGCCAAGCTTTCGAAAGAGCCAGACTGAGAACAATGGGAATGGTAGTTGGTTTGACCACCGGATTAAATGTCTCACCACAATCCATGTCAACCTGTTGAGTCTTACAATCACCTACAAGTCGAGCCTTATGCCTCGAAAAAAACTATCAGAATTATCATTATGAGTAAAAATCCACATAGATCGAATAATATTAACACTAGAAAGATGGGGTACCAACTCCCACATTTTATTTTCAATAAAAGCATTATATTCGTCGTTCATAGCCATTTTTCAATTCGGGTAATTTAATGCGGACACTGGGTTACAAGGTAGGGGGATTTAAGAACATTAGAATGTAGATTAGAATGTCTTTTTGGTTTAAAAATATCTCCATTGACTATGAGTGACCGATCTATGACTCGGTGGAGAATTGAGTGGAGTTTGGGAGGAACTCATATGTGAGACAGGCTGGCTAGCAAGCAGTCGGTCTGCTGGCCCAATATTGGAAACATGAGCCGAGGCAGAAGCAGAATTAGAAACATAAGCTGGAACAGTGTCGGTATTGGGCTGGGCAACTGGACCAACTGCCGATACTGGGGCAGAAACAATACTGGAAAGAGTAGGTCCAGCGGGCAGTGGGCCCGCTGGCAGAGTTTGGGTGCGGGACAAATCCAATAAATGGTGGATAAGATATGGGGAGATCTCGTCATCTAAAAAAGTATAAGAACTAGGCACATGATTACTCACTTTAGAAAACAGAAATTGAGTTTCATAAAAAATAACATGGCGACTAATAATGATTTTATTAGAGGATAAATCAAAATATTTGTAACCATGATTAGATGAATAACCCAAAAACACACAAGCGGTAGACCGAGCTTGAAGTTTGTTACTAGTAGTTGATAGGAAAGACGGATAGCATAAACACCCAAAGACCCTAAGATGGGAATACGGATGATCTTTATTATAGAGTACCTTAAGAGGAGACGCATATGCCAACCCTTTGATAGGAAGAATGTTAAGAAGATACGTAGCCATTTGTAGAGCATGATGCCAAAAGAAAGGGGGTACAGAAGCATGAACCAATAAAGTGCAGACAATATTATTAATGTTACGAATTTTACATTCGACTTTCCCATTTTGTGAGGAAGTATGATGGCAAGAGAAGCGAAAAACTATGCCATTAGTATCACAAAAATCCCGAAACAACCCATTATCATATTCTTTGCCATTATCACATTGAATATTTTTGATTTCCTGATCGAATTGGGTATGGATGAATGCTCTAAATTTTAAGAATGTGAAAAAAACTTGTGACATTTTCACTAACGGAAAGGTCCATAAAAAATTAGAAAAATCATCCAAAAATAGAATATAATAATGATGGCCCATAGAACTTAAAAGGGAGATGTCCATAAATCGCTATGAATAATATCAAATGACATTAAAGTACGAGAAGTAGAGGCTACAAATGGTAATTTAACATATTTTCCTAAAGGATAGGATTGACAAATTGGAGTACAACGTGTACCCTTACAAGAAATAAAATTATTTTTATGCAAGGAAGAAACAATGGACGACCCAAGGTGACCCAAACATGCATGCCACAAGGAAGGAGCTAGAGCTACAAAAGTAGATGTCAAGGATTGACTCGAGAGACTAGAGGTGGGCGTGATAGGATAAATATCTCCCCTACTATCACATCTCATGAGAGGTATCCCGTCTTGAAATCCTTCACAGAAAATCCAAAAGGATCAAAATCAACAGAAACCCAATTATCAATGGTGAATTGACGGACAAACACCAAAATTTTAATTAAGTTAGGGGCATGAATGACATTTTCAAGACAAGAGGTGGATTGGAGGAAGACAACATTTTATGACCATAACCATGAATTGGAATTGAGGTGCAATTACCAACAATTATGCCATGATTTTTGCTATAATTGGAATAAGACGAGATTGTACCTTGGTCGGACGTCATGTGAGAAGTGGCGCCTGTGTCCATGTACCAATTCGCGTCTGGGAGATTCAATCCAAGTGTATGCATTGCGGCGTCAATGTCGGTTGAATGGGCCCTGCATCATGATGGGCTTGCGGAGGCCGAGGCCCAAACACATCTGCTTGTTGCCCCGGCCCAGTGTTGTTGCGGAAGCCACTGGCCCATGTCAAATTGGGTAGAAAATTCTTCCCAAAAAAAGTACAAATCCTTTTCTTTCGTATATCAATGGTAATCTGTCTTCTTATTCTTGGCAGCCCACTGTCCAGGGGCTGTAGACGCTGGAAAATAGGGACGTTCGGCCATTGGCCACCAGCCCAGGCCCACTGCCAGGGGGCCCATGGCTGGACCAGTTGGCCTGCGGCCTACTTCCACTGTACCGGGATCCATTGCCAATGTTCTGGCCACCCCCACCACCGCCGGAACCACCACGATTGCCACCGCGATTTTTGCCATTATTTTTCCGATTTTCTTGCCTCCACCGTGAGCACAGTTTTGGCCCGAATTATCAACACAACCATGAGAATTGGCAGAAGACATCATCATGACCACGGGACTAGCGCCGGTAGCCGCCTTTTTGGCCAAGCTGGCTTCTTCTAATGTGAGCATTGAGCGTGGTTGATAAAAAAACGGAAGTGGATTACTTTGACGGAGGAGAGTCCCCACGTCATTATAGGCCTCAGATAGGCCTACAACCATTTGTAGAACAAGACTATTATTGATAACGGGCGCGCCAACGTTACGGAGTTGGTCTGCCAATTCCTTGAGTCGTTTACAATAAGTTAAAACATTCGGGAAATCTTCCATGCTGACTTGGGAAAATTGCTGCTCAAGGGTGACAACGTGGGAATGTTTGTTATCTTGGAATATATTACGCATTCTATTCCATGTAGCCATAGTCGTAGTGTCCAACTCAATAATTGTCTGTAAAAGGTCGGTAGAAGTAGTGGAATAAATCCACTGAAGAACGGTAGCATCAAGAGTAATCCATAACTGAGGATCCTCCGCGGGAGTAGGGGTAGCGGGAGGAATTATGTGATGGAGAACTGATGTGAGATGGTGTGAATTTTGAACAACGCCGCCCACGTCGCGTATTGGACGTTTTCCATCTCAAGAACAATAGGATGTTGTTCTTGATGTTAGAAACAATACGGGCAGGATGAACGTGGTTCTTTGACGTCGACATAACGAAAGAACAATAGGTGATTGAGGGATTTGAAATAAAATTTGGGAGGAGAGGAGGTAGACCATCGGCTCGAAAACTGAGGAGGGGCTCGGAAATCGATGAAGCCGAGAGCGGAAGCTTTTGGTGAAGGAGGTATGTGAGACCTAGACTTCTGATACCATGAAAGAAATAATCCGTTGATTATTTTCATTAATGAAAGAGTATATATACAATTTACAATTTTCATATTATGGAAAATTCTATTCCTATTCTACTCTCAAAACCCTATTTTAATTGTATAAGAATCCTACAATTATGGTAAGTGTACAATGCTAATTGTATACAAATAATACAAAATAATTTGTTACCAAAAAGAGGATATACATGGTGTGTATACCATGTATATCACGGTCTCCCACTTATGATGGATTTCCGTGATATACACGGTATACACAAGATATTGTGTACCGTGTATATCCTTATATATTTTCATACTCTTTATATGAGCATTCAGGTGATTTCACCTAGCTTCCATTCTTTTACTCCTAAATAGTTAGAGCATCTTTAAGATGGTAATTTGAAAATAGAGTAATAGCATGTTATTGTCAGTTAAATTAAATGATAGTATAACTTAATTTTTATATTATGAATGTATACAACTTAAATTATAAACAAAAATGTGATATTATTTCTTTCATCTTCTCGAAATTCCTTTGAACTTTCATAAGGTGAAGTTTCATATGTTATTAAGGTACAGCTTTATGGAGAGGTTTATACTTATTTAACAAAACTAATTGATAGGAAAGAGAAAAGAATGTCCAAAAGAAGCCAAAAGAAAAAAGGAGCAAAAAATTAATATCAAGAAGTCAAATTTCAACAGAGTAGTCACTGATTAATGTTGTCAGCAAAGAAATGTACAAGAAAAGACTAGTGGAAAACAAAAAATTAAAACGATTTGCTCTTATTTTTTTGTGTACTCAGTTACATGTAGCCCCAATAACTTATGAGATTGAGATGAGACCATTAAATATATAGGATAAGGAACACTATGGATGGCAGCAAAAGGGAACATGATTAATTAGTAACTATTTACATTTATCTCCTTTGTTTCTTTCATTATAGTTGATTGTGGTGGGATGAATAAGATTTTTTCGTATTTTATTAGAGGTTTTGAGTTCAAGTCATGAGAATAACAAAATATCTTGATAGAAATCACGATTCTTCCTTTAATAAGTCTTACGCAACGCATATTCAAATTCATATAAACCCAAACCGGATATCGAACACTAACTAGGAAACCAAAAAAATTAATTCTTTCACAAGACAAGGATTTTGCAACTTGGTTTTCATATGTGTGGTATACATGAGTTTATATATACACACTTCACTAACACTACAAGAATCCTATTCTAAGGGCCCCATATTAAGTTTTTTGCACATGGTTAATTGGAGTTAAGTTTAGTGCATATCCAATTTGCAACTCAACAGTATTGACTTGCTTGGAGTTGGTTTCAAATTTGTCTACTCAATTGATCATATAAAGATTGTGATTTTGCCTTACTAATTTGTTCCTTTGTGTTGATGGAAACCCTTTGTGGGCCAAAAATACCCAGGTTTTTAGGCTTTCATCTCATCTTGGAAATAAATAGAGTGGCAACAATCAATCAGTAACAAGATTTGGTAGACAATTTATTACCGCCAAGTGGTGAAAGGGGATAGTTGGGATCCCGAATTTTATTTAGAGATCTCAGATTCAAGTTGTGAAAAATAAAAAAAAATATGTGAAACTTTTTGATACGAAATACTTTACCTTTTTAGTGGGCATATTTGATAAAATTCCGAATTAAGTTGGTCAAGAAGTTTTAAAACATTAGATGATTAAAAGAAATAGACAATTTATTGGAGTATCCTGTTTTGTTGGATTTTGAGGCTTCTCTCCTCCTTTTAATTATTGTTAAATATACACAATATACACACAATATACATGTGTATATTATTAGGTCTCGGCTATGCTCACGGATTGGCCCTCGGATGGGCTGATTATTATGTGTAATTTATGGTAAATATTTAGTATCCTAGTTTAGGTAAGGTTGTAATATAATTAGTATTGCATTACCATAATTAGTGTATTACCATAAATGTATAGAATAATGTTTTAGGAATAGAATAGGAATATGATTCTCCTATTATGTAACTTGTATATATAGCATTTCAATTAATGAAAATAATCAAGGGATTATTTCTTTCATGGTATCAAGAGTCTAGGTCTTAAAATCCTCTCTCTACTCTCCTAAATTTTCCGTCAACTTCCCTCCACTTCCGAGACGTTTTGCTCTAGGTTTGTGTGCTTACGGGACCTCTTTTCTTCCCAAAAATTTCTCCCTAATCCCTCAATCGCATATTGTTCTTTCAATATGTCTACATCCCAGAACATGTTTCATCCGGCCCTTACAGTTTCTAACATCAAGAATAACATCCCTCTCGTTCTTGAAATAGAAAACGTCCAATATGCGACGTGGGCCGAACTGTTCAAAATTCACGCACGATCACATCAAGTCATCCATCACATAATCCCCGCGGCTCCTGAGGATATGGAGGTGCCAAAACGCGAGGATGATCCTAAGTTGTGGACGACTATTGATGCTACCGTCCTTCAATGGATATATTCCACAATATCTACCGACCTTTTGCAAACAATTATTGAGCCTGACGCTACGGCACAAGCGACTTGGGATAGACTGTGTGATATATTCCAAGTTAATCAAAATTCTAGAGCTGTTACCCTTGAGTAGAATTTCTCCCACGTCAATATGGAAGATTTCCCTAATGTTTCGGCTTATTGCAAAAGATTAAAGGAATTGGTGGACCAACTTCGCAACGTTGGCGCGCCGATTTCGAACGATCGTTTGGTCCTCCAAATGGTTTTCGGCCTTTCCGAGGCCTATAGTGGTGTGGGAACGCTTCTTCGGCAAAGCAATCCGCTTC
Organism: Anisodus tanguticus; assembly: GCA_034509755.1. NCBI lineage: Eukaryota > Viridiplantae > Streptophyta > Magnoliopsida > Solanales > Solanaceae > Anisodus > Anisodus tanguticus. The sequence goes on from CM067545.1 coordinate 22,266,393, forward strand.
CGCAATTTTATCAGGCGCGTTCTATGCGTACACTAGAAGAAGCAGGCATAGCGAAATGAGCGGCTACCGGTACTAGTCCCGTAGTCATAATGACCGAGTCCACGGTATATCCTACCGGTTCCAACAACTCTGGCCAAAATTGCAACAACGGTGGCGACAAAAAGGGTGGAAATAAGAAAAATGGCAAAAACCGCGGCGGCAACAACGGCGGTAGCCGACAGAATGGTGGTGGCAGTGGGGGTCCTCGCGGTGGTCAGCAACAACAATAGTTCAACAACAACAATAGTTCCTTCCGGGGCCCACAAGCCCGGGCCCCAATTTATACGAACAACGGTATGGGCCGAGACAAACGGGGGTGCTTAGCCCTAATCAACGCAAGCCCTACTCGTTTGGGCCCGAACCAGCTTTTGACTCGACCTTTGATATATGGACCGGCGCTACCCACATGACATGGCCAGCCCGGCGGTTTGAGCAACCCTCGGCATAATTGCCCGGTAATGGCAATTACTTGTTCCAATTCGTGGTTATGGTCCCGAGTTTGGGCCCAACCAGGTTTACCTTCCAGGCGGCGGTGGCCATTCGGCCAGCGGTGGCAAGCCCGTCCGAGGCCCAATTCGGCCTGGTCCAGTTACGGCGAACAACAGTATGGGCCGAGACCGCAAACAGGGGTGCTTAGGCCTCAGCCCCCGCAAGCCCATCACGCAGCAGGCCCTACTCAGTCCGATATTGAGGCCGCGATGCACACACTGGGTTTGACTCGACCGGACCCGAATTGATATATGGACACCGGTTCCACTACCCACATGACATCCGATTCAGGTACTCTCTCATCTTATTTCAATTTGAGCAACCCTCGCGGTATAATTGTTGGTAATGACAATTCTGTTCCAATTCGTGGTTATGGTCATAAAACATTGTCTCCCCCTCGTCCCCCTCTTATCTTGAAAAATACCCTACACGCCCTAAAATTAATAAAAAACTTAGTCTATGTCCGTAAATTCACTATTCACAATTCCGTTTATATTGAATTTGATCCATTTGGTTTCTTTGTAAAGGATTTCAAGACGGGGAGTCCTTCATGAGGTGTGATAGTAGGGGAGATCTTTATCCTATCACACCCAGTCCCGGTCCATCGAGTCAAGCCTTTCCATCAGTTTTTGCAGCCATCTCTCCTTCCTTGTGGCATGCTCGTCTTGGTCATCCGGGGTCCTCTATTTTGTCAGCTTTAGATAAAAATAGTTTTATTTCATGTAAGGGTACGAGTCGTACTCCAATTTGTCAATCTTTTTCTTTAGGGAAAATTGTTAAATTGCCATTTGTAGACTCAAAATCTCATACTTTAATGCCATTTGATATTATTCATAGCGACTTATGGACGTCTCATGTTCCTAGTTCTATGAGTCATCAGTATTATGTTCTTTTTTTGGATGATTATTCTAAATTTTTATGGACGTTTCCAATAGCGAAGAAATCTCAAGTTTTTTCCATCTTCCTAAAATTTAGAGCATTTATCAGAACCCAATTCGATCGTGAAATAAAAAATATTCAGTGTGATAATGGAAAAGAGTATGATATTGGGTGTTTCGGGAATTCTGTGCTACTAATGGGATAAATTTTCATTTTTCTTGTCCCCATACATCTTCACAAAATGGGAAAGTCGAACGTAAAATTCGATCCATAAATAACATTATCCGCACTCTATTAATTCATGCTTTCGTACCCCATTTTTTTGGCATCACGCTCTTCAAATGGCTACATATCTACTTAACATAACTCCTTCCAAAGGTTTGACATATTCTTCCATCTTTAGATTTTATATAATAAATCTCCTTCTTATTTTCATCTTCGGGTTTTTGGGTGTTTATGTTATCCGTTATTTCCATCCACCACAATTAACAAACTTCAGGCCCGGTCTACTCCATGTGTGTTTTTGGGTTTTCCTTCTAATCATCGTGGCTACAAATGCTTTGATTTATCCTCCAATAAAATCATCATTAATCGCCATGTAATTTTTGATGAATCCCAATTTCCATTTGCTAAAAGTCATTCTCCCATGCCTAGTTCGTATAATTTTTTGGATGAACAAATATCCCCGTATATTATTCAGCATTTTTCGGAGATCTCCCGCACCCAAAATTCTCCAGCGGGCCCACTGCCCGCTGGTCCCACTGGCCCGTCACAGTCCTCTCTGCCTAGTTTTATCACTGGACCAGTTTCAGCAATTGGGCCTATCCATCCCAATACTGGAACTGGTCCAGTTTCTGTTTCCGCCACTGGTACTGCTTCCCGAGTTGGGCCAGCAGGCCCACTTCCTGCTGGCCAGTCCGTCCCGAGCTCAGCAAATTCCCGACATCCACTCAATTCTTTCTCGAGTCATAGACCGGTCACTCGTAGTCAGCGGGTATTGTTACACCTAAAAAATATTTTAATTTACATTCTAATGTCTCTAAATCTCCCTTGCCCCGTAATCCGTGTCTGCCTTAAACGATCCGAATTGGAAAATTGCTATGACTGATGAATATAATGCTCTTATTGATAATAAGACGTGGGAGTTGGTGCCCCGTCCATATGGTATTAATGTTATCAGGTCTATGTGGATTTTTGGTCATAAAGAGAATTCAGATGGTTCATTTTCTCGACATAAGGCGCGGCTGGTGGGTAATGGTAAGACTCGGCAGGTTGGTATAAATTGTGGGGAGATGTTTAGTCCGGTGGTCAAGCCGGCAACCATTCGCACTGTGCTTAGCTTGGATCTTTCAAAGACATGGCATATTCATCAGTTGGATGTCAAAAATGCTTTCCTACATGGTGATCTCAAGAAAACTGTCTATATGTATCAGCCGATGGGATTCAGGGATTCCAACTATCCTCATCATGTCTGTTTGTTGAAAAAGTCCTTATATGGGCTTAAGCAGTCTCTATGGGCCTATATTCAAGGTTTGCTTACTATGTTTCAACTATTGGGTTCACTCACAGCAGGTCGGATAATTCCTTGTTCATCTACCGTCGTGGTTCGTCCGTAGCCTACATTCTGTTATATGTGGACGATATTATCTTGACTGCCTCTTCCGATGCCTTGCGCCACTCCATCATGACCATGCTCAGCTCCGAGTTTGCTATGAAAGACTTGGAGCTCTTGAGTTATTTTTTGGGGATTACTGTCACTCGTCATTCCGATGGGTTGTTCTTGTCACAACGGAAGTATGCATCCGAGATCATCGAGAGGGCTGGGATGTCATCCTGTAAGTCCACTTCCACTCTAGTTGATACCAAACCCAAGCTTGGTGCCACAGTCGGAGTCCCTTACGAGGATCCGACCCGCTATCGCAGTCTTGCAGGGGCCCTTCAGTATCTTACCTTTATCAGACCGGATATTACGTATGCTGTCCAGCATGTGTGTTTATTCATGCATGATCCCCGAATTGAGCACATAAATGCACTCAAATGCATCATCCGGTATATTCAGGGTACACTGGACTATGAGTTGCATTTGTATCCTTCATCGACATCCACACTTGTCTCATACACAGATGATGATTGGGGTGAGTGTCCAGACACCAGACGGTCTACGTCTGGCTACTGTATGTTCCTTGGCAACAACTTGGTCTCCTGGTCTGCGGAGCGTCAGGTGACTCTATCCCGCTCAAGTGCCGAGGATGAATATAGAGGGGTAGCCAATGTGGTCTCAGAATCATGTTGGGTACGTAATTTGCTTTTGGAGCTTCATTGTCCCATTCAGTAGGCAACCTTGGTATATTGCGATAATATTAGTGCCATCTACTTTTTTGGTAATCCGGTTCAGCACCAACGCACTAAACATATCGAGATGGACATTCACTTTGTGCGTGAAAAGGTTTCCCGTGGTCAAGTTCGCGTATGCCATGTCCCGTCGAGATATCAAATTGCCGACATCTTTACAAATGGTCTTCCCTTGGTCCTTTTTGAAGATTTTAGGGACAGTCTCAGCGTTCGAAGACCGCCCGCTATGAATGCGGGTGTGTGTTAAATATACACAATATACATGTGTATATTGTGTATATTAGGTCTCGGCTATGCTCACGGATTGACCCTCGGATGGGCTGATTATTATGTGTAATTTATGGTAAATATTTAGTATCCTAGTTTAGGTAAGGTTGTAATATAATTAGTATTGTATCACCATAATTAGTGTATTACCATAAATGTATATAATAAGGTTTTAAGAATAGAATAGGAATATGATTCTCCTATTATATAACTTGTATATATAGCCTTTTAATTAATGAAAATAATGAATAGATTATTTTTTTAAATTATAATAATGTCAAAAGATAAAAAAATTAATGGATTTTGTCTCGCTGTTGTCAGATCATCGTTTATGTGTCTCTATTTATTAATGTGGAGGAGGTATATGATTAACCTAGTCCTTGTTTAGTTCTCCCACAGAAGGACTTGAAATATACCTTTTTCTTTAATCATTGAAAGCTAGTTAGCTTATAGATAGTGTTGCTCCGTCGTTATAATACTATTCCTTTTTGTTCGGCGTAGGCACGTAGAGTGAAAGATTAGCTAAGTGAAAATTCTATTATTTTCGATTACTCGACACACCGGGATAGAAACAATTTATACATTTAAATAATGTACTATACTTTTCGCGTACAATTAATTTTGTTGTAAAAATATGCATTCTCTTTGTTTGATTGAATCAAATAGTTATATTCCCCAAATATGATAATTGGTCTCTAAGAGAGGGAATTCTAGACTCTTTTATCTAATTAAAAATAAAAATAAATAGAAAAAACTAAGAGCAAGCTAGAAAGAGTTTGAGATGTTGGAAGTGCATAAAGGTGGACAAAGAAAATATGTATTTTAAATTATTTGAAGTTTAATAGCATTACAAATTAGAAAATCAATATTGGTGATGCTTTAAAGTTTAAACTATTATACTAAAATGTTTTATTGATTGTTTCTTTGTACGGAGGTAAAATATGGAGTGATATACATTTTTAATTATGATTTTATTATTTTATCATTTGGAGGTTGAGATACCATAGTTGACTTGTATCTCATAAATTTGATTTAATTCAGGAGTAGAATTTAGAGTTTACCTGCAATGCATTAATGGTTTAAATATCATTAATTATGATTTTTTAAAATCATTTGTAGGTTAAGATACCATAGTTGATTTGTATCTCATAAATTTTATTTAATCCGGGAGTAGAAATTTAGAGTTTAAGTTCAATATATTGACGGTTTAAATGACATTTACACAGTAAATCACTTATAAATAACAAATCAAACTGCTTTTTACACCATCAATATATATAACTTAAATCTAAAAAATTTATACGAGGTACAAAATAGAGTTCGGCAATCTCATGTCTTACATTTTGTATCAGACGTGATTAGGATAAATCCAACTTTATTTAATCTTTGACAAAGTCTTTGGGGGTAATTAATGGGCTATTCTAGTGGAACAAGCCCGAGAAATGAAGTGAAAAACAATTTACTTTTTGTTGGGCCTCAATGCTCAAGGTCAGATAGCTCACTTAGGTGGGCCTGGGTAGCCCATTGGACTCAGTAGGAGCCAAGGTGGTATGGACTTACTTATCAACAAGCCGAAAATACTTGGGAAAACTACACTTACTCCCCCCCCCCCCCCCCCCCCCCAAAACCAACCTAAACTATTTTCGATTGATGTCCCTTGCCCAGAATCTATTTACCAGAGAGTGCCCATGTAATGTCCTTCTATGCATTAATTACATTGTCCTTTTATGACTAGTTTCCTTTTTTTTTCTTTTTATTTGTGTGTGCATTAATTACATTGTCCTTTTATTACTAGTTTTTCTTTCTTTTTTTCTTTTTTCTTTTTATTTGTGTGTGCATTAATTACATTATTTTTTATGACTACTTTCTCTTTCTTCTTTTTTCCTTTTTATTTGTGTGTTTGCACGTGGGCTTGTGTGACATTTTCCATTTTGATTTTTGTCCTTTTTCTATTTTGTCCTTATCCTTTTTATTGTTTCTTGTCTTTTTATTTTCCTTTTGAATAATAAAATAAAAAAAAAATATTAACTAAGTATTTTTATATTAATGATATTAATATAAAATTTATATTTAAAATGTGATTCTACTTTTTGTAATCTTTTTTGTTTATAAAATTTAACTTGCTAAAAATGATATTAAATATTAAAATTAAGCCTAAACTCTATTTGTTTCATTTTTTATAATATTTTTTGAAGAAATTAATGCGTTCTTTATGATACATTGTCAGTTTATGGTATATATCATATGAGTATCATAAAAGACTGAGAATTTTTTTAAGGAATGAATCAGTCCTTTATGATGCCATGTTAGTATATGATATATACCATATGAGTATCATAAATGACTGATGAGTTTTTCTTGAAGGAATGAATCAGTCATTTGTGATACCCTGTCAGTATATGATGTATACCAGGTTGGTATCATACAAGACTGAAAGTATTTTTTAAGGAATGAACTAGTCTGTATGATACCATGTCAGTATACAATATATACCATGTGAGTATCATATATGACTGAGCTCTTTTTGAAGAAATGAAATCAGTCCTCTATGATATCTTGTTAGTATATGATATATCATGTGCGCCAGTCATCCATGACATCTTCGTAGATATATATATACCATAATGGTATCATGAAAGACTCTCTTTGAAAAATTCAAGCAGTCATTTATGATACAATCACATACCATCTCAGTATATGGTATATACCATGATGGTATCATGCAAGACTGGTGACACATGTGAAGGACTTAAGAAGTCCTCCATGATATCATCTCAGTATATTTTTATACCATGATGGTATCATGGAGGATTGAGGACTGTTGCATTCAAGGACTTCAACAATCCTTCATGATGCCATCTGAGTATATGATATACCATGTAGGTATCATAGATGATTGAGTAGTATTTTTTGAACGAATGAATCAAAAATTTATGATACCTTGTCAGTATATGATATATACCATGTGGTTATCAGAAAGAATTGAGTTGTATTTTTCTTGAAGGAATGAATCAGTCCTCTATGATACTCTGTCAGTATTATGATATATACCAGGTTCGTATCATAGAGGACTAAATTTTATTTAAGGAATGAACCGTCAGTCATGTGTGATACCATGTGGGTATCATAATATATTGCAACATTATACTTAAACTGCTATTGAAAAAGGAACAAGTAATAATGAAATAAAAAAAGAAAATAAAAAAATAAAAAAATTAAAATTAAATATAGAATCAGATTATGGTGAAAAAGAAAATAAAATTTTGCATGAAAAAAATAAATGACCAAAGAGGAGAAAAAAATGAGAAAAAAGAAAAGAATAAAAGAAAGAAAAGAAGTAGAGAAATAAAAAGAAAAGAAGAAAAAAGAGATAATTAATTATGGAATTAATGGTAAAAAAGAAGAAGAAAATAACAAATACTATGATTTGAAAAAAATGAAACAAAAAGAAGAAAAAAGAAAGAAAAAATATGAGAAAAGAAGAAAAGAAGTAGAGAAATAAAAAAGAAAGGAAGAAAAAAGAGACAATTACCTACAAAAATTATAAGAGGTACTAGGGTAAATAGTTTTGGGGGTATGAAAAGTAAATGAGGCATGCAACGGTAAATAGTTTGGTTTTAGGAGCATTAGTGTAGTTTCCCCCAAATACTTCAAGAGCTCGTAAATCGCCGTAGATTTAAGTTCAAAGGTTTGATATTTGAAAATATTACGCAACGTGACAAACATTTAAACTGTATTTACGATTTATGGCAATAGTTTCAAAAATTTATGAAAAAGTAACTACATTTTGAGTTTTGCAACAAATTCACAATACACACGCGTAATTGTATGAGCTAATACAGTACACACTCATACAACTATTTCGCTCGATTTTAGCTGATATAGTATGCGCTGACACCCGTCATATAGAAACATGATATAACTAATATATACCACATGATACAACTCTTTAGCCAATACAACTCTTCCGCCTAGTTTAACAACTGTAGCTACATTTTGTAACTGCAAAAACTATTGCTATATTTCGTAATTACCCTCTAAATTACAACTATTTATGAAATTTTCTCATGATATTTTCATCATTTTAAGAATAAAACGTCATATGTACTCAGGAACATGTCCAAAGTGAAAAACTGCTATAGTGACATGGGGTTTTACATAAACTAATGTAACGTGATTTAAACAATTTTTATTTTGCCAGAAAATATTTTAAAACCAAAAGCTAATATAGAACATTTTCAGCCTTTACAAAAGCTATTTTTTTTAAAATAAATAAAAAACTATTCTTTCAAAATTATGAACCAAATGAGTTCTACAAGTTCGATTGTGAGCTAGCTAGTGTCTACCATTAATTGAGATAAAATGATTACATTAACCGTTTGTTAATACTATATGCCCTTTAATAATAAGATATAAAATATCTTTTGCAGTCAAATAAGTCATATTTTGGACTATTTTTAATTTGTTTCTTTATAAACTATCTGAAAACTTTTGGAAATGAGAAACGGGCTTTTACTTTCCGTGTTCCATCATAGTTTCCTGAACTAATTTTTTTAGTATCCTCTTTGTTCAAGATTTTGGAGAAATATTTGATAATAGAAACAACGCTCACTAATTATTTTCATGCTTGTCTTTAGAAAATAGTCACTATCTTGAAGTTTCAAAATTCATAGAAACTTTAGGATTATAATAGGATGAAAACTCTCCCCTTCAACCTTAATCAGATCAAGATCTTAATTTCAAGTCTTGGTAATTTAGTCGCCGTTGGTAGAGAACGTTTCACCTCTGAAATGAAACGTTTTAATGTGAATCAAATTAATCGGTACAAGGCGGATACAAAACATCGCATGGAAAAAGAATCCCCTAATCAATTTGAGTTCCCACATAGTGGATGAGGAGTTAGTGTTTCCTCTGGACAATCTTCACTATATTATGAGTTAATTTTTTATATTAAGTTAGGGCCAAAATCAATTTCTTATCATGGTATCAGAGTCAGACTCAATTATAATTCTTGATTTACCTGATTTTAAGCTTTCATATTATATTTTCCATACTCTATACGTCTAGTTCTGGACGTGCGGGGATGTTAAGATTCCACATCAGTGGGTGATTAGATTATGTTATTGATCTTTTTATATTATTTTGGACAATTCTTATCTTTTGAGTCATTGACTTGGCTTTTATAATTGAGATAGGCCCAATTATAAGTGCATTCTAACGGTAATATATAGAGTCAACCTAAGCATCACTTTGCTGGATTTATGCTTTCTTTCCTTCTCCTTTAATTTGCTTTGTTTCTGCATTTTCAACTTTCTTTTATAAAATTAGTTCTTGCGTCGTAAGGAAACCATATATTGTTAAAAGGATTAATATATAAGATTATTGGTCCCTGAGTTATTGATGGAAATTCACATTTTAGTCCGTGTGATATCTTTTTAGGTATATTTAACTTTTAATTAATTGAAACATGCATTTTTATCCATTTGCTTGTGAATATTCACAAATTTACCGTGAACACAAATTGTTCCACCACATAATTACACATGCGTCATGTTAAACTCATATTGTTATAATTCATATTTGACAGTAATGCAGTTCTAAAAATAGTCCAAATATAACACATTTACTACATAAAGAGACCAAAGAACACACATTTCAATTAATTAAAGGTTAATTATGCTTTATAGAATATTAACAAGAATTAAAATTAAAATTTACTCATAACTAAGGGACCAAAAATGCTATTGTTGCTAGCTAGTTAAAGTATTTAAAGAGAAGGACAAAGGAGTGGTAATAAAAACCATGATCCCGATAGTAACTAATAATAATAACTCACTCTACTTAAAGTTAGTAGTGATGATAAGCTATAATAATTAGCATAATTAAAGTAGAGTTTGCATGGCAATCCGTTAATGGGTGATTATATTTATTTAATTTGCATGGCATAATGTAAAGATAAGTGCCTTACTTTTTTCTATTTAGCAATCTTTTTTTGTCTACTAAACTTTATTATAACATGAAAAGAATAACATCTTCTTTTTTGGGAACGATTGAAATTTATAATAAAATTAAACATACTTGCTGGAACTATGATCTGTCTTCACTCTTTGAAAATTTGTGGTCATAGCTAGCAAATTCAAAATCTCCATAATAAGACTAAATTGATGCTTTGTGGTGTGTGTGTTTTTTTAATTTTCATTTTCCCTACTTGTGGAATATAAATAATACTCACATAATTTAATTATGTGAAAGTTCTTGTATACTTTTTTTAATATATAAAATTAAAAGTAAGAACACATAATATTAATAATGCAAATTTTAGTTTTTTTGTTGCTTGATTTGGTTTAACCCTTATTGCAGTCGAGGAAAATACTCAAATAGCCATTTTTTAGTTCATATAATTAAAAAATAGTCAGTATCATGAAATTTCAAATTTTACAAATGAAAATCTATTGTCATGAAGTTTTACCTGTCGAATTTAGAACTACAGGACAATAACTATTTTCCAAAGACAACCTAAAGATGGCCAGTGCACTCTATTTCTACAGAAGAAGTGGAGTCCCGGAACAAAGATCGGATCCCGTACTCCGGTAGAAATAACACCATATAGCAACTTTTATTGGTGCCATTTAATTAAAACATAACCACAATTTATAACGTATGTATAATTAGCCATTCGTCGATTTCTCCTCCTCCTCCTCCTTTTCTGCTTCTTGTTCTTCTTGTAGAATTACTTCTAAAGAAAAGTAAAATTGTGCAAATCTTTTAAAATATTTGGATATTTACATACTGTTAATGTTGAATTTGTGTTGTGACATTTGACCCAACATATCTCATAAAGTATTGATATGAATGTGTAAGTACGTTGGGACAAATGTTGCACAACATTCAGACCAACATTTTTTGAACTGATTATGCCTTATTTCACGCGATGCAGTAATATTTGTGTAAATATTACTATGAGGTAAAAACGACTTGACAAGGTAAAAAGGAGCTGGTTAAAAATGAGTGAGGACTAAGTCAAAAGCTGTTGCTTATCGTGAGGATCAAGCCAAAGCCGTTGAGATTATTACTCCTTGATCTTCTCTGAAAGAAATAATCCCCTTGATTATTTTCATTAATTGAAAAGGTATATATACAAGTTACATATTTTCATAATAGGAGAATCCTATTCCTATTCTATTCCTAAAACCTTATTCTACCATAATTCTAACTATACAATTATGGTAAGTGTATAAGACTAATTAAGGTAACCTTTACACTACAATATACCACAAATATATATACCAAATATACAACCTGCCCGTTATGGGCATTACATCCATTTGCCGAGATGGGCACATGCGAGATGGGCTGTCGCTGAGACCATTACCCGTGATATACACTTATGTATATCAAGTGTATATCACGGATATATTACCTTGTTTAACACACGCACGCAGTCATAGCGGGCGGTCTTCGAACGCTGAGACTATCCCTAAAATCTTAAAAAAGGACCGCGGGTAGACCCTTTGTAAAGATGTCTGCAACTTTATATCGGGACAGAACATGGCATACGCGAACGTGACCCCGAGCAACCTTTTCACGGACAAAGTGAATGTCCATTTCGATATGTTTAATGCGTTGGTGCTGAACCGGGTTACCTGAGAAACAGATTCTGCATTTCAAAGCATTATATAATATTCTATCCAGCCTCTTAAATATACAATCATCCTCCGATCTCCCATTCCACCAGGTAAATTCGCTATCTTTAAAGCCTTGATCCACCTGATTACATAAATCAATGCAATAAATAAAATCTTCTACTACCACTAATGGCAATGGAAAACCCCTAGGTTCTCCTCTTTTGCAATAATAACATTGAAATCTCCCCTACAAGACAACGCAATGTCATGTTTATTGATAGATCATTTAATGAAGAACTATATGTGTGTGATTACATTTTGCATACACTAATGTAACCATCATTTATTTTCCTATTTCCTGACTATAAATCTTTAGTGTCAGCTATTGTTCCATATCTAAAAGTACACTGTATTCCAAAGTTGCATCTAAGAATGCCCAAATTTTTCTTGTTGCATTATATATTGCAGTTTACATTCCGAGTTGTCTTCTATATTTCTCTATTGTATTTACTTCTTGAAAATGTTCTATCAATCCTATAAAATATAATGGATCTCATTTATGTTGTGTGATCAGTCTTGTGAATGCCTGTTGAGAATTCACAGATATAATATTTCATATTAAGACATTCATTAAGACTGAGTGGTTTTTACCAAAGTTCTCCTTGTTTGCACACCTCCAATAGGTATAGCAATTCTATCTTTTTGCTCCTTCTTCCTTTATTTCTCTGTGATTGATTTTATCTGCTCAATCTATTTAGGGGATAAATTCCTTTCTCTAGCTACATTCATGATATTCTGCTAAAGATCCTCCTCATCCAAATCTTATTTTGTGTTACCTTTCTTTTCTTTAGTATCATTACTATCGTGTGTTACTAATGGTACATTTTAACCATTTGTAGCGACTGCAATAGACATACTATCAACTTGAGTTCTTTTGGATCATCTGGTAGTTTTACGTTCTTATGCTCATCATCTTGAAATTGTTGATCTACATCTTGCATATCAGAAATTGTCTTTTCCTTATGTCCCTCAACTGTTGATACCTATCGTTGTTTTGTTGTATCTATAACCTTCACCTTATTTATACTATTTTGTTCCTCAATGATTGAATAATTTTCCTTCTCCTGATGCTTGTTTATTGCCTTCACTTCAACTATACTCTTATTTTCTTTTGCCTTCGTTGCAGAAACTATAGCATCAATAGTATCCACTTCTTTGTTAACTTTCTCTTTTGCTCCTTCTGCAGTAAAAGTTATAGTCAGCCAATCTTTTGCAGTTTTTTTAGGAGTTTCTTGAACTTCAGTAATTTCCGTTGTTGTAGATCTTTCTGTACTACTTTGTTCCTCTTCTTCATTCTCCAAAGCTGAAAACTATTATTCGTTGCTACTCCTTTCTTTTGCTGCTCATTATCTTTTTCATTGATTTCTTCTATCATCCTGCCTAATTTATCTTTTCTATACTTATTTCTCCTTTGCATCCATTGTTGTTTCCTTTGTTAATTTCCAACCATTTTCCACTTGATAACACCTTGATTTTGTTTGCAGCAGTTCTAACCTTGTACTGCATGGATTATTTACTATCTTCTTCCTGAACTACTGGATAGAGTTTAGGATGAAGAGTCCATGATTCTTTCTTACTAGGACCTTGTGAACAACACTCCTTACAATGTTTTGGGAGATAATAATATTGAATTTTTATCCATTTTAATTTCAATACTCCTATATCATCATCTTTTGTATTGATTCTCACTCTTTGGGGCAACTGACAAACATATCTACTTCAACTTTAACTTTTGAGCAACTAGGTCTACTTTGATTCCTAGTTGCATATCAACTGTTAATGGCCTCCCTACCGCTGAAGCTACTGAAAAAATAGCAAATGGAAAAATAATTCAGTGGTAAATTTGGAAAGGACATTGTTTCCTCATCCAGTGTGATCCATGAATCCTATTTGAGATTTCTCCTTTGCTAATACATATTTGTCACATCCCAACCATAGGGGGAGTGTGTCCTGCACTCGGCACCCTAAAGACTGAGCGAACCATCTATAGTACCTGAGTTCCCTGACATGAATCTTAGGCCAACAAGGCCTCTGAATTACAAGATAGGATAGAAAGCAACAAGTAACCTGCACAAAGAAAAGTCCCAATACAACATATATACATATACTAAGTTGAGGCGGGCAAGGCCATCATAAGTATACCAATAACTGACAAGTGCCGACAAGGCCACACAAGATATATATACAACAACCTCTAGTATGCAAGCTTATACAAGTACGAATATGCGTCTTTAAGTCGCAATAAGACCCCGACATACCTAAAATAACCATATATATGTAGTAGTGCCTACCGACTCTGTACCACAACTTTAGAGAAGTGGAGTGTGACAACCAACAGTTGGAAATAGGTACCCGACTGAGAAGGTACACCTGCGGGCATGAACATAGCGCTCTAGAAGGGGGACGTCAGTATGAAAGATGTACTAAATATGTAAGGCAGGTAAGCATGTAAATAAGAGATGCAATACCAGAGAAAATGGTATAGAATAAACCTAAAACTCATAAAAAGGTCGTTGAGGGCATGTAACTGATACAACAATGCATGAAAGTAAAATCAAGCCTCTCCTTGGGGCCATATAATATAGTATCAAGTCCCTCTGTGGGGTAATATCATCATAAACTTCTCAGCCATATAAGACGCGATAATATCTGCCAACTTATCAGTGGTCTGAACATATACGTGCCTGCCCGACTGATTATAGCGTAGCATGATATGCAAATAGCTACATATATTTAAGTGCAATGCAAGCATAACCTCAAGAGACACCATGAATAGAGTCGGACTGAACTAGGGTCGTTATCCTCTAACTATTATTATTTTTGCTACGTTCATCAATTTGTCAACTAATTCGCAAGAAACATATGGAATATGGGAAGTACTCCTGACATGAAATTACAAGGAACTTACAAAAATAAATATGAACAACCTTAACAAGAGAGGAGTTTAGTTATTCAAATTTAAGGAGAGGAGAATCATTTCAAGGAAGTATTTATTTTACCAAGTCATGCCAAAGATGAAAATTAGCCTTACATACCTTATCGGTGAATCTATTTAAGTTCCACAACCCTTCATACGTTCTACGGATGATTATCTACATTATACGAATCATTTTTATCAATCTCGGGTTCATATCTTATAAGAAAGCTCATTTAGGAATTTTGTCGAGCAACTGTTGTGCATATGTTCATGAGGTCATTCATAGCTCAAACTCTACACATAATATCACAACAATCTTCATTACTACTTCTACTCACTACCACAACTCTATCCATTACACCACAACTTCATATAGCACCTTCAAATTATGTAAAACATCCCACAACAACAACGCATAACTTTAAGATCTTACAAATACTTGTTCTTTAAGAATCCTCCAACAACTCCATCCTAAATACTTGTAAAACCTTATGACGACCATGTAAGAGATAAAAATTACCTTAAGTTACAAGAAACACTCAAATTCCAAGTTTACGTCACCATCAAGCTTCCTCTAAAATCGTTAGAACAAGGAAGAAAATGATCTAGCGATGATCACGAGATTCTTTACGTCGGATTTGCGTAATTTACCTTTGGTTTTCCTTTGATCTTAGTCTTGAACCATGGGAGACTTATTAGAGAGAGGTTATGGTCTCTTAGGGTTAATAAGATGAGATAAAATGAGCTAAATTTTGTTGGAGGGACTATTTATAGGTTGCAAGTTGTGCCTCGCGATTCATAGAAGGCTCTGGGAGGCGACGTATTGATGAACTTTTATCGAAACCTATTTTCGTTGGTCCGATGAGTCTCAAACCTTCCCAAAACATTATTATATTTAAGTGCAATGCAAGCATAACCTCAAGAGACACCATGAATAGAGTCGGACTGAACTAGGGTCGTTATCCTCTAACTATTATTATTTTTGCTACGTTCATCAATTTGTCAACTAATTCGCAAGAAACATATGGAATATGGGAAGTACTCCTGACATGAAATTACAAGGAACTTACAAAAATAAATATGAACAACTTTAACAAGAGAGGAGTTTAGTTATTCAAATTTAAGGAGAGGAGAATCATTTCAAGGAAGTATTTATTTTACCAAGTCATGCCAAAGATGAAAGCCTTACATACCTTATCGGTGAATCTATTTAAGTTCCACAACCCTTCATACGTTCTACGGATGATTATCTACATTATACGAATCATTTTTATCAATCTCGGGTTCATATCTTATAAGAAAGCTCATTTAGGAATTTTGTCGAGCAACTTTTGTGCATATGTTCATGAGATCATTCATAGCTCAAACTCTACACATAATATCAC
Source organism: Anisodus tanguticus (assembly GCA_034509755.1). Taxonomy (NCBI): domain Eukaryota; kingdom Viridiplantae; phylum Streptophyta; class Magnoliopsida; order Solanales; family Solanaceae; genus Anisodus; species Anisodus tanguticus. Next base: position 22,282,406 of record CM067545.1, read on the forward strand.
AATAATCTTCATTACTACTTCTACTCACTACCACAACTCTATCCATTACACCACAACTTCATATAGCACCTTCAAATTATGTAAAACATCCCACAACAACAACGCATAACTTTAAGATCTTACAAATACTTGTTCTTTAAGAATCCTCCAACAACTCCATCCTAAATACTTGTAAAACCTTATGACGATCATGTAAGAGATAAAAATTACCTTAAGTTACAAGAAACACTCAAATTCCAAGTTTACGTCACCATCAAGCTTCCTCTAAAATCGTTAGAACAAGGAAGAAAATGATCTAGCGATGATCACGAGATTCTTTACGTCGGATTTGCGTAATTTACCTTTGGTTTTCCTTTGATCTTAGTCTTGAACCATGGGAGACTTATTAGAGAGAGGTTATGGTCTCTTAGGGTTAATAAGATGAGATAAAATGAGCTAAATTTTGTTGGAGGGACTATTTATAGGTTGCAAGTTGTGCCTCGCGATTCATAGAAGGCTCTGGGAGGCGACGTATTGAAGAACTTTTATCGAAACCTATTTTCGTTGGTCCGATGAGTCTCAAACCTTCCCAAAACATGCTCAATAAATCTGTAAACCTTCATAAACTACTTGGAGGGGTGTTCCCATATTTGAGCCCATGTTGTCTACTCTACGATAGCACCGACATATGAAAACACAGGGTGTAACATCCTTCCTCCCTTAAGAACATTCATCCTCAAATGTTGAGGAATATTCTAACTCTTAAGATTTTTGAAAATTTTGGCAGAAGATAATCCAAACCTTTCAAGCAGCCCAAACACATATCCAATGCCTCACAATGATATAGAATAACATAACAACATCATATCAGCCCCATACGACCACCTATTTACATAAAATTTTAAAGGATTAGCCATAACATACCTTAATTATCATCTGCTTGAATCAGTACCACACCTGCCATATTTGCCTCAACAATATTACCTAAATAAGAGGTATAGATTATGCTCAATAGGTAGAATAGGAATAAGGGAATCGTATAACATGAATATCGATGTAAACTTGAAGTCTGAAATGAATTAGGGTATCTGGACTTCATATCCTCTTCATACTCCCATGTAATTTCCTCAATGTTATTATTCCTCCAAAGTACCTTAATTGAAACCACTTCCTTGGTCCATAACTTATGGACCTGCCGATCTAGAATAGCAACAGGGGTTTCCTCAAATGATGGATCTTCTGTGACCTGAACATCTTCAATGGAGGTGATGAGGGAAAGGTTTCTTATGCATTCCTATCCGGGTTGTTCTAAATCCCATAGGTAATTTATGTTTATAGGTCACCTGGCCAATTCTCCGAGTAATATAATCTACCAGAGCCTATGTTTGATCCATCTTTCGATTCTCATCACGCCCTCTTGGACAACACTTCCAAAAATTCATCGAGTTATGTTTCTTTAAATCCAATTAACTTTCAACCTTTCATAATACCTTCATACTACCCTTACATGACACTGAGACCCTCAGAAATGATCTCAAGTCCTTAGAACTCAAATCGACTACTACATTCTAACTTGTGTACAAAATCACGGGGCCACCACCCTTTGCCGAGAGATTCTATATGCTTTATGACTTAGCACCTTAAATCAAGTCCCATTGGCTTTGGCTCACTTACTTTTAACCATTTGATAGGGGTTTAACGTCTTCGCTCATTCAAAATTTCATATGATATTATTCCAATGCTCAACATGACTACCGTTGTGGCACGCAATTTACCAAGGAATAAATGATCATCTATATTTCTTTTAATGTGCCTTTAATCATCTAAATCATATGCTTTATCCGCACATTTAGCTGAGGGTAGGGATAATCGGAGTGCCCTAAAGTCTTTGTGATCCACCTTCTGAACTTAGTCATATATTAAGTACACTTGCCAGAAGGCGTACAACCTAAGACACTGGGAGATAAACCATCTTCTCAATTATATCATCTCGCATAGTCCTCAGTCACTTCGATAGTTCTGATTGGGAAAAAGTGAACCGGCTAGTTGCCTTACTAGTCAACTCATAATGATGGTGAGATAAATTCTTAGGTAAAAATTCATATTTTAGCTATCTTCAGCCTTCTCGGGTTGTTAATGTTTTGAGTAATCCATTGACTTCAGGTGCACAATCTTTTACCCGCCTACCATTAATGTGCTAGTTATAACTCCTGTGGGGTTCCTTTTTCATGTTGTCCCACTTACACATCCCTTTAACATCACGGTATTCCTTAGTATATCTTTTATGAATAATATGGTAGTGATTGGGGGCTTATGTGGTAGTCTTGTTCCATAGTTTTTGTTAGGTTGGGAGTAATGACGATTAAGGTACTTAAGGATCCCTTTTTTCTCGTTAGGCTCAAGGATTGTGGTTTCTTGTTGCGGATATATCCCTCTCAAATCACACAGATGAAATCTTTATCCTAATGTTTCTTATCCTCTTCTATGATGGACAACTTCACTCAGTTCTGCATCTTAAAAGCACCATCTTCTAAATTCTTTCATCGACTTCCACTTGACTTATTGATACACTCCTTAGACTACTTCCCTCTTTTTAGCTTCCATATTAATCAATCCGCTGTGCGGTTACACTGTTGGTTGCACGAATTACCATACTACTTAACTTCAGTGATATCAGATTATCAGTATATATGACCCTTAAGAATACTTAAACCCTTACTCCTTTTCTAAACTTGACCTCGTTCAACGATAAGTACATTTGAACTCTTTAGGACCGACAATGTCTCAGCCTCGATTACTCCACATATAATACCATCAAAATTCTCATTTAGGATCTGGAAGAAAACTCCCTCATATTTTCTCATTATTCGTATCTATAGGCGACTTCCTTTCCTTACTTCCCTTTACACTTGTCTCTTTCATTCGCTTACCCGTTATACTTTATTCATTCTTAAATGCCCTGGTATACCTACATAGCCTCCAACATTATTTTTGTTTCTTATCTATGATGATGCTTATCCCTTATAAAGACCAACTAGATTCTGAAAGGTTTAACATTATACGACATTACCTAGTTACCTCCAAACCCGATCGATGTACTTAGATTTAAACTTCCTCCCTGGCCTTATGATTAAGATCTTCCACTAATGGTATTTAAAAGAAGATTGCCTTGACTATTTTGAGTCGTAGGCTCCCAGCCCATCTGTATTATAGGTAGAATAGGATTTAGTCGACTTAAAGATGCTCGCAGATATCTTTACTTGCTCGACATTTCATTTTTGCTTGTCGGGATACCACTCCTAAATGTACATTTCTAACACCTTCCTGACATTCTTAAGCTTATGGCCCTTTCTTCCTGTTTCTTTATATGAGTATCTCGAGCCGTACCAATCGTCATTCCTATCTACATACCTTTTGCAAGTCATCGCACATTTCAATCCAATTTTCGGCTTTACCTAGTCTGATGACTTTACTTAAATCTCTTTGTCTTGCCACCATCGACTCTTTCCTCACCCAATTACTTAATCGTCTTACTTTTACCTTTATATTTCAGGTTATCTGGGGGGTTGTCTTTGATATACTTCTCGTACTGACTTTTCGAACATCGAGGGTCTGACACCTCTGGTCGACGAGCCCTTATTGCTCTTTTCTTACTATAGATTCTTACATTGCCTTGGTACAACCACATCTTAACGGGACCAATATAATCATAACTTTATCAATTTTACCCCTTTTCATTACAGTTCATCTTTCTGTTGTTAACATACCTACTCCTATATTAACAATTTGTCATGCCCTTCCATTCATACTAAGGAAATATTTCTGCTTACCTCCTATTCATTCTTCGGTCTTCCCCAGGGTCATGCCATCTTTAGTTTCAGCAACTATTCTCATCTCTAGGTATATAGACCCATAACATATTGTCTGATAAATTTGAAGGTCTCTTCACCTTACCGTATATAGCATGCCTGGTTTACTAATACCCTGATAATTAACTTTCAATGGCACGTGATACAACCCTTTTTTATGAATAGTAAAAGAGCTTATACTGTCTTTAATTATCATGGATAACTAGCCCTTATATAATCTAAGGTCATTGTCCTGAGTGCATCTCCCTCTGTATTCCCCTCAAACGTCACCACTTCCAGCCTTAATATAACTCAATTGAAGCACAACGTCATAGGGTCATCCTTAATTCCTTAAACAAGCTAACTATTGGGTTGCGTGTTCATAAGGCACTTTCTTATATGTGTCAATAGAAGTTATCGCGAAATGGGTAAGCTCTCATAATCCTTGTTAAAATCGTCCAACCATATTCTTCACATCACACTTTTATACCTATCTTCAACTCGCCATCCTGCTCACAAAACATGGGCTTTCATAAGGTCATCAAAGCAACAGAAAATCATACTTCGGAATTTATCTAGTAAAATCATCTGGAAAGAAGAATCATATTATTCATACGGTCACTATATCAGTGGGATTTCCCTTTCTTCTAGCCTACCATCGTATATATGGGGATCTAATTATTGTCTCACTCTTACATTTATAACATATTCTCATCAGAGTATCTATTTCCCAAAGTGATACCATACAACTAATCATTGATACAAAGGTCGTATTAATACTTTTCAACACAAATAGATTGTTACTACGTCAATAAAATATAGAGATATTGACAACAATTTAATGATAGCGTACCTCAGATGACATCGGGCCTTGAACCTCAATACATTCCCTTACCCTTACCTTTACCAATGATACATTGACACTCGTGTACCTTGTGGCCTTAATTGCCACATCCATAGTAAACTCATGTACCTTTATGCATGGTCCCATATGTATATGACTACACTGCCTGCAAGTTGGCCAGAATCGACTCACTCGACATGTACTCTCTAGACCCAAAGACACTGGGTCTTTGACCCTTGCTTTGGCCATCTACCACGTAGGTCAAACCTGTGAATCATACAACTGTAACTCATACAGACATCCACTGCACTCCACTACTATCGTGGCCCTCTTGGACCTCTCACAACCCTCAGTGGGATCAAATACAGTAACCATCGACGGTTTCTAACTAAAACTCTCCCTAGGCTGTGAACTGCCTGACCCTTCAAGGGGTCTATCAATATGAGCTGCTCTGGGATAACGCCATGCCTGAGAGGCAACCAGCTGAGTCAACACCTGCATTTCTCCCTGGATATCCTATTAGACAAAACTGGCGACGGGACTAGTAAAATGGGAGCATTCCTCAGCTCCTCTAGTATTACTGGAGTTGGAGTCGAGGATACCTGAAAATATGACTCACTCGTGTCCTATGAAGGATCTAACTCAATAGAGGGCGTGCTACTCACACCTCCCCTCAACTCATCCTCGATTTCTTTTCTAGCCATGCAAGAAGGTATTCATATTTTTACAAACACGATAAGGTATTCATGACTCAGCTCTATGGAACAATTCTATATCAAGAAGAAAGATAACCATTTATCAGTGTGGTGTATAACACACCCATAAATAAGACTCTACTAGACACGGGTTGAAGACTCCCTAGGACAAACCTGCTCTAATACCATGTTTGTCACACCCTAACCTTAGCGGGGGTGGCTGGCACTTGGCACCCTAAGGCTTGAGCAAACCAACTATAGTACATGAGTTCCCTCACATGAATCTTGGGCCAACAAGGCCTCCGAATAACAAATATAGGATAGAAAGCAACAAATAACCTGCACGCAGAAAACGTCCAATACAATATATATACATAGACTAACTGAGGCCGACAAGGCCGTCACAAGTATAACGACAATCGACAAGAGCCGACAAGGCCACATAAGATATATATACAACAATCTCTAAGTTGCAAGCCTCTATGAGTACTAACATGCATCTTCAAGTCGGGATAGGGCCCTAACATACCTAAAATAACCATATACATATGTAGTAGTGCATATCGACTTTGTTCAGCAACTCCAAAGAAGTGGAGTGCGACAACCAACAACTGGAAACAGGTACCTTATTGAGGATGTATGTCGGCATGTCTATCTGTACCTACGGGCATAAACACAGCGCCCCAGAAGGGGGACATCAGTACGAAAAATGTACTGAATATGTAAGGCAGGTAAGCGTGTAAATAAGAGATGTAATACAAGAGAAAAGGATATAGAATCAACCTAAAACTCAGAAAAAGACCGTTGAGGGTATGCAACTGATACAACAATGCATATATGCATGAAAGTAAAATAAAGCCTCTCATTAGGGCCATATAATATAGTATCAAGTCCTTTTGTGGGGTGATCTCATCATAAACTGCCCGGCCATATAGGACGTGATAATATCTGCCAACAGATCAGTGGTATGCACATATATGTGTCTGCCTGGCCAACTATAGTGCGACACGATATGCAAAAAGCTATATATATATAAGTGCAATGCAAGACTGACCTCAAGGGACACCATGAATAGAGTCGGAGTGACCTAGGGTCGTTATCCTCTGACTGTTGTTATTGTCGCTACGTTCATCAATTCCTCAACTAATTCACAAGAAACATATGGAATTACAAGAAGTACTCCCGACAAGAAATCTTGAGGAACTTACAAAAACAAACATGAAAAACTTTAACAAGAGAGAATTTTGGTTATTCAATTTAACGAGAGGAGAATCATTTCAAGGAAGTATTTATTTTACCAACTCATGCCAAAGAAGAAAATTAGCCTTACATACCTTATCAACAAAGCTATTTAAGTTCCGCGACCCTTCATACATTCTACGGATGATTATCTACATTATATGAATGATTTGTATCAATCTCGGGTTCATATCTTATAACAAAGCTCATTTAGATATTTCGTCGAGGACTTGCGTGCATATGTCTATGAGATCATTCATAGCTCTAACTCTACACATAATATCACAACAATCTTCAATACTACTTCTACTCACTACCACAACTATATCCATAATTCCATAACTTCATATAGCACATTCAAATCATGTAAAACAACCCACAACAGCAAGGCATAACTTTAAGGTCTTACAAATACTTGTTCTTTAAGAATCGTCCAAGAACTTCATCCTAAATACTTGTAAAACCTTAAGAAGATCATGTAAGACATGAAACTTACCTTAAGTTACTAGAAACACTCTAATTCCAAAGCTTAATTCACCACCAAGCTTCCTCTAAAATTGTTAGAACAAGGAAGAAAACAATCTAGCGATGATCACGGGATTCTTTACATCGAATTTGCATAATTTACCTTTGGTTTTCCGTTGATCTTAGTCTTGAACCATGGGAGACTTATTAGAGAGAGTTTACGGTCTCTTAGGTTTATGATGATGAGAGAAAATGAGCTAAATTTCATTGGAGGGACTATTTATTGGTAGAGAGAAAGTGGCTGCCGTCCTGTCCCGAGGAACTTCCTGCAACTCGTAGGACTGTCCTGCGACTCGTAGGACTGTCCTGCATCTCGCAAGACATGCATCAGGACATGTCCTGATCCTAAAAACTCTCTATCCATTCCTATGGTAGCTCTGCGTCTCGCATGCACTTTTTGTGAATCGCAGGTTGTGCCTCGCGATTCATAAAAGGCTCCGGGAGGCGACGTAAAAACTTTCGTCGAAACCTATTTCCGTTGATCTGATGAGTCTCAAATCTTCCCGAAACTTTCTCAATACATCTGTAAACCTTCGCAAACCACTTGGAAGGGTCTTACCATCTTTGAGCCCATGTTTGCTACGCTACGATAGCAACGATGCACGAAAACACAGGGTATAACAATATCCTTTGCTTTGAGATAGAATGCGGCGGTAGTCAACATATGAATGTAATTATGAAGCACTGTTAATCTTATAAGCAAGTGACGATTATCTTATAAACCTATGTTACACTCTCCTTTGATCCCACACTATCTAGAGATAGCTTTGCGCAATTCCTTTAAATCTTGTTTCCCATAAGAGAATTTCCCTACTACATTATATTGTAAATTCTCTTGGATAGTCAGGCTTTGAACTTTTGACGATTTCCAAGTAACATTTGATTCTCCATGGAGGAAGACGATTGGTTTTGGTGGTATACGTTGCATGGATGTAGTCATGGTGCATGGTTTTTAGGGTGTTAGCATAATTCAATGGAGGGGTACTTTGCGAGGGTGGTATTGGTGGTAGTAAAGTTGGAACAGCCGCCGGTGGAGGTTTTCCACCGTTAGTGGTGGCCATTGAAGGCCAATCTTTGGTGACAAAACCCTAGAGAGGGGAGAGAGAATTTTCCATTTGAAAAATTAGATAAAAAATAGTACAGAGCTACTTGCGCTAAATGCAATTCTATACATACCATTGGGGTATCGAATTAAGAAAACATTACTAACGTTTTATGTTTGTTTACTTCATCGGCCGTTAGTTTTTGCCGCTTAAATTTTGTAGAACAAAATAATGCCTAATAAATTATTGCAAAATACATTTATTCTAATTTTAAAAAAATTCAAAAAGAAAAGTATTATTTTGGTTAATTGATTTAAATAATGACTTACTTGGATCAAAATATCTAAATCTGGGCCTCAACCTCTCAAAAGCGGTGTCGCAAATGCGACCCTCTCTTTACAAAAGCGCCTGCACCAAAAAAAATTAAAATTTGATGCTCTCCAAAATAGGTTTTAGGTTCAAGATTCACCCCAACCCCTCAAACAAGTCTCGAATGATAAATATTTGATCTGTATAAAGTCTTGGATCTCGAAACAGAGTGTTAAATATTAAAATTTAGAATCGGGTTGCTAAAAAGAATCGACAAATATAAATTTAGTTTTTTACCACCATTTACACTTTAACATGGCCTGAGAAAATAAAAGATTAATTAATCCAAGGTTTCTCCCAACATATCTCAGTCACCAGGGTTTTCTATCTTCTTGTAAGAAGACACTTTTGTTGTTGTTGATGTTTTACATCCAACCGAACAGTCTAATTCTTGAATTGATATTGATTATTTCAATTAAATATTTGATGCAACAGCTAGTGAACAGTACTTTACTAGTCTATTTTAAAAACAACTAGTGAACACATGACTAATGACAACTTGGTTCTCACTGCTTTGGTTGAGTAAACTGATCTCCCAAGCATAGTGGGCGCGTACGATCAGTGATCATTAACTCGGTTTTAATTAATTAAGGTTGAGTAAATTTGTTTTTCCAGCAATTGGATGCAATTAACGTGTATTAAGGTTGAGCCAGCTTGTTGGAAATTTGTCTTTGGTGGGAGTTGCGTCCAACCATCTTTAATGACTTAAAAACTAGGGTTCCGCATGTTGGAGACTTTGATTCTTCACACGTGCATAATCTACCAAGTGAGTAGATGACCGTAGGGCCAAGGATCGTTAAATTTCGTTGAGAAATGAAAGATATATTGGTCCATGAAGTGAGGTATTTGAAGCATGAAAATGTGGTATAGACCAATTCTCCCTCATCGGTGGGGAAAGGAAGATGTGTTTACTTTATAAGTCTCAAATATAGCTAAGGGCTTGGGACCCCAAGGGGTAACTCATGTGTTTGAAGGAGGGAGGACCTAGATGTGCTTTGGTTCGAGGCTAAGCCCACACGCGCGCCGCCGCAGCCCGTCCGTCCCGTCCGGGCTCGGGTCACGGGTCACGGCTCACGGCTCGTGGGCTTCTTCGTGGTCATATGATCAAGGAATGCCGCAAGCTCAAGACTGAGCAACAACAGAAAGCCAAGGCAAGGCACATGCTAACGTCGTCAAAGACACACTTCTGGACAACATGATAGAGCAGTTCTCGGCGGTGGCGCTTGAAGCAAACCTGGTTGAGAATCCCATGCAGTGGTGGATGGACACAGGTGCTACCAGACACATTTGTTTCAATAGAGATGCCTTCTCCACGTATACACCGGTCACCGACAAGAAGCTGTTCATGGGCAACAACGCTTCCTCTGACGTGTTGGGGGTAGGAAAGGTGGTCCTGAAGATGACTTCTGGAAAGGAGCTCACTCTGAAGGAAGTGATGCATGTCCCTGAGATTAGGAGGAATTTAATTTCAGGACCTTTGTTGGTTAATGCTGGTTTTAGGATCCAATAAATTTGTAATCACTAAGAATGACACTATTGTGGGGAGAGGCTTCGTCTGTGAAGGCGCTTCCTTTTCGATCCGTCGAAAGGAATACTGCTCCTCTAGAACTTATTCACAAAGATATATGTGATTTGAAGTTCGCACAAACTAGAGGGGATAACAAGTACTTTGTGACATTCATTGATGATAGCACAAGGTATTGTTACCTTTACTTGTTGAAAAGTAAAGATGAAGCCTTTGAAGCGTTCCGACGTTACAAAGCAGAAGTTGAGAACCAACTAAGCATGCGGATTAAATCCATTCATAGCGATAGAGGGGGAGAATATATAGCACCATTTGAGGAATATTGTGCCCAATCAGGCATTGTTTATCAAACGACGGCTCCATACTCACCTCAATCGAACGGTGTGGCGGAACGCAAGAACCGCACATTGAAGGAAATGATGAATGTCTTGCTCATCAATTCCGGTCTTCCCCAAAACATGTGGGGAAAAGCCGTCCTTACCGCTAATACGATTCTTAACAGAGTCCCACATAAGGGTAAGGACAAAACTCCATATGAATCATGGAAGGGAAAGAAATCCACCTACAAATATTTAAAGGTGTGGGGCTATTTGGCAAAGGTCGAAGTGCCTAAGTCAAAGAAGGTCAAGATTGGGCCAAAGACTGTAGATTGCATTTTCATCGGATATGCAAATAACAGTAGTGCTTATCGCTTCTTAGTGCATAAGTCAAATATTCTAGATATTCACGGGGGTACAATTATGTAATCAAGGAATGCTCAATTCTTTCAGAATACATTTCCTAGAAAGGAAAAAGACAGAACCTCCCGCAAACGAAGTTATGAGCAAAGCTCTCAGGAACGGGGAGTTGTTGAAGGCCTGAATCTAGATGGTTCAGATCTAGTGGATCTCGAGGTGGCTGAATATCCGGAATCTAGTGTTCCAGATTCTCAGAACTTGGAGACTCCAGAGATGGAACTAAGGCGAAGTAAAAGGCCCAGGAAGGATAAATCCTTCGGTCCTGACTTTGTAGCTTATACGGTTGATGATGAACCAAGGACAATTCATAAAGCATTGTCAACTCCAGAGGCACCGCTACGGAAAGAAGCTATTGAGAGTGAAATATGCTCCATTCTGCATAACCATACTTGGGAGTTGATTGATCTTTCTCGGGGAAATAAACCATTGGGTTGCAAATGGATACTCAAACGGAAGTATAACGCAGATGGGTCTATAGATAAGTACAAGGCCAAGTTGGTAGTCAAGGGCTATCGGTAGAAAGAAGGTCTTGACTACTTTGACACGTACTCCCCGGTATCTCGGATGACGTCCATACGGGTATTCATTGCGATTGCAGCTTTGCATGACATTGAGATACATCAAATAGATGTAAATACAGCCTTTCTAAATGGTGATTTGGAAGAAGAAATTTATATGGACCAAACCGAGGGGTATGTGTTTCAAGGGCAAGAGAAGAAAGTCTGTCGCCTTGTCAAATCTCTGTATGGGCTGAAATAAGCCCCGAAGCAATGGCATGAAAAGTTTGATAGTACTCTACTATCAAAGGGTTTCTCCATTAACGAGTGTGATAAATGTGTCTACACGAAAGGTAACTCTGACTTGTTCGTCATGATATGCCTATACATACATGACATGTTGATCACAGGAAGCAGTCCTAGGGTAATCCTAGAGACTAAGAACATGTTGAAACAATGCTTCGACATAAAGGATATGGGTATCGCAGATGTCATCTTAGGGATAAAAATCTCTAAGACGTCTGACGGACTGGTCTTATCTTAATCTCACTACATCGAGGATATTTTGAGAAAGTTCGAGATGTTTGACAGTTCGCCGATAAAGTCACCAATGGATAGAAATCAAAAGATTGATAAAAACTGTGGTTCACCCGTATGCACAGGTGATTGGTAGTTTGATGTACATAGCAAACTGCACCCGACCTGATATTGCGTATGCAGTCAACAAGTTGGCTAGGTTTACCCGTAATCCGAGTGATGATCACTGGAAGGCGTTGAAAGGGGTATTAAAATACCTAAAATACACGCTAACTTACGGGTTACATTATTCGAGATATCCAGATGTACTAGAGGGGTACAGTGATACAATATGGATATCTGATAGAGAGAACACCAAGTCCACCAGTGGGTATGCATTTACAATTGGTGGTAGGGCTGTGTCTTGTAAATCCTCTAAGCAAACTTGCATCGCCCGATCCACGATGGAATCAGATTTTGTCGCTTTAGACAAAGCAGGAGAAGAAGCTGAGTGGCTTCATGACTTCTTAGAGGATGTTCCGTGTTGGAACAAACTCGTACCTTATGTAATGATCTACTGTGATAGCCAGTCGGCTCTAGGAAGGGCACAAAGTTTTATGTACAATGGCAAGTCTCGTCATATTCGATGGAGGCATAAGACCGTTAGGCAGCTGATCACCACGGGTATAATATCCATTGATTACATAAAGTCAAAGGATAATATAGCAGACCCGCTGACAAAGGGCTTACCCAATGTTCTGCCTGTCTAGGGGAATGGGCTTAAAACCCAAGCTTGAAGGACCAATACGATAGTAACCAACCTTACTGACTGGAGATCCCAGGAATTTGGTTCAATGGAAAAACTAAGCTGTAAAGGTTCAGTTAAGCGCTTCGGTGGAAACAAGTGCACTTCGGGTTATGATTTCTGTAAGGAACATAAACCCAAAGTCGTTGCCGCGATAGACGTTAAGTGCTATCTGTAGTGTGGGTAAATGTTAAGTTTTCAAAACCTTTAATGATCCTCAACAGTTGAGGTTAGGTTTGGAGAAACTTTTAATGGTTCCTAACTCTTGTGAAGTGGGGTATAGCATGATACCTTGTAGGAGACCACATATTAATGTGCGAGGACAGGACGCCTCAAATGAATGCACTTAAGAATCCAAGAAGTGTCCAAGGCCACAACGGACAAAATATTAGGAAGAAAAGAGTAAGGGAATTTGTTGTGTTGGTACTATTGACTTGGCTTACACTAAACACTGATGGTTCAAGACATCACGTTCACCCTGCAGTAAGTAAGTCCGATGGTATTTAACTATGGAAGGTTCAAAGCTGAAGCTACCTCTCCTTATGCAACATCGGTCCGCTGAAATATTAGCTGGAAATAGGCACCATGTGAGTGCGCCAAAATCTCTTTCAAGAGGGATTGTTGAAAATTTTCCTTTGGTGGGAGTTATGTCCAACCATCTTTAATGACTTAAACAATAGGGTTCCGTATGTTGGAGACTTTGATTCTTCACACGTGCACAATCTTCCAAGTGAGTAGATGACCGTAGGGCCAAGAATCGTCAAATTTCGTTGAAAAATGAAAGAGATATTGGTCCACGAAGTAAGGTGTTTAAAGCATGAAAATATGGTATAGACCAATTCTCCCTCATCGGTGGGGGAAGGAAGATTTGTTTAGTTTATAAGTCTCAAAATTAGCTAAGGGCTTGGGACCCCAAGGGGTAACCCATGTGTTTTAAGGAGGGAGGACCTAGATGTGCTTTGGTTCGAGGCTAAGAACACGCGCGCGCCGCCGCCGCCCGCCCGTCCCGTCCGGTCCGGACTTGGGTCACGGGTCGTGGGCTTCTTCTGATATTATCTTTTTGGACCCAAATTACTTTATATTTATAGTTTGATCCCTAAAGTTTTAAGTAAGATAAAATTGGACTTTTGCTGTTGGTTTTGGAACGTTAACCTCCATTAATTTGCACATCAATTCAGTCATTACTTAGCTGAATAACTCTCACTAATGGTCTAATCCGTTGCACATTAATTAAGTGAATTACTACTCACTAATTGCCATTACTTGGCCAGTAACAACAATTATGTGGGCAGTTGATGAGTCCCCTTCATGCACTATATAAATAAGCCTTTGGCTCACTTGTTGAGACTACATACAAACGAAAGAAAACATAATTCTTCTTCCTACATTCAGCATCATTTCATTACTCAAAGTTCTTCAAAGTAACACTTGAGTTTCCTTTGCTCATTTGTTGAGTTGTTGTTTTATCTTAGGAGACTATTGTCAAGAACGTAGAAATGATATATACGGGGCAATCTTATCTTAAATACAGAGTGTCATCACTCGACCCAGCAAATCAAAGTGCTTGTAATCTCAGTTTCTTAATTTCGGTTTATTAAAATTTCATTTTATTGTAATTTCATTTTTTATTTCTGCAACCTTTGTAATACTTAGCGATTTTCTCATTTAGCACGTTTCCTGCAACCTTTGTAATCAACAATTTTAAGACAATATAGGCTTGTTGTAACTTCTTAGTAACATGACTGGAGACACTTTTGATTCCGCTGCTGCTGCTGCTACTCAATGCAACAATTTTGCCTTCCCTCCTGCTGCCGCTACTGTTCAAGGCAACAATTCTGCCTTCCCTCCTGCTGTCGCTACTGTTCAATTTAACTCCTCTGCCTTCCCCACTGCTGCCCAAGGCACGTCCAGTGTCTTTACTGCTCCACCCTCCGCATTCCACCATGAACGCCCAGAAAAATTCATGGGCTCAAACTTTAAGAGATGGCAACAGAAGATGTTGTTCGACTTGACGGTTATGGGAATGGCTAGGTTCCTATCAGAAGATCCTCCACAAGCTGGAGATGAAATGGACCATTCGCCTACTGAAATGGCCGAAGGGGGCCATGGTATCCATGTCATTAATGGCATGAAGATGGTTCTTGATGCATGGAATCATAGTGATTTCATGTGTAAGAATTACATATTGAACTGCTTGGCAGACCCTCTCTACACGGTGTATTGCACAGTTGGCACCGCCAAAGAGTTGTGGGAGAAGCTGCAAAAGAAGTACAACCACAAGATGCATGTACTAAGAAATTCATCGTTGGGAAATTTCTGAAATTTCAAATGGTGGATAGTAAGACAGTGATGTCCCAAGTCCAGGAATCCCAAATGATTCTACATCACCTGGATTTGGAAGGAATGAAACCAAATGAGCAGTTTTTGGTTGCATTGCTGAATGAAAAGTTACCTCCTTCGTGGAATAAGTTTATGAGCTACTTAAAGCTCAAGACAAAGGAGATGACCTTTGAAGAACTTATTATCAAACTCCAAATTCAGGAAGATAATAAGAAGGCCTTGCCTAGGGGTAAACAACCTTCTAAGGCAAAGGAAAATCTGGCTGAGGCCAAAGGGAACCCAAGCAAGAAGCGCAAGTTCCAGAAAGACGGAAAGACCCAAGCAGCGGAGAAGTTCAAAGGAAACTATCAACAATGTGGGAAACCTGGTCATATGATCAAGGAATGTCGCAAGCTCAAGACTGAGCAACAACAGAAAACCAAGGCTAAAGGCAAGGCACATGCTAACGTCGTCAAAGACACGCTTCTGGATGACATGATCGAGGAGTTCTCGGTGGTGGTGCTTAAAGCAAACCTGGTTGAGAATCCCATGCAGTGGTAGATGGACACAGGTGCTACCAGACACATCTGTTCCAACAGAGATGTCTTCTCCACGTATACACCGGTCACCAAAAAAAAGCTGTTCATGGGCAACAACACTTCCTTTGACGTGTTGGGGGTAGGAAATGTGGTCCTGAAGATGACTTCTGGAAAGGAGTTCACTCTAAAGGAAGTTATGCATGTCCCTGAGATTAGGAGTGGAGTAATTTAATTTCAGGACCTTTGTTGGTTAATTCTAGTTTTAGGCTAGTATTTGAATCCAATAAATTTGTAATCACTAAGAATGGCATTTTTGTGCGGAGAGGCTCGTCTGTGAAGGCCTTTTCAAAGTTAACGCCATGTCTATAATGCGTCCAAGTAATAAAGTTGAAGCTTCTTCTTATTTGCTTGAGTCTTCTAATTTATGGCATCATAGATTAGGACATGTTAACTACAAGACCATCCAAAGGTTGGTAAAGTTGGAGTTGTTGTCGTCTATCGACGTAAACCCTCAACATAAGTGTGAGGTGTGCGTAGAGGCGAGCAAGCTTCCTTTTCGATCTGTCGAAAGGAATACCGCTCCACTAGAACTTATTCACACAAATATATGTGATTTGATGTTCGCACAAACTAGAGGGGGAATAAGTACTTTGTGACATTCATTGATGATAGCACAAGGTATTGTTACCTTTACTTGTTGAAAAGTAAAGATGAAGCCTTTGAAGCGTTCCGACGTTACAAAGCAGAAGTTGAGAACCAACTAAGCATGCGATTAAATCCATTCGTAGCGATAGAGGGGGAGAATATATAGCGCCATTTGAGGAATATTATGCACAATCAGGCATTGTTCATCAAACGACAGCTCCATACTCACCTCAGTCGAACGGTGTGGCGGAACGCAAGAACCGCACATTGAAGGAAATGATGAATGCCTTGCTCATCAATTCCAGTCTTCCCCAAAATATGTGGGGAGAAACCGTCCTTACCGCTAATACGATTCTTAACAGAGTCCCATATAAGGGTAAGGACAAAACTCCATATGAATCATGGAAGGGAAAGAAACCCACCTACAAATATTTAAAGGTGTGGGGTTGTTTGGCAAAGGTCGAAATGCCTACGCCAAAGCAGGTCAAGATTGGGCCTAAGACTGTAGATTGCATTTTCATCGGATATGCAAATAACAGTAGTGCTTATCGCTTCTTAGTGCATAAGTCAGATATTCCAGATATCCACTAGGGTACAATTATGGAATCAAGGAATGCTCAATTCTTTGAGAATACTTTTCCTAGAAAGGAAAAAGACATAACCTCTCACAAATGAAGTTATGAACAAAGTTCTCAAGAATCGGGAGTCGTTGATGGCTCGGATCTAGATGGTTCAGATCTAGTGGATCTCGAGGTGGCTGAATATCCGAAATCTAGTGTTCCAGATTATCAGAACTTGGAGACTCCAGATATGGAACTAAGTCGAAGTAAAAGGACCAGGAAGGATAAATCCTTCGGTCCTGACTTTGTAGCTTATACGGTTGATGATGAACCAAGGACAATTGATAAAGCATTGAAAACTCCAGAGGCACCGCTCTGGAAGAATCTATTGAGAGTGAAATATGCTTCATTTTGCTTAATCATACTTGGGAGTTAGTTGATCTTTTCTCGGAAAATAAACCGTTGGGTTGTAAATGGATACTCAAACGGAAGTATAACGCAGATGGGTCTATAGATAAGTACAAGGCCGAGTTGGTAGTCAAGGGCTATCGGCAGAAAGAAGGTCTTGACTACTTTGACACGTACTCCCCGGTATCTCGGATGACGTCCATACGGGTATTCATTTCGATCGCAGCTTTGCGTGACCTTGAGATACATCAAATGGATGTAAAGACAGCCTTTCTAAATGATGATTTGGAAGAAGAAATTTATATGGACCAACCTGAGGGGTATGTGGTTCAAGGGTAAGAGAAGAAAGTCTGTCGGCTTGTCAAATCTCTGTACGGGTTGAAATAAGCCCCGAAGCAATGGCACGAAAAGTTTGATAGTACTCTACTATCGAAGGGTTTCTCCATTAACGAGTGTGGCAAATGTGTCTACATGAAAGGTAACTCTAATTCATTCGTCATGATATGCCTATACGTAGATGACATGTTGATCACAGGAAGCAGTCCTAGGGTAATCCTAGAGACTAAGAACATGTTGAAACAATGCCTCGACATGAAGGATATGGGTATCACAGATGTCATCTTAGGGATAAAAATCTCTAAGACGTCTGACGGACTGGTATTATCTTAGTCTCACTACATCGAGGATGTTTTGAGAAAGTTCAAGATGTTTGACAGTTCACCGATAAAGTCACCAATGGATAGAAATCAAAAGCTTGACAAAAATCGTGGTGCACCCGTATGCCAGTAGCAATATGCACAAGTGATTGGTAGTTTGATGTACGTACCAAAATGCACCCGACCTGATATTGCGTATGCAGTCAACAAGTTGGCTAGGTTTAATCGTAATCCGAGTAATGATCACTAGAAGGCGTTGAATCGAGTATTAAAATACCTAAAATACACACTAACTTACGGGTTACATTATTCGAGATATCCAGTTGTACTAGAGGGGTACAGTGATGCAAACTGGATATCTGATATAGAGAACACCAAGTCCACTAGTGGGTATGTATTTACAATTGGTGGTGGGGTTGTGTCTTGGAAATCCTCTATGAAAACTTGCATCGCCCGATCCACGATGGAATCGGAGTTTATCGATTTAGACAAAGTAGGAGAAGAAGCTGAGTGGCTTCATGACTTCTTAGAGGATGTTCCGTGTTGGAACAAACTTGTACCTTCTGTAATGATCCACTGCGACAGCCAGTCGGCTCTAGAAAGGGCACAAAATTCTATGTACAATGGCAAGTCTCATCATATTCGATGGAGGCATAAGATCGTTAGGCAGCTGATCACCACGGGTATAATATCCGTTGATTACATAAAGTCAAAGGATAATATAGCAGACCCGCTGACAAAGGGCTTACCCAAGGATCAGATGTTTTGCCTGTCTAGGGGAATGGGCTTAAAACCCAAGCTTTAAGGACCAATACGGTGGTAACCCAACCTTACTAACTGGAGATCCCAGGAATTTGGTTCAATGGGAAAACTAAGATGTAAAGGTTCAATTGAGCGCTTCGGGTGGAAGCAAGAGCACTTCGGGTTATGATTTCTGTAAGGAACATAAAACCCAAATCCATTGCCGCGATAGACGTTAAGTGCTATCTGCAGTGAGGGTAAAGGTTAACTTTTCAAAACCTTTAATGATCATCAACGGTTGAGGTTAGGTTTGGGGAAACTTTTAAGGTTCCTAACACTTGTGAAGTGGGGTATAGCGGGATACCTTGTAGGAGACCACCTATTTAAGTGCGAGGACAGGCCGCCTCAAATAAATGCACTTAAGAATCCAAGAAGTGTCCAAGGCCACAACAGACAAAATATTAGGAAGAAAAGAGTAAGGGAATTTGTTGTGTTAGTACTATTGACTTGGCTTACACTAAACTCACTGACGGTTCAAGACATCATGTTCACCGCCCAGTAAGTAAGTCCGATGGTATTTAACTATGGAAGGTTCAAAGCGGAAGCTACCTCTCCTTATGCAACATCGGTCCGCTAAAATATTGCTGGAAATAGGCACCATGTGAGTGCACCAAAATCTCTTTCAAGAGGGGATTGTTGGAAATTTGCCTTTGGTGGGAGTTGCGTCCAACCATCTTTAAATGACTTAAACACTAGGGTTCCGCATGTTGGAGACTTTGATTCTTCACACGTGCATAATCTAGCAAGTGGGTAGATGACCGTAGGGCCAAGGATCATCAAATTTCGTTGAGAAATGAAAGAGATATTGGTCCACGAAGTGAGGTGTTTGAAGCATGAAAATGTGGTATAGACCAATTCTCCCTCATCGGTGGGGGAATGAAGATATGTTTAGTTTATAAGTCTCAAAATTAGCTAAGGGCTTGGGACCCCAATGGGTAACCAATGTGTTTGAAGGAGGGAGGACCTAGAAGTGCTTTGGTTCGAGGCTAAGCCCATACGCGCGCTGCCGCCGCCCGCCAGTCCCGTCCGGTCCGGGCTCGGGTCACGGGTCGTGGGCTTCTTCTGATATTATCTTTTGGGACCCAAATTACTTCATATTTATAGTTTAGTCCCTGAAGTTTTAAGTAAGATAAAATTAGACTTTTGATGTTGGTTTTGGAAGGTTAACCTCCATTAATTTGCACATCAATTCAGCCATTACTTGGCTGAATAACTCTCACTAATGGTCTAATCCGTTGCACATTAATTCAGTGAATTGCTACTCACTAATTGCCATTACTTGGCCAGTAACAGCAATTATGTGGGCAGTTGATGAGTCCCTTCCATGCATTATATAAAGAAGCATTTGGCTCACTTGTTGAGACTACACACAAACGAAAGAAAACATAATTCTTCTTCCTACAATTTCATTACTCAAAGTTCTTCAAAGTAACACTTGAGTTTCCTTTGCTCATTTGTTGAGTTGTTGTTTTATCTTAGGAGACTATTGTCCAAAACGTAATAAGGATATATACTGGGCAATATTTTCTTAAAGACAGAGTGTTATCACTCAACCCAACAAATCAAAGTACTTGTAATCTCAGTTTCTTGTTTTCAGTTTATTGAAATTTCAGTTGTTGTAATTTCATTTTGTTGTAATACTTAGCAGTTACTCATTTACCGTTTCCTGCAACCTTTGTAATCAACACAGCTTACTCAAAGATTTTCTATTCACTTAGCACTAGAGTACCCTACAACCCTAAATAACTGATGAAGTGCATGCAATCTCATATGCAATTTACAATGAGGGTTGAACCCTTGCATTTATAAAAGATGGAAGTAATTCAATTATGAGACTGAATTTTCAAACAAAAAGAATGAAACATCATCCACAATCAGTACTCCACGTTTTTCTTTTTTGGCAACATTGTACTCCAAATTATTCGTCCTCCACTTTTACTAAACTTAAAAGATAGGATAAATACTTGATTCCCCCTTCCCCGCCCTTCAAATAAACTAGAGATCTGTGCATGTGAGTCATGAAAGTAAATGTAGTTTCTCCATCCTCAACTCTTACGAAACTTAAGAGGTACATTAAATACTTCCCTTTCAATCTTATTCTCATAAACAAATGTAAATTATATCCATGTTATTAGCATAGTGATCTATGCTTATTAGCACGTGTACTAGGTCACCTATTTACCATATTTTGTATTGTATAATTATGGTAGAATTGGGATCCTTATTACAGAAGGATTCAACATTGTACACCTATATATATTTGTATTAATGAGAAAGGCTCCCCAAATGTAATACAATCTCACATGGTATCAGAGGCCAAAACTTCCTACCTACCCTAACCCCTCAATTTCGGTCGCCTCTCTTCTTTTTTCGACGCCGGAATTCGACCGTATACCACTAGTATACACCATACAGTAAATATACAGCCTCCCCGGCCCCTTTATCCCTATAACAAACCGATATACACTGAGTATATGGTTGCTATTGCCTCACATACACTCCAAATATAGGCCCCGAACCCCAACATAATTTTTCTGGCAAGCAATCATGGCGGAGATTAATCACGGCGATTTTACGGGCAGCGGCAGCAGCACTACAGGGGACTGGGTTGTCAGCCGCGTCCCAGATCCAGTGGCCCAATGACCTCTCGGCAACTCAACAGCCTGTCACAGAGGCCCAACTAACAGGCCACAGGCAGGGCCGAATTCATCCGGCCCATGTCACTGCAGCCCAGCAGTGGCCCAGCGATCTGGGAACCCTCCAGACAGGCCTCGGCTATCAGGCCCAGTGGCCTATAGCCCAGCATCGGCCCAACAGTCTGGGACCGACACCACCAGGCCACAAATGACGGTCCAATCATCCTGGGGCCCATCCGTCCGTCCCAAGTCTAACCCAAGCAAATTTGGGCCAGGTATTTGGTACTTTGACCAGTCAATAGCCCGATAATACGTGATATATGGACACGGGCGCCACGTCTCATCTCACCCACAATTCTGGTAATCTTCCTCAACAAGCTATAAACTCTCAAGTCTATTATGGTCAGTAACGGTCATCGCATCCCGATTTAAGGATTTGGCCACACCCTTACCCCACCACCGCATCCCCACTTCTCTCTTAAAAACATCTTCTATGCCCCACACATCATCAAAAATCTAATTTCTGTTAGAAAATTTTTTGCCGATAATTCAGTCTTAATTAATTTTAACCCATTTGGATTTTCTATAACGGACCTCCGTACTAGAAAACTCCTTACGAGATGCAATAGTGAGGGGGACCTATATCCTTTCCTACCCACATTTGCTGCTAGTGTCACTCCTCCCATCGGTCTAACAACCATATCTCCATCAACATGGCATAGTAGACTTGGTCATCCGGGGTCTCACATTTTTTATTCTCTTAGAAACCGAAATTTAATCCAATGTAACAAAGAGAACCTTTCTCATAGTTGCTCCTCATGTCAGTTAGGGAAACACGTTAGACTACCATTTATGACTTCTACGAGTACCACTTTCTCTCATTTTGATATTATTCACGCTGATTTATGGACTTCTCCCATAACTAGTAACCTAGGCCATAAATATTATTTAGTTTTAGATGATTTGTCCCACTTTCTTTGGGTCTATCCACTCAAACTCAAATCTCAAGTGTTCTCCAAATTTGTAGAGTTTCATACACTGATCAAAATGCAATTTGAAAAAGACATAAAATCGTTTAAATGTGATAATGGTCGTGAGTTTAATCATTCCTTATTTCATAAATTTTATGCGTCTAACAACATGGTTTTTCGTGCCCATATACCTCCCCTCAAAATGGTAAAGCCGAAAGAATTCTCTGAACTATTAATAATAAGATTCGTACCCTCTTTTTTTATGCATCTCTCCCTCCTACTTTTTGGGTATATGCACTAAAAAAGGTAGAACATATTCTCAACATTTCACGTACCCGTGCGATTCAAAATAGGACACCCACTGAAATTCCCTACCGTCGGATCCATACCTATGACCATCTTAGAATTTTTTGTTGTCTGTGTTACTCTAATCTGACATCCATGGCCCCCCACAAATTGGCACCCAGATCTACTCCGTGTGCATTCCTAGGTTTTCTGTCAAACCGTAGGGGGTATTTGTGCTATGAACTATCCACCGACAAAATCATCATTTCTCGCCATGTCACCTTTGTTGAGTATGGTTTCCCGTTCGACAATATTAAAAAATTCTGAATCACTGATTACCAATTCCTCATAGATTCGGACCCATCCCCGCTTGTCCAACAGGTATTCCGTCAGACTGCCACTTTTCCGATAGCTGCTAATAATGTTTAGCCATTGTCTGCCACCGACTCCACTGGTCAGCCACCATCTGCCACTAATCCCACTGGTCCGACGCCATTTGCCACTACCTGCAGCCCCTATGAACTTTCACAGCCACCACCGACTGTCATTCCCACCATCGGCAGTCGGTCGGATGCCCCACATCCACCATTTCTCCCATCTCACATCCACCGGTCATCTCCACCGATAAACCCAGTGTCACCACCTGGCATTCCAGTCACCCTGCCCCCACCACTGTCACGGTAACCCCGACCGACATACTCACACCACCAAACCAACCTCCTAGCACCACCCGACCACCGACATCGTACCCCACCGTCCATACCTCAAATGTCGTCGATTTATTGTTCAATCACCACCACCACTACACCAGTTTTCAAACCCAGAATCCCCATTACAGATACCCCACTCCATCGTACCCAGTTACCAAACAGATCCAATCACGACGAACAATAACCAGAACCCAGCCCCGTCAAACGGTAACCAGAAACCTGCCCCACATTCAAATACCAACAGTACCCCTGCCCCCACTCACCGCATGGAAACCCATGCCCAACACGGAATTTTCAAACCTAAAGTCCAGTTTAACCTGTCCACCCAAACCATTTCCCCAATTCCTAAAAACCCAAAATTAGCCAAACTAGACCCTAATTGGAATGCGGCCATATATGAGGAATTTAATGCATTAACAAAACAACACACTTGGGATTTGGTTCTTCGACCATAGGGGTGAATGTGATTCGATGGATGTGCCTTTTTCGTCACAAATACAGAGACAGTGGTGATCTAGAGAGGTACAAGGCGAGACTTGTGGCTAATGGCACTAATCAGCAAGAGGGTATTGATAGTGGTGAGATATTCAGTCTGGTTACCAAACCGGCATCCATTCGTGCAGTTCTCAGCATTGCTATAGGTACGCATTAGCCTATTCATCAGCTTGATGTGAAAAATGTGTTTCTTTATAGGGATTTGTAGAAATAGTTTATATGCATCAGCCGCCTGATTTTGTCCATCCAGCAGCCCCTCAATATGTATGTCATCTCTGTAAGTCACTCTATGGCTTGAAACATGCCCCTATAGCATGGTATGATTGCTTTGCTCAGTATATAATGCAGCTTGGGTTTGTGTGCAGCAAGTGTGATAATTCTCTATTTATTTTTCATAGAGGTATTAACATTGCGTATTTATTATTGTATGTTGATGATATTGTGCTTACTGCCTCTTTTGATTTGTTGAAAAATGAGATCATTACACTACTCAAATCAGAAGTTGCTATGACTGACTTGGGGAAGTTAAGCTATTTTTTGTGGATTTTTGTGACTCGATCTGTCGATACTATGTTTCTTTGGCAGCGTAAGTATGAAGAAGAGATTGTATACGGGGCTAAAATGGCGAATTTCAAGATCATGGCTACTCCAGTTGACTCTAGATTAAAGCTTAGTGCCTTGGATGGTGATCCAGTCTCAGATCCCACTATTTACAGGAATCTCGCAGGTGCACTACAGTACCTCACTTTCACCACACCTGATATTGCTTATGTTGTTCAACAAGTATACTTATTTATGCATGCCCCCAGGGAGCCTCATTTTACTGCCCTCAAACGTATCATTCGATATGTTAAGGGCACACTTGATTATGGTTTGCATCTATACCCCTCAACTCCGACCAGGTTGTTGTCATATACGGATGCTGATTGGGCAGGTTATCCGGACATGCGACGCTCAACCTCAAGTTACTGTGTGTTCTTAGGGGATAATCTTATTTCTTGGTCGGCCAAGAGGCAACCCACACTGTCCCGTTCGAGTGTAGAAGCAGAATATAGAGGTGTTGCTAATGTTTTTGCTGAGATCTGTTGGCTCCGAAACCTTCTTTTGGAGCTTCAGTGTCCATTACGTAAGGCTTCTTTGGTTTATTGTCATAATATATCTGTCATATATCTTTCTCATAATCTGGTTCAGCATCAGCGAACCAAGCACATTGAGATGGACATCCACTTTATTTGTGATAAGGTTGTTCTTGGTTATGTCAGGGTATTGCATATGCCTTCTTCATATCAGTATGCAGACATATTCACAAAGGGCCTTCCTAGGCAGCTCTTCCTCGACTTCAGATCCAGTCTTAGCGTTCGTCCTCCTCCCGCTCCGACTGAGGGGGTGTATTAGCACGTGTACTAGGTCACCTATTTACCATATTTTGTATTGTATAGTTATAGTAGAATTGGGATCCTTATTATAGAAAGATTCAACATTGTACACCTATATATATTTGTATTAATGAGAAAGGCTCCCCAAAGAAGATTAATACAATCTCACAGTTTTTGGTAGCTCTTAATGTTTTTGTCTAATATTAAAAGTATTTCTTCACCACTAGCGGGGTATGGTGAGATAGCTTCTTTGGCAAAAGATCTTGAATTCGAACCTTAAAAAAAATAAAAACCTTTAATAGAAAATGTTTTCCTCTTTACTTGATCCTACGCAAAGCAAATTTGAATTAATTGAGATAACATATTTCTCATACCAAATGTTAAAAGAAAGAAGAAAAACAATCCTTCTTCTATTTCTTCCTATGTCCCGAATGGATTAATTATTTATTTCCGACATAATTAATATAACACAATTTTGGCTCATACTATTAGGATCGACAAAATCGAGTGTTATGCAAAAGCTAATAAAGAAAATCTTGGATGATAATTTAAAAAATAAAAGTGAATACACCAGAGTGAACACAAATATTTAACATTATTCTATCAATTTCCCTACATTCACAAGCAGAGATGAACATTAATCCATTATTTCAAGAGAATACAAAAGATACTACAAATATTGAGACAACAATCTTGCAAAGTCACTCTTGAAGAGGTGCACACATATGGTAGCTAAAACTTGTGTCATGCATATTAATTATCTGTTCAAAATGAGCTCTCTAACTCATTGTGTCCCCATCAAGCCCTCCTATGTACCTTTGAACTATTTAATAAACACGGTAGGGGTCTATGCAAAACCTTTATCACCACGGGAGATGAAAGTCTGGGTGGATGAATTTTAAAAAAAAATCTATATTGTGCATGATGTCAAGTGAGAAGGAAAGAGTCCTATATCTACAGGTCTAATAGGAGTCCATAACTTTTTCCTCTAAAAATAGTTGAAAAGCTAACGTACGATTTATTTCTTTATTTAAGGAAAAGTAAATATCAGTTATTGTAAATGTGTTTCCCTTCATTACAAAAATAAAGAAAAATCCAAAGATACAACAACAACATACCAAGTGAAATCCCACAACGTGGGGTCTGGGGAGGGTAGAGTGTACGCGTACCTTACCTCTACCTTAGTAGATAGAGCAACTGTTTTCGAGAGACCCTCGGCTCAAGACAAAGCATAAGCACAAGCAAAGCAAAAACAAAAACCAAGCAAGAAAAACGGTCAGACCCGGTCAGCAGTAATTAGCGCAGGTAAATAAGATAAACAAAGGACACTAAAGGACACATAAGCGCAGAAATCAAACTACAGGGGACTTTAAAGTAATATTGCACCTATTAGTAAGATAGGCTAAGCGGGCCTACAATAATAAAACTATAACTATCAGTTTTCAAGCATAAGTAGGACTACGTTCGACTACCTACTACCCTTCTACCCTAATCCGTGTCCTCCACAAACCCCTATCTAAGGTCATGTCCTCAGTAAGTTGCACCTGCACCATATCCCATCTAATCACCTCTCCTCAATACTTCTTCGGCCTACCTCTACCCATTATGAACTCGTCCATAGACAACCTCTCACACCTCTGCACTGGGGCATTTACGTCTCTCCTCTGCACATGCCCATATCATCTCAACCTCGCTTCCCGCATCTTATCCTCCACTGAGGCCACTCCCACTATGTCCCGGATATCATCATTTCTAATCATATCCCTCCTTGTATGCTCACACATCCATCTCATCATCCTCATATCTGCAACTTTCATCTTTTGGTTGTGCGAAGTCTTGACTGGAAAACACTTCACCCCATACAACATAGTTGGTCACACCACCACCCTATAGAACTTGTCTTTAAGTTTTAATGGCACCTCTTTGTCTCATAAGAATCTAGATGTAAGCCTTCATTTCATCCATCCTGCCCTAATAGGATGTGTGACATCGTCATCAAATTCCCCATCCCCTTGGATAATAGACCCGAGGTATTTGAAGCTTCCTTTCTTTGGAATGACCTAAGTACCAAGTCTCAACTCCACGCTTGTCTCAAGGTCGCTCCCGTTACTGAACTTGCACTCCAAGTATTCTATCTTGGTACTACTCAACATGAACCCTTTAGACTCCAGAGTTTATCTCCAAACCTCCATCTTAGCGTTCACTCCGCTGCGAGTCTCATCAATCAGGACTATGTCATCTGCGAATAACATACAACATGGCACCTCCCCTTAGATTTGTCGCGTAAGTCCATCCATCACCAAGGAAAATAAGAATGGGTTAAGAGTTGATCCCTGGTGCAGCCCCATCATCATTGAGAAGTGCTTCGAGTCTCCTCCTACTGTCTGTACCCTAGTCTTGGCTCCATCATACATATCTTTGATCGCCCTAGTGTACGCCACCGATACACCTCTAACCTCCAAACATCTCCATAGAACCTCCCTAAGGACTTTGTCGTATGTCTTCTCGAGGTCGATGAAAATCATATGTAAGTCACTTTTCCTCTCCCTATACTGCTCCACCAACCTCCTAATAAGATGAATGGCTTCTGTGGTCGAACGCCCCTGCATGAATCACAACTGGTTCTCGGAAATAGACATGCTTCTTCTCACCCTCATCTCCCCGATCATTTCCCAAACTTTCATAGTATGGCTTAGCAGCTTGATACCCTTATAGTTGTTGAAACTCTGGATATCACCTTTGTTCTTGTACAAATGGATCGTTGTACTCCACCTCCTTTCTTCAGGCATTCTCACCATCTTAAAAATGACGTTAAACAACTCAGTCAGCCACTCCAAACTTGCCCTGCTTGTGCTCTTCCAAAATTCAACTGGGATCTCATCAAACCCGGTCGCTCGTACCCTGCGCATCCTGCGAACAACACCCTTAACTACTCAACCTTAATGTTTCTACAACACTTAAAATCCCGGTACCTACCCTATTGCTCCAAATATCCCAACACAATTTCTCTATCTCCTTTTTCGTTCAAGAGTTTATGGAGGTAAGAATGTTACCTCCGCCTAATATGTGCGTCCTCCATCAGTACTTTGTCATCCTCATCCTTGATGGACCTCACATGATCCAAGTCACGGGCCCTTCTCTCTCTCGCCTTGGCTAGTCTGTACAACTTCTTATCTCTGCCGTTTTCCTCTAATTCCACATACAGACGTTCAAAAGCTGTCATTTTTGCCACCATAACCGCAAGATTTTCCTCCTTCATCGACATCTTATATAGTTTCCTGTTCGTTCACTTCTCCACCTCATACTTGCTTTCAACCAATTTTGCATACGCCGCATTCTTCGCTTCCACCTTCTCTTAAACTTTACCATTCCTCCACAAGTCCACTCGGTGCCCACCACGGCTACCCTTCGAGACCCCCAAGCACTTCTCTAGATACCCCTCGAATGCAAGTGACCGTCTTGTCCTACATATCGGTCGCATCACCACTACTCCCCAGGCCCCCTTGTCCATCAACCTCTCCCACATCTCTTTTGCACTAGCCATGGTCAAGCACCCTCATTTGATTCTTAACCTGTCATCCACAACCCTCTTCTTCTTCTCCATCTTGATCGCCAAATCCATCACTAAAAGATTATGTCGGGTTGTAAGGTACTCCCTCGGAATAACCTTGCAGTCTTTACAACGACAGTTTTCAACTTTCCTAAAAAGCGAAAAGTCTATGTAAGTCTTAGCCACCGAACTACGGAAAGTCACCAAGTGCTCTACCTTCTTCAGGAACCTCGAATTGGCTATTACCATCCCAAAAGCTCTAGCGAACTCCAAAAGTGAATGCCTCCCCCATTCATGTCCCCGAGGCCAAAGCCTTTATGCACATCGTCATAACCCCCCGGAAGTGACCCGATATGTCCATTGAAATCCCCACCTACAAATAAATTCTCAGTGGGTGGTATACCACCCACCACCTCGTCTAAATCTTCCAAAAAGCGTATTTTCTCCTCCTCGTCCAAGCCCGCCTATGACGCGTAAGCACTAATAATGTTCATAATGAACCCTCCAACTACCAACATAATTGTCATCATCCTGTCATTGACCCACCTAACCTCTACTACGTGATCTCTTGTCTCGTTGTCTACTAAATTGCCTACCACATTCCTATACCTCGACCTACCCGAGAACCATAGCTTATACCCGTCCACATCCTTAGCCTTAGGTCCTACCCATTTGGTGTCCTGGACACATGCTATATTAATCCCTCTCTTCTTAAGAATCTTAACTAGCTCTATGGACTTTCCCGTTAAAGTCTCAATGTTCCAAGACCCTATTCTCAGCCTAGCATCTCCCTCACCTCACTTACCCCCCTAACCCTCGCCCGTCCCCGATCGAGAACATGACCCTAGTCAACCATCAGTTACCAAAGCCACTAAAGCAAATATAAAATAATAAACTAATCAAACGTTTACCCCAAAACAGGAAGGGATCAAAGTGAAAGCTCAAGTTAACAAGAGTCTAGAGGAAAGTAAAACCACTACGCCAAGAATGCTATAACTACATACAAGAAGGGTAAATGCAAGAACGTAAAGTCACGAATCAGTACAGCGAAGCGACAAAATTTAGTGCAAGGATAAGGACAACGAATGGATATGGGCAACTGGAGGTACCAACTCCAGTTGAATCAAACATGTTCACCGGTGAAAATCAGTGTTCACCGGCACCGAAAGTACTATTCACTTGAGTTTTCACCAAAAAGTCGAGTACATGTGTATATCGAGGAGAAAAGGAATAAAAATAAGAGGAGTACTATTCTGTTGGATTTGAAGTCTACTGGACTGTTTCCAAGCTCCACTGTAAATAAATCAAGAAACACCGCAAAGCCGTGGAATCTACCACAGCTCTAGATCTGCACTTATAATCTAGTTAAATCGACGATGATACATTACCTGGTAAAATTCAAGAAATCTTGAGGAAAATGGTGATGTTAATGTAAAATGAAGAGGTATATAAACCAACAGAAATTGGGTAGATGGTGGAGGAGGTGTAAATAATTGTTGGGTCTAAGACTGAGGTTTCTCCCATCGACATTTAGTGAAAATATAATGTTATATATAAAAGCATGATTTTTGCACTTTATTCTCACTGAACTAGCTCACTGGTAAAATTCATGGTGTAAAACAGGTTTCTATTGAAACGCTGGGTATCCTTCTAAATTTTTCGTGTGAAAACACTATTATTTAGGTTACAGTTAGGGGTGTGCAAAAACTGATTTAACCGATAAGCTGAATCAATAAAAATGCTATTAGTTTATCGTTATCGGGTTAATGATTTGTAAACGGTTTTGTAAATTTTTTTATTGAGTTATCGGTTCGGTTTCTTATTTTAAGGATTTAGTTATAGGTTGAACCGATAACCCAATAAGCTTTTATTAAAATTATCTTTTTATCCCAAATTATATAATAGTGGCTTTAAATTTTTAAATACAACCTCTATTTCTAAATTCTTACTGCAAACACACTTATTTTCTCAATTCTCAAGTCGATTATCATTTGTACTTTCATTGTTTAGAATGCATTAAACAATTTGAAAGTTCATTTTCATTTGATGATTTGCTGCTTGATTGCTACAATGCATTTTATAGTTTGTCTTGCAATTTGTGTAGACTTTTATGCATGAAGGCAGTGTATATATGAACAAATGAAAACAAGAAAAAGCTAAAAAAAAATAACGGAGCATTTTCTTATTGGTTAAACCGAAAACCGAAAAACCAAAACCGATAACGAATATCTTATCGGTTTGATTATTAATTTAGCATATTTACAAATCGATAAATCGAATTAATAATACACAAAACTGAACTAAATCGGTCGATAAGCACCCTAGTTACAGTGGAAAATTTCAATGGGGAAATAGTGATCTTTTAGCCGTGATTTAAATTTAGTACTTCAAAGTGACGGTCAATTGCTGACGGAGATTATATACTATAATAACAAAAGATTAATCATTCATTGATGTCACTATAATCAAGTACACTTTCTTAAAATCTTAGCTACTGCTGGGTTTTTTTCGACATTTCATGTTCTATTAAAAGAAAGATAAGCACTGTGTGACACTTGATGACAAGAGAGGAAAAAAGGTAAATGCTTTTTATCTGCAACAAGTTTAAGGATTAAGTCCACTTTTTTACTAAGCTATGATTAAAAGTTTGAAGTAAACTTTAGCTAAAAAAAAATGACAGATACACAAGTGTGATTTTCCATTGAGAAAAAGAAAGGGTGGTTTAGTTCCCATTAAGGTCCTTAATTAATAAACGGAATCTAAGACGATAATATCATGTCATTATTTTTTTATTCATGAATCATGAGTTTCCTTAAGACATTTTTTATTTTTGATTAGGTGGTGTTGGCAAAATCCATATCAAGAATTTTCCAAGCCCTAAACAATAATATATAATATCATCTAAACTTTTCACCACTATGTTAAGTGAGAAGGAAAGATTTTATTACTAATATATAGACTGGGGCGGAGTTAGGGTCCCAGAGTGTTCACCCAAACACCCTCGGCAAAAAATTATAGTGTATATATAGAATAGTTTTTTGTGTTTATGTATATATATTAATTTTTTAATACCCTGAACAAATGCAAAAGATTAGCTCAAGTATGGATCCGCCACTATATATAGTCTATAACCTATGCCTCTTAAGTATGAACATGTAATAAACCTAGGCCATAAATATGAAACATTTTACAACATCCTATAAATGCAGGACAACTATAGTTCATCTGTTTTAAAAAAAGAATGTTGTGTTTCTCTTAGTTTGAGGAATAAATTCAGGAAGTGTCCTGAATTTAATTAGCTTTTCAGTTTTTTATTCCGGCAGTTCCAATGGTAATTTTCTGATAAATCATACAAAATAATGCAATAACAAATTTCTTTGTCATAGTAATTTATTTTTTCCAGTGATGCATAAGCCAGATTATTCAAGGTAGGTGAAGGGGGATATGGAACAATAAAAACAAAATGAAATAAACTCGAATGTCAATTCTCTTTCCGAATGTCGGAAATTATATCGTCCGACACCAGTAACAACACTTTAGCAAAACAAAAAATTTGAAGAGTAAATGCAGCGGAAATTTAAAAAACACAAATGTTTTAAATATATACATAACTTATGATGGTCAATGACCAAATGTATTGTATATATATTATATACAAATATACAAATTCCTTTCTTTACAGATTTACAAGCTAAAACGGAAAGGAATTAAAAGTTGAAGTCGCAGATGACTTCTGCCAGAAAAATCTAACTAAGTAGACATAGACAACCTCTCATTAGAATCGCTCCATACAAAACTAATCTAGAATCTAAACAGCAATTGTAATGTTGGACAGAATGTTGTCAATACACTCAGGCAACACTGGTGATCCAGATTTCTAAGATGAAATCCCGAGAGCTCTCTTGGTATTTTTACTTTCTGGTTCTAGATATCGATACTCTGTAGTAGCCTCTCTGTTTATAGTAGAAAGTCTTCCTTGAAAAGCTCATCGATCAGTGGTGGAAGTTGAGGGAAAGATAGACTGCTTGTGGGGTTGGTTGGAGAAGATCAGGGAGTAATAATCTCAATAGCTTTGGCTTGATCCTCACGACAAGCAATATCTTTTGACTTAGTCCTCACTCATTTTGTACCAGCTCCTTTTTACCTTGCCAAGTCATTTTTACCTCATAGTAATATTTACACAAATATTACTGCATCGCGTGAAGTAAGGCAAAATCAGTTCAGAAAATATTGGTCTAAATGTTGGGCAACATTTGTCCCAACATACTTACACATTCATATCAATACTTTAGGAGATATGTTGGGTCAAATATCACAATACCAAATCCAACATTAACAATCTCCCCATTTTTGCCTTTCTTCACAAAACTCATTAAAATGTAAAGTTGACTTAGGATGTTGTAACAAATGTTGTCCGACATCTGTGATCAACAATTTCAAGGTCATGCTCCCCCTTACCCTGTGATGGCATACAAGAAAACATGTGTATACCGTTTCATAGGATTAGAAAAGAAAAAAATATGAGCACACATATCACATATCATCCAATATATACAAACCACAAATAGAAATATTCATTGTCAACAAATATCAATATCAATCCACTAAATATCCTCATACAACATCGCCAACAACAACAGCTCCCTTCTTGCTCATCATACAGCAGCAGCAGCTTTCTACACCTGCATAACAGCTTCAACTTCCTCTGCACAACAGCCTTTAGCTTCTTCCCCCTGCATCAGCATCATCTCCCCATTTTTGTGAAAAAAGTAGCATCATGAAATGGTCTCTAACTTGTATCAGGGCATTTCTTGCAACATCAACCTCAGAAATTTATTGGTTGATTTTTTCAATTTGAAATGCAAGCCATTCTGTAGACAGTGTAGACTGTCCTGGACTAGTGTTGCCCAGAATGTTGGTGACATTTCTGGCAACATTTTCACTTTCAGCTTCCTTCTTCCAGGGCAAGTCGATGACTCTGTCCTTGCTCTTCAAAATTGCTTTGTTTACAGTGTAAAGCTCAGGATCATTCCCTAAAATGTCTTTTCTCTTAGGCTCAAATCCTTAGGTGGTTAATAATTTGTAGGTCAAATAGGGAAAATAAAGGATTGAAGTTGATTCTTTCTCAGCCAAGTTGGCAATTTGATAAAATATCATTTTTTCCAAATCAACTTTCTAACCTTTCCCAACTTTATACTACAGGGTGGCTTGTTCAGATGTCACAATTGACTCATTCATTGAAGGAAGCCAATTGTGAATAGCTATTTTGTGGAGGGTGGAAAACAGGGTTGTTAGTTTGGAGTCTAGACATCTAGGGATCCACTTCTTCATCATACCTCCAGTGAAATATTCAATCACTTCATCCCTATTGTCTATGACCTATTCTGCTTCTCTAATATTATCTCCTGCATCTAGTCTCATACATTGATTTATAATAGAAGGCGTAAATATATAGACCTTGTTGTAGAGATATACCTTCCCAAACTTCTTCGATGAGGTCTTCTCTATAAAAGGCCTCAGATTAGCGTAAAACAACCTTACTACATTATCAACATACGGTCCTTTTTCAGTGACAGATCCTAGGAGTTGTCTGTCCTTTAAGAATTCTACCAGTCCATATTCAGTACAAGAGGCAATATCAATTACTTTCTCAAGCCTGATTACTCTATTCTTGTAACAGTCCCACATATCATAGTTAGTTTTAGAATAGAATTTATCTGAGTAAGTAGATACCTCAAAGTCTAAATCGGTGGATTCGGTACTGCTGGAGGATGTTGTTGTATGTGTCTTTGCAGGTGTTGTCTGAAATGTAGCTTGAGATGTTGTGGCA
This sequence comes from Anisodus tanguticus, assembly GCA_034509755.1. Taxonomy (NCBI): domain Eukaryota; kingdom Viridiplantae; phylum Streptophyta; class Magnoliopsida; order Solanales; family Solanaceae; genus Anisodus; species Anisodus tanguticus. The sequence goes on from CM067545.1 coordinate 22,316,809, forward strand.
TTAGTGGCAACATTTGGAGCGGCACTCAACTTTGCAGGTCTGGGAACTCCCTTTGGAAAGAATTGTTTTAAAGGAGTGTTGTTTGGGAACTCCATTTGGAAAGAATTTTGGGACAGACTTGAAAACGTGCACAAACACAAACACTAAACATAATATCTGGGCGACTAGCAGTAAGATAAAGAAGGCTACCTATCATAGATCGATACAATGTTGGGTCGACATTCTCACCAACATTATCCTTACATACCTTCTGCGATGAGCCCATTGGCGTCTTCGTTTATTTAGCATTCTCCAAACCAAATCTTTTAACTAGATTCTTGGCATATTTACTATGTGAGATGAAAATTCCATTTTCACTTTGCCTTATCTGCAATCCTAAGAAAACGGTTAATTCCCCAATAATGCTCATTTTAAATGTCGATGACATAGATTCAACAAATGAATTTAGGTACGACTGTGAAGTCGATCCAAAGACTATGTCATCCACATAGATTTGAGCAATTATAATATCTACACCATGTCGTTTAATAAACAAAGTACGATCAGCTCCGCCACGGTTAAAACCAAATTCAAGAAGAAAGTTAGTTAAACTACTATATCATGCACGAGGGGTTTGTTTCAACCCATACAAAGCTTTCTTAAGCTTGTACACATAGTGTGGATGGTAAGGATCTTCAAATCCTTTTGATTTTTCAACATATACCTCCTTGTCTGGATAACCATTTAAGAAGGCACCTTTTACATCCATTTGGTGTAAAGTAATTTTTAGACAACAAGCAATAGCAAGTAAAAGTCTAATCGACTCGATTCTAGCTACAAGTGCGAAGGTTTCATCACAATCAATTCCTTCAACCTGAGTATAACCTTGTGCAACTAGACGTGCTTTGTTTCTAACAACTGTTCCCGATTAGAATGATTTATTTTTAAAAATCTACTTAGTTCCAATTATATTTGTATTATTTGGACGTGGAACTAAGTCCCAGACTTCATCGAGAAAATTGTTCAAGCTCTTCTTGCATTGCTTGTATCCATAAATTATCTTTAAGTGCTGCTACAACATTCTTTGGTTCTAATGTAGATATAAAACAAGAAAGACTAACCTCTTGGTATATGGTTGACATACACATATACCTTACCATTTCTCTAGAGTTGAGTGGTTCTTTGCCTCTTGTTCTAATTCCTTCAAAAACTCCCCCTGTCACTTTTCCCGTTGGATGATTCTTCCTAATCCTTGATGAGGGGTCCCTACGAACTTGGTCTAACAATTCAGCACTTGACTCCTCATCTGTGGCCTCTGTGGTCTCTATTGTTATTTCGGATGTTGCTTCAGGTGTGGCAATATTTGTGGCAATATCCGATTCTTCTACAATCTGTGGACTTTCCACTATATCTATAATGTTATTTTCAACAGTTTTTCTTGAAACATCAGAAAGATCATCAAAGATAACATTTACAGACTCTTGTACAGTGCTGGATCTCAGATTGTATACTCGATAAGCATGACTATTTTGTGAATAGCCAACAAAAAATTCTTTCTCACTCTTAGAGTCAAATTTTGCCAAATGATCCCTGTCATTTAACATATAACAAATACACCCAAAAATATGAAAGTAACACATGTTTGGTTTCTTTCCATTTATAATCTCATAGGGTGTCATCTTTGTTCTTGGCCTTAAATAGACTCTATTAGCGATGTAATTAGCAGTTTTCAAGGCTTCTTCCCATAAACGTTATGACAAATGTTTAGAATTAAGCATCACTCTAGCCATTTCTTGCAATGCTCTATTCTTCCGTTCTACAACACCATTCCATTGAGGAGTTTTGGGGGCATAAAACTCATGAAAAAATCCCTTTTTCTCACAACAATTTGTGAATGAACTATTTTCAAATTATTTTCCATGGTCAGATCTAATCCGAAAAATAGGAGAATAGTATAAATTTCTAATTCTATTGTGCAAGATTTTAAACATGTCAAACATTTGTGATTTTTCTTTCAAAAAATATATCCAAGAATATCTAAAAAAATCATCTACTATCACAAAGGAATACCTCATGCCTCCTAGACTGTCTACTTCAATTGGACCCATTAAATCCATATGTAGCAATTGAAAACAGTGAGACGTACATGAATGTTGTCCGTTGTGTTGGACAACATTATGAGAGACACGACTTTGCTTACCTTTCAAACAATCTTCACAGACATTTTTACCTTTATGGCTAAGTTTGGGTATGCCTCTAACCGCTTCATATGAGACCAATTTTTCTAAATTGCGGTAGTTGACATGCCCCAACTTTTGATGCCATAGTGTTGTGTCATCGACCTTAGCATTATTGCATGTTTCTTGTCTTACAACAAGATAGCAATTATCACATGTTCTTGTACTTGTCATGACACATATATTTGCTTCATTCGTAACTTTACATGCATTCTTATTAAATTTTACCTCAAGATCGTCATCACACAGTTGACTAATACTAATCAAATTAAACATTAAGCCTTCAACGTGTAAGACATTTCTTAAGGCTGGAAATTCAGGAACATCCAAGATCCCTTTTTCAATTATTTTTCTTTTATTGCCACCTCCATAAGTCATGTTTCCTCCATTGAATAACTCATAATTCTTTAGAAAACCTTTTGTACATGTCATGTGGCGAGAACATCCACTATCAAAGTACCAAGAACTTGAAATATTAGTTCTTAATGCAGTTATAGAAACATTACGTGTTACATCCTTTTTAGGAACTCAAACTCTCTTAAAACATTTTTTACCTTTTGGCTCAGAAATATTGCTTCGATTGTTATTCGGAATGTTGGACAACATTTTAGGCAACATTTTGCTCACAAAATCTTGAAGTTTGAAATAGTATGGTTTTAAGTGTCCAGGGGAGTTACAGTGATGACACACAAACTTCATATTCTTTAACATATATGAGAACCTATTATTCATCCCTTTTTCTTTTACAAAGCATATTTTCTAATTTTTATCAAAGAGATTAAAGCATATGGTTTTAAGAGAGTTTTCGTACCCAATTCCTGCATGTGAAGGTTTACTAAAGTTGAGTATCTCATTCAATTTCGAATTCCCCGTATTGAGCTTACGGAAGGTTGCTTCGGCTAAATCTAATTTTGCACGAATCTTACCAAATTCAATATCCTTTTTGGTAAGTGCAACCTCAAGTCGGGTTATCGTGCCTTTTGATACTAAATTCACATGAGTTAAAGATTTTACCTTTTTGTCAAGTTGCTTGGATTCTATGATTAAGGCTTTACAAATACTTTGTAATTCATTAATCATATCATCTTTGCATTTAACTTGATCCATACAACCAGTCTCACTAACAGAAATGGAACCACTAAAGCAATTAACATCAGAATAGTTAAAGAATTCATACCTTTCGGATGTCACTCAGGATGTTGATGTTGATGTTGTTGGAGCAAATGTCGTGGCATCTGAGACAACATTGTATACGATATCTTCATTATTCGATAGAGCCTGTTCGAAAAAATAATAGCCAGCATTGCTTGTGTTTCAATTTCACGATCTCCTTCATCTTCTCCTTCATCATCACTAAGAGAAACCCATAAGTTCTTACCAAATTTTCTAAGAGTGTTTGCACATTCATTAGCATAGTGACCCTAACCCGAGCATGCATGACACTGCACGGACTCAAGTTGTTTGATATCAAATTTGGTACGATCTGAGTTGGTTCTTCTTAGTTGATTTCCTTTGTACATTTGGAAGGGATCTAGTGGGCTTTTGATTGAAGATTTGGTTTTGGTGCTCTTTAGATTTAGATTGATTTCTCTCATTGTTGAACTTACTCACCATCGAATTGTATTTTCGAGTGAGTAAGGAAACATTTGCACCATCACCAATTTCTTCAAGATTCTCGTCCTCTTCTTCAATTTGACTTTCCGAGGATTGAACTTGAAGTGCCATATTATTGCTTTTATACAATTCATTTTGATTCTCAATGTTCATCTCATAAGTTTTGAGAATTCTCATCAAGGTATGAAGGTCCATTGTGGCAAGATTGTGAGCTTCTTCAATAGCACAAATCTTTAAATTGAACTTTTCAATAAGAGAACGGAGAGCCTTTTCAACAAGTTGAGTGTTGGTTAATGGTTCACCAAGCACTTGACATTCATTTGAGATGTCAATCAACTTTTCAAAATAAGATTTAATATCATCCGCTTCTTCTATCCTTAAACGTTCATATTTACTCATGAACATGCGTAGCTTTGTTCGACGAACACTTAAGCTACCTTCACAATGAATTTGTAAAGTATCACATGCATCCTTAGTCGTGGGGTAGTTTTGAATGAGTTTGAACATATACATATCAACCCATCCAAAAATTGCATTTAAGGCTTTTTCGTTAAAGCTAGCATTATTGGTTTCTTCTGTAGTCCATTCGGATTCAGGTTTAACAAGAATGTCATCTTCCTCATCCTGTGGCAACATTGGAACAACATACCTATTAGTTATAGATATTCATGCCCTAACATCAATTGATTTGATATGAGAACGTATGACGAATCTTCCAATAGGCATAATTTGATCCATCTAAAATATGAAGCCTACCAATAGTTGGATTTGCCGGATCCATAGCTTATGTCAACAGGACCAAGCACTTATTGTGTTAAGTGTCAACTCTGATACCACTTGAAGGGGGCTATGGAATAATAAAAACAAAATGAAAAAAACTCAAATGCCAATTATGTTTCCAAATGTCAGAAATTATGTCATCTGACACCAGTAATAACACTTTAGCAAAATAGAAAACTTAGAAGAGTAAATGCAGTGGAAATTTAAAGAACACAAAGGTTTTAAATTTTCATACGTTATATATATAATATAACTTATGATGGTCAATGACCAAATGTATTGTATATATATTATATACAAATATACAAAATCCTTTCTTTACAGATTTACAGGATAAAACATAAAGGAATTAAAAGTTGAAGTCGCAGATGACTTCTGCATGAAAATCTAACTAAGTAGACATAGACAACCTCTCATTACAATCACTCCATACAAAACTAATCTAGAATCGAAACAACAATTGTAACGTTGGACAGAATGTTGTCAACACACTCAGGCAACACTGGTGATCTAGATTTCTGAGAAGAAATCCCGAGAGCTCTCTAGGTATTTGTACTTTCTGGCTCTGGATATCGATACTTTGTAGTAGCCTCTATTTATAGTAGAAAGCCTTCCTTGAAAAGCTCATCGATCAGTTGTGGAAGTTGAGGGAAAGATGGACTGCTGGTGGGATTGGTTGGAAAATGTTAAACAACGTAATATACCCGTGATATACACTTGATATACAAAAGTGTATATCACGGGTAATGGTCTCGGCAGCAGCCCATCTCAGCAAATGGACAAAATGCCCATAATGGACAGGTTGTATATTTGGTATATATATTTGTGGTATATTGTAGTGTAAATGTTACCTTAATTAGTCTTATACACTTACCATAATTGTATAGTTAGAATTATGGTAGAATAATGTTTTAGGAATAGAATAGGAATAGGATTCTCCTATTATGAAAATATGTAACTTGTATATATACCTTTTCAATTAATGAAAATAATCAAGGGGATTATTTCTTTCATGGTATCAAGAGACTAGGTCTAACAAATTTTTTCCTCTCTCAAAAATTTGTTCTTCTCAGCCGAAACCCCCCCTCGGGTTTTCTTTATCAAAATTCGTCTTCCGCTCTCCAAATATCTCTTACTATTCCCAAATTTCCCCTCCTTCGTTATTCTTTCAATATGTCTAAGAAGAATTTTCATCCTACCCTCATGGTTTCTAACATCAAGAACAACATCCCTATTGTGCTTGAGATGGAAAATGTCCAATATGCGACGTGGGCAGAATTGTTTAAAATTCACGCTATCTCCCATCAAGGTATCCATCACATAATTCCTCCTGCTGCACCTATTCCCGCGGAGGATCCTCAGTTATGGATTACTCTTGATTCTACCGTTTTCTAGTGGATTTATTCCACTATTTCAGTTGACCTCTTACAGACGATTATTGAGCTGGATACCACGGCTATGACTACCTGGAATAGATTGCGTGACATATTCTAAGATAACCAACATTCACGTGTTGTCACACTCGAGCAGGAATTCTCTCTAGTTCGCATGGAAGAATTTCCAAACGTATCTGCATATTGCAAGAAACTCAAGGAGTTGGCGGACCAACTCCGTAACGTTGGCGCACCTGTAACAAATAATCGTCTGGTTCCACAACTGGTTGCCGGTCTTTTTGAGGCCTATAATGGCATTGGGACTCTCCTTCGTCAAAGCAACCCACTTCCCATTTTTTATCAAGCCCGCTCCATGCTTACTTTGGAAGAAGCCGGTTTGGCTAAAAAGGTTGCTACCGGAGCAAGCCCCGTCATCCTAATGACGTCCTCCACAAATTCTTCGAGTTTTGTTGATAATTCGGGACAAAACCATACTCATGGTGGTGACAAAAATAATCGTAAGAATGATAACAAAAACTGTGGGGGCAAACGAAGCGGTTCCGGTGGTCAACAGGCGGCAGTGGGCCCCATCCAGTCAATAGTGGCCCTCCACCCTACTGATCCCAGCAGTGGAGCCCATGGCTGTGGGGCTGGGGCAATGGGTCGTGGGCCAGCAACCCCTATTTTCCAGTAGCTTCCGACAGCCAGTGGGCTGGGCAGTCTTTCAGGCCCAACAATCAGCAGTCCACGGCCCACTGCCCACTGGCCTAGTAATTCCAGCAGTTACGGCCCAGGATAGCCCAGGTCTGAATTCTTGGGCCCTAGCCTCCACAAGCTCACCATGCACGTAGAGGGCCCCACTCACACCGATATTGAGGCCGCAATGCACACACTTGGGTTGACCCAACCGGATCCAAATTGGTACATGGACAACGAGGCAACGACACACATAACTTCCGATCAAGGTACTCTCTCATCTTATTCCAATTTGAGCAACCCTTGTGGTATAATTGTCGGAAATGGTAACTCTATTCCAATTCAGGGTTATGGTCATAAAACGTTGTCTCCCCCCAATCCACCCCTTATCTTGAAAAATACTTTACATGCCCCCACATTGATTAAAAACTTAGTGTCTATCCGCAAGTTCACCACTGACAATTCCGTTTCTGTTCAATTTGATCCTTTTGGTTTCTTTGTGAAGGATTTCAAGACGGGGAGTCCTCTCATGAGGTGTGATCGTAGGGGAGATATTTATCCTATCAAGCCTTGCCATCAGCCTTTGCAGCATTTCTCCTTCCGTGTGGCATACTCGTCTTGGTCATCCGGGATCCTCTATTTTGTCGGTTTTAGATAAAAATAATTTTATTTCATGTAAGGGTACGAGTCGTACTCCAATTTGTCAATCTTGTTCTTTAGAAAAGATTGTTAAGTTGCCATTTGTAGACTCAAATTCTCATACTTCAATGCCATTTGATATTATTCATAGCGACTTATGGACGTCTCCTGTTCTAAGTTCGTTGGGTCATCGGTATTATGTTCTCTTTTTGGATGATTATTCTAAATTTTTGTGGACATTTCCAATTGCAAATAAATCTCAAGTATTTTCCGTCTTCATAAAGTTTAGAGCATTCATTAGAATACAATTCGAAAAAGAAATAAAAAATATTCAGTGTGATAATGGAAAAGAGTATAACAATAGGGAGTTTCGGGAGTTCTGTGCAAATAATGGGATCAATTTTCATTTTTCGTGTCCTCATACATCTTCACAAAATGGAAAAGCTAAACGCAAAATTCTTTCCATAAATAACATTGTCCGAACTCTCTTAATTCATGCTTCATCACCTCCATATTTTTGGCATCATGCTCTTCAAATGACGACATATCTCCTTAACATAATTCCTTCCAAAGGTCTAACATATTATTCCCCCCTCCAAATTTTATATAATAAAAATTCGTCTTATTCTCATCTTCGGATTTTTGGGTGCTTATGTTATCTATTATTCTCATCCACAACAATTAACAAACTTCAGGCCCGGTCTACTTCGTGTGTGTTTTTGGGTTATCCGTCTAATCATCGTGATTACAAATGCTTTGATTTATCCTCCAAGAAAATCATAATTAATCGCCATGTAATTTTTGATGAAACCCAATTTCCATTTACTAAAGTTCATACTCTCGAGCCTAGTTCGTATAATTTTTTGGATGATGGTATATCCCCGTATATTACTCACCATTTTTCGGACATATCCCGCACCCAAAATCCTCCAGCGGGCCCATTTCCCACTGGCCCCACTGTTCCGTCACAAACTGCCATCACTGGATCAGTTCCAGCGATTGGGCCAGTCTAACCCAATTCTGGAACTGGTCCAGTTCCCGTGTCGATTTGTCGATTTGGGCCAGCAGGCCCGCCCTGCTGCCCAGTCCGTCCCGAGCCCAACAAATTCCCAAAATTTACTCAATTCATCCTCGAGTCATAGGCCGGTCATTCGTAGTCAGCGGGGAATTTTTACACCTAAAAGACATTTTAATTTACATTCTAATGTCTCTAAATCCCCCTTACCCCGTAATCCTGTGTCCGCCTTAAACGACCCGAATTGGAAAATTGTTATGACTGATGAATATAATGCTCTTATTGATAATAAGACGTGAGAGTTGGTGTCCCATCCATCTGGTATTAATGTTATCAGGTCTATGTGGATTTTTGCTCATAAGGAGAATTCAAATGGTTCCTTTGCTCGACATAAGGCGCGGCTTGTGGGTGATGGTAAGACTAAACAGGTTGGTATAGATTATGGGGAGACGTTCAGTCCGATGGTCAAATCGGCTACCATTCGCACTGTGCTTAGCTTGGCTCTTTCAAAGGCATGGCCTATTCATCAGTTGGATGTCAAGAATGCTTTCCTACATGGTGATCTCAAGGAAATATTCTACATGCATCAGCCGTTGGGATTCAGGGATCCCAACCGTCCTCATCATGTTTGTTTATTGAAGAAGTCCTTATATGGGCTTAGGTAGTCTTCACGGGCCTGGTATACGAGGTTTGCTGACTATGTTTCGACTATTGGGTTCATTCACAACAGGTCAGATAATTCCTTGTTCATTTACCGTCGTGGTTCGTCCTTGGCCTACATTCTGTTGTATGTGGATGATATCATTTTGACTGCCTCTTTTGATGCCTTACGCCAGTCTATCTATGACCATGCTCAGCTCTGAGTTTTCTATGAAAGACTTAGGGCCCTTGAGTTACTTTTTGGGGATTGCCATCAAGCGTCATTCAGATGATTTGTTTTTGTCTCAAAGAAAGTATGCATCTGAGATCATCGAGAGGGCTGGGATGTCATCCTGTAAGTCCACTTCCACTCCAGTTGATACAAAGCCCAAGCTTAGTGTCGCGGCGGCACACCATACGAGGACCCGACCCGCTATCGCAGTCTTACAGGGGCCTTTCAATCTTACTTTTACAAGACCACATATTACGTATGACGTCCACATTGTGTTTTTATTCATGCATGATCCCCGAATTGAGCACATGAATGCAATCAAACGCATTATTAGGTATATTCAGGGTACACTGGACTATGGTTTGCATTTATATCCTTCCTCGCCATCCACACTTGTCTCATACATAGATGCTGATTGGGGTGGTTGTCCAGACACCAGACGGTCGACGTCTGGCTATTGTATGTTCCTTGGCAACAACTTGGTCTCCTGGTCTGCGAAGCGTCAGGCAACTCTATCCCGCTCAAGTGTCGAGGCTGAATATCGAGGGGTAGCTAATGTGGTCTCAGAATCATGTTGGTTACGTAATTTGTTTTGGAGATTCATTGTCCCATTCAGAAGGCAACCTTAGTATATTACGATAATATTAGTGTCATCTACCTTTTAGACTCATCAAGGCCTGCCTCTGCGAGCCAACCACCATAGAGACGGCCCCGCAGAAACGACCAAAAGCCTGCTGGTGCGACACACCAAAAACCAACAATTAGGAAATTAAGTCATTTCTCCACCAAACATTCGAAATGCTCTTGAGACCCTCGGAATACAAACCAAACATGCTACCCTAAGGTAAACTATGCTATAAACTCGCTCGCGTACTCAGATTTTGCAATCGACCGAGTTTGGACTCAATTTTTTATGAAATTATCCAAAAAACTCAAATTTTACAAATAGAGTCACAAAATACATCCGAACGCCTCAGGAAGTGAACCAATGACTCAATTAAATCATAAATGATCTTTCGAAACTACCAGAAGCGACGAAACTGGTAAATGAACCCATATGCTCGAAAGTCAACTTTGGGTCAAACTTATTATTTCAAAACTAAGCATTTTGGGTTTTTCTCCCGAAATTCAAATAAAGGTACCTTGGGAACCAAGCTATTCATCCTCGCATGTCATGAAGCCCACACAGAGTCTACGGGAAGGGTAATTTAGTCAAATAAGGATCCTTAGTTAGAAATTACCGCCTCAGTCTCCCAAGTCGCCTACTCCAAAGGATGATGCTTTCATTGCTCCTTCACAAATACGATCTCTTTTGACTTCAATTTTATTACCTGCCTATCCAGAATAGCCATATGCTCTTCTTCAAACTCCAAGTATGATCGAGAAATATGGAGTCATTGGATAATGTAGGACTCATCGGCATGGCACTTCTTTAACATAGAAACATGAAAAACCGAATGGATGTCTGAAAGACCTGGTGGTAGAGCCTAACTCATATGCCACCTCTCCAACCCTTTGAAGAATCTTGAAAGGCTCGACATACCTCAGACTCAACATCCCTCTCTTGCCAAACCTCATCACGCCTTTCATAGGCGAGACCTCTAATAGAATCCTGTCACCAACCATGAACTCCGTATCTCAGACCTTTCGGTTCACATACTCCTCCTACTTACTCTAAGCTTCCAGGAGTTTGTCCTGAATCACCTTCACCTTCTCTAAGATGTCCCTCAACAAGTATGTACCCCAAGCTTCACCTCGAACGCATCAAACCACCCGATCAGAGAACGTCATCTCCTACCATATAAAGCCTCAAATGGCACCATATCAATGTTGGAGTGAGAACTATTATTGTACGCAAACTTTTTTGAAGGTACAAATTGGTCGCAATGACCACCAAAATAAACCACGCAGGCCTGTAACATTTCCTCCAATACCTGAATAGTCCACTCGGACTGACCGTCCATCTAAGAGTGAAATGCTGTATTGAGATCCAAACGAGTACCCAACTCCTTTTGCAAAGTCCGCTAGAAATGAGAAGTAAACTGAGTACCCCGGTCTGAAATTATAGAAATAGGTACCCCATGTAGATAAACAATCTGATGAATATAAATCTTGGCCAACTTCTTAGAATTTTAAGTCGTCTGGTCCAAAATAAAATGCACGGGCTTGGTTAACCTATCAACAATGACCCAATGGCATCAAACTTGCTCAAAGTCTTCATAAACCCAATAACAAAATCCATAACAATCCACTCCCACTTCCACTCGGGAATGGGCATCCTCTAAGTTAAACCACTGGGTCTCTGGTGCTCAAACTTGACTTGCTGGAAATTTAGACACTGAGACATAAACTCAATAGTGCTGGTTCAAGTCAATAGTGCTGAGACATCCACCAATAGTGCTTCTTCAAGTCACAATGCATCTTTGTAACCCTCGAATGAGTAGAATATCATTAACTGTGAGCCTCATCTATAATCAATTTCGTCAACTCAACAACACGAGGAGCACACACTTTCCCCTTGATCCTCAAGACTCCCTTGCCATCAATCATAACCTCATTGGCTTCACCCTGTATCACCTTATCCCTGATCTTGCACAATTTTACACCACCATACTGTTGAGTCTTGATCTGCTCCAAAAGAGATGACATCGCCTCAATACAAGACAAAATCCTATCCGGATTAAAAATGTCAAGTCTCAAAAAACTGTTGGCTAAGGACTGAACCTCTAATGCCAAGAGACGCTCAGCAATGATCAAGCGCGTCAAACTCCCCATACTTACTTCCTTTAGGCTCAAAGCATCCGCCACCACATTGGTCTTTCCCGGGTGGTACAAAATAGTCAAATCATAGTCCTTGAGCAACTTCATCCACTAGCATTGTATAGACTACAAATCTCTCTTATTGAATACATGTTGAAGGCTGTGGTGATGGTATACACCTCATAATGTACTCCGTAGAGGTAGTTCCTCCAAATTTTCAAAGCAACTCTAAGTCATGAGTAGGGTAGTTCTTCTCATGTACCTTAAACTATTTTGATGCATAAGATATCATTTTACCCTCGTGCATTAACACACAACCCAAACCAATCCTCGAAGCATCATAATAAATGGTGAAGTCTTTCCCTTCTACTGGAAGGGTCAAAATCAGGGTTGTGGTCAAAAGTGACTTAAGCTTTTAGAAGCTCTCCTCACACCTCAGACCACTGAAAAGACATCTCTTTCTGAGTTAACTACATCAAATAAGAAGCAATAGTTGAAAAACCCTTGACAAACCGATGATAATAGCTCGCAGACCCATGAAGCTCCAAATCTCTGTCACTGAAGTAGGCCTAGGCTATTCCCTAACTACGTCTATCTTCTTTAGATCTACCATAATCCCCTTCTTCGACACCACATGTCCTAAAAATGCTATGGAACTGAGCTAGTACTCACATTTTGAAAATATAGTATACAACTCTTTCTCCTTCGTTAACCTAAGAAACACTATCAAATGCTTCTTGTGGTCCTCTTTACTATTCAAATATACCATAATGTCACTAGTGAAGACGATCATAAATGAATCAAAATAAGGCTTGAATATACCATTCATCAAATCTATGAATGTTGCGGGGGCATTGGTAAGGCCAAAAGAAATCACCAAGAACTCATAGTAGCCATATCGAGTCTTGAAAGCCATTTTGGGAACATCCACTGGCCTGATCATTAACTGGTGATACCAAGACCTTAAATCAATCTTCGAAAACGCAGAAGCACCGTAAATCTAGTCAAACAAATCATCAATGTGAGGAATCAAATACTTATTTCTGATGGTGACTTTGTTCAACTATCTGTAGTTGATACACTTAGGCATGGTTCCATCATTCTTCTTCACAAAAAACATAGGAGCACCACAAAAAGACACACTTGGTTGAATAAAACCATTACTCAATAAATCCTGAGGCAGCTCCTTCAACTCTCTCAACTCTGCTAGATCCATACAGTACGGAAGAATAGAAATAGGTTGAATACCCAGCTCTAGATCAATACAGAAATCAATATCTCTATCCGGCGCATACCTAGCAAATCTATTGGAAAGACCTTGACGAACTCACATACTATAGGAACTGACTCAAGAGAAAGAGTATCCGCAGTAGTATCCTGAATATGAGCTACGTATGCCAAACAACCCTTATCACCAACTTCCTAGACTAAAGAAAGGAAATAATCTTCTTAGGAGGAGGGCTTAGAGTACCTTTCCATTCCAATATCGGAATACCCAGCATCGCTAGCGTGATTGTCTTGGCGTGACATCCAAAATTTCATGGTACAGTGATAACCAGTCCATCCCAAAAATAATATCAAAATCAACCATGTCTAAAATAACCAAGTCTACTCATGTATCATAACACATGAAAGTAACCACACAATACCGATTGAGTCGATCTACTATCATAGGATCACCTACTGGTGTAGGCACACGAATAGGGACATCAAGCATATCATGCCATATATCAAAATCAGCAGAAAAATATGTACACACATAGGAGAACATAGACCCCAGATCAAATAGTATCGTAGCAGACCGATGACAGATTGAGATGATGCCTATGATAACAGCACTTAATGCCTCAGCCTCGTATCTACTAGGAAAGTATAATAGTGCACATGCCCTCCCTCGGACTGAGAGCCTTGTTGACCATTATAGCCTAAATGCTCTCCATATCTACCAATCCGAGATCTACCTCTACCGGTGTGATGACTACCACAACCTCACTAAGAACCCCCTCTGCTAGACTGACTATAATTGTAACAAGCTCTGGCCGCCATGGGCTACTGAATAGTTACAAAAAACCTGAAGAACCCCACGATCGGAGAACCAGAAATGATAACTTCTAGAAGTCTAACCTGCAGAATCACCATCTAATACATGAAGAGTTGACTGCATTGGTCGACTAAACTAAGAATGCTGGAACCAACCCTGTTGCACATAACCACGGGATGTAAACTCATTATAGCACCTATATCGGCAAAACTCTCTTATCGGTCTCCTGTATGGGGAGCTTCTTTATTGTCACCATAGCTCTCTAAGTAGTGACCATGTTGGTATAAAGTCCAGATCGAAGAAGAGAGAAATAATGAAGTTTAACCTTAAATCGAACTTGTCTATTGTCGTAATTGCTATTAGTTTCGAGGAGTGATTATTATATACCTTTTTGGTGTATATTGAGGTGTGACGCGAACTAGTTTTGTTATGTTATTGGAGCTGTTTGGAAAATGTATGTATGGCTTACTCCCCTTTCTTTTGGCATGATCGATATAATAACGACACTTATGAAATTCTTTTCCATAAAGACCCTACTCTTAGTCTTTAAGAATATACTTGTAACTTATCCTATTGATTGGTTATTGTACTTACCGATTCTATGTTTAGAGAACTCTTCATATTCCATCGAGTCATTCCTAATTTAAGGTAACAAGGTCTGTATCGGTTTATTGAGGGTTAAATCAATAATATGTTTATTGGTTCTTATTGATTTATATGAAACAGTAAATATGGTATGTTAGCTGCTTAAGAATAGTCGGAGGTGTAATGACCTTACATCACTCTGATGGGTTCAAAAGTGTTTTATATATCCTTTCACTGATCTTCATGTATACTGATTACATATAATTATGTTTCCACAGAGGCCTATAGAATTATATACACAGCTTATACATATATGATATTGATGATATTGCCCACATAGGCTTACGACGTTATATACACGATATACTACATAAACAATATTGCCCACGGAGGCCTATGGCGTTATATATGCAGTTTATATGTATATATCATAGAGGTATACAGATGATACTGCCCACAAAAACCTATAACATTATATACGCGATTATATTATGGTTATGCATACCATGGTTCACAACGACATTCAGAGTTACAGGTGTTTCCTCCTTATTCACATTTACATTACTGTACATGTTTACACTTTCTTGACTTACATATTTAGTAATTATTCATACTGATGTCCCTTTCTATGGTGCTCCATTTCATGCCCATAAGTGCAGATAGACGGAGTGATGCTCATTCCCCATAGGACCATAGCTCAGCGGTGATGATATAAGTACGAAGGGCTTTGAGTTGGTAAGTGATTCGGGTGTAGGTGAGATTTGGGTTGACCCAAAAAAAGGTGAGGAAAATAGGGTTCTCGGTTTATCGGCAAGGTAGGTAGTGTGGTGGTTGAAGGCTATTTCGGCTGGCTTGGCTTGAAAGCATGAGTTGGAATTTTAGAAGGTGATCCCGACGATGTTGTGAGTGATGGTGGTGGTGGTGGTTTGGTGTTTTAGTGGAGATAAGGTTGCGGAAACAACCTAAGGCAGTGAGGGTCCGAGAAGAGGATTCGGTGGGATGTTGGGGTGGTTGTTTGTACTTACGGGTGTTTCTAGTTGCTTGCAGGTATTCATATTTGGAGGGGGTGTTTGTGAGATGTTGTGGAGGGTGGTGATGTAAACAAATAAGTAATCAGAGAATGAATTGTATACGGATTGTTGGAAACAATCCGAGACAAAAACCAAGTCACAATTCGATCGATATGGGTCCTCGGATGGTAACACGGGGAGTGAATTTCTTGTGTGGGCTCCAAGATGTTTTGATCAATTTCACAAGGACCAGCTTTGAGGTTTGCTTCCCGAAATGCTCAAGACTAACCTAGCAAGGGTGATCTAAACCTTCGACACAAGGGTGGTTCTCCCAAAGAGCCAAACGACCCTCCCGGAGGATCAACTAAGTATAACAATCTCGGATAGAAATGCTTAGCTAAATTGAGTTAACACTCATGTTTTTAATTCAACAACGATTAATACAATATCATACGGGCTCATTTTATAGTAAGATAAGGAAACTTCTAGAAAGACAATCATAAAGACATAAACCTAGGACTACACAGCTACGGTGGGAATGAGGGAAAGGGAAAGGGCATCGGTCGAGTGAGACTTTATGCCCAAGTATAATGTGTTATGGACTTCCCTTGATGGCATTTGAATGAGCTCTTTGGAGAGTGTGATATTTATGGTCCCTGGTCGTTGGAGGAGAGAGCAAGTCGAGCAACTCTTCATCTTCCCAAACCATGTATCGTGACTCCCAAACTGTGTATTGTTGTTCTCCATTTGATGAAATCTATACACGGTTTGCTTACCTTGAATACCACACTTCTACATGGCGCATTCTCTTCTTGTTGTCGTGTACATGTCACCCTTGGATGAGGACTCTCTTGGCTTAGTCACCGTCCCTCCTTAAATGTGTCCTAAGGTGTAGCTAGGGGTTATTACATGACTTGATGGTGTCCTAAGTAAACTAGTAGCTAAGCTAAGAAGATAAAGATAATAAATGAAAGACAATATCTAAACAAGGCCTTGGCGAAGACCAACTTGTAAGGCCGATTAAGTTAAATTCTCTTAGATGATTAAGTGTTGTCACCCAAGCCATTCTATACTCCATACACCTTCAAGCTATCATTCGTCTGTTGATGGTTAATCTTGGGAGATCTCGGAGTACTGCCCCTTGTCTTGATTCGAGGAATTAAGTATAGGGATTGATTTACATCAGGTGATGTCATAGCTCTTCCTCATTTCAGTGATGTTAGTCGGAGTCGGTATAATATCATATATATATTTATGGGTATGGTAGGGCCCTATCCCAACCTGATAATAATTATGTACTTTTAGGGGCTTGTAGGCAGACATCTAGTGTGTTAGCGTCATATATGACCTGATTGGCCTTTTTGTCAGCTAGTTGACGTATATTGTGGCCTTGTCAACTTTATGCATATGATACATGTTGGATTTTTCTGCTTTTATAGGTTATAATGTCTTAATAGTCTTATTAGAGTCATTCTGATGCCTTGTTGGCCCCAAATACATGCGTACCCAGGATACATACGAGTCATGGTACACTCGGGCCATAAGGCTGCGAGTTCCACTCATACCCCCCAAGGTTGGAGTGTGACACCATTTTTCACCGCATCACCATAAATGAGGAAACTAAATACTTTGACCTTACTCCCATTATCCTTGCTAATATATACTGAGCCTTAGGCCAATGTCAAACCCATCATAAATATTTCCAAGGGTGCAATTTGTTGCTTCAATAGTGGATACTTTAGCACCTATACCAAACCAGCAGTCCTCAAATGATTTTCCACTACTACAGGAAGGATGACCTTGCAAACCACTTTCCAAACATCGGGGACAACACAAAAGAGGTATGGGGTTTCCCTTTTCAAGGTTAAGAAAATATAGAATTCAATGGATGTTTCAAGACTTCATCATCGACAATGTCATCGCTTGGGAAGGAAATGCCCCTTCTTTCCACTTATGGAAATTCAAGGGAACCACGCTTATGCTCCAGCCCGAGTTTTGAGACAGGTTGAGAGGAACAAGAGATACCCCAAGTCGGGGACATGGGTAGATTTGTGGTCGATTATGAAGAAGACAAGGTTCTGATGGTAGAAGATATAATCTGAGCATGGAACAATCATCTGATATGGGGTCCCGATACCATTGTCGAAGATAGATTACATGCTAAGTGTAACGAGCTCTATAAGAATTGGTTGAGTGCACACCCAAGGAACACTCGCTCAGGGTACAAATGTCTACCAGCAAGTCTATGACAGGGATTCAAAGTCTGTGTTCAAGATGCACCTGAGCTAGAGCCAAACTGATTACCATGATGAAAAATATCACAAGAAAATGGAACATGATTAGAGAGTCATTTCCAATCTGACACATGAGCTGGGCATTGTCACAGAGTGTTTTGAGGACCTTAATAGGAAGGCGCCAAAGCATATGCTCACCCTAGAGCTATTGAGACATGAGGAGAAAGGTCACTTGGTTGATCTAAACAAGCTTTCTAAGGGCCAAGAGAGCCACACTGATGAGGGACCGTCTACTGCCTCTAGTAGTGGCTGCATTATATTTACTTTGTTTTTTGCATACTTATAGCCCTTTTCAGCTAATCATTTTGTAAGACTTTAGAAAATGATATTATTAATGAAATTTTATTATGGGGGCAATGGAGTGAATTACAATTGTCACATCATGTTTCACACGATTATGAGGCTTTGGTGTAAAAAGGCCATATGACACGAAATTTATCTTTATTGCCTAATTGATTGTGTGATTATTTTCTTTCAGACATTCTATCTATACATAATTGATCCAATGTTATGATTATCTCTATAAAATACCTAGAAAATGCTAGAAATATCGAAGCATAATCCAAACCCCAAACACGTCCAAATACTTGATCATTTTTTTAAAAGGTTGACTTGCTATCATGGACATTGAAACAACCAGAGCTCTACTACGCACGTCAACATAGTAAGTAAGGGGGAAAAAGTAAGGATTCACTTCAAGAGAAGATCAACAAGCTAGAGAAAAATATCAATTTGGTCAGGGCTAAGGTTAAGGCATGTGACCAAATCTCAAACCTAGTCGAGAGTCTCACGAATTGAACCACAGAAGCCAAACACTACAATATGAATCTCTCGAATGAAGTCAAGGACATGGTAAAAAGCTATTTGCCTTTCAAAGAAGAATTTGAGATGTCCGAGGTAGGACAAGCTAGGCCGCCTAAGAGAAGGATTCCAACCGCGACTCATGAAGAATTTGAGATACCGCAAGTGCCGGCCCACATATCTTCGCTAGTCTGGTAGGTTGTCGCTTTTAAATTCTGAGCATGTCCCTTATGTGTCAGGACAAAACTCATCCATGTCTCGATGATTTATGAGACTATGAGGTTAATGGGGGTTATCAGTCCCACTCAAGAGAAGCTCCCACCATGTGATTTGTTGGACGCTCATAAGAGGTTTCTATTCCATGACAATCAATTCGGTGATACTAACGACGAGTGCCCGGGCCTCAGTAGAAGGGCTGTAAGATTTATCAAAGATGGGACAGTCCGACATATTAGGGGTACACATTATCTACTTATGCATGACACAATCATCCCTAGTGAATGTGTCACTCTAAGCACCACGATTTGGTGTTATGACTTTACCATATTCGAGGAGTCATATGCAAGTATCTTTCAGAAGCTGGCTAGTGCGGGGAAAATTTGCCCTATTGAGATCGCATGGAAACCGTCACCCAATTGACCAAACAGACAAGAGATTTGCTTGTTTCATTCTGAGGCATGATATCAAAGAGTGCTAGGCGTTCAAGTTTTTAATTGGAGCATCTGATCCATATTGGACAGATTTGGGTAGTGCTTCCTCTTCATCTCTATTCATAAAGGCCACAAGTCGAATGTGCGGTTGTAAGGAAAACAACCCACCATGACCTCAGGGAGGGGTCATCTTTTAGGTAGATTTAGGTGTCCTTTTTATTTTCAATCAAAACAATGTTGTTCCTATTTGTAAAAAAAACTATATCCGACCTGATGTCTGAAGGAGGGATACGTAGGAAGCCCACATCGGGCCTAGTCCAAGAATATTTTGGGTAGAACGGTTTTAAGAACATTCCATGTAAACCGAATGATGGAAAGACCTGATTTTCCACTGCAAGATATATAGGCAGTGTACGTAAGGCATTGTTCCTATATATTATAAATATCTATTTTCCCTTTTTTGAAGCAAGTCTTATCGGAAGCGACCTCGGGGCCGATGTGGATGAATCACCTGAACTACATGATGCAGACTCAAGTTTATGATTTCCCACTCCAAATATAAACAAAAACTAAATAACCCAATTAAACTATTGGAAAGCAAAACCAAAACCTGCAGAATGAGGATTAATCATTGTTCGGATAGAATGGATGATTTCTATGATTATCTGTATTTACTTGTAACTATGTGTGATTATATTTCTTTACTTACTACAATCTAACTACTAAGGTCATCTTCCTTCTTTTCTTAAAGAGGGGGTCGAATCTTGTTGTGTCACGCTAACATACTTCATAAGATCCAAAGCCTCGATAACATCTCTTTTTGACCTGACCAATGACAAGGGAAAAGAGAAATTGAGTGGTACATCGGAAGACAACCGCGACAAAAATGAACTCTCTCTAAGGGATTTAGAGATGCTGGACTCAAAGGATCCAACATACCATGTGGACATCATAGCCCTCTTCCCGGAGAAATTCACTGACCTATAGGAAATGATAAAACCGACTGAGTTGGCCAATGCTGCCAATAAACCACCTTTAGAGTCGAGAAGACCTCCCCCATTATTTCCATCTCTAAGCTCTCTAGTCCCCGAGCATTTTCCTTCCACTCAAAACATACCCATCACTGACCCTTACCATATTGGTACCTCATACCACACTCCACCACATCTCAATTCCATATTGATTCCTTGAACTATGCACTCCATACTTTGATACAAAGCCCCTAAACCCACCAATACCCATACTACCTTTATCCAAAATACAGTCGGTCTCCTTGTCTCACGAACAACCAACGTTCCTCAAAACCAACCCGCACACCCAATCGTATCTTTTCATGCTCTAGTTACTCAAAATCACTTCTACACAGAGCACAGGAGTTGGATCACTATGAAGAGATGGAAAAGGCTTGAAGAGCCAAACAAGACAGGCGCGATGAGAAGATGATGCAAGAAATGTTGGACATTCTCGCGCGAGTCGCGCAAGATATTCCAACCACCTAAAAGGCTACAGGTCTAAGGTATGATGATCCCTATATGCACCCAGATTTGGATTATCCCGAAAGTTTCAAGATACCAAATTTTGAGATGTTCAACGGTTTAGAAAATCCCAAAGCTCATTTATGACCATATTGTGACCAACTGGTCAGAGTAAAGTGGAATCAAGCCTTGATTATGAGGTTGTTTAGTTAAAGATTACATGAGAAACATCAGAGTGGTTCACTGCACAAGACATACACTAATGGATCATATGGGAAGACATAGTTGAGGCATTCATGGAAAGATTTTGATTCAATGTCAAGACAGTGCCAGATCTATATTATCTAGAGAAATTCAAACAATAGTCCAACATGAACTATTAAGAGTATGCAAGCAGGTAGAGAGCTAAAGTCGTTTGAGTATAACTGCCCATAAGAGAGAAAGAACTAGTCTCTATTTTCATTCGGTCGTAAGAACCCTTGTTTTATGAAAGGATGCTATCCATGGATAGAAGACCATTCTTCGATTTGGTCAAAATGGGAGAAGCTATAGAAGATTGTCTCAAAGTTTGAAAGGGTCATTAGCTTGACCAAAGCCATCCATCACAACTCTATGGGACTTGTCAGAAATAAGAAGGAGGATGTGGCTAACATGTCTTATATTCTCGATCCTAAGATCAGAAGGTGAGAGGCACCACATTCGTCTTTCAGAAGTTATGAACCACCACGTCCCAACAACTATGAATTGGCTTTGTATAACCCGACCTCAGTTTTCTAGGCCTAACCAAGTTACCATACACCTTCCTTATCAACTGTGCAAGCGCCCTCCGAGCTTACTAAATTACCAGGCTCCACAACCAAATTATCATGTTCCTCAACCAAATTACCAAAACCATCCTCCACCTACCACATATAACTTTCCACGTCCTAATTTGGAGAAAACGCTAACTTAAATAGTCAATACATTGGTTGTAACACGGACTGGACTATTCAAAAGATTGAGTACGGCAGGAATAATTCAAGCCGTTGCACAAAACAAGCCAACACGGGAAGCAATTTCAATCAAGCTGATCAGACCCATGCCTATCATTATGGTGGAGCTGACACAGTATAGATAATTTCATTGACCTTAAGAATAAGATCCAAGACATGATCAATAGGAGGGATATAATGATCCAAATGGTGGCGCCAAATATAAACACCAACACGTTACCCAACCACGAGAACACTACAATTAACATGATCGAAAGAGAAGAGAACTTGACCGTGTGCAAATATTTGGCCCGAGTACCTCCCAAGACTCTCGAATATATAGTGGCTTCACTCACTATCTAGGAGTGTCCTGATCGTAGCGCCAATCATTGCGCAAGTAGCCAAAGAAGCTACTTTGTCACCAAGGAAATACTTCATTGTAGAAGTTTTGGTCGCTCATCAAATGACCCATTTGGGAAAATCCTAAATCCTCAAAGAATTTTCACAAGGACCGCCAAGAAAATAATGGAATAAAAGGAGGTCGATCGTAGAGAGTGAGGCCGAATACTTTTGGGGAAGGATTGTCACACCCTGTATTTCGTTTCGCATTGTTCATCTAGTAAGTAAACTAAAATAAGATCAGTGAAGGCATGCAACTCTATAAGGTTAAGAAATATGTTAAACAAGTTTTAAGAATCTACCATAATGTTTCGGGGTTAAATAAATTAATGAAATTAAGTTCGTCGAAACTTGGGGATAGGCTGGCAGAATTTTGGACAAAATTTTTAGCCCATCTTTTTGGGAGTATATCTCCTAGTAATAATGATTTACGGGGAGTATAACCTATATAAATATAAGTTCAGCGAGTCTAATTTCCAACGCAACAAGCCATTTGTCAATTGGATCTTTGTACATAAAGTTATGAACATTATAAGAAAGCCACTGCAGAGCGACCCAAGTTGCTGCAAAAACCTGAAAATATTTAGCAAATTCATGGTGCCATTTCACGGTCCATGAAATGGACCTACGGGCATGAAATGAAAAGTGAAAATGAGGTGGTAGTCGACTTAGTTCATTTTAAAAATGACATGGGGCTCATTCTTGGTCATTTTTTGACCTAGGTTCATTCCTACACTCCCCTAAAGAGCCTCTAAACAGATTCCTAAGGTCTCAAGGTGAATTCATGGTGGTTTCATCTAAATCACACCTCAAAAAGGTTGCAAACTACAAGAAGCTACTTCTATGATGTTGTGTTGATGTTGAAGGTGATTTCAAAGGAGAGAAAGCTTTGGTTCAACGTTTTATCTACTGTTTAAGGTATGATTAATACCCCTTTTCTTGTACATAAGCTTAATTAAGTGTTGGTTGAGTTGTTTGGATTAAAAACTATAAGCTAGTACTTGAATTGATATGAGATGTTGTTGTCTTTTTGTTGGACTATTTTGAAGTTATATCTATGGCTTTGTATGGCTTGAAATAATTGGAAATAACTTGGTTAAGATGTTTTTAGGATGAATATTCTTGTTTACATGTCAAGATTGTTGAATAAATGCTAAACTAAAAGGGGAAATGGCTATATAACACATGGAAGTTGTTCATTTTGTTGTCGTTCCTTTTTAGGTTGTTTTAGTGTGATTTTGGAGGTGAGCATAAGGTTGGAAATCCTTTGAATGTATTTTTCATCATGTTGGGTATGTTGTTAAGTTAAACTAAAGCTTGTAAGACGAATAGAGGGGTTGAATGAGTTCCAATCTGAGCTTGCCGCTCATCGTACTATCTAGTTTCATAAGTAATGTTTGTACCCTTGTTATTGTGTAGATTGAAGTATATTTGGGGATGCTTTGGTTTTATTGTGGAGACAAGGAGGCTAAAGTTATGTAAGGCTTACCTTACCTTTGTTTTGGCATGATCCTTAAAATAATGACATATAACAAAATATCCGCAAAAGAGAACTGACTATTGAAGATTTCATGGATCCTGTTTGTCCCTTTCCGGGAGTATGTTTCTACACTTTGTATTATCTCTCATTATGTGGTGTTCTATGCTCCTTGTTTGTTTTATGACCACTGATATACCTAGTTACATAACGATAGTCGGAGGGTAACGACATTATGTCACTCCAACCCTGTTCATAGTGGTTTTCTGAGGTCATTTATGAATTATATATATATATATATATATATATATATTAGGACACTGAGCCTCACTATAGTCAGTCGGGTGCGACACTTATATATACACACCACTGTAGTTTGGCATGTTATGATGGTATTAGCCTTAACGAGTGGCTTCATGATGATAATATTGCCTCATTGTGAGGCTTATAAATATATATATATAAATATGTTTTTAAATAAAGCATGCATATCATATGCCTGATGTCCCTTTTTTGGGGGAGCTGAATTTTATGCCCGCATGTTTAGATAGACGGAGTGACAACCATTTTTAGTAGGTTTTCAGCTCAGCCATGGTGTTAGAGCTCTCCACTTGTTTCGGAGGTGCTGGTCTGAGTCGTAATGGCTTAATGTACATATTATGGGTATGGACGGGCCTTGTCCTAACCTTATGATGTTTATGCACTCCTTAGAGATTGTAGACAGTTGTCTTGTGTATATATGTCATGTATGACCTTGTTGACTTTTCTGCTAGCCAGTTGATATGTATTATGGCCTTGTCGGCCTTCTTCGTGTATATTCGCTTGGGATTTTCTATTTCTAAAGGTTATGATGTCTTGATTGTTGTTTGAGCGTCATTTTGAGGCCTTATTAGCTCAATAACATGCATATCTACATTATGTTCCGGATGTGGTACGCTCGGGCCGTTAGGGCATTATATGCTAGCCACATCCCCCAAGGTTGGTATGTGACAAGGATGCATGCAAAAAAGTATTCCATCATCAAGCACTTGATGAAGACTCCATCACAGATCTCTGTAATAACAATATTGTTTATTTCTCCTCAACACTGCCAAGCACTGATGAGGGTACTAGATGATGAGCACGTATCTGCAGGCACAAAAAGTGAAAGTATGGAAGATATGGTGGCCCCAACATCATAGGGTATCATCAGATCACCTTCCGCCTAGATGAGTTGCAAATAGAAGGAGTAATGCACAACAAAGCGCTCTATTTAACAGTGAAGTATAGAGATAAGATCGTAGCTCATTTGGTCATTAACAATGGCGCAGGCCTCAAAATTTGTCCTGAGTCCACTCTTGTTCAATTGGGTTATGACGTGGGGAAAATACATCGAAGCCCCATGAATGTGACAACTTTTGATGGGGATCAATGAGACACTATTGTAGAAGTTGACCTAGGTATTAAAATAGAGCCAGCCAAATTCTATACTAAGTTCCAAGTCATGGCAATAACCTCTAACTACAACCTGCTACTAGGTAGACCTTGAATTGACATGGCTAGAGTAGTACATTCATCTCTACATCAATCCCTAAAGTTCTCCTGGGAAGTCCATGATATTGTGATTCATGGGGAAGGTAGCATTTATAATTACCCATACAACTCCATTTCGATGATAGGGGGAACTCCTGAAGGAACATATTTTCATATAGTAGAGTTAGTAAGAGCTACCTACGAAGAAGCCACCACGTAAATACCGATTCCAGCAGTATAAAAGATACTTACCACCACCTACTTCGGAATGGATTCAAGCAAGGGAAAGGTCTGCTAAAGAACTTACAAGGCATAGTGGAGCAAATCGCAATTCCTCATAACAATTTCCGTTTCGGTTTGGGATACGTTGCCAGTAATGAAGAAGCTTCTGAAGACAGTCAAAAGAATAAGGCACCTCCTAATCTGCACAAGCCAGTTCCAAACCTGTACTAGTCATTTCCAGTCCAAATGCCAATGCCCAATGAAGAGGGTCTGGAGGAAGGGATAGAAATGTTGTTTTAAGAAGAAGAGAGTGTCGTGATTCTGAAGAAATGCACTGAAGCGCCCACCATCCACAATGCTGACTCAGGCGATGAACTATTCAACTGGACATCTACTTCACTCTTGGTTCCCCGACTGTCTCGGTAGAAAAGATGAATTTAACATTTCTAAAATCGGTGTGGGTCGGATGAGGCCTGATCACCCACCATTTATATTGTAATTCCCTCGTGATGTTTTCAAAATAAGAATGACTCGATATTGATCCAATTTAGGACCACAATTTATACCACTTTTCAAGAAATTCAATGAAAGCCTCAATTTATCCAAAAATGGATTTATTTACTTTTACACAAACTTTTGTATCTAACCTTGATTTGTATTTAATTATTCAGTAATAATATTAACAATAAACCCATCAATGTCATGACGTGAGTCGAATGAGTCGGATATCGAGGATAAAGAAGCATATAAGGAATACAACAAAGAGAACATGTTACTAGAGTATCTCGCCAAAGAGCTAGAATAGTTTGAAATGAGTAAAATGCCAACCTCGATGAAATCGAGAAAGTAAATATGGGAGATGACAAGTCAGTCATAGAAACCACGATAAGCATGAATTTGATGGCTCATCAGAAAGAGAAGTTCGTGGATTTGTTAAAATGATACGTAGATATATTTTCTTGGTACTCTGCCTATATGCCTAGACTACGCACCAATATCTTATCTCATAAGCTATCGATCAATCCCGGGTTCAGTCCGATAAAGTAGAAAACCAGGAAGTTTAAACCTGATCTGAGTATCAAAATAAAAGACAAAGTCGAGAAACAAATTAAGTTTACAGTGGTCGAAGTGACTTTATACCCAACCTGGTTGGCCAATATCATGATTGTGCCAAAGAAGGATGGGAATATTAGAATGTGTGTAGACTACAGAGATCTCAACAGGGCTAGTCCCAATGATAACTTCCCATTCCCAAACATCCACATACTCATTGATAATTATGCGAAGTACGAGCTACAATTATTCTTGGATTGCCTTGCAAGTTATAACTATATTTTAATGAGCAATGAAGATGCAGAGAAGACATTTTTCATCATGCCTAGGGGAGTGTACCATTTATGAGTGAGCCTTAAAGACCTTTTTCGGGAAATCCGAGTGCGCGAGTAGGTCTGGAATGTTTTTTCTAATAGGGTTGCATATTTTGTTTGTGTCGGGGAGGTCCCGGGAGTGTTTTGGGTGGTTGATAGAGGTTTTGGTATTCTTGGACTGCTGTTGGTTACTGGTGTCTATGCCAGTGACCATGCGTCCCCCTCTGTGTGTCTGGATCTACTTGGGCCAGGCTCACCGAAGTGAGACTAGACTTAGCGATAGTAGTCTGCTTTTGCAAATGGATTCCTCACCGGGGCGCGTGTGCCTTAGCTGAGCTTGCTTCCACCCCAGCGAGAGATGGGGTTTTTAAGTGAATTCGCCCCAGCGGATAGGGATTGTGCCGAGGCATGTCAGCTCCAGTGGAATCAAGCCCGCCGGAGCGGAAGTACTGTTCAAAATAAGAATTATTACCTAGAATTATTTCTCATTCCCTTAAATATTCTCCTTGGGATTAGAGCTCAACCAGTAAGGTGTTCTTGATGATTTCAAGAGAAAGTTCATCAATAGAGGTATAATCTCACCCTTTCCCTTTAATTATTGTGTATTAGTTAAGTTTCCATCCTAAGTATGTTTCTTAAATGGGAGGAAATGGTAGAAATGCCTTGTTGAGAATCAGAGAGTTGTATTTGGGGATTGTGGATTATATATTGGTTTGTTGTCATTAATATTATAAACTAGTGATGTATTAGACTAGTAGATGGTGATTACTTGATCAATTGCATGATTAAAATATTTTTGGGAATTGGGGGAGGATTCTAGGGTTAGAAATTGGGGCTTTTGCGCATTTCAAGAAATTTTGGATTCAATTTGACTAGTTCTTAAATTAAATGTAGATTATGATTATCTAGCATGTATTGGTACTATTTGAGTAGGGAATTCCATGTTTTGATAATGTGGGCCATGGGTTCTTTTGTAATTTACATTGGGGATTATGGGTACCGTTAGACCATAATCTCATATAATTGATATGATCCATTAGAGTGGACTTATGAGGAGGTTCGAGGAAATGGGAAAGTTGTTGCGTGAGTTCTTCGACTTTGATTCAGGCAAGTTGAGACTTTCTAGATTCTAGTGTAATGTTTATGTGTTGGTATGCTATATAATGAATTAAGGCGAATAATGGGAATTGGGGTCCCATATTAGTGAGGTGATGAGCACTAATACGGGTAGATGTGAACTTATTTGGGTAATTAATGAACTAGTATGATGCATGTGAAGGAGTTTATGTGTTTAATCTTCGGGCCACGGCGCGGTGTATAAATTCACTTAGGTTGATATGATTGTTGTTTACTTGGACTTATAGCCACATTGGTATAATATTTTTGATTTGACTTGTCATGCATTTATCACTCTACATCTCACCTAAACACTTGAATAGAATTTGATAAATATGTTCATACCGATTATGTTGTTTGAATGGTGTACACCTATCCATATCATTCATGCATATTATAATTGGCATTGAACTGTTGAAATATTGCTAAAAAGGCTTGAAAAGCTGGTTGTTGGATATGGTACATGACATGAGAGTAATGACTGGTGATGATACTTCAGCCACAAAGCTGGTATCTGATAGGATCATATATGTATATGGACCTCATGAGTCCCCCATGGGTCATGTGACAGCTACTACAACAACATGTGTATACCGGGTACATATGACCATTACATACATACATATCATTTGCATTACACTCATTCATATTCTGATATGTATTTGGTGCTATGTGTGCTCGGTGCTGATCTTTTTTATATACTTACACTCTTTTGGTTGAAGAAATATTGTTAGATTACACTTATATCACTATGAGACTTGAGTGGAGTAACTTGATGGGTCTAGATTACATGAATGGGGTTAGGCTTAACCTTGTTATAAACCTGAGACATGGGAGTACTTGTCAAATATCGAACTGTAGACTTATGGTTAGGTTGGTTAACTGATTACTTATTATGTTTAACTAACTAATTAATAGAGAGGTATTGTAAAGTACCAACCCTCACCACTATTACAGCTAGGATCGATCGATGCTACTGCTGAGTACATGTATTTTCCTACTTACTCTAAATTTGATGCACTCTTAGGTACCGAGCTAGACAACACCGGAGCAGCTTGATTTGCAACCTTATTGAAGCAGGATCATTGGAGTCTAGGGTGAGCCACAACTTCTTCCCCAGCACTGGAACTCCTTCTATCCGCTATGTTATGTCCTTGTTATTTCTATACAGTTGATGTATTGCTATATTCGGACTTGTATTCATACCTAGAGCTTGTACTCATGAATACCGGATCATTGGGGATTTTTTTCAAATTATGTAATTATTATAAGACTTGTTAAATTACTTCTTTATATTTCCGTATTTAATTCTGCATTATCAGATATGATGTGTATTGAGTTTGCCTATGGGTTAGGGTAGGTGCCCTCACGTCACAATGAGATTTGGAGTCGTGACATTAAGTGTACGCAGACTGATCAAGTATGATTAAGTATGAATTTATTTCCTTATTTAAGAGTTAATCATGTATAGATAATTGTTATGTGTCAAATTGATCAAGCTTGTTCTGTTAAATGGCATGAAGTAGTTTAAGGTCATTAGAAATGGATTTAGGTTGAGCTATGATCATTTGGAGATTGTTTATGTAAAATGTTGTCTTGCATCAACTTATCTACTTATATGATATTTGTATAACTCTTTCAAGGATTGAAATAGGTAAAAATAATTTGTGATAGGTTGTAAATGGAGTCTAAGTTATTTTTGCATATCATTTGAGGTTATGCTAACCATAGGTCTGTTAAATTAGTTTATAGAATCAATATGTTGCTAGAAATATATTACCAATTTCAATATCTATCACTATATGGAGCTTTAGAATGAAAAAATGATTAAAATGCACATATCATCTGCTATGGTCCCTATAAAATACATTATAGAGGAGTTGCACAGAATATTTACCAGGTTTTATTGGAGTAACACAGAAGAAAGGAAAAACAGACACTGGTCTTCATTGTTACATATGTGCTTACCAAATAAGGAAGGTGGAATGGGATTTAGATCACTATTTGATGTATCCAAGGCTTTATTTGATAATCTATGGTGGAGGTTCAGGACTTCTTATACATTATGGTCCACTTTCATGTGGAATAAATATTGTAAGAAGCAAATCTCAATGCTTTTCCAATGGAAAGAGGATCTCAATTGTTGAAAAGAATGTTAGAAGCAAAGGGATGCAATAGAACAAGAGATATGGTGGGAGCCAAAGAATGGTTCTTCTAATTTCTGGTTTGATAATTGGACGAAATTTGGTCCATTGACGATAATATTGAAGATGTGATGAATAATGGGGCATGGAATTATTAAATAATTCATGATGTTGTCCCTGCAGACATAGTTCATCATATAAGGACAAAATTGATGCTAAAGGAAGACGAGGTACAATGTGACAAGACATGATGGATATCTTATAGCACTGGCTCATTTACTATGATTAGTGCTTGGGATATATTAAGAAAAAGAAGACATCAATGTTGGTTCTACAAGTTGCTAAGGACAAAGGGCTTACGTTACAATATATCTTTCCTATTGCGGCGAGTATGGCACCAGAAACTACCAGTGGATGATGTATTGACTAGTATTGGGTAAATATTGTTTTTATATATTGGTGTTGCACATTTCCTCAACAGGAAACTATGTCACATCTATTTCCGCACCAGGAATTCAAGGGCCTTTTATTGAGATAAATCAGGTTGTAGCTAAATGGTGGACTGCTAAGTGTGATTTCAAGTTGAAACCTATATACCAAGTTGCTCATGCTATTATTCTATAGTTTCTATGAAAGAGGAGAAACACCATACTTCATGGTGGAAGAATGACAATGGGTAGAGTAATCTATGACATAAACTTGAACCTGTTTATGTTTGCTTCTTACAAATTTCCTTGGATGACACTTCCTGCCTCATGCCTCAGCTGGTGCAATATCTAGAAAAACATAAACCTTAGGTAGCATGTAGGATAGTGAAGTGGAGATTACCTCCTCATGGATGGTTTAAATACAACATATATGGTGCTTTTAAGAGTGGTACTAGTGAGAGTTCATCAATATTCTGTGTGAGGAACATTGATGGTGATCTAGTCTATGTATGGGCTTCAAAGATTGATGTTGATTCTAGTATCGTTGCTAAATCCAGAGCTGTACTAGAAGGTATATCATATTGTGTAAGCAACCAATTAGTTCCTCTAATGATTGAAACAAATTCTTTTTTAATGAAGAAGGTGCTTGAAGATGAGTGGGATAATCCATGGAGGATCTGTATGGAGGTCAACATGATCAAATATTGGAGGAAAAAGGGGCAGATACAAGTTGATCATGTATATAGAGAAGGAAACTAGCTAGCAGATTTTTTTACTAACATGGATTTTCATTTTGTAGGTACAACTCTACAATTCTCATAGTTTAATGAGCTACTAGTAAAGGCAAGAAGAATTCTGAATTTTGACAAAATGCAATTGTCAAACCTGAGATTCAAAATCATTAAAGCTCGGGAGCTTGGTTGATTTGCAGTTGTAGTTGTGAAAAATAGTAGGATACCATAACCTACTACAAAATAGGAAATTTAGATTGATCTTAAATACTGCATATAATACTCTACACATGACTTAGTTGCTAAAGAAACTCTATCCAATGTGTGGTATTAACTAAGGGTTCATTCTGTTGGAAGAGTCTCATTAGCAGGTTTGTAAATGTTGGGAGTTTTAAAACAGTTCTCCACTAATTTCATAGTTGATAGAAGTTGTATAAAACTGGAAGATATAATGTAGATATGTTCAAGTAGGAAGGATTCTTATTTTTGCCTTTGATTCCATAGAACATAGTGAGAACTTTGAGGTGACTTATGATGGCATCAATCAAGACTTGGACAATTTTGTGTTAGTTTAGTTTTCAGTTTCCATATTGCAGTTACTAGCCAAATCTGAGGCACTTTTGGCCGATGAACTCCTTTCTTTTGAATAAAACACAATCATCTACTTCTAATTGTTTCAATTAAAAAATATCTGAACTTATCTGATTTGTCCTGCATATCATCTGAAATTTCTATTAAAGATCCCTGTTAGGTGTCATGTGTCTAGGGTTGAAGTGTTAATAGTCTTATGTTGTCTATGATGCTTGTTTGAAGGAGTGTTCTATTCCATTGGTGGTTTCAAAATGTGTCCAAGATCTGAGTGAATATAGATTTTCCATCACAATCATGTTCTTTCATATAATAGTCTAAAACTCTGATAGTTTAAGTATAAGCAGGACTAAGCTTGAACTAGGAAGAGGTTCCTCAATCTTCTTGTCACACTTGCTTGATCTGTTTTATTCTTGCACTCATTATCTTTTCTTGTTGTTTTTTCTATGTGAACAATAGAAATCAATGGTCCCTTAGTCTTTGTTTCTTGTGGATTAAATCATAAGTCAGCTTATTTTGTCTTTCATTACTAGTAGTTACATTAACAGAAATGACTTAAAACTTGAGTAGTCAGTTAGTGTATTTGTATAAGTGTGACTATATGTGTTTTCATGTTATCCTGTAAAGTGTAATGTGTTGATCAAAGCCATGCACGTCTTCTATAGATCCATGTAATGTCTGTCTATAACCTCAGTATGATAGAATAATGTAGAGTTAGGGTGTGAGACCACTAACATAATTGATATCCTTAGGATAAAATGTTGGGTTTTCTCATGTAAAAGTTGTGCTCCCTATGTGAGAAATGATTGTTTCTTCTCTTGAATTCCTGAGTTCTTATTTATAAAATCTAGATGTTCTAACCTTGTGAATGGTTGTACTTGATCTTTTCCATCTAGTCTAGAATGTGTATGAACTATCAGTTTAACATGCTTATGGACCAATCTATTTCTATTTTGAGAATGTTCCCCAGTTGTAGTATAGTAAATCTAATATGACCTTAATGATTGATTTACTTTTTTGCATATGGTTTAAGGCTTATAGAGTCAAAAAGCCTACCATTGATATGTTGATGAAAGAAAGCCCGCTGACTTAAAACTCCCAAATTAAGTTGAGAGGTATTTTACTAAGAATGTCAATAATTGCACATCATTCTACACTTAGATGTCTAACATGGCATGGGAAATGGAATGGAGTTGGAGTTGTGACATGAAGGTCTAAGTAGTCTTGTATTTTCGGCCTTCTTGTTGTTCTTGGTCGAGACCGTGTTGTTTTCTTTTAGCTTATTGTTTTCCTTTAGTTCTTAGCTTAGCTTTTTGCTCTTAGCTTAAGACGTAGTAAGCTGTTTAATAATTAACATTATGACACAATTAGTAAGTCACAAAAGTGACTAGGCCGAGAGTACACCATGGCAAGGACAAATGATGACTTGGACGACAACTTGGCAAGGACAATAGACTTCTAGAAAGAGGAAGATTTCAAGGAGACTGTATGAACTAGCAAGTTCACGAAGTTAGCTATTTTTAAGACCTCAAAGTCATCCAAGGGGTAGAAGAAGATTTGGCCGAAATGGTTCAACACACAAGCACCAAGAATAGAAGCTTCCAAGCACATTCCAAGAAGATGAGATCCTTGAGAAGCCCAATCCATTCCCTCTTCAACTTGGACTCCACAAAGGGATGTGAAATGGATTTAGTTTACCTTGTCTCCAAGTAAATACCATTCACATTGACTTGGTTTGGTCGATAAGTTCCTTGGGCACCAAGTACACCCGAACTCGTTCACATGGCCGAAAGTACTAGTAGTTTGAGTCCTTTAGTTTTCTTCTAGAATAGTCTATTCTCTACTATAAATAGGACCCTTAGGATATGTAAATAGGTAGAGTTTATTTATTGAAAAACTTGAGTGTTTACTCATTTGCTTATTGTATTCACTTGTGTGTGTCTACTCTTAGTCGGTTCTTGCGTGAGCCAAGCCCATGGTGTAAGTTTAGCTAAGACTATGTGACTTAGTTGAACCCAAACTAAGGTTTCCCTTTGGTGTAAGTTTGGTTAAGACTTTGTGACTTAACTAAACCCAAGCTTGAGGAACCCCCTTGGTGGTATGCAAACGTTGGAACTTGTGTGATCCAACCTAGCCTAAGCTTAGGGTCTATCTAAAGGTTTCCGGCCAACCTTACTTGGTTAGTATTCGAGCTTGTACCTAGCAACCCCGGTCTAGTCCTTGTTAAATTGGTCACCATCATTAAGGTGTCGACTTAGGCATAAACCCCTTGTCATTATCCTTACCATATCGACCACATTTCACTACAACCACAATAACCAAACACTTAACCCAAAACGTACCAACCAACACTTGGTTTGTGTCCTCGAGTTTGTACCTTGCATCCCATGTCCATCCCTCATCCAAACCATCTCATTCTTTTCATCCTCACACTCAGAATACATTAAAACCATCCTCCACAAAGGACAAGTCCCGAAACGACCCAAAAAGTCTTGTCCAATCCCAACAACATACAAACAGTCCACTACAATCACCAACCAAGACCTCACTGCCTCAGTTTAGTCCCACAGTATTTCCACCACCAAACCACTAATTCCTGAGCATATTCATGACCCTCAACATACCTGGAACTTCTCCACAAAAGGCCTCAGTCCATTTCCAACTACATATACCCGAGATAGTCCCTTAATCCCACACTGCCCGGCGATAACGCCCCAACTGAGAACCTTCTGTTTCAGTAAACTTCTGACACCTTTCACAGCTGAACTAACCAATCCCGACCATTAAAGCAACCCCAAACGTGTGTACAACAACCCCGTAAAACGCCTTGACTCGACTCTTTTGAATCCACCCAAAATAGCCATCAAACACCCCCTCGTCCCGATAATCCGATAACCCGAAAACCCTGATATTTTTATCCCTTTTCGGGTCAACCCGAACATCCTCCACACCCTATCCACTTATCCATCCAACCCGCTCCTTATATCCATAATATGTACTTTAGGAAGAATGACATGAAGAATGTGGTCATTGGTTTGTTCTTTGGTAGTTGTCTAATATAATATCATGCCTATAAGATTTAAATAACAAGAATGATGTTTCCTTGTCTATTTGTCTAGTTGTGTAAGTGGGGTAGAGGTATCATATATTTGGGAAACGGGCTTGGAATTATGTCCCTGATTTATGAGCTCCAGATGTACTTTGAGTAACCCAACCCAGTCATATTAGGCTAATCTAACCTAGGGTTCTCTATCACTACACCAAACTATGGGGACCCTCTAAGGTGTTATGTGTGTCATCTAAAATCCAGACTTGGTCTCCAATTCTTATTTTCTCCTTTGACTATTGATGCATATTAGAAAATACCTAAACCCATTACAAGTCTAAGAAATGAACCTTCTGATCCACTTACTTGTCTTCTAAGAGTGATTGAGCAAAACATGAATATATATATATATATAAACCCTATGCCTGTTTGAAATGAAAAAATGTGATTGTCCTAAAATTGTATAGTCATTGCTTGGTACTTAAATGTTATCTCAAGGTGCAATCATGTATGAAAGGACATCTTCATATGTTTGAACCTCTCTATTTGTTGGCAACCTAAGGTTATGGGCATGTTAATTACTTGAACCATCCATGTGTAGGAGTTGAAGTGATTTAATTTTAAATATGGGATCTGGTTTATCAACCTAGTCATTGTACCAAATTTGTTTAGGACACATCATTCTCATCCCTAATTAAAATGAGTATTAAAAATCCCATTGTGTATATGTTTCTGCTTGCTTCTTTGGTGGATGACTTTTATGAACCAGATATGTTGTTTGATTGAATTTGAATTTTCCCTTACCTTGATTTGCAAACTGTCAGTACTGATCTACTAAATATCTTGGACCTAAGAACAAAAAAGGGATGCTAAAGCCACTAGGACTATGTACACTTCATGATAAGTTACATGTGGATAGTAAAAGCTCGTTGGTTACCCTGCCTGTTTACTTAAGTATTTTGATTTAATCCTTCTATGCTACAAGTTATCCTATTTGGAAGTCATATATCCATGTCCATTTTTACTTCTCTACCTAGTCTGCATCTGTTAGACTGTTGAGTCTTGATTTGGTAATCTTGCATGTCTATTGGAGTATTTTATTTGGGGTTATAAGAATGCTTAGTGTATGATCTCACTTGGATTAGACATTCTAGCAGTATATTATGTGTATATCCCTTGAATATCCTAGTATATCTGAGTCATATGAGTAGAATTGTGATAGTACAACATATATATGAAATCCCATTTCACTTCTTCTCTTGTATTTGAAGTTGTTCAAACCTGATATATAGGATATACACTAGGTATACACTATTATATATGTCAAAGTATATAACAATGTATATCATGTATATCATATATATCCCGGCAGTAGTTAAGCACATTGGGCCATCTATATCATGTCCTTTCCTGCTTCATTTTGTTGTGTGCCACATTAGGCATGCACACATTTGAAACTCTTCTTCTTATCTCATAACATGATATATCTATATTTTTAGATAGTTTAGTTGTTATTTAAGTGGTAAATACCTATGTCTACTATTTAGGCAGAATACCCCCACCCATTCTTACTTAGAAAATGAAAGAAGCCTAAAAAATAGAAGAAAGGGTGGAACGTGAAGAAGAAAGAGATGTAGGGGAAGAGCAACTCTACTCATACTTCTGCTTATGGAAAGACATAAGAAGCACCCTATAAAGAGATGCAAGATCACTTAGTAAGCCCTTGTTGGCATATCAGGTGCCATTGAACACAATTTGGTTCTTATTATGTTCCTAATCTATGAAAGAATAGTATAATTCCCCGGAAGAAGATGAAGAAGATTCATCTAACGGAGAATAAGCAGTAAATCTTAGTTCTCAAAAGCGAGTGAATTAGTCTTCCTTATAGCTATGATAGGGAAATCTGTTCGGAAAGAGATATTTAAATAATAATAAAAGTGACATTATTCCTAAACTTTAAGAATACACAAAGAAATCATGCAATACAACTTATTAACATCATGCAGAAGCAAGTGTAGTTCATCGGTTGCACCGAACGCTTCTATCTCTCGTCAAATATCGTGTGAGTGTGCAATTATGATTCAGTTATTATTTTAAATTAAATTAGTCATTAACCGTAGATGCTCTCTAATCGCAATTTTCCTTTTCCCCTTTTGTGTTGCATAAATCATGTTGGACCTACCTCTCTTACTTTTGTTGGGCCTGAGGCCCAACAAACCTATTTCATCGAGTCAGCCTTTTCAAAGCTGGCTCACCTCTCGTATAGACGAACATAGAGAGATGGTGGGCCTGGAATATTGAAGGCCCAACAATGGGTGAAAAATATAATTTATTTATGTCGGTGGGCTTTGTACACCCATCGGCCTGCTTTCTTTATTCTATTTTATGCACAGATTTTGTATTATCGTAAACATGTGGATATGTTATACTATTACCCGTTAAGAATACTATTTGAATATTCAATGAAGATATTGAATATCATGAATAGGAATATCATTTTAAACTAATGACCCAACAAAAGATAAAGAGAACAAGTTGAAAAGATCAGCTTTATCAAAACTATTTTGGGACATTTAAAAGGCTAAGTATTCAAGTTGGAAGCCAGACGTGTATACAAACGCATGTTTACCTTAAAGGAAATTCTCCAAGTAGTGTTAAATTGTTATGGGTCATGATCCGCATAGATAAACGCATAATTTTAGGCTTAGCCCATGAGTGTCAGAGGTAGGGAAAAAGGTTTTGGGCCTCAACCCATTCAATTAAATTTCTTGTTTAAAAATTAAAAATGGAGAATGTCTTCCTAAAAAGATTTCAAATAAAAAGAGGATTTTTCAAAAGGATTAACTTGGTCATTTCAAATAAAAATATGGGTCTTTGATAAAATTTACAAGTTTATGATTTCAATTCTTTAAATAAAATAAATCAAGGTACTTTTTCTGAAAACAATTTAAAAGAAATAGTAAGACTTATACTATTTTGGACCATAAAGTAGAACTCTATTCAATAGAGATTTTGAATGTAATTTGGTCCTGAAAAAATGGTAAAAGGAAACTTAAATCTTTTAAATAAGTTCAAAACCATTTCATCAAAACAAAAGAATTTTCACAAACATTTTTTTTCAAAATATGTCATGAATAGATAAGACTTCTTTATACATATCTTTAAACATTCTTTTTAAACAAGTAAATATTTTTAGCCACAACATTAGAATCCGTAGGTAAATCGCATTAGGCGGATTCCTTCCGAGTCTTAATACCTTCCTCGGGGAATCACTAAACCCTTACCCGAACTTTGGTACTCTTTTAAAAGGTTTTCGAACTAACAAACCTTTCACAAAAAATGGTTTCCTAATTTCTCAAAATTAATAAGGTGGCAATTATTTCAAGAAGAAAACAACAGAGCCAAATTATGATAGTAGCTTTTGTGCCTGCATAAAAGTGAACCGTAACAGACGGTTTCAATCATCTGAAACTCTATGAAAACAACTCTAATGGAGTCAACTAATGCCAATTTATGCAACCTCACATCGAAACTGATCAAGAACTCATAAGCATCATCATCAGGATGTCCATCATACTGTGTTGACTTCATATTCTCAAACCAATCAAACGTCTTCTGCTCCTCCATGATCCTGGTAGGCTGAGTAAGTGGGCTGAGAAGAACACCTGGAACTGGAAAATCCATAATCTGAGAAGCCACATCAACAACTGACTGTGCTTCTAGTTCCCAAATCCAGGAACAACCATTGAATCATGAGTCTAAGATCCTACCCTTATCTAAGAACCATCTGGAGTAACCGGTAGTATGCTTACTTGGGTCTTACCCTTAAAAAATAAAAAAATGTGCATAAGAGTGTCCTAAAGAACAAGAGTAGCTATAAACCCATGTGGTGCCTGTGCGGGTCCAACCTCGTCTGCCAGAACTGGTTCCTCCTCCTAAACATCCTATGAGTCTGAAAACACATCCCTAGTATGGGCTTGAGTAGCTGCTGGTGCGTGGTCTCTAGCTTATATAGTAGCACGATTAGCCCTTACCTCGCCCCTTACAATCCTAGCAGCATGTGGGGATACCGTTGTAGGCTCTTGGTCTCTAGTTGTAGTAGATCGTGTCCTCACCATTTATAAGAGAGTTAAATAAGGAAAATTTAGAACCCAAAAGAATCAAGTACACAAGACTCTACTAGACATTATTCTTGTACTCGTGAGACTGGTGAACCTAAAACTTTGATACCAATTTATCACGACCCATATTCCAATTTGTGAGGAACTTACCCTCACCACAATCTATTAATCCAATTATTAAGTAAATTATGCAAAATGAATAAAATAAAGCCAATTCAAAGTCTTAATTAATTCTCATAGTGATAAATACACGGAATAAGTACAACCACAAAAAACCTAGTGTCACAAGTGTGAGAACTACTAGTATATTATGTACAAGTCCATAATAACATCCGAACACACTGTCTGAGAATGAATAAGACATAAATAAAATAAAGGGAAAGGGATCTGGTGTTACGGATCAATCATCAGCTCACATCGAATCCTCCAGATGATCATCTCAATGCTCGGTGAATCCCTCGTGCTCTGCTGGTACTAAGTATGATGAAAAAAAGAACATGAACTTAAAGTTCCAACGTGAGCCGCGAGGTGATATTCTCGAAGTGCCAAAGATTGCCGATCGTCCTATAATAATATACTTATTGTGGCATGCGGTATAGAGTGGAATTGAATAAAGGACTTGAAGATTCAAGAAAAAAACATTTTTGGCCTTTATGTAGGTCTTGGCCGAGACCAGTTTCTTTTACTTTGTTTTAATTTCCTTCTAGCTTAATTACTAGGCATTTTAATAGAATGAGATTACTAAGCAATCCGTCTAATAGGATAAGGTTACTAGGCTGAAGAACAATCTTGACATGGAAGATTCCATCATGCCCCAAGGAGATAATTCATGAACTAACTAGTTCATGCACTTATCTATATGGATGAAACAAAAGGGTGGCCAAGAGAACGTGAATAGTTGGTCTTCCCCCTTCCCCCCAAAAGGGCCGAACCCCTTCCCCCTTTCCCATTCGGTTGAAGTGCTTGTATATGTCTATCTAGTTGCTTTTCTAGAAAGGTCTAAGCACTAGTATAAATAGGACATGTAGTAGATGTAAATAGACATTGAATATTTATGAAATATATTTGAGTTTACTCAAACTTTGCTAAGTCATTCAACTTTTGTGTTTCTTATCTTAGTTGGTCCTTTTGTGGTCCTAACCTCGATTATTTTCCGGGTCACCTCTTGGTCCTTTTGTGTTCCAAACCCTCGGTACAAGTCTAGTTAGAAATTTTTGATCTAACTATACCCAAGCCAAGGTTCTATCCGGTTACTTGTCATGAATACAATGAAGGTCTTCTCGACTTTCATCACCTTGTTTGTACCCGAGTTTTTCTAACAATATTGTGTTCAATCCTTATCCAAATAACCTGATTCTTTTTACTCCAATACACCAAAACACCTCACCAACCTCCACCTAAAAGGCCATTAACTGAAACCTCCCGAAAACACCCAAACATCCCAACCAACTACTCCACCGTCTTTACCGAGTTTCATCATCGTACCTTACTATCCCAATTAGTTTCCGCCATATTTCCACCACCAAATACCTACCTCCAACATAACCTGTGATGTTTCTAGAACATCCGCTCCAAACGCTCAACCCAAATCCACCTGATGACACCCGCAGGCCTCCCACCAAAACACTCATTTCCTGGAACCCGCCAACCTCCAATTGACCCCCATTTTCATGTCCATCCGGTCCCAATCCAATCTAACCCACCATACAATCCCCTTCACTACAACCACAACAATCAAATACTTAACCCAAAACCGTACCAACCAACATTTGGTGTGTGCTCGGACTTGCACCTCACATTCTGTGTTCATCCCTCATCCAAATCACTCCAATCCTTTTATCACCATATTCCATAAGACTCCATAAACATTCCCACCAATGTCTCCCAACCGAAACCACCCACAAAGTCACGTCTAATCCCGACAACACCAACAATCTGCATAACACACCTTGCCGATGACCTCACTATTTCAGTTTTTTCCCGTTACCTTGCCACCACCCAAATACCAAGTCTCAAACATCACCATGATCCTCTACCCACCCGTAACAACTCCACAAAATTACTAAGCCTGATTCCAAACTCAACTACCCGAAATAGTCACCAAATACCACACTATCCATCCAAACCGAGAACCCGAGACACCTATTTTGGCATCCTTTTTCTGGTCAAACCGAACACCACCAATACCCAACCCACTTACCCACCAACACCCCTCCTTACTTGCATCAGCAATTCTTTCTCATCACACACCTTGACGATGTGGATAACCTAAATGAAGAACTTCGGAGGACCATAAGTGAACTTGTGGCTGAACAAATGCAACTCTTGAGAAGAGAGTTTGTGGAGTACGTCATAATTAATGATGCATATTCTGGAGAAGAGGTTGCAAAAATAACCCGAGGCATGAAAGGGAAGACGACTGAAGCCTACGGTTGGAACTTCCAACCTCTGAAGGAAATATGGACCCGAAAGAGTTTTTTGAATGGTTAATCCATTGAAAGGCTTTTCAAATACAAACAATATGATGACCACAAGTGTTTTAAGGTTTCTACATTGAAGTTGATGGAATTCGCTTATGTGTGGTATGAAGACTTTAAATAAAACCGGTGGAGGAATGGAAAAACCAAGATTGAATCTTGGGACAAATTAAAGAAACAGTTGAAGAAGAAGTTCTGCCAAGGGAATATGAACAAGACCTATACCTCAAGCTCAACAAACTTCGTCAAGGAGTTCATAAAGTTGAGGAATACGTCCGAGAGTTCGAGATCACCATGCTTTGTGACTTAGAAGAAAATGAGACTCAAAAGATCGCCCGATTTATTGGGGGCTTGAACATTGCGATTCAAGAGAAGGTTGAAGTTGCAACATACAACACCTTTGAAGACGTATGTCATTTAGAACTCAAGTTTGAAAAACATCAAAAGAAGAGTACCCTAAAATCCTATATAAAGCCCACTAGTGTTAAAGAAAAGGGTAGTACCTCTTTTTCTAACCTATTGTATAAAAAAGTGTTGAGAAAGATAAAGGGAAGAAAGTAGAGGTTACAAAGGGGGTTGATAAAAGTAGGAAGATGTTTTAAATGTCAAGGATTAGGACACTTTGCAAATGAAGTTCCTAATCCTTGGGTAATGAATATTGAAGAGTATCAAGAGTGGGGGGGGGGGGATTCCTTTGCTATTGTTGAACCCGAAGTCGATGACGACCTAGAGGAATATATTGATCATATAGAGGTGGGTGAAATTTTAGTGCTCCGACGTGTGTTGAATATTCCAATTGAAGAACAAGAAGAGACACAAAGAGAGCAACTATTTTACACTCGATGCAAGGTGAATTATAAAGTGTGTAACGTGATCATTGATGGAGGAAGTTGTACCAATGTGGCTTCTGTGGAGATGGTGGACAAATTAAACTTGCCTACCCGCAGCCATCCTAAACCATATGCTCTCCAATGGCTAAACAAATACAAATGGCTAAAGGTAATGAAACAAACTCTTATTAGTTTGTAGATTGGAAGGTATGTAGATGAGATATGGTGTGACGTCCTACCTATGGATGCTTGTCACATCTTTTTGGGTCGACCATAGAAATTTTATACGAAAGCACAACATGATGGAGAAAAGAATGTCTATTCTTTTCAAAATGATCATAAGAAGATCCGGTTGATACCATTAATACCTAGTGAGGTGAAGGAAATGAAGATCCAAAATGACAAGAAATGCAAGGGAAAATCGAGGCCCTCTTTCTTAATGCACAGGGATAGAAGAAGAGTTAAAGAAGGGGAGTTCTATAGATACATTGGTTTCCAAGGAGAAGGAGATTCCTTTGGGAGATGCGATTGAAAGTGCCAACTTGAAGGAACTCTTGATAGATGTATTTTCGGATGATCTTACACTCGGATTACCATTAATAAGAGCACATAGATACAATCCGGAAGAGGCTAAAGAGTCACCAGAATACGTACAAAGATTGCTAGACAAGGGCTATGTTCAAGAGAGCCTTAGTCTATGTATGGTACCCGCCTTGTTGGTGCCAAAGAAAGATTAAACTTGGCACATGTGTATGGATAGTTGAGCGGCCAAAAACATCATCGTGGACTGCAAGTTTCCTATTCTGAGATTGAAAGACCTTTTGGATGAATTGAGTGGGGCCAAGTTATTATCCAAGATATATTTGAGGAGTGGCTACCGTCAAATGAGGATCCGAGAGGGAGATGATTGGAAGATGGTTTTTGAAACCAAGTATAGTTTGTACGAATGGCTTGTGATGCCATTTGGATTGTGTAATACTCCGAGCCCTTTCATGAGGCCCATACACGAGGCACCACGACAATCCATGGGATACATAGTATCATCTGAGGATATTCAGGTGGATCCATCCAAAGTGGAAACTATCCGAAGTTGGCTCAAACATACAAATGTAAGTGTGGTAAGAAGTTTCCTTGGTTTAGCTTCCTTTTCTCATCATTTCAATTGAGATTGTTGTACCCTTGCTGCCTCTATCACTGAACTAATGAGAAATGATGAGTTTAAATGGTCCCAAGGATTACCAAAAGCTGTGGAAGCCGTGAATGAAATGATATGTGAAGCACCGCCTCTAGCTATTCCAAACAGTGAGAAGCTATTGGAATTTGAATGTGATGCTAGTGGAATTGGTGTTGGAACCTTCTTAATTCAAAACAAAAGGGCAATCACATTGTCTAGTGAAACATTTGGTGGGGAACGGCTCAATGAAAAACAATTTTATGTTGTAAGATCCTTGGTCCAATGGGGGCAATATTTGAAGTCAAAACCTTTTGTCTTGTATTCGGATCCTTTCTACAAGGTTGAACCCCCGGATGAATATGGAAGTATTAGTTCAATGTTTGATGTTTGAGACTTATAACCATAGATAGATGATGAGAATTTGAGGACAAATTCTATTAAAAAATGGAGATTGATGAAAAAATGAGCGTGAACTTAAAGTTCCAACGTAAGCCACGAGGTCATATGCTCAGAGTGTCAAATAATATCGACCATCCTATGATAATATGCTTATTGTGGCATGGAGTATGGAGTGGAATTGAAGAGAGGACTTGAAGATTCAAGCAGATAACATTTTCGGCCTTTATGTAGGTCTTGGCCGAGACTACTTTCTTTTAGCTTGTTTTAAATTCCTAGCTTAATTAATAGGCCTTGTAATAGAA
Source organism: Anisodus tanguticus (assembly GCA_034509755.1). NCBI lineage: Eukaryota > Viridiplantae > Streptophyta > Magnoliopsida > Solanales > Solanaceae > Anisodus > Anisodus tanguticus. The sequence continues at coordinate 22,360,933 of CM067545.1, forward strand.
TGATATGACTAACCAATCCATGTAATAGGGTAAGGTGACTAGGCCGAAGAACAATCTAGAAAGGGAAGCTTCCATCGTGCCCCAAGGAGTTAATTTATGAACTAACTAGTTCATGAACTTATGTACATGGATGACACAAAAGGGTGGCCTAGAGAACATGAAGAGTTAGTCTTCTCCCTTCCCCCAAAATGGCCGAACCCATTCCCCCTTTCCCATTCGGCCGAAGTGCTTGTAGGTGTCTATATAGTTGCTCTTCTAGAAAGGTCTAAGGACTAATATAAATAGGACATGTAGTTGATGTAAATAAACATTGAATATTTATGAAATATATTTGAGTTTACTCAAATTTTTCTAAGTTATTCAACTTTTGTGTTTCTTATCTTAGTTGGTCCTTTTGTGGTCCGAACCTCGATCCTTTTGTGGGTTACCCCTTGGTCCTTTTGTGGTCCAAACCCTCGATGCAAGTCTAGTTAGAACTTTTGTGATCTAACTATACCCAAGACAAGGTTCTATATGGTTACTTGTCACAAATACATTGAAGGTCTTCTCGACTTTCATTACCTTGTTCGTACCCGAGTTTTTCTAACAATCTCGTGTTCGATCCTTATCCAAATTACCTGATGACTTTCACCCTAATACACCACAACACTTCACCAACCTCTACCCAAAAGTCCATTAACTGAAACCTATCAAAAACACCTGAACATCCCAACCAACTACTCCACCGTCCTTACCAAGTTTCATCATCGTACCTTACTGTCCCGATCAGTTTCTGCCACATTTCCACCACCCAACCATATACCTACAACCAACATAACCCGCGATGTGTCTAGAACATCCCCTCCAAATTATTCAACTCGAATCCACCCGATGATACCCACACACCTCCCACCAAAACACTCACAGCCCAGAACCCGCCAACCTCCACTTGACCCCCATTTTCATGTCCATCCGGTCCCAATCCAATCCGACCCACCTAACCATACAATTCCCTTCCTTATATACATCAGTTTGGTATCAGTGCAAAGTTTTCCCGTCCCATGCCTTGACGCTATGTCTAACCTAAACGAAGAACTTCGGAGGACCATAAGTGAACTTGTTGCGGAATAAATGCAACTCTTGAGAAGAGAGTTTGTAGAGCGTATCATAATTAATGATGCTGAGTCTGGAGAAGAGGTTGCACAATACAACCCAAGGCATGAAAGGGAAGAAGTTCGAGAGAACCCGAGGTATGAAAGGGAAGATGACCGAAGCCTACGGTTGGAACTTCTAACCTTTGAAGGAAACATGGACCCAGGAGAGTTTCTTGAATGGTTAAGGGCTATTGAGAGGCTTTTCGAATACAAATAATATGATGATTACAAGTGTTTTAAGTTTTCTGCATTGAAGTTGAAGGAATTCGCTTTAGTGTGGTATGAAAACCTCAAAACAAATCGGAGGAGGAATGGAAAAACCAAGATTGAATCTTGGCACAAATTAATGAAACATTTGAAGAAAAAGTTCTTTCCAAGGGAATATGAACAAGACCTATACCTCAAGCTCAACAAACTTCGTCAAGGAGTTCTTAAAATTGAGGAATGTGTCCAAGAGATTGAGAAAGTCACCATGCTTTATGACTTAGAAAAAAAGAGACTCAAAAGATCGCTCGATTCATTGGGGGCTTGAACATGGCGATTCAAGAGAAGGTTGAAGTTGCAACATACAACACCTTTGAAGATGTATGTCATTTAACACTCAAGTTTGAAAAACAAAAAAAGAAGAGTACGCCAAAATCCTCTGTAAATCTCGCTTGTGTTAAATAAAAGGGCAGTACCTCTTTTTCTAACTCATTGTATAATAAAGTGTTGAGAAAGATAAATGGAAGAATGTAGAGGTTAATAAGGGGTAGATAGAAGTAGGAATAGGTGTTTTAAATGTCAAGGATTAGGACACTTTTCAAATAAATGTCCTTATCCTCGGGTAATGACTATTGAAGAGTATCAAGAGTGGGGGAATTTCTTTGCTATTGAGGAACCCGAAGTCGAGGAGGACCTAGAAGAAGATATTGATCATGCGGAGTTAGGTGAAAGTTTAGTGCTCCGATATGTGTTGAATGTTCAAATTGAATAACAATAGGAGACTCAAAGAGAGCAACTATTTTACACTCGATGCAAGGTGAATGATAAAGTGTGTAACGTCATCATTGATGGAGGAAGTTCTACAAATACGGCGTCCATGGAGATAGTGGACAAATTGAACTTGCCTACCCACAACCATCCTAAACCATATGCTCTCCAATGGATAAACAAAGATAGAGGGCTAAAGGTAATGAAACAAACTCTTATTAGTTTTCAGATTGGAAGGTATGTAGATGAGATATGGTGTGATGCCCTACCTATGGATGCTTTTCATATCTTGTTGGGGCAACCATGGCAATTTGATAAGAAAGCATAACATGATGGTGAAAAGAATGTATATTCTTTTCAAAAGGATAATTAGAACATCCGGCCGATACCATTGTCACCTAGTGAGGTGAACGAAATGAAGATCCAAAACAACAAGAAATAAAAAGGGAAAATCTGAGGCCCTCTTGCTTATGCACCGGAGATAGAAGAAGTGTCGAACAAGGTGAGTTCTATATATACATTGGTTTGCAAGGAGAAGGAGAGTTGTATGTGAGATGCAGTTGAAAGTGCCAACTTGAAGGAAATCTTGATAGATGTATTTTCAGATGATATTATACCCGGATTACCATCAATAAGATCCCATAGCTACAATCCGAAAGAGGTTAAGGAGTTGCAAGAACAAGTGCAAAATTGTTAGACAAGGGCTTGGTCCAAGAGAGCCTTAGTCCATGTACGGTACCCGCCTTGTTGGTGCCAAAGAAAGATGAAACTTGGCGCATGTGTATGGATAGCCGAGCGACCAATAACATCACCGTGGAGTGCAAGTTTCCTATGCCAAGATTGAAAGACCTTTTGGATGAATTGAGTGGGGACAAGTTGTTCTCCAAGATAGATTTGAGGAGTGGCTACCATAAAATGAGGATCTGAGAGGAAGATGAATGGAAGATGGTTTTTGAAACCAAGTATGGTATGTACGAATAGATTGTGATGCCATTCAGATTGTGTAATGCTCCGAGCCCTTTCATTAGTCCCATACACGAGGAACTATGACCATCCCTGGGATACATAGTATCATCCGAGGGCATTCACATGGATCCATCCAAGGTGGAACCTATTCGAAGTTGGCCAGAGCATATGAATATAAGTGTGGTAGGATGTTTCCTTGGTTTGACTTCTTTTTCTCATCGTTTCATTCAAGATTGTTGTACCCTTGCTGCCCCTATCACTGAGCTAATCAGAAAGGATGAGTTTAAATGGTCTCAAGGAGCACCAAAAGCTTTGGAATCCGTGAAGGGAAGTATATGTGAAGCACCGCCTATAGTTATTCCAAACCATGAGAAGCTATTGGAAATTGAATGTGAGGCTAGTGGAATTGGTGTTGGAACCTTCTTAATTCAAAACAAAAGGTCCATTGCATTGTCTAGTGAAACATTAGGTGGTGAACGACTCAAAGAGAAAGAATTTTATGTTGTTAGATCCTTGATCCAATGGGGGAAATATTTGAAGTCAAAACCTTTTGTCTTGTATTCGGATCCTTTCTACAAGGTGGAACCACCGAATGAATACGGAAGTATTAGTTCAAAGTTTGATGTTGGAGACTTATAACCATACATAGATGATGAGAATTTGAGGACAAATTCTATTAAAGAAGGGGAGATTGCTGAAAAAAACCGTGAACTTAAAGTTCCAACGTGAACCTCGAGGTGATATGCTCGAAGTGTCAAAGATTATCAACCATCCTATGATAATATGCTTATTGTGGCATGGAGTATGGAGTGGAATTGAAGAGAGGACTTGAAGATTCAAGCAGATAACATCTTTAGACTTTATGTAGGTCTTGGACGAGACAACTTTCTTTTAGCTTGTTTTAAATTCCTAGATTAATTTCCTTCTAGCTTAATTACTGGGCCTTGTAATAGAATGATATGACTAAGCAATCCGTGTAATAGGATAAGGTGACTAGGACGAAGAACAATCTAGAAAGGGAAGCTTCCATCGTGCCCCAATGAGTTAATTCATGAACTAACTAGTTCATGCATTTATCTACATGGATGAACCAAAATGGTGGCCTAGATAACATGAAGAGTTGGTCTTCTCCCTTCCCCCAAAAGGGCCGAACCCCTTCTGCCTTTCCCATTCGACCAAAGTGCTTGTAGGTGTCTATCTAGTTGCTCTTCTAGAAAGGTCTAAGCACTAGTATAAATAGGACATGTAGTTGATGTAAATAGACATTGAAGATTTATGAAATATATTTGAGTTTACTCAAACTTTTCTAAGTTATTCAACTTTTGTGTTTCTTATCTTAGTTGGTCTATCTATGGGCCATCCGTACTTTTATGGTCTAAACCTCAATCCTTTTGTGGGTCACCCCTTGGTCCTTTTGTGGTCCAAACCTTCGGTGCAAGTCTAGTTAGAACTTTTGTGATCTAACTATACCCATGCCAAGGTTCTATCCGATTACTTGTCACAAATACATTGAAGGTCTTCTCGGCTTTCATCACCTTGTTCGTACTCGAGTTTGTCTAACAATCTCATGTTCGATCCTTATCCAAATTACCTGATTCCTTTCACCCAATACAACAAAACACCTCACCAACCTCCACCCAAAAGGCCATTAACTGAAACCTCCCAAAACACCCGAACATACCAACCAACTACTCCACCATCCTTATCGAGTTTCATCGTTGCACCTTGCTGTCCGGATCGGTTTCTGCCACATTTCCACCATCCAAGAACCAAATACCTACCACTAACATAACTCGCGACGTGTCTAGAACATCCCCTCCAAACGCTTTATCCTGAATCCACCGGACAACACCCACACACCTCCCACCAAAACACTCACTTCCTGGAACCCGCCAACCTCCACTTGACCCTTATTTTTGTGTCCATCCGGTCCCAATCCAATCCGACCCACCTAGCCATACAATCCCCCTTCTTATATACATTAAAGTATATATTTTGTACACAAACAAGTGCAACAAGTGTAGAGTGAGTACGAAAATAACGTGTACTCAGTAGCATCGACGGCCGATCCTAAACTAAAATAGTGGTGAGAATGGTTACTCTCACACTTGACGGATATTAACTAAAAGGGATAATCATGATCCAAAAAGTAAAAGAAGAATATCTTCACATAGTTCGACAAATATCCAAGTATTTAGTCAAGCCATCCTGGCACATTTCAACTAATCTTTCAAATAAGTCAATAATAGATAATCAATGAAATAATATGATATGATGTGCAAATTTACAGCAAAGGCCATTTATCACTGGTCTGAACACACTCTTTAATAGGGAATACATGATGCATAGGGGACTCACGAGGTCCACACACCACCTGGAATCATTCCTATCTAGTTCTCATCCAATTCGGCTCTTTATCTCAATACTTAGCCTTATTCGTCTATCATCCGCATTACTCCGTCTAAAACTATTAGCCATCAAGAATCAACATATGTATCCTTAATGTAACATGCATGGATACCATATGAAAGCATGAACATGACATGCACATAATAATAAATAATGTTATAGAAGGTAAAGGCTCACATTAGCTCTTTTCAACCTTATACAAAAATTATGGAGTGATGAGGACAAATAATCAACAAGTAAGAGCTCAACATATCACATAAACAATCAATTAAGGGAATCGTATCTCACATAATGATAAGTAAATCATTATCAACTACCAGCTAATGTCCACGTGCTTTGATATTCTTATAATTGAAATAAATAATTTGAATACGATACAAATTCCCAAATTATGGCACTGGTACCTATACGAGTGCTCTTCACCTCACAAGTATGGAACTCCCTTATTATCCATTTCCTTTAGCATTAGTTAATCACTAACAAAAATGCTTTAAATAGAATCAAGTAAGATCTCAACTTTCCTGATTTCAAAGCTCCAAGCTCACAATAAAGCATTCCCATTTCTTAAAGCATCAAAATGATTCCAATCTATTCAAATAAAAAATCTACATAAGCATAGGAGGTCGTAGACACTCATTTTGCCATAAAACTAATCCCGACCCAAAAGTTACCAAAAAGATGATTTCAATATTCAGAGGTCAAAACTACAATATTGCTTCAAAATCAATTTACCCATAGCCTATAGAGTTGAAATCCCCAAAATGACTCAAGTTCGACTTCAATTCGAGTTCCAATTTGAAGAATTGCATATATTTCACTTAGGGCATGTAATTATTTTACAATCCTAATCATGATTTAAATGATCAAATTCCACAAGAATATAAGGTGAAACGATAAAAGAGAGTTTAGACTCTTACCCACATGATGAATCTTGATAATTCTATCTTCAAAAAATGAGGTCTCTAGCTCAAGATATGAAATAAAATGTCTAAGTTCAATTTGGGGATTTAACTTTCTGCACCAGTGACCCCTTAATCGCTATCGCAGGACCCCAAAGAAAACACCCTCAACGAGCACGACCCAGGCATCACAATCGTGATGACAGTCACAAAAACACCTTTCCATTGCGATGAAGAAAACTAACAACTAACACCAGAAATTTCAGGTGTCTCCCTAACTCAGAATAAACACCTGAAACTCATCCAAATCCTCCTGAACATAAAATATATGTGTGTTTTAGTCATAAAATATGCTACAAACCTACTCGCGCACTTAAACATCTATTTAGTGTCATCTCGACTGATACAATATCAAAAGTAGAAAGAAAATAACACGGATCTGCCACTTGGCCAACTTTCTTATAGGCATAGGTTGATGGAAGATGTATTTTAATGGATCCAATCTGGAGATGAGATAGGTAGTGTATGACAACAGGTAGTGCCTCAACTTTTGGGCTACCCATGTCAGAGCACAACATATTTTCTCCACCAAGGTATATCTCACTTCACAGGCAGTGAACTTCTTGCTTAGATAGTAGATGGCTTATTCTCTCTTTCCAGTTTCATCGTGTTGTCGTAACACGCATCTGAAAGCATTATCTAATACTGACATGTACAATAGTAATGGACTTTTCGATCTAGGTGGGACTAAGACCGGTGGGTTAAAAAGGTACTTTTTGATAGTGTTGAATGCCTTCTGACACTCTTCAGTCCATTTTGTATGTTTGTCCTTTTTCTAAAACTTGAGTATAGGGTCCACAATTATCATGGATTGTGCGATGAACCATCCAATGTAATTCAACCTTCCTAAAAAAATCATGACTTCCTTCTTGTTTTTTGGTGGAGGCAACTCTTGGATGGCTTTGATCTTTGACAAGTCTATGCCTCTCAAGTTGACTATGAACCCAAGCAAATTTCTAGCGGGCACTCCAAATATGCATTTCGCTGGTTTAGCTTCAGATTGAACTTTCAGGGTCCGCTGAAAAACTTCCGTAGGTGTGTGGTATGATCTAAGCTTTCTCTTGATTTGATTATGTCATTGACCACATAAACCTATATTTCCTTATGGATCATGTCATGGAAGATGGTAGTCATAGCTCTCATGTAATTGACACCATTGTTCTTGAGGCTGAATGGAATTACATGGTAGTGGTATGCCCCCATGGTGTAATGAAGGCTATTTTCTGTGCATCTTCTTCACTCATCAAGATCTTATGGTATCTCATGAAGAAATCCATGAATAATTGCAACTCGTGCTTTGCACAGTTATTGATGAGTATATGGATGTTTAGGAGTGGGAAATTATCCTTGGGACTTGCTCTGTTGAGGTCACAGTAGTCCACACAAATTTGAATCTTCCCGTCCTTTAGCACTGGTACGAGTTGTCCAACCATGTCGGGTACAGAGTTACTTCCACCACACCGGACTTGATTTGTTTTTCAACCTCATCCTTGATCCGGATGCTCGGGTCTAGCTTGACTTGCCTAATTTTTTGCTTAACTGGGGCAAAGCCTGCGTTGATGGGTAGCCTATGGGCTACTATGTCAGTGCTTAGCCTAGGCATATCCGTGTATGATCGAGCAAAAATGTCCACGTATTCTCTCAAGAAACTTATTAGTTCCTCATTTTGAGGAGCTTCCAAATGCCTGCTTATCCTTATTTCCTCAACTGTTTCCTCATCTCCTAGATTAATTACCTCAGTTTCATCTCGATTGGGTTTTTGTTCACTCTCAAACTATTATACTTCTTCGACGAGACCTTCTAGTAACATGTTTTCTTCGTCATATTCCTCATGATCCTCTTCTTTAGTGTCATTCGACTCGCTCATTTTGTGATATTTCATGACATTTATAGTTTTTTTATTATTATTACTAAAAACTAAAAGCAACTTATGTTAGAATAAAATCATATGCATATGTAAATAAAAGTTGTTCTCATACAAATTGAGGCTTCATTAATTTAAATAAAGAGACAAAAATGGTGGTCCTAACTCATATCGACATCGAGTCATTTCTGTTTTTAAAACATAATGAGGGTATTTAAAGTGCAAATGGTGAATATTCGAGCCTCAACCAATTTTCACCGATTTTACAGAAAAATTAAATTCATTGTCTCTATTGAGGAGCCAAGAGTGGGGTAGAGGTCCAGTTGGATAGTTTCTCACTTGGATCAGCATTGCGGATGGTGGGAACTTTATTGCCTTCTTTTAGGATCACGAGGCGATCTTTCTGTTGGAACAACATCCTAATCCTTCTTTTGCATCTCCGTCATCGGGAATTGACATTCAGACTAGAAATGACTAGTACAAATTCAGAATTGGTTTATGCTACTTTGGGGGACCTTTCTTCTTTCGCTCTACTTCTAAAGCTTTTTCGGGGTTGGGAACATACCCGAGGCCGAAGCAGAAACTATTCTTCGAATTGATACCTTCTCTACTATGCCCTATGAATCTCCGCCCAAGCCTCACTCGAGTTCAAACTCATTCTAGAGTATAGTGGATCCAATCATTTTGTATATTACTGGTATGAAGGTCTGTGCAGAGTCTTCTTTGTGAGCGGCTCCTATTAGTTCCACTACATGGAAGTTTGTTCCCTTGGGAACTTCTTTGATCACTGGTACATAATTTTTTGGATAGTTATAAATGTTACCCTCTCCATGGATCACGACCTCATGGCATTCCCACATGAACTTTAGAGATTGATGCAAGGATGATGGTACTGCTTTAGCTATATGGATCCATGGTCTTCCTAATAACATATAGTAGGTTGTTGTGTTTTCCGCTACTTGGAATTTAGCAGTTAATTCAGTAGGTCCCATTTGGATATAGAGATCTGTTTCACCGACAAGGTCGCACTGGGCTCCATCGAAGGCTCTCACATTTATGTGACTCTAGCATATTTTTCCGATATTATAGCCCAATTGACTGAGCGTAGATTTGGGACAGATGTTGAGGACAACTTCATTGTCTACCAGCACTCGTGTTATGATCGTATCCTTGCATCTAACAGTTATGTATAGTACTTTGTTATGTGTCATTCATTCATTGGGCAATTCATCTTAAGTGAATGAGATTTGATGATCACTTATGACATGGGCCACCATATCGGACAAATTCTCGCTACTTGTACCCGCTGGGACATGTGCCTTATTTAATACCCTCATCAGGGCTTGGCGATGTTGTGATGAACTTAGCAGTAATGCCAACACCAATATCTGAGCTGGCATTTTCTTGAAATGTTCAATAATGGAATACTTTTTGGGCTGCATTCTTCGCCAGAAGTCTTCGATCTTACCTTTTGTGATGGGCCTCCTTTTTTTTTTTTCCTAGAGTTTCCTGTGTCAATTCCTCAGGAGTGTAGCATCTCCCAAATTGGGTCATACCATGGGTAACTGCGGCCTAGACGATGAATTCTTTTCTTGGAGCCAACACTATCTCTTGAGACAATTGTGCGGTGACTAGCTTGAGGATCAACACCTTGAATTGAGGGCGCTCCTGAATGGTGAGAGAGGTCACTTTTTTGCTCAAGCGTTTGATAGGTTCTTGAACCAATGGTTTGCACATAGCCCAATTTCTATTTCGATCATATAAATGTTGGTATTGCCATGATTAGGCAAAGGATTGGTGTTTATATTTAATGTCGTTTTCTGTCGAGTGATTTTGCTTTTGCAAATCAGATCTTATATCTGATGCTTCAAATTGACACAATCTTCTATACTGTGTCCATTTTCACCAGAATGATAGGCACATGTCTGATCATCTTAGAAAAAGTGATTTCTAGTATTGGCAGGCTTGGGAGGGACAGTTTAGATCAGACAGTGTCTCTAAGCCTCTCAAACAATTGGGTTCATGTTTTGACCAATGGGGTGAATACCCGAGGTGGCTTCTTCTCGAAGTTAGGATGTAGTAAGTTATATGTGATAGAGGGTGGCTAATTTTGGTTGTTTGGTTGTTGATGATTTTGTAAGTATCGATAAATAGGTGCGGGTATTTGATAATTTGGTTGTGGAGCTTGGTAGGTAGGTACGGGTCTTTGGAAATTTGGTTGTGTATCTTGGTAAATGGGTGCGGCCATTTGAAAGTTGGCTTGTGCATAGAAGACAGGTATGGGATTGTATGGTGCTGGAACGTAACTGCCTTGGAGTGGTGATTGATATATTTTGAGGGGACAGTGTGGCCCATCTCATTCTTTTGTTTTGGGACTAGGTGTATAAGAGACATTTGTCACGTCCTCCTTCTTCTTTCTCAAGGTCCCTGCTAGTGAGTAAATTTGTTGGATATGTTGATGATTCTACCAGATTTGAGGTCGTAGTCTATAGCTTCTCCCATCTTGACCGATTCCAAAAATGGTCTTCTGGCCATGGAAAGCATTTGATCATAAAATTCTAACTCTTGTGATCAAATGAAAATAAAGACCAATTCTTCCTCTTTCATAAGCGGTTGTACTCAAGCAGCTTCATCCCTCCACCTAGAGGGTGTTTGGATTGGCTTTTTAAAAGTGGCTTATAAGCTATAAGCTAAAAGCCATAAGTTGGTCCTACCAAACTTTTGCCTTTTGGCTTGTTTTTGTACTTTTGTAGCCTAAAAGAAGTGCTTAAAATCACTTTTTATCTCACTCAAATACCTCAAAAAGTAGAAAAGAACTTAAAAGCCAAAAAATACTTAAAATAAGCCAATCCAAACACCCTACTACTTACATACGCGCGGTAATTTTTAGTGGATTTCTATTTGACCTTTTCCAAGTAATATCGATCGAGCGCAATTTCCATATTAAATCAAAACCTTTCCATGAAAGCCTATACTATGTCCTCCCAGGTGGCCCATTGGCGCATGTCTTCAGTGGTAAACTACTCGAAAATCTCTCTAGTCATACTTCGGCCAAATAGCCTCATGATCAACGCCTAATTCCTCTTTACCTTGACCAATTAGTCGTAATATGACTGTAAGTGAGCTTTGGGATTTCTCGACCCATTGATCATCTCAAACTTGGGCACTTTAAAACCCTCAGGCAAATCTAAATTGGGATGCATGCAAAGGTCGTCATAACTTAACCCTGTTGCTTTTCTGGTGGCTTGTGTAGACTTTTTTAGCGCTCTATCATCTTTTTCTTTCTTTATCACACTTGTCCTGTTCAGACCTTTGGGCCTTTTCCATCTTCTTATAATGGTCCAGTTCTAGGGAAAAGTCATTTGGGATGACAAGGGTGTGGAAGGATACTATTGGATATGCTGGACTGGGGGTATAGGTAGTTCGTGAAGTAGGTAGGCCATAGTGCTCAGACAGATGATGGTATTAGTATGAGTAGGAAGTGGTGCTTGGTACGAAGTTACCAAATGTGTAGTTCCATAGATTTAGGTTGTATTAGTAGGTGTGTGTGGTAATAGGTGTCAATGTGGAGAAAACAAAGTGGTAAGTGAATTTTGGGTGGGTGGTATGGTTCCAACGGAGTAGGCATAAAAGTGGTCGGGTAATGGAGAACTCAGAGTTGAAAAGGGCAGAGTGGGCCTCCTTGCCTCAACGGGTGTCTCTTTGGCGGCATTAGCCATTTCAGCATTTGTGACATTCTCTTGAAGATCTACGACCTTCTCAAATAGTATGGCGATCGTATCCTCATGATGTGATGCCTCTTTTGGGTTTGGAGATACCGAATCCCTTATGACACATTTGTTTTTATTGTTCTCATTTTTTGAAATACCAGTTATTTTGTTCTTTCCTTCGTTTGCTCGAAAAGGGATGCTATCACGAATTTTGATCTGGTGAAGTATGTCAGCGTGACATGACACACATTGACCCCCTATTTAAGATAATAAAAACTCAGTACGTTAGTGACAAATAAGAATTTCAAGATATCATAGACAGTTTGCAAGTAAACACATAAGGCACATAAGCGCATAAGTTCATTCATTTGATCCTAACACTTGATTGATCCTCCATTTCGAGGCTTTGGGTATTTGGTCATTTTGAGTTTTTGTGGATTTTGGTTTGGGAGTCTATGGTTGACTTGCTTCCCCAATGTTGTCAGTATCGACCTCGGAGTGATCCCTTTGCAGTTCCATCCTTCTTGAATGGGGGAATATACATTTTATATAATATAGAGACTGATTCTTGTGTAGACTGTCTATGTATCCCTCCGTGGGAAGTAAGGCCCTTCCGTAGTTCGGCTAATATAAAATATCCCTTAATTTTGTTCTACCTAAAAATTTCCAGATCAGGCCCAATAAGGGCTTCCTACATATCCCGCTTTGGACATCAGGTCGGATGTAGTTTTTTCTACATAAAATAAGAAGGGTTAGCATTTGATTGGAAAAAATGGAATGCTTAAACCTACCGAAAATACGGCTTCTCCTTGAAGCCATAGTGGGTTGTCGTCCTTACAACCACGCTTTTGACCAATGGCCTTGTTTCTTAGTAAAGGCGGGGTAGTACCGCCCAAATTTGCCCAGTGTTGGCCAAATGCTCTAATTCAAACATAAAAGCTTCACATTCCTCGATGTTATGCCTAGATGCTCCATAATGTAATAAACAGATTCCTTTTCTATTTGTTCTATTGGGTGATGTTTCGAAGCAGCTAATACTGGGCGGATCTTTCCGGTGTTGTCCATCTTTTGGAAAATGCTTGCACAGGAGTCCTCAAAGATAGTGAAGTCATAGCGCCAATCTATGTGTCCAAAGTGAATCCTTTATTGGGGAGGATAGGGTCGTGGACCAATATGAAGTATGGTCCCCATAGGTTTCATATTGTCTTGTCATCAAGCTGACTCACAATCATCCTTTTGAGGGAAGCATTCGTCGGTGGTGTAGCGTAGTTGATTCTTATGGAATGGGCACCTATTGTGAGCATAGATTGGTGTGCACGGTGGGAGTCTCTCATAATTAGAGCATGAGGCCCCTACAACCCTCATTTCTTCAAAACATTCCGAGTACCGCACATGCTTTGGCGCTACTCAAAATGGAAAAGCATGGGCTTTGAGGGCAATCACCCACCAGGTTTGTGATAGTGCACGAGCCAACCCCTGAGGAGTCTCATATTTCTTAGCAACAACAACGGAGCTATCGGTTGTAGCCTTCTTAGAGGGCCTGCTTGGTTCTCCCTCATAGGGTTCAGGCTCCTCAGTCTCTTGCTTTGGTGTCTTTAATTTTCCTAAAATAAGTATATAGTCCCTCACCATCCCTTTGACATCGTCCAAGAGGTTTTCATTACAATACTCATTGTTGGTAGTTCCTTTCGGTGGGCTTCCTACTAGGTTTAGGATTTGATCGACCTCCTTGATCTTGGCCTTGACCAAGTTGAATTTCTTTTCCAGCCTATTGATTTTTTTCGTGAAGCGAGTTCTTGCTTTCCTTTTCACTGACCAAGTTAACGACAGGGTAGTTTCACTTTGGCTATCTTGAACGTCCATAATAGCGAATCAACCTTTAAAGAGGCGCATAATGGGTTAGGAATTTGGTGATTTGGTGTTCTTTTGGGTGTTTCTTTGGATTAGTGTTTGAAATATTGAATCAATCAAAATTAGGACGGAACACATGTAAGCCATAGGCATATAATCACATAATTGCACTAAATTATACTATGTATGTTTCTATGACCTTTATGCACCAAGGCCTTTTTAATCATTTTAAAACATGATTGTGCCAATTGTCAACTCATACCATTGCCCCCATAAATCATAATTTCATTAATAGTAATAATATTTCTCCAAAGGGGTTACAAAATATGATAAAGCTTACAAGGGGCTGTACAATAAACAAGCAAATAAGATCAGCAAAAGTGGCCTCCAGTGGCGGATGATGAGGCTCTGTCAATCTGAGCCTTGATGGATCTGGAGATGAATCGATGTCAGTAACGAGTCTACCAAGAACCCCTTCCCTATGAAAGTGAGTGGAACAGTCTCATCCATATCTCTCTTCATCCGAGCATTGAGATCCTCCAAGCATTCATGTGTGAATTTCAACTCTTGTGTCTAGCTAGCTATGATGGCTTGATCATGCTCTTTCTTCTCCAAATATTTGTCATCTCAGTCATCAGCTCACTTTTATGTCAAGCGCATCTTGATCTCGTCTTTGAAAGATTTGTCTTGGACACAATGGTGATGGTTGGGTCCGGGAGAGAGGGTGACTTGCAAATACGTCCTTAGCTAGTCTTTGTAGTCTTCATCACACCCAGGGTGGAACCTATCTTGAGCTAAAGTCTCAAGACCCTAAGTCACTCGACTGTTCCATTCTCGTATGATATCCACAACCTCTCGGATCCTATCTTCCTCATAATTGATCACATACTGCCCCTTGTTTCCTACTTGGGGTATCACATGCGCTCTACCAAATTGTCTTAAAACTCTAACAAGTGCATACGGATGAATACCTAGTCTCCCCATGAGTGCCAAAAAGGGGTATTTTCTTCCTCTGACCATGACTCACTCGGATATGAAGTCAGGGAACATCCATTGTATATTCTCCATAAGTCTTGAAAAGATAAAGGTCCAACCCTCTTTGGTTTGGTTTCTAAAGTTTGGACAATGGGTTTTGAGGTCGTCTTTCCTATTTTGGTTGCTTATATGTAGGGAACCCTAAGAATTGTTCAAATGTTTAATAATCCACCATTGTAACAATATAAAAAGACTTGATTCTTTTTCAATTGCCTATATTGCCTATAGAATAATGTTAACAAGTTCTATAACAGTTGCCTCAAAGGAAAGAAGTTTTTCAAAATAAAAATTGATAAAATCTTACTTAGGATCAACCATGTCTCAAGAGATATTGAATGTATTAGGTATATTATCCATTGGAAAAGAATTATTAGAAGAAATCGATTATAAAACGATTATTCATAGCTTTGCATCTCAAAAAGCTAGAAAAACCAATTTTAAACAAAACTATATATTATATATTTTTTTCATAAAATAAAAATATCGAGGAGGAGAAGAGACGCTTTTGGGAGGATTTAGATGAACTAGTGGGAGTTATACCACCCACTGAGAAGTTATTTGTATGAGGGGATTTCAATGGACATGTCGGGTCACTTCCAGTGGGTTATGACGACGTGCGTGGAGGATTTGGACTCGGGGTCAGGAATGGGGGAAGCGTCTCACTTTTGGAGTTCGCTAGAGTTTGTGGGATGGTGATAGCCAATTCTAGATTCCTGAAGAAGGAGGAACACTTGGTAACTTTCCGTAGTTCGGTGGCTAAGACTCAAATAGACTTTTTGCTCCTTAGGAAGGTTGACAACGGTCTTTGTAAAGACTGTAAGGTTATTCCAAATGAGGATCTTACAACCCGACATAAGCTTTTGGTAATAGATTTGGAGATCAAGTTGGAGAAGAAGAGAGGGTTGTGGATGATAGGTTAAGAATCAAATAGAGGAGTTTGACCATGGCTAGTGCAAAGGAGATGAGGGAGACGTTGATGGCCAAGGGGTCTTGGGGGAGTAGTGGGGATGCGATCAGTATGTGGGATAGGACGGCCAGTAGCATTTGTGAGGTAGCCAGAGAAGTGCTAGGAGTTTCGCAATGTTATCGGGGTGGACATCGAGGGGACTGGTGGTGGAATGGTCAAGTTCAAGAGAAGGTAAAAGTGAAGAAAGCGGCGTATGTGAAATTGGAAGAAAGCAGAGATGAGGTGGATAAGTGGACGAATAAGGAACTATATAAGATGGCGAGGAAGGAGGCAAAGCTAGTGGTTACGGTGGCAAAAATGGCAGTTTTCAAACAATTGTATGTGGAATTAGAGGAGAAATACGGGGATAAGAAGTTGTATGTGAACGTGATGTCTTGAACCGTCAGTGTTTAGTGTAAGCCAAGTCAATGGTACCAACACAACAACTTTCTCTACTCAGTTCTTCGTAATGTTTTGTCCGTTGTGGCCGTGGACACTTCTTCGATTCTTAAGTGCGTTCATTTGAGGCAGCCTGTCCTCGCACTTAAATAGGTGGTCTCCTACAAGGTATCCTGCTATACCTTACTTTACAAGTGTTAGGAACCATTAAAAATTTCTCCAAACCTAACCTCAACCGGTGAGGATCATTAAAGGTTTTGGAAATTTAACCTTCACCCACACTGCAGATAGCACTTGTAGTCTATCACGGGAATGGCTTTGGATTTGGTGTTTCTTTACAGAAATCACTATCCGAAGTGCTCATGATTCCATCGAAGCGATCAACTGAACCTTTACAGCTTAGTTTTCGATTGAACCTAATTCCTGGGATCTCCAGTCAGTAAGGTTGGGTTACCACCATATTGGTCCTCATACCTTGGGTTTTAAGCCAATTCCCCTAGACAGCCAGAACATCTGATCTTTGGGTAAGCCTTTTGTCAGTGGGTCTGCTATGTTATCCTTTGACTTTATGTAATCAATGGACATTATACCCATGGTGATCAGCTGCCTAACGGTCTTATGCCTCCGTCGATTATGACGAGACTTGCCATTGTACATAGCATTTTGTGCCCTTCCTAGAGTCGACTGGCTGTCGTAGTGGATCATTACAGAAGTTACGGGTTTGTTCCATCAAGGAACATCCTCTAAGAAGTCGTGAAGCCACCCAGCTTCTTCTCCTGGTTTGTCTAAAGCGATAAACTCCGATTCCATCGTGGATCGGGCGATGTAAGTTTGCTTAGAGGATTTCCAAGATACAACGCCACCACTAATTGTAAATACATACCTACTGGTGGACTTGGAGTTCTCTATGTTAGATATCTAGTTTGCAGCACTGTACCTTTCTAGTACAACTGGATATCTCGAATAATGCAACCCTTAAATTAGAGTGTATTTCAGGTATTGTAGTACCCGATTCAATGCCTTCCAGTGATCATTAATCGGATTACGGGTAAACCTAGCCAACCTGTTGACTGCATAAGCAATATCAGGTCGGGTGCAGTTTGTTATGTACATCAAACTACCAATCACATATGCATATTGCTCCTGCCATATGGGTGCACCATGATTTTTATCAAGCTTTTGATTTTGTATCCATTGGTAAATTTATAGGGGAACTGTCATACATCTCGAACTTTCTCAAAACATCCTCGATGTAGTAAGACTGAGATAAGACCTGCCCGTCAGACGTCTTAGAGATTTTTATCCCTAAGATGATATCTGCGATACCCATATCCTTCATGTCGAAGCATTGTTTCAACATGTTCTTAGTCTCTAGAATTATGCTAGGACTGCTACATGTGATCGACATGTCGTCTACATACAAGTATATCATAACGAATGAGTTAGAGTTACTTTTCATGTAGACACATTTGTCACACTCATTAATAGTAAAACCCTTCGAGGGTAGAGTACTACCAATTTTTTCGTGCCATTGCTTCGGGGCTTGTTTCAGCCCATACAGAGATTTGACAAGCTGACAAACTTTCTTCTCTTTCCCTTGAACCACATACCCCTCGGGTTGGTCCATATCAATTTCTTCTTCCAAATCACCATTTAGGAAGGTTGTCTTGACATCTATTTGATGTATCTGAAGGTCACGCACCGATGCGATCGCAATGAATACTCGTATGGACGTCATCCTAGACACCGGGGAGTACGTGTCAAAGTAGTCAAGGCCTTCCTTTTGCCGATAGCCCTTGACTACCAACCTGGCCTTGTACTTATATATAGACCCATCTGCTTTATACTTCCATTTGAGTATCCACTTACAACCTAACAGTTTATTTCCCGGAAGAAGATCAACCAACTCCCGAGTATGGTTATGCATAATGGAGCCTATTTCACTCTCAATAGCTTCTTTCCAGAGAGGTGCCTTTGGAGTTCTCAATGCTTCAGCAATTGTCCTTAGTTCATCATCAACCATATAAGCTACAAAGTCAGGACCGAAGGATTTATCCTTCCTGGCCCTTTTACTTCGCCTTAGTTCCATCTCTGGAGTTTTCAAGTTCTGAGAATCTGGAACACTAGATTTCGGATATTCAGCCACTTCGAGATCCACTAGATCTGAACCATCTAGATCTGGGCCGTCAACGACTCCTAGTTCCTAAGAGCTTTATTCATAACTTCGTTTGCGAGAGGTTAGGTCTTTTTCCTTTCTAGGAAAGGTATCTTCAAAGAATTGAGCATTCCTTGATTCCATGATTGTACCCCCATGGATATCTGGAATATCTGACTTATGCACTAAGAAGCGATAAGCACTACTGCTATTTGCATATCCGATGAATATGCAATCTACAGTCTTAGGCCCAATCTTGACCTGCTTTGGCTTGGGTACTCCAACCATTGTCAAACAACCCCACACCTTTAAATATTTATAGGTGGGTTTCTTTCCTTTTCATGATTCATATGGATTTTTTTCCTTACCCTTATGTGGGACTCTGTTAAGAATCGTATTAGCGGTAAGGACAACTTCTCCACACATGTTTTGGGGAAGGCCGGAATTGATGAGCAAGGAATTTATTACGTTCCGCCACACCGTTCGATTGAGGTAAGTATGGAGCCGTCATTTGATGAACAATGCCTGATTGGGCAAAATATTTCTCAAATGGTACTACGTATTCTCCCTCTCTATCGCTACGAATGGATTTAATATGCATGCTTAGTTGGTTCTCAACTTCTGCTTTGTAACGTCGGAACGCTTCAAAGGCTTCATCCTTACTTTTCAAAAAGTAAAGGTAAAAATACCTTGGGCTATCATAAATGAATGTCACAAAGTACTTGTTCCCCCCTTTAGTTTGTGCAAACTTCAAATCATATATATTTGTGTGAATAAGTTCTAGAGGAGCGGTATTCCTTTCGATGGATCGAAAAGGAAGCTTTGTGAGTTTTGCCTCTACGCACACCTCACACTTATGTTGAGGGTTTACATCGATAGATGGCAACAACTCCAACTTTACCAACCTTTGGATGGACTTGTAGTTGACATGTCCTAATCTATGATGCCATAAATTAGATGACTCAAGCAAGTAAGAAGAAGAGGCTTCAATATTATTGCTTGAGCGTAATACAGACATGGTGTTAACTTTGAAGAGGCCTTCACATATGAATCCTCTTCCCACAAATGTTCCATTCTTAGTGCCTACAAAATTATTGGACTCAAACACTAGCCTAAAACCAGCATTAACCAATAAAGGACCTGAAATTAAATTTATTCTAATCTCAGGAACATGCATCACTTCCTTCAGAGTGAGCTCTTTTCCAGAAGTCATCTTCAGGACTACCTTTGCTACCCCCAGCACATCAGAGGAAGCGTTGTTGCCCATGAACAACTTTTTATTTGTAACCGGTGTATAAGTGGAGAAGGCATCTCTATTGGAACATATTGTCTTGTAGCACCTGTTTCCATCTACTACTGCATGGGATTCTCAACAAGGTTTGGTCCTTGAAGACGTTAACATGTGCCTTGCCCTTAGCCTTGGCCTTCTCTTGTTGCTCAGTCTTGAGTTTGCGGCAGTCCTTGATCATGTGACTAGGTTTCCCACAGTGGTGACAGTGTCCTTTGAACTTCTTCACTGCTTGGGTCTTGCCGTCTTTCTGGAACTTGCGCTTATTGCTTGGGTTCCCTTTGGCCTCATCCAGATTTACCTTTGCCTCAGTGGGTTGTTTACCCCTAGGCAAGGACTTCTTATTATCTTCCTTAATTTGGATTTTGATAATAAGTTCTTCAAAGGTCATCTCATTTGTCTTGAGTTTTAAGTAACTCATTCCATGAAGGACGTAACTTTTCAATCAGTGATGCAACCAAAAACTGCTCGTTTGGTTTCATACCTTCCAAATCCAGGTGATGTAGAATCATTTGGAATTCCTGGACTTGGGACATCACTATTTTATTATCCACCATTTGAAATTTCAGAAATTTCCCAATGATGAATTTCTTAGTAGCGGCATCTTATGTGTTGTACTTCTTTTGCAGCTTCTCCCATAACTCCTTAGCAGTGCCAACGGTGCAATATACCGTGTAGAGAGGGTCTGACAAGCAGTTCAATATGTAATTCGTACACATGAAATCACTATGACTCCATGTATCAAGAACCATCTCATTAATGACATGGATACCTAGGTCCCCTTCACTCGTTTCAAAAGGCGAAGGGTCCATTTCATCTCCAGCTTGTGGAGGATCTTCTGTTAGGAAATGTGTCATTCCCATAACAGTCAGATAGAATATCATCTATTGTTTCCATCTCTTGAAGTTTGACCCCATGAACTTTTCAGGGCGTTCATGGTGAAATCCAGCCGGTGGAGGAACGACAACATTCCCTTAAGCGGCAGTAAAGGCGTTGGATGAGCCTTGAGCAACCGGAAAGACATTAGGAGTGCCTTAAGCAGTGGGGAAGGCAGAGGGATTGCCTTGAGCAGCAGCAGCAGAATCAGAAATAGTTTGATCTATGCCAGTCATCTTTCTAACTTACTTACAACAAATCTTGTCTTAAAATTGTTGGGATACAATTGTTGTATGGAACGGGAAGTAAGTAACTATTACAATGGTAGAAAGGATAAACAAACTATTACAATAAAAATGGAAATCAAAACCTTAACAAACTGCTTGTGTGATTTGCTGAGTCGAGTGATGGCACTCTGTCTTTAAGACAAGATTGCCCCGTATATCTCTTTTTACGGTATTGAGCAATAGTCTCCCAAGATACAACATCAACTCTAACAAGTGAGCAAAGGACACTCAAGTATTACTCTTGAAGAACTTTGAGTATAGTAACTTTGTTAGAGAGGAAGAAGATGAATTCAGAAAATCAGTAAATATTTTCTAAGTGTTGAGTGTTGTTCAATTGAGCCAAAGGCCTCAATTTATAATGTAAGTAGAAGACCCCTCAACTAGACAACTAATGGCCTTCAATAGCCATGTAATTGCACTTGATTGAGGGGTTACATTCAGCCAAATAATGGTTGAATTCATGTGCCAAGTAATGGAGAATCAATGCTCCAAAACCAGCCCAAAGGTCAGATTTTTCCAACTTCCCGTCGCAGCTTTCTGCCTCCGAAGCGCCGCGGTGCTGTGAATTAGCGCCGCGGCTCCAGTGATTGCCGAACCAATTAGGACCGCGATGCTGCCTGGGAGGCGCCACGGGAGGCGCCACGGCGATTTCCGACTCGTTTAATCTTACACTTCTTCCTTCTTTTACCAACGTGGAATACTTTCTCATTTGGCCAATAACTGTCCATAATTCTATGTCTCAAACATATTACATATGTACCAATATCTCTTTCACTAATGAAATTTGCGATACTTGGCACTACGTGTGCACGTGTGTGGAAATGACGTTTCCGACGTGCGGGCCCCAATTATTCGAGTCATAAATTAATGGGATATACTTAATTCCACATTTAGTAAATTTCCAACACTAATAGTGGTTAGCGGCCCCTGATTGTAATTTTGCATAAGATTTTTGAGTTCCATATAACTGATTAAAAGCGTTGTTGTAATCCATATATTTGTTAGAATCTTCAGAACTTCAAAGATACACATAGCTATAAACTTGCTTTATGACCAAACTGGAGAAGAAAGGATTGTTCCTTCCTTCACTGTATTTCAGTGAAAATCAAATTATTCTTTTGGAAGTAAATTTGCCTTTACCTCTGGTAATTAACTTGCGAAGTCATGAATTTTTGAAGTTACTTTGAGTTGAGATCTTAGCAAACTCAAGTGATGCTCTTTGGCAAGCCTCAAACGCGTATGCTTTTTACAATTAATTTATCTTACTAGGATACTAACTGAAGAATGTCACAACAATATCGTGGATGTATGTCAAATGATAGTCAACTTCAAATTATTGCAACAATGCCGTGAAATTTTATGCATTGTGTTTAAGCTCTTACTTTTGTTCTCGTGCTTTTAGATTTCCTCTTGTATTTCTATTACTTTATTTCTTATGTCGACCATGCATGTATATTAAAGGGTGTTTCTTTGATCCCTATTATTCTTATCCAAGAGCAAGTGTTGTGTCAGTGCAACTTTGCGGAATGAGAATTGATGGAGAGATAAAGACTTATGTTGTGTTGAGGGTCATTAGCTGTTAAGTGAACTAAAATGAAGAATAGATGGTGTCATTGATTTGCTGATGTGTGGAATGATTTAATTTTCTACTTTATATTCCACCTAGATACACTCTACACAAGCTTTATGCATTTAGCTTTTTCTACTTAGAGGAAGTTTCCACTTATTCCGTGAGATGATTCTTCCTGTGCTTAGATGGACAAACTGACTGCATTATGTGCTCCTAAAAGGTTGAAATGCTTATAATTGTTAGAGTAATTATGAGGATATTTCATAATTATCTCTCATTTATTATAATTGATAGTGTAATAAATTATAATAATTATAATTGTAATTAGTATCTTATATTTTAGGTAAGGTAGATTAGTCTTCCATTATTCAAGCATAGGATGATTGTATATATATTGTATCTTTGGGAGAATATTAATCAAGGAACCATTTCCTACATGGTATCAATAGCCAAATATCCTTTGCCCTAAACTTTTTTCTTTTCTTCCCTTAACTGATTTTCTCCTTCTTTTCTTACCATTGTTTTTCGGCCTCCCCCTGGGTTAGTAGTCATAAACCCTAAACCTAAATTACTTCCTAAACACTAGCCGACAATAACCCCCCCGCCCCCACTATCTCGGCTAACACATACCCAAAACCCTAAGGGTTTTTTCACTCCTACACATCCACATCTACTTCTTTTCTTCTCAAAGTTTTGACTTGTTGTGGAACCTATGGCCAAAAAACAAACTTTTTATCCCGCTCTTGTAGTTAATAACATCAATAACTTCATCTCTATAACCCTTGAAATGGAGAAAGAGCAATATACTTATTGGGCAGAATTGTTCAAAATCCATTGTCGTGCCTATGAGGTAATCGACCACATATTACCTTCCGAGTCATCGTCAGACACCGGTTTGGTGGAGAAAAGCTATGGTCCCGGTTGGATGTTATTGTCTTTCAATGGATTTATGACACTATATCCAATGACCTCTTACATAGCATATTGGAGTCAAATTCTACAGCTCAACAGGCGTGAGAGCGTCTACAAAATATATTTCAAGATAACAAAGTTTCTAGATCCGTTTATCTTGAACACCAGTTTAAGAATGTTAAATTGGATGATTTTTCCAATATCTCCTCTTATTTTCAGGAATTGAAGACACTTGCAGACCAATTATCCAACGTTGGTTTGCCCGCGACAAATCAACGGTTAGTCCTTCAATTGATTGCCGGATAGAATGAACAGTATGATGGGGTTGCTACGTTCATTCAACAAGGTAATCCATTGCCTCATTTCTATGAGGACCGTTCAAGGTTAATTATCGAGGAAACACAAAAGGCAAAATAAGCATCTTCTGGAGCATCCACCGCCGACACTGCTCTCTTCTACACCAACTCATTTTCCACCAATTTGGAGTCCCAAAATTCTAGTTCAGGGGAAATAATAAACGTCAAAATAATGGCCAAAAATGGGGTTCAAATCGTAAAATTAACAAAGGAAAAAATAATAATGGAAAGGGACACGGACGGGGAAACGGAAAACCTGCCGGCGGCAGTGACCAGTCCGGGCAGTGGAGGAAATCAATGGGGGAAGTATCCATCGTGGGCCTAGGCCCCACAATAGGCTGCCCCGCCATGCCAATATCCGACCTCATCGTGGGCCCGACCTCCTCTTCCTTCTTCAAATCGCCAACCCGGTATTCTAGGATCTCGTCCACAACATGCATTTGCGGCCCAAGCACCATCTTCTGTCGGATATGCACCCACGGACATTTGACAAGCCATGAACCACATGACTCTAAATATTCCAGATGAGTCGTGGTACATGGATACAGGGGCTAATTCACACATGACGGCATCTCAAGGTAATCTTTCATCTTATTTTAATACGAGCAGTAATAAAAATATTGTTGTCGGCAGTGGGCAAGAAATTCCAATTCGTGGTATTGGTCAGGTAACACTACCCTCTCCCCACCCACCTTTATACTTGAAAAATGTCTTACATGCAACAAAACTGATTAAAAACTTGATCTCTGTTAGACGTTTTACAATTGATCCATTTGGTTTTTATGTGAAGGATTTTCAGACGGGGATGCGCTCATGAGATGTAATAGCACGGGGGACTTATATCCCATCACATATGTTTCCAATAATCGCATGGTCAAACCTTCCACCTTTGCGGCCATCTCTCCTAGTATATGGCACAATAGGTTGGGACACCAGGAGCACTAGTTTTTAATCAATTTAGGAAAAATAATTTGTTTTCTTGTAATAGACCTTTGGACTCTTCTATTTTCCAAACCTATGTGTTTAGTAAACATGTTACGCTTCCTTTTTCTTCGTCTACTACGCATACTTTTATGCCATTTGATATTTTGCATTGTGATTTGTGGACATCACTTATTTTAAGTGTTGCAGGTCATAAATACTATTTTCTCATTCTTGATGATTATTCAAATTTTTTGTGGACCTTTCCCTTAGGACAAAAATCACAAACCTATAACATTTTGAAATAATTTAGTGTGTTTATCAAAACTCAGTTTGACAAATCCATTAAATGTTTTCAATGTGACAATGAGGGGGGGGGGGATTTATAAATGCCCAATTTAAGGATTTTTGTCACCAAAATGGGATGTTTATACGTATTTCATGTGCACATACCTCTTCTCAAAATGGGAAAGCTGAAAGAAAGATTCGAACAATCAACAATATGACTTGCTCTATCCTTGTGCATTCATCCACACCACCAAATTTTTGGCATCATGCCCTTCAAATGGCTACATATCTTTTAAATATTCTTTCTAGTAAACTAATCTCCAATGTGTCATCCACTCAGGTATTGTACCACCGTCTCCCATCAGTTACACATTTATGGGTTTTTGGGTTTTTGGGTATTTGTGTTATCCCTTGTTTCCTTCCACCACCATTCACGAAGTTCAGGTCGTTCTACTATTTACGTGTTTTTGGGATACCCACAAAATCATAGGGGATATAAGTGATATGATATGTCAAGTGGGAAAGTCATTGTTTCTCTTCATGTTATTTTTGATGAATCTACCTTCCCGTTTGAAACATCTCGAGCGGCATCCTCACCTTCATATGATTTTCTGGACGACGGAATTCATCAAATTTTGAGGTATCATCTAAACTCTCAAAATAATAGTGTAGGGCCATCACCAAACCCGCAGCCTCACAAGATGACCCAAAAACAAATGTTAATAGGCTGAACCGAGAAACTGAGGCCATTGTCTCTCTTCCCTCGGTCACAACCCAATCCATATTTGGTGGCAGGCCGGCCCAACAAAGAGAAGCCCATACACCCGTCATACAACCCTCTTCCCGTGACACACTAGCCCAATTTAGTGGCCATACCAAGCCCATTGCCCAGCCTAAAATCCCGCAAACCACCCAGATATCTAACAGCCTAACTATTCCACCACGGACCATGGAAACTCGTGCAGTGCACGGGATTTTTCAACCTAAACACCATTTTAACCTAACCACCTCAGTCCAACCGTCACCAATACCAAAAAATCCCAAAGTTTCCTTATCCGACCCGAATTGGAAAGCTACCATGTTAGATGAATTTACTGCTCTTATTCAAAATAAGACGTGAGATTTGGTACCACGTCCATCTAATATGAACATAATTCAGTCTATATGGGTTTTTTGCCATAAAAACAATTCTGATGGTTCTTTTGCAAGATACAAAGCTCGTCTTATTGGTGATGGCAGGTCTCAGCAGGTTGGAGTAGATTGCGTTGAAACATTCAGTCTGGTAGTCAAGCTAGCAACTATCAAGATTGTTCTTAGCCTGGTACTTTCCAAATCTTGGTCCATTTATCAGTTGGATGTCAAGAATGCATTTTTACATGGCCACTTGCAGGAAACGGTATACATGCATCAACCATTGGGGTTTTGTGATCCTACCCGTCCAGATCATGTGTGCCTGTTGAGAAAATCCTTATATGGTCTGAAACAAGCTCCTAGGGCATGGTATAACATGTTTGCAGGCTTTGTTTCCAAATTGGGATTCTCTCACAGCAAGTCAGATCAGTCACTTATTTATTTATAGGAAAGGCACTGACATGGCATATATACTTCTATATGTTGATGACATTATACTTACAACATACTTAACTTTACTTCGTCAGTCTATTATATCCCTTCTTGTAGCTGAATTTAGTCAGTCTATTAGGTCCGTTGAATTATTTTCTTAGCATTGTTGTCCCTCACTATGCAGGTGGTCTATTTCTCAGTCAAAAGAAATATGCCGAGCAGATAATTGACAAAGCAGGGATGTCTTCCTGCAAACCATCTCATACTCCAGTTGACACTAAGGAAAAATTGAGTAACGCTGTAGGTACGCCATATATCGACCCTACCCATTACCATAGCCTAGCAGGGGCCTTACGGTAACTGACTTTTACAATACCAGATATTTCCTATATGGTTCAACAAGTTTGTTTACACATGCATGATCCGAAGGAAGAACATATGGGGGCTCTCAATAGGATTTTGCGGTATGTTAATGGTACTCTTCTTTTTGAACTTCATATGTATAAGTCCTCCATCTCGAGTCTTTTTGCCTACATTGATGCAGATTGGGGTGGCTGCCCAAACACACGTCGTTCCATTTCCGTCTATTGTGTGTTCTTAGGTGACAATCTCATTTCATTGTCATCCAAATATCAGTCCACACTTTCCAAGTATAGTGTAGAGGCAGAATACCTTGGGTTGGCCAATGCTGTTGCTGAATCATGTTGGCTCTGTAATCTACTATTGGAGCTTCATTGTCCGATTGAAAGGGCAACAGTGGTCTATTGTGACGATGTGAGTGGGATCTACTTATCTGGCAATCCTATTCAGCATCAGCGTACGAAACACATTGAAATGGATACCTTATTTGTCCAAGATAAAGTTGCTCGTGGTCAAGTCTGTGTTCTCCATGTACTGTCCCGTTATCAGATAGCTGAAATCTTCACAAAAGGCCTTCCGCGCGTACATTTTGATGATTTCAGGGACAGTCTCAGCATTCGAGAACCTCCAGCTAAGACTGCGGGGACTGTTAGAGTAATTATGAGGATATCCCATAATTACCTCTCATTTATTATAATTGATAGTGTAATATATTGTAATTATTATTATTGTAATTAGTATCTTATATTTTAGGTAGGGTATATTAGTCTACCATTATTCAAGCATATGACTATTGTATATGTTGTATCTTTGGGAGAATATTAATCAAGGAACCATTTCCTACAATAATGTCTATAAGCAATTCTGAGGACCATCATTAGTTTTTGTCCTCAATGAAAATATTACACTAATCTTGTTTCTATTCCTTTAGTTTGTTTCTATTACGTAAAGGAAAAACTAAAATAGAATCTTGCCTTTTTTGTGCTTAAATCTTGTATTTTTTTCTTAATGATATGTAGAAAAGCTAGTCTTTTTGGGGAGTATGGTAATTATGATGTTACTGTTTATGATTCGTCAATACCATTTCGATCAGTCCCAAATTCACGGCCAGTAGGCAGGTCCTGCTGGCACAAATTTCATCCACCCAGTTTTATCGTCTCGACCGTCAGTCACTGGCCAGCAGGCCCATACCTGCTGGTCCAGTTTTTCCCGAACCGACACCTACCCAAAACACGTCCCCTTATATTTCGAGTCAAGGGCTGGTTACTCGTAGCCAACATAGTATTCTTAAACCTAAAAGACATTTTAATCTAAATTCTAATGTCACCAAATCACCCCTACCATGTAATCCTGTGTCTGCCCTTCATGACCCAAATTAGAAATTAGCCATGGATGATGAATATAATGCTCTTATTGAAAATAAGACGTGGGAGTTGTTGCCCTATCCGCCTGGTGTCACTATTATTGGTCTATATGGATTTTTACTCATAAGGAAAATTCTTACTGTTCTTTTGAGAGGCATAAGGTCTGTCTTGTAGGTGATGGTAAAACACAAAAGGTTGGTATGGATTGTGGAGAGACGTTTAGTCCAGTGGTCAAACCAACAACCATTCACAGTGTGCTTAGTCTGGCTCTCTAAAAAACATGGCTCATTTATCAACTGGATGTGAAAAATGCTTTCTTACATGGTGACCTTAAAGAGATAGTGTACATGCATCAGCCCTTGGATTTTAGGGACCCTAAGTATCCACATCATGTTTGTTTGCTGAAATGTCCTTATATGGGCTTAAGTAGGCCCCACGGGCTTGGTATAAGAGGTTTGCATATTATGTGTCTACCATTGGGTTTTCTCACAGCAGGTCTGATCATTCTCTTTTCATCTATCATCATAGTACTTCTCTGGCATGCATTCTGTTATATGTAGATGATATAATATTGACTACCTCTTCTGATAATCTGTGCAAGTCTATCATATCCCTTTTCAGTTCAGAATTTGCTATGAAAGACTTGGGGTCTTTGAGTTATTTTTTGCTTATAGCTGTTACTCATTATACAGGTGGTCTATTTTTATAACAGAAGAAGTATGCGGTTGAGATTATTGAGAGAGATGGCATGTCATCTTGTAAGTCATCATCTACTCCGGTTGATACCAAACCTAAGTTGAGTGCTACTTCTAGCACACAATTGGAGGATCCCACCGACTATCGTAGTCTTGCAGGGGCTCTTCAGTATCTTACCTTCACGAGACCAAATATTACTTATGCAGTACAACAGGTGTGTTTATTTATGCATGATCTGCGGATTCGGCACATGCATGCGCTCAAACGCATTATACGATACATACAGGGCACACTTGATTATGGTTTGCATTTATATCCATTCTCCGTCTCTACTCTAGTGTCCTATACAGATGCTGATTGGGGTAGTTGTTCAGATACCAGACGTTCGACCTCTAGTTATTCTATATTTCTTGGTGATAACTTGGTCTCTTGTTCGGCAAAATTCCAGGTTACTTTATCGCGATCCAGTGCGGAGGGCGAGTATCGAAGGGTAGCCAATGTGGTGTCTGAGTCATGTTGGCTACGTAATATTCTGTAAGAGCTTCACTTTCTTATTCAGAAAGCTACCTTGATCTACTGTGATAATGTTAGTGCAGTCTATCTTTCTGGGAATCCGGTCCAACATCAGCGCACTAAACATATCGAGATGGATATTCACTTTGTTCATGAAAAGATATCTCGGGGACAAGTACGTGTCTTACATGTCCCTTCAAGGTACCAAATTGATGACATCTTTACTAAGGGTCTTCCCTTGATTTTTTTTGAAGATTTTAGGGACAGTCTTAATGTATGACAACCTCCAGCTATGACTGCAGGGGTGTGATAGAAGGTGCGTATACACAGTATACCCGTGTATACCAAGTGACCGACTTCCATTAGGTTACTTACCATATATCGTAGCATTCTTGTACAAGTGTAATTATAATATTAGTATTATAGTAGGAATATGTATTAGTCTTGTATTAGTAAAAGGTACATTGATTTTCCATATTTAGATATTGTATATTATATATATATACCTCCTAATTAATGAAAATAATCAAGGGTTTATTCTCTTTTAAACTTTGTTAAAAAAATTAGACTCTTAGATTTTTCTTTTATGATTGGTAGAAAAGCTTTTTTTTATGGATATGGTAATTGATGATGTGATTCTTGACAATTCATTTTCTTAAAGTATCTTAAAATGTTTGGTACTGTTCTAATATAAAAGCTCTCCGAAATAAGTTTTTTTTATCCCTGTTGTGCTAGATATTTATTATGATTTTTTGTCATAAGTATTTTACATATAGTTTATGAAAGATGAGACTTATTTGTTGTTTGAAGATTTATGTATATGTGATTATTTATATTGAATTGGGGCAAGTTAATGGTGTACTTGTACGACCCAAAGTGGAAAACTCATCACAGAGCTAAGTTGCTCGGACTCGTCGAAATAGGTGCCGCACCCATGTCGGATCCTTCAAAAATGCACTAAGAACCGACACGTACCCGTCAACATTTTTGAAGAGTTCGAATAACATAGTCACATAGCAAGATTTGTGTTGATTTTTAAAGCATTTGAGGCTTTTTTTCTCTCTCATGAGAAAGAAAGAACCTAAGCTTTAATTATTCGTATGGTTTCTTTCGAAAGGGAAGAAATGAGGAGACTCATGACTATTTGATATTGTTGGATCCAAGTGGTATATTATGGATTGTGTTTAATAGTGTCCGAACCTTCAATTGTAACAGAATAAGGTGGGCATGGCTTGGATCCATCAAGGAAGCCATGAAGGTTTTGACCTCGCAGGAACAACAACAATTGCGTTTTCTAGAACAAGTAATTTTTGGGAGTGAATTTAATGGAGATAGTGGTGGGCATGATTAGGAGGATTGGAAGAGGGGGAAGACGACATGACATGAACTGTTGAGGAGCTAGGAACAGAATATTAACACATGTGTAGGTTACATAATTTATCATATTTTGTATTAAAATTATGGTAGGATTAGGATCCTTATTAGAGAAGGATTCAACATTGTACACCTATATAAATTTGTATTAATGAGAAAGGCTCCCCAAGGGAGATTAATAAAATCTTACATGGTATCAAGAGATAAAACCCTAACCTAGAAAAATCCCGCTCCTTGCATGGTATCGGCCGACGGTACTCAAAATTTTTCTCACTTTTCTTTTTCCAATCCCCACTACTCTAATACTCCCACCTCTTCCGATGCTTTCGCTTCTACCCCAGTCGTCATCCAAACACCCACAACCCTCTCTTCACCATCATTCCATCCGGCTCTCGCCATTACTAACCTGTAATTCTTGATTAGGAAGATGGCCAATACTGGTCATGGGTGGAACTATTCCGAATTCATGCATGTGTATATCATATGCTTGATCATATAGATGACTCTTTCCCTCATCCTCCTGATATGGATGACACCACATGGCGTAGCCTCGATGCCGTAGTCAAATAGTGGATATATGACACTATATCCAAGGATTTACTCTACACAATCATGAAAACGTGTGCCTCCGCTCGTGATCTATGGACACGTTTGGAAGAAATTTTTCAAGATAACAAGAACACTCGCGCAGTGTATTTGGAAGAGCAGTTCAACAACACCCATCTTGAAAAAATTTCTAATATGTTGGAGTATTGCAGACAGTTAAAACTGGTTGCTGACCAATTGTCGAACGTCAGCACACTTGTTTTCGAAACGAAGATGGTGTTACAATTAGTTGCAGGCCTACCAAAAGGTGAATATGACACGTTAGCCACGATGATACAACAGGCTGACCCCTACCCAGTTTTAACAAAAATCGTTCGCAGTTAATGTTGGAAGAGGCACGACGTGCTAAGCAAGATGAGCACAACCAAAAGGCGTTAGCAGTTGACACGTCCACACAAAACAATACCGCCACCGGCCAGCTGCCACTGCCGAAAAATAGTCAGCCGCGGCAGAACTGTGGCGGCAGAGGCCGTGGAGGTGGACATAATGGGAAGGGCCACGAAAAAGGTGGCAGGGGACAGCAGGCGAGCCAACAGCCCAGTTATTCAGCCTCATGGACTGGCCTAGCAGGCATATGCCAACAAGGGAACTAGGTTGCACATCCAACAGTCCAGTCAGCCCAGTTCCAGTTTCAGAACTCATGTGTTTTGGGCCCAGGTCCACGCTATAGACCAGCCCACTACCAGCAGTTGCAGTCCCACTTCACCCAGGCCCACCTCTCCTAGTAGCCCAGTGATCTGGCCCCCTCTGATTTGGGTCAGGCTTTTAGCAGTTTGAACTTGCAACATCCCGATGAAAATTGGTACATGGACTCGGCGCCACATCTCACCTCACCCGCTCTGCAGGTAAAATTCCCAAATTGTTTTGTTTAAAGCATCATCAATACATTATTGTTGGAAATGATCATCGCATTCCAATCCAGAGCTATGGTACCGCCTACACACCACCGCCTTCTACCATTTTCCCTTAATAATGTCATGTATGCCCCGAACATCATTAAGAACTTAATTTTTGTCCGTAAATTTACTCGTAATAATTATGTCTCTATTGACTTTGACCTTTTTGGTTTTACTATGAAGGATCTTCATACGGGGACACCTCTTACGAGATGCAATACAACGGGGGATCTCTATCCATTCCCATCCACCTCCACTGCCAGCTGTTGCTCTCCCATATCTCTAGTTGCTATCTCTCCGTCAACTTGGCATAATAGGCTTGGTCACCCAGGAGCCACAATTTTTAATTTTCTTAGAGGCAATAATTTTATTACATGTAATAATGGGAAACTTGCCCAGCACTGTGTTTCTTGTTCTTTAGGCAAACATGTTCGTCTTCCTTTTAAATCATCTACAAGTGTTACGTTTTCTCCTTTTGATATTATTCACGCTGCCTTAATCAAATAATTTATAATCACACAATATCTTATGTTATTTTATATCACACATTTCAAAAGTAAACCTTTCTTTCTTAGACTTTGTGTCAAATCAAATGGTACCACATAAATTGAGATGGACAGAGTACTTCAATAGAAGCCATTTGTTCATTTCTTTTTGTTACCTGGTTAGACTTGAAAGTATATATAAAAGTAAGTTAGATTAATGAAAGAGTCGCGTAGTAGGAAGAAAATTTCTCACATTAGATCTTTTTTTCCTTTTGGTATTTCTCACATAAAAATATTTTAATAGATGCATTGTCATACCACATAGATTGAAGAAAACAACAATAGACCTAGTAAAATTCCACAACATGGGGTCTGGGGAGGGTAGAGTGTATGCAGACCTTACCTCTACCTTGGTAAGTAGAGAGGCTATTTCCGAAAGACCCTCGGCTCAATAAAAAGCATAAGCAGAAGCAAGAGCAAGAGCAAGAGAAACGGTCAGACACAGATAAGAAATTTAAAGTAGTATGAAAATGAGAGTAACAAAAGCGAATGAGCCATGATAAAGAATTCTGAAAAAAAGAAGCGGTAACTAACGCCGGTAAATAGGATAAACAAAGTACACGAAAGAACATACAATAGCAGAAATCAAAGGACAAGGAACTATAAAACAATATTGCGCCTACTAGTATGATAGGCTAAGTAGGGCTACAATAATAGCACTACAACTACCAGTATGTAAGCATAATTAGGACTATGCTCAACTACCTACTACTCTTCTACCCTAATCCGTGTCCTCCACAACCCCCTATCTAAGGTCATGTCCTCAGTAAGTTGCACCTACGCCATATCCCGTCTAATCACCTCTCTCCAATAATTCTTTGGCCTACCTCTACCCCTCATGAACCCGTACATAGCCAACCTCTCACACCTCCGCACTGAGGCATTCTTTGCATATTCCCGAAATATCTCAACCTCGCTTCCTGCATATTATCCTCCATCGAGGCCACTCCTACTCTATCACGGATATCATCATTTCTAATCCTATACCTCCTTGTATGCCCACACGTCAATCTCAGCATCCTCATCTCCGCAACTTTCATCTTTTGGATGTGCAAAGTCTTGACTGGCCAACACTCTGCCCCATATAACATAGTCGGTCTAACCACCACCCTATAGAACTTGCCTTTAAGTTTTGGTGGCACATTCTTATCGCATAAGACTCCAGATGCGAGCCTCAATTTCATCCACCCTACACCAATACGATGTGTGACATCGTCATCAATATATTTATTCCCTTAGACAACAGACCCAAGATACTTGAAACTTTTTTTCTTTAGAATGACCTAAGTATCAAGCCTCACCTCCACGCCTGTCTCATGGTCGCTCCCATTACTGAACTTGCACTCCAAGTATTATGTCCTGGTCCTACTCAGCCTGAACCCTTTAAACTCCAGAGTCTGTCTCCAAACCTCCAGCTTAGCGTTAACTCTGCTTCTAGTCTCATCAATCAGGACTATATCATCTGCGTATAACATAGACCATGGCACCTCCCCTTGAATATGTCACGTCAGTCGATCCATCACCAAGGCAGATAAGAATGGGCTAAGATCTAATCCCTGGTGCTACCCCACCATCACTGAGAAGTGCTCCAAGTCTCCTCCTACTGTCCGTACACTAGTCTTGGCTCTATCATACATATCCTTTATCGCCTTAGTGTACGCCACAGGTACACCTCTAACCTCCAAATATGCCCATAGAACCTCCATAGGGACTTTGTCGTATGCCTTCTCGAGGTCGATGATAACCATATGTAAGTCCTTCTTCCACTCCCTATACTGCTCAACTAACCTCCTAATAAGATGAATGGATTCTGTAGTCGAATGCCCCAACATGAATCCAAACTGGTTCTCAGAAATAGACATTCCTCTTCTCACCCTCCTCTCCACGGCTTTTTCCCAAACTTTCATAGTGTGGCTTAGCAGCTTGATACCCCTATAGTTGTTGCAACTCTAGATGTCACATTTGTTCTTGTAAAAAGTAATCATTTTACTCCACCTTCATTCTTCGGGCATTCTTGTCGTCCTAAAAATGATATTAAACAACTCCGTCAGCCACTCCAAACTTGCCCTACTTACGCTCTTCTAAAATTCAACTGGGATCTCATCCGGCCCAGTCGCTCGTCCCCTATGCATCCTGCGAACAACACCCATAACCTCCTCAACCTTAATACTCCTACAATATCCAAAATCCCAGTACCTTCCGGATTGCTCCAGATCTGTCGGCACAATGTCTTTATCTCCTTTTTCGTTTAAGATTTTATGAATGTAAGGCTGCCACCTCTATCTAATAAATGTGTCCTCCACTGGTACTTTGTCATCCTCGTCCTTGATGCACCTCATGTGATCTAAGTCATGGGTCCTCTTCTCCCTCGCCTTGGCTAGTATGTACAACTTCTTATCCCCGCATTTCCCCTCTAATTCCACATACAGGCGTTCAAAAGCCACTTTTTACCTCATAACCGCTAGCTTTGCCTCCTTCCTCGCCATCTTATATAATTCCCTATTCGCCCACTTCTTCACCTCATCCTTTCTTTCTACCAATTTCGCATACACCACTTTCTTAGCTTCCACCTTCTCTTGAACTTTACCATTCCACCACCAGTCCCTTCGATGCCGACTATGGCTACCCCGCAAGACCCTTAGCACTTTTCTAGCTACCTCTCAAATGCAACTGGCCGTCCTATCCTACATACCGGTCGCATCCCCACTACTCCCCCAAGCCCTCATGTCCATCAACCTCTCCCACATCTCCTATGAACTAGCCATGGTCAAACTCCCCCATTTGATTCATAGATTGTCATCCCCAACCCTCATCTTCTTCTTCATATTGATCTCCAAATCCATCACCAAAAGCTTATGTCAGGTTGTAATGTACTCACTCAGAATAACCTTACAATCTTTACAAAGACTGTTATCAACTTTCTAAGAGGCAACAAGTCTATCTGAGTCTTAGCCACCGAACTATGAAAAGTCACCAAGTGCTCATCCTTCTTCAGGAACCTTGAATCGGCTATCACCATTCCAAAAGATTTGGAGAACCCCAAAAGTGAGACGCCTCCCCCGTTTCTGTCCCCGAGGCCAAAGACTTCATGCACATCATCATAACCCCCCGGAAGTGACCCGATATGTCCATTGAAATCCCTCCTACAAATAACTTCTCAGTGGGTGGTATACCTCCCACCATCTCATCCAAATCCTCCTAAAAATGCCTCTTCTCTACCTCGTCCAAGTCCGTCTACGGCGCGTAAGAACTAATAATGTTCATAGTGAACCATCCAATTACCGACTTAATCGTTCTCATCCTGTCATTAACCCTCATAACCTTTACCACCTGATCACTCAGCTCGCTGTCTACTAAAATTCCTACCCCATTCCAATACCTCGACCTACCCGTGAACCATAACTTATACCCGTCCACATCTTTAGCCTTAGGTCCTATCCATTTGGTCTCCTGGACATAAGCTATATTAATCCTCCTTTTTTTATGAACCTTAACTAGCTCTATGGACTTCCCGTTAAGTCCCAATGTTCCAAGACCAAATCCTCAGCTTGGCATCTCCCTTACCCCACTTACCCCCTAACCATCGCCCTTGTCCCCGACCGAGAACATGACCATCATTCACCAAAGCCAATAGAGCAAAAATAAATGCTAGTCAAAGGTTAACGCTAACACACACGAGAACCAATACTAAATCACAAGTTAGCAAGAAAACATCGCTATTAACAGTAAGTAAAAATGAAAACGGAGAACAAGAAATGCACAAAAACTATTAGCACTAACTAGAATACTACGCGTAAATAAAGGCCCTAATTGAAATACAATAAAGGGAAAGAACGCACAAAAACTACTGGCACTACCTAGAGCACTACCTTAAATGATGTGCACAAATTGAAATATAGTAGAAGGCTGAGATAGGACATTTCTTGAACTTGAAAACAAGATATGAAATATAATATATACGTGTATAATGCCATCATAAATCATCAAGCCGCTCTTTGGGGCCATATCATATCGTAAACTTTTAACTGCCCAACTGATCAGTGGTAACTGCCCGACCAACCGTAGCTCGATAGTAAATATATAACTACCGGACAGACTATAGCTCGGTGGTAAAGTAGGAACACCATAACCATGCCTATATAGATTTTTTATATGGGTATATAATTCCATTACTCATTTACATCTATACATACAATGCATGAAGAGTCTTTTAGGATCATTAGAACAACTTTCAGAGTGACCTATAGACGTTCACCGTCCGATTATGTTATAAACATTAACATCTCCATCATATGCCTCAATGGAGACTTAAGAACATACTTAGACATGTTTTGAATTACATTTCATAGGAATGAATTATATGGACATCCTTAACTACTAACAATAGAACCATTTATGAAATAACATTAAGTTTACGTTTCGTTACGTTGATCATCCCATAAGAAGGAAGGATTTAGTCTTAACGTACCTTTATCATTTACTTAACCATACGATTTCAGTACAACCTATTAGTACTTCAACCTACAACAAATGATAACAAGTCATTGTTAAGCTTACGAAAGCTCCAATTTAACACAAATGAGCGACTAGCTTATCTACGAATATTTGGACAACACCACCCCTAATTCTTTTCACTTTCCTCAAATAAAAAAAAGACCAACATTTCCAAAATGTCAACAAAAATATTACATCAATATCCAACCTTATATACATCACAATACTTCACCAAAATAGTCCACATTATCTCACACAACAACCAAGTGCTAACTTGAACTTTTCCATCCATTCAACTTAGCTAGAACTTGAATAAACTTCAATAATGACAACCACAACATGCTCACGTTATACCTACTGATTTTCAGCCAAAACACACTATAAAAATGACCTCATAGTAGTTCAACAAGTTATAGCAACCTAGAACCGATTTTCAATCCATATCTTCATATGTTCTTACTTCCATAACTTAACTAAGACTCCAATAAGCTCAAACACATGAAGAAGAGAATATTTCTTACCTAATTCAAGCTCATCAAAGGGTGGAAAGTGGCAGTAGCTTTCCTTGGAGGAGAATCAGTCTCCTTCACTTGGATTCTTCAACTTTAGAGATAGTCTTTCAACTTCAATTAAAAAAGGAGGAGGATTATTTGAGGATTTCTTTAGGGTTTGGGAATTATCTTGGAGGAAGCTTCTATGACTATTCTTGAGAGAGATTTTGCTAGAAAATGAAGTTAGAAAGAATGAATTAAATTAGCTCTTTTAAGGGGTCCTTTGGCCGACCCCCTTAATTAAGTTGAAACTTTTTTGGCCTTTCCTTTTAAGTGAGTAGGTGATGCACCTCTTTCTTGATTAATAGGTGTCACTGGTTGAACCCTATTTTTTCTGACACGTGTCTCATCCTTTTTTATTAATTAAGACATGTGTCAAGTAGCTTAAGCAAGTAGGAAGGGTAAGAAAACATCTCATTTTTATTTTCCCAAAAATTCCATTTCTCATGTTTAAGTACATTCGCCAGCCTCAACTTAGTCGTACATGTATTGAACGAAAATACGGGATATTACATCTTTTTTCAAGTCTCGTTCACCTTAACCAGTGTAGAGGGATTTCACTTTCTCCGAGCTTACGTTAGATAACTTATGATGACAATGACGTATGAAGTACATGTGTAACATTATTCCTTTCTTAGGAAAATTAGTCCTCAAATATGAGGGCATACACAAGTATACACACAATTCTTACGACTTTATATAAATTTTGACATAGTCTCCCATATAATGGGGCTATCCGCATACCTGTGAACAAGCAAAAATATCAAAACTTGCCCGTAAGGCCATAAACATGACATATATATATATATCATCGGACCTCACATGGTTAATATCATCAAGTATAACATTCCAGAATAAGTACTCATCGCATAACCCAATATATTAGCTCTTGGTCATGCTATTTTTCACTCAGAGTATCGGCTTATCATAAAAATGAAGGGTTAGTATCAAATCTCACATTATGATAAGGAGAATCAAATCATAATTGTTTAGAGCCTTCGGCTTGAAAAAATTGAGGGTACTTATATTTCGTCTCCTCTTTCATTTCCTATATCATTTCTTTGATATCCTTATTCTGTCATAGAACTTCTATGGAGGCTACTTCTTTAGTACTTAACTAGCGGACTTGTCGATCATAAAATACCGGTAGAAACTTCTTCATATGATAAGTTCTCCATAATTTGTACATCTTTAATGGGTATGATCTGAGAGGGATTTCCAATATAATTTCTAAGCATTAAACATGGAAAACTGGATGGACAAATTCTAACTTTTAAGGTATGTCCATTTCATAAGCCACTTGGCCTTTCATCGAATCATACGATACTGTCCAGTGTACCACAAACTAACCCCCCTTTTCACAAATCTCATCTCGCCCTTCATAGGATAAATCTTTAAGAATATAAATCATCATCCTGGAACTCTAAGTCCCATCGTCACACATCTGAGTATGACTTTTGATGCTCTGAGCGATCAACAGTCGTTCCTGAAATAGCTTCACATTTTCTACGACTTGGTGTACCCAATCAAATCCTATTAACTTCGCTTTACTTACCTCAGACCATCCAATAGAAGTTCTATATCTCTGCTCATACAGAGCCTCGTATGGTACCATTCTGATGCTAGCATACTAGCTATCATTGTATGCAAACTCAATAAGTGTTATGTGATCATCCCAATTTCCCTTGGAGTCCAATTCACAAATTCATATCATGTCCTCGAGCATCTAAATCATATGCTCGACCTGTCTATCTGTTTGAGGGTGGAAAATTGTACTAGGATTTGATTGAGTGCCCAAACTCTTTTGAACAATCTCCTCAATATACAATTTCATGTAATCCTCAACTTTATAGGCAGTTTTGTACTAAAATCCATATTGACCATCTCCTATTTTCACATCCACCGACTTCTGGTGCTCTACCTTTACCTGTTGACAATGAGGACATTGGCCTACAACTCTGCAACATTTCCCGGCATACCATCCTATGGATATATTCCTTTAACATCATGATACATCTTAGTAGATCTTGGATGCATAGGATATTGTGAATAACAGACCTCTATCATAATCTTTCCTCGTAGTTCTGCTACTCTGGGAAAACATAAATGACCCTTGTACCTGAGGATCTCTCTTTCATTAAGCTCGAAGGCTATGGTTCTCTTTTACTAAATATCC
The DNA here is from genome assembly GCA_034509755.1 of Anisodus tanguticus. Classification (NCBI taxonomy): domain Eukaryota; kingdom Viridiplantae; phylum Streptophyta; class Magnoliopsida; order Solanales; family Solanaceae; genus Anisodus; species Anisodus tanguticus. The sequence goes on from CM067545.1 coordinate 22,400,968, forward strand.
TTTCTATTTTCCCTAAATACGGGATCTTTACCCTGACATACCTTATTTCCCAATATAAGGGATGAATCTAATATAATCTGAATCATAAGTATCACGACTCCTTTTAGGAATCATGGTGGTACCTACACCTTCCCATTGGTAGGCGAACCACTCCCCATTCAACAATATGAAATAAGATTAGAAATGCAAAAATTAAAAAATTACTTGATAATCTGTTTATCATGATATAAAAGCGGAAATAAGTATAAGAATTATAATACAACCCCCATAGATCTAGTTAATAATACAAGAGCTCTATATGGAGTATAAGTCTGAAATAAAGATAACATAAGCTAAATATAGCAATTGTCTGAACATGCCTCTCGGAATAAAAATAAAAGACAAGACAAGAGATACGAGTATACAAGACATGCCAGAGGTAGCATCCTCACCCTGGATACTGATAATCAACCAGCTCGGACTCAAACTCGAGGTCCTGAACTGATAGAATGAGCAGTAATTGCAGCCAAAAAGAATAAGGCAAGTGTAGTATGAGAATACAACGTACCCACGTAGGCATCATGGGCCGACAACGATGGAAGATACATAATTAGAGATAAATATCAAGTTGACACCAAATAATCCTATACTAAGCAATACAATATCCCAAATAAGTCACATTATCCACATACTAGTTCACTAAATCAACAATTCACCTTGTTCATATAAGATTGCATAATCATGTAGGTTACCCAATTTTATAAGACTTTAATGATAGTATCCCAAGTATCAAGTGATTAATAATAATCCTTCTGTATTCAACAGTTTAACCAAATCATCAATAACCACTCCAATACTTAGTACATTAACAGATAATCTATGAAGTAATATATGTATGATATGAATGCAATGCATATGCCAGTTAGCTTTCATCTCCAAGTATACAGGTGTTCAAATACTATGAAAAGCACACCCATGGGGGATCCGTGAATTTAATATACTCCTTCTTTCATGTCCCAAATTGGGAACGCGCGACACCTACCCCTTTCCCACCTTGTACCCGTTCCTTAATCACATCGCAATCAAATTAAAGTAGAACTGAACCCTCAAATATACATAATAAGTGTAGGATAGATAAGAAAATTGTGAGGAAGTAATACAACAATCCCAAGGAATATGGTCTAAGGTTGTACAAGAGACACTACTACATAAGTATAAGTTTGAATATGAATACAAACTCTAGGTGTTGGAGGCAGATACACAGAGGTTGATGAATCGGATAGACCACCTCGGTCGGCTGGCCAAGAGAAAGAACCTCTATAAGACTACCCGACCCCATAACCATTCTATCTAGAAAAGGCACCAGAAGATGCCTACAGTTCAGACTGAACGGGATGGTTGGGGGCTGACTGATAGGTCCTAGAAGACTGACCCCCGCGTATATGACTGGAACCACTAAACCCACCATACTGTCGAGGCCTCTTCTCATTAAACCTTCTAAAAGGTCAAGCCATGGAAGACTCGGCACTCATAGCGAGATCCACTACTTTCTGGAAAGAAAACCACATAGCCATAAGCTGAAGACAAGCAACATGAAGTGGAAGCACAAGTCCACCAACAAATCTACGAACCCTCTCTTCCTCTGTCGGAATCAACTGTGTTGCATAGCGAAGCAAAAATAGTTACCTGGCCTCATACTCTGCCACATACATACCTCTCTGCCATAAATGGGTGAACTCATCCCTGTGTTGGTCCCTCAAAGTACGCAGCACGTACTTCTATAAGAAGGCCTAGTGGAACTGTACCCAGGTGAGTGGAGGTGAACGAGCAGGACTGCCCTCAATATAATACCTCCACCATGTATTCATGAGAGGATCACGAAAATAGAAACACATAATCTACCCTATGAGACTCCACAATACCCATCTTGTAAAGCCTCTCATGAATATACATAATGAACTTGTATGCATCATTTCTATACGTGTAGTGGAATCTAGGCGGCTCCATCTTCAGAAACCTTCCTATGATCTCTTGATCCCTAAGTGTCAAAGTCTAGGATGATACTAGCCTAAGAGCACCCTCAAGAGCTGGTATACCATCAATGCGCGGGGACATGGCATCAGCAGATTGCATCTTCAGTGTCTACCCCTACTCAAGAGTTTGTAACCCTGCTATGGTATGGGAATCACCTGGAGTAGTGGCATCGCCCATGGCATGCTGGCATGGAGATATAGAAGTACACGGGCTAATGTGTCCTATATTACTGGGTCGAACATGACCTCAGGGTGAGTCTGGGTTGGCCCCATACCTCCCCCAGTTGCATGTACTCTTTCGGGCTGGCGCTCAAGCTGATGCTCTGAAGAAGCTGATTGTGCCCACCTCTATCTAGTCACAGGGGCCCTTCCCCTGGCTGGTGCAGCACCACGACTTGTAGCTAGACCACGACCTCTAGTTTGTCCTTATCCTCTCACATCGACCCCAACAGTAGGCTCGGGCGTGCCGTTTCTCAAGATATCAGCTCGTGTCCCTACCATCTTTAAGATAATAGAAATGAATCAGGTAACAATGCCCCATAGCCTCTCGTAGATAATTATGGAGCTCATCATACTGATTCGCAAGACTTTACTAGACATGCTCTTGTACTTATAGAATGGGTAACATAGGGATCTGGTACCAACTTATCACGTCCCAAATAGGGGATGCGCGGACACCTACCCCTTTCCCACCTGGTAGGTGAACTCGTCCCTTAATCACTACACATTCAAAATAAAGTAGAAGAGTCACTACTACATAAATAGTAGGTTGAATATGAATACATAGTCTGAAAAATACAATAGTATCTCAGAATAAAAAAATAAGACAAATAGATAAATAGAACATTAAGGCTGTGGATCCATGTGGTCACCCTAGATTCCCGTCAATAAAGCCTCGGGACTCAATCACGAGGAGAAGAAGTAGACCCTATCATGTACTCCACACTCATAAAGGAATGCAACAAGGTAGTATCAGTATAAACACTATGTACTATAAGTATCATAGGCCAAAAATAGTTAGTTAACATATATAAAGTAAGAGACAGAAAGATAGGCATGCTCACAATCAAATATAAAGATTTCACTGTCCAAGAACAACATCAAAACTACAAATACCAAGTTCAAATCCAGTAAGTATGGATATATAAATATGAGAAGCTCATTGGCTCGCCTTTGACTCTAGCCTCTCATTTAACTCGCTTCTTCGTCAACTTCTTAGTCCCTCATGAGTGTGGCACGCACCGGGGAGTTGAGGTGGTAATACGTATACCCCAAAATGATGCAATGAAATTATACACACACGCTCCAAGCGGAATACCTCTACCCCTCGATAGTCATGACCCATGGGGGACCCACGAAGTCTATGTACATGTTGCGGCAAGCAGCCTGATCTAATATAAGTATATGTTATGGAACATGCAATCTGGTCCAATATATGTATATGTGGAGGAACGTGCAACACGATCTAATATATGTATATATGTTGCGGCGCGCAACCCAATCCAAATGTATGCTCATGAATGTATGAATGATAATCAAATGCCAATGAAAATATATCAACACCAATGGAAAGATATCAAGTCAGTTGTTCCATACATGGACACATATCATCATGTCAAGAATGAATCAATCCTTCCGATATATAAGCTCAAGTCTAGTATCATACACGTGACGACGAGCCACTAGATCAAATAAGGAAACAATACACAATCCAACAACAATACCAACCTAAGTATTCCATTCCAACTTCATACCCGAAGGCGTAATATGCTTTCTCCGAAAACCACAAACTCTACATATGATTCGCTAATCGAAGTCTAACCATAAGGAAAGTTGTGACCTACCTGAATGCCGAGTTAGTGCGAGAACAGTCACACTGGAGCCTGCCTTTCTGAGGGTCTCAATTATACTCAAATTCTAGCCATCATTGAAATCTAAGTTAGAAATGGAAACTAACAATACCCATACCAGTATACTATCCTTTGAATCAAAACCAAATATGGAAAAAGGGGAAAACGGGCCCACAAGGGTTAAACGGGTAATTCAAAAGTGAAATTGGTAATCCAATGTTCTAGAAGTATAATTCTACTAATAAATTGCTAAATTAACTCAAGAATAGGTCAATTCTATTATTCAAGTCAAAACCCCTAATTTGGTATAAACCCTAACTTTCAAGCTTACAATTCATCAACAAAATTGAAGATTCAAGCCTATTAGTTACTAAATAATCAAACTCCATACTTAGATTAGTCAAATCCACCCACAATATTCATTTAAAATAATTTAAACTCAAATAGTGAAATAGATATCAAAACACATCTTCCTTCTTAAGTTATATAGAATTTCTAGCATGAATTGAAGTATAGGAAAGGTAAAGGAATAAATTCTAGGTTATAGAACTTACCCACAAGAGAAATTATCCAAGAACCCCTTTAATTCGCCTCCAAGATGATTAGGAATTATAAATAAAGTGATAGAAAATGAAGGGTTGGAAAATAAATATGATTTGGTTCCCGACTACCGCTGCAGCGTTCATTGGTCCGTTGCAGCGAGCCCACGCCTGCGACCATCCGCTCGTTACGGCAGCTCAACACAAATACCTACCACTCGCCATAGCGGACCAGGCCACACTGTGGCAGTCCACTACAGTGCCTCTGGTTTCGCTACAGCAGACACCAGTCACTAGAATTTTGCAAACTCAACCCCAAAATCCAACAATCACTCGAGACCTCCTAAACATAAACCAGACATGCATTCACACATAAAAACATGTTACAGACTCACTCGTGGTCTCAGAATACCCAACATAGGTCTATTTGACTGGGTCAACCCCTAATGGCCAAAGACCAACTTTCCAACTAATAATCCAAAATGCTCCTGAGTGCCTCAGGAACTGACCATCCGGACCTCTCGCAATCAAAGGATTTTTGGAAAAGGTTTGTTTATCCAAAAGTCAACTATTGGTCAAACTCTTTCACTTAAGGATTCTAATTCTTTCAATTTTCATTAGGATCGCTCGATAACCTCAGAAATTGGGTCAATAAGGGTAAAATGGTTAAATGCACATAACGACTGAATAAGTCATTACACCTTCGAATTTCTCATGGAGCCCAGCTCTTGGCTGACTAATAACTATTGTAGGCGTGCAACCCGTTTCCCTCAATCATCAACATCATCTTAATGTTACCATAATCTCATAAATTACCTTACCTTTTGATATTTGGAATAAATATCTTTGGTTTGCGTCACTTTACCTCTTATTCTTAGCATTTTAATCGCCTAAATCATGATGAAATTATCATATTCGAGTTTATGTTAGTATGCTTTATGTGTGTAGGTACGATGAGGATAAATAAATGATAACCGAGCATTTTTGGTTGATTTTAGAGATGTTTGCATGAGCATGAGGTAATGAGAAGATGCGCGCAACACTTAAAAGAAAAGTTGAAGAACTGAAGTAGTCCACAATAGGTATGCATCGCAGGCTAGACGCAAGAAAACAGACTCACGGGATCTCAAAATCAGAAATCTCATAAGACACCCGTGTTGCACATGCTACGCGGGTCCAACGCAAGTTGTCGAGCAGTTTTCCCAATTTAATTGGGATTTGGTTTCCTTGTTTTAGATTATTAACCTAGACTATAAATATTCATTTTATTTTGGTAGAGAGGCATGTTGGACTTTATTCTCAGACTAGTAAGCCGCCTTCTCTCATTCTTGTTGTCTTTTATTTTATTTCTCTCATAGAATCCTAGTTTTTCTCATGAATTCTTTTTTCATTCTTCGAATCATGAGTAGCTAAACTTCTCTTTTCTTGGGTTATAGCAACGACATGAAAGTTAGTTTAATGATAGTTTTTGCGTCTTAGATTTTTATTATTGGGTTGCTTATTTATTCTTCAGCCTAATTATTTGATGAAATAGTTAAGCACTATCTGTGGTGCGTGAGTTGGACTTGAAGAAGGAATTCACGTACGTAATAAGAATAAATAGAGTTTGTTCGTATTTACATGTTTCGCTACTGAGGATAGAAATATACCCTTTAGCCCTAGAATAAATGTGTTCTTGTTACCTCTGGCGACCATAGAAATATATGCGTTATAGTAACATCTACAGACTTGTGAGTAGTTCGAAAGAATATCATAAAGTTAAAATCAACCCGTCAACTAGTAACCCAGGAAATCAAAATAGGTAGAACAATTGGAAGACTAACTGGATTGTCGAAAGCCATGACCCTAGATTTCATCATCATCTGATAAATCTTACAGTCTTAGTCTCAATTATCTCAGTCCCAAAAATACCCATGTATTATTTATTTAGTTTCTCAAAACACCTTGATTTATAATCTTTTGAATAGTTACGAACAAGTTTTAATTAGATAAATAGTAGAAAAGTACAAGTCCATGTGGGTATGATATCTGGACTTCAAAATTCTATATTACTTGTCGACCTCGTATACTTGCATGTGTGTTTGGGAGCAATGAGATTTCATAATCATGTAAGTTACCAATTTTATAAGATTTCAATGACAATATGTTAAATATCAAATGATCAATAATAATCCTTATGTATCCAATAGTTCAACCAAATCATCAATAACCAGTCCAACACTTAGTACATCAACAGATAATCCATAAAGTAATGTATTTATGATATGAATGCAATGCATATGCTAGGTATCTTTTATCTCCCAATATATAGGTATTCAAATTCTATGAATAGCACACCCATGGGCGACCCGTGAAGTCCATATACTCCTCTGAAATTTCTCACGAAGCCCAACTCTTTGGTGACTAATAGTCATTGCTGGCATGCAACCCGTTCCCCACGTATCATCATCATCTCAATGTTTCCATAATCTCGTAAATGTCCTTACCTTTCTGGTCTCTTAGACCCACAACATTTCCATAACACTCTCATATGAATATTATCAAAACCATGAGTGAATGAATGTAAATGACAATACAAGGCAAGAAATCAGGATGTAATGAGATGCAACTAATTATAGAGATGAATATCACATGCTTTCAAGAATTTAATAACACATAACCTAGTACAATCAGGATATCATATCGAAAGCATGTGTGATGAGTAAATATAATAATAGAAAATACAACGATGAGCCCACATAATGGCGACAAGCCCAATCAACAGCAGTCGGAATCAACTCAAGGCTGATTTCCCAAACTATCCATCATTATAGTTTAACACCGGTACCTGTTCAAAGTTTATCACAACCGTATGCGTAGGATCCCCAAACACATCTAATACCAATTAACATTTATAACTAATTACATACTTCTATCGGAGTCTAAAAAGAATAAACTGTAGCCTACCTCAAGGCCGAGCAGGTGCCACAAATAATTAACCCTCGATGATAGCCTTTCCCTTCAAGAGCGCCTCGTAATAGTCATAGTCTAACACGCATAGATTATACGTTCATATTAAGCTATTACGCAACACAAGGACTTAGGTAGCTCAAGAAACGAGACAGGATATTTTGGGAAAGTAATTTTGAGCTAGGGCATTTAAAAGACTATCTGATCCAGCTATTTTGCTCTTGCGAAATTGACTCCGCATGCGTGGTCTCGCTTTTGCGGAAAAGAGGTTCGTTGAGGCACAATCACTTGACACCTCACCTCAGTGCAGAAGCACAACAAGACCTCATAGAGACGCATTTGCCTCGGCAAGAAACTACCCATATGTGCGGAAACTCAGTAAATCCTCAAGACCCACTTCTGTGAGTCAACCTCCACGGAGGCAGACACGCAGGAGCGGACAACCATCCGCTAGGGAAAACACCAGACAGACACCAGCAATATGGAATTTTTCCCAAACTTCCACCAAACACCTAAAACACTCTAGAGACCCCTCAGACACAAACCAGACATGCTACCCCAAGGTAAATAGTGCTACAACCTCACTCGCACCCTCGAATTTCCCATATAACCAAGCTAAGACATATTTTTCTAAAAAAATCCTAAAATTATCAAATTTTATAAATTCATAAATAAGACCTCAAAATACATCTGGGTGCCTCGGGAAGTGAACCAATGACTCAACTAAGTCACAAATGACCCTCTAGAACTACCGGAAAAAATGGAACCCGAAAACGGACCCATACACTCGAAAGTTAATTGTGAGTAAAACTAGCCAACTTTAAGATTTTAAATTTGGGGTTTTCATCCAAGAAACACATAAATGAACCTCGGGCTCTGTGCCACCTATCCCCATGCATCACAAACCCTACATAGAGTCTACGTAAAGGGTAAATAGTAAATAAGGGTCTTTAGCTAAAAATGACCAGACGGATCGTTATAATAAGGTTACCATTATTTGAATTCATCAATTAGACTCCCACTTGGCTAAATGATACGTTTTCTTAGGTCAACTTCTATCCTTATCTTCCAAATAAGTCAAGTCGCTTGTGGATATTCAGCTGATTGTACTGGCCACAATGTTAACCTTATCTAATAGTATATACTTATATATCTATATTGAGATCCTTTGAAATACTTAAGCCATCATCTCAAGTCAACTTAGCTTCGTTTACCTAATAATGTGCTGGAAACTCTTTTGGTTGTAGTGTCTCAACACGAACATTCTATAAGTAATGCCATCGAAGTTGAGGTACACATATCATTGTGTCTAACTCTCATTCATGGTCTAAAAAAACCCTTTTCGTATTTCCTCATTACTAATAGACATAAACAATTCCTTTCCTTGCTCTTCTTTGATACTTGATCATTCATTCATTTACTTATCGTATTCTCATTCATTCTAAAATGTTCTGATATATGTATGTAATTTCAAACATTGCTCCCAATTCCACTCATTTATGTTAATATCCATAGATGATAAGTCATTAACTTATTCCCTCATTGGGTACGTATATATTATGAAGAATTTGATGTTACATGACGTTGTTCTACTATATCAATATCTGATCATTATACTTAGACTAGAACTTCTTCGCTTGCCTCATGGCTAAGATATTTTGCCAACGGCACTTTCGGAAAAGATTTCCTTGTTCTCGTTAAGCTGTAAGCCCATTACATTATATATCTCATAGAACCTTAAGTAAATTCAGAATGCTCGTAAACATCTTTATTTGGTCATCACCTCATCTTTGTTCTAATATCATTATCTCTTAACACATCTCTTTAATACCTACCTTGTCTCCTTAGGCTTATGGGCCCCGTTTCAATACTTTATGTGCTTATATCGAGCATTGCTCACTCTTACTTTTGTTTACATACTCTCTAAGATTCATTGCTATATGTGTTGTGGAACTGATGCTTTGCACGTTTAGATCCAATTCATAGTTTTACATCATCTAATGACTCATCTGAGTTTCCTTGTCTGGCCATAATTAGGTCTCCCATCAAACGATTACTCAATCGTCTTACCTTTGCATCTCTTTTTTTGAGTTACCTTGGAGGGTCTCTTGTCTCAATGTACTTTTCATACTACTTTCTTGAACATCAAAGGTCTGGCACCTCTAGCCGAAGAGTCCTTACTGTATCTTCTTTATCATGGTTCTTACACACAATTCCAGAGTAATCACACATTGGTGGAACCTAAATAACTTCAATCTCATTCACTTCTATCGTTCTTATCACAATCCTTTTGCCTGTCCGTCACGAAGCGAAACATGTTTTGCTTCAATACATCTTTATACCATTCAATTTGTACTTACTAACCGTTTTCATGTTGTAACCCCCAAAACCATGGCCTGGGAAAAACACGGCACTTGGTGCCTGACTGCATGTGACCGAACAAACCACATGGGTTATTGAATCAACATGGGCATCAAACATGCACTAGTAATGATTTAAAACATGAAAAATATAAATATTGAAAATATAGTCTTAAAATATATTGAGGAAATATCTAAAATCATGATAAGTTTGAATATTAAATTTGACATGAAAGGCTAAACTAGTCTAGTCTATGAAACCTCTGAAACATGAGTTTGACTGCAAAACTGTCTACCAGGACTAGGCCCTGACATACCTCTACTCTAAAATATAATCATGAAAATAACCAACTGACACTCAGAATGAAATGGGGCTCACAAAATAGTTGATACATGTGCAATCCTAGTCTGCAAATCCATCATCCTAAAACGCACTACCTGCACCATGAAGTGCAGGCTCCGGGCAAAGGGACATTAGTACATTTGAATTATACCATATGTAAAGCAACTTGAAGAATAACCACACACATAAAATAATAGGAACATGAAACTGAACAATGTACATGAACATGATCTGATATGAATATAATAACATGTATAAAATCTGTAAACTGTATATTTGAATATTTGTGGGAGAGCATTAACAAAACTGACATATAACCACCACGTGTGAACGTGATGTCTAATCTATGTCCGATCAGCTAAGTCATCTCGTACCTTTCCTGGGTACGAAACATGAACATGACATCATAGATCCAATAATCCCACAAGGGGTAACATGAAGGTATCGTCCTCTAAGCAGAGTGATCCTTATCTTACGCTGGAAAACATAGTTTCAAGCTATCTAAGCCCTCTCGGTAATCTGTGCAACTCCCAAATCATGAACATGAAATATAATTGACTAGAAAGCCCATGGTTTGTGAAAAATCATGACTTGTAAACATGGTTGATAGGTATAAGATATAGCATGAACATAAATACTTAATATACTTTGCATAAAACATGGAAAATATGTAGAATTCATGGAAAATGCATAATATTGGTTCATGACTAGTATTTAAGGACCCATGGAATGCAATACATGGGTATTCATGAACTATAGACATGTTCTCAATAACCATAATGGAATATCAAGAATACAATAATGAATTAGTAATACAAACATGGTATATCATGATACATGTAGTTTAGGATTATCATGAACTTGAAATAAAACCCTAGGTCTGAGCAATTCATGTTTCATGGATTACATGTGGCGTGGAGAAGAACAATGATGTTCCTACATATGGATAAAATCTATACATACCTGTATTCACTCCTAGCAATGAACTATGTTATTTTCAGACGAAGAACGGTCACTGACCCTTCAAGGGGTCTATCTCTATCATATGCTCTAGGATATTGTGCCTGGGAGGCAACCAACTGAATCAATACCTGCACCTCTCCCCTTACATCCCCATCAGATGGAGCAGGTGGTAAAACTGATGGTATGGGAGCTTCTCTCAACTTCTCTGGTACTACTAGAGTTGAAGATATCCGAAAAGGTGACTCACTCGTATCCTCTGATGGGTTTGTCTCAATGGGGGTGTACTACTCACATCCCCTCTAGACCTAACCTAGTCATAGCCTAGTTAGAAAAAAGACATTAGTAAAATCATGAACACGATAAGGGTTACAGAGAGAACTCTTACAACTCAACTTTATAGCACGATTCTAGATCAAGAAGGAAAGATAACTATCATAAATGCCCCGTAGACTCATGTCTATAAGTGTGGTGCATAACACACCCACAAACAAGACTCTAGTAGATACAACTTGCAAACTCACTAGGACAGACCTGCTCTAATACTAAGTTTCTCATACCTCAAACCGTAAGAGCATAATCGGCACCCGGGCCTTACTTATCGAGCACCAACATACATGAATTAACATATATCTTAACACACAAACGGGCTACCAAGGATGCCATGATAGACTGAAAGAAGTCATAAGTGATAAACAACTGACCAACCTAATAAGAATATACACATAGATAAGGGCCGGCAAGGCTTTCATGAAATCTAAACATCAAGACATAAGATGACAAGGCCATACATATATCTATACATAAGACTTGTGTCTATAAGCCTCTACGAGTAACATCATCAAAAAAAGGGAAAGGGCCTTGCCATACCTAAAACATGTACATAGCATCATACTGACTCAAAATAGCAACTCTGAAACAAAGGGAGTGCACTAACCATAACTAAGGTGAGAACCTACAGATGCGGTCGTCAACCATTTATCTAAACCTGTGAGCATGAAATGCTGTGTCCCCAATAAAAGGGACGTCAGTACAAAATATGTATTGAATATGTAAGGCAGTAAAATTATATATAAAAGCCTCAATATAAAAGAGAGTTAAGAAGGATAGTTTTCACCCTTCGATTATGTTATGAAAATTAACATCTGCATCATATGCATCAATGGGGACTTAGGAACATATTTAGAAATGTTTTGGAATACATTTCATGGGAATGAATTACATGGACATCCTTAACTACTAAAATAGAACTATTTATGGAATAACATGGATCATGCCAAAAGAAGGAAGGATTTAGCCTTAACTTATATTTGTCATTTACTTAACCATACGACGTTAGTTCAGCCTATTAGTACTTCAATCTACAATAAATGATAACGGACCATTGTTAAGCTTATGAAAGCTAGAATTCAACACAAATCAGAAATTTGGACAACACCTCCCCTTATTCTTTTCATATTCCTCAAATCAAACAACAAGATCAACATGTCCAGAATGTCAACAAACATATTACATCAATATGCAATGTTAAATCGATCACAATATATCACCAAAATAGTCCACGTCATATCACACAACAAACAACTGCAAACTTGCACTTTCTATCCATTCAACTTAGCTAGAACTTGAATACACTTCAATAATGACAACCACAACATACTCATGTTATACCTACTAATTTTCAGCCACAACATTCTATAAAAATGATCTCATAGCAGTCCAACAAGTTACAACAACCTAGAACCAATTTTCAATCCATTTCTTCATAAGTTATTACTTACATAACTTAGCTAAGACTCCAATAAGCTCAAACACATGAAGAAGAGAAGATTTCTTACCTAACTCAAGATCTTCAAGGGGAGGCAAGTGGTAGTAGCTTACCTTGGAGGAGAAGCAGTCCCCTTCACTTGGATTCTTTAAGTTTAGAGATAGTCTTTAAACTTTAATTGAAGAAGGAAGAGGATTACTTGAGGATTTATTTAAGGTTTGGGAATCAGCTTGGAGGAAGCTTCTATGGCTATTCTTGAGAGAGATTTTTCTAGAAAATAAAGTGAGAAAGAATGAACTAAATCAGCTCTTTTACGGGGTCCTTTTGGCTGACCCCCTTAATTAAGTGAAAATGTTTTTGGTCTTTCCTTTTAAGCAAGTAGGTGATGCGTCTACTTGTCACCTACTTGCTTGATTAGTAGGTGTCACTTGTTGATCCCTATTTCTTCTAACACGTGTGTCGTCCTTGTTTATTAATTAAGACATGTGTCAAGTAGCTCAAGCAAGTAGGACGAGTAAGCAAGTATCTCAAGCAAGTAGGACGGGTAAGAAAGTAGCTCAAGAGAGTAGGACGAGTAAGAAAGCAACTCAATTTTATTTTCCCAAAATCCCATTTCTCACATTTAAGTGCATTTGCCAACGTCAACTTAGTCATACATGTATTGGATGAAATACGAGATGTTACATTGTTTTCCAAGTCTCGTTCACCTTAACCAATGTAGAGGGATTTCACTCTCTCCGAGCTTACGTTAGATAACTTATTATGACAATGACGTATGAAGTACATAGTGTAACATGTAGCAAGTGCAGAGTGATTACGGAAATCACGTATACCAAGTATCATTATTGACTGACCCTAGACTATAATGATGGCAAGGGTTGTACTCTCGATGCTCACCTACTTGCTTCGTTAACACTAATATTTACAGTTTATGAGTATTTTCATAATTAAAGTAAAAAAATATGCAATTCATTCCAAGTCAAAGAGTTCGTCCCTTTTTTAAGTATGATTTTAAAGGTCCAACCTTTCTATTACTTAGGACCATTTAGTTATAAATATCCAGTCTTTTAATCAATTAAGGCATGTAAAGTCATAAATATTCAATCTTTACATCAATTAAGGAATGTATGTCATAAAGATCCAATATTTACATCAATTAAGGCACGTATGACATGAACACAAGTCAATCAAGTATAAAAGATAAAAAAAAACAAGTGAAATGTATGCTATCCAATGGCCATATGCACGGTATACACACACTCCTGTAGTAGGTTTCACGTGATCCATGAGGGGCTCATGAGGTCCTTATACCTATCCGGAATATCAGATCTCTCAGATCACATCGGCTACCAGCCGTAGGCTATAATATCATCATTAACACTCTGTCCCTGTACCATGTCCAATATTCGGCCTCCCAATGCCCTGTTCGTACCTCACTATTTATATGTCAATAATATCATGAATGAATGTAATAAATATGTGTACACTAAGCAATAGCAAAAACATCAGTTCATTGTCAAAGATAGTTCCTCTTCCATAAGTTAGATGTGATATGGAGTGATGGATGCAAGATAAGTCAATATTCACAAAATTCAATCAAATATGGCTAAAATAGCCCAAATAAGAACAATCATACCAATCTAGTGTATTTACGCACCACCTCCAACGCCCAAAGCTAAAGAGGCACTACATAGCCTTCCATTTCTTTAAAGATTTCAAACGAGCTCACTCTAATCAAATATGGTATCTATATGACAATACGAGTCTATCGATACCTATATTGCCATATGGAAGATTTGGTTCAAAAAGTCAATCCATTTGAATATCATGAAATTTTAATCACATTTCATTCTTTAATTTCACTAATTTCATGAAAAACATATTCTAGGAAAAAGCCTCACTTCCCAAATCTAAAATCATGAAATGAGGCACTAATTAAAGGATGGAAATATGTAAATTTACTTAGATGAAGGTTTAGATCCCACCCCAAGTTCGAATCTTGAAGAACCCCTTTGACATCACTAATTTTTGTCCTCCCAAAATGGTTTTAGAGTGAATGAGTTTGAATTGGGGGAAAAGAAATAAAATAGACCAGCGACACCAAAAGTGCGTTCAAATTTCTAAATTTGCTATGTCACACCTGCGACCAGAATCTCGCAGATGCGAGTTCCCACGTGGAGGCCCAGGCTCGCAGATGTGCACACCCACTCGCAGATGCATTCCGCTTATGCGGCCTCACAGGTTCAGCCTCTTTTCACCCAACCACACGTCGCACCTCAGCCCACCCAACCCATGTTTGATCGCTAGAGTGCAAGTGCAGTTGCACCAGACATCAGCTGACCAGCCCAAGTTAAGGTTCTAAACTTTGATCCAACACCCGAAACTCACCGGGAACCTCCCAGACACAAACCAAATATGGACTTCACTCATAAGAACACTCTAGACTCGATCACACACTTGGAATTTGCAAAAAAGGTCGCATTAACCCAATGTTGACCAAGCTTAACTCTTAATTATAAAACCTTATATTTTTATCCAACGGCCCAAATCACACCTGAATGCCTCAGGACCTGAACCAATGACTCGACTAAGTCATAAATGATATTCCAGACCTAATGGAATCAACGAAACTTTAGAAATAATGCATTTACTCCCGATATTAACTTTTCTCAAACATCCTATTTTCTTTAACTTAGAAACTTCCAAATTAGCTAAAATCTATTCGGAACCCGCCCATTTGCCTCGAGAATGGTGACACCTATGCCAGCAAGTCATAACCACCAAGATGAAACTACAGGAAGGGTATTTTGGGGAAATAAAGATAAAAAGCTCAAAATAACTGAGTCATTACATCAGATACCACTTAAATAAATGTTCATTCTCGAACAGTAAAGAAAAAGAACTAACTGGACTCTAAATAAGTTGGGGATAGCTAGTCCGCATATCCGACTTGGTAGCCCTTCAACTAGAAGATGCCTCCATTGCACTTTCCATAAAGCTATCTCTTTTGACGTCGACTTCCAAACTTGTCTGTCTAAAATAGCTATATGCTCCTCCCCAGAAGACAAATTATGATCAAGCATCACTAAATTCCACTGGATCACATGGGAACCATCCAAATGGTACCTATTCAGCATCGAAACATGAAAGACAGAATGTATGCTCGACAACCCAACTGGTAAGGCTAACTCATAGGCTACATTGCCAATATGAGGAACTATCTCAAATGGCCCAATATACCTCGGGCTCAACTTTCCCTTCTTCCCAAACTTCATCACAACCTTTATGGGTGAAACCTTCAATAAAATCACTCCCAAACCATAAACTCCAAATCACAGACCTTCCGATCCGTATAACTCTTTTGCCTACTCTAAGCCATGAGGAACCTCTTCTGAATGAACTTGACCTTATCTAATGAATCTCTCTACAAGTTTGTACCCCATGGACTAATCTCGAATGCATCAAACCAACCAATCGGAGAGCGGCACCTCCTACCATACAAAGCCTCAAATGGTATCATCTCAATACTTGAATAGTAATTGTTGTTGTAAGCAAACCCTGCCAAGGATAGAAACTGATCCCAATGACCACCAACGTCAATCACATAGGTCAGAGATCATGATCCTATTAAATCCTTGTTTAAACAACTGGCTAAGTGAATAATTACTATATCATAGGATTACTAAACACTATAACTAGATGATGCTACTATTTTTAAGTTTATTTTGTATATGGAGTTGTAGGAGGTGTTACATGCTTATAGAATGGTACTGAGTAATGTCTCTGACTCATAAGCTCAAGATGAAGCTTTGAGTAGTCAACACAGCTTCATTATGACTTGCTTTGAGTTAGGGGTCCTTCTTGTCATTTCTCTAAGTTGTGGAGGCCCTCTAAGTACTTGTAATAGGCCTGAACTTGAATTTGTTCTTTGGAAATGGATGTAGACTGATAAGTACCTCCCCACTGTTTTAAATAATAACCTACATTAGTCTTTGAGTACCTTGTTTCCTGTTTTGATGAATTTAATTGACGATAACATAGTAGAAATCCATCTAGTTTGCAATTCTATTAACTGTTAGTACTGCAATCTTGTGACTGTTTCAGTTGTTTAAAAATGGGATCAAGTCAACTTGCTTTGTATTTTTGTTGTCATGACTGGTTGAACAATAAGCATGTAGTCCATTTGATTTCCCTTCTGTTGCTTGTACTGGACTTGATTATCTATGTGATGTTCAATTTATTATGGAAAGTTTAGTATTATTTGGGATTAAGTTCAATTAAGAAATAAGGCCTGCATGATGTAATAGGATGATAATCTATGTGGATCTATTCTCTTTTGAGTCTGCATACTCTTAACAAATGCTAGGATCTAGTTTCCCTAGTCGTTCATTCCCCTCTTCTCATAGCAGTACATTAAGTAATGAAGGTCCCATCCTCGACCATGTTCAAGCCAGGTCTTTCATCTATTTGTTAATTGTCATTATCAACAATGCTTGTGGGGTTCAGACGATTTTTGTTAGTTGAATTCTATTTATTTCAAGATCTTTAAAACTTAGGGTATGGCTTCGGTTAGAAACCCTGTAGAGTGCTTCTGAATTTTCTACTCGTTTGCATTATATCTGCGTATGCCTAGTTAATCCTGTTGGAAATTTAACTATGTGGGATTGAGTTTTTCCCATCTTTAGTGACTTAAACACGTGGGCCCCGCATATCGGAAACATCATTTCTTCACACATGCCTAATCTACTAAATGAGTATATGATATTAGTGCCAAGTATCGTCAAATTTCGTTAAGGAATGAAAGAGATATTGGTACACAAAGTAAGGTTTGAGACATGAATAGATGGATTGGTTGGCCAAATAACCTATCTCCCACTTAGGTAGAAGATGGAATGATTGAGCACTATATAAGCTCTATTTTTAGTAAGGATTTGGGACCCCAAGGGGTAACCCATGTGTTAAGAAGAGGGAGGACCTAGGTGAGCTTAGGTTCGGGGCTAAGCCCCACACGCACGCCGCCGCCGCCCGTCCGGTCTGGTCCGGCTTGGGTCTCGGGTCTCTGGTCTCTGGTTCTGCTGCTGCTACTCAAGGGAATGTTGTTATCCCTGCTCCTGCCAGTTTCCAGAGCGAACGCCCAGAAATATTTCTGGGTACCAATTTCAAGAGATGGCAACAAAAGATGTTGTTCTAACTTACTACGTTGAACATGTCACACTTTCTAATAGAAGATCCTCCTTCTGGTGGGGATGCAGTAGACACCCAATCTAACACAATTATTGAAGTGGGCGAAGATATCCATGTCACAAATGCCCTGAAGTTAACACTGGATGCCTGGAATCATAGTGATGTTCTGATTTCAAGAGATGGCAATAGTGTTCATCCATGCAATTTGACGGAAACAAAGAAAGTGAGGAGGCTTGTGATAAATTATAACATATGTTGCAAACGGCTTCGTGATTCCAGTGAATTTGTTTTCATTCAATGATACACCACAATCGAAAAGTCATTTGGAAAAACATCTGAAGCGGATTCAATTAAGGAACGATACAAAAAAGTGACGATTCAGGAAGAATGTCTCAACGAAATCGGGTTCTATTTTCTTAACTCTATTATTATTTATTTATGAATTTCTACCTTTTGTGTGTTTTGATGAAACACAATTAATATAAATATTAGGGTAGATGATCCATTTCTGATGATCTTGAAATGCACGCTTAGTAGTTTTTTATAACATATTTGATATGACTATTTTAATTTGTTATTTGATGCCAAATGAGATGGCATAAGGATGTTGTATGCATGAAATCACATGAAGTATACTTTCAAATTTATGAAATGACAGAAAGCAGTGGATTGATCAATACTTTGTATTTGAAAGTTGTTATATTGACTTAGATATGAAGAATACTTGCTTGAGTCCTCTAATTTATGGCATCATAGATTAGGACACGTTAACTATAAATCCATTCAAAAGTTAGTAAAGTTGGAATTGTTGTCTTCCTTCGATATAAACCCTCAACATAAATATGAGGTGTGCGTAGAGGCAAAATTAACTAAATCACCTTTCCATTCAGTCGAAAGAAACACCGCTCCTCTAGAACTTATTCACACCGACATATGTGATTTAAAGTTTGTGCAAACTAGAGGGGGGAACAGTACTTTGTGACTTTCATTGATGATAGTACAGGCTATTGTTATGTTTACTTGTTGAAAAGTAAAGTTGAAGCGTTTGAACGTTACAAAGCAGAAGTTGAAAATAAACTAAACCTATGGATTAAGGCAATTCGTAGTGATAGAGGGGGAGAATACATAGCACCGTTTGAAGAATACTGTGCTTAATTCGGCATTGTTTATCAAACAACTGATCCTTACTCACCTCAGTCTAACGGTATTGTTGAGCGCAAAAAACGTACGTTAAAGAAAATGATGAATGCTTTACTTATCAATTCCGGTGTAGCCCAAAACATGTGGGGCAAAGCGATTCTTACCGCTAATACAATTCTCAATAGAGTTCTGCATAAGCGTAAGGATAAAACTCCATATGAATCAAGGAAAGGAAAGAAACCCACTTACAAATATTTGAAATAGTGGCGCTATTTGGCAAAGGTCGAAGTACCTAAACCAAACAGGTCAGAATTGGACCTAAGACTGTAGATTGCATATTCATCGGATATGAAAATAACAGTAGCGTTTATCGCTTTTTAGTGTATAAGTCGGAGATATCTGATATCCACGAGGGTACGATCATGGAATCAAAGAATGCTGAATTCTTTGAAAAAATCTTTCCTCGAAAGGAAAAAGAAATAACTTCGCGCAAATGAAGTTATGAACAAAATACTCAAAATCAACAAGACCCGGGAGTTTTTGATTATCCGAAACTAGACGCTTGAGATCTACAGGACTCAGAAGTTACTGACTATCAGGAACTTAATGTTCCAGACCTACAGAACTTAAAGGTTCAAGAGGTTGAACCAAGACGAAGCAAAAGGGCCAAAAAGGACAAAACCTTTGGTCCAGATTTTATAACCTATATGGTTAAAAATAAACCAAGGACAATTAAGGAAGCATTGTCAACTCCAGAAGCACCGCTTTGAAAAGAAGCTATAGAAAGCGAAATAAATTCCATCATGCAGAACCATACTTAGGAAATGGTTGACCTTCCTCCGGGAAGCAAACCTTTGGGTTGCAAGTGGATACTCAAAAGAAAGTACAAAGTAGATGGAACTATTGACAAAAGGAAGACCTCGATTACTTCGACACATACTCCTATGTGTCTAGATTAATGTCCATAAGGGTATTCATAGCCATAGCAGCTTTGCATGACCTTGAGATACATCAAATGGATGTTAAGACAGTCTTCCTAAATGAAGAGTTGGAAGAGGAAATATACATGGAACAACCCGAGGGGTATGTAATTCCAGGCAAGAAAAGAAAGTATGTTGACTTGTTAAGTCTTTGTATGGACTCAAACAAGCCCCGAAACAATGGAATGCAAAGTTTGATAATACTTTATTATCAAAAGGTTTCTCCATAAATGAATGTGATAAATGTATCTGTATCAAAGGGAACTCTGGCTTATTTTTCATGATATGTCGTTACGTAGATGACATGCTCATCACCGGAAGTAGTCTAAACTTCATCCTGGAAACCAAGAATATGTTGAAACAATGTTTCGACATGAAGGATATGGGTATTGCATATGTAATCGTAGGAATTAAAGATTTCTAAGATATCTGATGGACTGGTCTTATCTCAATCTCATTACATTGAAGATGTTTTGAGGAAATTTGATGTATTTGACAGTCTCCCTATGAAGTCACCAATGGATATGAATCATAGAATTGATAAGAATTGTGGTGTACCCGTATCCCAAGAGTGATATGCGCAGGTCATTGGTAGTTTAAATGTATATTACAAACTGCACCTGACCCGATATCGCTTATCTAGTTAATAAGTTGGCTAGGTTTACTCGTAATCTTGGAAATGATCACTGGGAGGCATTAAATCAGATACTACGAAACAATATGTACAATGGCAAGTCTAGACATATTCGTCGGAGACATAAGACCGTTAGGCAGTTGATCATCACGGGTGTTGTTTCCATTTATTACGTCAAATCAAAGGATAATATAGCATATCCATTAACTAAAGTCCTACTCAAAGATCAAATATTATGTCTGTTTAGGGGAATGGGCTTAAAACCCAGACAATAAGAATCTTTATGGTGGTAACTCAGCCTTACTGACTGGAGATCCCAAGAATTTGGTTCAATGGGACAACTAAATTGTAGTGGTTCAGTTTTAGCGCTTCACTTGAAGTAAGAGTACTTCAGATTATTATTCCTTAAAGAAATATAATTCCAAAGTTGTTCCCGCGATAGACATTAAGTGTTACATGCTTAATGGGTAAATGATAAGTTTATAAGACTTTTAATGATTCCTAACACTTGCGAGCGGGGGTATAGCAGGATACCTTATAGGAGATCACTATTTAAGTGCGAAGATAGACCGCTTCAAAAGTACGCACTTAAGAATCCAAGAAGTTGTCCATAGCCACAAAGGACAAAACTATAAGAAGAAATGAATAATGGGAGTTATTGTGTTGATATCATTTCCTTGGTTTACACTAAACACTGACGGTTCAAGACATCACGTTCACCGCACAGTAAGTAAGTCTGATGGTAATCGACTAAGGAAGGTTCAAAACCGAAAGCTACATTTCCTGATGCAATATCTTTCCGCTGAAAGATTGCTGAACTTTGGCACCCTGTGTGCACCAATTCTATTTCAATTGAGTTTTTCCCGTCTTTAATGACTTAAATATGTAGGCCCCGCATGTCGAAATATCGTTTCTTCACACATGACTAATCTGCTAAATGAGTAGATAATATTAGTACCAAGTATCGTCAAATTTCGTTAAGGAATGAAAGAGATATTGGTACACAAAGTAATGTGTTTGAGACATGAATAGATGGATTGTTTGGCCAAATAACCAATCTCCCACTTAGGTAGAAGATGGAAGGATTGAGCACTATATAAGCTCTATTTTTTAGTAAGGATTTGGGACCCCAAGGGGTAACTCATGTGTTAAGAAAAGGGAGGACCTAGGTGAGCTTGGGTTCGGGGCTAAGCCCCACACGCGCGCCGCCGCCGCCTGCCCGCCCTTCCGGTCTGGTCCGGTCAAGCTTCGACTCGGGCTCGGGTCACGGGTCACGGGCTATGGGCTATCTTTTAGAATTTTCTTTTTGGTTCCTAAAGTGTTTTTATTTACACTTTGACCCCTGAAGATTTCAAAAACATTGCAACGGTTTGGATGATTTTAGAAACGTTGCAACGGCCCTCCTCTTCAACTATAAATTAAACATTACTGTTCAGTTTAGAAACACAACAAAAACACTTCTGTTCTGTTCGAAATACACAGAAACAGAAACGCACACAAAAATCCTCTCCTAGAATCAGCAGTTTGTTCTATATTTATTTCTTCGCTGGAATCAACCTTATTTGCTTTGTATAGTTGATTGTTGTTGTTTTATCTTGGAGACTATTGTCCATAACTGTAAAAATATCTTTACGGGACAATTTTGTCTTAAAGACAGAGAGTCATCTCTCGACGCAGCCTTTCTTGTTGTTTAACCTTTCAGATACCATTTTTACCTACAAATCCCTCATGGGGTAAAATTAATTGTTTAAGTCCTTTCAATCCAATAGACATATCCCTATTTTGTTTGATCCAACTTTGTTTATGGTTATGGGTGTGTATGTCCTCAATATGCCAACATCTCATTCATACAAAACAGGTATATCACTGAGTAACAATAATAACAACATACACATGTATATCACTGAGTATGTAGGGTATACACAGGACTTGTATATTCTAAAGTATACCAGGTGTATATCATTGTATGCTAGTATATACTTGAGGGGCAAAAATTAAAGACCAACGCAGAATAGGAGCAAAAGTGTAAATGACCTGATATCATTTTTTGCACGGATTGATCCTATTTTGGGGTGGTCTTTAATTTTTTTGCTCCTCAATTCGCTGGTTTTTAATTTTTTTCTCCTTCTCATTTAATGAAAATTTGTGGGCAAAAGTACCCTTATCTATGACCTAGCAAAACATAAATTTATATAACTTTTTCCTTGTCCGACATAAGTTCTGTAGGAATTAAGTTATCCGGCATAAGTTGTGTAGTACTCCCTCCGTCCCAATTTAAGTGTCTTACTTTTTTTTTTTAGTTTGTCCCAAAAAGAGTGTATCTTTCTATATTTAATAAGTTTTTCAATTTCAAGGCAAGTTTAAGAGCAAAAGATTTAAAAGACCCTACATATCTTTAATTTAAGACCACAAGATTAAAAAATCTCTCTTTTATTTTTTAAACTCCGTGTTAAGTCAAACTAAATCACTTAAATTGGGACAGAGGAAGTATCTAATTCGCTAAGAATAAGTTTAGAGAACTTTTCTGTAGGAACTAAGTTATGCCTTGTAAGGCATAATTGTGTTATATTATGATGCAAAAATGTTAACTTATACCGGTCGAATTAGGTACTATATAATTTATGCCGAATAACTTAATTCCGACAAAATTTATGTTCGACAAGACAAAAGTTTTATAAATTTATGCCTTATGAAATTAGGTCATAGATAAGGATGAATCGTTTCTTTTTTACTTTTGTTTTTTTGGAGCCAATAGTATTTTTGACCATTTTTTATATTTTAGTGTGCCAAGGGCAAAAATTAAAAACAAGCTATTTGAGGGGCAAAAACTAAACAACACCCAAGATAGACACTATACAATTTTTTTCTAGAACATATATTTATAGGAAAATTCCATCCTTTTGAGCGCAAAGCCAACACGTAGAGCGGGTTTCCTTATTGTCCAGGTACACCCCCCCTTGAATTTCCCCGGCTTCTTCAATCTCATGCATTTCCTTCATTATATATATACTCCTATTGCGTATTAACAGAGTAATTAAAACAAATAAAAATATCAACCTCTTGTCCTTGGGTTTTGTACCTACGGCTTGGATCAGGTACACCTCCACCTCACCTTCTTTCATGCACCTCTACTGGCGTCCCTGCAACTCCGACTGTTTCTGCCCTTGTTACTGTTCTTATTTCCATTGAATTCAGCTCCAACCACAAATCGGAACAACACTACCGTTTGCACTTTCCGACGGTAAGGGTCCACGAGCAA
Source organism: Anisodus tanguticus (assembly GCA_034509755.1). NCBI lineage: Eukaryota > Viridiplantae > Streptophyta > Magnoliopsida > Solanales > Solanaceae > Anisodus > Anisodus tanguticus. The sequence goes on from CM067545.1 coordinate 22,424,946, forward strand.
CAAAGAGCGGAATCTCAAATTGATCCTTTTTTTTGGATTGTGATGGATTTCACCCAGTCGCAATCGAGTAATCTGTCGCTAGGGTTTGTTTCCCATGCGTCGCCGGCGGCCACAACAGCCACACTCACTCGTGTACGAATTGCCGATGAGTCGATCACCTTTCGGTTCGATTCTAGCGTCCGGGACTCTTGCCATTCGGTTCCATTTGCTCCGCTTCAGTTAATGGATAATCAAAGGGAAGTGAACGAGAAAAATGGAGATGGGGAGAGGGATGTCGAAGAGTTCCGCATTCTAGGGCATTCGATGTGCTTAAAGCGGAAGAGGGAGATCGATTCGACGTCATCTTCTTCTTCTTCTTATTCTTCTTCGACGAAGAGTTTTAGGGTTACACATTTGAATGAGCTTGAATCACGAAGAAATGCTGTTAGAGCATGGGGTAATCAGGGCCTGAGGGTAGCTGATCCTGATATATTTGAGATTATGGACAAGGAGAAACAAAGGCAATACAAAGGGATTGAATTGATTGCTTCCGAGAATTTTGTATGCAAGGCTGTAATGGAGGCATTAGGTAGCCATTTGACAAACAAGTATTCTGAAGGAATGCCAGGGGCAAGGTATTATGGTGGGAATCAATTTATAGATGAAATCGAGACGCTGTGTTGTAAGCGTGCATTGGCTGCTTTTGGACTTGATCCCGAGAATTGGGGTGTCAACGTGCAGCCCTATTCGTGCACCTCAGCTAATTTTGCTGTTTATACTGGTCTATTACTGCCCGGTGATCGGATAATGGGCTTGGATACACCGTCTGGTGGAAACACCAGTCATGGATACAATCTTCCCAATGGGAGGAAAGTTTCAGGGGCTTCAATCTTCTTTGAGAGTTTTCCTTATAAGGTTGACCCTCAAACTGGCTGTGTAGATTTTGATAAGCTTGAAGAAAGGGCTCTTGATTTCCGGCCCAAGATTCTTATTTGTGGGGGAAGTTCATATCCCCGGGAATGGGATTACCCTAAGTTTAGACAAATTGCTGATAGATGTGGAGCAGTTTTAATGTGTGACATGGCACAGATTAGTGGTCTTGTTGCCGCAAAGGTATATTTAATCTCCTTTGATTACTGTTGGTTATTTGATTTATGTAAGTCAGTCTACTTGCTTCTTCTCCAGTTTAGTTTCTCACTGTTGACCTCTTGTTAGCAAGCAAAAAGGAGCATCAAGTATTATGTGTTCTGGTTTTTGCATGTTCTTGTTCTAGATGGTGATTTCTTAGGCTGCGTTTAAGTAAATGTGATTTCTTAGGCTGTCTAACTACACTTTACCGACATCAACATGCTTCTTGTGCATTTTGGGTTTTAGTTCCTTTATTTTGCATCCCTTCCATAACATGACATTTCTGATTGAGAAACATTAGCTATTTCTGCTTTGTGGTTATAGTGTCATAATTGTGGTGCCACTTTGTTATTTGCTGAATGTATCTACTAAGTTGCTAATACTCTTCACTTTCGGTGCTGCACCATGTCGACACGACGTGGGTGTGGGATCCGTGCCGAATTTGGTCTACCAATTTTGAGTACTTTGACCAAAATCGATACAATGCTTTCTGTAATCAAAACAAAAGCTAAGGTGAAATTGAAGAAAATGAAACACCTTGTATATAGAAATTTCTATGTCAGTTCTTTTTCCTTTTGTCTCCTTCTGGAATTCTCCTCTTGATCAATATTTTCTCCTCGGAATACCTTGTAAGTTTTCCACATAATGTCTCATAATATAGACATATAACTCTATTGTTAGATACTTAGAATTATTTTTAGCCGAATCCTCGCACACATATACGTACCCCTCTATCTTAAAATTTAGATCATGTTGGATCAGACCTCTAGATCCGCATCCATACCAGACTCCCGCACCCGATTCCGAGCAACTTAGTGTATCTAATGACAATTTTGACTGTGAAGGAGATTCCCAATAACTTGAGGAACCAGTTAAGCTAACACTGGAAAATCATGGTTGGTGAATGCAATATGCTACTGTTTTTCTTTTTAATTTCGTTACATTTATTTCAAAACTCTTCTTAAAAACGTTCTTCTCGAGCCGTGGTTCTATCATAAACCTCCTCTCTAGCCCACAAGGGTAGGGGTAAGGTATGCATACATACCACCCTCCCCATTCCCCACTTGTGGGACCTCACTGGGCATGTTCTTGTTGTATTTGGATACATTTACACATTTTGGGGTCTAAATTTTGTTATCAATTGCTATAGTTTAAGTAAATTTACTTTCAGTTTCTATGATCTTTTATCTTTTGTATGTGTTTCGACTTATCTGAAGGTAGTTAGTGTAAGAAATGGTTAATTTTTGGTTGTCACTGAGCTGGGTGACGAGTTCATTTCCTTGGGATTCTTAGATACCTGATTTGGTTACTCTAAATAAAACCAAATTATTCACTTTGGTTTTCATTTGTTAAATGAAAAGATGAAGACATCTATGTGGAGTGTTTTTAGGGAGCAGTGTTGCAGACTAAGAGATATCAATTATCTGTGTGCGTTTTTCTGCGCTGAATAAATTTGTTGCCATGAATCTCTTTTCATGTTCATGTTACTCTTGTTTCCTGTTGGTTCCTTTTCTTACATTTGTGATCAGGCTATCTGCTAATCTAATGTGTGGTTCTGTCTCTGCAGGAGTGTTTGAGTCCCTTTGACTATTGTGACATTGTTACCTCGACGACCCATAAAAGTCTTCGAGGCCCTAGGGGAGGTATTATCTTCTTCAGGAAAGGTTCAAAGCCAAGGAAGAGAGGCATGCTTTTAAATCAAGGTGACGGCAGCGATAAATATGATTTTGAGGAGAAGATAAACTTTGCTGTTTTTCCTGCTCTGCAAGGTGGGCCACACAATAACCATATTGCTGCCCTAGCAGTGGCATTGAAACAAGTGGCTAGTCCTGAATACAAGGCTTATATTCAACAAGTAAAGAGAAATGCTCAGGCGTTAGCAGCTGCTTTAATGAGAAGAAACTGTAGGCTGGTCACTGGAGGGACAGACAATCACTTGATACTGTGGGATCTAAGGAATCTTGGGTTAACAGGTACAATATTTTTTTCTGGACTCCCTTCTCTTGCCAGAAGTACAGTTAGTATATTATTTGTTGTTCTTGTTGTAAATTATTAGACCTGTGTCGAACGAGATGCATGAAATGTTGCTATTTGATATACTTCTATTTTTGGTGGTTAACCAGCCAGCCTATTTTCCTCTCTGGTTATCTTTATCAAGCCTGAGAAAGGGATATTTCATGGAAGATATGGTTGAAGGGTAAAAATTAAACAGCACAAATATGTTGTGTGGTTGTGCCAGTCTAAGTTGTTCCCTAAGCATTTTAGATGGTCAAGGGCGTTAGCCTATTACTCTTTTCTTTTCATACTGCTGAGGTCAATGAACTGCAAGTCTTCTTTGTTTAAGTTAGTGTTTGTCCTATGAAATATCAATTTGTTTTATGGCATCTCTAAATGGACTTTCCTCCTGTCTAACTATTGTGATGATGTTTTTTGTTTTTTATAATTCTGGTATCAATAATTGTCCAACTTTGATAACATTGCTCATTATGTCTAGTCTTTTGGTTTCTCTAAAATCCTAACTGCTTTGCTGCTCATGAAAACTGAAACAGTGGAGGCATTCTCATGCAAGTTAGGTGATGATAAATCTCTTGTAATTTTAGTTGGTATCTCTTAAAGTCAAGTGGAAGAGAATTAGTTGTATGGGACGATGGAGACGGTCTCCAATGTTGTTGAGAGGCAGTAAATCTGCCACATCTTACCTGTGAGGCCTTGATTCCTAGAGGAACATGAATGCTTGTCATTTATTATGTCTTCCTTCTAGAGTTGAACGTGTTGGTTTGACTTGATTCAGCTGTGAAGATGACAATGGAAAATGTGTTTTTGCTTGTTAGTAATTGGAGAAACATGTGGGTTCGACCGATATGTTTTTGTGCATTTTGCTATTGCTTGAACTTGATAGAGAACATAGAGTTCAACACGTTCGATTGTTTGGCTAGGCTTCTAATTGTAAGTTTCAACAGAATATAGCTGTAATTTGATACCAGTAATTGCCTTGCACTTGAGATGGTAATCACAATAATAGGGAGGTGGGAGATTAATGTCTCGAACTAGCCTAATTTTAATAATACTAGTTTGTGTGATGTTTGAACGCACTAATTTATGGGTATACTGGTTATTTTGGTCCTGGAAAATAGGTATCTCAACTACAGTGTTAATTAGGCATAATTTAACTTGTGCACTTCTAAATTAAGCGATTAATGGATTTAGTACCCTTGCATGATGATGGAACCACTTCCTGCAATCCTCTTGCCTTCTGAATATAGGATAGTTGTTGGGCTCATGGAATTACAATTGCAGTTGCTTATTTGCTGCCAATTTTTCCACTGTTATATTGATCATTACGCTACTATAATTTTGTAGGTAAGAATTTTGAAAAGGTCTGTGAGTTGTGTCACATCACTGTCAACAAAGTGATGATCTTTGATGATAATGGAAGTATGACCCCAGTAGGTTTGAGGATAGGTAAGCTTTTTGTTGCTGAGTTGTATATATCAACACTCAGGAGTTGAAAAGCCCTTTATGTAATTTCTTTTGTTGCTCTGGCTGCAGGGACCCCTGCTATGACATCAAGAGGCTGCCAAGAGAATGATTTCGAAATGATAGCAGATTTCCTCCTTAAAGCAGCACATATTGCTAATTCAGTACAGAAAGAACATGGAAGGCTTGCAAAGGCTTTCTTGAAGGGCCTTGAGAACAACAATGACATTATTGAGCTACAGACGCGTGTTGAAAATTTTGCTTCACTGTTTGCAATGCCTGGATTTCAAGTATAGTCAAGTTGGAGGAGGAATTTTGGAGTCTTAAGCATTTACTTGGACTAGTATGACGTCCAGTTGAGCCTTTTCCACTCAGCCAACCTTGATTACCTCAAGATATGCCATGTCAGGTGACATGACTATTTAACATTAAAGGTTAATTAAAGGTGGCTGCACTTGTAAGTATTTAGGTGGAGGTTTTGGTATAGGAAATAGTTTACCTCAGGTAGTCAAGATCCTCCCGTTCTATTTATTTTGGCATATTGTTTCAGTTCGTTCATTATTCTTCTTTGAACCTATGGTACTATATGTAAGTGTTATTATTGGATTGAAGATGTACATATTCTGTTATTTTCTGGATTAAGAGGTTAAAAAGTCCTCCCATCCCTGGGGCCAATAGAAGAAAGAAATGAAAATGTGAGGAGGAACAAAAGTTTCCAGTACACTTTCTGTTAATCCAGGTGGTATTTGAGGTACAGGCTATTAGAGTTTATTACGGCTTGATGCTTTAATCTTTTTTCCTTTACAAGAATGTCAACTCTACCATCGGGAGCTTATTACGATTGAGGGTTGTTTTTAGCATTATGGTTATAATATTCAAAGAACTACCTATTTAGTTAGATATGTTCAGTTTCTTACTTTGAAATAATATATATGGCCAAGTCCCCTTGCTCCATCGTCTGAACTATCTTTCCTTGACCAAATTCATCGACTGTCTTCACTCGCGATATTAGCTTTATACAGCACATTTCGCATTCGTCTTGTTGTTTTTCCTTGATACTTACCTGAAAAGATGCGTCAATCATTTCCAGACCATGGATAATGAGGAGTGTAGTTCTTAGCATTTTCTACTCTAAGTTGCTTCGTTATCAGGATTCGGAAAATAATATCGATATAAAATGTGGTGCTGTATCATTTTATATTGGCAGAATACCTAAATCTTCTTAAACTTGCACGGATTACTAGTTGCATCCAGTCTTAATTACATCCTTTTAGTTGCATTCAGTCATAATTGTTATGAAATATATTATTATGTGGATGTCCACTACACAAATGTAATGCCCCCATTACTCTTCATCTTTATGTTCCACATCTTCCATGATCTCACTCCTTAATGCCATCTCCATGATCTCATTTAATGAATGTCATCTTTATGGCCATCTCTTTGTATGCCTCTATGTACCACTATAAATAGAGACATAAATATTCATATTGTATACACTTGAACAACACTTGGAAGGATGAATAAAGTTCTATCTTGCTCTCTATATTTCTTGTCTACTTTCTTGTTTCATATTGTTACTCTTTTAATTTAATTTTACAACACGTTATCAGCACGAGTCACTAATTTCGTTTCATGTCATTCCCGAATTGAGTTCAGTTTGATTCTATCAGTGGTGATCAATTTGTTGCCTGGTACGCTTTCTTAAAGCTATCTATACCGGTGAGCATAGCTACAAAAGAATATCTACATGTTTTGGGTACTTTATTACCTAATCTTGTATATATGCTAATTTTCTATGGACAAAATGTGTGAATACATTTTACAGTAGCTTCTTTATTTTCCATATTAAAACAATTTTATATTTCAACTCACTGGCATATTTAAGGAATAATAAATTGTAGAAACTTAAGAGACAACTAATTTGAATAGTGGGAAGTATATTGCCTTATTTGATCTATCAAGTAACAATTCTGCTAGCGGTGGCTCTCACTTCCTTCATAAAATATATGCGGGCTGATTTTTATTTCCTTCTCTCTGTTGTGGTATATCACTCTTAAATTTTTAAACTGTGGTTACAACTGTACTTAGAGATTTTGATGGACTAATTTTTACTCTCTGTTAAAGTAATAGAGGAAGGATTTGTGATCCATGGTATCACTAGCATAAAATACCGTGCTTATGTATTGAAAGTACTTAGAAAATGAAATTCACATGTTTCATCACTTGGTCTCACAAAGGTTGGTATTAAACATTAGTTTTTCCTTGTAGTGCATGTATGTATGATTTTCAAAATAGATTTAATATTAAAAATGCAAATGACATATTGAATCAACATTTAATACGTTAGTGCTATGTAAGCATATAGTAACTATCTTAGTACTGTTGGGCATAGTTTGTATAGTTTGACTACAACTGTCTTTACATATATTTGAGTATTCAAGTTTTCTTTATAAAATCAAACGATGAGAAGAGAATTTTAGGTGGTATTTTCATGATTTGTACTACCAGATTTGCTTGCACTAATTACTTTGTTGAGGTGGTGCAGGAAAGTTTATGAATTTAAATATGATCTAATTGGCATTGTTGAGAGCATATTGCCTCATAGGCCCATGGGTGTATCTCATTGCACTTTGGCCTACTAAGTCATTGATTAAGGGTAAGACGACGGATTCAAATCCTACCGCATAAAAAGGATAAGATGTTGGGTTGGAGTCCCAATGCTCCATGATGATAAGATATTAGGTTCTAGTCCCATCGATTTATGGCCTAAAACGCATTTATATAGATAAGACGTTGGGTTTAAGTCACAATGCACCATATTGATGATATAATGATGACTAAGGTCAAAATAACATGCTTTTGATCAGTTATGAAGTCTGTCCCACTGAATTTGCTCCATTCCTTGAAGTGAATGTGCTAGCAGTATATAATAAGTCTGAAAGATGACAAAATAATTATTGTTTTCGTATGAATGAATGTGGACGTGACAAGGGACAAAATTATAATAATCATCATTGTGGTAAGCAACTATAAAAGGAAGAACACTATGTTATGAGTTCTCAAAATGGTCCTTCAAAAGGTGAAGGTAATTTTTACCATCAATATGGTATGAAAGATCTTGGGCACGCGGTTGTTATGCGATCTAATTAAATTTTATAAATTCTCCATCAAAAGAAAGGAATACAAAGTGCAGGCACACTTGACCTTTCAAAGTGATGATGAGGTGGGTCATATTTATATGATAAATGCCAAGATATGACAATGATCTTGTAAGGAAAATTTATGGAGCACGTACGAAAGATTATAGTCAATTCCTTGAAGAGAATGTGACTTGTGATAAGTATCATGAATGGTCGACTATTCTTGAAAGTGAATGTATCAAGATGTGATCAAAATTATGTATAAGGATGTGCTCATGTATGGCTGGATAAATGCTACAACTCACCTCTACGGGATGTTTGAGAGAAATATATAAGTTTTACTCTGGCATAAATGGTCACTGATCACGTACTTTTAGTACGTCACAAATATTATGGTATGTCTTATCATAAATTACCGAAAGGTAGATGTAAGTAATAAGCCTTGCTTATAAAGGTTTTGACCATGACCATAATGACAATCATTTTCTCCTTGGAAGAGATGTTCACAATACGAATTATATTATGAAATATGTGATAGTACATAATTAATTGGGAGCTCTAGAAGGGCTAATGTATTACTACCCGGAGGAATGAAAATGGTGTTGTAGTAAGTCTCAAAAAGAAACTTATTAATTTTCAAAGGAATTGGATAAAATTGAATTATATTGAGACTATGAATTAAGGGAAGAATTAATATCTTCATATTACTATAGTTGAAGCGGGTTATAAATATTTATATGAAAGGTTAACAACTTTTTTGTAATGCTCCGATCATGGCCTGGGCGAAACACGACACTCGGTGTCTAACTACATGTGACCGAGCGAACCACATGGCTTGCTAAATCAACATGGGCATCAAAATCATGTAATAGTAATGATAATGAAAGCATGTAAAACTATATACTGCAAAATAGTCTGAAATATCATAGCGGAAATATATGAAAACATGATAAGTTTGAAAATACTGATGTCATGCCATGCTACCTAGACTAGTCTATAAAACTTCTGAAACATGAGTCTAACTGCAAAACTGTTTACCAGGACAAGGCCTTGGCATACCTCTACCAATAATCATGACATGTAAATAAATAAAGCTGACACCTCAAATGAGATGGAGCTCACCAAAGCTGATACTGAGGTAAATCCTATTGAGCAGATTTGACGTCCTGAAACTCAGTACCTGCACCGTGAAGTGCTGGCCCCGGACAAAGGAATGTTAATACAATTGAATTGTACTGTATGTAAAGCAACTGAAAGAATAAGCAGGCACATAATATAATAGGAACATGAAACTGAAAAATGAACATAGATATAATGACATGTAAAATCAGTAAACTGAATATATGTATGTCTGTATATCTGTGGGAGAGCATTAGTATGACTGACATGTAACCACCAATCGTGAACGTGCCATCTGATCTCTGCTCGACCAGCTAAGCCATCTCGTACCTTGCTGGACTACGAGACATGAACATGAACATGATGGATCCAATAATCCCACTGAGGGGTAACATGAAGGTATCATCCTCTGGAAGGATGATCCTTATCCTACACTGACAAACGTAGTTTAAGGATTCTAAGCCTTCTTAATAATCTGTGCAACCCCCAAAACATGTACTTAAATATAGTTGACTTGTAAGCCCATAAATTTCATAAACATATCTTGAAAATATGATTCATGATGGTAATATGGCATGTAATTAAATATATAATATAACTTGTGTAAAATATGAAAACATGTGTAGTTTCATGGAAATTGAGAATATTACTTCATGACCTGTATTTATAAACCCATGGAATTCAAGGTTATGGGTATTCATGGATTACGGAGGGATTTCCAATAACCATAATATAATATTGAGAATACAACAACGAATTAATAGTACAAACATAGGGAAACATGAAACATGTAGTTTAGGGTCATCATGAACTTTGAATAAAACCATAAGTATAGTGGCGTGGGGAAGAACATGGATATTCTCACAAGTAGATAAAAGCTCTACATACCTTAGTCGCTCCAATACTTTTACTAAAAGTCTGAACTTGAAAGAAGGAATCCAAAACTTGCACCTTAATTCCTTGAGTTGGGTTTTCTTGAAAACCCTAGGTTAAGAACAATGAATTTCAACTTAAAATTCGTGTATATGAGTTAGAATCCACTTGAAATACTTGGAATAGGCTTATCTTGGTGTATCAGAGTGATGTGAGGATAGAACCCTCGTGATAAGACTTGAGAAGAGTGAAAATTGATTTTTTAGAATTAAGGCTCGTATTTATATTGTTTGCAGTTGGAAGGATTTGATGGACAAATTTGACAGGCATTCGAATATCATACGGTCTTCCAAAGGACCGTAAAATTATATACATTCCATATAATTGGACCGTCTTGAAATGTGCAAGTTTCCATTGATCTGTAAAAGCTGAGGTTCGGAGATAGTTGGAATCAATGGGGCATATAAGCTTATACGGTCCGTAGAATTTATAGGGTCCGGTCAATTCAAAAAATGAAATCGACGGTTCATTTCGATGGTCCGTAAAGTATTTTACGGTCCATACATTCTGGACGTAAAATACGATCTGCATAACTGAAGTTGGTTTTTCAACTTAAACTCTCCATTTTGGTTTTCTATACCCTGAATCATAAATATGACTTAGTTTGAAGGTACGAGGTGTCACATTTTCCCTCCTGTTTGAACTACACAAATATGGGCATGATGATGGAATCACATGCGATAGTAAACTAGAAGTTTACTGAAAGAAATATCAGTTGGCATTACCGGTTAGCCATCCCGTTTCAAATGTGATGCGAAAATAATTGAGAATTCACGTGGTTATATATTGAAGAAATAAAAGATTCTTCAAGAATTCTTATGTTGCTTGTTCTCGTGATGATAATTTGATTATTATACCAATTAAGGTTAGTATTGTATCCCTAAATTTGAAACGTATAATAGGTGATATATAAATGGACCTAGTCACCTGCCATGTGGATCGATTTACTATTATATGGTTTTAATAGATGCATCTATGTTATGGTCAAGCTTTAGTATCAACTTGGAATTTAATTTTTGCAAGGTTGTTTGCTTATATTATTAAGAGCACGGTTTCAAAGTATGAAAATTATATTAATATGCTAGTTTATATCCAAGTAAGTTTAGCAGAAATTGTATGCCTCTAATTATATCTAAATAATTGGTTACGGGAATAAAACTCCCAAAATGAAATTTCAAATGAGATGTGTTATTTAATATGTAGCAGCGCTTGTATGCATCAATTTAACAAGGTTCCCCTATCACAATTGGTTTAGGGTTAGAAATCAGATAACTCCCATCTAGAAATTTGAATGTGTGATATATGATTCAATTGTTCCACCACAACGCATAAATATGGGTCCTCAAATAAGGCTAGGAGGTGAATGTTAGATTTCCTAACAATAGGGAGAGGTATGATAAGCAGCTGAAAAGTAAGTTTTATGTAATGAATTATCATTGGTATGATCCTCATTCAAAAGATAATTTAAGTCGATTGCCAGACGCATTTGCTGACCCAAAGGTGAATATATTCCAGCTACAAATGCCCCAATTAGAATTAAAATCCTTGAAGGTAGAGTCTATGACGATAGATCAATCGGTTCCAAAGATAAAACTCCTTGTAGAAGGAGAGGAGAAAATGATCAAGATGGTCAAAATAATGAGGCAAGTGTTTTAAAAGTGCACCACGACATAATATTTCATACAACCTTGGGATAGGTTCAAGTACCTGAAAATGATGAGAAATAAAGAGATCTCGATAAGTTATACCGTAGTGGAATCGATATCAAATGGCCGTCGACGGTATCTTTGATATAATGCAGCGCTCAACATTGTAAATGGTTATGAGGATCTGAATTCAAATCGGTCAAAAGAGTCATTAGGTAAATGATTGGCCAAAATGAAATACGCAATTCAAGTATATTTGTTTCACTTAAAAAGTGATGTAAGGTATAATATCAATGGAGTACAAAGGAATTCTTGTGCGAAAATAAAATGAAAAATAATGTAGTAAGATATAAAGTACAACTTGTGCCTTGTGGCATAAAAATCCTGACATTAGTGTACGGAGATATTCTCCTGTGATGGATGCAATGAAGATGTTTTGCAGTCTGTCAATACATGTAAAATTTGAATGCGTATAATGAATTGTTATCATGTCTAGCTAGACAATGAAATTTATATGTAAATCCTTAAAAGATTTTAAATGTTTTAAAGTGATTCCATTGAGTGCCCCAATGGCTCTGAAATCATATAACAAGAAGAAAGATCAATTTTGTTCTCATGAAAAATTATCATAAAGTATCATCTTTTAGTGCAATTGGTGCACTTACGTATCCTGCTTTTACTATTCATGAGATAATATTTTTATTTATGCGCAGGCAAGATATAATTTCACTTTTATGTTGACATACTAAGTGAAATAAAATATTAGTATGATTCAAAAGAATGGTGAAAACATATTCAAGAAATTCAAGTGACAATTTAACATATTTGTTAACTAAGACATTGTCAACTTCAACACTTGCGAAGCTGATGTACAAGATCTGAATGTGTCGTCTTCGGAATATAGATGTTTTATTAAGGGAAGCAAAATACGTGTTGTACTCTTTTTCCCTTAGTCAGGGTTTTGTTCCATTGAGTTTTCCTAGCAAGGGTTTTAATAAGGCAATAAATATTGCGTATTACAAGATATGTGTACTCTTTTTTCTTTACTAGAATTTTTTTCATTGAGTTTTTTCTAGTAAAGTTTTAATGAGGCACATCATCTATGAACATCCAAAGGGGAGTGTTATGAAATATATTATTATCTGGATGTCCACTACACAAATGTAATGCCCCCACTACTCTTCATCTTTATGTTCCACCTCTTCCATGATCTCACTCCTTAATGCCATATCTCCCACCTCCTCCGTGAACTCATATAATAAATGTCATGTTGATGGCTATCTCTTTGTATGCCTCTATGTACCACTATAAATAGAGACATAAGTGTTCATATTTTATACACTTGAACAACACATGGAAGATGAACAAAGTTCTCTCTTGCTCTCTACATTTATTGTCTACTTTTTTGTTTCATATTGTTACTCTTTTAGCTCAATTTTACAACAATAATTGCATTCTTGAACATGGTTGTTGATATTTGTTATTATATCATTCCAGAGAAGTGGCATACATGTGTCTACACGTGAATTTTTCTATCCACGTGGCATTTAAGATATATAATATATATATTACCTTTTCAAATTCGTTAATTTTTAGATCATCTTTGAGGTCAAATCTATTAATAAATTTTTTGCTAGCATTTCATTATATAGCCTAATTTATTTATTTATTTAAAAATGATGAATTTTTAGCTAATCCTTTTGCAAATTAGGCCTGAAAAAGAAGAACTACGAGTTAAAATAAATAGTCATTGTATCTAAAAAAAAGATATTAAAAGAAATATGCAGTTAGAACTACATTATTTTGGCTAATAATAACGAAGTGCTAAGCAAGTATTTTTTTAAAAACAAATTTTATGAAAGTGCAAGACGGGGGAGAGGGGTGAATTGTAATTTTTTCTTTTCCTAGTCGACCGCCTTGGATTAGTAGTCGACTGTGAACAGAAAAAGTACAGAAAGTAAATTGCTAAAAGTAAACGACACCAGATGATTTATATTGGTTCAGATTCAATGTGAATCTTAATGCAGTCCCTTTGGGTTGCAATGGTGTTCTCTGCAGCTCTTTGGAAAAGTATGTTTGGTACAATGGTTGTTTGAATGGAGCTTCTACGTCTACACTCAAACGCTCTCAATCTTTTGATACAATGCCTCACCAACTATACTATATCTCTTCTCACTTTTTTGTTTACACTATAAATCACTCAGAATTACAATGCTTGTTACACTATAAATCACTCAGAATTACACTATAAATCACTCGGGGCTGAGCTTCATATTATATTTTCTCAGCACCTCGAATGTTTCCTGCAAATGACTTAAATGGTGTTGTACACGAAGACTCTTAACAAGCAAATCATCTATATATACTTCCATGGTTTATCCTATTTATTTTTCAAACATCTTATTTACCAACCTTTGATAAGTAACTCCGGTATTTTTTAATCCAAAATAACATTATAACAATAAGTGGCGAAAGTAGTCAAAAAAGATGTTTTCTCTTGGTCTTTCGGTGCATCCTTATTTGGTTATATTCGGAATACACATCGAGGAAACTCATTATCTCATATCCGGTCGTAGCATCGATCATTTGATCTATGTTCGGTAGTGAGAATGAGTCTTTAGGCAAGCTTTGTTTAAATATTTATAGTCAATACACACCCTGAATTTGTTCCCCTTTTTAGATACTACGACTACGTATGTTAAACAATTCAGATATTTTACCTCCCAGATTGATCCTATATTAAGTAATCTAGCTACCTCTTCTTTCACAAACCTATTGCGGAGTTCGGTGATGGGTTGCTTCTTCTGCCATATGGGAGGAAGATATAAAGATTATTGTGGAAGTAGCTACATGAATAGGAAGAAAGGAATTTCCTATCACCTATTTAGGATGCCCAATTTTCTATAGCATAAGAAAGATGGATTACTACAATCCAAACTTGGTGAAGATCATGAACATGTTGCAGTCTTGAAAAGGGAAAATGTTGTCATTTGAGGGTAGGGTAGTACTGATCAAGCATGTGCTTCAAGGGATGCCCATACATTTTTTATCAGTCCTAAATCCACCTGATTGTGTGATTAGACAGATGCATAAAATGTTTGCACAGTTTTTTTTAGAGTAATACAATAGGGGGAAAGAAGACATTGGGCTTCTTAGACACATTTATGTGTACCAGAGAAAGAATGAGGACTTGGTTTTAGATCATTACATAATGTCTCAATGGCTTTATAATGTCCTTCGTGAATTTTAAAACCTATTCCTGGAATGGATTTTTAGGAACGGTTTTACTTCCTGATGCGTCGTCAATTCTCGACCTATTATGATCGTTCCTTGAAGAATCTGTAGTGTTTGTTGGTGGTGCGACTGCGGTCCTTCGAGTACTGCCAGCATTTTTAGATACGAACTCAGAGAAAAACTGCATAAGGCTATACTTCTGCTCAACGCGATATTCTGTGCCCTCAGGGTTTGCATGGCTTCCTCGGATAACTCGTCATTGAGAACATCCTCCTCTTGGGTCTTTCCGCCTCCAGAGGTGGCTCTGTCTGCAACCATCAGATCTTCTGGTACCAGTTCTTCTATTGATAGGTTATCTAGTCCGATGGGGAGATTGTTAGTGTTATCCCCAGTATTATGGTTGCCTCCGAGTTCTTCCATTCTTGTCATATGTTTGTTCTGGAAAAAAAATAAGACTCGAAGAAACGATTAGATTAGTGGAAAAAGGGTCACTTGTGACACCACAATTGCCCAAGCCCCACGGTGGGCGCCAAACTGTTTACCCGTAAAATGGTACAGTTGAATTTGTATACGTGGTCAAGTACACGTGGATCTCAAGTGACTGATTTGATTAATATATCAGATAATGTATAATGCAAATTAGTAGTATTAAGACAAAGCAAATAAATAGTTAGCATGAGCCTCATATTAGCTTCCTGGCAAAGCCTCTGTAACTAGTATAAAAGAACAAGAATTGGGAGTAATATTGATAAGTATATTGTAATAACTTCCATATGATGATCTTATAATGGAACAATATGTCCTATTTATATATGAGCTTACGGGTACACTTCCCATCATATATTCCCTTATTAATATAAGAGAATGAATGTTGTAATAAGTAGACAATTTGTGTCTTCATAAATGCCATTAACGCTCCTTTGGAAGATGTGAGATTGGACTTGGTAACGGCCTCCCATTGGGATTCAAACTATTTACCTGATCTTTATGGTCATCGGTATCTCGCGCCCTTACAATGCCCTCATGCTCTGTCGGTAGCACTAGAAGCTGACATGGATTCAATTCATCAACACCTGCCACGTGTCACGACATAATTTGCCCAGCTGTATTATACAAATTTTCCCCTATACATGCATTTAATGAGGCGCGTTGCAAAATATCTTCTTTCCTTTGCGCGGTGAATGATGATCTCTCTTACATTTGAAATCTCTTTCTTGCTTTGTGGGCTTCCTTTGATCAGTTGGGCTGACTGTATAGTTGGCTACTGGGCTTTCATAGGGCCTTGTGCATATTTGAGTATTTCTTGCACAACAACACAAGTCATCATTAAAATTCTAACACTAATAATCTCTCCCTTTTTTATGATGACAATAAATACTGAAAGTATAGTCAATCTCCTTGTTTAATGTGATGTGCTCCCCCTTAGTAGTTGACTGATAAGTGTAGTCAACTTCTGTAGTTATGATGTTCTCCATTGAATAGTTGACTTGATGCATATAGTCAACTACTTTGTTGGATACTGCTCCCCATGGATAGTTGACTTCTTTTCTCCACCTCTGCCATCAATAAAAAAATAAAAGACATAGAGAATCACATAGATAGTAGCATGTTATAGCATAGAGTGTGCTAATATCTCAACACCAAACAAAACAAAACAAAATAAAGTATTTGGACTTATGTCCATAAGCATACATATTATTCAGAAAAAAAGTCGACTATCAGTAATTAAGGCTCCTACTCCTGAGTATTATCCCTCTCCTACCCTTGCTCGTGATCCTGATGTTGATCTTGCTCCTGCTCTTGGGACTGCTCATGTTTATGCTGAACAAAAGGTTTTAGGAAGTAGGCCAAGGTGTTTACCACTGCATCCTTCATAGCATCTAGTGTGACTGACATTTTGTTAGGAATGTCATTTACACAAGTCTGAATTTTAGTGGATAACTTGGCAGCTTCCTCGAGGGCCTGATCAATCTTGACACCCAGTCATGCCACATTTGCACCAACTTCTTTAGTAGCCTCTTTTACCTTCTCTATCTGAAATTGGGTGGACATTAGGATATCCTTGAACAAGTCTAGTTTGTCATCGAGGGCGACAATTTTAGCATGAATTTTAGTGGAGTTGTCATTAAGAGGGACAAAGGAAGAGGAGGGTTTGGATTTAGTGGAGTTTTAAGGACAGGGAACTTCAGGATCCTTTTCAACCTTCTTAAGGATCTAGACATCATTTATGCAGACATAGCCCATGCTTACAGAGGCTCTAGAATCATAACATTGTTTAACAAGAAGAAAGGGGTAATCATCAAGATTTACATTATGGGCTTCCATAATGCGAGAAATTAGTATACCATAGGGCAGATTAATTGGGTCAGACACAAACTCAAGCATATGATTGATGATAAGGGAAGCAGAATTCAACTTATATTTATGAACCAAGCAGTAAGTAAGAAGGGTATCTCGTTAGGTTAGAGTAGACAACGAACCCACACAAGTCATAATGATAGTTGTAACAATATGAGCAATCACACGTGTCTCAAACGATAAATTTCGAGGACCTAACACAATCGGAAGAGGACTAGAAGAGTCAAGAGAGATACACCTTTTTGCTTGTTCAAAATAAACCTCAAAATCGATAGCCAAGGTTTTTGGGCAAATTCAAAAAAACCAGAGATTTTAATACTGAAAATTTTATCAAAACTAGCATAGTCAAAGAGAATGCGAGTCCCAAACACCAAGGTTTCAACTTCATCATCTTTAGTTACCCTAAGATTTACATAAAACATACGGATATGGTGTTCATAAATATGAGGACAGGAGTATGACCAACCTTGAAAATCAAAAAACTTTTGTATGTGACAATGGGGGGAGAATATGACCTCAAAATCAACTATTCGTCCATGGGCAAAGAACTTACCTTTGAGAGAGAGAAAGATGTCGAAATATGGTGTTCTCCAAAAATTTCAACGATAACTAAAGGTAGACTCATAATCAAATTTTACTCTCTTGGAGGATTCAACATACTCACCTACAGTAGCGGCGTATGTTTTTGGAGGATTTGAGAGAGAAGGAGTTAGAAGAGTTGCGAGGGGATGAAAAATCAGAGGCATCAGAATCAATTTTAACAGGGAATGAGGGTTTACTTTTAGGTTTGGTGCGAGTGGTGGTTTTCAGAGAGGTTTTGTTGGTTTTGTCCATGGTGGAGAGTTTGAGAGGAGATGTGAGATGAGAAGATAGAGAAATGGTTAATGTAGAATGGGTGGAAGATGAAGTGGTGTGAGGAAAATGAAAAGGTGTATGGGGAAGAGGGACTATGGAGGCGTTAGTGGATGAAGGGATGTGAAGGGTCAAATCTAATCAAAGATACAAGTGGAAAACCGTGTGTAAGTAGTAAAACAAAAGGTAATTATGGAAAGGTTATAAAAAATTAGGGTAAAGGATTTTGGTGCAAAAATAAACCACATATTCAAATAGTCAAGTAAGGAAAATATATAATGCTAAAAAGGTTGAACAATAATTCCTAGATATTCATTAAGCATGCAAAATCTTTCTTTCAATAAAGGTTTTGTAAAAATATCAGCAAATTGTTTCTCAGTGCACACAAATTGCAGTTCAATAGCTCCCCTAAGAACATAATCACTAACAAAATGATGCTTAATATCTATATTCTTTGCCCTAGAGTGATACATGGGGTTTTTAGTCAAGTAAATAGCACTAGAATTATCACAAAACTTTTGACAGGTTTGAATAGTAAATCATAGTCACTTAATTGATTAATCATCCATAGTAATTGAGCACATCATTGCCCAATGGCAATGTATACAACTTCAATGGTGGGTAGTGATACACTTCCTTATTTTTTGCAATTCCAATAGATTAGAGATTTTCTAAGTAGTTGACAAGAACAACTAGTGTTTTTACGATCATCTTTATCCCCTGCAAAATCAGCACTTGAAAAATCTTCTAATTTGAAGGAGTTAATCTTTGGGTACCATAAATGATGAGAAACTATTCCAATTAAGTATCTAATAATTCTTTTGACAGCACTAAGGTGAGATTCCTTAGGAGATGACTGATACTTATTACACCTACAAACACTAAACATGACGTCTGGTCGACTAGCAATAAGATAAAGTAATGAGCCAACCATTCATTTGTACTTTGTTTAGTGAACTTGTTTACCTTCTTCATCTTTGTAAATTGAGAGTAGGGCTCATTGGACTCCCCATGACTTTTGCATCACTCAGACCAAACTTCTGAATAAGCTCCTTAATATATTTACTTTGACAGATGAATATCTCTTTCTCAGTTTGGTGGATTTTTAATTCCAAGAATTTCAATTCTCCCATCATGCTCTTCTCAAATTCACTTTGCATATGATTAGAAAATTCCTTGCACAGAGAGGGGTTAGAACTTCCAAAGATAATATCATCAACATAGGTTTGTATAATAAATTTTTTAGAAGAGGTTCTTTTAATAAAGAGAGTTGAGTCAATTTTGCCTCTAGAAAAACCATGGTCAACTAAGAAAGCACTTAGTCTATGATATCAAGCTTTTGAGGCTTGTTTATGGCCATATAGAGCTTTAGATAATTTGAACATATGATAAGGATATTTGGAGTTTTCAAAATCACGTGATTGTTTAACAAAAACTTCTTCATCAGTAAAGCCATTTAAAATAGCACTTTTAATATCTATTTGAAATAGTTTAAAATCTTTAAAGGCAGCATATGCAAGCAATATTTGAATTGATTATAACCGGGTAACTGAAGCAAAGGTTTCATCATAGTTGACTCCCTATTGTTGTGAATATCCTTGAGCAACTAGTTGAGTTTTATTTCTCATCACTTCTCCTGCTTCATTTAGCTTGTTTCGAAATACCCATTTAGTTTCAACAACTGGAGCATTTTCAGGCTTAGGAACCAGACTTCATACTTTATTTTTCTCAAATTGATCTAGTTCCTCTTTAGTAGCCTTGACCCAGTGATTATCCTTCAGGGCTTCATCAACTTTATGTAGTTCTAGTTGTGATATAAGAGACAAATTTGTATTATTTTTATTTGAAGCTCTAGTCTTCATTCATTCATTTATGTCTCCTATAACTAACTTCTTTGGATAGTCAGGTTGGCTTCTCCATTCATTTGGAATATGTCAAACGGTTAGGTTTGTCGACTTCGCAGTTTCAGTAGTCAACACTTTATCATTATTTTGATCAATAGTGGAGTAATCATTGTGATTGGTAGTTGACTATCTTCTTCATCTGTAATTTAACCTTTCTCGGCCAAGTGATTAGTATCATCAAAAATCATACGAATATATTCTTGACCAGTTAATGTATGTTTATTAAATACTCTATAAGATCTATTGTGAGTTGAGTAGCCAAGAAAAATATCTTCATCACTTCGCGGATCAAACTTACCAAGATTGTCTTTTCCATTATTATAGACAAAATACAGAAAGCCAAATGGATAAAAGTAACATACATTTGACTTCTTACCCATCCATAGTTCATATGGAGTTTTCTTCAGAATTGGCCTAATCAAACATCTATTTAAAACATGACAGGTTGTACTTACAGCTTCAGCACAAAAGTGATATGGTAGATCATTTTCCACAATCATTGTTCTTTCCATATCTTGCAAAGTCCTATTCTTTCATTCAACGATACCATTCTGTTGAGGGGATCGTGGTGAAGAGAAATTATAAGTATATCCATGTTCATTACAAAACTCTTCAAATGCTTTATTTTCAAATTCTCCTCTATGATTACTTTTGATAGAAGAAATGTAGTATCCATTTTCACGCTGTACTTTCTCACAGACAAACTTAAAATTCTTTAAAGTATCATCTTTATGAGCAAGAAATATAACCCATGTAAAATGAGAGAAATTATCTATTATAACAAAGGCATACCTTTTCCTCCAATACTAGAAATTCTAGTGGAACCAACAAGGTCCATATGAAGCAGTTGTAATGGTTTAGAGATAGACACAATATCATTTGAATTAAAAGAGTTTCTAGTTTGCTTACCTTTTTTGCATGCATAAAAAATATGTTCCTTGGAATAATTCAGCTTGGGCAATTCTAGAACCAATTCATGCTTTGCAAGTTTTTCTATTAGGCGCATACTTGCATGTCCAAGATTCTTGTGACATAGCCATGGGTCTTCACCCATTGATGCTAAACAGATGTGTCCTACGGGACTTTTAACTGAGTCTAGTACATATATATATAAATTTTATTCCTGCTTTCAGGTAACACTGCTTTGCCAGATAGGTCTTCGATGATACAACTTGTTTTTCTAAATCTTACCTCTAGATTGGAGTCACATCGTTGACTTATGCTCGGCAGGTTACATATAAGATCCTTCACCCAATAAACATTAGTGATATCACAAGAGTTATTGAAGGCAATAGTTCTTATACCAGTTACAGTTTCAGTGGAGTTGTCTTCCAAAGTTACTAGTCCTCCATCAAAATCCACTATTGACTTGAATAAGATTTTGTCACCAGTTATATGGCTTGAACACACACTTTCTAAATACCATTTACCTCTTGATTTCACCTTGTGGTGTTCCTGCAAAATAGAGTAATTACTTTCTCATAGGTACCCAAGCTTTTTTAGGTCCTTGAGGGCTAGTTCTAACAATATTTTCATTATCTTTAGTTTTTCATATCTAGCCTGGAGTAGTTGCATAGCAAAATCTACAGTTATAGGATTTGTGTCCAATTTTATCACAACAAAAATAAGTTTGAGAAATTTTTTCTTCAATGACATGTTGATTAGTCAATTTGCTCGTATTAAAATTCTTAACAGACTTCCTATCAGTTGACTTGATTGACCTAGTCTACTAATCTGTTTTAAAGTGAGCAATAGATTTTTCAGTTGAGTTATTAGTAGAGAATTCGTCACGTATAGGCTTTTTCCCAATTGACTTGTTGTTATGAGTCAACTGGTTAGACTTGACAGAACTATGACCGATATATTTGCACAAACTATTCAGTTGTAGTTGCAAGTCATGAACTTCTTCTTGAAGAAGGTCTCTTTCAATTTCACAACTTCTAAATTAATTTCTCAGTCTCTCTTTTCTTTTTGTAAATTTCTATATTCATCAAAAGATTTATTTAGATCTTCAAGAGTTTGATCTAACAACTCTTGAGTTTTATGACACTTAGAGCACGGATAAGGACTTACCTCGCTAGTTTCACTGATTGCCATGAAACAAACATTCTCAACTTCTTCTTTTTCATCTTATGAGATTTCATCTTCACTTCAGCTACTGAATGCTCTTTGATTTTGTTGACCTATAAGTGATTTCCTTTTTGACTTCGGGCACTCTGATGCTATGTGGCCATACTTCCCACACTCATAACATTTCCCATCATTCCTTGGTTGATCATTTTGAGATTTCTTTTTTCTAAAATTTGAAGTACTTCTTCTGTTGTTTCTAGATCTCCTCATGGCTTCCACCATAGATTTAGATATCATAGTAATTTTATCTTGTCTAATATCATCATCAAATTCCTCAACCTGAAATTTAAATGCCACCACCTTTTCTTGTTCTCATCCTGTCCAGACTTGTTGAGATTGGTTTTTTCTAATGCAATTAGATCTCCTCTTACTTAGTCATAAGTAAGAGTCTTGAGATTTATACTTTCAAGGGCGACAACCTTTGCATTTCACTATAGAGGAAGACATATGAGAATCTTCCTTATGTTTTCCATAGAAGAAAAGACCTTTTTAATGCCTTGAGTTCTCCTAGAATCTTGATGAACCTTGCAAACATGTTTTCCATTGTTCTCCCTCTTTATTTTGAAGGTCTCATATTTATAGACAAGGAGACTGATGATAGTTTTCTTTACTTTGTCAGTACCTTCATAAGTGACCTCAAGCTTATCCCACATTTCTTTAGCAGTTTCACATGTAGAGTCTTTTCAAATTCTTCTCCACTGATAGCATTGTATAGAAGATTGCGAGACTTTGGATTTATTTGTATTACCTCCATTTATTTATCAGTATAGTCAGCTAGGGAAGCCAACTCATCAGTCGAAGTAGCTCCTTCTTTCTTCTTTTCATCAGTCTTGGACTTTGGCATAGGAATATCTCCTAACTTGATGACTCTCCAGATCCTTACATCATATGACTTGATGTAGGTTTCCATTCTTACCTTCCAATGAGAAAAGTTCTTCCCATTGAAATAAGGTGGTTTAGTTTGGGAAGTGCCTTCTTGAAACAATGCTCCAATGGTAACGTGATTTGACATGTTCTTTTCTCACTTGCTATTAGACAAACACATTGTGAGACCTAGCTCTGATACCAATTGAAAGAGCAAGAGGGGGGAGGTGTGAATTTTAATTTTTCTTTTCCTAGTCAACTGCCTTGGATTAGTATTCGACTGTTAACAGAGAAAGTACAAAAAGTAAATTGGTGAAAGTAAACAATACTCGATATGTTATACTGGTTCAAATTTAATGTGAATCCTAATCCAGTCCCTTTGGGTGGCAAGGGTGTTCTCTGCAGCTCTTTGTGAAAGTAGGTTTGATACAGTGGTTATTTGAATGAAGCTCCTACGTCTACACTCAAACACTCTCAATCTTTTGATACAATGCCTCACTAACTATACTATATCTCTTCTCACTTTTTTGTTTACACTATAAATCACTCAGAATTACAATTCTTGTTAAAAGTAAAGAAGAGAGCTTGAGAAGTTGAGACGAAAGTATATTTGTGTTCATCTCATGAGCCTACATATATAGTCTTCAAATTTTAGTCGTTAGACTCTCCAAACAGAGAAGGCAACCCAAGAGATTTGATCCTTGAAAAATAAAAATATTAATGATCATAATTCGAAGAATAAGCAAGTGCATTAGTTGTTGATTGGACTTTAATATCTTCTTTCTTTGTGAATGACTTCTATGGTACTTGATAGAAGATCTTCATTGATTGCTTCTTTGGATCCTTGTTGTTGATGTGGGTCGTTGGTACTTGCTTCCTTAATTAGTGAGATCCTTGATTGAGTGTATTTAATGAGGCACATGCAAATATCTTCTTTCCTTTACACGGCGATTGATGATCTTCTCTTAGATTTGAAATTTCTTTCTTGCTTTGTGGGCTTCCTTTGCTTAGTTGGGCTAACTGTGTAGTCAGTTACTGGGCTTCCATAGGGCCTTGCACATCTTTGAATATTTTCTGCATAACAACACAAGTTATCACTAAAATCCTAACACTAACATTTTACGGGGAAAAAAAGTAGTCACTGCATTTTTTTCTAAATGAAGAAGGTACACAATTGCAACTCCATTATTTTGGCTATACCTTTTTTAATTTGGTCAAAGAAATGGAGCTCTAGCCAAGTTTTGGTACTGATTTGATCCGAAAACAAAAATACACAATTAAAATAAATAGATATTTTATCTAAAGAAACATAGTGGGAATCCATAATTTTAGCAATTTTTTCTTATTTGGCTGAAATGATAGAGTTTCATCCGGAAAAGATTTTTTTTTTTTTACAAAGTTTTCTCGAAAAGAAAATACGAAGTTGGGAAAAATAACTATTGTATCCACTAAGAAATTTTAAAAGTGCAAAGTTTGGATAAAAATATTCATGGTATATTAAGATGAAGTAACAGGAAATACACAATAGTAACAAATAAATTATTACATATGACTGTGATAATTAACAGTTGAAAAATACCCACTTGAAAACTACATTTTCAATTTTTCTTCAATTCTGTGCATCTAAAGAGAGTGTATCCATGCTCTTTGTCTTATCAACATCTAGGGATAACCTATCTAATTAGGGTAGTTAAAACTACAAATTGTTTAGTGGTGCAACTAATAATTCATACCGAGTTAATGTTTTTTTGGTATTATGGCTTTTATATTGCATTTGATTAATATTTTCTTTCTTGTTTAAATAATATTGACATTATTTCGCACTTTCGAAATTGTTTTATACTGGAAAAAAAATTAAAAAACCGAAACAACCTTCATTTAACCTTTCTATTTTAATCTATCTATATCTTCTATATTATATTAAAAACATGAACTCCAAAGCTTAAAAGTTAAATTACTTAAATACCCTTCTATTACTAATAAATATCCTACTTATAAAAAGTACAATTAAGAAAATACTTGCGCCTAACAAACAATTCTAAACATCACAGTCTTATATTTTTTTGTACTAAAACGTATGTAACCTTGCAACAAATAGTAATATTGTATTAAAATAAGATCAGATAAATGGACCCAAACATGACCGGATGCAACTCTCATTTACTACAACCTATTCACTAGTCAATACGTTGGAATTTCTTTCGCATTCCAATACTTATTGCAATTTATGGAATACTTATTTAAGATTTTAGAGTTTTTTTTTCATATACACGTACATTGTATATAAAATTAATTATAACTAATTAATTGTGCTACATAATGATTATAATGGGAATACTAATGGCCACACAACTCTTGCTGTATATAGTTCCATTGTTGCGGTTGTATTCTGCCTCTTCTTGCACCAAGATACAATTGAATTATGACAGACAAGACAATTAGTAGATGTTTTCTTCATGAAACAAATCATTATTGATGCTCTTCATACTGGAAGACCAAATGTCAGCCAAGATGAGTGATGTTAGGGATCCAAATGCTATATTTCTTCAACTTTCAACCCTGTTTGGAGGTAAAAAAATCAACAAGATTTTGTTTGATTTATGGTTGGAGAATGGCAAAACGTATGAGTTGTACAAGCTCATTAGTAATGGGATTGCAACAAATTTTAGAAGTTCAGAAAATAAATTGAGAAATTGCCCGAGCCCCGATGATAATGCTAATGTTGAAAAGAGAATTTGATCTTTATACAAGCCAAAAATCATATTTTCAAATTCTTTTGCACGAACCTTATATATTTTTTTGGTGTTAGGGTCGCAATGTATTGATGTTGTAATTGTTGTTTACCTCAGTTTTGGCAAAATTTAATTTGTGTTTCTTGAAGAATGAGATCTAACATATTACTAGCTATATATGTGTTTGCGGTGTGGAAAACAAGTGATTTTTTGCAATTTTGATCATCTATTAACATATATAATAATAGAGTAATTTCGTATTTTGCATAACTAAACTATGCAGATGTAACATTGCCAGGGTCCATGTTGAATCCGTGGTAATGAACATCAACAACAACTAAACTCACATAGGAGGCGGAATAGTGGAGAGTATCCCAACGAGATGGCTTTTAATTATCATCATGGTTATGGGTGAGTGGGTTGGAAACTTAAAAGTATATTTCATTTCTCATCAATAGAATTATATCTTTCTAATCTTTGTGTATGTTATTTCATATCAAATTTTATCCATATATTTGATAATTCATAATGTTGATACAATTCTTGCTTGATTGGCCTGTCTTCTTAGACAAGACAGAACCCCCCACACATATTAAACACAAACGGAGGAAGGAGTTAGAAACAATTGCACAACTTATCATTTGAAAAGAGATTTCATCTCGTGACATGTGAAAAAATGTACACTTCAATTTTCTTTTCTTAGAAGTTGTAGCCTTTAGGTTGTGAGATGCATTACAGTAAAATCTAGACGGAACAAGCAACAAAATTTGTGTTAATATATTTGAAAGAAATAAACCCTTCGATTATTTTTATTAATGAAAGAGCATATATACAATTTATAATTTTCATAATATGGAAAATCTTATTCCTATTCTACTCCCAAAATCATATTCTAATTGTACAAGAATCCTACAATTATGGCAAGTGTACAATGCTAATTATATATAAATAATACAAAATAATTTGTTACCAAAATAGGGATATACACGGTGTGTATACCGTGTATATCACTTTCCCACTTGTGATGGGTTTCCGTGATATACACGGTATACACAAGGTATTGTATACCGTGTATATCCTTGTATATTTTCACACCCTCGCAGTCATAGCGGGCGGTCTTCGTACGCTGAGACTGTCCCTAAAATCATCAAATAGGACCGAGGGAAGACCCTTAGTGAATATGTCTGCAATTTGATACCTAGAAGGAACATATAGGACGCGTACTTGTCCACGAGCTACCTTTTCGCGAACAAAATGGATATCCATCTCAATATGTTTAGTGCGCCGGTGTTGAAACGGATTCCTAGAAAGATAAACGGCACTAATATTATCACAATATACCAAGGTAGCTTTTTGAATGGGAAAGTGAAGCTCCAAGAGAAGATTACGTAACCACCATGATTCATAAACCAAATTGGCTACCCCTCAATACTCGGCCTCGGCACTGGAGCGTGATAAGGTAGATTGTCGTTTGGAAGATCATGAGATCAAGTTATCACCAAGATACATGCAATAACCTGACGTGGAGTGTCTGATTTTTGGATAACCACCCCAATCAGCATCGGAATACGAGACAAGTGTAGAGGCCGAAGATGGATATAGATGTAAGCCATAGTCAAGTGTCCCCTGGATGTATCTGATAATGCGTTTTAGCGCATTCATGTGCTCCACCTTAGGATCATGCATAAACAAACACACCTGATGTAAGACATACGTAATATTCAGTCTCGTGAAAGTGAGATATTGTAGAGCTCCAGCAAGACTGCGATAGTGAGTGAGATCCTCGTAAGGTGAGCCAGCTGCAGCACTCAACTTGGGTTTACTATCAACTGGAGTGGAAGCAGACTTGCATGAGGACATACTAGCTCGCTCAATGATCTCAGTTGCATACTTCCGTTGGGATAAGAATAACCCACCTACATGATGAGTGACAACAATCCCCAAAATGTATCACCCTCTTTTACTCAAGAGCCCTAAGTCTTTAATAGCAAACTCAGAACTGAGCATTGTCATGATAAACTTTCGCAACGCATCAGAAAAGGCAGTCAAGATAATATCATCCACTATTATGTTTCTACTTCTACTGTCAACAGTTATGTTTCTACTTCTGCTGATGTTCAAGGCACTGCTGCTGGTTATGCTGTTGCAGATCAAGGCACTGCTTCTGGCACTGCTCAAGGAAATGTTGTTGTCTTTGCTCCTGACAGTTTGTAGAGCAAACGCCCATGTAAGGTTCTGGACATCCACTACAACAAGAGAAAGAAACTAAAGATATTGTTCTATCTTCCTGCGTTGAGCCTGTCACGATCTTAGACAGAAGATCCTCCTTCTGGTGGGGATGCAATGGACACTCCGTCTAACATAACGACTGAAGTGGGCTAAAATATCCAGGTCACAAATTACATAAAGGCCAAGAACAAATGTAAGGCAGAGGCTAACATTGTACAAGACGAGGGTAATCCTCCGGATCTTAACAACAAGATTGTGGATTTCTCAGCAGTGGTACTGGAAGAAAATCTGGTGGAGAACCCAAGGCAATGGTGGATAGACACGGGTGCAACCCATCACATCTTCTCTGACATGAATGCATTTCTTCTTACGCCCAATCTCGGGCAAAATAATGTCCATGGGCAACAACGCCACCTCTGAAGTGCAAAGGGTTGGAAATGTTGTCCTCAAAATAACTTCAGGAAAAGAGCTTACTCTGAAGGAAGTGATGCACGTCCCTGACATCCGCAAGAACTTGGTTTCTAGGCCACTGTTGGTTCAGGCTGGTTTTAGACTAGTTTTTAGTCCAACAAATTTGTAATAACTAAGAATGGTATGTTTGTAGAAAGAGGCTTCGCGTGTAAAGGCCTCTTCAAAATGAATGTCATGTCTGTAATCCGTTCATCTAATGAAACAAATCCTTCTACCTACTTGCTTGAGTCTTCTAATCTATGGCATCATAGATTAGGACGCGTCAACTATAGATCTATTCAAAAGTTAGTAAAGTTAGAATTGTTGCCTTCCTTCGACATAAACCCTCAACGTAAATGTGAAGTATGCGTAGAGGCAAAATTAACCAAGTCATCTTTCCATTCAGTCGAAAGAAATGCCGCTCCTCTAGAACTTATTCACACGGACTTATGTGATTTAAAGTTTGTGCAAACTAGAGGGGGGAACAAGTACTTTGTGACTTTCATTGATGATAGTATAAGGTATTGTTATGTTTACTTGTTGAAAAGTAAAGACGAAGCGTTTGAAGCATTTAAACGTTATAGAGCAGAAGTTGAAAATCAACTAAACCTACGGATTATGGAAATTCGTAGTGATAGAGGGGGAGAATACGTAGCACCGTTTGAAGAATACTGTGCTCAATTCGGCATTGTTCATCAAACGACCGCTCCTTACTCGCCTCAATCTAATGGTGTTGGCGAGCCCAAAAACCGTACGTTAAAGGAAATGATGAATGCCCTATTTATCAATACCGGTTTAGCCCAAAACATGTGGGGCGAAGCAATTCTTACCACTAATACAATTCTCAATAGAGTTCCGCATAAAGGTAAGGATAAAACTCCATATGAATCATGGAAAGGAAAGAAACCCACTTACAAATATTTGAAAGTGTGGGATTGTTTGGCAAAGGTCGAAGTACCTAAACCAAAACAGGTCAAAATTGGACCTAAGACTGTAGGTTGCATATTCATTGGATATGCATATAACAGTAGTGCTTATCACTTCTTAGTGTATAAGTCGGTGTTACCTGATATCCACGAGGATACGATCTAGAATTAAGGAATGCTAAATTCTTTGAACAGATCTATCCTAGAAAGGAAAAAAAAATAATTTCGTGCAAACGAAGTTACGAACACAATGCTCAAAATGAGCAAGACCTGGAAGTTTCTGATTATCCGAAACTAGACATTCCAGATCTACAGGACTCAGGAGTTTCTGATTATCCAGACTTAATGTTCCAAACCTACAGAACTTGGGGGTTCCAGAGGTGGAACCAAGATGGAGAAAAAGGGCCAAAAAGGACAAAATCTTTGGTCCATACTTTCTAACCTATATGGTTGAAAATGAACCGAGGACAATTAAAGAAGCATTATCAACTCCAGAAGCACTACTTTGGAAATAAGCTATAGATAGAGAAATAGATTCCATCCTGCAAAACCATACTTGGAAAATGGTTAATCTTCATCCGGGAAGCAAACCTTTGGGTTGTAAGTGGATACTCAAAAGAAAGTACAAAGCAGATGGAACTATTGACAAGTATAAGGCTAGATTAGTAGTCAAAGGCTACCGACAAAAGAAAGGCCTCGATTACTTCGACACATACTCCCATGTGTCTAGATTAACGTCCATAAGGGTATTCATAGCCATAGCAGCTTTGTGTGATCTTGAGATACATCAAATAGACGTTAAGACAGCCTTCCTAAATGGAGAGTTGGAAGAAGAAATATACATGGAACAACCCGAGAGGTTTGTGATTCCAGGACAAGAAAAGAAAGTATGTCGACTTGTTAAGTCTCTATACGGACTCAAACAAGCCCCAAAACAATGGCATGAAAAGTATGATAATACTTTATTATCAAAAGGTTTCTCCATAAATGAATGTTATAAATGTATCTAAATCAAAGAGAACTCTAACTCATTTATCATGATATGCCTTTACGTAGATGACATGCTCATCACCGGAAGTAGTCTTAACTTGATCTTGGAAACCAAGAATATGTTGAAACAATGTTTCTAGATGAAAGATATGGGTATGGCAGATGTGATCTTAGGAATTAAGATTTTCAAGACATCTGAAGGGCTAGTCTTGTCTCAATCTCATTACATTGAAGATGTTTTGAGGAAATTTGATATATTTGATAGCCCCCCTATGAAGTCACTAATGGATATGAATCATAGAATTGATAAAAATCATGGTGCACCCATATCCCAGGAGCGATATGCACAGGTCATTGACAATTTAATGTACATTACAAACTGCACCCGACCCGACATCGCTTATCCAGTCAATAAGTTGGCTAGGTTCACTCATAATCCTGGAAATGATCATTGGAAAGCGTTAAATCAGATACTACGATATCTGAAATATTTGATGTCTTACGAATTACACTATTTAAGATATCCAACCGTACTAGAAGGATACAGTGATGCAAACTGGATATCTGACATAAAGAACACCAAATCCACCAGTGAGTATGTTTTTACAATTGGTGGTGGGGCTGTGTCTTGGAAATCCTCTAAGCAAACATGCATTGCCCGATCCACGATGGAATCAAAGTTTATCACTTTGTACAAAATAAGAGAAGAAGCAGAATGGCTTCACGACTTCTTAGAGGATATCCCTTGTTGGGATAAACCTGTGCCTTTGGTGATGATTCACTGTGACACCCAACCGGCTTTAGGAAGGGCACGAAGTAATATGTACAACGACAAGTGTAGACATATTCATCGGATGCATAATATCGTTAGGCAGTTGATCACTACGGGTGTCATTTCCATTGATTACATCAAATCAAAGGATAAGTTAGTGGATCCTTTAACTAAAGTCCTACCCAAAGAACAAATATTCTGCCTGTCTCGGGGAATGGGTTTAAAACCCAAAAAATAAGAATCTTCATGGTGGTAACCCAACCTTACTAACTGGAGATCCCAGGAATTTGGTTCAATGGAAAAATTAAACTATAGAGCTTCAGTTTAGCGCTTCATTTGAAGTAAGAGAACTTCAGATTATCATTCTTTAAAGAACGATAACTCGAAAGTCATTCCCGCGATAGACATTAAGTGCTACATGTATAATGGGTAAAGGATAAGTTCCTGAAACTTTTAATGATTCCTAACACTTGCTAATGGGGTAGAGTTATACCTTATAGGAGATCACCTATTTAAGTGCGAAGACAAACCGCTTCAAATGTACGTACTTAAGAATCCAAGCATTGTCCATAGCCACAACAGACAAAACAATAAGAAGAAATCAATAAGGAGAGTTATTGTGTTGATATCATTGTCTTGGTTTACACTAAACACTGACGGTTCAAGATATCATGTTCACCGCGCAGTAAGTAAATCCGATGGTAATCTACTAAGGAAGGTTTAAAGCCGAAAGCTACACCCTGTGTGCACCAATTCTCTTTCAAGAGGGGATTGTTGGAAATTTACTAAATGTGAGATTGAGTTTATCTCGTATTTAATGACTTAAACACATGGGCCCCGCATGTCAGAAACATCGTTTCTTCGCACATGCCTAATCTACTAAATGAGTAGATAATGTTAGTGCCAAGTATCGCCAAATTTCGTTAAGAAATGAAAGAGATATTGGTACATAAAGTAAGGTGTTTGAGACATGAAAAGATGGAGGGTCTTTGGCCAAAAATGACAAATCTCCCTCATTGGTAAAAGAATGAGAGTTTATGTAATAAACTCTAACTCTAAGGGTCCTATTTATAGTAGTACATGGACCTTTTTCGAAGAATAATAAAAGACACAAACTACAAGGCCTATGTGGGGACAAATAGGGAAGGGTTCGGGTTTACTTGGTGATCATGGAACTTCTTGTCCATTATGGGAACAATGGGAAAGGTTTTAGTTTTATTTGGAGACAAGGATGAACCCAATCTCTTTCACACCCTTTTGTATTTCCCATGTAGAAGAATGCATGAACTTGGTTCTTCCAAAAATCTCTTCTTTTGGAATATGTTTGGAAGCTTTCATTCTTTGTATTTGCTTTGATGAATCATTCGACCAACTCTTGATCTTCCCCTTGGCCGATTTTGATGTCTTCAAGTATCCAAATTCATGAACTAGTTTGGTTCATGAATTTTCTTCTAGGAAGCTTTATCTTCTAGATCATTCTTGTCCTTGTCACCTTGTCCTTAACTTCTCGGCCTAGTCATCCCTTGGGAGACTTTTCGTCCTTGTCATCTTCTTCCCTATTACATGGCTTATTAATTGTGTCCTAATGGGAGCTAAGAGTTATTTACACATAACATCATGTCCTAAGGAGAACTATAAGCTAAGCTAGGAATTAAAGATAAGCTAAAAGAAACAAAATGGTCTTCGGCCAAGACCTAGATACAAAGCCGAAATAAACATGCTTCTCGGATCTTCACGTGAAAACTCCAACTCCACTCCATTTTACATGCCACATTAGGCATGTTAGTGTAGATTGACGGGCCATCATTGGCACTCTTAGAAAAACACCTCCAGACTTATATTGAGAGTTTCGGTCCGCGGGCATTCTTACATCAGGCATTCTTGACATCTAGCTGATGGATGGACCATGATGTGGACAGAGCCAAACTAAGAACAGTCATGATAGTTGCTGGTTTAACTACTGGACTGAATGTTTCACTACAATCCACGCCAACTTGCTGAGACATGCCATCACCAACAAGACGAGCTTTGTGTCTCACAAAGAAACCATCAAATTATTTTTATGACAGAGAACCCATATAGACGTTATGATGTTCATATTAGATGGACGGGGCACTAATTCCCACGTCTTAATTTTAATAAGAGCATCAATTTTGTCTAATGTGGCAGCTTTCCATTCGGGTATGATAGGGCCACTTTGGGATTTTTTTGAAGTGGAGATGGTTGGGCCGAAGATGGGAGGTTAAAATTAAGCTTGGGTCAAAATGTTATGTGCATGGCACGGGTTTCAATCTTGACAATATGCGAGACATTTGAAAAATCATCTAATTTTACATTGGTGAATTGGTTTTCAAGATATACTGCCCGAGAAATTTTATTATTTTGAAAAATATTTTGTAAACGTTCCCAAGCTTGTTGAGCCGTAGATTCAGGTTCCAAAATGGTGTGCAAAAGGGCATTTGAGATGGTGTCGTAAATCCATTGAAGGACTATAGCATCTAAATGAGACCATAAATTTTTGTCAACAACGGTGGTCTCCGATGAAAACTTGGAAGGAATAATATGGTCTATGACTTTGTATGCTCAGCAATGAAATTTAAACAACTCCGCCCAAGAAGAGTATTATCGTTTTTCCATCTCAAGGGTAATAGGAATAAATTTTTTGACGTTGTTTACGACAAGAGCGGGATGTAATTTTTGTTTGTCGGTCATTGTTACCCAATAAACTACAAGAAAAGGTGAAGAGAAAGGATATTTTCGTGAGTATAATAAGGGAGATTAAAACCCTAATTAGGGTTTGTTTGGAAGGTGCCAAAAAAATAGGATAGGAGGGTATTTTTCGGCTAGGGTTTAGAGTGTTGGAAAAAAACCTAGCTAGGGTTTAAGTGTTGGGTTCGAAAAAAGGTGGTTTCGGCTAGGGTTTTTGGTTGGCTAAAAAGTGGTTTTCGGGTAGGGTAGGGTTGGGGAGGTCGACGAGAAGAGACATGGCAAAGAATGGGGGGTTAATTTGTGGTTCTTGATACCATGTAGGAAATTTATTCCATGCCTTTATTTCATACCAATAATACAATATATATACAAGTATGTAAGATCAATCTATGGCTACTATTTAGGAAGACTTATCCTAAGAATATTCTAATCATCTTAGAAATCTAATTACATAATAATTAATTTGATTTAATTACATATTATAATTGATATGGTGATATGATCGAGATAACAAATATGATTAGAATTTCGATCCACGGAAATTAATATTAGTATAAGTTTTAAATTACATTTTTATTCAATATAAAATTATATTTTGAACAGTAAGTCGTTCAATATTTGAATGATATTTTGGTCAAGCAATATTTATATTCGTGATTTTGTAATAATATAGATAGAGATATGGCGATTAAAATAGAAAAATTAAAAAGAATAATTTTCACGAGATGGTAGTTTGATAAGATGGTAATAAATATACAAATACAAACTTCCGTAATAGTATTATTTAGCAATTCTTATCCGAAAGATTAACACAAATTATCAACAAGGAACTATAGATACAAATGTTGATTGAAATTCCTAAGGTGATTAAAATAGCAAAACAAAGTTATCCTCTTTCAAATATAACTCAATAATATTGTTAAAATTAAGTACTAATATTGTTAAAGTTATCCTACGGAATTAATGTGACGTTTATGGATTGCACATTAACTAAGTGCTTTATATTTAGAGGTAAGTACTTTTTAGGAATTTACATACGAATTTGGCTCTGTAAACCCATACCCACGACATTAATTGGGAACTTATCTTCTACACCAAAAAGGTTTTATAACCGAAAAAGGAGCAAATTTGAGGACCTCCCGCCTCTCGATCTCCTTGTTTGAATACCCAACTACGATTGAAAGTCATATTTTGAAGGGATTCTAGCGAAGAAAATGAATAAGAAAAGATTGCTGAAGAAAGAGAACATAAAAGTGTTTTCTGCTTTCAGTTATTATATTTTTGTTTTCTATTTTGTATGTCCTGGACGATGAACAGAACAGAAAAAAAAAGCTTTGAGTAAACGTGTTGTGTGTTCTGTCTTCCTGTTTCGTGCTCTCTTCTTCATGCTCTCTAATTTAAACAGAGATGTTCAATTTATAAGAGAAGAAAGGGAGGCAAACAATCATAGGGAGGCAAACAATAATAGGGAGTCAAACAGTCATGTCAATTGGTGTATTCAACATGAATGTTCAGTTCAGTTGGTGTCTTTTAGAACCGTTGTAACGTTCCAAAAACTTCAGGGACCAAAATATAAATAGTTAATATTTCAGGGACCAAAAAAAAGTTCCGGAAGAGCCCAACAGCCCGTGACCCGTGACCCGAACTGGACCGGACGAGACGGGCGGAGGTGGCACGCGTGTGTGGCTTAACCCCGAACCCAATCTCACCTAGGTCATCTCCCCTTCTAAACACATGAGTTACCCTTTGGGGTTCCAAACCCTGACTCAAAGTTAGAGTTTATTACATAAACTCTCTTTCTTTTTTCCAATGAGGGAGATTTGTCATTTTTGGCCAAAGACCCTCCATCTTTTCATGTCTCAAACACCTTACTTTTTGTACCAATATCTCTTTCATTTCTTAACGAAATTTGGCGATACTTGGCACTAACATTATCTACTCATTTAGTAGATTAGGCATGTGCGAAGAAACGATATTTCTGACATGCGGGGCCTATGTGTTTAAGTCATTAAAGACGGGATAAACTCAATCTCACATTTAGTAAATTTCCAACAATCCCCTCTTGAAATAGAATTGGTGCACACATGGTATCATATTGGTATCAGAGCGAGGTTATCACGTCCCATGTTTTGACGTTATGGCTCACATAAACAAAGAAGAACTACGGAGGGTCATAAGATACATGCTTGCAGAACATGCACCAATCTTGAGGAAAGAACTTGTGAGGCATGTCGTGAGTAAAAATGGAAAGTCAAGGATTGTACAAAACAGCCCAAGGCATTCAAGTAAAGGTACCCCAAGGCCCTATATTAAATCCACGAATGTTAAAGCAAATGGCGGAATCCACCCGCATCCCCATGTAAACACTACCAACCTTACCAATATCCCCACCAAGTTCCCCTTATCGAACCTCACTGCCCCAGTTCATTTTTTAGACCTTACCACCACTACGACACCAAATTCCTGCCACCATAATCTCCCGCAACACCCCCGGACATCCCTCTACAATACTAAAACCCACTTCTTCCTAAAACTATCTGAAATAGTCACCAAACTCCACATTACCGGCAGAACTCGATTAGCCTGAGACCTCACTGTTTCAGCCTTATTCCGTCACCTCGCCACCACTCAACCACCAAACCCCGACCACCATCCCTAACTTCAACACACCCGTAACACCCCAATAAAATGTATAACCCCAACTCCCCCTGATTCCACCCAAAACAAACTCTTAATACCCACTGCCCGGCAATAGCTAATAAACTGAGAACCCAACTTTCTTATCCATTTTTTGGGTCTACCCCAATATTACCAAGATCCAACCCACTTACACACTTACACCCCTCCTTATAAACATTATATTGGTATCAGAGCGAGGTTATCACGTCCCATGCTTTGACGTTATGGCTCACATAAACAAAGAAGAACTACGGAGGGTCGTAAGAGACATACTTGCAGAACATGCACCAATCTTGAGGAAAGAACTTGTGAGGCATGCCGTGAGTAAAAATGGAAAGTCAAGGACTGTACAAAATAGCCCAAGGCATGCAAGTAAAGGTACCCCAAGGCCCTATATTAAATCCACAATTGAAAACCGTGCCATGCACATAATATTTTGACCCAAGCTTAATTTTAACCTCACATCTTCGGTCCAACCATCTCCACTTCTAAAAAATCCCAAAGTGGCCCAATCATACTCGAATGGAAAGCTGCTATGTTAGACGAAATTGATGCTCTTATTAAAATTAAGACATGGGAATTAGTGCCCCGTCCATGTAATATGAACATCATACGATCTATATGGGTTTTCTGTCATAAAAACAATTTGATGGTTTCTTTGTGAGACACAAAGCTCGTCTTGTTGGTGATGGCAGGTCTCAGCAAGTTGGCGTGGATTGTAGTGAAACATTAAGTCCAGTAGTTAAACCAGCAACTATCAGGATTGTTCTTAGTCTAGCTATGTACACATCATGGTCCATACATCAGCTAGATGTCAAGAATGCCTGATGTAAGAATGCCCGCAGACCAAAACTCTCATTATAAGTCGGGAGGTGTTTTTCTAAGAGTGCCAATGATGGCCCGTCAATCTACACTAACATGCCTAATGTGGCATGTAAAATGAGTGGAGTTGGAGTTGTCACGTGAAGATCCAAGAAGCATGTTTATTTCGGCTTTGTATCTAGGTCTTGGCCGAAGACCATTTTGTTTCTTTTAGCTTATCTTTAATTCCTAGCTTAGCTTGTAGTTCTCCTTAGGACATGATGTTACGTGTAAATAACTCCTAGATCCCATTAGGACACAATTAATAAGCCATGTAATAGGGAAGAAGATGACAAGGATGAAAAGTCTCCCAAGGGATGACTAGGCCGAGAAGTTAAGGACAAGGTGGCAAGAACAAGAATGATCTAGAAGATAAAGCTTCCTAGAAGAAAATTCATGAACCAAACTAGTTCATGAATTTGGATACTTGAAGACATCAAAATCGGCCAAGGGGAAGATCAAGAGTTGGCCGAATATTCCATCAAAGCAAATACAAAGAATGAAAGCTTCCAAACATATTCCAAGAAGATGAGATTTTTGGAAGAACCAAGTTCATGCATTCTTCTACATGGGAAATACAAAAGGGTGTGAAAGAGATTGGGTTCATCCTTGTCTCCAAATAAAACTAAAACCTTTCCAATTGTTCCCATAATGGACGAGAAGTTCCATGATCACCAAGTAAACCCGAACCCTTCCCCATTTGTCCCCACATAGGCCTTGTAGTTTGTGTCTTTTATTATTCTTCGTAAAAGGTCCATGTACTACTATAAATAGGACCCTTAGGATGTTGTAAAAAGCAGAGTTGTTGATGATATATAAAAAGTGAGTTTTATTCAAAAACCAAGGTATTTAACTCGGGGTTGTATACATTAGTTGGTCCTCCGGGAGGGCCGCATATCTTGTGTTATCTTTTAAGGTTCCGGTCACCCTCACTTGGTTAGTATTGAGCGTTGTAGTCAGCAACCTCAATCTAATCTTTGTCCAATTGACAAAACGCATCTTGGTGTCGACTCGAGCAATAAATCTCTCGTGTCAATATCCTTATCATATCGATTGTATAGCACTTGGTATGTACTCGGGTTTGCACCTAGCATCTCGTGTCCATTCCTCATCCAAATTACTTGTTTCCTTGATCCACTATACACCACACCATCCCTCCAACCTCTATTAAACGGGACACTGCCCGAATCCATCCGCATCCCCATGCAAACACTACCAACCTTACCAACATCCCCACCAAGTTCCCCTTATCGAACCTTACTGCCCCAGTTTATTTTCGAGACCTTACGACCACTACGACACCAAATTCCTGCCACCACAATCTCCCGCAACACCCCCGGGACATCCCTCAACAATGCTAAAACCCACGTCTTCCTAAAACTATCCGAAATAGTCACCAAACTCCACATTACCGGCAGAACTCGATAAGCCTAAGACCTCACAGTTTCAGCCTTATTCCGTCACCTCGCCACCACTCAACTACCAAACCCCACCACCATCCCTAACTTCAACACACCTGTAACACCCCAATAAAATGTCTAACCCCAACTCCCCCTGATTCCACCCAAAACAAACTCTTAATACCCACTGCCCGACAATAGCTGATAAACTGAGAACCCAACTTTCTTATCCATTTTTTGGGTCGATCCCAATATTACCAAGACCCGACCCACTAACACCCCTCCTTATATACATCATATTGGTATTAGATCATGGTTATCATGTCCCATGGTTTGACGTTATGGCTCACATAAACAAAGAAGAACTACGGAGGGTCGTGAGAGACATGC
This sequence comes from Anisodus tanguticus, assembly GCA_034509755.1. Classification (NCBI taxonomy): domain Eukaryota; kingdom Viridiplantae; phylum Streptophyta; class Magnoliopsida; order Solanales; family Solanaceae; genus Anisodus; species Anisodus tanguticus. The sequence continues at coordinate 22,463,851 of CM067545.1, forward strand.
TTGCAGAACATGCACCAATCTTGAGAAAAGAACTTGTGAGGCATGCCGTGAGTAAAAATGGAAAGTCAAGGATTGTACAAAATAGCCCAAGGAATGCAAGTAAAGGTACCCCCAAGGCCCTATATTAAATCCACGAATGTTAAAGCAAATGGCGGAATCTTTTTACTAATCCCTTGTATCGTCACGAAAGTGAAAAGAAGAATCAAAAGGTAAAAGAGGGTGATATATTTTTTACTAATCCTTTATATAACCAAAAAAATATTGATATTACCAAAGGGATAGATAAAAGGAGAAAAAGGTTTTTCAAATGCCAAGGACGAGGGCATTTCGCTAATGAATGTTCCAATCCCCGCGTCATGACTATAGTAAAAGATGTCAATTTTGTAGAAGAATATCGAGAATGTGGGTTCTCCCTTGCTATTAAGGAACCCATACCACTAGAAGAACAATAGGAAATCGAGACCCCGTTGCTTGATGCACAAAAGATGGAGAAAGAGTCTAAGAAACTATAGGTGCTGACTCAAGGGAGCCCTTGGAAGTTTTATGTGCAGACGAGCTTGCAACTGGGCCACCAATGGTAGAAGGTATTGGACTTTCTCTTGGTTTATTTCTAAGAAGTTCATTACCTAGTCATCAAGACGATGGCCACAATCTGAACAAGACTAAAATCTTGATGGAGTCAAAAGAAAATAAAACTTGGCACACGTGTGTTGAAAGACGATAGGTCGACAACTTCATCATGGGAAACAAACTTCATATGTCGAGGTTGAAATACCTTTTTGATGAATTGAGTGAAGCCAAATTGTTCATCAAGATAGATTTGAGTATTGGCTAGCAACACATGAAGATCCAAGAGGGGATTGTACGGAAGGTGGTCTTCAAAACCCAATGTGCTATGTGCGAGTGGCTTATAGTGTCATTCAGAGTTTGTGCGAGTGGATTCAAAACCCAAGGAATGTTGGACCCAATAACACAAGGTATTACCCGAGGGCGTCCATATTAATCCACCCACGATCGGAACCATCCGAAATTGGCTCGAGTGTACAAATGCAAGGGCGGTAAGAAGCTTACATGGCTCGGCTTCTTCCTATCCTCATACCATCCGAGACTATGGTTTCCTTACTTCCCCTATTCCGAACCTGAAGGTTGAACATGATATTGGAATCGTCTTACTTTAAGACCAAGAATCCATAACTTCCTCTAATGGACAATTGGTTGATACACGACTTCTTATTATACTTACGACGTAAAATTTTGTGTGGTGCAAAGGAATTTGAATCCGAGACTTGCTAAGTGGGTAGCATACTTACAAGCTTCCACATTTGTCACAAGACATGAAGATGACAAATCCCTTATAGTGGCGGATACACTTCTTCAAAGACCCCTAATGTTGACCATGCGTAGGCAAAGGCCGATGGGATTTCAAGTATTAAAGGAGTTCCATGAACGAGATCCCAAGTTTGAATATGTAAAGGAAGTGGTAAGGAAGTGTTCCACATTTCAAAGGGCTAAAAGATTTTTCCACCAAGAATCGCATATTTCTTGGCCGGTTTCGAAGAAACCATGGGAAGAGGTGCACTTGGATTTCATCCTTGGCTTACCAAAAACACCACGAGACAAGAACTTTATTATGCCATTTAGATTGTGCAACGCTACAAGATCTACCATGAGTTTCATGAACAAGATGCTACCACAATCCATGGGCTATATCGCATCGTCCGAGGTCATGTGTGATAATCCAACCGCGGTGGAATCTAGCCAAAGATGGCCCAAGTGTACGGGAACCAATGCAGTAAATAGCTTTTTTGGCTCAACTTCTTCTCCTTATCTTGTCATACAAAATTGTTTTACCCTTGATTCCCCTATCAACGAACTAATAAGAAGAGATGAGGATGAATGGTTCCGATGAGCAACAAGAGTCTTTGAAGCCTTGAAGAATTTTTTTTAGCTCCGGTTCAAACTCTACCAAGCCGTGAAAGGCCATTGAGAGTCGAGCATGAAACTAGATTATTCTACCTATGGCAAGGCATTATATCTTATGGGATTTGTGGCTCAACACGGGCATCATTTTAAGTCAAAATCGTTTGGCTTGTATTCAGATCCTTATTTGGCAAGTTTCAAGGAAGTTGCCCACAAAATAAAACTTCTAAACTTATTCAATGATGAAAGTGGTAGATCAAACACTTGTTGTTGAATGCTTATTACCATATTTAGATAGCGTGAATTTAAGGGCAAATTCCTTTAAAGAAGGGGAGATTGATGTAAGAATGCCCGCGGACCAAAACTCTCAATATAAGTCGGGAGGTGTTTTTCTAAGAGTGTCAATGATGGCCCGTCAATCTACACTAACATGCCTAATGTGGCATGTAAAATGGAGTAGAGTTGGAGTTGTCACGTGAAGATCCGAGAAGCATGTTTATTTCGGCTTTGTATCTAGATCTTGGCCAAAGACCATTTTGTTTCTTTTAGCTTATCTTTAATTCCTAGCTTAGCTTGTAGTTATCCTTAGGACATGATGTTGCGTGTAAATAACTCCTAGCTCCCATTAGGACACAATTAATAAGCCATGTAATAGGGAAGAAGATAACAAGGATGAAAAGTCTTCCAAGGGATGACTAGGCCGAGAGGTTAACGACAAGGTGGCAATGACAAGAATTATCTAAAAGATAAGGCTTTCTAGAAGACAATTCATTAACCAACTAGTTCATGAATTTGGCTACCTGAAAACATCAAAATAGGCTAAGGGGAAGATCAAGAGTTGGCCGAATGATTCATCAAAGAAAATAAAAAGAATGGAAGCTTCCAAACATATTCCAAAGAGATGAGATATTTGGAAGAACCAAGTTCATGCATTCTTCTACATGGGAACCACAAAAGGGTGTGAAAGAGATTGGGTTCATCCTTGCCTCCAAGTAAAACCAAAACTTTTCCCATTGTTCCCACAATGGCCGAGAAGTTCCTTGATCACCAAGTAAACCCGAACCCTTCCCCATTTGTCCCCATATAAGCCGTGTAGTTTGTGTCTTTTATTATTCTTCTAGAAAAGTCCATGTACTACTATAAATAGGACCCTTAGGATGTTGTAAAAATCAGAGTTGTTGATGATATATAAAAGGTGAGTTTTACTCAAAAGCTAAGGTATTCAACCCGGGTTGTATACATTATTGGTCCTCCGGGAGGGCCACATATCTTGTGTTATCTTTTAAGGTTCTTGTCATCCTCACTTGGTTAGTATTGAGCATTGTAGTGAGCAACCTCAATCTAATCTTTGTCAAATTGACCAAACGCATCTTGTTGTCGACTCGAGCAATAAATCCATTGTGTCAATATCATTGCCATATCGACCGTGTAGCACATGGTGTGTACTCGGATTTGCACCTAGCATCCCATGTCCATTCCTCATCCAAGTTACTTGTTTCCTTGCTCCACTATACACTACACCATCCCTCCAACATCTATTAAAAGGGACACTTCCCGAATGTACCCGCATCCCCACACAAACACAACTAACCTTACCAACATCCCCACCAAGGTCCCCTTAATAGACCTCACTGTCCCAGTTCATAACCGAGACCTTACCACCACTAAGTCACCAAATTCCTGCCACCACAATCTCCCGCAACACCCCCGGGACATCCCTCTACAACGCCAATACTCACTTCTTCCTAAAACTATCCGAAACAGTCACCAAACTCCACATTACCGGCTGAACCCGATAAACCTGAGACCTCACTGTTTCAGCCTTATTCCGTCACATTGCCACCACTCAACCACCAAACCCTGAGCACCATCCCTACATTCAACACACCCATAACACCCTTATAAAACGTCTAACCCCAACTCCCCTAATTCCACCCGAAACAACCTCCTAATATCAACCGCCAGGCAATAGCCGATAAACCAAGAACCCCACTTTTTTGTCCATTTTTTAGGTCGACCCCAATATTTCCAAGACCCGACCCACTTACACACTTACACCCCTCCTTATATACATCAATGTCTTTTTACATGGTAACCTACAGGAAACGGTTTACATGCACCAGCCTTTGGGTTTCCAAGATCCTACACATCCGGATTATGTTTGCTTGTTGAAATAATCATTATATGGTTCGATCACTTTGTTCATTTACAAGAAGGGAAATGACATGACATATATTATTCTCTATGTGGATGAAATCATTCTCACCGCGTCATCTGAGTCACTTCGCCAGTCTATTATGGCCTTTCTTGCTTCGGAATTTTCTATGAAGGATTTGGGCCCGTTAAACTATTTTTTTGGCATCACTTTAACTCAATATGCAAGTGGTATATTTCTCTGTCAAAAGAAATACGTCGAGGAGATCATCGACAAAGTCGGTATGTCCTCATGTAAACCATCACATACGCCGGTTGATACGAATGCAAAATTGATAAACTTTATAGGTACTCCATATAGTGACCCAACACATTACCGCAGCTTAGAAGGGGCATTGAAGTATCTTACCTTCACGAGACCTGATATCTCATATGCATTTCAACAAGTTTGTTTAGATATGAATGATCCGAAGGAAGAACATATGGGGGCTCTTAAAAGAATTCTGCGGTATGTTAAGGGTACTATTGATTTTGAGTTGCATTTGCATAAGTCCACCATTTCTGACCTTACATCTTATACAGATGCCGATTGGGGTGCCTTCCCAGACACACGACGTTCCACCTCTGTTATTGTGTGTTTTTAGGAGACAACCTCATTTCATGGTCGTCGAAAGGCCAGCCGACACTATCTCGGTCGAGTGCTGGAGTAGAATACCAAGGGGTAGCTAATGTGGTCTCTGAATCATGTTGGCTCCATAATCTTCTTTTAGAACTTCATTGTCCGATCGATAAAGCAACCGTGGTTTATTGTGATAATGTGAGTGCGATATACTTATCAGGCAACCCTATCCAGCATCAACGTACAAAACACATAGAAATGAATATCTTGTTTATCCATGAAAAGGTTGCACGAGGACAAGTCCGAGTTCTCCATGTCCCGTCCCGTTATCAGATTGTAGATATTTTCACAAAAGGTCTTCCGCGCATACAGTTTGATGATTTCAGGGACATTCTTAGCTTACGAGAACCTCCCGTTAAGACTGCGGGGGACTGTTCATATCAATTATAATATGTAATTAAATTAAATTTGTAAGATAATTAGAATATTCTTAGGATAAGTTTGATGTTACATACTTATTTAATATATTATATTATTGGTATGAATAAAGGCATGAAATCAATTTCCTTCCATAATCAAATGCAGTCCGTCTTTGAAAAACAATGTTGAAAGGATTTGAATCTGATTTGCTTGTCGATATACTTCTTAGTAAAATTAGAATTTTAAAACTCAATTCATTTATTTTAAATACATAAATTTATATACTAATTGTTATGTGATTTTTAAAAAAAAATTGTGCATATTTAGATGGCAACTTTGCTTTGCCGCTGAAGATATTCGTGCATCGCACGAACATAGAGACTAGTTATATTAAAAAACATGAACTCCCTAACTTAAAAGTTAAATTACTAAAATACTCTTCTTATTATTTCTTTAAATATTTTATTTAATTTTTTTAAAACCCTACAAATTAAGCAAACCTAATAGACGCCTATTTTGAATAAAGCAAAACCTCTTCGAAATAGTTGTCAATGAATTAAACTAACTGTGCTCGTCTCTCTTCTACAAAGAGACACGAAAAAGGAAAAACAGTTTTGAAGAGTACCAAGCCAATAATCTGGCAGCATGTTTAACAATGTTTCCAACTTATCCACATCCACTTTAATTTGGTTCTTTTTTCTAATTAAATTACTTTGTGTGATTCTTGTGGTTCTTCTTTCTACTAATTTGGTTCTTTTTTCTAATTAAATTACTTTGTGTGATTCTTGTGGTTCTTCTTTCTAACTAAATTACTTTGTGTGATTCTTGAAATTATAATATTATTTGATTTTCTTCAGATGAAGGCAGTGTTAATGATTTAAATTCTAATCCAATGTAAGATGATTAGTAAGTTTATCAATTAAACTTGAACGAGCCTAAATCGACTAAGTTAGTAGAACACTAAGATTCTCTTCTCCATATTCGGGACTTTATTACTATTGAGACTCATTTATTTCCGTCATCTTTCTCGACTAAGGTATGTTATGTCCTTTATTATTTTTCTAATTTTTTTTGTAATTGTGGTTTTGCAAGTCTAAAGTTTTCAAAGACATAATTCATCTTTTGATGTGGCTTAACTGATTTTTTATGGTTTATTTATAACAAAATTTATCTTCTTCATTAGTTTGATGATTTTTATATTTGGGTTGATTTTATCATTCTCATTAAGTATAAAACATTCAGTATTCTATTGGTATATCCGATTATTCAAATTACATTATTCTAATGGCACATCCGAATTATTGACTACACTTGATAATTTTACTATATTTAACTATTATTTTTTTCTTCAACTTCTATTTGAGTTTTAAAAAATCATCTTCAAATTATCAGATGAAACTAAAGACTCATCAACATTTATAGATGCGAAAATTAAAATGCCAATAGGACAATGATAGATAGATAATGCTACTCCATTGATATTAGTTATATTATCAAAAGTGATTTGGGCAACCAGTTATTCCTTCAAATTTGTCTAGCTGTTTTTTTTTTTTTGCTCATACATAAAAAGGTTATAACAATTCATAACTATTTTTTATTGGGTCTATTAATTTGAGATTTACACTCATATAGTGATTTAAGTTATAGTCCTCAATATATTAGGCTATCTTTTTTTACTTAATATTTTCAATTAGTTACTTTAAATAGTAGATGATAAATGCCATTGATTCACACAGTATCCAAAGGAGAGAGCTATAGCACATGTGAAATTTATATAAAATAACACATGTAAGATTTATATAAAATAAAACTTTTTTATCATTAAGGGATGCATGATGTTTTAAACTAGCTGCCAAAATTAGTGACAATACTCCATTTTGAAGCAGGTAGTATCAATAGACTATGTTATTTCTTTGAACTTTATTCTTTACTTTTCCTTTCAATTTTGATCTTTTACAAGCTAAATTCGGCATGTCTAACTAAGCACTTTAAAAAAATGTGTACACATTATTTCAGTCACTATATTTCATATTGAAATACTTATATCTCATATATCGGAAGACCTTCTATCTCTTATAAGTTATAGATCCTATTAATTAAAAAATAAATTTTCCTATGGGTTAGTTTTCCTGGTGAAAGTAAAATATTTATTAGTTTTCAATAACAATATTTGAATATTTTAACATGTAATGATTTTTTGCCACATGATCTTAATAGGGGCGAATTCAATGTCTTGAATGAGTTAAATTATCAATGAGATTCTAGTAATTTAAAAACTAAGGACTGATAAGGGTTCTATTCTAATAAGCACTGTAAAAAAAGGCAATCCGGTGCACTAAGCTCATGCTATGTGTGGAGTCCGGAGAAGGATCGAATTATAAGATTATACGCAATCTTACCTCACATTCTAATGATCACAGTATATTTTTGTAATCAAAAGCTGACACATACTGTCAGATTCATTATACATTTGTGTTTTCCCTATTCTCTTGCTTTTTTTCCTCTGTGGCCAATTTAAACAATTAATGTTGACAACCTGTGATGGGTTATATCTACCGCAATATGTATTTTAAATGATCAGTTTTACGTTGCGCTTTCAAGAGGGATATCAATATTGTTAAACAATGGCCCAAATGGGCACAACGGACAGCCCAGCAAAAGGGACAGTAAATGGCCCATAAGGATAGCCCCTTTTGCAGCCCAGACACGGACTGATATCTGAAATCATGGGATATTTGGATTGGTATCTTGTACCAATCTTGTATATATATTTAATGTATATTGTGGTGTAATTATTTACCTAAATTAGGATTATACACTTACCATAATTGTATAGTTAGAATTATGGTAGAATAAGGTTTTAGGAATAGGATTCTCCTATTTTGTATCTTGTATAAATACCTATTCAATTAATGAAAATAATCAAGGGGATTATTTCTTTCATGGTATCAAGAGACTAGGTCTAAACAAAAGTTTTTTTTTTCTCAAACTTTTGCCTCCTTTTGGCCTAGACCCCCCCCCCCCCCCCTCCTCGGGTTTCTCATCCAAAATTCGTCTTCCGCTCTCAAAAACACCTCTCTTAAATTTCCCTTTCTTCTTTGTTCTTTCAATATGTCTAAGAACAATTTTCACCCTGCCCTCACGGTTTCCAATATCAAGAGCAGTATCCCTATTGTCCTTGAGATGGAAAACGTCCAATATGCGACGTGGGCGGAGTTGTTTAAAATTCACTCTATATCTTATCAAGTTCTTCATCACATCATTCCTCCCGCCAGACCCCTTCCTGCGGAGGATCCTGAGTTATGGATTACACTTGATGCTACCGTTCTTCGGTGGATATACGCCACTATTTCGCTGGACCTTCTACAGACGATTATGGAGCCGGATACCACGGCTATGGCTACGTGGAATAGATTGCGTGACATATTCCAAGACAACCAACATTCCCGTGTCGTCACAACGAATTTCCGAACGTTTCTGGATATTGCAAGAAACTAAAGGAGTTGGCGGATCAACTCCGTAATGTTGGCACACCAGTAACAAATAATCGTCTAGTTCTACAATTGGTTGTCGGTCTTTCGGAGGCCTATAATGGTGTTGGAACTCTCCTTCGCCAAAGCAACCCTCTTCCCGACTTTCATCAAGCCCGCTCCATGCTTACGTTGGAAGAAGCCGGTTTGGCTAAAAAGGCGGCTACCGGAGCAAGCACAGTTGTCATGGTGGCGTCCTCCCCTAGTTCTTCAGGTTTTGTGAATAATTCGGGCCAAAACCATAATAATGGTGGCGGCAAGAATAATCGCAAAAATAATAACAAAAATCGCGGGGGCAAACGCGGCGGGTCTGGTGGCGGTTCCGGTGGTCAACAAGCAGGCGGTGGGTCCCAGCCAGGGTACAGTGGCCCACCACCGCCATGGGCCCAGCAGTGGGGCCCATGGCAGTGGAACCCGTACCATCCAGCAGCAGTTTCCAGCGGCCAGTGGGCTGGCCAACAGTCCAGGCCCAATACCCAGCAGTGGCGGCCCACTGGCCAGTGGCCCAGCAGCGGTAGCAACAGCAGCTGCGGCCCAGGTGCACCACGGATAGGAGTTCTTGGGCCCCGACCACCGCAGGCCCATCATGCAGCAGGCCCCACTCAGACTGATATCGAGGCCGCGATGCACACGTTGGGGTTGACTCAACCGGACCCAAATTGGTACATGGATACCGGGGCAACTACTCACATGACTTCCGAATCAGGTACTCTCTCATCTTATTCCAACTTGAGCACCCCTCGGGGGATAATTGTTGGTAATGGCAGTTCTATTCCAATTCTAGGGTATGGTCAGAAAACGTTGTCTCCCCCCAATCCACCACTCCTCTTAAAAGATACTTTACATGCTCCTAAATTGATTAAAAATTTAGTGTCTGTCCGAAAATTCACAAATGACAATTCTGTTTCTGTTGAATTTGATCCTTTCGGTTTCTCTGTGAAGGATTTCAAGACGGGGAGTCATCTCATGAGGTGTGATAGTAGGGGGATCTATATCCTATCATGCCCGGTTTCAGTCCATCGAGTCCAGACTTGCGTCATCTTTTGCAGCCATCTCTCCTTCCATGTGGCATGCTCGTCTGGGTCATCCGGGATCTTCTATTTTATCAGTTTTAGATAAAAATAGCTTTATTTCTTGTAAGGGTACGAGTCGTACTCCACTTTGTCAGTCTTGTTCGTTAGGGAAAATTGTTAAGCTGTCATTTGTAGACTCAAATTCTCATACTTCAAAGCCATTTGAAATTATTCATAGCGACTTATGGACATCTCCTGTTCTTAGTTCAATGGGTCATCGATATTATGTTCTCTTTGTAGATGATTATTCTAGATTTTTGTGGACGTTTCCAATTGCGAATAAATCACAAGTGTTTTCCGTCTTCATCAAATTTAGAGCGTTCATTCGTACTCAATTCGAAAGAGAAATAAAAAATATTCAATGTGATAATGGGAAAGAGTATGACAATAGGGAGTTTCGGGAATTTTGTGCTAATAATGGGATTAATTTTCATTTTTTGTGTCCTCATACATCTTCACAAAATGGGAAAGCCGAACGCAAAATTCGTTCCATAAATAACATTGTCCGAACTCTCTTACTTCATGCCTCCGTACCTCCATATTTTTGGCATCATGCTCTACAAATGGCCACATATCTTCTTAACATAATTCCCTCAAAAGGTCTGACATATTCTTCCCCCCTCAAAATCCTATATAATAAGAACCCTTCTTATTCTCATTTTCGGATTTTTGGGTGCTTGTGTTATCCGTTATTCCCATCCACCACAATTAACAAACTTCAGGCTCGGTCTACCCCGTGTGTGTTTTTGGGTTATCCGTCAAATCATCGTGGTTATATGTGTTTTGATTTATCCTCCAAGAAAATCATAATCAATCGCCATGTCATTTTTTATGAAACTCAATTCCCATTTACGAAAGTTCATACTCCCGAACCTAAGTCGTATAATTTTTTGGATGACCGAATATCCCCGTATATTATTCGGAATTTTTCGGACATCTCCCGTACCCAAAATCCTCCAGCGGGCCCACTGCCCGCTGGACCCACAGTACCGTCACACCCAGAAAATCCAGCCATCGGACCGGTTCCAGCAATTGGGCCGATCCCAGCCCAATTCTGGAACCGATCCGAGAAACCGAGTCCGCCTTTACCGTTTTGGGCCGGCGGGCCCACCGCCCGCCGGCCACTCCGTCCCGAGCCCAGAAAATTCCCAAAATTCCCTCAATTATTCCTCGAGTCATAGACCGGTCACTCGTAGTCAGCGGGGTATTTTTACACCTAAAAGATATTTTAATTTACATTCGGATGTCTCTAAATCCCCCTTGCCCCGCAATCCTGTGTCCGCATTAAATGACCCTAATTGGAAAATTGCTATGACTGATGAATATAATGCTCTTATTGATAATAAGATGTGGGAGTTGGTGCCCCGTCTATATGGTATTAATGTTATCAGGTCTATGTGGATTTTTGCTCATAAGGAAAATTCAGATGGGTCCTTTGCTCGACATAAGGCGCGACTTGTGGGTGATGGTAAGACTCAACAGGTTGGAATTGATTGTGGTGAGACATTTAGTCCGGTGGTCAAACCGGCTACCATCCGCACTGTGCTTAGCTTGGCTCTTTCAAAGACTTGGCCAATTCATCAGTTGAATGTCAAGAATGCTTTCCTACACGGTGATCTCAAGGAAACAGTCTATATGCATCAGCCGTTGGGTTTCAGGGATCCCAACCGCCCTCATCATGTCTGTTTGTTGAAGAAATCATTATATGGGCTTAAGCAGTCTCTACGGGCCTGGTATACACGATTTGCTGACTTTGTTTTGACTATTGGGTTCACTCACAGCAGGTCAGATAATTCCTTGTTCATCTACCGCCGTGGTTCGTTATTGGCCTATATTCTGTTGTATGTGGATGATATCTTCTTGACTGCCTCTTCCGATGCCTTGCGCCAGTCTATCATGACCATTCTCACTTCTGAGTTTGCTATGAAAGACTTAGGGCCTTTGAGTTATTTTTTGGGGATTGCCGTCAAGCGTCATTCAGGTGGCTTGTTTTTGTCTCAACGAAAATATGCTGTTGAGATCATAGAGAGGGCTGGGATGTCATCCTGTAAGTCCACTTCCACGCCAGTTGATGCAAACCCAAAGCTAAGTGCCACAGCAAGTGCACCATACGAGGACCCGACCCGCTATCGCAGTCTTGCAGGGGCCCACCGGTATCTTACCTTTAGCAGACCGGATATTACATATGCGGTTCAGCAGGTGTGTTTATTCATGCATGATCCCAGAGTTGAGCACATGAATGCAATCAAACTCATCATTCGGTATATTCATGGGACACTAGACTATGGGTTGCACTTGTATCCGTCATCTAAATCTACGCTTGTCTCCTACACGGATGCTGATTGGGGTGGTTGTCCCGACACCAGACGGTCGACTTCTAGCTACTGTATGTTCCTTGGCAACAACTTGGTCTCCTGGTCAGCAAAATGTCAGGCAACTCTATCACGCTCAAGTGCCGAGGCAGAATATCGAGGGGTAGCGAATGTGGTCTCCGAATCATGTTGGCTACGTAATTTGCTTTTGGAGCTTCATTGTCCCATTCAGAAGGCAACCTTGGTATATTGCGATAACATTAGTGCCATCTACCTTTCAGGTAACCCAGTTCAACACCAACGCACCAAGCATATCGAAATGGACATTCACTTTGTCCGTGAAAAGGTTGCAAAGGGTCAAGTTCGCGTATGCCATGTCCCGTCTCGTTATCAAACTGCAGACATCTTTACAAAGGGTATATCGGTGGTCCTTTTTGAAGATTTTAGGGACAGTCTTAGCGTTCGAAGACCGCCCGCTATGATTGCGGGTGTGTGTTAAACAATGGCCCAAATGGGGCACAACGGACAACCCAGCAAAAGGGGCAGTAAATGGCCCATAAGGATAGCCCCTTTTGCCCCCGGACACGGACTGATATCTGAAATCATGGGATATTTGGATTGGTATCTTGTACCAATCTTGTATATATATTTAATGTATATTGTGGTGTAATTATTTACCTAAATTAGGATTATACACTTACCATAATTGTATAGTTAGAATTATGGTAGAATAAGGTTTTAGGAATAGAATAGGAATAGGATTCTCCTATTTTGTATCTTGTATAAATACCTATTCAATTAATGAAAATAATCAAGGGGATTATTTCTTTCAAATATCGATAATGAAAATTGTCTAAGTCTTGACAAAGCAACCGAAGCAAATGGAAGAAACATATGCATCAGGATTATCGTCTATAAAAAATATTAGGTGAGATACACTTCATTAAATGTTTGTACTTAATAAAATATATTATTTAAAAAAAATAAAAAATCACACATATTTAATTAAACTTTGATTGTTTATCTTCATCAGTTCAAACGATATATAAGCATCTTGACATTGATAAATAAGACACTATATGACGATCCACATTGATCGTTCACAAAAAAAAATATTTTTATTATTTCATGCATATTATTTACTCAAAATTTAATTTTAATAATATTAATATTATTTTACATATATGCACTACATGACTTGATATACAAGTGTAATGCACGTGATGAGAAACTAGTAATATAAAATTGTAAAGTTTTAAGTTATACACCATCTGTTCTACTTTTAATGCAATTAACCAAATATCTGAAAAAAACATTTGCACAAACAAAAATAGTAATTATTGATCTCAGTATTATAATTTTTACATTATATCCATGCAAATTTCTATTCCTGAACCAAACGCAACCTAATGTATGCATTGCTTTTTATTGACCTTTCTTATTAAAGCAAAGAAGAAATATAAAAGATACAATTGGGAAGGAACTCGAAGAAGAAATTTTATTGGTATTGTTAAAAGTCCCATATCTCTATCTGCCCTCGTCACTCCTCCCACCGTTTTAACAACAATATCAGTGACGACGTGAAAGGTTCCATTTATTACATTGGATTAAAATTCGGTTTCTAAAGGAATAAAAAAAGTGAGAACGCGGATGACCAAGTCTACTATGCCACGTTGTTCCTAAGGGAATCAAAAACATGAGAACCCGGATGACCAAGTCTACTATGCCACGTTGACGGAGATATTGTTGTTAAAACAGTGGGAAGAGTGACGAGGGCAGCTAGAGAAGTGGGACTCTTAACAGGTATTACGATCCGTTAGAGCTAATGGAATGGAATAAAAGGAGGTTTATCGCATGTTTGGCCAAACTTCTAAATTAGCTTATTTGAAAAATATTTTTGAAGTTTTGGTGAGAAGAAGTTTGTGTTTGTCTAATCAATTTGAAAAACACTTTTGAGCAACAATTAATGTTTAGCCAAAAGCAATGCATAACACTACAACTACCAATTAGTGTTATTATTGTAGCTCTGTTTAGCCTATCATACTAGTAGGCGCAATATTATTTTATTGTCCCTTGTCATTTGATTTCTGTTGCTGTATATTATTTCGTGTACTTTGTTTATCTTATTTACCTGCGTTAGTTACTGTTTCTTTTTTCAAAATGCTTTATCATGGCTTATTCAATTTTGTTACCAACATTTTCATATTGCTTTAAATTTCTTGTTCGGGTCTGACCGTTTCTCTTGCTTTGCTTGTGCCTATGCTTTGTATTGAGCCGAAGGTCTTTCGGAAACAACATTTCTACTCACTAAGGTAGAGGTAAGGTCTGTGTATACTCTACTCTCCCCAGACCCAACGTTGTGAGACTTCACTAGGTATGTCATTGTTGTTTAAAAAAAATAGTTTTGGAGAAAAAATACTTTCTTTTAGCTTTTGAAAATTAACTTCGGTTACTTCTTGAAAGCAGTTATTTTGTCCTAAAAAATCAAATAACTCCCCTTTTTTAAATGCACACTTTAAGAGAAAAAAAAATACTTTCAGGCTCTCAAAAACTTGACCAGAGTAGCTATTAGTCTGTTTGATACATGCATAATTTATAACTATTTCTTACCGAGTATAATGTATTTGTGGATAGCATGTGTAGGATCTATTTATAGAAAAAGATGACTGTGATGGCAGAATCAAATACATAAGTAATACTCTCTCTGTCCCATTTATGTGAATAAATTTAGAATATGAGGTTAAAAACATTTAATTTTAATTATGAATTTAGATATATATTTTTCATTATAAAAAATAACATTTATATATATATATAAAAAATTATTACACAGGAAATAAGCATAGGAAAAATGAATATTTAAAAATTATATAAAAAATATTATAAGTTAACATAGTTAGTTATTAAAAATATTGAAATCTGTTTTGATTATAACATAAAATAAATTATTTGACTCCGTCAATAATAATAGAAGGAACAAGGTACGCGACACATGACTTTGGTACTGATTCTTGTCAATCTTCTTATTTATTCCAGTGCGATGACTCACTGCTGGGCGCTTGTCAGAAGAAGCATATTTTTATCTTTAGTTTAACTTGATACGGAGTTGAACAAATAAAAAAAACTTTCAAAATATATGATCTAAACCAAATTTTGAATATTTGTGTGACCGTAAATTATTTCCCAAAATTAAATTATTTCTAAATATAAAAAGATGTCAATCTTTTTGGACAAACTAATAAAGAAAGTAAGACAATCTTTTTTGGGACGGAGGAAGTATATATTAAGTTGTCTTTGCCAATATAATTTGCTTGTTGCTTCTTCCTTTAGATTGTAATTATGGGTGGCAAAATGGGTAAAAATATGGTTATTCGTCTGATCTAACTCATTTAAAATGAGTTCAATATGAGTTAACCCATATTACTCATTTAAAATATAGGTAATTTAATGAGTAAAATAGATAAAACTGAAAGAAATAATTCCTTGATTATTTTCATTGATTGAAAGAGTATATATACAATTTACATATTTTCATATTTCCATAATAGGAGAATCATATTCCTATTCTACTCCTAAAACCTTATTCTACTTAGATACTAACTATACAATTACGGTAATACAAATATTATGGTAAGTGTACATTACTAATTACACCACAACATTACCTAAACTAGGAGACTAAAACCTTACCTAAACTATACATAATATACACATGTATATTGTGTGTATATTATGTATATTTAACACACCCCACAGTCATAGTGGGCGGTCTTCGAACGCTAAGACTGTCCCTAAAATCTTCAAAAATGACCGAGGGAAGACCCTTTGTAAAGATGTCAGCAATTTGATACCTGGACGGGACATGGCAGACGCGAACTTGACCACGAGCAACCTTTTCGCCAACAAAGTGAATGTCCATCTCGATATGTTTAGTGCGCTAGTGCTGAACCAGATTACCAGAAAGGTAGATGGCACTAATATTATCACAATAAACCAAAGTCGCTTTCTGAATGTGACAATGAGGATCTAACAGCAAATTACGTAACCAACATGATTCAGAGACCACATTAGCTACCCCTCGATACTCGGCCTCTGCACTGGAATGGGATAAAGTCGATTGACACTTCGCAGACCATGAAACCAAGTTATTACCAAGAAATATAAAATAGCCAGACGTAGACCGTCTTTGTCCGGACAGCCACCCCAATCAGCATCTGTATGCGAGACAAGTGTTGACGTTGATGAAGGATACAAATGCAAGCCATAGTCAAGTGTACCCTGAATATACCGAAGGATGCGTTTGAGCGCATAAATGTGCTCAACTTTGGGATCATGCATAAACAAACACACCTGCTGTACGACATACGTAATATCTAGTCTCGTGAATGTGAGATACTGAAGGGCTCCTGCAAGACTGCGATCCCAGCCCCAAGTTTGGGCTTAGTATCAACTGGAGTGGAAGTGGACTTACAGGATGACATCCCAGCCCTCTCAATGATCTTAGCTGCATATTTCTGTTGGGATAAGAATAAACCACTTGCATGATGAGTGACAACAATCCCCAAAAAATAACTGAAGGGCCCCAAGTCTTTCATAGCAAACTCAGAGCTAAGCATTGTCATAATAGATTGGCGTAAGGCATCGGTAGAGGCAGTCAAAATAATATCATCCACATATAACAGTATATAGGCAAAGGACGAACCACGATGATACATGAACAAGGAATTATCCGACTTGTTGTGAGTGAACCCAATAGTCGAAACATAGTCGGCAAACCTCTTATACCAGGCCCGTGGAGACTGCTTAATCGCATATAAGGACTTCGTCAACAAACAGACATGATGAGGATGTTTGGGATCCCTAAATCCCAAAGGCTGATGTATATAGACTGTTTCCTTGAGATCACCATATAGGAAAACATTCTTCACATCTAACTGATGAATAGGCCATGCTTTCGAAAGAGCCAAGCTGAGTATAGTGCGAATGGTAGCCGGCTTGACCACTGGACTAAACGTCTCCCCACAATCCACACCAACCTGCTGAGTCTTACCATCATCCACAAGCCGAGCCTTATGCCGTGCAAACGAATTGTCGAATTGTCCTTATGAGCAAAAATCTAGATAGACCTAATAATATTAATACCCGATGGATGGGGCACCATCTCCCACGTCTTATTATCAATAAGAGCATTATATTCATCGGTCATAGCAATTTTCCAATTTGGGTCATTTAATGCTGACACAGGATTACGAGGTAAGGGTGATTTAAGAGCATTTGAATGTAAATTAAAATGCCTTTTAGGTTTAAAAATACTCCATTGACTACGAGTGACTGGTTTGTGACTCGGGGAAGAAGTGGGCGGAATTTGGGAATTTTCTGGACTCAATACGGATTGGCCAGTAGATAGTGGGCCTGCTAGCCCAATTCGGGAAGCAGAAACAGTGGCGGATGCGAATCGGACCGGTTCCCAATCTTGGGCTAGGCCGACCCAATTATCGAAACCGGCCCAGGTGAAAAACTGGGCAGATGGGGTTGTGATGGAGCAGTGGGACCAGCGGGCAGTGGGCCCGCTGGAGGATTTGGGGTGCGGGATATGTCTGAAACATGGTGAATAATATACGGAGATACCATCATCCAAAAAATTATACGAACTGGGCACGAGATTACTAACCTTAGAAAACGGAATCTGGGATTCATAAAAATGACATGGCGACTAATGATGATTTTGTTAGAGGATAAATTAAAATATTTGTAACCACGATGATTAGACGAAACCCCCAAAAACACACACGGAGTAGACCGAGCCTGAAGTTTGTTAATTGAGGTGGACGGAAATAACGGTTAACATAAGGACCCAAAGACCCTAAGATGTGAATACGAAGGAATCCTATTATATAAAATATGAAGGGGGAGAAATATGACAAACCTTTTGAAGGGAGAACGTTTAGGAGATATTTAGCCATTTGTAGAGCATGATGCCAAAAAGACGAGGGTACGGAAGCATGAATCAATAAAGTGCGGACAATGTTATTAATGGTAAGAATTTTGCGTTCGGCTTTCCCATTTTGTGAAGACGTATGAGGGCAAGAAAAATGAAAATTGATCCCATTAATGACACAAAATTCCCAAAATACCCCGTTGTCATATTCTCTGCCATTATCACATTGAATATTTTTTATTTCTCGTTCGAATTGGGTTCTAATGAAAGCTCTAAATTTTAAGAAGATGGAAAAAACTTGAGATTTTTTCGCTATCGGAAAAGTCCATAAAAATTTAGAATAATCATCCAAAAAAAGAACATAATATCAATGACCCACAGAACTAATAACAGGAGATGTTCATAAGTCGCTATGAATAATATCAAATGGCTTTAAAGTATGAGAAGTAGAGTCTACAAATGGCAACCTAACAATTTTTTCTAAAGAACAAGAATGACAATTCGGAGTACTACGCGTACCCTTACATGAAATAAAATTATTTTTAACTAAGGAAGACAAAATAGATGACCCCGGATGACCAAGAAGAGCATGCCACAAGGAAGGAGCAAGGGCTGCAAATGCTGACGGCAAGGCTTGACTCGATAGACGGGAACTTGGCGTGATAGGATAAAGATATCCCCTACTATCACACCTCATGAGAGGACTCCCCATCTTGAAATCTTTCACAGAGAAACCAAATGGATCAAATTCAACATAAACGAAATTGTCAGTGGTGAATTTACGGACAAACACTAAGTTTTTAATCAATTTGGGGGCATGTAGGGTAATTTTCAAGATAAGGGGTGGATGGGGAGGAGACAAAGTTTTATGACCATAACCACGAATTGGAATAGAATTATCATTACCAACAATGATGCCACGAGGGTTGCTCAAATGGAAATAAGACGAGAGCGTACCTGAATCGGATGTCATGTGGGTAGTGTCACCGGTATTCATATACCAATTTTGGTCTGGAGGATTTAATCCAAGCGTGTGCATTGCGGCTTCGATGTCGGTAGAAATGCGGGCCACTGTGTGATGGGCCTGCAGGGGCCGAGGCCCAAGTACCCCTACTTGCTTCCTCGGCCCAGAGGGAGTACCAAAACTGGGCCACTGCATGTTTGGCCTCTACTGCTGCTAGCCGACCCACTGCCAGTGAGGCTGTATGGCTGGGCTGCCACTATTTGGCCCAAACTGTGGGCCCACTGCCACTGCATAGGGACCCACTGTGGGGCCCAAAACTACTGCTGCTGCTGACTTCCCCAAGGGGCACCACCGCCACCACTACTATTCCGGCTGCCGCCATTGTTGCCGCCGAGATTCTTGCCATTATTTTTCTTATTTCCTCCCTTTTTGCCGCCACCGTTGTTGCCGGTTTAGCCCGAGTTGTTGGGATCGGTAGGACTGTGGATTCGATCATCATAACCACAGGACTAGTACCGGTAGCCGCCTTTTTATCCATGCCCGCTTATTCGAGTGTAAGCGTAGAACGAGCTTGATAAAATTGCAGAAGTGGATTGCTTTGACGAAGAAGCGTGCCAACACCACTATAGGCCTCGGAGAGGCCTGAAACCATTTAGAGGACCAATCGATCATTCGAAACCGGCGCGCCAAAGTTGTGGAGTTGGTCGGCCAATTCCTTTAATCTTTGCAATAAGCCGAAATATTTGGGAAATCTTCCATATTGACGTGGGACAAATCTTGCTCAACTGTAATAGCTCTAGAATTTTGATTATCTTGGAATATATCACGTAGTCTATCCCAAGTTGCCTACGTTGTAGCGTCAGGTTCAATAATCATTTGCAAAAGGTCGGTAGAAATTGTGGAATATATCCACGGAAGGACGGTGGCATCAAGAGTCATCCACAACTTAGGATCATCCTCGCGTCGCGGCAGCTCCGTATCCTCAGGAGCCGCGGGGATTATGTGATGGATGACTTGATGCGACCATGCGTGAAGAGAAATTTGCGTGGTTAAATTTGGTGTGGGATGGATAGTGGGTTGTGGTTTGGGGGGGGGGGGGAGGGGGCAGGGGGGTAAGAATTTTTTCCATTTTTTATAAAATTAAAAGGGCAGCTCGGTGCACTAAGCTCCCGCTATGGTGGTAGGATTTGGTTGGGGAATGGGTGGGGTGGGTGGTGGAGGGTGGGAATGGTGGGGCTTGGGCGGTATTTTTCAAAAAATATTTTCTTGGAGGTCATGTCCTTGAAAAGTTTCAAAGTTCTATTCTTCCTGCAAATGTTGAGGTGCAATTATGTACTAGATATTGAATTTGTGGACAAGAAGGTAAATTAATTTTCTCTGTATTAGCTATATTAAGCCAACATCTTTAAAGTAACTTTGAATAATATGGATATCCATATTATCCATTGGGTTAACCCATTTTTTAGCCGTGTTACATATGGAAGGATCAGATAATTAATTTATTTTTGTTTAAGCCATTTTTGATCTGTTCATATCCGACTCAACCTGCCCGTTTTCCACCCCTAATTGTAACTTTTTTTAGAAGGAAGAATATGCTTTGTCCTGAGAGGATAATGTCGAGGGTTTTGGATGTGGTGTGAGTGGGAAATGAAAGAATTCAGAATGAAGTGAAATGAAATGAAAAATTAAAAAATGGAGGGAGATAAAACGGATCTCTTTTGCACAAGAACATTGTCCCTCATTTAAAAATGGAAAGAAAATACTTGTTCTTATTTAAAGAAGCGTTCTTTTAGCTCTTAAAGAGTTGAAAAGAAGTGGTGCCTCGCTCCATCATCGTCGCTCGACACGATTTTGGATGATCTGTTGATTGATTAATTTTTTGGATAAAATTTATTTATTAATATTACAATTTTATTAACATTTTATAACCCTTTTAAAAATGGTAATTTAATTTCCCCTCTGTTTTAATTTCTTGTTATTGTTCAGTTGTTTTTTAGAAATAGTTGTTTAAGTAGACAACCACTTTGGAATTGCAACCTGAAACGAAAGGTTGTACCTCTTCATTTGAACCCAATTTTCTGGCTAAAATACGTGGGTTTTCTTACGAAAATTTTGAAATATTCTCCTTTTTTGCATATTATTTTTTGCATTACAAAGTAAGTTCGAAGTGTGATTTGACTGATATTTGAGTTAGCTATTCAATGGGGTTTTAAGTACCGCTATTGTAGTGTGGTTTATTCATTCTATCCTAGCAGGAAATAAATATAAACCTCAGACACTAAGAAAACACTGTGAATTTAGTGAACTCAGATTTTTTCTGCTTCTTCTACATTCTGTTTTTGTTTGTTTAGTTTCCAAAAGAAATATTTTTGAATACAGAAAGATAACAAGCTTAAGGAACTTCAATTTATATTTTGTATTCGTTTATTATCTACTACATTGGAGCCTAAAATATTTGTGGTTTTTACTCCCATTTGGAGATTAAAGTCTTTGTGATTTTCTACTCGATTTATACTCGTTTTGAAGATATAAAAACTTAACTGCATAAATTTGTTTGTTGTATTTGATTTGAAAATTAAAAATTTCACCGATTTTATTAATTATGTTTTATCTTTTTCAGACAAACTGCTACTATGACTATTGATTCTGGAGTAACGGTTGTCGCATCATCAAGTCGCACAACGCCTACACCGGATCGATCCTAGCAGAAAAGCCTGAAAAATTCTCCGGCATTAATATTAAGCGATGACAACAGATAATACTTATTTGACTACTCTAAGTCTACAAAAGTTCATTAAGGAGGACGTTTCGGTTCTGCTAGAAGGAAATCCATATAACGAACGCTTCCTTGTAACTGAGGTTTGGAAGCATTCTTATTTCTTTTGGAAGAATTACATTCTTAGCAATTTGGAGGACGGCTTGTACAATGTCTATAGTAATGTGGAGACTCCAAAAGAATTACGGATTGCACTTGAAAAAAATACAAAACAGAAAATATCGGGTTGAAGGAGTTTATAGCTGCCAAATTTTTGAACTACAAAAATATAGACAACAATATGTCATTATCCAAGTCCAGAAATTGCAAGTTATCATTCACGATCTCCTTGTTGAAGGTTTGATTAATAATGACACATTTCAAGTTGCGGCACTAATGCTAATTTTTTGAAGTTTATTTTGATTATAGATGAAGACACTAGTGATCCTTGTCTTAAATGTGAAGAACTCCTCTTGTAGTTACATTGTCATAATATTTTCAGGAGGGGGTTGTGTGCACCTTTTCAATATTTTAAGTGGAATGTTTGTAGTATATGTGTGTGGTCAAGACAACCATTGAAATTGTTGTTCAACTCTCATTCCGCTTCACATTCATATTTTCCCTCTATGATTATAGTAATATTAGATTAAATCTTTCTAATATTTGTAATCTCAATATGATAATCATTTTTGCAAATCTTTTAAACTCAAATGAGTTTCACTGAGACTTCCACAAGACGGAGATGAAAATCAAGAGGATCTAGGCAAAGGGTATGCTAAATGGATGGGGACCCGGCCCCTAGGTTTTAAATCAGTCAAAGTGGGGATTTCATGGCTACACAAAATTCTTGCTTCCATCAGTTGATTGTACTGCTGGAATACTACATCAGTAATGTTATGTTAGGCTAATATACTTGGGATCTTAAAGGTTATCATTTTTCCTCAATAATTGGGTAATCTGAGAACATATTTGTAAGAACAACTGTCAATTTCATTAACAGGAACTTGTAAAATAGAACTCTTAGTCATTACTCTTTGCAGGCCTCCACAATCTACATATTCAACACTACAGTCTGGTTAGGTTCCTATGATATCTTCCTACTTTCAAATCTTTGAATGGAAGGAAAGACTAATTGTAATAGTCAGAAACAATGTTTCATATGTTAAATGCCATTCGTATGATGGGGAAATTGCTGTCAATATTTATAATGCTGCGATGATAGAATTTGTAGTCAATCCTCAGATTAGTTTGAAGACTTCCGTAGGAGCTTCCTTAGGACTTTAGCAACTTACTGATTCAATATGCCAAATGAATGGAGTTAAAATGTCCACTATTTCTGGAGGTCAAACTCTTTTCTTGAATTTTATGGATGGCTAGTTCTGTATATAATTCAAGAGAGACTTAAATACTACTAGCACAGTTTATGCTACATTATGTAGTTTGTATCTTCAACTATATAAAGCTTATCAATATCCCTTATGACTTTAATAGAGTAAGTTCTGCTCCTTTTTCGCCTGTCACCAATGCATCTTTTGCATCAAATCCAAACTTCTGGCCTGCAAAACAGATAAATCACCAATATGATTACTATTGCTGAAACAATGTGAATCACTCTCTTAAGTTTCTATCTTTGCAAATTGCAATCTAGTAGGAACAGATAATCTTTAAATTCTTTGCAAATATGACGTTGGGAATTAATGAAGAACGAAAAATGGATAAGAATAAATAGAGGAGTTCGTTTGAAAAGGTACCTGCAATGCTCTTGAGTTTATGACCCTGTTCACGCCACTTATGATCAACTTCATCCATTATACCCGCGGATACTATAATCCTGTGCCCAACTTCTCGTTTCTGCAGCATTTCGCTCAGGTTCATTGATGAAAACTTGTACTTCAATGTATCATCAATCTCAGCTCCGTTCAATAATAGAAGCTGTACC
This sequence comes from Anisodus tanguticus, assembly GCA_034509755.1. Classification (NCBI taxonomy): domain Eukaryota; kingdom Viridiplantae; phylum Streptophyta; class Magnoliopsida; order Solanales; family Solanaceae; genus Anisodus; species Anisodus tanguticus. The sequence continues at coordinate 22,487,475 of CM067545.1, forward strand.
ATCTCTACATGATTTTCTTCTATTGCAACATGGGTAGCAGTTGACCCATGCCGATCTTTCGAGTCAACAAGTAATCCATGTTTAAGGAGTTTCTTCATAATTGTTAATTCATTCCTCCGAGCTGCTGTACATAGGAGGTCACCAGCAACATAGGGATCGGAAACGGAAGCCCAATGGTACAAGATTTCAAATATGGGATGGTGTTTTTCTGCTATAGCTTCCCATAATGCGGTGTTACCATTTACATCCGCCATTTATGGCATAATCAAGATATTAAACACCACTTAGCCTGTCAAAAAATTCAGTTTATTTTGAAGTGACATTAATCGAGGTTGTCCTACCTTATAAGTGTGTGTTACATCCACGTCTTCGAAGCACCATTACACATTCTTCGTGCCCTTTTGATGCTGCTATATGCTGATGCATTGCAAAGAGAGAAAAGAAGTTAACAAACTTATTACTGCAACTATATATTGGGGGCAGAAGCAGTATAGGAGTAAAGTTGGTATTTAGACATACCAGTGGATTGTTGGAAATTTATTAATGTGAGATTTAGTTTATCCCGTCTTTAATGACTTAAACATGTGGGCCCCACATGTCGGAAACATAGTTTCTTCGCACATGCCTAATCTACTAAGTGAGTAGATGATGTTAGTGTCAAGTAGCGTCAAATTTCGTTAAGAAATGAAAGAGATATTGGTACACAAAGTAAGGTGTTTGAGACATGAAAAGATGGAGGGTCTTTGGCCAAAAATGACAAATCTCCCTCATTGGAAGAAAATGGAAGGATTGTGCAATATATAAACTCTAAGTTTGAGTAAAGGTTTGGGACCCCAAGGGTAACCCATATGTTTAGAAGGGAGAGGACTTAGGTGAGCTTGGGTTCGGGGCTAAGCCCCACACGTGTCGCTTGTTCGGGTTTGGGTCATTGGGATGTTGCTTACTTCCAGAACTTTCTTTTTGGTCCATGAAATATTAACTATTTACATTTTGGTCCCTGAAGTTTTTCGGAACATTACAACGGCTCTAAAGGACACCAACCAACAGACATGACTGTTCAACAGAACAGAACGTTGTTTCCTTTTCTGCTCTTATAAATTGAACATTTCTGTTCAAATTAAACACGAGAAAAAACAATACATTACTAAAACCTTTTACGCCTTTATTATTTGCTTTGTATTGTTGATACTTATAGTTTTATCTTGGGAGACTATTGTCCATCACCGTAAAACCATCTATAAGGAAAAATTTGTCTTAAAGACAAAGAGTCATCTCTCGACTCAGCCTTTATTCTTGTTTAACCTTTCATATACACTTACACCAACTTTTACCTACAAATTTAAGACAAAAATTTTATTTTCTAAGTGTTTGAAAGATGTCTATTTCAAACATTGCTTCTGGTTCTGGTTCTGCTGCTATTACTCAAGGGAATGTTGTTGTTCCTACTCCTACCAGTTTTCAAGGAGAACGCCCAAAAACATTTTTGGGTACCAATTTCAAGATATGACAACAGAAGATGCTATTCTATCTTACTAAGTTGAATCTATCACATTTTCTGACAGAAGATCCTCCTTCTGATGGGGATGCAATCGACACTCAGTCTAACACAACGACTGAAGTGGGCGATGATATCCAGGTCACAAATGCCCTGAAATTAACATTGGATGCCTGGAATCATAGTGATTTAATGTGTAAAAATTGTATTCTGAACGGTCTGTCGGATACACTTTATAATGTGTATTGCATCGTGAAGACAACAAAGGAATTGTGGGAAAAACTCAACAAAAAGTACAGCGCACAGGATGCGGGTACTAAGAAATTCATCACTGAAAAGTTTCTGAAATTTCAAATGGTGGATGGTAAATCGGATGTCCCAAATCCAAGAGTTTCAAATGATTCTTCATCATCTAGATTTGGAAGGAATGGAGCCAAGCGAACAATTTCTGGTTGCATATTTGATTGACAAATGACCTCCCTCATGGAATGAGTTATCTCAAACTGAAGACAAAGGAAATGGGGTTTGAAGATCTTATTGTCAAACTACAAATACAAGATGACAATAAAAGGGTTATATCTAAGGTAAAACAGCCAATAGGGGCAAAGGCGAATCTGGTTGATTCAAGGGGAAATGCCAACAAAAAGTGCAAGTACCAGAGAGACGGAAAAAGCCAAACGATTGAGAAGTTCAAAGGAAACTACCATCACTGTGGAAAGCCTGGCCATATGATCAAATACTGCCGCAAATTGAAGCGAGAGCAGAAGGAAAAAGCCAATGTTTAGGCACGAAAAAAGCCCTACTTTTTCAGTAAGGGTAATAATTCTTAGAAATTGGTTAAAGTTCTGAACTTTATCACTAATAGTCATTGTAGAATGATTATTGAACTTGGAGGGAGATGTTTGAGTGGGAATTGAGGTATGTCTCTTTTCGAACATACTTTTCAACCTTTAAAAATGATTTCTTTTGGAAAGGGTTCATGTGCGTGAGGGATAAGACCGCATTGAACCTTATATGTAAATTATACTATATATACATATCCGTGATTTCCCCTATCAAGGGACGATTGAAATCAAATTATAAACCTTTAAAATTTGAATACGATTTCTCCTCTAATGGATGATTTAACTTGATTTTGAAAGATATGATCTTCGAACTATTTTTCCCCTACTATGGCATGATGAAATTGATAATATTTAAATGTTGTTTTCCCTATTATGGAATGATGGAACTTGTTTTTAAAGCATTGGTCTTTAACATGTCTTGCCCCATGAACGGGTTTCATGGAATTGAATTTGATTTGTAAATCGATTAGTAACTTGATATACCCATACTAACGGATGATGAACATAATTTATAATGAACTATTCTTCTTCCATTCCATGATTTGAGATTCGCCTTCGATGTCATAATTTGTGATTCGGCTTTCATGCTATGACTTGAGATTCGGCTTCCATGCCATGATTTGTGATTCGGCTAATATGCAATGACTTATATTTATTTGTGTTTGGTCCTATATAGACATGTTGTGTTAGTCCATAGGATGATTAGCCATTATAGATCCTAGCATATCACTTTTGAGCGTTGTTGTGTCAGTAAAGAGGATGATTGACCTCTGAGGCGTGTAGCCCGATGCATCTATTGTTGTGCTAGTCCAGAGGATGATTAGTATCCATGGGAAAATAGCCCCGATGTATCTATTGTTGTGCTATTCTAGTTGACGATTAGCCTACGTGGACTAATAGCCCCAATATACTAATGATTGTTCACTCGTAAGTTGGCATGTGTTGATCTATTGGTTGCTTGTGAGTATCTTGTTGATGATCTTGAGTTCAGAAGTGAGAAGGTTTAACTTGGTAAATGGTACAATAAGTTGATACCGATATCCCTATATTATTGACTTTTATTGGTTATTTTACTAAGTTTACGGGTTTACTTTATCTTTGGATTTCAAACTATTTTTGGAAAAACTTGAGGTAACGTGAAAGACATAAGAATTCAAAGTGATCATTTCTTCATCGTTACTTATAATGGATGTTCATGAGATGTTATCATTTGTTTTGAACTTTTCTCAATACTGTTTTCAATTAAACTTATTACTTATATATATTGCTACTAACTATTATTCCAGATACACTCACTGAGTACCCAATACCAGACATACCATTGTTATTTTTGATGGTATGTTAGGTAACGAAGAAGAGTAGGTTTGTGATACACGTACGAAGTAGGAGAACTTGTTGCTTTCCAAATTATTGGTAAGCCCACACCCATGCTCATGGGACACCCCCATCTATCTAGCTTTATTGTTTTAATTTTCGGGCTGCATCCCAATGTGTTAGACTCTGTTTATATTTCTTAGAAGCTCCATAGTTAGACATTGTGTTGTTGGTAGATATTTGAAGTCTCTTATGACTTGTTTTTTTGGATTAATTATACCCTTTGAAGGGCCTTTTATTTAAATAATAAAACAAAAGTGTTCAAAAATGGGCCCAAAACCAAGTCCACAAAAATGCCAAAATTTTGGTAAAATTAATAAAACAAAAGAAAATTAAATAAATAAATAAAACAAATAAAACTTGAGGCCCCATATGCATTTGTTGTCGGAACCCTATCTTCACTTTCTCTCTCTTCAGCGGGTTCCTTTCATTTCAATTGATGCCGCCTATGACAAAAGTGATGATCAGAGCATCAATCAGAGCTGACCACATTGTCGTGGTCTTCCGTTCATCGATACTCCTATGAGTTTTCCCTTTAATATTGAAATTTCTTTGAATCCTTTCATTTTCATCGTGTGGTAAGTATATGCCTCCCGTGCTTCTGATTTTATCTTCTTGGTCTCTGATCTGAGTTATTTTTATGTGCATGTGGTTACTCTGCTACAATAGAGCATGGTCTCTTCCATTTTGTGTATGAATAATGTTTTGTTTCTCCCGTGTGATGATTTTGTCTGGTATGCTAGTTTTGTTTGGTAACCCCCAAGATTTGCCTTTGTGTTGTCGAATCCATTATTTGAATATTATCTAGACCTTGACCTTTGCAGTATCTTGTGCCTTCCAAAATAGCAATTACTTCAAAATCCATGTTTGTTGTAATTCCAATCTCTCTTACATGTGTATACAGTAAATTACCATCTGACTTCCTCACACAAAAACCATAGGAACTCCTACCTGGATTACCTTTGGAAGCCCCATATGTGTTGCATATACATCATCCTCTAGGAGGGAGCTTCCAAATCACCTTGGTGATTTTAAGTCTTGCTATCCATTCTTCCAGCAGTTTGATCACATCCTCCCATTTATGAGGACAACTCTTAATTGAGGGATTTCTTACCTATACAACTCTCTGAATAGTAGTGATTATCTGATAAATTACTCTGCCCACAGATCTATTCTCTCGGTGTTTTATACTATTCCTCATTTTCCACAATTCCCATAGTATTATGGTTGGTACTTCATTAAAGATCTGCTTACTTCTACATGTCAGGTGTTTTCCACGTTCATGACTAATTATTAATATTGGACTTCCACTTATTTTATTTTACAAGTGTGAGCATGATTTCAGTTAGCCTTAAATGGCTTGTATTAAATAAATGTTAAAAGATTATTAAAAGAGATTAAACGTTATTGATTTTATGAGATGCTTCCGATGTTGTTCATAACATCGAATGTCTGTTGCATCCAGGGTGGTTTTGGGGCATGACATAAAGCTGCACATATGTTCCCTAAAATTGACTAGAAAGGTTGTCTTAGGCTGTGTGGTAAGTAAGATATTTTACTCAGTCTTCTACATTTAATTGTATGTCATATGCCAAGATAGATTCATAATCCCTTGAAAGACAAACATGATGACTGTCACAGAAACATGCCTAAAATCAACAATTGCATATGGTTAGCCAATGTTTCAGGTATGTATTCTTTTTCATACAGTCAATTATATACTCATATCATGGAACAACTTGGACAACCTGTTCTCTCTACCCCAGTTAAATCTACCCGTCATCAAGAAAGTATTGAGAAGAGAAAAAAGTGAGTCATGATGTTACTTTTGAAAAAGCCAACACAACCAAACCTTGCTATTACCAAAAAGGACTCTCCAGTCACCCTCTTTACCACTACATAAACCAGACACTACTCCATAAAATTCCTCATCAGGTTCTAATCAGTCTATCTCTTCCACACTCCATTGATTTCACAAACTCAGAATATGTTCTCCACTATACTCTCTCAAACCCACATTTCCTCATAATGTGGATTTATACATCAATTAGAAAGGCAAAAGGAAAAAAGGAAATTGGGTGGGGCTCATAAAAAGGAGGAAAATATGTCTCAAAACATGGGTGAGTATGGAGGAAGCCAGTGATTCGAAAACTCTTTAACAAAATAAGTTGGATGACACCGATAGGGACATATTAATTCCAAACAACGAATAAGGATAGCCACTACATACCTTCGAACCAATCCTCCAACAATGATGATTAAATTAACATTTTTTACAAATTAGTCTTAGATGTCAAGAACTATGCCTTCTCTTAGATCTTACCGTCATCTTACTTCACTATGAGGAAATCTTTGATCCACTTAAAATAGAACAAAGCATTTTTGCTTGCTCAAAAGAATCTAAGTTGCTGCTCACTTCCTTTTAAGAAATTATCTTATTCACTTTGAGAAGTTGTTGCCAAGAAATACCCATTGACATTGTTGCTCCTTCGAAATATATGCAGCACATACCTTCTTTAAAATTACTTCTCCAAGAGTGGAAAGAGATATACACATATATCTTCTATATATATTACAACATTTCTGCATAATTTCATAATAGAACAAAATCTATCTCAAAGTAGGATTTAAGTGCACAATTCATTATCCATGTGGGGTCCACCCACAATTATTACATATTAACACCTTATCATAAAAGGATGTAACCTATAATACATATATATATATATATATTAATCATTACTTGCTTTTCTTCCATGTGAGAAGTGATGACACCTCATGACCTATCCATTACACCACTGAACCACTAATTAATCTAATTATCGCACTAAAATCTAATTTTACCAATTACTCATATAATTAATTTCTTGAGCTCAATTCACTTAAACAAAAATAATTTTTAACACACTTTCTATAATCAATATTATAATCATGTGATATAAGACTAGTCCATAGCTTCTTTTTCCACACACAAAAATATTATTTTCAATCACTGTCGTCCCACTTGTTAAGTCCTATATTATTTATGGACTTCATCTTTTTATATACTAAGCTCTCGATCGGCATGCCTGCATATGACCAAAATTCCATACGGTCATTATAACTTGTTCAACATTATGAACTTCAACGAAACTCACTTTCTCCGATTTGTTTAGTCCTGAACTCTTACAAGACTTGCTTAATACTTAATATAAACCATCATTATCCATGTAAGGAACCTTAAACTCTCTAAGCTTTTGTTACTTTACTCAAGACCTTACCATAAATACAAATCCCATCAACAGTAGGACTTGCACTGAAATATAATCTTGGAGCAGGTTCAAGCACCTGTTCCATTCACTTCATCTTGCATATGCTCTACTATGATCTCTGGAAATAAGCTGTTTTATATAGGCATAAGTATGTCTCTAGTTTGTGTTAAAATAGGTCTTTAATCTCTCTCAAAATTAGACACAAATTATCTTCAAGAAATAAGGAAATTTTCCTAAGAAAACTCTTCCTAAAAATCTTGACTTCCTTGATTCATGCGACCTCCTTTCCAAGCATGTAGCCTTAATTAATCCTTTCCTTGTACGAACTGAAATCTTCAGCTACCTGATAATTAATTCATAATATAATATCATGAATTAATTAATCACAATAATTCTGCACCGCCTATAAAGTTTCCTTTCGTGAACCTTTTTTCTAACATTAATACGAACATGAACTAAGTTCTTCAAACCTGTTTGTCAATTATCAAAATACATCTTATCATAACTCAATAATTTTCCCCTTTTTGATGATGACAAACACATGCACTTTTGGAATATACGAAGTCTTTGTAACGACTTGTCTGGTCATTTTTAGCTAAGTACCTTTAATAGACTATTTTATCCTTCTTGTAGACTCTATGTGGAGTCTTTGATATGCACGGATGGGTGGCACGGAGCTTGAGGTTCATTTATGTGATTTTTGGATGAAAAACCCATATTTAGAATCTTAGAGTTGATAAGTTTGACTCATAGTTGACTTTCGAGTATATGGGTTCATTTTCGGGTTCCGTTGTTTTAGGTATTTCCGGAGGGTCATTTATGGCATAGTTGAGTCATTGATTCACTTCCCGAGGCACCCGGATGTATTTTATGGCCTTATTTGTAAATTTATGAAATTTGATAGCTTAGGGTGATTCTTTTAAAAAGTATGTCTTAGCTTAGTTATATGGGAAATTCGAGGGTGAGAGAGAGTTTGTAGCATTGTTTACCTTGGGGTATCATGTCTAGTTTGTGTTCGGGGGAGGGAGGGTGATGTAAGTACGAAGGGTTTTGAATTGGTAAGTGGTTCGGGTCTTGGTGAGTTTCGAGTTAGCCCAAAAATAGGCAAAGAAGGTGGGGTTTCCCAGGTTTTTGGTAAGTCGAGATGTGGGGTGTTTGGCGACGATTTTGAGTAGATGTAGAAGGGGTCGGGACAAGGCGCTTTGGGTAGTGGTTGCTGGTTATGTGAGGGATATTGTGGTGGTGGGGCTCTGTTGTTTTAGTGACGGTAAAGGCTCGGAAGTTGATCGCGACAGTGAGGGTATGTGAGAAGGGAGTTTGGACAAGGCGTAGATATGTTTGGTGGCGTATGCGTGAGGTTATGGTGGGATTCGGATGGAGGTCATTAGAGAGGATGGTAATGAGGTGTGGTCGGAGATAGTAGAGTGGAGATATAAGTAATTAGAACAAGGAATATATACAGATTATTGGAAACAATCCGAGACACAAATCAAGTCTTAATTCGGTCGATATGTGGATCTTGGATGGTAACACGAGGAGTTAATTGCTCATGTGGTCTCCAATTATATTGTGATCAATTTCACAAGGACTAGTTTGAGGTTTGCTGCCCGCAATGCTCAACAATAACCTAGCAAGGGTTATCGAAACCTTAGAAAAGATACGTTGTTCTCCCGAAGAACCAAGTGACCCTCCCGGAGGATCAACTAAGAACTTACAATCCTGGATTGAAAGACTTAGCAAAGATGAGTAAACACTCAAGTTTTATATTCAACAATAAATTCTTAATTTTATATCCTAAGGGCTCCTTTTATAATAGAACAAGGAACCTTCTAGAAAGAAAAAATAAAGACATAGACTAAAACTTAGTCGACTAGATGGGAAAGGGGGACGGGAGAGGTCCTCGGCCGAGGGAAGCTTCACGTCCAAATACAATGTTTTAGAACCTTTTTTGATGGATTCCATACATGATTAGTTAGCACTTGAATGAGATCCTTGGAGTGTGTTGAGATGCATGCCCTTTGGTCGATTGGTAAGGAGAACAACTCGGCCAACCCCTCGGCTTCACCAATCCGCGTCTTAATGTTCTCAATTGATGAAATCCACACGTGGTTTATCCACTTGGAAGACCTCAACTTTTAGATGACACATTCACTCCTTTGATTCTGTGTACACGCTTGGCTATGTCACTATGTGATGAGGCTTCTCTCGGCTTAGTCATCTTTCCCTCATTGAATGTGTCCTAGTGAGTAGCTAAGGGTTATTACATCCTTTTAATATGTACTAAGTAACTAATACTTAACTAAGAAATTAAAGACAAGGTCTTTGGCCAAGACCAACACAAAAAGGCCGAATAAAATACAATCTTTGAGACAATCACATATTGTCTCCTAAGCCATTCCATACTCCATACACTTTCAAGCTTCTAGCTGTACGTTTATGGTTCACCATTGGCATTCTTGTAGCTTTGCTTCATATCTTGAATTGAGGAATTATGTGCGGGGTTTGATTTACATCATTATCCCCTTCTTTGGAAGAATTTGTCCTCAAATTTGTGTGGATCAAATGCGAGGAACCCTCTCTACCAAACCACTTTATATCGATGCTTTCATCTGGACTCGGTTTCTTGCACAAGCCTTCTTGAAATTCGGCCAACCATTTGTAGGGACCATTATTCAAATATGTTTTCCATCGGATCAATGAATCATATGTGCACGATTGGTGATGTTCATCCTTCAATTTTAAGTCATAGGCTTCTATAGCTTGCAGTTCTTGGTCTAGCCTTGAACCATCTACACGTACATCTTCAATTGGCTGCTCCATGATCGGGGTGTGAGTGTCAACAGAACCATGGCATTAGATGATAGGGGATAAAGAGAAATACCCTCATAGACACTTGTAATCTTATACAAATCTTGACCGACCTCGGAAGGCTTAACACCAAGGTTCTCGGGTAATGATTGGTGTTCCCGGACAAAGCAAAATCCTTGTAAGAGACTCACTGGATAGTTTAGTTCACCCCACATCCCGAATGACACTACAAGCCATACTTTCCTACTTCGTAGGTCCTTGACGACCATCATTTGTTTCACTTACCCTTTGAATAGGTGTGAGCCATCCCTCAAAGACACTTTGTGAAGGAGCATATACCAAGTTCCATCCCTTCCAAACATCAACACGACCGACACCGTGTATGAAACAAGGTTTTCTTGGGCAACCAACTCGGGAGTCCTCATTGGATCATCATAGCTAGGTACTTGTTTTTCTGAAGTCATCTCAAGGGTACGGGCAACATCTTTTATTGGTTTTGTTCCGAGTGGTGAAACATTTGGAAGTGCAAATTCCGCAATCTTTGGATCGGCATCCTCTTCCATATTTATTTGACCGTACAATAGGTTGGTAAAGAGGGTCCAACCTTGTATGGCCCCTACACTCTCCTTCATGTTCTCCATAAGATTTTTGTTTTTCTTCACATATCATACTTCAGTCGGGTTCTCCTTCTTTGATATTTCTTACTCTTTTTGTTGTTCCACAATCATGAGAGTCTCAGAATTATTTTGATGTCTTTGAGCCTTTTGAATCTTCATTTTCCATACCTTACTAGGTGGTAAGAGTCTCAACCGGAAATCCTTGCCATCCTTGTGGAAGGCATATGTATTATCTTCCTCATCGTGGACCATCTTGCGGTCATACTGCCATGGCCTCCCTAACAAGATATGGCACATATCCATGGGTAGGATGTCACACTACAACTCATCCTCATAACCCTAAATTCGGAGGTTAACAAGGACTTTGTTGGCTACTTGTAACCCATTTGCTTTGTTTACCTAACAAAGACGGTAAGGCTTGGGATGTGCATAGGTTGGCAATTGTAACTTGCTTACCATTTCCAGAGAATCCATATTTGCACAACTTCCTCCATCAATTATGACACTACACACTCGGTCCTTCACCTTGCACCGTATGTAGAAGATTTTCCCTCGTTGCGACTCTTCAAGTTCTCCTGGTTGCATGCTTAACACATGTTAGAGAACAAGACTTACTCCTTCTTCTACAAGGGACTCGTTTTCCCCTTGACTTTCTTCCACTTCGAGTTCTTCCACGACGAAGGCACTACCATACTCTTGATACTCTTCAAGGGTCATCCTCGGATTCGGACATTCTCTTGAAAATGTCTGAGGCCTTGACACTTAAAACATCATTTATCTCCTCCTCCAACTTCCTTGGCCGGTTCTACCTTCTTTTCCTTGCCCTTACCCATATCATCTTAATTGTATAAAGGGTTGGGGTACGAAGTACTACCCCTTCCTTTAGTACTCACGGGATTAGCATATGGTTTAGAGGCACCCCTCTTTTGTTGTTGCTCAAACTTTAGTGCCAAATGGCTTACATTGTCAAAGGTATGGCAGGTGGAAACCTCGACCTTCTCTTGTATTGTTAGACTCAATCCACTTATGAATCATGCAATCCACTGTGTCTCCTTCTCATCCAAGTCACATAACATCGTGACCTTTTCAAACTCCCGAATGTAATCTTTTACCTTAAGGACACTTTGTCGAAGCTTGGTGAGTTTAAGGTAGAGTTCTTATTTGTACTCTCGCAGCAAGGACTTTCTTTTCAAATGTTTCTTAAGCTTTTCCCAAGAGTCAATTTTTGTTTTTTGTGCCTACTCCGGCTAGGTCTTAAATTTTCGTACCATATAGAAGAAAAAGACTTTAACTTCAATATGGCAACTTTGAAGCACTTCCAGACATCATATTGTTTAAACCCGAACAATCTTTCAATGTCTCTTAGCCATTCGAGAAATTTATCTGGTCTAAATTACCATCGAACGTAGAGAGATCAAGCCGCAAGGCTCCGTCGTGTTCCCCTTTGTGTCTAGGTTCCTCTAGTACGTCATCGTTGGAATGCCTAGGATTATTTTGGGCAACTTCTTCTCCGGATTCTACATCATGAATCACGACATGCTCTTGAAATTGTCTCCTTAGAAGTTGCATATGTTCGTTAATCATGTCGGACACGGCCCTCCTAAGTTCCTCGTTCTTGTTACCCATAACGTTATTGCGTGGGACTGGAATACGTGGCTATGATACCAATTTGATGTAAGTACGGAGGGCTTTGAGTTGGTAGGTGGTTCTGGTCTGGGTGAGTTTCGGGTTACCCTGAAAATAGGCAAGGAAGGTGGAGTTTCCCGGGTTTTCGGTAAGTCGAGATGTGGGGTGTTTGGCGACGGTTTCGGGTAGATGTAGAAGGAGTCGGGACATGGAGCTTTGGGTGGTGGTTGCGGGTGATGTGAGGGATATTTTAGTGGTAGGTCTCTAGTGTTTTAGTGACGGTAAAGGCTTGGAAGTTAATTGAGACAGTGAGGGCATGCGAGAAGGGAGTTTGGATGACGCATTCATATATTTGGTGGCGTATGCATGTGGTTATAGTTGGATTTGGATGGAGGTATTTTGTGAGGATGGTAATGAAGTGTCGTGGGAGATAGTAGAGTGTATAAAAAAGTAATTGGAACAAGGAATATACACGGATTTTTGGAAACAACCTGAGACACAAACCAAGTCTTAATTCAGTCGATATGTGGTTCTTGGATGGTAATACGAGGAGTTAATTGCTTGTGTGGTCTCCAAGGATGTTGTAATCAATTTCACAAGGACTAGGTTGAGGTTTACTATCCGCAATGCTCAACACTAACCTAGCAATGGTGATCGAAACCTTAGAAAATATAGGTGGTTCTCCAGGAGAACCAAGTGACCCTCCCTGAGGATCCACTAAGAACTTACAATCCTGGATTGAAAGACATAGCAAAGATGAGTAAACACTCAAGTTTTATATGCAACAACAAATTCTTAATACTATATCCTTAGGGCTCCTTTTATAATAGAACAAGGAACCTTCTAGAAAGAAAAAATAAAGACATAGACTAAAACTTAGTCGACTTGATGGGAAAGGGGGACGGGAGAGATCCTCGGCCGAGGGAAGCTTAACGTCCAAATACAATGTTTTAGAAACTTTTTTGATGGATTCCATACATGGTTAGTTAGCACTTGAATGAGATCCTTGGAGTGTGTTGAGATGCATGCCCTTTGGTCGATTGGTAAGGAGAACAACTCGGCCAACCCCTCGGCTTCACCAATCTGCGTCTTAATGGTCTCAATTGATGAAATCCACACGTGGTTTATCCACTTGGAAGACCTCAACTTTTAGATGACACATTCACTCCTTTGATTCTGTGTACACGCTTGGCTATGTCACTATGTGATGAGGCTTCTCTCGGCTTAGTCATCTTTCCCTCATTGAATGTGTCCTAGTGAGTAGCTAAGGGTTATTACATCCTTTCAATATGTACTAAGTAACCAATACTTAACTAAGAAATTAAAGACAAGGTCTTTGGCCAAGACAAACACAAAAATGCCGAATAAAATACAACTCTTTGAGACAATCACATATTGTCTCCTAAGCCATTCCATACTCCATACACTTTCAAGCTTCTAGCTGTACGTTTATGGTTCACCATTGGCATTCTTGTAGCTTTGCTTCATATCTTGAATTGAGGAATTATGTGTGGGGTTTGATTTACATCATTATCCCCTTCTTTGGAAGAATTTGTCCTCAAATTTGTGTGGATCAAATGCGAGGAACCCTCTCTACCAAACCACTTTATATCGATGCTTTCATTTGGACTCAGTTTCTTGCACAAGCCTTCTTGAAATTCGGCCAACCATTTGAAGGGACCATTATTCAAATATGTTTTCCATCGGATCAATGAATCATATGTGCACGATTGGTGATGTTCATCCTTCAATTTTGAGTCATAGGCTTCTATAGCTTGCGGTTCTTGGTCTAGCCCAGAACCATCTTCACGTACATCTTTAATTGGCTGCTCCATGATCGAGATGTGAGTGTCAACAGAACCATGGCCTTAGATGATAGGGGGATAAGGAGAAATACCCTCATAGACACTTGTAATCTTGTACCAATCTTGACCAACCTCGAAAGGCTTAACACCAAGGTTCTCGGGTAATGATTGATGTTCCCGGGCAAAGCAAACTCCTTGTATGAGACTCACTGGATAGTTTAGTTAACCACACATCCCGAATGACACTACAATCCATACATTCCTACTTCATAGGTCCTTGACGACCATCATTTGTTTCACTTACCCTTTGAATAGGTGTGAGCCATCCCTCAAAAACACTTAGTGAAGGAGCATATACCAAGTTCCATCCCTTCCAAACATCAACACGATCGACACCGTGTATGAAACAAGGTTTTCTTGGGCAACCAACTCGGTAGTCCTCATTGGATCATCATAGCTGGGTACTTGTTTTTCTGAAGTCATCTCAAGGGTACAGGCAACATCTTTTATTGGCTTTGTTCCTAGTGGTGAAATATTTGGAAGCGCAAATTCCGTAATCTTTGGATCGGCATCCTCTTCCATATTTATTTGACCGTACAATGGGTTGGTAAAGAGGGTCCAACCTTTTATGGCCCCTACACTCTCCTTCATGTTCTCCATAAGATTTTTGTTTTTCTTCACATATCATACTTCAGTCGGGTTCTACTTCTTTGATATTTCTTACTCTTTTTGTTATTCCGCAATCATGAGAGTCTCAGAACTGGTTTGCTGTCTTTGAGCCTCTTGAATCTTCATTTTCCATACCTTACTAGGTGGTAAGAGTCTCAACCGGAAATCCTTGCCATCCTTGTGGAAGGCATATGTATTATCTTCCTCATCGTGAATCATCTTGCGGTCATACTGCCATGGCCTCCCTAATAAGATATGGCACATATCCATAGGTAGGATGTCACACTACAACTCGTCCTCATATCTCCAAATTCGGAGATTAACAAGGACTTTGTTGGCTACTTGTAACCCATTAGCTTTGTTTACCTAACAAAGACGGTAAGGCTTGGGATGTGCATGGGTTGGCAATTGTAACTTGCTTACCATTTCCAGAGAATCCATATTTGCACAACTTACTCCATCAATTATGACACTACACACTCGGTCTTTCACCTTGCACCATATGTAGAAGATTTTCCCTCGTTGCGACTCTTCAAGTTCTCCTGGTTGCATGCTTAACACATGTTAGAGAACAAGACTTACTCCTTCTTCTACAAGGGTCTCGTTTTCCCCTTGACTTTCTTCCACTTCGAGTTCTTCCACGACGAAGGCACTACCATACTCTTGATACTCTTCAAGGGTCATGGCCCTCGGATTCGGACATTCTCTTGAAAATGTCTGAGGCCTTGACACTTAAAACATCTTTTATCTCCTCCTCCAACTTCCTTGGCCGGTTCTACCTTCTTTTCCTTGCCCTTACCCGTCTCATCTTAATTGTATAAAGGGTTGGGGTACGAAGTAATACCCCTTCCTTTAGTACTCACGGGATTAGCATATGGTTTAGAGGCACCCCTCTTTTGTTGTTGCTCAAACTTTAGTGCCAAATGGCTTACATTGTCAAAGGTATGGCAGGTGGAAACCTCGACCTTCTCTTGTATTTTTAGACTCAATCCACTTATGAATCATGCAATCCACTGTGTCTCCTTCTCATCCAAGTCACATAACATCGTGACCTTTTCAAACTCCCGAATGTAATCTTTTACCTTAAGGACACTTTGTCGAAGCTTGGTGAGTTTAAGGTAGAGTTCTTATTTGTACTCTCGCAGCAAGGACTTTCTTTTCAAGTGTTTCTTAAGCTTTTCCCAAGAGTCAATTTTTGTTTTGCTGTGCCTACTCCGGCTAGGTCTTAAATTTTCGTACCATATAGAAGAAAAAGACTTTAACTTCAATATGGAAACTTTGAAGCACTTCCAGACATCATATTGTTTAAACTCGAACAATCTTTCAATGTCTCTTAGCCATTCGAGAAATTTATCTGGTCTAAATTACCATCGAACGTAGAGAGATCAAGCCGCAAGGCTCGGTCGTGTTCCCCTTTGTGTCTAGGTTCCTCTAGTACGTCATCGTTGGAATGCCTAGGATTATTTTGGGCAACTTCTTCTCCGGATTCTACATCATGAATCACGACATGCTCTTGAAATTGTCTCCTTAGAAGTTGCATATGTTCGTTAATCATGTCGGACACGGCCCTCCTAAGTTCCTCGTTCTTGTTACCCATAACGTTATTGCGTGGGACTGGAACACGTGGCTATGATACCAATTTGATGTAAGTACGGAGGGGTGAGTTTTGGGTTACCCTGAAAATAGGCAAGGAAGGTGGAGTTTCCCGGGTTTTCGGTAAGTCGAGATGTGGGGTGTTTGGCGACGGTTTCGGGTAGATGTAGAAGGAGTCGGGTCATGGAGCTTTGGGTGGTGGTTGCGGGTGATGTGAGGGATATTTTAGTGGTAGGTCTCTAGTGTTTTAGTGACGGTAAAGGCTTGGAAGTTAATTGAGACAGTGAGGGCATGCGAGAAGGGAGTTTGGATGACGCATTCATATGTTTGGTGGCGTATGCATGTGGTTATGGTTGGATTTGGATGGAGGTATTTTGTGAGGATGGTAATGAAGTGTCGTGGGAGATATTAGAGTGGATAAAGAAGTAATTGGAACAAGGAATATACACGGATTTTTGGAAACAATCTGAGACACAAACCAAGTCTTAATTCAGTCGATATGTGGTTCTTGGATGGTAATACGAGGAGTCGATTGCTCGTGTGTTCTCCAAGGATGTTGTAATCAATTTCACAAGGACTAGGTTGAGGTTTACTATCCGCAATGCTCAACACTAACCTAGCAATGGTGATCGAAACCTTAGAAAATATAGGTGGTTCTCCAGGAGAACCAAGTGACCCTCCCTGAGGATCAACTAAGAACTTACAATCCTGGATTGAAAGACATAGCAAAGATGAGTAAACACTCAAGTTTTATATGCAACAACAAATTCTTAATACTATATCCTTAGGGCTCCTTTTATAATAGAACAAGGAACCTTCTAGAAAGAAAAAATAAAGACATAGACTAAAACTTAGTCGACTTGATGGGAAAGGGGGACGGGAGAGATCCTCGGCCGAGGGAAGCTTCACGTCCAAATACAATGTTTTAGAAACTTTTTTGATGGATTCCATACATGGTTAGTTAGCACTTGAATGAGATCCTTGGAGTGTGTTGAGATGCATGCCCTTTGGTCGATTGGTAAGGAGAACAACTCGGCCAACCCCTCGGCTTCACCAATCCGCGTCTTAATGTTCTCAATTGATGAAATCCACACGTGGTTTATCCACTTGGAAGACCTCAACTTTTAGATGACACATTCACTCCTTTGATTCTGTGTACACGCTTGGCTATGTCACTATGTGATGAGGCTTCTCTCGGCTTAGTCATCTTTCCCTCATTGAATGTGTCCTAGTGAGTAGCTAAGGGTTATTACATCCTTTTAATATGTACTAAGTAACTAATACTTAACTAAGAAATTAAAGACAAGGTCTTTGGTCAAGACCAACACAAAAATGCCGAATAAAATACAACTCTTTGAGACAATCACATATTGTCTCCTAAGCCATTCCATACTCCATACACTTTCAAGCTTCTAGCTGTACGTTTATGGTTCACCATTGGCATTCTTGTAGCTTTGCTTCATATCTTGAATTGAGGAATTATGTGTGGGGTTTGATTTACATCATTATCCCCTTCTTTGGAAGAATTTGTCCTCAAATTTGTGTGGATCAAATGCGAGGAACCCTCTCTACCAAACCACTTTATATCGATGCTTTCATTTGGACTCAGTTTCTTGCACAAGCCTTCTTGAAATTCGGCCAACCATTTGAAGGGACCATTATTCAAATATGTTTTCCATCGGATCAATGAATCATATGTGCACGATTGGTGATGTTCATCCTTCAATTTTGAGTCATAGGCTTCTATAGCTTGCGGTTCTTGGTCTAGCCCAGAACCATCTTCACGTACATCTTTAATTGGCTGCTCCATGATCGAGATGTGAGTGTCAACAGAACCATGGCCTTAGATGATAGGGGGATAAGGAGAAATACCCTCATAGACACTTGTAATCTTGTACCAATCTTGACCAACCTCGGAAGGCTTAACACCAAGGTTCTCGGGTAATGATTGATGCTCCCGGGCAAAGCAAACTCCTTGTATGAGACTCACTGGATAGTTTAGTTAACCACACATCCCGAATGACACTACAATCCATACATTCCTACTTCGTAGGTCCTTGACGACCATCATTTGTTTCACTTACCCTTTGAATAGGTGTGAGCCATCCCTCAAAGACACTTTGTGAAGGAGCATATACCAAGTTCCATCCCTTCCAAACATCAACACGATCGACACCGTGTATGAAACAAGGTTTTCTTGGGCAACTAACTCGGTAGTCCTCATTGGATCATCATAGCTAGGTACTTGTTTTTCTGAAGTCATCTCAAGGGTACGGGCAACATCTTTTATTTGCTTTGTTCCGAGTGGTGAAATATTTGGAAGTGCAAATTCCGCAATCTTTGGATCGGCATCCTCTTCCATATTTATTTGACCGTACAATGGGTTGGTAAAGAGGGTCCAACCTTTTATGGCCCCTACACTCTCCTTCATGTTCTCCATAAGATTTTTGTTTTTCTTCACATATCATACTTCAGTCGGGTTCTACTTCTTTGATATTTCTTACTCTTTTTGTTATTCCGCAATCATGAGAGTCTCAGAACTGGTTTGCTGTCTTTGAGCCTTTTGAATCTTCATTTTCCATACCTTACTAGTTGGTAAGAGTCTCAACCGGAAATCCTTGCCATCCTTGTGGAAGGCATATGTATTATCTTCCTCATCGTGGATCATCTTGCGGTCATACTGCCATGGCCTCCCTAACAAGATATGGCACATATCCATAGGTAGGATGTCACACTACAACTCGTCCTCATATCCCCAAATTCGGAGATTAACAAGGACTTTGTTGGCTACTTGTAACCCATTTGCTTTGTTTACCTAACAAAGACGGTAAGGCTTGGGATGTGCATGGGTTGGCAATTGTAACTTGCTTACCATTTCCAGAGAATCCATATTTGCACAACTTACTTCATCAATTATGACACTACACACTCGGTCCTTCACCTTGCACCGTATGTAGAAGATTTTCCCTCGTTGCGACTCTTCAAGTTCTCCTGGTTGCATGCTTAACACATGTTAGAGAACAAGACTTACTCCTTCTTCTACAAGGGACTCGTTTTCCCCTTGACTTTCTTCCACTTCGAGTTCTTCCACGACGAAGGCACTACCATACTCTTAATACTCTTCAAGGGTCATCCTCGGATTCGGACATTCTCTTGAAAATGTCTGAGGCCTTGACACTTAAAACATCTTTTATCTCCTCCTCCAACTTCCTTGGCCGGTTCTACCTTCTTTTCCTTGCCCTTACCCATATCATCTTAATTGTATAAAGGGTTGGGGTACGAAGTACTACCCCTTCCTTTAGTACTCACGGGATTAGCATATGGTTTAGAGGCACCCCTCTTTTGTTGTTGCTCAAACTTTAGTGCCAAATGGCTTACATTGTCAAAGGTATGGCAGGTGGAAACCTCGACCTTCTCTTGTATTGTTAGACTCAATCCACTTATGAATCATGCAATCCACTGTGTCTCCTTCTCATCCAAGTCACATAACATCGTGACCTTTTCAAACTCCCGAATGTAATCTTTTACCTTAAGGACACTTTGTCGAAGCTTGGTGAGTTTAAGGTAGAGTTCTTATTTGTACTCTCGCAGCAAGGACTTTCTTTTCAAATGTTTCTTAAGCTTTTCCCAAGAGTCAATTTTTGTTTTGCTGTGCCTACTCCGGCTAGGTCTTAAATTTTCGTACCATATAGAAGAAAAAGACTTTAACTTCAATATGGCAACTTTGAAGCACTTCCAGACATCATATTGTTTAAACTCGAACAATCTTTCAATGTCTCTTAGCCATTCGAGAAATTTATCTGGTCTAAATTACCATCGAACGTAGAGAGATCAAGCCGCAAGGCTCGGTCGTGTTCCCCTTTGTGTCTAGGTTCCTCTAGTACGTCATCGTTGGAATGCCTAGGATTATTTTGGGCAACTTCTTCTCCGGATTCTACATCATGAAGCACGACATGCTCTTGAAATTGTCTCCTTAGAAGTTGCATATGTTCGTTAATCATGTCGGACACGGCCCTCCTAAGTTCCTCGTTCTTGTTACCCATAACGTTATTGCGTGGGACTGGAACACGTGGCTATGATACCAATTTGATGTAAGTACGGAGGGCTTTGAGTTGGTAGGTGGTTCTGGTCTGGGTGAGTTTCGGGTTACCCTGAAAATAGGCAAGGAAGGTGGAGTTTCCCGGGTTTTCGGTAAGTCGAGATGTGGGGTGTTTGGCGACGGTTTAGGGTAGATGTAGAAGGAGTCGGGACATGGAGCTTTGTGTGGTGGTTGCGGGTGATGTGAGGGATATTTTAGTGGTAGGTCTCTAGTGTTTTAGTGACGGTAAAGGCTTGGAAGTTAATTGAGACAGTTAGGGCATGCGAGAAGGGAGTTTGGATGACGCATTCATATGTTTGGTGGCGTATGCATGTGGTTATGGTTGGATTTGGATGGAGGTATTTTGAGAGGATGGTAATGAAGTGTCGTGGGAGATAGTAGAGTGGATAAAGAAGTAATTGGAACAAGGAATATACACAGATTGTTGGAAACAATCCGAGACACAAACCAAGTCTTAATTCAATCGATATGTGGTTCTTGGATGGTAATACGAGGAGTCGATTGCTCGTGTGGTCTCCAAGGATGTTGTAATCAATTTCACAAGGACTAGGTTGAGGTTTACTATCCGCAATGCTCAACACTAACCTAGCAATGGTGATCGAAACCTTAGAAAATGTAGGTGGTTCTCCCAGAGAACCAAGTGACCCTCCCGGAGGATCAACTAAGAACTTACAATCCTGGATTGAAAGACTTAGCAAAGATGAGTAAACACTCAAGTTTTACATTCAACAACAAATTCTTAATTCTATATCCTAAGGGCTCCTTTTATAATAGAACAAGGAACCTTCTAGAAAGAAAAAATAAAGACATTGACTAAAACTTAGTCGACTTGATGGGAAAGGGGGACGGGAGAGATCCTCGGCCGAGGGAAGCTTCACGTCCAAATACAATGTTTTAGAAACTTTTTTGATGGATTCCATACATGGTTAGTTAGCACTTGAATGAGATCCTTGGAGTGTGTTGAGATGCATACCCTTTGGTCGATTGGTAAGGAGAACAACTCGGCCAACCCCTCGGCTTCACCAATCCGCGTCTTAATGTTCTCAATTGATGAAATCCACACGTGGTTTATCCACTTGGAAGACCTCAACTTTTAGATGACACATTCACTCCTTTGATTCTGTGTACACGCTTGGCTATGTCACTATGTGATGAGGCTTCTCTCGGCTTAGTCATCTTTCCCTCATTGAATGTGTCCTAGTGAGTAGCTAAGGGTTATTACATCCTTTTAATATGTACTAAGTAACTAATACTTAACTAAGAAATTAAATACAAGAATTTAAAGACAAGGTCTTCGGGCAAGACCAACACAAAAAGGCCAAATAAAATACAACTCTTTGAGACAATCACGTATTGTCTCCTGAGCCATTCTATACTCCATACACTTTCTAGATTCTAGCTATGCGTTTATGGTTCACCATTGGCATTCTTGTAGCTTTGCTACGTATATTGAATTGAGGAATTATATGCAGGGTTTGATTTACATCAGAGGGGGTCTCAGGAGTGTTTCTGGTGTTTGGTGGGAGTTTGAGTAGAACTCTATGTTTCTGGTGTCTGGTGTTCGCCCCGGTGGGTGGTTGCCCTCCTACATGTCCACCTCCGTGGAGATTGACTCACAAAAGTAGGTCTTGAGTATTTACTGAGTTTCCACCCCTGCGGGTAGTTTTTTTCCATGGTGAAGACACCTCTGCTGGGTCTTATTGCACTTTCTATGTTAAGGAGATATGTTAATTGATTGTTCCTCAGTAAGCCTCTTGTTCGCCGAAGTGAGACCGCTGCATAGTCGATTTCACAAGAGTGGAATCACTAGATCATATAGTCCCTTAAATTACCTAGCTCAAAATCACTTTCCCAAAATATCTTATTTCGATTCTAGAGCTACCTAAGGGGAAATTCTTAAAGGTTGGGACCAAGTTCTTCATTTGAGGTGAAGTTATTCACCCTTTGTGATTTTAATTCATATTTTAGTCCTCTTATCTTGGTATTGACTTTAAATTGGGGGAAATGTATTCTAGTTTCCGTGTTAGAATAAGAGAGGATGAAACTTGGATTTAAGGGTGTTATATGGATTAGTTTATATTGATATTATGAATACGTAGTGATTTATGATAGATGATCATGGTGTAGTGTTTAATTTGAATATGGAGACCCTTATAAATTTTGGGGAAAACCTAGGGTTGTAAATTGGGGCTTTTCTTGAATTATGCAATTGAGGGTGCGATTGGGGATTAGTTCTTCAATTAAATTAAGGATATAACTAGTTATCATGTTTAAAGCTTTTTGAGTAGAAAAGGTTGGATTTTGATACCGTGGGCCAGGGGTTGATTCTATAGTTTTGGGTATGTTTTAAGGACTAAGTCCTTGTGATGTGTAATAGCTTAATATTAACGTATAATTTATGTGTGTTAGACTTTGACTATTATGAGGCATTTCGGAAGGGTATTGGGCGTGTTTGGTCTTGTCACCATTATGTAGTCAAAGTCTAACACACATAAATTATGTAGGCTCGTCGCCATATAATTTATGTGTGTTAGACTTTGACTATTATGTGATGAGTAAACACAATAATAGAAAATATGGCGACGAGCCTACATAATGGTGACAAGCCCAATCAACAGCAGTTTGAGTGGGTATTATTGTGTTTACTCATCAGATATGCTTTCGATATGATATCCTGATTGTACTTGGATTATGTATAATTGAATTCTTGAAAGCATGTGATATTCATCACTATACTTGGTTGCAACTCATTACATCCTGATTTGTTGCCTTGTATTATCATTTGCATTCATACACTCATGGTTCTAATGATATTGATATGAAAATGTTGTGGGTCAAAGAGTCTGGGAAAGTAAGAACATTCATGAGATTATGGAAATATTAGGATAATGATGATGATATGCATGGAACGGGTTGCACGCCTGCAATGGTTATTATTCAGCCAATAGATGGGATCCATGAGAAATTTCGGAGGAGTATATGTACTTCTCGGGTTCCCCATGGGTGTGCCATTCATATAATTTGAATTCATGTATACTGGGAGATGAAAGGTACCTAGCATATGCAATGCATTCATATCATACATACATTACTTTATGGATTATCCGTTGATGTACTAAATGTTGGACTGGTTATTGATAATTTGGTAGAACTGTTGGATAAAGAAGGATTATTATTGATCACTTGATACTTGGGATATTGACATTGAGCTCTTATAAAATTGGGATAACCTACATAATTATAGAATCTTCTCTGAACCAGAGGCGCTATAGCGAACCCGCCACAGCATTGCTTGATCCACTATGGCAAGTGATGGGGATTTGTATTGAGCTGCCGTAGCAAGTGGATGGTCACTGGCGCAGGCTCGCTATAGCGTACTAGTAACCGCTGCAGGGGTTGATGGGGACCATATTCTATTTAATGCATTAGTTAAAACCCTTCATTTCCTATCACTTCATTTATATTTCCTAAGCATCTTTGAGGCTAATTGAAGGAGTTCTTGTCTTATTTCTCTTATGGGTAAGTTCTCTAACCTAGAATTCATTCCTTTATCTTCCCTAAACTTGAATCTATGCTAGAAATTCTATAGAACTTAAGGAAGAAGATGGGTTCTGATGTCTATTTCACTATTTGAGTTTAAATTGTTCTAAATGAATATTGTTGGTGGATTAGACTAATCTAAGTATGGAGTTGGATGATTTAGTAACTAATAGGCTTGAATCTTCCATTATGTTGATGAATTGAAAGCTTGAAAGTTAGGGTTTATACCAAATTAGGGTTTTTGACTTGAATAATGGAATTGACATGTTCTTGAGTTAACTTAGAAATTGATTAGTAGAATTTTACCTCTAGAATGTTGGATTACAGATTTCACTTTCAAATTACCCATTTTACCCTTATGGGTCCATTTTTCCCTTTTTTTCCATAGTTGGTGTTGATTCAAAGAATAGTATAACGGTATGGGAATTGTTAGTTTCCATTTCTAACATAGATTTCAATGCTTACTAGACTTCGAGTATAACCGATACCCTAATAAAGGCAAGGCTCCAGTGTGACTGTTTGTGGAACCAACTCGGCATTCAGGTAGGTTACGACTTACCTTACGATTTCAGTTAGCGAAGTATATGTAGAGTTAGGGATTATTGGGGAAAGTATGTTATGCCTTCGGGAAGTTGGGATGGAATACTTAGGTTGGTATTGTTGCTGGATTATGGTTTGTTTCCTTGTTTGATCTAGTGTCTCATCGCCACGTATATGATACTAGACTTGACCGTATATAGAGGAAGGAGTGATTCATTCTTGACATGATGTTATATGTCCATGTGTGTCATGATTGACTTGATATATTCCCATTGGTGTTGATATATTCTCATTGATATTTGATATCATTCATGATCATACATTTAGATCGGGTTACGCGCCGCAATATATATACATATGTTGGATCGGGCTACACGTTCCACAACATATATATATATATTGGACCGGGTTTCACATTCTGCAACATATACTTATATTGGATTGTGTTGTGCGCCGCAGCAGGAACATGGACTTCGCAGGTCCCAAATTGGGAAACGCATGGGCACCTACCCTTTTCTTCTCTCGATAGGCGAACCCATCCCTTTATCACAACTCAATCAATATTAAATAAACCAACCATTAATATAAATAATAAGTCTAGTATAGATAAGGAAATAGTGTGAAAGTAATACAACAATCCATATGCAATACAATGATACACACACGCATAGGGTGGAATACCTCTACACCTCGATAGTCATGACACATGGGGGACTCGCGAATTCCATGAACCTACTGCAGTGTACAACCTGATCCAATATATGTTGTGGAATGTGAAACACGGTCTAATATATATATATTGTTGCAAAATGTGCAACCCGGTCCAATATGTTTATATATGTTGCGGTGCGCAACCCGATCCAAATGTATGATCATAAATGTATGAATGATATTAATTCCAATGAGTATATATCAATCCAATCATTCCACGCATGGACACATAACATAATGAAAATAATGAATCAATCCTTCCTCTATACATGGTCAAGTCTAGTATCATACACGTGGCGATGAGCCACTAGATGAAGTAAGGCAACAACCACAATCAAACAACAATATCAACCTATGTACTCCATCCCAACTTCATACCCGAAGGCGTAACATGCTTTCTCCAACAATCACTAGTTCTAGATATGCTTCGATAACCGAAGCCTAACCATAAGGTAAGTCGTAACCTACCTAGTAGCCGAGCGGGAGTCACGAACAATCACACCATTCACCTTTCCTTTTTTGGAGAGTCTCCATGTATTTATAGTCCATCCATAAACGAGTTCCAAATTAGAAATAAGAAGGGAAAATACCCATATTGCTATCTTCCAAATTGAGTGATTTCGTAGAAAAGTATGTCTTAGCTCAGTCGTATGAGAAATTGGAGTGTGCGAGCGAGTTTGTAGCACCATTTACCTTGGGGTAGAATGTTTGGCTTGTATCTTGGGGTTTCGGGAGCATTTAGGGCATTTGGTAGAGGAGTGGCTAATGTGTTTAGTTGCTAGTTTCTGGTGCACCTCACCGGCGGGGTTATGTCATTAATATGTGGTCGTGTCTTCGGAGGTTTTCTCATAGATGTTGGCTTGTATGATTTTGCTTAGCTCGGCTTTTGCGGGCCCTTTCTCGCAGAGGCAATCTTCCTCTTTGGAGTTAGTTCGGATCTTACGCCCATTTGAGAATTTAAGGTATTTCACCTTGGCGGCCCTTTTTCTACCAAAGCGTCTCTGCCTTGGAGACGTCGATTTCGCCGAAGCGGAATCACTATTTTAGAATCATAATTTAATGCCCCAAAACAATTTCACTTTCCCAAAACACATCCTCTTGGGACTAGAGCTCGGTGGAGAGGAAATTCTAGGGTCTTCAATCATTGTTCTTTTTGGAGGTAAAGATTTCACCCCTTGTCATTTATTGATTATCAATTGGGTCTTCTAATCCTAGTATAATTTCTATTTTGGAAAGTATATAACATAAGTTTACATGCTAGAATAAGTGCCATAAATCATGATTTGGAGATCGATTAAGGTTTATATTGTTGTGATTTTGTAATATAGTGTTGGGTAATGATAAAGATGTTATTGTGATGATTAATTTTATATTGGAAACCCTTTTGAAATTAGGGAAAAACCTAGGATTTTTGTTAGAATCGATACAGGGACGAGAATTTAGAAAGACAAGAATAATGAGAGAATTCTTTATGATTTTCATTCATTATAATGACCTCCTTACATAGATATAAAATCCCCCTTTTCCTAGTCTAATAGGGTAAATGGTAATCCTATTATAATAGGACTACAAATCCTATATTACCATAATTACCAAATCCGATATTACCATAAATATACCTAACCTATTCTAATACCCCCCTCAAGTTAGAGCATGAGGGTCTCGAATGCCCAACTTGCAAAGTAAATATTCATATTGCAATTTTCCCAAAGCCTTTGTAAACACATCGACTAATTGGTCACTGGTTGACACATGACTAGGAAATATTATTCCAGATTAGAGCATATCCCGGACATAGTGACAATTGACTTTAATATATTTAGTTTATTCATGAAACACCGAATTTCGCACAATATTCAATGTTGCTTGACTATTAGAATATATGTTACCGGATATTTATGTTCAACACCCAAACAATGTAAAATTCTCTTTAACCATTTCAACTTACAAACTATTATTGCCATTGATCAATATTCCGCCTCTGCTGACGAGCGAGAGATAATTTGTTGCTTCTTGTTTTTTCATGATAGGAGTGAATTCCCGAGGGATATAAACTAACTGGTAAGTGATTTTCGAGTCAACGAACATATGTCCCAGTCCGAATTACACCATTCGTATAATTGGAGATCACAATATTTTCTCATCATAATGCCATGTACTGGGTTCTTTTTCATGTATCGCACCACACGGAGAGTCACATTCCAGTGTACTTCATTTAGTTCTGCATGATTTGGGACAAAACATGCATGCAATGTTACAACCCAAGTCTCGTTAAACTGAGGTATATTAGTCCATTGACCAGACGCCGGTATGGTTCCGGATCTCCAAAAGTAGCTCATTTGGCCAAAGCCAAACTGTGATTCTGTTCCATAGGAGTATTGATTGGTTTAGCTCCCAATAAACTGGACTTAGAGATTATATCCAATGCATATTTTCATTGACAGAGAAACAACCCTATTGGTCTACATGCAACTTCAACTCCCAGAAAGTACTTTAGAGGGCCTAAATCCTTCATGTGAAAACAGGTGCGAAGATAGTCTTTGAATCATTCAATGACACTATGGTCATTTCCATAGAAGATTAAGTCATCCACATAGACTAAGACGTTAAGTTGCATACCTCTCCGGTGCATAATGAATAGAGAATAATCAGAGTATGATTTTTTGAACCAATAATTCATCAAAGCACTTGACAATTTCACAAACCAACACCTTGAAGCTTTCTACAAACTATAAAAAGATTTTTAGAGTCGATATACTTTCCCCGGATTAGGAATACGAAATCTAGGTGAAAATTTCATATAAACTTCCTCCATAAGCTCACCTTGTAAGAAAGCATTATGCATATCCATCTGATGCAAATCCCAATTTGGCGCAGCCGCAATAGCTAGGAAGGTCCGAACAGTTACTACCTTAGTAACTTGGGAAAATGTTTCATTTTAGTCAATTCATTCCTCATGTTTATTTTGGATGATGACCAAACGAGATTTATATCGCTCGATAATGCTATCAGAGTTGTACTTGATTTTGTACACTCATCTATATTTGAGTGCTTTCTTATCTAGTGACAAAGTTTCTAGTGTCCATGTTCTATTATCCTCCAACGCTTGGATCTCTTGCCGCATGGCTACTTTCCAATGTTCCTTTTTCATTGCCTCCAAAAACATTTTTGGTTCGGTTCCTGTGGTAATTGTTGCAAAGAAATTTTGATGTTGCGGGGAATAATTATCATAGAATATATAGTTAGCTAAAGGATAAGGTGCATGGGAGCATTGCTGAGGATCGGACGGATGTGTTGATTGACTTTGTTTCAGAAAAGGTTCAGTGATGTAGTTGCGTAGCCGGATTGATTCATGCTTTTGACATTTACCTCAACCCAGTTGTTCATCCAAGTGTATTTCGTTAGTACAAACACCTTGCGGCTGTACTTTATCCATGTTATCTCTCTCCAGATCAGCCTCTGTTCGGTCCAAATCTTACTGATTCGTAGGTTCGACATTCGGTGGAAGTACTTCATCTATCTGAGTTTCATTCGTACCTATATTAGAAGTCCTATCATATTCAAAATTGTATTGGTTTATTCCTCCCTCAGTTTCATCCGCGTTAACACAACTTTTTTCCGCAGATTCTCATATGTTCGGTATTTCTTTTATGATGTCAGTTAAGTTGCACGGTCTTACAGCGAAGGGGAACTTAGTGTCGTAGAAATCTACGTCTCTTGAGTTCAAATATTAGTTTTTCTCTAAGTCATACAATTCCAAACATTCTTTCTGTAGAGGTATCCCAAGAAGACACACCTATGACTCTAACTCTCAAATTGGTCCCTCGTTCTTTCCTTTGTATGTGCGTAGCATAGTGACCCTATCACTCATACCGAGGCGCATTCCCGTACAAATTTT
Organism: Anisodus tanguticus; assembly: GCA_034509755.1. Lineage (NCBI taxonomy): Eukaryota > Viridiplantae > Streptophyta > Magnoliopsida > Solanales > Solanaceae > Anisodus > Anisodus tanguticus. Next base: position 22,516,346 of record CM067545.1, read on the forward strand.
CATAGAGGGTTTTTCCATTCAAAACCGAAGACGGTGTTCTATTGATCAAATACCCCGCAACCAAAATATATTCTCCTCGAATTTAATCAGAAGATGGCCTTGAAATATCAATGCTCGCACCTTATTAAGAATGTGACAGTGTTTTCTTTCGACTCTTCCATTTTGCTGATGTGTCCCTGTGCAAGATGTTTGAAACAGAATTCCATGTTCAATGAAGTAAGTCTTCATACACGTGAATTGGGTTCCGTTATCACTTCTAATTATCTTCACCCTTTTTCCGAACTGCTTCTCCATAATAGCAAAAAATTGCTTCAGGGTTTGAGACACTTCTTTCTTATCAACTAAGAGAATGATCCACACTGCTCATGAACAATCATCCACAATAGTAAAAAAATATGAAGCACCACAAGAATATGGGGTTATATATGGTCCTCATAAATAGCAATGGATCATCTCAAAAGTATCCAAAGCAATATTATTACTTAAAGGAAAAGCACTTCTCGTTTTCTTTACTCGTTGACATACATCATATTCTCTAACCAAACTATTACCACTCTCCTTTAAGCTTAATGTCGTAATAGACTTTGTTTCTTGTGTTGAAGGATGACCTAACCATTTGTGTCAAAGATCAAACCAATAAACTTCCTCTGCCTTCATAGCCCATATCATTGGCAGATTCCGAAAATAGTAAAGTCCACCTCGAACCTCACCATTTCCAATCAGCTTCCTCATGGTGGAGCCCAGTATAGCATACATAATTCTATTTAATGTCACATCATAATTAAATAATCAATTACTTGTGACACAAAAATTAAATTTCATGTCAAATCCAGAACAGAAAGAACATTATTCAACCATATTTTCTCATTACAATGCCTTGTCCTAGGTGCTTCTTCAAGTATTGCACCACACGGAGAGTTGCGTTCCAGTGTGGTTCTTTTGGTTTTTGCATGAATTGGGATAAAATATGCACGCAATGTGACAACTCAAGTCTCGTGAACTGAGGTATATTAGTCCATCGACCAGACGCTAGTACGGTTTCAGATCTCCTAAAGTAGCTCATTTGGCCAAAGCCAAATCGTGATTCTGTTCCATAGGAGTATTGATTGGTTTAGTTCCCAGTAAACCGGACTCAGAGATTATATCCAAGGCATATTTTCATTGATAGAAAAACAACCATGTTGGTCCATATGCAACTTCAACTCCCAGAAAGTACTTTATTAGGCCCAAATCCTTCATGTGAAAATAGGTGCGGAGATAGTCTTTGAATCGTTCAATGGTACTATGGTTATTTTCGGAGATAATCAAGTCATCTACATAGACTAAGACGTTAAGTTGAATACCTCCCTGGTGCATAGTTAATAGAGTATAGTACAATTATCCAAACAGTTACTACCTTAGCAATTGGAGCAAACATTTTGTTATAGGTGGCCCGTAGTCAAAACACATTCGCTCCAGAATTTAATCAAAAGGTGGCCCTAAAATATAAATGTGACGGTGTTTTCTTTCGACTCTTCCATTCTACTGAGGTGTCCATGTGCAAGATGTTTGAAATAAAATTCCATGTTCAAAGAAGTAAGTTTTGATACACGTGAATTGGGTTTCGTTATCACTTCTAACTATCTTCACCCTTTTTCCGAACAGCCATTCCAAAAGAGCGAAGAAATTCTTCAAGGTTTGAGACACTTTTTCTTATCAACTAAGAGAATGATCCACACTGCTCGTGAACGATCATCCACAGTAATAAAAAAAATATGGATTACCATAAGAGGAAGGGTTTCTATATGGTCCCCATAAATCACAATGGATCATCTCAAAAGTATCCGAAGAAATATTATCACTTAAAGGAAAATCTCTTCTTATTTGCTTTGCTCGTTGGCATATATCACATTCTGTAAAATCTATTCCCACTCTCCTCCCAGAATCGATGATTTATTTGATAGGGTGACCAATTTTATTCCAAGATTGACCTTATATCAGGGTACCATCAGCTTAAGGTTAAGAAAGTTGATATCCTGAAAACCGCCTTCAAAACTCATTATGGTCATTTCAAATTTAGTGTCATGTCATTCAGATTGACAAATGCACCAATTGCTCAAATGGATCTTATGAACGGGGTCTTCAATCCTTATCTTGACCTTTTCGTCATCGTCTTCATTCATGATATTCTAGTTTATCCCTACAGTGAGGCTAATCATGTAGAGCATCTCAGAATAGTGTTGCAGACACTCCAGGATCATGAGCTCTATGCGAAATTTTACAAGTGTGAATTTTGGCTAACGTCAGTAGCATTCATAGGCCATGTGATTTCATGCGAAAGGCATCCAGGTTGATTTTTAGAAAATAGATACTGTAAAAAATTAGCCCAGACCTATCTCAGCCTCAAAGATACGAAGTTTCTTGGGTCTGGCAGGTTATTACAAATGTTTTGTATAGGTTTTTTCCTCCATCCCAGCTCCATTAACTATATTAATGTATAAGAAAGTCAAATTCCAGTGGTCAGATGCATGTGAGCGTAGTTTTGAATAATTAAAAATGAGACTGACTTCCGCTCTAGTGTTAACTTTGCCAGATGGGGATGAGGGGTTCGTTGTATATTGTGATGCTTCAGGAGTTGTTCTTGGGTGTGTTTTAATGCAGCATGGTAAGGTTATAACCTATGCATCCAGACAACTTAAGCCTCATGAAAAGAATTATCTAAGTAATGACTTAGAATTGGCTGCCATGCTTTTTGCACTCAAGCTATGGCATCACTATTTGTATGGGGTTCACGTTGATATTTTTATATATCACAAGAGCCTTCAGTACATTTTCAAGAAGCGGGAGTTGAATCTTAGACAGAGGAGGTGGCTCGAATTGATAAAGGATTATGATGTAGATGTTCTCTATCATCCAAGAAAAGCAAATGTGATAGCCAATGCTCTTAGTCAGTGAACCATCAGAAGTTTAGCTCATGTTGTAGAAGATAAGAGAACCATGACGAAAGAGATTCACCGCCTAGCCAGTCTAGGAGTTCGACTCATGGACTCTGAAGATGGTAGTGTTGTTGTTCAAAATAATTTTGAATCCTCCTTAGTAACTCGGGTGAAGGAGAAGCAGTTTAGTAATCCCTATTTGTTGTAGCTGAAATAGGACATCCACAAGCATAAGACTACGACTTTTGAACAAGGAGGACATGATGGTACTCTAAGGTACCGAGGCAGGTCATGTGGACAGACTCAGAGAGCGAATCATGGAAGAAGCACATAACTTTAGGTATTCTATCCACCTAAGTTCTACCTAGATGTATCATGATCTTAAGGAGAATTATTGGTGGAACGATATGAAGAGGAATGTGGCAGATTTTGTAGCCAGGTGTCAAAATTGTCAACAGGTGAAAACCGTTCACCAGAAGCCTGGTGTGTTGGTTCAATATATTGATATTCTTGTTTGGAAATGGGAGATGATAAACATGGACTTCATAAAAGGTCTACCTCGCTCAGCCTGAAGGCATGATTCGATATGGTTGATCATGGACCGACTGATAATCAACCCACGTTTGCCAGTCAAGACCACAAATTCAGCAGATGTTTATGATAAGTTATATATCTGAGAAATTGTTAGGCTTCATGGGACCCCAATGTCTATCATTTCAGATTTTGGTGCTCAGTTCACATCTCACTTTTAGAAGTCTTTGTAGAAAGGAATGGGTACTAAGGTAAATCTCAGCACAACTTTTCATCCTCAAACAGATGGCCAGGCAGAGCGTAGTATTCAAACTCTCAAGGATATGTTAAAGGCATGTGTTCTTGATATCAAAGGTAATTGGGATGATCATTTGCCTCTCATTGAGTAATAATAGTTATCATACTAATATTCAGATGGCACTATTCGAAGCTTTATGTGGGCAAAGGTATAGATCGCCAATTGGTTGGTCCAAAGTTGGTGAAGTAGAGTTGTTAGGACCAGACGTAGTCCATCAAGATATGGAGAAAGCCAAGTTGATTTAAGAACGTTTGAAAACATCTTAGAGTCGCCAAAAGTCCTATTCATATGTGGGGTATAGAGATTTGGAGTTTCAAGTTGATGATTAGGTATTTCTGAAGGTTTCACCTATGAAAGGTGTCATGAGGTTTTGAAATAAAGGGAAGCTCCATCCCAGGTATATCGAACCATTCAGGATTTTGAAGAGAGTTAGCCAAATGGCTTATGAACTTGAATTGCCACAAGATTTAGTTATTGTGCATCTATGTCCATGTTGAGGAAGTGTGTGGGAGACCAATCGTTGGTTGTTCCTACTGAAACCAGTTTAGTTAAGGATGGACCAACCTATGAAGAGATCCATGTGGCTATTTTGGATCGTCAGATTCAAAAGTTAACAACTAAAGAAGTTGCCTCAGTGAGTGGAGAAGTCAGAATGTTGATGAGGCTACATGGAAGTTGAAGAAGACATAAAGTCGAGATATCCACACTTATTTGAGGAGCAAGCAGAAAACAATCAAAGTAAATACCATCAATATTCGTGTCATGTCCCTTGTGTATCCATGTATCATATTTCACATTCATGTATTCAGTACTCATTTTCCATGTCCCCATGTTCACATTTTCACATAATTATGTCATTCAGTCTAATGTTTCATGTCATGTTTCTTCACGTTCATGTACTCATGCTATGTTCAGTTTCGTTCTTAACCATGACCCATCATTCGAGGACGAATGATCCCAAAGGGGAGATATTGTAACACTTTATACCTTCAAACTAAGCCATGTTTATGATCCAGGGGTTTAGGAAACCAAAACGGGAAGTTTGAGTTAAAAACTAGCTTTAGTTATGCAAGTCAGATTATAAGCCAAATTTATACGGATCGTCGATTTGAATCGTCAATTTGTTTTTGAGATTGACGGAGCCTTTGTAAGTTTTATTGTCCGTACAAGATTATACAGTCCATCATTTTTTACCATCTCAGTCTCTCAAGTTTTAAAGGTCACTAGAAAGTTATATTTTGGGTGACAATCCGATTATACATATCGTACATTATATTATGATCCTGACCCGGACCGTAGAAATTTTCACGGTCCATCAAATTTGGTCGTAAAACCCTTCCGACTGGGAACAATATAAGGTTTCACTCTTCTTAATCCCTAGCACGAAGGTTATCTCCTCCCATCACTCTCATACACCAAGGTAAGCCTATTCCAAGTATTCCAAGTGGATTCGAATGCATATACATGAATTCTAAGTAGAAATTCATTGTTCTTAACCTAGAGTTTTCAAGAAAACCCAACTCAAGGAATTAAGGTGCAAGTTTCGGATTCCTTCTTCCATGTTCAATCATTTAATACAAGTATTGGAGCGATTAAGTATCTAGAGCTTCTATCTACGTGTGGGAATATCCATGTTCTTCCCCATGCCACGTTATTCCATGAAACCATGAAATTCCAGAATTTAGGGTTCTATTCTATTATCATGATAACCCTAATTAAATCTGATATTATGTCATGTCTCTATTACAATTCATCAATTGAATTCATAATTGGTCATTATGATTGTTATGAACATGTCCGTAATCCATGAACGCATTCTTTGAATTTTATGAGTTCTTAATTATCATGTCATGAACCATTATTACTTAACCTATGATATTATACATGTTTTCTCAAAACATATATTATGTATTTATGTTCATGTTAAATTATCACATATTATGTTTTACAAGTTATTTCATGAAATTCATGGGCTTACAACTAACAACTTTTCAAGTACATGTTTTAGGAGTTGCATAGATTACCGAGAAGGGTCTTGTAGCCTAAAACTACGTATGACACCATAGGATAAGGGTCTCTCCGCCCAGAGGACGTACCCATATTGTGATTTAATGTTGTCGGTTAAACTATTATTTTCCTTATAGATACACAGATATATAGATATACATTTTACAGATTTTACATATGTTATTATATTCATGTTCATGTTCAGTTTCAGTTTCAGTTTCATGTTCCTATTAAATCATGTGCCTGCTTATTCTTTCAATTATTTTACATACAGTACAATTCAAATGTACTAACGTCTCTTTGCCAGGGGCTTGCACTTCACAGTGCATGTACTGAGTTTCAGGATGAAAAATTTGCTCACTATGATTTTCCTCAGTATCAGCTATTGGTGGGCCTCATCTCATTCGGGGTGTTAGTAATTTATTTTATATGTTATGGTTTATAAAAGAGGTATGCCAGAGCCTTATCCTGGTAAACAGTTTTGAAGACTCATGTTTCAGAGGTTTCATAGACTAGACTAGTTAGAATGTCATGGCAGTAATGTCAGCATTATTTTCAGTCTTATCATGTTTTACTTAGATGATTCCGCTATTATATTTCAAACTATGATTTCAATATATATTTTACATGTTTTAAACTATTATTATTGCATGATTTTTATGCTTATGTTGATTTAGCAAGCCATGTTGTTTGCCCGGTCAGATGTAGTTAGGCACCGAGTGCCATATTTCACCCAGGCTATGGTTTGGGGTGTTACAAGTATGAGATGTATCATGATGATAAGAATGTAATACTAAATTCAGATTGGAACTATGAATTGAAGACTCAATTGAGCGAGGTTGTGATTTAGACTTTTTAGTTCAGTGATATCTCCAAGGAATAAGAGCGATGGTACGAAGGACTGCATGAAGACCATATCTTCAACAATTAGTTACTCGAAGGTCAAAAAGGTGCATATATGCTATAATAGGTGATGGGAAAGAAGTTGAAGATTTGAATTTGTATGGTTAACGAAGTAACAAAGTAATAATTGTTACGACTTTGAGAACTGCACGTGAGGAAGTTTGATATATCAAGGATGCTTTAGTCGAGGTGTGATTGGTATAGGGAATGTTTCGACATCATCTGGATTTTATTACAACAGTCTTATGACGCAGGTGTGTCAACGACAAGTAAATGATTCAGTAACAGAAGGGTATATGTTGGTATCTTGAAGACAAGCTTAGACTTAGGAGGATCAATTGGTCGTCTAAAAGGATATTGACCATGGAAATGAAGAGGATTTGATAAAAGATAGGGACATAAAATGTGATCCTTGGAAATGGGGTCAGGGGTGGTTGGACTTGTTACAAGGTTTGTATTAGGAGTTTTCTTTCCATCATACGGAGTTGAGTGGTACTTAACAGAACTCGAATGGTTCAATCTTGACAAGAATGACAAAATGGTAAAGTATTCATCTAATGGGAATGTGGGGTATGCTAAGTCTTTTAATTCATGGGTGAATGAAAGGCTGAGTGGAGTGCGATAGGATGGCATTACAGTAGTGGAGTAAGGACGAGTGGTATGTGAATTTCTACGTAATTGGCTAATGACCCCATGATAAGTGGGATAAATTCACTAAGTTATCATCAAAAGAAACTACTCTGGGTATAAAGTAGATGCTAACAGGAGATGGATTGATAGATATTTTGACTATGATGTGGACTACCAGGATATACGAGGATCAGCTAATGAGGATGGATCTAGCGATGGACCAGTAGGAATATGTATTACTTAAGGAGTATTTGGTGGTTGCACTTAATTTAGGAATAGGGTGTGTGTGTATTGTACTTATTGCTAAGGGCTATGAAAGTTTTAACAATTAATAGTGATGCAATTTCCTGGAGTTGGCGGAATGATGAGGATAACCACATGATTCGTTATAGGCATTCTAGTTTGGCGAGACAAAGCAAGAGATGGTTCTTCTTGGGCAAGCAGCATTTGAGGACCCTTGAGTGAGGTGTAAGTCTATAAGGATATTCAAAGTTGTAGATCAATGATAGGTGTTAACTAACTTGAGTTTTGAAGTGCATTTTAGATAATTGAAGTAAGTATCAATTATAGCAGTTGAAACCAAGAAAAGTGAATTCACTATGGTACATTGTCTATTAAGATTAGGTTGGTGAACTTGTAAGCCAAGGTAGAAGATGGATTCTTCAGTTAAGGATATTACACCGGCAATATGGATCTCGTTAGAGTAGCAGAGGTTAGTCAGTGCTTCTGGTGAGAAAGGCTTCGTGAAGGATTACTTTGATTTGTCAAATCTATAGAAAATCATCTGATCATCCCAAGGTTTCACATATCTATTGCTCCATTCCTAAACCATCACCAAGTACCTGCATAGACTATTAAAACTGTCTGAATAATTACGATCAACAAATTATCATCGAATCAACTAGCAAACTCCAAATAAATCCCGGTAACTCTGCCTTACCTCTGTTCTGAAATTTAAATCTATCAATTATTCAAAAATGGACTATTAGACTAACCATAAATCATCATGACAATATACTCATATGCCACTTGGTAATACCTAAAATATTCTGGCCAGGTGCAAAGTGCACAATTTCTTGGATGTCACCAATAGTCACCTGAACTGACTCCAAACTCTCACCAAACGGATTATATAACTTTCATAATCATGTGGTGATCGATTCTAATCCGTTGCTCGTGAATGTACAACGCCACGATGTCTTCCCTGACTTTAAATGATAAAATCTACCCAGGCCATCAACCTAGTACCGTGGAAATACCCCTTTTAACTTTAATCTTCATGTTCTCAACTCACAACTGACATAAAAGTCTGATTGAACTCCATAGAATCCACATGCATAGAATCTTCCTTCTTCTGCTTTCACTTAACTTGTTCACTACTCTAAACATTTCTATGTGAATCCTGATGCCTCATACTTCAATTCATAACCATTGAATCTTTGACTGTCATATCATTTTCACGCCTTTAGCAAATTTAAAAATATCAATTCTTGAAATTCATGTGCCTTACCATGCACAAATACTCTCAAGTCATTAATAATTGATGTACTCAACCATGATATCCAGCCAATAACGTTTCAACGTAGTCCACTATCATGAACATAGTTTTGCCTCATATGACTTTAGCTTCCAAACTGAAAAGATTTCAAGACTCCTTCTTATTTATCAACTCTACCCCATTCATTCAAGGATGATATGAATTTATCCACTGGTACCACGCAAGTCAGTCATCTAAGATTTTTACCTCACGATCGTCAATCACAAATCCCCATGGAACTTCACCATAACACTTAGTCAACCCCCGTAGACTTCCTTCTTCAAGCATACTTAATAATTACCCCCTATCTGAAATAATGCGAGATAATTCCACCATATTCCATACTTGATTCTAGTAATCCTGTTGTTTTGAATTCAAATCCTTTCCTTCAGGTGTACCCCACGCCTTCCAATTCAAGGTCCAACATGCCTTTATCTTAACTCTTTAACTTTAATATTCTTTCCAAAATCACATTCACTGCTATCAGCTAAAAATCCCTGGAACCTACTCGAGATTATTCGAAATATCATGAATCTTGCAAAATAGCTGAGTCGATCCTGAAGATAGTAGTAAACTGCCACTCGAACAACCGAAGGTTTTCCTTACCTCACTGAAATCTCAAAACTAGATACTTCTCTAAATCTAGCGCATCATATGAATCACTAGGATGATGCGCATATTAATATTTTTAGAGGTTAGGAGGAATTGGATATTAAGAGTTAGCTCAATAGTTTCAGCTCGACAAAACAAACTAACCAACAGATTTGGAATTAGCGCAATTGGCCTACGGTAAGGTCAATTTTTGAATGGAAAGGCTTGGAATTGGCTTAGAACAAGTACATATTCATTCTGGCGAGAGAGAGATATGATTTAGACTCTCGGCATATGATGGCATATTTTCTATGGATTCTTGGTACTAAATATGACTTGGATAGTGTTGAAGAAAGGTAAGTGCAATTGGAGTAATTGATCGGTACAAGCTTGGTAGTGGATTATGGCTACAACTAAAGGATTGGAGTGTTGATGATGGAGTTTGTGGAATCAATCAATTGCATTCAGAGGTGTGGTTAGAATAAAAATCAAGGAAATTCGAGCACCGTTAGTTCAGATAAATAGGGATCAGTTGTTGAAGATGTTTCTGATATGGATAATTGGATATTTGGGTTATGAACTAAGTCACATAACGTTTTGAGTAGTAAGGTGGACAAGTGGTGTTATCGGCATGATTATTTCATGTCAAGGCTTTTATAAGGTTTATGATCGAGATTCTTCGGTTACTTAACAACTTTGATGCTTTTCTTTACCTTTCGAGGACGAATGTATACTTAAGTGGTAGATGATGTAGCGACTCATTTGGTCATTTTGAGTTTTTAGACTTATTTTCCGAAGAATACCCTTCCCTTAGCTTCATCTCAGTATTTGTGACTTGCGAGAATGGGTGGAACAATTTTTGAGGTAATTAGGTAGGTTTTGGATCCTTTTTGGGGAGTGTGGAAATTCTTAAGTTAAGGAATAGGAAGGTTTGACTTATAGTTGAATTTTGGGTAAACGCTTTTCTTTTGTATTTTCATCGCTTCCATTATATCCGAAATGACGTTTATAACTTAGTCGAGCCTTCGGTTTGATTCCTGAGGAAACTGGGTGTGTTTTGAGTGATTGGTTGTGAAATAGAGAAACTAGAACTTAAAGATTGACTTTGTTCAAACCCGAGCCTTAAATACCTTTTTTGAGAATTCTGAGTGCTCAAGTAGGTCTAGAATATGTTTTATGATAGAAATACATGTTTGGTTTTTATCCCTGGGGTCCCGGGAGTGTTTCAATTGTTTAATGGAGAATTGGCTAAGTTTGGATGATGCTAGTTTCTGGGGTCTGCACCAGCGTCCCTCTATCCACTTCTGCATGCCTACCCATGCGGATGTTGGATCGCAGATGTGGGTATTGTCTAGTGTTGAGTTTTTTGCACTTATGCGAATGCTTTTCTTGTATAGGAGATGACACCTCTGCGAAGTCATTTCCGCCCCAGCGATACTTCGGGAATGTTAAGTGACTCTACCTTAGGGGTCTGTTTATCGCTGAAGCGAGTCTATTTAGGCGAAGTCGATTTCGCCGAAGTGGAATCGGTGTGTTAGTCTAGATTATTAAATGTCCTAAAAACGATCCCATTCCCCAAAATTCAATCTCTTAATATTAGAGCTCGGCTATGAGGGAATTGTTTTAAGAATTTCACTTGGTTCTTCATTAGAGGTATAATTTCATACTTTGTAATTATTGTTTATCATTTAAATCTTCTATCCTAGTGTAACAACTCGTCCGATCATTTTAGCTAAAGCCCCTTACTTGACTATTTTACCCTTGCCGTAGACTCTATGTGGGGTTTGTGATGCACGAGGATGGGTGACACGGAGCTTGAGGTTCATTTATGTGATTTTTGGATAAAAACCTAAATTTAGAATCTTAGAGTTGGTTATTTTGACTCACGGTTGAGTTTCAAGTATATGGGTTCATTTTCGAGTTCTATTGCTTCCGGTAGTTCCGGAGGATCATTTTTGACTTAGTTAAGTCATTTGTTCACTTTCTGAGGTACATGGATGTGTTTTATGGGCTTATTTGTGAATTTATGAAATTTGGTGGTTTTGGGCGATTCTTTAGAAAGGTATGTCTTAGTTCGATTATATAGGAAATCTGAGGGCACGAGTGAGTTTGTAGCACTGTTTACGTTAGGGTAGCATGTTTGATTTATGTCCGGTGGTTCTCGGGAGTATTTCATGTTTTTGGTGGGTGTTTGGTGGGTGTTTGAGTAGAATTCCTTATTGCTGGTGTCTAGTGTTCACACCAGCGGATGGTTGTCCGCTTCTGCGGAAGTCGGCTTGCAGAGGCAATTTATAAGGATCTGTGAGTGTCCCATCCCTGCAGATAATTCCTTGCATATGTGAAAGCACCTCTGCAGATTTGGTCCATTTTTGCACTGAGGCAAGGTGTCAAGTTATTGTGCTTCAGCGAGCTTCTTTTCCGTTGGAGCGTGATCGCGCCTGCGTTGTAGATTCTTCAGGAAGGGAAATGTTGTATCATAAATTTCTCTTAAATGCCTTAGGTCGAATCACTTTTTCCAAAACCTCATATCTCAGTTCTTGAGCTTGTGAGCGGAGATTTTCTTGGGGAACTCTTTTGGGTCATCTTCTAAGGTATAATTTTACTCCTTATGATTATTTTTGTATTTTTAAATACTAGTTTGGATTTTATTTGGGGGAAAAGGGTTGTAGGCTTCCATGGGAGATTAAGAGAGCTAAACCTTTGATTTGTGGTTAGAATATGGAGTGGATGATTTTATGATTTCATGAATAACCGTTTATTAATAATAGACGACCATGTTGTATTAATTAATTTGGGATTTGAAACCTTTGCTAGAATAGGGGAAAATCTAGGGTTCGTAAATTGGGGCTTTTCTTAAATTGTGCGATTGAGAGTTCAATTGGGGTTAGTTTTTCAATTAGCTTAAGGATATAACTAGTTAGCATGTTTTAAAGCCTTTTGAGTAGAAAAGTTCAAATTTTTATACCGTGGGCCCAGGGTTGGATTAGAGGTCTTGGCTATGTTTAAAGGACTAAGTCCTTGTGTTATGTAATAACTTAATATTAACGTATAATCTATGTATATTAGACTATGACTATTTTGAGGCACTCCGAAAGGGCAATCAATAGACGAGGGTTGAACTGTGATGATAGGTAATTTGCGGAGTTAGCCTTGAGCTGATTTCGACTGCTGTTGAATGGGCTTGTTTCCATTATCTTGCATCGTCGCCATATTTGTTATTGATGTGTTTAGTCATCACACATGTTTTCTATATGATATTTTGATTGTACTTAGATTATAAAAAAAAGGCAGACCAGTGCACTATGCGCGGGGTCCGGGGAAGGGCCGGACCACAAGAGTCTATTGTACGCAGTCTTACCTAAGGGTGGCCGGTGGGCCGGGCTCGGGTCCGGCGGGGTCGGGGTCGGGGCGGGACGATCCGGGGGTCGGGATCGGGCCTAGCGGGCCTAGCGGGGTCGGGTCCGGCGGGACTGCTCCGAGTCCCCGTCCCCGATCCCGATCCCGTCGGTATCGGGGCGGGGCGGGCTCGGGTCGGGGCGGGGCGAGCTCGGGTTTTCCTTTTTTTTTTTTTTTTTTATAACATATGTATAAAAAAAAACTCAATAAATAAAACAAGATAGTGTAATAAAAACATCCCAAGGTCGTTTTTGTGCCTCTTATATTATTTAATAGACATATGATTTTTTTGTAATACAAATACAATTGTCTAAAATCTAAATTGCAACTTTATGGTGTTGTCCAAAAGTTGCAAATTACATAATAAAATTGCAATTAAAAAAATTACATTTTCAAAAAAAATCTGTTCTAATTGCTTGATGATTTCATGTGGTTCTTCGGTTGGAATAGGTATTTGTTGGTCAAATTGATCCACGTCGCTTCCACTACCTTCGGTTAAGATTTCGTTGTAGTTTTCATCATCTTCTTCGTTGATCTCCGGTTGACCGCACCTTCTCCGCTCCGCTCGTATCCAATCTCTCGAATAATACGCAATTTCCAAGTCGTCTCCGGCCAATGAGTGTCTGTGGTCTCCTATTTGATATCTCGCACGCGTAAAAAGCGCTTTCCGACGCAGCTTGACGACGCTTGAATGTTCAAAACATCTCGAGCCATCATTGAAAGTGTCGGAAAGGTCTTCTCATTCCCCTCCAAATATTTCAAAGCAAGTCTTCTTGTCCATCTTCATTGATAACTTCTTGATACGGTACGAACCCCGCAAAACAAAAATATCCAACTCGCTAATTTGGTTAGTAGAGGTACGGCCGCACATTCTATTTCGAGGCTTTCAATACTAGCCGCGAAGCTGACATGTCTTTTGTGAGGTTGTGTTGAAGATGAAGAAGATGGTATGGTAGCCGGTACGTTACTAGCATTTTCTTGTTGATAAAATCTATATATATTTTTGCGGTGGGTGTTCTACGCTATTCAACACTTCTTCTTTAGTTTGTTCAATAGGTGGTGGGTGATTTAGATTTTTGGGACTTAGAGGTGGTAGTACTTCTATACAATCGTAAATAGTTTCAATTAGTGATTTAGTACCGTCTATTTTAATAGTAGGATTTAATACGAGAACCAATAATATAAATAGAAGGAATAGGAATAAAATATTTTTTTATTTTGACAAACATTTTTTTAATAGCTTTTTGCCTTATAAGCTGGTTTTTCCATATATTCACTAAGTAATAAAAATATTAGAGTTATATAAAATAACATAGTTGAAATAGTAGGATAATATATACCGGAAAATTCTTTTGTTGCTTGAAAAAATTTCTCTAAAAATACAATAAGTTCGGAAATTTTTTCCCAATCACTATCTAAAATCATATCACCGGGCTTTTTATTATGAGAGTTAAAAAATAAAGTTATAGGTAATTTATAGTCATAAGCAACAAGGAGTTGCTCGTATAAAGAATTCCACCTAGTGGATACTTCTTGTGGAATTCTTCTAAAAGGTAGTCCACAATCATGACAAATTTTTTTATATTCTTTTCTACGTTGTACTTTATTACTTTTAAAAATAAAGTTTATAGCAAATTGTATTTTACTAAGAATGTCTTCAAAAAGTGATAGACCATCCTTTACAATTAAGTTATATATGTGGCACGCGCATTTTATATGAAAATGGTCTGGAAAAGATGGAGCTAAACTATTTTTTAACATTGTAATTGCGTAATTGTTATTAGAAGCGTTATCTAATGTAATAGTCATAATTTTATCGGTAATTCCGTAATAATCGCACACTTGATAAATATTTTCTGCAATAAAAGTACCAAAGTGCCTATCATCTATATATCTATACGCTAAAATACGTTTTTGCATAGACCATTTATAATCTATCAAATGACAAGTTACAGTTAAATAATCATGGCCGTTAGTACTACGACCTATATCGACGTGATAGATACTTTGCCATTAAAATGATATAATGAAAAACGTAAATATTGTTGATATTCATGCGCAAATTTAAATACATCTCTCTTAACAGTTGACCTAGGAAAACCGTTAAAAGCAGGATTATATATATCTCTAATGTAATGAATAAAACCGGAGATGAAGGAAATGAAAAAGGCAAACCCTCCACAAAGAACTAATTTTGATATTGCTTCCCTATCTCTATGTTTGTTGTATTTAGAGCCTACAATTCCCCCCGTCATAGGGTTAATTTGACCCAGTACTTGGTCCGGGACGAAGATCGGTATGTGAACCTTGTCCCGATGGAGCGGCCGTTTGCGCACCCGGTTTTGAAGCCTGGTATTGGGCATACCTAGCTGGATGAGCACTTACTACGTGTCTAATTAAACCCCCCGTCCCACCGTGACCTTTTCCGAGTTTTAAATTTTAAAACATTTTTACAAATTTTACATATGGCTACTTGATTCTCTACGTCCCTATCAAAAAATGTCCATGCATCTGATTTTAATGGTCGTTTTGCTTTGGACCTCGTCTCATACTAGGGGGAATAGGAGGTATTTCGGTTGAAGGTGCACTAGTGGGCGTGTTGTCATCAATATTAGTGGGTGTATCGTCTAGATCATCGTCTAAATTAAAGTCTTCTTGAGTTCCGAGAAAATAACTCCTCGTCTAAATCTAATGGTATTGTAGGAAAATGTTGAGTATCAACAAAATCATCCTGTGTAGGAATAAGATGACTAGAAGAAGTACCCTTGCCCTGATTGCCCCTACTAGAAGAAGTCTTACCCTTACCCTTAAACATACCTCTAATTCCTTCCATTTTAATTATATGCTAACAAATAATTAAAGTAAATGAAATTAAGTGCGCTAAATAAAATAAACAGACAATAATAATTTAATGAAGGAACGAATGTACCAAACGCCGACGTAACGTCGACGTGTAATCGAGAGGTTGAAAATTGAAACTTTGCTCGATGGAAGATCCTCAAGCTAGTTGCCAACTTCACTCCCAAAGTCCCAATTCCCAAATGAATTAATAAAATTGAATATTTAGCAAACAATGTAGAGAGATATATTGAGAAATTAGAGAGATTGTAGGAAGATTTGTGAGAAAGATGAAGAGAAAATGAGTTATTTATAGTTGAAAAATTGGGTTAAAGTGTAAATATAATAACTTATGGGTTAAAAATAAATATTAAGGGGTAGGGGGGTTGGGGGAGGGGGGGGCCTAAAATGGCCATTGGCCAACGGCCATAATCTAAAATGGCCGTTGGTGCAACGGTTATTTTTGCAAAGGTAAGGTCGGGGTCGGGGTCGGGGTCGGGACGGGCTCGGGGCGGTCTCGGGTCCGGCGGGCCTGGGGCGGGCTCGGGTCTGGCGGGACGAGACATCGTCCCGTCCCGAGTTCGAGTCCCGCCCCCGTTAATTTTTTTTTTTTTTTTTTTTTAGAGCGGGGTCGGGTCGGGACCGGGCCGGGGTCGGGACGGGGTCGGGCCGGGGTCGGGTCGTCCCGGCCCACTGGCCAGCCCTAGTCTTACCTCACATTGATACAAGAGGTTGTTTCCACAGCTTGAACTCATGACTTCTTGGTCACATGGAAACAACTTTACGAGTTACTCCAAGGCTCCCCTTCTGTACTTGGATTATGTGTTATTGAATTCTTGAAAGCATGTGATATTCATCTCTATACTTTGTTGTATCTCATTACATCTTGATTTCTTGCCTTGTACTATCATTTGAATTCATACACTCATAGTTCTAATGATATTAATATGAGAGTGGTGTGAAAATGTTGTGGGTCCGAGAGAACGGGAAGGTAAGGATACTTATGAGATTTTGGCAACATTAATTGATGATGATACTATAGCCACAAAAATGGGATCCAATGGGAAATTTTGGATGATGATGATATGCGAGAGCAATGGGTTTCACACCTGTAATAGTTATTTCAGCCAAGAGTTGGGCTCCATTGAGAAATCTTAGAGGAGTATATGGACTTCACAGGCCCCAATGAGTGTGCAGTTCATAGAATTTGAACGCCTGTATACTTGGAGATTGAAGGTACCTTGTATATGCAATGCATTCATACATTTATTCATACTGTGATGACTTTTTGTTAGTAATGTGATATGGATTTGTTATTGAAACTTGGGTGATACCCTGATTAAATGGATTTTTGGATGATTTGATTGATTATATTAGACCGGATTGGTTGCCATGATTGACTTGTTCTCTGTGCAATAGATTGTATGGTTACACCTTTATGATTCTGAGTACTCGCTGTCGGACTATGTTGTGGTCGGTGGATTTATGGACAGAACTATCATTTTGAACATAAAGAACTGGGTATGTCTTGTATTGTTTGCAAACTGATAAAATTATTTAATAGAGAGTCTAGTAAGGGATTGGTTGGGATGTTGTTGTGGTAGTTAAATGATTTGTATGTTATGTATATAGATCTCCACCTTAATCAAGGATAAACATCGTAGACTTCTACTTGGAGTATAATAAGGACATTAAATGAATGAATATGTGTACCGCCCTCACTTGTATAGAACCGCAATCAAGCCCATGAGTTAGGGGGAATAAGAAGCTAATATGGTTATGATCAGACCAATTGTGATACCCTGTGAAGAGGATTGTAATAGGGTAATGCGTACTAGGGTCAACCTGTCTTATTTATTTGTTTGATAACTTGAGTTATGGTCATTGAACGCTTCTGTAATTGTGGTGACTTATATGATTATGAAACCTTATATGAACAACTGAATTGTTGATTCAGTGAACTACTATGTGGACAATGTGAATTATTTGGGATATTGAACTTCTTAGTATAGGATTATTTGCTGTCAATTAGATATTTATCTCTAATTGCGTATCTTCCATCGTTATCGGCCTATGATACCTATGAGGGTATGTTGTGTACTCATACTACACTTTCTGCATTCTTTTGGATGTAGATACAACTCCTTCTACCAGTTTGGGACCTCGAGCTTGAGTCGAGCCGGTTAATTATTAGTATTCAGGGTGAGGATGCTACTTTCCGGCATGCCTTGGATCCTCCTATCTCTTTATTTGTCTTTTATTTTGATTCTGAAGGACATGTTCAGACATTTGTACTTGTTGATTAGACATTTGGCTTATGTTATCTTTATTCAGACTTGTATTCGGTTATAGCTCTTGTATTGTTGACTAGATTCTTGGGGTTATACTTATGATTCTCCGACTTATCCTTCCGGATTTTGTATTATGATCAGGCAGCTTAATTAACTATGTTGTTAATTCAACATTTCTTTCTTATATCATGTTAATGATATGGGAGTGGTTCGCCTACCGGTGGAAAAGGTGTAGGTGCCATCATAATTCCAAAAAGGGGTCGTGACACCTAGTGTAGAATCTACTTGGGAAAGATAAGGGCATAGTTCCATATTGAGAATAAGAGAGTAAGAATCTTTATTATTGGGTTGATTATTGATTAGTTGATTATAATATTATAAACTAGATTTTATTCATGTTAGATGATGATGTTTACAACAACAACAACATACCCAGTAAAATCCCACAGTATGGGGGTTTGGGGAGGGTAGAGTGTACGCAGACCTTACCTTTACCTTGGGAGGTAGATAGGTTGTTTCCGAAAGACACTCAGCTTAAGAGAAAGCATAATAAAGGTAAGATAAGGACAAGCAGTTCATATCAATATGAAAATGGAGATAACAAAAAAGAATAAGCCATGGTACAGTAGAGTCAGGAAAAACAAGGAATAATAGGTACTACAAAGAGATAAGATACGCAAATAGAAGAAACTATACGGCAATACTACGACTACTAGTATGAAAGGATAAGCAGAGCTCCTACTATCCTTCTATCTTAATTTGAGCCCTCCATAACCTCATATCTAAGGCCATGTCCTCGGTAAGCGGAAATGTGTCATGTCCTGTCCAATCACCTCTCCTCAATACTTCTTCGGTCTACCTCTACCTCTCTTGAAACCGTCCATAGATTATGATGTTTAAATGGTTAATTTGGTATTATAAAACCTTTTGAAATTGGGGGGAAAATTAGGTTTGGGATCTGGGGATTTTTGCCTAATCTTGCAATTGAGGATCTAATTGAGTTTAGATTATGATAATATTAGGGATACAGATCGTATGGGTGATGGGTAAGGTGATGTTACTTTCAATAACCCATTTTACCCTTCTGTCCTCGAGGTTCCTTTTCTATATTAGCTCAGGGATTCTAGTTTTATGTATTAGTATGGGTACCGTTAGACTCATAATCTCATCTAGTTAACATAATTGAACAGATTTGGCACGTGAAGAGGCTCAAGAAAATGTAAAAGCAGTCGGCTGACTCTTCGGCTCTGGAAACAGCCAAGTTGAGATCTACTAGACTCTAATAGAGTGATTATGTGTTGATATGATAATTAAGCAGAGTAATGGGGAACCGGAGGTCCCATACTAGTGAGATGACGAGAACTTGTACGAGTACCTATGTACTTAAAAGAGGTGGTTAAAGTAATATAGTATGTTGCACATGACGGAGATTATGTTTTTAGCCTTCGGGTCGTGAGTATGGTGCATAAATCCACTTAGGTTGGTATGTCTGCTGCTTATTTGGGCTCGTAGCCATGGTTGATAGTTTATAGTGATTTGACTTGTCATGCATTCTTCACTCTACATCTCCTCTAAATACTTGAAAAGGATTTGATAATATTGTTTATATTGATTATGCTTTGGCATGGTGTATGCATATCCATATCGTTCATTCATATTATATTGGCATTTAAACTGTTGAGATACTGATAAAAGAGGCTTGAAAGCCAGTTACTATATATGGTACATGGTACAAGAGTGATGATTGATGATGATACTACAGCCACAAAGTTAGGATCTGATGAGAAATTCTAGATGGGTATATATGGACCTCATGAATCCCTTATGGGTCATGTGACACCTACTGTAGGAGCGTGTGTATATTAGGTACATATGTCCATTGCATTGCATACATATCATGTGCATTGCATTTCATACATACATCTTGATGTGTAATTTATGTATGTGTACTTGGTGATGTAAACATGTAGACTTTATGATCATGTTGCTCTTAGCGGAAGAAAATACTGGAATTGTACAACCTACTCTTGATGTAATACGGAGATGTGAGAGCTTATGGTTACTTGCTTGGAAGTGATAGAATGCTAGAATCTTTATGACTTCTGTAGTGCAACGAGTGTAAAGATAGAATCTTTACAGATTTCCTTAATGTAAAGGATGGAAAGATAGAACCTTTATGATAATACTTGCTCTAAAAGATAGAAAGACAAAACCATGATCAATATGCATTGTCTTAAATAGCATAAAGTGCAAATCCTTAGGAATGTTGTGCCATAGTTGATGAAAAGGTGGGATCTTTGTAGGATTAGACACCCTAAATGGGGTTTAGGCAGGATCCGATAAATTTGTGAATATTGATGACCCTTATGATTAATTGAACTATAGGGAGTTATTGGTAGAGTTGGATAACGGATTTGGTTATGTTTAGTTAACTAACTAGTAGAGAAGTATCAGAAGGTACCAACCCTCTCCTCCGCTATAGTTAGGACGGTCAATGGTGTTGCTGGGTACATGTGCTTTCCATACTCACTCTACACTTGTTGTACTTTATGTTCAGGTACAGATCCGGATGCGAGTGAAGCTTAGAATCGGAGCTTTGGGAGCTTTTCTTGGTAGTCTAGGGTGAGCTGCAGTTTCCATCCCAGCACTGGAACTCCTTCATCTTGTATTTTACCTTTCTGTCCTATATTTCAGACAATGATTTGTATTTAAGTTTCAGACTTGTATTCCAATTAGTAAGCTCTGTACTCATGCCAACCAGATTTTGGGGATATTTTCGAAGATTATGTATTAAGTGTCATGACCTTGTCAGTACTTTCGTTGTTCTTTACTTTTCTGCATTTATAATTATGTTGTTTTGTTTTGAATGATTAGTGGTTCCCCTACGGGTTAGGGTAGGTGCCCTCACGACACCAATGGGATTTGAGGTCGTGACACCTACTCCAATAGTCGATGCAAGAAGCAACATTCTTTGATCAACTTTATCTTCTCTATATTCTTCGGTTGCGCTCTCGATATAATTAACTTCTCTAGGTTGATTGTTCTTTTCTGAAAAATTCAAGCTTCTCTTTTTCTATTTTAATATACATGTCATGCATAAAATCTCCAGCTGCATCATATACACATAAATAATATTTATCCCTCAATAAGTGTTAAGAGTTTAAATTTCATCCCTAATTATGAAAGATTGAATTGCATAATGAGTACTTCTTTTATTTATCGAAGGAAAATTATGTAATCAAGTACAATAAACTTAAGGAAAATATCCAATTATGCCCATGTATTAAATTTGTATAGAAAAGAATTACAATTTTCAAATAAAAGTTTGTTCCAAACAAAATCATACTTCAAAAGTCATACCCCAACTAATATTAATTTTCAAACTTACAATTAACTTAATAACATAATGTATGAATGTGACCCGATGGCTAAATAGACAAAATATAAACTCGTTCTTAATGTCATTATAAAAATAAATGTATTAAACAAACTGATTATATATGTTGGTAATTTAATATTTCACAAGAAAACACTGTAAGGTTAATTTACAAATTAATTAATTTAAAACATCATATTTTGTAAGTAATACCTTCAAATATTTATGTTAGAATTCATACAGAAATTAAAGTACTTTAATTCTCATACTCTGAATCTCGTCACATCCAGTTGTATAGAAGGAGGGGTAAAAACGAAACACCTCCTCCACTTTATAGTCCTATAAACATGATATTTCATCTTGTTAACACTAAAAAAATAGTTTAAGTGTTTAGCCGAATTCAGTGACAGTCGAACTATTCTAGAGCCGAACTTACTCCTAGCCCTCGACTACAAGAACTTCATTGGCTACTAAGGCATCTCAGCTGAGTTGTCAATTAGAGATACGACTGGGGCCCACTCAGATGCAGATGCCTCAACGACCAAGTCAAAAGGATTTCTGGACCCTTGAAAGCGATAACGGCCAACAACAGCTAAAAGAAAGGCCCATTATCCGAGCAAAAAGAGTAGAGGGCGAGAAAATCAGCACCACCTCCCCCATAGTCGGTCGTTGCACTTAGTGGGTTACTTGATGGCTGACATGGGGGGGGGGGAATGTTGTACAGTTGTTTTTATCTTTTTATACCATAAATAGGAACATTCTTTGTACATAAAAGACAATCAATCAAAACAACTCAAAAATTATCTATCTTTTTATCCTTTACTTTCCTTTACTTTACTCGACTGTATTCATGTTTCTTACCTATTAGTTTACTCATACCACCGTCCTAACGCTTTATGAAGTAGTTAGGGAACCTATTGCTGGAAATTAGAGTTCCGTTTCCAACCCAAATCGCTTAAGTTGAGGAATCAATTTGTCTTCCGATTTCATCAGCCGATAAAATGGCAGAAGGCAAAATTCGGGGCGAGAACAAATTTGGCATGCCGTGTGGGACCGTAGGTGAATTAATAGCAAAGTTTGATTCTCCAGTGAGGATCATTCTTGGCGTATGCGCCTAAGGTCTGGTAATAAAATGAACCTCGAGTCCAGTCCACATTCTAAACAAAATCTTCCCAGAACGATCAACGAACCAACATCCTCCGCGGTATGCCTATATCGGTTGATACCCCTCCACTTT
This sequence comes from Anisodus tanguticus, assembly GCA_034509755.1. Lineage (NCBI taxonomy): Eukaryota > Viridiplantae > Streptophyta > Magnoliopsida > Solanales > Solanaceae > Anisodus > Anisodus tanguticus. Next base: position 22,538,896 of record CM067545.1, read on the forward strand.
CTCCATCAACCCAAGTCGTTGAAGAATCTAGGCAATCTGAAGGTCCAACCATAATGACCATGTCTTTTATTAGACAACAGATTGATTTGGGCATCTATGATATTATGTACCAATTTTCTAAATAGTTGGCTGACACTATAAAGCCGATGGTACATAATGAGGTTCAGCAAGAGAAGGAGATGGAAACCAACCAAATGCACCCAAGAGAATGTTCGGCTAGTTCTGTCATCCCTCTTACGAGCGGTATTGTTCAGCATAAGACTGTGACTCCCGGTGTTGTTCCTCATCCGCATGTGCATCAACTAGTGCCCACCCAGGTGCAGCCGATAGCGCACCTAGGAACACAAGCCCAATCACCTGGCAACCAGCACACTGCATAGTCGCCGCCGAACCTTGGGGCGCAAAATGTGCCACTTGACTAAGCGAGTCTGCAGTATAGGTAGATCAACATGGCTCAGAGACTAGTTAAGGCTCCAGGACACTTTGGATTGCCGCCTGTTATGCCTTATGTTTCTACAAATAGCCCTACGATGCAGGCGAACGATGTTGGCCAGCCAAATTGGCAGTCGATGGCCCCCGGATATGACTTAGCTTGGCTATCTGGTGACGCTATTTACATCAGACTACCATTCCATCAGTCATTGCCAGTACCCCATCCATACCTTCCAAGAAGCGTAAACTTTCTAAGAACGGCCGACGTCCGAGGAGAGTAGCTATGGAACACTGTTCCACCTTATCCTCAGACTCAGTTAGCCATTCTAGGAGCTCAGGTTGCAGGCTTTGGTGGCCATACCCAATAACAACCATGGAGCATTACCCCACCTAATGGTAATGGCCAGCAGACCACCTAAAACCATCAAAACCCTGTCCAACAAAGTGCAAAATGTAGGCCGCCAGAGAAGAACGCCTACCAGCCGAATCCAGTCGAGAATCGGCAGGGGACGTCACAATTGATAAACGCAGAAATTATTGCTAATACCATACGGAGGTACTTCGGCATCCAACTAAAACCTTTAGACAGGCCTGTTTACAAGAAGCCCTATCCTGATTGGGTATATCGGATAGCACATTTGCCGAGGGGCTTCAAAATACCAGAGTTTGCTATCTTGTCTGGCGGCGATGGCAAATCCACTATTGATCACATCGGTAGATTTACCGCTCAATGCAGTGAGGTTGGCCAGAATGAGTATCACAAGTTGTAGTTATTCCATCTCTCTCTGACGGGAATAACTTTTGCATGGCACTCCTCTTTGACTCTTGATTCCATACAGAGCTGGGCTGACATGGAGGGTTGCTTCCGTGATAGGTTCTATTGGCCCCAACCTCAAGTTACCGTGAATGATCTAACGAATCTCAAGAAACAGGTTGATGAATTGGCTTCAAATTTTATCAAGATATTCAGAAAGAAAGTTTGGAAATGCACTGTACACTTCCCCGAGTCTGAGTGTTCCCACATGATAATCAACAACATGCACCCTCACCCTCAGTTAAAGGAGAAGTCGGTAGGAAAGTCATGATCTGACCTGAGCCAGTTAATTGAAAATTCTAGCCAAATAGAGCAGTATGTACATGAGAAGGAATGGAGAAGAGCCAGCCGAAATCGAGGCTCCCACTTGGTATCTATCATTAAAGCAGATGAGTCCGACTCAGAGTCAGCCGATTGCACGATAGATGCAATGGTGGCCAAGATTGTTAGGGGTAAGGTTTACACTTACTCAGCCTTGAAAGTCGTAAAAGGAAAGGAGACGAGTCCATCCGATGACAGGGTCGGTTACTCATTTGACATCACGAAGGCAGATCAGATCATTGATCATCTGCTCAAAGATAAGCAGATTCGGCTGCTTGATGGTCATAGGATTCCTCCTGTCGAGGAACTCAAAGATAAGAAGTATTGTAAGTGGCATAATTCATATAGTCACTCTACTTCTATTTGTGTGATCTTCAGAAAGGCGATCCAAAAGGGCATCAAGGAGGGGAGGTTCAAACTAGCCGACAAGAGTATTGCTGAAATATCCATTGATACTGACCCCTTTCCCGTGGTACCAATATCTTTGGTATATTTTGCTAAGCCCGATGAGTTAAGGGACACCAAAGGCAAATAGCCGATGAAAAGGGTTTGGGTCCCAAAGAAACCTACCGAAGGGGAGAAGGCCACAAGGACCTCTATGTTCAATCGGTTAGGCAGCCTACATGACATTCATGATGACGGGCAGCCAACTATGAGCAGTTTTCATGGCCGCCCTAAATACTCGAGGGACATTGAACAAAAACTTCAGGAACAAACCATGAGGTTCAGAAAGGTCCCTATCGACGCCAGGCATAGGCTTGGGGGTAAGTACGGATGCCAACCAACCGGCAACTGAGCATGCCTCGAATAGATGAAGAACTACTCCCTAAAACCAAATAGATGGTGGTCGAGTTTAACATCAACGAGGGTTTTTTATCCTTGCGTATCATGGCAAGAAATGAGGACCAGACGAGACCCCGGAGAATGATTAAACCAGCCACCAACACAGAAGAGGGGAAGTAGTTTATCAATCAGGCTCTCGGAAAGAGAGAGGCACCACCGAGAGTCGCATCCATGACTCAAAAAAGAAAGATGCAATGTGCCAATGCCTTGCGTAAGATGCAACAGACATTGCATCTAATTTCCAACACCAACGCAGCTAAAAATTAGGAGATTCCTGAGTCTGCCATAGCCGAGGCTATCGAGCGGGTATTTGGCTCAGTTGCTTCAGGGGCAATGTCGCTTGAAGAAGATGTCGAGTCAACCAGAAGTGGATGAACAGCCTACCAACAACCCGATGGAGGAACCCAGATAAGAGAACGTGGCCCCAGATGGTCCTCTAATCGAGGCAATCTCACAGATCGTGTAGAGGATTCAGTTAGAGGATCCCAGTCGATCCCCATTAGTCTCCAAGTAATGGAAGTTATGAGGTCTTGGTTATCCGAATTGAATGAAGGAGGAGACTCTATCCTCAATTTATTTATCCAAGACCTGGTTGGTGAGATGTGGGCAGACATTAAAATGGTTAGCCTAATCCCATGTAAATTTTGGGCTAGCCGCTCCGCACTGGATAGCCTAAAAGGTAATGTTTGTGTAGAAGACGCATAATGGGCAACAATAGTCAATACTACGGCTAGGGACACTCTGAGCACCGTATTTGGGGCACCTATAGAAGATATGGTTAAACACCTCAACCCCTCTATATGAAGGCTTATATCAACGGAAAAACCAATAGCCAAGTGTTCGTCGACAATGGGGATGTGCTGATGTGATGTCGCTGCTTACTTTGAAAAGCCTCAACAAAACTAGAGAAGATCTCATCCCAACTAACATGAAAATTGCTAACTTTATGGGAGAGGCTTCTGAAGCATTAGGGATTCTAGTAGCAGAAATCATTGTAGGTCGTAAGACGGTCAGGTATGCCTTCTTTGTAATAGATGGCAAACCGTCCTACACTATTCTACTGGGCAGGGACTGGATTCACACCAACCGATGTCTTCCTTCTACCATGCATCAAAAGCTAATCTTTTGGGAAGGAGAAAGGATAGAAATCTTCCCAGCAGATGATAACCCGTTCTGACCAGGGGTTCAGAACGTAGAGGCTATCCTCAATTCACCCTATGTGGCACCCATAGCTGTCACGGAGTAGTATAAAGAACAATTTTGGGAATCCTGTAATCTTACCTCGCGAGGGTTTGAAATAAAACAATTAGCTGAACCATGGCTTACCTCGGAGGATTTAAATAGTTGAAGAAACCCAAGTCATACGTGACATGTGGCATCGGCTAATCACCCTATGTTCTGAGGCAAGGATAGCCGAGGCACCACAGATGGGGAACCACAACATCAAACCAACGCTTCCGGCCGATGAAGTTAAGCTGCCGGTGGAACTTGAATCACCCATAAGAAGGACTATGCCTAGTTTTGAGTCTCAGGATCCTTTGGAAGATAATAACTTGGGAACTGGAAAAATCCCTCGGCTAACACATATTAGTGGTCTGCTAAAGGAAGAAGACAAACAAGGCATAACGACCATTCTACTATAGTATAAAGATTGCTTCGCATGGGATTATCATGAGATGCCTGGGTTGGCATGTACTTTGGTAGAACATAGATTTTCAATCAAAGAGGGTTTCAAACCCCAAAAATAGTCACCCAGAAGGTATCACCCTCAGTTGATGCCTCAAATCAAAGCTGAGATCGAACGACTGCTGAAAGCCGAGTTTATCAGAACGACTAAGTATGTGGAATGGTTGGCAAACATCATACCAGTCAAGAAGAAGAATGGCAAGGTTCGGGTATGTATTGATTATAGGAACCTAAATCTAGCCACTCTCAAAGATAAGTGTGTCATACCGATAGCCGACATGCTAGTCGACTCAGCATCCGCTAATGATGTATTGATCTTCATGGATGGATACTCTAGCTATAATTAGATATCGGTAGCCGAGGACGACATTCACAAAACCGCCTTCAAATGTCCACGAGCGTTGGGCTTTTACGAGTGGGTAGTTATGCCGTTTGGTCTGAAGAATGCTGGTGCTAGTTATCAAAGGGCGATGAATCACATCTTCCATGACTTGATTGGAAAGACTATGGAGGTCAACATCGACGATGTACTAGTGAATTCTAAGGATTTCAAGGATCATTTAGCCGATCTTGAACAAGCACTAAAAAGAATGAGGATTCATAATCTAAAAATGAATCCAGCCAAGTGCATGTTCGGAGTATCGGCTGGCAACTTCCTTGTCTTTTTGGTACACAAGAAAGGCATCGAGATAGATCGTAACAAAGCCAGAGCAGTAATGAGATCCAAACCACCCAAGACAAAGAAGTAGTTACAAAGCTTGTTGGGAAAGATCAATTTCTTAAGGAGGTTCATATCCAACTAGACTGGCAAGATGAAGGCTTTCTCACCTTTGCTCAGACTTAAAGAGTCAGAAGATCTAGTATGGGGTCCGTAACAGTAAGATTCCTTTGATCAAATTAAAATGGCCCTAGCTACTCCCCCCGTACTGGTGTCTCACGTGCCAGGGAAGCTATTGAAATTGTATACTTTGGCTGCAGAATTATCTATCGGTTGTTTGCTAGCACATGAGGTTGATGATGGAACTGAAAGAGCGGTTTATTATCTTAGCCGAATGCTCAACGATGCCGAAAATAGATATACTTATTTGGAGAATCTTTATCTGTCGTTGTTCTATTCTTGCACAAAGCTCGAGTATTACCTAATGCCTCACATTATATATGTTTTGTGCAAAGTTGATATAGTCCGGTACTTATTGAACAGACCTATTTTGCAAGGATGACTAATGAAGTAGGCAATCAAGCTCACTGCATTTTCTCTCGAGTATAAGCCACTCAGGGCCATCAAAGGCCAAGCGGTAGCCGTTTTCTTGGCAGACCACCCCTATGTAGATGTGGAGGACCCATGCATCCCCTCTACCGCATGTATGGACGTTGTCCCTTGTTCTTGCGAAGAAGCCCATGCTTCGGCCTTCCGGTCAAAAAACAACGTCGATGAAGGCGTGTAGGTGCACACTGACTTTTGATGGGTTAAGAACCCATAAAGGAGTCAAAGTTGGGATAACGATAACTGATCCTAGAGATGAAACATAAAGGTTCTCTTATCGGTTAGATTCTGACTTGACAAATAACCAAGCCGAATATGATTCTCTCATCATAGGACTCAAACTCCTAGTCTCTATGAAAGAAAAATACATCAAGATTTACGGAGACTCTCAATTGGTTATCAAGCAGCTGGCCGGGAAATATGACTGCAAGGACCAGAATTTGTTGGCCCGTTATGAAACGGCTTGTAGGTTACTTAGTAGGTTCGCAGCATCTACATTAAGTCATGTTCCCAGAGGCATGAATGTTGACGCTAACGACTTAGCGCAAGAAGCTTCTGGAGTTAGAAAGTCTCTACTCACTTTAGAGTATGACGAACTGTCAGCCGAAGTGTTAGTCGTTGATAAAATTGACTCATGGAGGTAGTTACTAATTGACTACCTAAAAGATCCCTCCAGTTGCAAGGACCTCAAGGTTAAAAGAATAGCCTTAAAATATGTTCTCATTGACGATGACCTCTATAAAAGGAGCGTGAATGTAATACTACTCAAGTACATTACCAAAGCAGAATCCTTAAAAGTCATGGGAGAGGTCCATGAAGGAGTATGTGGATCACACAGAGCAGGGCCAGTGATCAAATGGTTGATCTACCGCCACGGCTATTATTGGCCTACTATCACAGCTGACTGCTTCGAGTATGCAAAAAAAAGATACGAGGAATGTCAGAGACATGGACCAATCCAATGGGTACCAGCCTAGTTGCTGCACCCAGTCGTAAAACCCTGGCCTTTCGTATGATAGTCTATGGACCTCATCGGCTAAATTCACCCATAATCGGCTAAAGGCCACAATTTCATTATCGTGGATACCAATTACTTCACTAAATGGGTGGAGGCTCAGCAGATGAAGAAGGTTCATCAGACAGATGTCATTCAGTTTATCCAACACTAGATCATATATAGATATGGTATTCCTAAAATGATTACAACTGATCAAGGGATGGCGTTCACTAGTTCTAAAGTGGCAGCCTTTGCTGAGAAATTTGGGATCAAAATGATCACATCTTCGCCTTATTACGCACATGCGAATGGGCAAGCTGAGGTAGCTAACAAACTTATTATGGACACAATTAGTAACACACTTATTATCTACAGCTACCGGGACGACACCTTATCAGCTAACCTATGGCCAAGATGCAGTGTTGCCATTGGAAATTAATGTCAAATCCTTACGGGTGGCCAAGAAGAACTCTCTAAGTTTAGAGGAGTATCAACAGCCTATGCTAATGGAGTTAGACCATCTAGATGAAGATTAACTGATGACCCTAAATAAAATCAAAGTCGGTAAACATAAAGGGCTAAAGCATACAACAAACATGTTAAGCCTAAGAGGTTTGCCGACGGGGACTTAGTTTGGAAAACCGTTTTACCGATTGGGATGAAAGATCGTAAATTCGGCAAATGGTCACCGAATTGGAAAGGACCTTTCGTAGTACGCCAATGGATCACCGTCAACGCATATCGACTAATAGACATGCATGATGAAGAAATAGACAGGAATGTAAATGGCAAGTATCTAAAAAAGTACTACACTTTGATTTGGGGCATACATGAATAAACGACAGCCACATACCGGTTGCATGGTCACACAAAATAAGCTAATTCCCTCCGACGGGAGATGTATGGCTAAATGATATCCATAGACCGGCTTCCTGGTCATAAAATACAGAGAAGGCCATTTCTTTCATAAGTTTGTGTTGTAAGGTTGGTCGCACTGATTAGGTGAAGAAATGCCATCCCAAGTGGTCATGATGGCCCCTCAAATATGCATTTGCTCAAGAATGCTGAGAGCAATGTTGAAGTTAAAGGGTGGGATATGGATTTACACATCCAAGTAAGCCAAACACAAAAAATAGAGGCGTCGCACATACCCGAGCTAGGCTTTACAGCGAAAATCAAATTCCGACAGTGCGGCGACATCAAAAGGACCCTTGCACTTCTATACGGCTTCTGTGACCAACTTCACTCGGTCTAAAAAACCTAAATAATGAGCGACCTTAGTCAGCCAAGTACAAAGGTTAGCCGAACAGCGGCCATCGGTGAACCGGTCACAAGTAGAAAGAAAGTCATGGTTTATTGGGTTGAGGTACTGAAACAAGAGAGAATCACCTTGTTCCGATCCACCATACGGAGTCAGAGCCATTTGTTTATCAACAAAGGCCAAGGAAGGGGTCAGGTCACTATCGGCTAGAATGAGTTTTCCTTTGAGATGAAGAAGATGAAGCCATGATTTCCAACTAAGAAAAGGGCCAAAGATTAGGTGAGAAACCTATGGGGGATACCTTTCCTTAAATAACCTTCATAGGCGCGGCTGAGATTAATTTATTAATTCTTGAAGATTTCAAGTGATAGTTCATCATTAGAGGTATAATCCTACCCCTTCCCTTTAATTATAGTATGTGGGTTAAGTTTACATTGAAAGTATGTTTCTTAAGTGGGGGAAATGGTAGAAAGTCTTGTTGAGTATAAGAGAGTTGTAATGGGTGATTGGCGATTGGGAAATGATTCATTGATGCTTATAGTGTAAACTAGTGTTGTATGTAGCTAGTAGTTGATGATTACTTGACTAATTTCATGTTATAAACCCTTTTGGGAATTGGGAAAAATTTTGGGGTTAGAATTGGGGCTTTCACTAATACATGAAATTGAGGATCCTTTGGGGCTTTGTTGTTTAATTAACTTGGGTTATGACTATCTAACATGTATTGGTGCTAATTATGTAGAAAAGTAAGTATTTTGATAATGTGGGTCTGGGTTTCTTTATAACCTAGCTTGGGGATTAGGGCTAATGATAGACTATAATCTTATGTACTCGATGTAATTGATCAGAGTGAGCTCGTGAGGATGCTCGACGGAAAGGAGAAGGGGTTGTATGAGTCGTTGGCTATAATCAGGCAAGTTGAGACTTTTTAGACTCTACTATAACATTTTTGTGTTGGTATGCTTGTAATAAACTAAGGGAAATAATAGGGATTTGGGGGTCCCGTATTAGTGAGGTGATGAGTACTAATGCGGGTACCGGGTGAACTTAAAGGGGTAATTAATGAACTAATATAGAGCAAGAGAAGGAATTTATGTGTTTAGCCTTCGGGCCACGAAGCCAGGTGCAAGAGTCCGCTTAGCTTGGTATGATTGTTGTTTACTTGGGCTTGTAGCCATTAGATATGATATTCTAATTTGATTGTCATGCATTCATCAATCTATATCTCTTCTGAACACTTGAATATGATTGATAATTATTGATAAATTGATTATGCTGATTGAATGGTGTATTCATATCCATCTCATTCATACATTATATATACTTGGCATTTGTTTACTGATAAATCGCTGAGAATGACTTGGGAAGTCGGTTTAAGGGATATGGTACATAGTTATAAGAGTGATGACTGATATGATACTTCAAGCCTCGTGCTGGTAATCAATGGGATTGGATGGGTATATGGACCTCATGAGTCCCTTACAGGTCACGTGATAGCTACTGCAGCACCGTGTGTATACCAGGTACTTATGACCATTTACATTCATACATTTTATCCTATATTTTATTCATTTATATTTATGATATGTGTTTTATATCATATGTGCCTGGATTTGAACTCTATTATATTTGTGACCTTAGACTGCTAGAAGTTATACTGTTAGCTCATGCTTAACCTTGTTGTGAGACTCGAGTAGAGAAGTTTGATGGATCTAGACGCCCTAAAAGGGGTTTAGGATGGACTTGTGCGATGTGTGACTTGAGAGTAGTTATGCGTAAGTGAACTATAGTTTTACGGTAAGTTGGTTAACTGAATTATTCTTATACTTAACTAAATAGTAGAGAGAGTTATCAGAAAGTACCATCATTCACCACCGTTATTGCTAGGGTCAGTCGACATTGCTTGCTGAGTACACGTGTTTCCCATACTCACTCTACGCTTGTTGCACTCTATGTACAGGTACCGAGCCAGGAGATGACACCAGAGCAACTTGATCCACTCCCTCATTGAGCGTGTTATTGGAGTCCAAGTTGAGCCGCAACTTCTTTCTCGGCACTGAAACTCCATTCAATCTTTATATTTTGTACTTGTTATTTTCAGAAAGTGATGTATTTCTACATTCAGACAGTTTATGTATTTCTTATTCAGCATTGTATTCAGATGTTACGGTTTATGTATTTCTTATTCACAACTAACCACTTTTATTACACTTACTGTATTTATACTTTAGATACGTACACTTTGTATTCACTATCCATTAACCAATATCTATTCTTTATTCAATTAAAGTTTTAAGTAGAAAATAGGCATAAATTATAGTAAGTGCACTAACACATACATCCCATTTTATATCAGGGTGTATGAATGAACACGGAGTTTAAGAAAAAAAGAAAGCTTTTGAAATTTGTGGTTCAAAATAAGCTTTAGATATTTTTGTAGTTGTAAATTATCTTATAAAGTTAAATTATCTCTAAGTATATAAAGATGTCATTTTGTTTCGGACTGACTAAAAAGAATAGAGTGTCATATAACATGGGACGAAGGGAGTAAAAAGTGGTTGAAGAGATGTGTTCTCTCCCTGAATTCTGCCTTCTGCCGTTTTATCGGCTGATGAAATCGGAACACAAATTGATTCCTTAACTTAAGAGATTTGGGCTGGAAACGGAATACTAATTTCCAGCAATGGGTTCCCCAACTACTCCAGAAAGTGTTAGGACTGTGGTATAAGTAAACTAAGAGGTAAGAAACATGAATACAGTCGAGTAAAGTAAAGGATAAAAAGATGGATAAATTTTGAGTTGTTTTGATTGATTTTATTTTATGTACAAAGAATGTTCCTACTTATAGTACAAAATGAAAGAAAAAAATGTACAACGTGCATCAAGTAACCCACTAAGTTCATCGGCCGACTATGGGGAGGTGGTGCCGATTTTCTCGCCCTCTACTCATTTTGCTCGGATATGGCCCTTTCTTTTAGCTATTGTTGGTCGTTATCGCTTTCAGGGGTCCGAAAACCCTTTTGACTTGGTCGTTGAGGCGTCTGCATCTGAGTGGGCCTCAGTCGTACCTCTAACTGACAACTCGGCTGAGATGCATTAGTAGCCGATGAAGTTTTTCAAAACCACGGCCGAAAATCATCAAAGCCAATTCACGGTAATGGAGACGCCTCGGTTAAAAGGGAAACACATTTCGAAAAGTGATCATCATTGCATGTACTGGAGATAAGACGATTGAAGTGACATACGCGGCTGTCAGACTGAAACGATAGCTACATTCAGGTACATCAACTCAACAGTCACACTCGAGTTAATGTAGGGGGCAATTGTTAACACTAAAAAAAATAGTTTTAGTGTTTAGCCGAATTCAGTGACAGCCGAACTATTTCAAAGATGAACTTACTCGTAGCCCTCGACTACAAGAATGATATGAAATCCTCCGTTAAGCACCCAAAACACTCTTGGGACCTCCCCGACACAAACCAAACATACATTCATATCATAAAACACATTCCAAACTTGCTCACACACTCGGATTTCCCAAAAAATGTCTTTAAGACTTAGGTTTGACTAAAGTCAACACTTGAGTTCTAATTCCATAATTTTATAAACTAACCTCCAAAACACACCGGGATGCCTCAGGATCTAAACCAAATGCTTAACTAAGTTATAAATTTCGTTCTGGACCTAATGAAACTATAAACGGAGCACATTTACCCAAAAGTCAACTATGAGTCAAATTCTTCTATTCGATTATCTTGGAATTTCTCAAACTTAACTAAATAGGGTCTGAAACCTACCTGATCACCTCGGGAACCATGCCACCCATCCCCTCAAGTAATAAGCAAGCAAATAATGACTCGAAAAGGGTAATTTGTGGGTTTCTTGGCAAAATAAGAAAAATGATGTTTCGAGTCGTTACATCAGTACCACTTAAATAAATGTTCACCCTCAAATGGTAAAGAAAAGGAATTACCTGGGCTCTCAAATAGATAGGGGTAGCTAGCTCGCAATCGAACTCGGACTCCTATGTAGCCTCCTCCACTAGGCCATTCCTCTATTGCACTTTCACGAAAGATATCTCTTTGGACCTCAACTTCCTGACCTGCCTGTCTAGAATAGCTACATGCTCCTCCACATAAGCTAGATCCTAATCCAACATCACCGAGTCCAACTAATCACATGAGAATCATAAGGAACATACTTTCTCAATATTGAGACATGGAATACCAGATGCACACTAGATAAACCAGGAGGTAAAGCCAACTCATAGGCCATCTCGCCAACTCTGTCCACGATCTCAAAAGGGCTAATAAACCTAATTCTCAGCTTTCCCTTCTTCCCAAACCTCATCTCACCCTTCATGGGTGAAACCTTCAGCAATACCCGTGTCACACCCCAAGCTAGGTAAGGCATAGTTGACACATGGCACCATACTAGGTCCGAGCGTACCAACTGAACTCATGATTTAAGCCTTAAAGGCAGACTGAGCCTATGGGGCCGTACTAAAAAAATCTAAACTTAGGCTGATAAGGTCGTAGACTAAAATATCTGTAAATAGAAATCAACATTACTAAAATGGGACTAACCCTACACATATCTATCCGTGACTGGCAGCCGAAAAGGCCTACCCAAGTCTCTACATGTAGCAAAATCCAATAAACATACTATATATAAGGGTCGACTAGGCCACATACGGACACTACTATAAATACAAATACGTCTACAAGCCTCTAACGAGTTATAACTGTATCATGACTAGGACACGGCCCTGACCTACCCATGATCTATAGACATACCAAAAACTAGTCTTAGCAACTCCGAATGATCTGGAGCTTACCACAAAAGCTGATACTCAGTAGGTCCTACTAGTGCAATCCTTTTTGCAACCTGTCTGAAGTTGTAAGCATGAAACACAATATCCCCATGCAAAGGTACATCAGTACGAGATAATGTACCGAGTATGTAAGGTGACTGAAACTGAACTGAAATACAAATTCATCTGAACATAAATTGAATAGCTACTAAAGGAACAACTGACTACACTTACCTACTTATGTTGTCTACTAACTACGTAAACTAGTATCTATTACTTAGCTTCATATAAAGCACTTAGATGTGAATGCATAGCCCCGAAGGCAAGCTGTACTTATATAGCCCCAAAGGCAAGCGCACGTTTGTTTATCCCAGAAGGAAATTTGTAGCCTCATAGGCAAACTGTATGGCCAATAGCCCCGAAGGAAATCTGTTGCAGCCCCGAGGGAAATCATCATAGCCCCGATGAAAACATCATGGCCCCAAAGGCAACTTTATTTTTCTAAAGTTTTTAGTCATTCTTTCTATCGTTTTTAGGTACTTGGCTAAACAATTCTAACTATAACTCATTATCGATAAAGAAGGACTACTAGGATAGGGTCGTGATAACCCAATTACGGTTCTTGTGGCTAGCACATCTTGTACATCGAAATAGGAACTAACTTGTTAAAGGAATCATGCCAAGAACAAAGAAAATGATAACCTTGACATACATGGTTCTTGTCGCTACAATTATTTTACAAGTCCTCGCTCCTCTTACCAATGATCATCTATATCATACAAGGAACTAATATCAATATTTAATCCAAAAACTTCGCTTAGGTATCTTATCGACAGCCTTGAACACCTCGGATTGTTAGACTTCTTTACAAGGGATGCTTATGTAATTCAATCCCATGGTTCAATCAAAAATACAATTGCCATAGAAACTCATTTATATGTTCTTCGATAATTTTAGCATATATGATTCCTTAGGCTTTCCTTATACAGAAAGTCTTATGTGATTGAACCTTACAATCCTTCAAACCATATTCTTCATAATCCATAACGTACATAATCCATTCAATTATCCAATTCAACTCATACATAGAGTAAAATAGCACAACAACTCATACTATGAAGATTTCATAAGTTTTCAAAGTTTTGATTATGAAAACTCTTTCATAACTTTCTCTAAATCATCAATTAATCATAATCATAAGTATAGATGGGTAAAACTTACCTCCACGTATCAAAATCTCCTCAAAACAGTAGAGTATCTTGCTCCAAAGGTTTCAAAAATCAATTCCTCAAGAAGACGGAAATTCCTACGACAATGACGAGGTTTATCACAAAATTCTTGCGGATTATAGCTTTGATTCCGTATTGGGATGATGGGATATGGTGGGGAGGGCTTGGGAGGACTTTGGGACTGGTTTGGGGGTGAAATAAGGGTTCCAAGTCAAAATACCCTATTTAAACCCATAATAATTCTGCACTACCGTAAAAGGATAGTTCATTTGATAGACCGTAAAACTTTTGACGATCCATCAATCTTCCTGTCAAACTGCCGGGAAAATTGACGGCTCGGGTTGGGAATTTTGGTGGTCCATCAAACTTTTGACGGTCCTTGAAACTTCCCGTCAAATTATCCAATTTCCTATTTATATCGAAACGTACTTCATTCGATCCGTTTAGCTACCAAACACTCTGGTACCTCCATAAGTAAGTTGCAAACCTTTATTACCCTTCTATAAGGTCGTACCTCTTCCCGGGACTCTGGTATCCATTGACTTCATGGCGGAATACGAAACTATGTGGTGTAACATCCTTCGCCCTTAGAAACATTCATCTTCGAATGTTGGAAATATCATAACTTTCAAGTTTTCCAAAAATTTCGATAGAGTTTCCTTTGTAAACAAGACTATCCAAAACCTATCAAGAAGCCCAAACATATATCCAATGCCACACAGGGCAACATATAACAAAATAAGATCAACTTGGTCTCACACGACCATCTATATACACAAAAACTCAAGAAGGTTAGCCATAACTCACCTTAATGATCTTTTGTCGTACTCTGAGTTGCATCTGCTATATCCGCCTCAACATTAGCACCTAATGACTGAAATAAGTAGGGATATCTAGATCGCATATCTCTTTCGGTCTCCCAAGTCATCTCGTCTGTCTTGTTATTCTTCCATAATACTTTAACAGAGGCGACTTCCTTGGTCCTCAACTTCCAAACTTGCCTATCTAAAAGGATACTGGGTTTCTTCATAGGTTAAATTTTCAGTGATCTGCACATCCTCTATGGGAGTTTGAATTGCCTCTCAGATTCGTTCTCGTACTAAGTCTTCCCAGTTTGTAATGTCACCCCTCTATAAGTCATGTTAAGTCTAATCAAGATGCTAGCCTATCTTTAATGTCTAAAGCGACTATGTCTAACCTTATAAAATCAACTAAGGTCTGATGGTTACATATAATTATCGCACAATCCTACAAGAACTATATAGAAATAGCTAACTCGATACTTAGCTTAAACATTACGAACATCTTAGTTCACAACTCAAACAATAAATCGACTCTTCCATAGCTAATTAGGCACTATAGAAAAATGGGTCCGAAACTTGTCAAAGTATAATTACTATATAGGTATGAATTCACTGTACCTGCAATATCATTTAGAGGAATCTCGAGGACTTATAAACCGGCTAAAGCATAAATGCAGTTCTGACCACTGTCTGAACTAGAGGTTCCACCTCGAGCTCTACCAGCAGAATATTGGGACCCTTGTCATGGGGGCATATTAAAGCAGATGATCCTACTACCGAGTCGGTTGGATGCGCTATGCCACATTTCCCTCTAATCCGGGAAATCTTTCATCATGTGAGACTCACAACCACATGTGTAACAAGTGGTCGATCTAAGCCTACACCTTGCATAATGCCCTCTGCCTCAAGTACCACAACGCAGATGGGCAGATCCCATCTGATCAGAACTATGTTGCCTCTGCGAGCCTAATGCTCGGGAGCTCTGACCTAGTCTCGACGGAACATAACTCTCTGACTGGGAAGACTGCGGTCTGGGTGGACATCTGAACTGTTGTAGCCTGGAACCAATATGGGGCTCCTCCTGAGGCCCAGTAAGTCATGCCCTCTTATGCTACTCTATTTCCATCCTTTCAGTAATCGATTACTGAAGGCGACACTCTTCGAAATTAAGAGCGAAGGCTTGTATGCGAGAGATATCCATATTTCCATACACAGAAGTTATAGTACATGCCTCAACATACTCTAGTTCTAGACCTGATATGAATCAGTGAATACAAGCACGCATAGTATCAATAAAAGCTGGGGCATACCTTGCCAAGGAATCAAATCGGAGACTATACTCTCGAACGCTCATATTCCCCTGCTGCAGAGTTAAGAACTGGCTGACCCAGGCCTCTTAGATCTCTAAATGTATATAATGGTAGAGAAAGGCCTCTACAAACTCTTCCGAAACAGCCGATGGGGCAACCTCTCCCCTAGACTGCTCCCATGCCTTATACCAGAGGACAACAATATCTCACAATCTGAAGGCAGCTAACTCTACTACTTCCTTCTCTGTAGTATACATGACTCTGAAACCCTGTGAAGATGGTCCATGAAATTCTGAGGATCTTTGTTCGCATTTGACCTTATAAACTTTGGAGGGTCCAATAATATAAACTCCCTAACCCTTGAAACACCGGGTCCTTCTAGAACTCCGGCGCTAGCTAGCACTCCTGGCTATCTCTGTGTCGCCACTATCTAAGCTAGTAAGTGCACCGCACTCCTGATATCCTGGTCAGAGGGTAGAGGAGGAGGGACTGGGGGCTGAACTGGTGGTGCTGCATCTCTAGGAAAAAATCCTCTGGTGGTAGAGGAGGTGGGGTATGGCTGAGGGGGTGTCTCTCCCTAGGACTCATGTTAATTCGTAATATCAGGCGGTTCCCGACGCGTACACTCTCCTACCTCTGCATTAATTATCTATAGCTGAAGCTCGTCTAGTATTGGTCATATTTGAATGATCTGTATCGAAAATATGGATTGGAATTAACTTGCTTATACTTAGCTCTATAGCATGATCTGCGATCAGAAAGAAGGGTAAGCAACTCCTAAATACCCAGTAGCCTCATGTCTATAAATGTGGTGCACAACACATGTATAGACAAGACTCTACTAAACACAACTTGTAGACTCTGTAAGACTGACCTCGCTCTGATACCACTTTGTCACACCCCAACCAAGGTGAGGCATGGCTGGCACCCGGCACTTTGCTAGGTCCGAGCGTACCAACTGAACTCATGATCTAAGCCTTAAAGGCGGACTGGTACATGAGGCTCTACTAAAAAGATCTTAACTTAGGTTGACAAGGCCTACCCCAATCTCTGCACGCATCAAAATCCAACAAACAGACTATATATAAGGGTCGACTAGGCCATATACGGACACTACTATATATACAAAAATATCTACAAGCCACTAATGAGTCATAATTGTATCATGATCGAGATAGGGCCCCGGTCTACCCATGATCTATAAACATACCCAAAACTAGACTTCGCAACTCCGAATGATATGGAGCTTACCACAAAAGTTGATACTCTATAGGTCCTACTAGTGCGTTTTTTCCTGCAACCTGTCTGAACCTGCGGGCATGAAGCACCGTGTCCCCAGGAAAAGGTACATCAGTACGAGATAATGTACCGAGTATGTAAGGCGACTGAAACTGAACTGAAATACAAAGCCATCTGAATATAAATTGAAGAGCTACTAAAGGAAGAACTGATACACTTACTTGCTTCTGTTGTCTACTAACTACCTAAACTAGTATATGTTACTTAGCTTCCTATAAAGCACTTAAATGTGAATGCATAGCCCTGAAGGAAAGATGTACTTATATAGCCCCGAAGGCAAGATGTACTTATATAGCCCCGAAGGCAAGCACGCATTTGTTTAGTCTAAAAGGCAATATGAATAGTCCCGTAGGAAAACTGTATGACCAATAACCCCGAAGGCAATCTGTTGTATCCTCGAGGGAAATCATCATAGCCCCGATGGCAACATTATTCCCTAAAGGCAACTTTATTTCTCTATAGTTTTTAGTCATTATTTCTATCATTTTTAGGTACTTGGCTAAACATGTCTAACTTTAACTCGTTCTTGTGGCTAGCACATCTTGTGCACCGAAATAGGAACTAGCTTGTTAAAGGAATCATGACAGGAACAAAGAAAATGATAGCCTTCACATACCTGGTTCTTATTGCTACAATCATTTTACAAGTCCTTGTTCCTCTTACGAATTATCATATATATCATACAAGGAAATAATATCAATATCGAATCCAAATTCCATAGAAAACTTCGCTTAGGTATCTTATCTATAGCCTTGAACACCTCGGGTTGTTAGACTTCTTTACAAGGGATGCTTATGTAATTCAATCACACAATTCAATCAAAAATACAATTGCCATAGAAACTCATTTAGGTGTTCTTCGATAATTTTAGCATATATGATTTCTTAGGCTTTCCTTATACGGAAAGTCTTAAGTGATTCAACCTCACAATCCTTCACCATATTCTTCCAAATCCATAACATACATAATCCATTCAATTATCCAATTCAACTCATACATAAAGTAAAACATCCCAACAACTCATACTATGAAGATTTACAAGTTTTCGAAGTTTTGATTATGAAAACACTTTCATAACTTTATCCAAATTATCAATTAATCATAGTCATAAGTACATATGGATAAAACGTACCTTTACTATCAAAATATCCTCAAAACAGTATAATATCTTGCTCCAAGAGTTTTCAAAAATCAATTCCTCAAGAAGACGAAAATTCCTACGATAATGACGGAGTTTATCACAAAATTCTTGTGGATTATGGCTTTGATTTTGTATTGGGATGATGGGACATGGTGGGGAGGGCTTGGGGGGTGAAATAAAGGTTCCAAGTCGAAATACACTACTTACACCCGTAACAATTCTACACTGCCATAAAAGGACGGTTTATTTTATGGACCGTCAAACGTTTGACGGTCTATCAATCTTCCCGTCAAACTGCCAGGAAAATAGACAGCTTAGGTTTTTCATTTTGATGGTCCATTAAACTTCCCGATAAATTACCCAGTTTCCTATTTTTGTCGAAATGTACTTCAATTGATCCGTTTAACTCCAAAACACTCCGGAACCTCCATAAATAAGCTATAAACCTTCATTGCCCTTCTATAAGGTCGTACCTCTTCTCGGGGCTCTAGTATCCATTAACGTCACGGCAGAACGCGAAACTACAGGGAGTAACAACCTGCTTACCAACCATAAACTCTGAAAGACGAACTCTTCGGTCCCCATAACTCTTCTGTCTACTCTAGGCTGTAAGAAGTCGGTCCTGAGTCAACTTATCCAGCAAATCTCTCAGAAAATCAGCACCCCATGGTCGAACCTCAAACGCATCAAACCACTCAATGGGAGAATGACACCTCCTACCATACAAGGCCTCGAATGGTAACTATTGTTGTAAGCAAACTCTGCCAAGGGTAGAAACTAGTCCCAATGACCCCCAAAGTCAATCACACAGGCTCGCAACATGTCCTCGAGAACCTGAATAGTTCACTCCGACTGGCCATCGGTATGAGGGTGAAAGGTTGTACTAAGATCCACTCTGGTACCCATCTCTTTCTACATGGACCGCCAAAAGTGAGAGGTGAATTGCGTACCCCTGTCAGAAATGATATAAATAGGCACCGCGTACAATCAGACTATCTCTCGGATATAAATCTTAGCCAACTTCTCAGAATTATAGTTAGTCTGAACTGGAATGAAATAGGATGATTTGATCAACTTGTCCATAATGACCCATATCGCATCAAACTTGCCCAAAGTACGGCAATCCTACCATGAAATACATGGAAATCCACTCCCACTTCTACTCAAGAATGGGCATCCTCTGAAGCACACCACCAGGACTCTAGTGCTCATATTTCACTTTCTGGCAATTCAAACACCTGGACACAAACTACGTTATGTCCATCTTCATCCCACACCACTAGTAATGTTATCTGAAGTTACGGTACATCCTCGTAGCCCCTGGATGGATGGATTACTTCAAACTATGGGCCTCCTCCATGATAAATCTGGTCAAGTCACTAATCCTAGGAACACAAATCTGACCCTTGATCCTTAAGACACCATCACCATCAATCATTGCCTCTCCCCGCAACACCTTGTCATGGATCATGCACAACTGAGCATCATCAAATTGTTGGGACCGAATCTGCTCTAACAAGGAAGATTGTGCCTCCACACCAGCTAATACCATACCGAGCTCCAAGATATCAAGCCTAGCAAACCGATTTGTCAACGAATAAACATCCATAGCCATAGGACACTCATCCACATGTGACATAGTTGAACTACCTATGCTCACCGCCTTGCAACTCAACGCATCTGCTACATCATTTGCTTTGCCCGGGTGATACAAGATAGTCATATTATAATCCTTCAAAACCTCCAACCACCGACGCTGCCTCAAATTAAGATTCTTCTGATTGAATAAGTACTGAAGATTACGGTGATCGGTGTAAACCTTACAATGAACACCATAGAGATAATGCCTCCAAATCTTCAAAGCAAACATAATCGCCGCTAACTCTAAGTCATGGGTGGAATAATTCTTTTCATGAACTTTCAATTGCCTCGAACAACAGGCTATGAATTTCTATTTCTTCATCAACACACACCTAAGACCTACTCCAGAAGCATCACAATACACACTAAAACTCTCTTCCTCGATTAGCAATGTCAAAATAGGAGCGGTAGTTAATAAGACCTTGAGCTTTTGAAAGCTCGCCTTACAAGCATCAGACCACTCAAAAGGCACTTCTTTCTAAGTCAATATAGTCAATAGAGCTGCAATGGATGAAAATCCCTTCACAAATCATCGATAATATCTTGTGAGTCCAACAAAACTCCGAACGTCGGTAACCGAAGCAGGTTGAATCTAATCGCGAACCGCCTCAAACTTCTTAGGATCTACTATAATACTATCCTTAGTCACTACGTGACCTAAGAAAGCTACCAAACTAAGCCAAAACTTGCATTTTAAATTTTTTGCATAAAGTTGCTTCTCCTTCAGAATACCAAGCACGGTCCTTAAATGTTTCTCATGCTCCTCCTCACTGCACGAGCATATCAAAATATCATCAATGAACACAATCACGAATAACTCCAAGTAGGTTCTAACACCCCATTCATCAACTCCATAAAGGTTGTAGGTCCATTAATTAATCCAAACGACATCACCAAAAACTCATAATGGCTATATCGGGTTTGGAAGGTTGTCTTAGGAACATCCTCAGTCCTGATTTTCAGCTGATGATAGCCGGACCTCAAATTAATCTTCAAAAATACTGAAGCACCATGTAGATGATCAAACAAGTCATCAATGCGCGGTATCGGATACTTGTTCTTAATAGTAATCTTGTTCAGCTTCTTGTAATCAATACACATACACATATACCCATCTTTCTTCTTAACGAACAACACTGGAGCACCCCAAGGTGAAACACTTATCCGAATAAATTCTTTACTCAGCAAATCTTGTAATTGTTCCTTCAATTCTCTCAACTTGATCGGCGCCATCCGATATAGAGCCATAGAAATGGGCTAAGTGTCCGGCTCTAAATCAATGTAGAAATCGATATCACGGTCCGGCGAACACTGGGAAGGTTTGTGGGGAACACCTCTGGGTTTTCCTGAACTACTAGAACTGAATCTAAGAAAGTAGTCTCCGCACTAGTGTTATGAACATAAGCCAAGTAAGACAAATACCCCTTTTCTACCATCTTCTAAGCTTTCAGAAATGAGATCACCCTTTTCGGATACTAAGAGTGCCCTTCCAAACTAACTGAGGAATACCAGTCATGGCTAAGGTAACGGTCTTGGCATAATAATTCAAGATAGCATGATATGGAGCTAACCAATCCATACCCAATAAAGCATCAAAGTCAACCCTATGCAAAACTTTCAAATCTATCTAAGTATAATACCCCATGAACGTTACTTTATAACCCAAATGAGCCCGATCTACAACTACATATTCCCCAACATGTGTAGAAACATGAATAGGCATGGCTAGAGACTCACACATCAAATATAGATTTAATGTAAAGTAGGAAAACAAATAAGAATAGGTAGACCCTGGATAGAATAAAATTGTAGTAGGTCAATGGAAAACTTAAAGAGTACCTGTGATCACAGCATCGGAGGCCTCTGCCTTGGGTCTGCCTGGAAAAGCATCGAAATGGCCACGATCACCCCCCACATCCACAACCTTGGTCGGACTGAACACTGCCACAACATGTTTGAGGGCCACATCTACGTCCCTGAGCACCACTCCTAGAACCTTGGGACCCGCCTCTAGCCAGCTGCCCCACTTCTCTAGCTCCAGAACTCTGAGACTACCCACCCCGCATGAGTCTGGGGCAATCCCTCTTAAAGTGCCTAAGATCTCCACACTCAAAGCAACCTCTGTGAACTATGACAGCTGAGAAGAAGAAGAATTAGCACCCGAATGACCAGCATGACCAAATGGCTGATAAGAACTTAGGGTCAACTACCTCGGTCTATGAGAAGTATGCATAGACTGGCATCCCTCTGATATAGGCATAGCAGCAACAACTAGTCTGACACTCCTATGGTGATGACCTCCACTATAATGTCCTCGGCCTCCAGATGAGGCAACTACATGAGTGCTGAAATGGGGCCTCTTGACCACCCTCTCCTCATAATCCTCTCTCCGAATAAACTCAACATCTCTCACGACATAAATAATTTACTGGAAGGTGGAACATGTGGAAGCCATCTATGCTTTGATCAAACGAAGAGGACATATCAACATATTGGTGATCCTCTTCACCCTCTCAGCCTCATCAGGTAGAATCATCAAAGCATAGCAAGACAAGGCGTGGAAACACGTCCCATACTTGGTCACAGATATACGCCCCAGGCGTAACACCTCAAACTGAGCCTATCTTCTTTCTATGATAATACGAGGCATAAACTTCTCCAAGAAGATCTAGGTAAACAAAACCCAGGTCATCAAAGGGGACCCTACTAGTCTAAACTCAAAGTAGGACCGCCACCACTGCTTGGCCGGTCTGACCATCTGAAAAATAGTATAATCAACATCATGGAACTCCACTAGTCCAAGGTTGTGCAACCTCTCATGAGAGCTAATCAAGAACTCATATACATCATACTTGGGATCCCCATCATTCTGGGAGGATCCAACATCTTAAACCTCTTGACATCTCCTGCTCCTCAATAGACATTACAGGCTGTGCAACTGGAGGTATAGCAAGACTATCCATAGACACGCTAAGAAACTAGGGAACAGTAGCAGGTGCTAGATGAACTACAGTTGTCTGAAATCTAGGCATAACATCATGGTCAGGAGTCTGTCTTCCGATCCTAGAATGAGATCTATCAAAAGTAACTGGATGGATACCCTGAGATATAAACTCCAAAAAGCTCAGCATCTGAATTAATGTATCCGAAAGTATTGACGTGGCAATGAAACCCGAGGGAATCTAATCATGTTCGAACCCGTCAGCCTGAACCTGCTCATCCTCCTTGATCTTTATCCTCCTCCTGAATAGGCTCAGGCCCCAGAGACTCTACACGGTTATAAGCCTGAGTGACTGCAGGTTCTCGGCCTCATGCAATAACTCAAGGTCTACCTCTGGCTATACCTCACCCATGCCTCTTGACCACCTCTAACAATGGGCAGGGGTACATGTGTGGGATCATGTGGATGATCTAGTCCTCACCATTTGTGAGAAAGAATGAAACAAAGAAATTTAGAGGTCAATCATACTCGATCGCATGAAAGAATTGAAGTTTTCTAAATGTCTTATATGTTTTCAAAGATAGGTATGGAACTCTTTGTACCAATCTGCAAGACTCTACTAGACATCGCTTGTACTTATGAGACCATTAACCTAGGGCTCTGATACTAATTTGTCATGACCCCAAATCCCATTTGTGCTGTGAGGGCACCTACCCTAACATGTAGGCGGACCCAACATACAATCATACAAAGAAGTGGAATCAAATACGGAAAATAACTAAGTAGAAAAGAAATAACTAAACAAGTCTTTTAAATAAAATTACACAAGTTTAAGAAAATCTCCAACAAGATCCGGTAGTCATGAGTACAAGCTCTAGTAACATCTGAATACAACGCTTAATAAGACATACATAAACTATCTAAATGCAGCAATATATCACTGTCTAAAAATAACAAGAATAGAATATAAAGATATAATGGAGTTCCAGTGCCGGGGAAGAAGCTGTGGCTCCCCTACACTCCAATATCACACTCACTGAGGGAGTGAATCAAGTTGCTCTGGTGTAGTCTCCTGGATCAGTACCTGCACATAGAGTGCAATAAGCATAGAGTGACTATGGGAAATACGTGTACTCAACAAGCATTATCGACCGGCCCTAGCTATAACGGTGGCAAAGGCTGGTACTTTCCGATACCTCTCTCTACTATTTATTTAGTTAAGTATAAGAATAATTCAGTTAACCAACCTACCGTAAAACTACAGTTCAATTAAGCATAAGTACTCTCAAGTCACACATCATACAAGTCCATCCTAAACCCATTCAGGGAGTCTAGATCCATCAAGCTTCTCTATTCGAGTCTCACAATAAGGTTACGCATAAGCTAACAGTATTCCTTCTAGCAGTCTAAAGGTCACAAGTATAATAAAGTTTAAATCTAAGCACATACGACATCAAACACATAACATAAATATAAATGAATGCAATGTAAGATGATATGTATGAATGCAAATGGCCATAAGTACCTGGTATACACATGGTGTTGCATTAGCTGTCACGTGACCCATGGGGGACTCATGAGGTTCATATACCCATATGATTCTATCGAATACCAGCACGAGGTTTGAAGTGTCATATCAGTCATCACTCTCATAACCATATAACATATCCCCTAATCTGACTTCCCAAGTCATTCTCAGCGATTTATCAGTAAATCATTGCCAAGTATATATAATGTATGAATGAGATGGATATGAATACACCATGCAATCAGCACAATCAGTTTATCAATAATTATCAGTCATATTCAAGTGTTCAGACGAGATGTATAGTAATAAATGCATGACATTCAAATTAGAATATCACATCAAATGTCTACAAGCCCAAGTAATCAACAATCATATCAAGCTAAGCGGACTCTTGCACCACGCTTCGTGGCCCGAAGGCTAGACACATAAACTTCTTTTCTTGCTCTATATTAGTTCATTAATTACCCCTCTAAGTTCACTCGGTACCCGCATTAGTGTTCGTCACTTCATTAATATGGGACCCCCAAATCTTCATTACTCCCCTTAGTTCATTACAAGCATAGCAACACAAATATATTATACTAGAGTCTAGAAAGTCTCAACTTGCCTGATAATAGACGATGACTCATGCAACCTCTTTTTTCTTTATGTCGAGCCTCCTCACGAGCTCACTCTGATCAATTACATTGAGTGCATGAGATTACGGTCTATCATTACCCATAATCCCCCAAGATAGGTTATAAAGGAACTCTAGGCCCACATTATCAAAATACTAACTTTTCTACTCAATTAGCACCAATACATGTTAGATAGTAATATCCCCAAGTTAATTAAACAACAAAACCCAAAAGGATCCTCAATTTTATGAATTAATGAAAGCCCCAATTCTAACGCCAAAATTTCCCCGAATTCCGAAAAGGGTTTATAACATTAAATTAGTCAAGTAATCATCAACTACTGGTTACATACAACACTAGTTTAGACTATAAGCATCAAGAAATCAATACCCAATCACCGATCCCCCATTACAACTCTCTTATTCTCAATAATATATTTCTACCATTTCTTCCACTTAAGAAACATACTTAGGATATAAACTTAACTCACATATTATAATTAAAGGAAAGGGGTAGGATTATACCTCTAATGATGAACTATCACTTGAAATCTTCAAGAATCCCCTACTGGTCGAGCTCTAATCCCAAGGAGAATATTTGGGGAATGAAATAAATTCTAATATTTGGGGAATGAAATAAATTCTAAGTCTTAAAACATTTATAACCTGAACAATATTTTCGTTGCGGTAGAGTCGATTCCACTGCGGTGGACCCGCTCCAGCAAAATCTCTATCCGTTGGGGGTGGAAGTCACTTAAATCCCAGACATCCATAGGGGCATAAGCACCCTTCCCTGAGGTGCACACGCCCCGGCAAGGAACCCATCAGCTATGGCGGATCCTTGACTGATGGAAGAATCTCACTTCGGCTAGTCAGGCCTCCGCTGAGGCGGACCCGCCGAGGTGGACACCTGGTCGCCGGCGTGGACACCAGCAACCAGCAGCAGCCCAAGGATATGAAATCCTCTGTTAACCACCCGAAACACTCTCGGGACCTCCCGGACACAAACCAAACAAGTAGTTCAATCAGAAAAACACATTTTAGACTTGCTCGTGCACTCAGATTTCCCAGAAAAGGTCTCTAAGGCTCGGTTTGATAAAAGTCAACACTTAAGTTCTAATCAATTTTACAAACTTAAACTCCAAAACACACCGTGCTGCCTCGGGACCTAAATCAAAGGCTCGACTAAGTCATAAACGTCGTTCCGGAGCTAATGGAACCGACAAAACTACAAACGGAGCATGTTTACCCAAAATTCAACTATGGGTCAAACTCTTCTATACTCTTATCTTGGAATTTCTTAAACTTAACTAAGTGGAGTCTGAAACCTACCCGATCACCGCGGGAACCGTGCCACACATCCCCGCAAGTCACAAGCAGTGGCGGATGTTTGTAGGAGCAGAGGGGAGCCGTGGTATCCCTCAAAAAATTAGATTTTTTTTTATATACTACTACTCAATCCACCAACAATGGGCCTTATTTATTTTTGGGTACTGAGAGATATTGGGCTTCATCTAATAATCGTGGTTTTTTGCCATATTCAGAGCACAACTCTTCTCCCAATACGACTATCCTCTCTCTCTTGTGCATTCCAACCTTCACCGGTTGCCCTAAATTCACCGTCACCTTAACGCAGGTAAATTTTCTTTTCACTCACTGTGATTTTCTTATTTTACATATTTTTAACTGTGGTAAATCTTCTATTTAGCTTTATGTTGGTAAAAAATCAATTTTTTTTTGGAGAGGAAAAGAAATTGCTACCATCAATAAATGATTTTTGAGGCGAATAATAGAAATTTAGTTGTCTGTCACTACACATTCTTTTAAAATTGATTTCAAATGGTGAGTGTTGTGCTAGTGGGTTTCATCCCCACCGGCCACCACCACATAAAGACAATTAATATTTTATTACTTATTTTGACAAGTGGATTGTAATTTGTTTTAATATATAATAATTATTTTTTAAAAGGATAATATATAATTGTTTTAAAATATAAGCTGAGTTGAAACTGTCTAAAAAGTGTGTTAAAATGTGATAAATTGATTATGATCTTTCATCTTTGATAATTGATTTATGTATTATTTTTTTTTAAGAGTGGTACGATGGTCAATGTGCAAACAATGGAGCTTTTGAGTCTAAGCAATAGTTTGATTCCTAAAGATATTTATGAAGCATTTAATAGGAGTGATTGCAGGAATTGAATCACATGTTTAATGTGCAAACAATGGAGCTTTTGAGCCTAAGCAATAGTTTGATTCCTAAAGATATTTACGAAGCATTTAATATGGATGATATGTGTGCTCTTGTAGAAAAATTATATCCAATGGATTTTTAGTGAGCAAGAGCAAAACAAATTTGAGATTTCAACTTCAACACTTTATTCTTGAGGTTGTTAGTCATCCGAATTGAATAACTTGTGAACTATGTCTGAATTGTGTGAAGCTTTGAAAAAAACAGGAAAGGCGAATACATATTACTTGATTGACCGGATAATTCGTCTTATCTTAACTCTTCCAGTTTCTACGGCTACTACGGAAAGATCATTTTCAGCAATGAAGATAATCAAGACAAGGTTGCGTAATAAGATTGATGATGAATTTCTTGCTGACAATATGATGGTTTATATTTAAAAATAGATAGCTGAAAGCTTTAGATCTGATCAATTATTAATGATTTTAAGTCTTTAAAAGAACGAAGGGCAACACTTTAATTCTAGGTACGTCTTTCCTTTTATATATTATATTTTTATTGTGTTTTTATGTTATTTTGAATTTTTGATAAAATTATATTTTGTTCTTATAAATTTCAATTATAATATTTTAGTTAGTAGTTACCGCCCATCTTAATATTTTGGGAAAATTCCGCCATTGGTCACAAGCAAGTAAATAAGGACTCGGTAAGAGTAATTTAGGGATTTCTAGGTAAAACAAGCAAAATAACTTTTAGAGTTGTTACAAAAATACACAATAGGCACCATGTACCTACTAATTAGAATGGAACATGCTCCATTCTTCCAGATAAGTAGGATTTCAATTTTCAAGTAAGCTCACAAAATTGCTTATTTTCTTTTAGTGAAGTTTTGAGAGAAATCCTACAAGGTTGGGGTATGAATTTTACATTTTGAGCAGAGAAATTTTTCATGTAAAAATACTGTCTTATTTATTTCCGCATTTGTTTACGGCATGAGATATTTTAACCAGGAGAAAGAACCCGTTCCTTGTATTAAGTTTGCTACCTAGTTACGCAAAATGTTAAGAAATACAATCGAAAACTAGTCAAAACACTATTAACCCCTCTAGTGTTTGCTAGGTGTACTACAATAAACAAAAATGGATGTGCACATAAATCCTTGGAACAAGACAACAATGAACATCATTGTAAAAATAAGGATGTGAATAAATAGAAGTACCAATAACCAGATATATGGTTGTACATGATGCTAAAAAGAGTAGCTAGAAAGCTATAGAGTAACAATGGATGGGGTTGTGTCGGACAACCTCATTAGGAGTTTTTCCGGTCTCCGTCGCGACTGTTTCTGGCCGGCGAGAAAGGATTTCGCTGATGGGGTTCGAAATCGTGTTTGGGTTTTTTGGTTTAAAGGTGGAAAATTGTTGGTTTAGGAGTATGCTGGGTGTGTCGCCGAGGTTGAAGGGTGATGGTCGACCTCAGGTTGAGGCCGGCCGGTGGTCAGAAAGGCCTTAATGGCCGGAAATCGAGTTTTTGGGAGAAATCGCCCAAATTGTATCTTTGTGATGTTTTGGTTTTTTGGGTTTAGACGTTAAAAATTGTTGGTTTGGGGGTGCACTGTGTGTGTAGCCGGTGTTGAAGGATGATGGCCGACCTCAGGTGGAGGCCGGCCGGTGGCCATTCTGGCCGGAATTTCCCAAATCGCCTATTAGAGAGAGAATCCGGTAAGGTTTGGGGTTTAGAGTTTGAAGAAGGTAACGTTTCCGATACGAAACTTAGGTTAATTTCCCATCTCTACTCAGTGAGATGCGCGCAAAGCTAAGTTTTATTATTGATTGACTTCTTAGAAATTTTAAACAAAACAGCTCAACATTAGAGATTTTCCTATTAGTTAATACTCATTTGGGCCCAAAAAATTCTCTTAATTTGACTTCGCACGAACTTTTAAAAATAAAAAAATATTTTTGAAATGTATGATTCAAAACTAGACTTAAATATTTATATAACTATAAATCATTTTATATATTTAAATTATTTTTAAATATAAAAATATATTAATTTTTTTAAGACAAATTAATTATAAGAAAAGTAAAATAATCTTGTTGAGACTGAGGAAGTAAATGATACACTGTTAACGTGCCTGCAATATTAATTGTTTTCCCTTTGTTGACTTCTTTCTTTAATATATTGAACATTACTCTATAATTTATCATTTGATAATTGCACGGCTAGCTTAGGTAAAGTCATTTGCTAGTATGTCTTCGTTCAAACAATTACAATTACATCTTTTTGGTGATGCGTTTGTTGCAAACAGAATCTGACAATGATAAAAAAAATATAGATTTGGTTATGACTGAACCGAGACTATCTTGAGCATAAAACTCGAAGTGTGGCTTAATTTGATATAAAAATTTCTCATATCAAATTAAGGGAATTGGGATATAAGAACGATAGCATTGTTTTCCTGGAAAAGAAGAATATTTATTATTTGAATAAACTTATTATTTTTAGTTAAATTCTTGCGTATAATATGGAGAGAGGTATAGCTAGCAGGTAATTAGCATAGATCACTATGATAATAACATGTTCATATATTTGAAAATAATTTAATTTTAAATATTTTAATTTTTTTTTGAGAAATTATCACCCAATCTATAATTTATACTAACCTGTGGTGCAGGGGGGATTTGACAATGATGCTTACTATGTTATACAAATATATCAGCAAATTACAAATAGGAGTGGAACATAAAATCTAATCTTAAACATTTTAGTTTATCTTAATAACATGATTTTATAGCCACAATCGTCAGGTAACGTTAAAAATTATAACAAGAAAAGGGTGGGAAACAATGTAATTATTATCAAAACTAATAGTAGTAGGACTAAACTTAGGTGGATTTACAAATGTCCCTGCATGTAAATAATACCAAGTAAAAGTTTATAAAACAACAGATTGGCCCCTACAAAAAATCCGTCTGACACGTTACATTCGCTACCGACAATTTAAGCTCTCTTGATTGGTTAATACTCGATATTTTCCTACAATACCATTAGATTTAGATGATGAGCTATTTTCTGGAACTCAAGAAGACTTTAATTTAGACGATGATCTAGATGATACACCTACTAATGTTGATGACAACACACCCACTAGTGCACCTTCAACTGAAATGTCTCCTATTGCCCCTAGTATGAGACGGGGTCCAACAAAATGACCATTAAAATCATATGCATGGATATTTTTTTATAGAGACGTAGAGAATCAAGTAGCTAGATGTAAAATTTGTAAAAATGTTTTAAAATTAAAACTGAAAAAGGTCACGGTGGGACGGGGGGTTTAATTAGACACGTAGTAAGTGCTCATCCAAATTAGGTATGCCCAATATCGGGCTTCAAAACCGGTGCGCAAACACCCGCTCCATCGGGACAAGGTTCACATACTGATACTGTCCCGCACCAAGTACAGTGTCAAATTAACCCTATGACGGGGGGAATTGTAGGCCCTAAATATAATAAACATAGAGATAGGGGAGCAATATCAAAATTAGTTGTTGTGGAGGGTTTGCCTTTTTCATTTCCTCCATCTCCCGATTTTATTCATTACATTAGAGATATATATAATCCTGCTTTTAACGGTTTTCCTAGATCAACTTTTAAGAGAGATGTATTTAAATTCGCACATGAATATCAACAATATTTACGTTATTCATTATGTCATTTTAATGGAAAAGTATCTATCACGTCTGATATAGGTCATAGTACTAACAACCATGATTATTTAACGGTAACTTGTCATTGGATAGATTATAAATGGTCTATGCAAAAACGTATCTTAGCGTATAGATATATAGATGATAGGCACACTGATACTTTTATTGCAGAAAATATTTATCAAGTGTGTCATTATTACGGAATAACCGATAAAATTATGACTATTACATTAGATAACGCTTCTTCTAACAATTACGCTATTACAATTTTAAAAAATAGTTTAACTCCATCTTTTCCAAATCATTTTCATATAATATGTGCGTGCCATATATATAATTTAATTGTAAAGGATGGTCTATCACTTTTTGAAGACATTCTTAGTAAAATACAATTTGTTATAAACTTTATTTTTAAAAGTAATAAAGTACAACGAAGAAAAGAATATAAAAAAATTTGTCACGATTGTGGACTACCTTATAGAAAAATTTCACGTGAAATATCTACTAGGTGGAATTCTTTATACGAGCAACTACTTGTTGCTTATGACTATAGAAAACCTATAACTTTATTTTTTAACTCTCATAATCAAAATCCAGCTGATATGATTGTAGATAGTGATTGGGTAAAAATTTCTGAACTTATTGTATTTTTAGAGAATTTTTTTCAAGAAATAAAAGAATTTTCCGGTATATATTATCCTACTATTTCAACTATGTTGTTTTATATAACTCTAATATTTTTATTACTTAGTGAATATATAGAAAAACCAGCTTATATGACAGCTATTAAAAAATTGTTTATCAAAATAAAAAAATATTTTATTCTTATTCCCACTATTTATATTATTGGTGATGTATTAAATCCGACTATTAAAATAGACGGTACTAAATCACTTATTGAAACTATTTACGATTGTATAGAAGTCCTACCACATCCAAGTCCAAAAAATCTAAATCACCCACCACCTATTGAACAAACTAAAGAAGAAGTGTTGTCTAACGTAGAAGACCAATGCAAAAAAATATATAGGTTTTACCAACAAGAAAATGCTAGTAACTTACCGGCTTCCATACCATCTTCTTCATCTTCAACACAACCTCACAAAAGACATGCTGTTTCTGCGGCTAGTATTGAAAGCCTCAGAAATAGAATGTGCGGCCGTACCTCTACTACTAATCAAATTAGCGAGTTGGATATTTTTGTTTTGCAGGGTTATGTACCATACCAAGAAGTTATCAATGAAGATGGACATGAAGACTTGCTGAAATACAGGAGGGGAATGAGAAGACCTTTCTGACACTTTCATTGATGGCCCGAGATGTTTTGAACATTCAAGCGTCATCAATCGCGTACGAAAGCGCTTTTTCTCGTGGCGAGATATCAAATAGGAGACCACGTACACT
The DNA here is from genome assembly GCA_034509755.1 of Anisodus tanguticus. Taxonomy (NCBI): domain Eukaryota; kingdom Viridiplantae; phylum Streptophyta; class Magnoliopsida; order Solanales; family Solanaceae; genus Anisodus; species Anisodus tanguticus. The sequence goes on from CM067545.1 coordinate 22,571,140, forward strand.
CATTAGCCGGAGACAGCTTGGAAATTGCAGTATTATCCAAAGATTGAATACGAGCGGAGCGGAGAAGGTGCGGTCATCCGGAGATCAACGAAGAAGAAGACGAAAACTACAACGAAATCTTATCCGAAGGTGGTGGAAGCGACGTGGATCAATTTGACCAACAAATACCAATTCCAACCGAAGAACCACAAGAAATTATCAAGCAATTAGAACAGGTTTTTTTGAGAATGTAATTTTTTTAATTGCAATTTTATTATGTAATTTACAACTTTTAGACAACACCACAAAGTTGCAATTTAGACAATTGTATTTGTATTACAAAAAAATCATATGTCTATTATATAATATAAGAGGCACAAAAACAGCATTGGGATGTTTTTATTACACTATCTTCTCTTGTTTATTGAATTTTTTTTTATACATATGTTATTAAAAAAAAAGGAAAATCCGCCGGAACTCGCCCCGATCCCGACCCCGTCCCGACGGGATCGGGACGGGACTGGAGCAAGTCCTGCCAAACCCTACCCCGCCAGACCCGACCCCGCCCCCTTCGCCCTTCCCGCCTCGACCCCGCCAAACTCGACCCGCCAGACCCGAGCCCGGCCCACTGACCACCCCTACAAAATAGTCCCCCGTCATTTTTATTTCTATGTTTGATAAGTTTACAATATCATCCCTAATATTTAATTACTATAAGTCATCTAATGTTGTGAAACAAATTAAAAATAATTAAAATATTAATAATAAGTATAAAATTATAAATTATCTGTTAATTTTTTAAATTGGATAAATAAAAATTGACATTTTTTGTTATTGTAAGTTAAAATGGATAGAGAAATAGTAACAAAATTGAAAAAACAATAAAACTGCAACTTTTATGATGATTGGTGGAGTGTAGGTGGGGACGATAATGCCCCTCAAGCTGTTTTAGTATTTGAAGGAATAATTACTTGCAAATATTTCCAACCGTAGTATACTTATGTCCTTGTATCATCGTTGAGATCTAGCCATTCCCAAAATTGATTTCCAGAACCTTCTAATTGGATGTCTTCTTCATAGGAAATATCAATGTTTTTGCAAAAGATTTTCAATTTCCTTTTTCCTATCAACACCTTTAATGCCTGTTGATTTCTCTTCACTTTGATCAGTATCACCTGCAGCTTTCGTCTTCATTGCGGCGGCGGCAACGGCTGAGAGCCATCAATCTGTTGGGATAGAAAACGCTAAACGCAAATTATCCCAGATTTGAGTATATGTTATTTCTTGTATCTCATGTGAGTGTGTATTTTATTTTTTGCTTCGTTAATTTTTTAGTGTAAAAAAATCAGTGTTTCTTTAGTTATATTTTGCTTTCGAAGGAGATTATTTTGTATACAAATAAATAAAGTGAATTTGAATACAGCTGAAAATTTCCTATATTTTTTTTTGCATATATGATTTTTGAATACAACTGATTTTAAATATAATATATTTAATACATTATAAAAGTAGCTACAAATTGATACATCTGGCTTAAATACAACTGATTTGAATACATCTGACTTGAATACAGCAAAATCTAACATGAATACAACAAAAATTGGAATACAACCAAATTTTGAACATGTTACTATAGCTACGAAATGTAATTAACAAAAGTATAGTTATGATTAAAAAATATCCTAAAGTATAATCATTTGTGAAAATTTCTCTTATTTGAATTCATGATATAGAAAGCTTACGATGAGGGGTGGTACTTTTGGTTGGCAATAGAGTCATTGAGGGAATAATTCCGAAATTATAGTTATTATTCCACATCTTATATGGGATAAATAGTATTCCTTCCATTTCAGTTTACTTTTTTCATTTTTTTTTAATCTGTCTAAAAGAGAATTTATTTTTTATTTTTAATACCCACTCTTTATACCCAACATTCAACATGATATATTTAAGACCATCAAATTGGAAAGATATTTTAGTATCTTACACACTTCTTTAGTTTAAGATTACAAAATTCAAAAGTCTTCTTTATTTTTTATAAACTCTGTATCGAATCAAACTAAGGCAAATAAATTAAAATGGAAGGAGTATTAAGTTTTTGATATAAAATGTATATCGAGTATAATATTTACCAAACTGATAAATAAACAAACAAATTGCTTATAAGCCATTTTCATCAACTTATAAACTTATCCAAACACTCTCTTTGTACTACGGTAAAATTGAAAAAAGAAATAGTACACATTGTTATCAACCAATTAAAAAGGAGAAAATTACAAAAAGAGACCCTTATGTTTGAGACTTGATTTAAGATGGTCGTTTAAATGTACATCTGAATAGTTTTAGTCTTATTTTCTTGACTAAAATTGAGCATTTTTGGTCCCTGTCACTATTTAAACTAACGGCAGTATTAATTTTGACAAAATTGGCTAATAAGAACACAAAAACAACAACAATAACATATTCAGTGAAATCCCACGAAGTGGGGTCTGGGGAGGCCAGACATAAGAACACATGACCGTTTAAACAGAATAATCTATCGTGACGTGTGAACTTCTCCGGATTCAGTTCTCGCAATTTATATCTTAAAAAGAATGTTACCTGAGCCAATTGAATACACCATTCGCTTACTTCGATACTTAATTTGTATGAATTAACGTTCATATTTCTTCTTTGAACCCTCAATAACAACTTTTGTTATTTAATTTTACTGTTACAACAGATTCTCTTAAGATATAAATTATGGAAAATGAACTAGGAAAAGCTTGTCTCAATGGCTATTTCAGTTTAAACTGCATTTACTGAAAGTATATTTATGTCCTAGAGACAATCTGTATTAGGACAAATGTACTTTATACACATTAATATTATTATTAATGGAGATTAATATTTTGGCATTTGCAATTATTGAATTATTATTTGATTGTTTGTAATTATTCATTAATGTGCATCACTTGAGCTTACGTTGTCATTAATAGAGTGAGATATTTTATGATAGAGCGTAACTCTTAAAATAGCCTCGACTAATGATCATCGAGAATGGGATATCGATGATATGTGATAAGTCGATGTGTGGTCTGCATCACATCGATGATATGTGATATACTGTTTGTTATACTTGTCTAACGTATGATCAGCGTGTGGGAGATAAAAGTCCTTAGACTTGAGGTCAATACGCGCCTTATCTACAAAGTAATGTACTTTGATCCCGTCCTAAGCTCAAATGCCTTGTAGGTTGAGATACGACTTGTATTGGGTACATTACGATGTGGATTGAAGGTGGTAGTTGAGCCAAGATTAGGATTTATTCCTCGAATGTATGTTCGAGAGAACACTCGGATTCTCAGTGATATTAGGTTGACTAAGTCGTTGGCCAACGCAATAGACATATTTAGAATATGGTCTAGTCGTCGACTAATATAGATGAGATACAATGATTAAGCTATTTGGATAGACACTTGACAAATCCTAAGCTTGATCGGGTGTGTCGTGAATAGGGATGGCAACGGATCAGATCATACTAGATCCAGATCCAGATCCGTTCCATCAGGTCCATAAAAATCATATCCAAATCCGGATCCATCGGATCCACCAGGTCCACGGATCGAATCTGGATCCACATGTAAAAAAAATTGCCTTGCTAAGAATGTAACCTTGCTAAGAATTTTTTTTTGAAATGACAAATGATTTTTACTTAACTAACAGTTTACTGTGTTTCAATTTGAAATATTCATATGAGATATTTTATTCGTTGTCTCGTTTTGATTGTGAGCTATTAATTAAAATGTTGGACAATGACAATAGTTGTGAAAAATGCTGACTAGTATTTCCACAATACAGAACTTGCATGTGCTTGGAATCTTTACAAATGAAGTGAATATAATTTTAACTACTAGTCTATGGAGATGTTAGTCATTCACTAATATAACATTGATTTTATTATCGAAGTTACCTTTATTTTTTGGTTTTTGAGTTAACGCGAGGATAAATTAAACTTGTTTTGAGAATTAAACTTCTAAGGATGTGCTTAGCAATTTTAAGAAAATACTTATAAAATTACATTCTAGGTTATGAATATATTTAATAAAAAATAGATTCACGGGTCATATCTTGACCGAATACGGATCTCAAATACAAGATCCAGATCCGATCCGTCGGGGCCAAATTTTGAAGATCCATATCCTATAAAACGGATCTGGATCCACCGGATCCGGACAGGGTCCAGAATCCACTGCCATCTCTAGTCGTGAATGAAAGGATTTTATCTTACCACATAAAGGTTAAGTTTACTGGATACGCGTAAACGTACTTCACATATTGAGTTCATCTTCCAGCGTCGTCTAGGAGTTCTGCGTAGACCTTAATTTGATTAATGTCAATATGAGAAGGCTTGTAGGGTCACATTATGTCGATTGTCCGTTTCGATCTAAGGATGTATTGAGAGAGTAATTAAAATGTTCCATTTGGAATCGAGACATTTAAATGAATAATGATTACATTAATTAAGTCAAAATTGGATTTTGGATTTAATTAAGAATGCACGGAAATTAAATCGAGACAGTGCAAGTGCACATCGAGCGCCGCGACGCCCATACCCTAGGGCTGCGGCGCCTCTGCGTCGATTTTGGATTAGGCCCAAGGTCAAACCCTAATCCGGTTTTTACCTAATTTTCAACTATAAATAGAGGCATTCACTTTCATTATTCTACAATAATTTTTCAGAATAAGATTCTAAGCCTTAGAGACTTAGAATAAAATACTCTCTCGAACCTCTGCCGGATTTCCTAACTTTCCGAAGAGAAGTACATTGAAGCTTGGAGCTTGCAATTGGAAGGGCAATCACGTGTGCACCTAACAGTAGAAAAAGACTCCAGATTTTCCAACTTGTAAGTATATGATTTATATTACAAGTTCCATTGTTGTATAACCATACCAGAATTATTGTTGGGGTAAGTAAGAATAAAAAAATTTAAACTTCTGTTGTGCCTTACTTATATGATTTGTACCCAACAATTTCCTACAGTGGTATCAGAGCTCAGGGTGGTTAAATGGTTATATAACAATTGAATAGAATAATAATATGGGTTAAACATAAAATTGGATTAAAATGAGGTTTTTTGAAATCCTATATGTATTGAACGAATGTTGACCTTTTGGTATCACCCTAAATTATCTCCTACGCCAACTCGAGGAAGTCATTCCGCTCTAACTCGAACTAAGCCAAGTGCGTTGTCCGGCTAATTGTACGGTGTATGGCTAAGAACGAGTAAAGAACGGATGATGGTCGATATGAGCGTTATTGATAATGATGGGTGATGATAAAGGACCTGTGTATTGATCCCTAAATTGGATTTAGGGGTTGAACGATTTTTTAAAAATTAACACAGTAACATTTGTAAGGATGTCGGCGTCGCGGCCCTATGGTATGGCGTCGCGGCTCTGACTAGGGTTTCAACGAGGCGTCGCGGCGCTAAATCAATTGCAGAAGCAAAAATGTTACTGCCTCTGAAGCGCCGCGGCGCTAGTGCATTTTTTCAGAAAATTGGGTTACTACCTCAGTGGCGCCGCGGCGCTAATGATTGGCGACGCGGCCCCACCTATCCAGAAACAAAAAAAATGAGTTCAGAATGTTTAACCCAACATTATTATTATACAATATATTATTTGATAAGTATATTGTTTATGTGCTAAATGTCAAAATGTTGTCATTTACATTTCTAGAGTGTCCGCTATAACTGTCTGGGCAGGCGGCGCCCAGTGTTTGATTAAACCTTCTTCTATCATGCATATTGGGTTGACGATTCCCAAACTATATGTGTTATTAGTTTTGCATGATGTTAAGATGTCATAGTGGATGTGGTATTAAAGTGTTGATCTTGGTTAGAGCCCTGTATTAAAATATTCCCCAAAACTTTAAATATAAGTCTAAATTAAACGCGTCGTCTATTATAATTGTTAGAGTGCAAAATCCTCTTCCGCGATACGAGTATTTATGCCAAAGCATTTGCTATAAGTCTACGAGGACTCAAACTCTTTCATTGATGTGTTTTAACGTAAAAGCAAATGATAAACTTTTTTGGGTATTTACACCAAAGTGTTTGCTCACAAAGGCCAAGTTTGCTTAGATACATAAACGCAGTCGTGTAATGGGGTTGACTTTCTTAGACAAATTTTGGCGCCAAAGTGTCGGACTAATCTAAGGACGCAAGATTAAATGTAATAATTTGATCAACCAAGAGTTACAAATAAAGTTTTGCAATTGGTTTAGAACCTACCAACATATGTTATTAAAGTTATCAGCCAAAGCAAACACGGAGATATCATAGGCTTGGATCTTGGCCCATTATGACCTCAATTAATATAGGTTCGTATTCTACCATGGGGTCGTAGAAGTATGTTAAAATAATGGGAGCTAATTAAATAAAGGCCTTGTTGATTAGCCTAAATGAATGTGTATAATAGGAAATAGATTTTGAATTTGATTTCCGGTCTATCTAATTCTTCATATTATAAAAGATGTCGAGCGTGTCGTTGAAAATGTTGATTGAGATGAATAAACTTACTGGACCGAACTACCTTGACTGGTTAAGGAATTTGCGAATAGTATTGAGACTGGAGAAAATTGAATACGTGTTGGACACAGTGTTCTCAACAGTCCCTGCGACAGATTCTGAAGAATATGCCTCATTTAACAAAGATGCTTACCATAAACATCTAGATGATGCCACTTCGGCACAATACGTAATGATGTCTTCCATGTCGATGGAACTTCAGAGACAACATGAGAACATGGGGCCCAATGAGATGCTCGAACACCTAAAGAGATTCTATGACTCTCAATCCCAGACAATGGAATATGAGTTGCTAATAGAACTCTTCAAGTGTAAGCTCAATGAAGGGAGCCCGGTCTCGCAGCATGTGCTAACGATGATAGGGCTGATAGAAAGGCTTTCTTCAATTGGAACGAAGCTTGAAAAGAATGTCGCTACCACTCTCATCCTAAACTCTCTCCCTCGTTCCTTTGAGAACTTCATAGTGAACTTCAACATGAATGGAACGAAGGCGACTTTGCCCGACTGCACAACATGCTCAAGACCTTTGAGTCCTCCACTTCCAAAGGCAAAGCTGTGCTCATGGTGAGCTCTTTTAGCCGACCCAAGCCGAAAGGCAAGGATTGGCAGAAGAAGAAGGGCAAGGTAATCGTTGTGCCCGCAGTTATAAAGCCCAGGGGAGGTGTGAAGAAGAAGGTGAACGCGGCTAAGGATGAATGCCTCAACTGCCATAGGAAGGGGCATTGGAAAAAGGATTGCACGACACCAGGAGGAGGAAAAACACTCGGTGCTCCTGCCTTTGGTGGACAAGATATGTATGTCATTGAAATAAATATGTCTATAAACAACTCTCATTCCTGGGTATTGGATACCGTTTGTGGCTCACACATTTGTACAAATGTGCAGGGGCTAACTGATAGCTGGAAGGTTGGACCAAGAGAGGTAGACCTACGCGTTGGAAATGGCCAATGCAAGATTAGGATTCATTCCTCGAATGTATATTCGAGAGAACACTCAGTGAAGGGAGGCCAGACATAAGAACACATGACCGTTTAAACAGAATAAACTATCGTGACGTGTGAACTTCTCCGGATTCAGTTCTCACAATTTATATCTTAAAAAGAATGTCAATGGAGCCAATTGAATACACCATTCGCTTACTTCGATACTTAATTTGTATGAATTAACGTTCATATTTCTTCTTTGAACCCTCAATAACAACTTTTGTTATTTAATTTTACTGTTATAACAGATTCTCTCTAAGATATAAATTAGGGAAAATGAACTAGGAGAAGCTTGTCTCAATGGCTATTTCAGTTTAAACAACATTTACTGAAAGTATATTTATGTCATAGAGACAATTTGTATTAGGACAAATGTACTTTATACACATTCATATTATTATTAATGGAGATTAATATTTTGGCATTTGCAATTATTGAATTATTATTTGATTGTTTGTAATTATTCATTAATGTGCATCCCTTGAGCTTACGTTGTCATTAATAGAGTGAGATATTTTATGATAGAGCGTAACTCTTAAAATAGCCTCGACTAATGAGCATCAAGAATTGGATATTGATGATATGTGATAAGTCGACATGTATTCTGCATCACATCCTTAGAGGATGTAGTATGTCTCACCTGCTACGAGTAATTGTTACTCGTGATGGACACATAGATACTTTGGAAGATTGGCATACCCTGTTGATGTACTGTTTGTTATACTTGTCTAACGTATGATCAGCGTGTGGGAGATAGAAGTCCTAAGACTTGAGGTCAATATGCGCCGTATCTATAAAGTAATGTACTTTGATCCCGTCCTAAGCTCAAATGCCTTGTAGGTAGAGATACGGCTTGTATTGGGTACATTACGATATGGATTGAAGGTGGTAGTTGAGCCAAGATTAGGATTCATTCCTCGAATGTTTGTTCAAGAGAACACTCGAATTCTCAGTGATATTAGGTTGACTAAGTCGTTGGCCAATGCAATAGACATATTTAGAATATGGTCTAGTCGTCGACTAATATAGATGAGATACAATGATTAAGCCATTTGGATAGACACTTGACAAATCCTAAGCTTGATCGGGTGTGTCGTGAATGAAAGTATTTTATCTTATCACATAAATGTTAAGTTTACTGGATTTGCGTAAACGTACATCACATATTGAGTTCGTCTTCCGGCGTCGTCTAGGAGTTCCGCATAGACCTTAATTTGATTAATGTCAATATGGGAAGGCATGTATGGTCACACTATGTCGATTGTCCGTTTTGATCTAAGGATGTATTGAGAGAGTAATTAAAATGTTCAATTTGAAATCGAGACATTTAAATGAATAATGATTACATTAATTAAGTCAAAATTGAATTTTGGATTTAATTAAGAATGTACGGAAATTAAATCGAGACAGTGCAAGTGCACATCGAGCGTCGCGGCGCCCATACCCTAGGGCCGCGGCGCAGTGCAAAAATTCATCAAGCGCCGCAGTGCCCATACCCTAGGGCCGCGGCGCCTCTGCATCGATTTTGGGCCAGGTTCAAAGTCTAACCCTAATCCAGGTTTTGACCTAATTTTTAACTATAAATAGAGGCATTCACTTTCATTATTCTACAATAATTTTTCAGAATAAGATTCTAAGCCTTAGTGACTTAGAATAAAATACTCTCTCGAACCTCTGGTCCGGATTTCCTAGCTTTCCGAAGGAGGAGTACATTGAAGCTTGGAGCTTGCAATTGGAAGGGCAATCGCGTGTGCACCTAACCGTAGAAAAAGACTCCAGATTTCCAACTTGTAAGTATATGTTTTATATTACAAGTTCCATTGTTGTATAACCATACCAGAATTATTGTTGGGGTAAGTAAGAATCAAAAATTTTAAACTTCCGCTGTGTCTTACTTATATGCTTTGTACCCAACAATTTCCTACATTTACATGTTTTTTCACAAGCTAATTGCGTCAAAGATGACTATTATTGTATGTTATAAATAATGCTGAAAACTAGCTTCAAAGTTTTAAAAGTTTATGGAGAAACAAAGTTTTATTGGTTCAAAAAGTTTTCCACTATTTGTTTCGTTTTGGTATTTACCAAATATTTTTCAGTTTTCAAAACTGATTGTGCTCAGTTTCTATACAAACAAATTTTGGTATTTACGAAACACTTTTGGGTTTTTAAATCTGACTTTTGGGTTTCAAAACAGACTTTTGGGTTTTCAAAACTGATTGGTTCGAATTTTCAGGATTGAATTAAGGTGTTCACACCTTGCTTTCATCTATAAAATGAGGCTTTAGCAAACTGATTGAGAGAGAGAAAAATTGATTTTTTTGTTTGAGTAAAAGGATTTCGGTTACTCCATCCGGTCTTTGTGAGTGCACACTTTGATCGACGTTGTGTTAATCCTGGAGGACGGCCGCCAGAGACAGCTTGCACCGAGGCTAGGCGAAATTGTCTTTTAGGACAGTGGTCTGTGCACGGCACAATAATCCTATAAGATCTTCCCTTTGCTCTGTGATTGATTATACATTAATGGAGTGTTATTTGTTCTTGATGTTGTTTTCGAAAACAAGAATAAATCTGCTAGTACCTCTTCTGCTTACATCACTTAGTCTCTTGACCTGTGGCATGTTAGACTTGGACATGTGAATGTTGCATCGATTAAACGACTTAAAAACCTAAACTTAATTCCTAATTTATCTAATTCTGAATTCACTAAATGTGAAGTGTGTGTTAAGGCCAAGTATGCCAAGAAACCTTTCTCGCATGTTGAAAGACAATCTGACTTGCTTGAATTGGTACATAGTGATTTAGGAGATTTCAGAAACCATGCTAGTAGAGGCGAAAAAAGATATTACATAACCTTTGTTGATGATTGTTCCTGTTACATTGTGGTGTATCTCTTTAGGTCTAAAGATGAAGTTGAGGACATATTTAGAATTTACAAAGCTGAGGTAGAAAACTAACTTAATCGAAAGATTAAAAGACTTAGAAGTGATCAGGGTGGTGAGTATGATCCTACTACCCTTAAGAAACTATGTGAGGAAAATGAAATAATACATGAATTGACTGCCCCTTACACCTCTGAGCAAAACAGAATAGCTGAAAGGAAAAACCGAACTCTAAAAAATATGATGAATGCTATGTTGATTAGTTCGGGACTTCCTGACAACATGTGGGGGGAGGCTATACTGTTAGCATGTCATGTGTTCAACAGACTACCTCATAAGAAGCTTGATAAGACTCCGTATGAAATTTGGAAAGGACATACGCCTAATCTGAAATTTTTGAAAGTGTGGAGTGTCTTGCTAAAGTTGGTGTACCTAGTTTTAAACGTGATAAGATTGGACCAAAACCTATTGATTCCATTTTATTGGTTATGCATATCATAGTGTTGCATATCATTTTCTTACTAAGAATACGAATGGATCATATGCATGTGGAAATATTATTGAATTTAGAGACGCTGAATTCTTTGAGTATATATTTACTATGAAAAATGAATGTCATGTGGATGTTAATTCAAATGTGAATGATATTTCATTACCTGCTAGTAATACTCTTACTCCCTCAGTTGATTCATGCAATCGAACCTAGAAGGAGTAAAAGGGCAAGAAAAGAAATTGATTTGGTCCAAATTCTACAATTGCTTTCTTGACTGAGGAATATGTGTTGGATAAAAAAAATGTTTCTATATTTATTTTGGAAGAAGATCCCAGAACTTTTGATGATGCTATGAAATCTACTGATGCTATTTTTTGGAAAGAGATTATTGATAGTGAACTACAATCAATACTAAGTTATCACACTTGGGAATTAACAAATCTTCCTAGAGGGTGTAGACCTTTGAAAAGCAAGTGGATATTTAAAAAGAAGTTAAAACCTGATGGTTCTATTGATAAATTTAAGGCTAGAATGGTAGTGATGGGTAACACCCAAAGGAAGGGAATTGATTTCTTTGATATGTATTCTCCTATTACTAAAATATCTACTATTAGAACCTTGATTGCACTTGCTTCTATACGTGGATTAATTGTACATCAAATGGTCATGAAAACTGTTTTCTTGAATGGAGATCTAGATGAGGAAATATATATAGAACAACCTGGAGGATTTCGCATTCCTGGTCAAGAGCACAAGATTTGCAAATTAGTTAAGTCATTGTATGGACTTAAACAAGCTCCAAAATAGTGGAATGAAAAATTTGATAAAACTGTGAAGGAATTTGGATTTGCTGTTAATGAAGGTGACTCTTGTGTATACTCAAAACATGATGGTGAGGGATAGATAATTATTTGTTTGTATGTTGATGACATGTTGATATTTGGCACTGATTTGCAGGTTGTGAATCAAAAGAAAAGTTTTCTAAATTCAAAATTTGATATGAAAGATATGGGTGAGGCTGATGTTATTTTGGGAGTTAAAATTAAAAGAACTCTATCTGGCATGTCTCTAAATCAGTCTCACTACATAGAGAAAATACTTAGAAAAATTGATTCGTTTGATGTTGTACTTATGAGAACACTATATGATGCTAGTGCATTTGATGAAAAATAAAGGTGTTCCCGTGTGACAATCTGAGTATGCAAAAATCATGGGTAGTTTGATTTCTTATGAATTATTCAAGGCCTGACATTACACATGATGTGAGTAGACTGAGTAGATACACTCACGGTCCTAATAATGAGCATTGGAATGCAATGAAAAGATTGCTTAAATATCTGAAAGGCACTATGGATTGGGGATTACATTTTGGTAAGTTCTCTGCTATGTTGGAAGGATATAGGGATGCCAATTGGGTGTCCGATAATGATGAGATTAATTCCACTAGTGGATATGTTTTTACACTAGGTGGAGGTGCTATATCCTGGAAATCTTGTAAGCAATCTTGCACTGCTATGTCTACTATGGAATCTGAATCTATTGCCCTTGAATTGGCAGGATGTGAGGCAGAATGGTTGAGAAACCTACTATCAGATATCCCATTGTGGGGGAAGCCAGCTCAGTCGATTGCGATGCATTGTGATTCTCAAGCTTCCATTGGAGTTGCAAAGAATAGTGCATACAATGGAAAGTAGAGACACATTCGGTTGAGACACAAGGTTGTCAAAGAGTTGTTGGCTAGTGGAGTGATTTCACTGGACTATGTAAAGTTTGAAAAGAATCTTGGGGATCCGTTAACAAAAGGCCTTTGTAAAAAGATGATTTTGGAATCATCTAAGGGGATGGTATTGAGACCCATTGAATGAATTGTGCTCATGGATCTCTACTTTGCTTTGTAAAGTTCAAAGAGTAACATGAGTAATAATTCAGGAGCACTACTGTGTTTCCATCCCTGTAATTGCGTATGTAGTGCTTGCTACCAATGTGTGAATGATGGACAATTTGGCTCTTAATGGACCCATATCCACAGGTGTAGTGGTGTGAGGTAGCACACATTTGATGGGATCCACCTACTTAAGTGTGAAAGTTTGGCCTCTTTCTATGGGAGAGACGAGGTCATCTCCCTATAGCACTTATGAGCATCAGGGCATGGGGTGTATGGCCAGTATAAGGCACCAACTATTATTCACGGTGTAACCAAGTTTGTTGAGTGAAATGTGTGTCCCGTACAGCGGGCTCACAAACTTCCCATTGAGTTCAAGATGCAAATCACTCGATGGGGTATGGGTCTTAGTTTAGTGACACTATGTGTTAATTCAAGTCGCAAGACATTAGCACTTATTCACGGAACTCTAATTTTTGCTCATAAAATGGTTCTTAAACTTTGAATCTTGTGGGGATTGTTGGAAACTAGCTTCAAAGTTTTAAAAGTTTGTGGAGAAACAAAGTTTTATTGGTTCAAAAAAGTTTTCCACTATTTGTTTCATTTTGGTATTTACAAAATATTTTTAAGTTTTCAAAACAAATCGTGGTCAATTTCTATACAAACAAACTTTGGTATTTACGAAATACTTTTGGGTTTTCAAAACAGACTTTTGGGTTTTCGAAACTGATTGGTTCGAATTTCCAGGATTGAATTAAGGTGTTCACACCTTGCTTTCATCTATAAAATGAGGCTTTAGCAAACTGATTGAGGGAGAGAAAAAATTGTTTATTTTTGTTTGAGAAAAAGGATTCGGTTACTCCATCCGATCTTTGTGAGTGCACACTTCGATCGGCGTAGTGTTAATCCCAGAGGACGGCCGCCGGAGACAGCTTGCACCGAGGCTAGACGAAATCGTCTTTTAGGACAGTGATCTGTCCACGGCATAACAATCTTATAAGACCTTCCCTTTGTTCTGTGATTGATTATACATTAATAAAAGATCAAAGGTATTATATTCTGATAAATATGAAGGACCAAAATTGCTCATGTACATTTTAGAGGACCATCTTTAGACCAATCTTAGTTCAGATATAAGGGACTAGCTTTGTCATTTTCTCGTTAATACAAAAAATAAAGGCAATATAATTGACGTTTATCCTCATTTTGTTATCTTTGCTTTCTCACCATCGGATAGTATTTTGACCAGCAATATGACCTCTTTGTATATATAAGTCACCGTCTAAATTAATTCTATTTAATTAGGACTACAATTTATATATTACCGATCACAATAATAGGAATATACATACGGACAAAATTAAAGAGTCTATAGGACGCCAAACGAAATTATCTAACTCCTTTGACTTATTCAATGCTGATTCAGATCATCTTCTCCAAAGTCTCCAAACCAAAAAACATGATCGAGCTACTCCTTGGACATGAACTTAATAAACTTATTTGACTGTTGAATTGGTAGAAAACGTCTTATGTCAGCTTGCCAAAACAACATTTTCCAAGTATGAAATAACGGGGTTGTATTGGGATGGATAATATCGATCATCCTTAAAAAAAATGTCGGCTTTGAGCCTAAAATGAAAAAAAAATCCTCAATAATAGCGCTAGATAGCCATTTTTTAATTTTGTAATTGGAATAGTCATTGTTCTGAAATTTCACTTGTAGAAGTTGATATTTCATAATAATATTCTGTCAACTCGACGTCGTCGTCACCTGCAAGATAAGGCCAGCACCCGATTTCAGCATATCATCTCGCTCGATTCCAAAAAAAAAAAAAAAAAAGACGCAGTTATTGATTATCCAGTTCTATATCGAAAACGAGCAGTTGATCCCACGAAAGCAACGTTGGCTTTGTTGCATGTTCAACTGGAATTGTAAGAAGTCAGGTATCTCGTACAGCTCAAGTAAAAACACCCAAATACTAGTTGCAACAGATATGGAATAGAAAGTTTTAAATTTATTAAGTTCTGATCCCATCTTCTCGCTTCACCGGTAGAAGTTGAAACTGTTGGAAATTTGCCTTTGGCGGGAGTTGCGACCGACCAACTTTAACGGCTTAAACACTAGTGTTACGTATGTTGGAGAATCCGGTTCTTCACACATGCATGATCTACTAAGTACGTAGATAACCGTAGGGCCAAGAATCGTCAAATTCCATTGAGAAATGAAAGAGATATTGGTCCACGAAGTGAGGTGTTTGAAGCATGGAAAGTGTGGTATTGTGTTCAATTCTCCCTCATCGGTAGAGGAAGAAAGAATTGTTGTGTATATAAGACTCAAAATTGGTTTGGGGTTTGGGACCCCAAGGGGTATCCCATGTGTTTAAAGGAGGGAGGACCTAGATGTGCTTCGGTTCGAGGTAAGCCCACACGCGCGCCGCCGCTGCCCGCCCGTCCGGTTCCGAGTTCCGGGTTCACGGGTTCACGGGTCGTGGGCTGTGGGTCTTCTGATATTATCTTTTTGGGCCAGAGAACTTTTCCAGAAGTACAATTTGATCGCAGAAATTTCATATGTACAATTTAGACCAGAATTCTTTCAGAAGTACAGTTTGATCCCTGAAATTTCAAGATGTACAGTTTGAGGTCCCTGAAGTTTCCAGAAAGGTCAGAATTTGGACAGTCAAAGCAGAATTGGCTGAATTACTCCTCCTATAATGGCCAATCCGTTGGTGTCTTCCACAATTTATTTTGGTGGCTTTACTACCTCCATAATGGCCATTATTTGGCCAATAATGGCTGTTATAGAGGCAGTTAAACAACCCCTCCCTCACCTATATAAACACCCCTTACACCATTGTTGAGGCACACTTGCAATACACGAAAATACACAAGCAGTAAACACTTCTTCCTACAACTTCCAAACATCATTTCGTTACTCAATATTCTTCACGGCGGTCTTGAGTTTCCTTTGCTCAAGTGTTCCATTGCTGTTTTATCTTGGGAGACGAATTGTCCAGGACGTATAAAGGATACATACGGGGCAATATTGTCTTAAGGACAGAGTGCCACACTCGACTCAGCAAACAAAAACAGTTTCCGGTTTTTCTTCTTCAACAAAATTGTAATTTCAGTTTTGTTGTTCTATTGTAATTTTCAGTTCTTCAATTACTTTGTAGTTACTTGTAATTCCCGTTTCCTGCAACCTTTGTAATCCAACAGAAACTTCAGAACAATTGTTAATTTTTAGTTATAGGGGTTGAGAAGTGGTTGTTTCTTAATTTTGTCCGAAAAATCTTGATAGGACGCTTCTCTCATTAATGGATTTTACGTAGCGCGATTTCGAATTAATTGAAACTTCAAAATGTGTATTGTACCGAGTGAGAATGAAAAATAGTACATGAACCACACTCTTATCAAGTAAACAAATATATCCTTGGTCGAGTAGGAGCCTTAGCTGCCTCCTCTCATGGTTACATGTGGGTTAATTACTCTTAAAGTGCTTCCCGTTAAATTGGTTGAGAGAGGCGATGGTGTAGCTACATAGATTGAAGGATGATAAACACATTTCTTAAATAAATTATATTGTGTATATAAAAATAATATAATAAATATTAATCAAATTTATTTTTTTATTTTTATATATTAAGTTTTAAACACCTTTAGCGATATTTGTGACTTCCACAGATACTCCCAGTCCCTTTTTCATGAATTTATTTGACTGAGAAAGAAATTTAAATTATTAATTTAAGTAATTCGTACTATTATGTAAACAACACTTGAAACATAATAAAGAAAATTTAATGAATAAAAATAATAATAAAGGTCTATGCACCATAAGCTGGAAAGTTACCAATTCATGTTCATACAGAAAGCTACACGTAAGTGACTTTTAAGCAACCTATAAAAGTTTTTTACAACTCCCAAAGTGTATATGTTGAACTCAATTATTTTAAATAGAAACGGTTTTAAAACGTGTGACTAATTTGTGCTTTTCTATATCAATCACTCTCGTTCAGTCTTAATAATGTGAACACAAAAATTAATTTTCTTCTAGAAAATCTGTGATGATAAGATTCCAATTATATAATTTTAATAAGAGTAGTAGGAAAACCTATAACTAAAATTCGAACCTAACCAAAATTCTAACCTCAATGAATAGGGTATTTTTTTACCCAATTAAGTAATATTATGGACATTTTAAAATAAAATTATTAACTGAAAGGATGTTTTTGGACCAAATTATTAACGGATGAAGTTTTTATTCAATTTCACATAGTTTAAGAATATTTTTGAACCTTTTCGGTATAATTTAATAAGAGTAGTAGGAAAACCTAACTAAACTTCGAACCTAACCAAAATTCGAACCATAGTGAATAGTGAATTTAGTCTGATTTTGGAGGGACACTGCTTGTATTCTCTTCCTTTTTTGTAGTGTAAATTATAGTCCAACACATCACTTTCAAAATGAGATTACATACGCGCAAAAGCAAATAATACTAAAACTTTGGTGGGCCTCTCTATGTTCTTTCATCTCTTGACTTTTAGGCAACTTCTTGGGTCCACTTAACTATGAATATTTTTGGCCATTTTGCAAAGGCTTAAAATTAGGGTTTGGATGGATTAGCTTGGAGAACATCCCATGGTGTGAAACGCATATGGTTTTAATTTGTGGGCCAAACAATCTTTTTGTTTGTTATTGTCATGTGAGCTTGCCCAAGTTGACAATTCATATTGTCATAATACAGATATGACGAGTACACTATTAAAAAAAAAAGTTCACTGAAAAATGTTTTGTGGCTATTTCCCACTGCATGTCGGTGGAAAAAATTTAAATAGTAGTATTTTTACACGGAAAAATTAAGAAGTTTCCTACCGTTTTAGTGGAAACCTATTTTCCACCATACGTTTTTTCAGTGAGTTGGTTCGATGGAAATGAGGTGAAAATCATGTTTAGTAGCACAATTTCCCAATGAATGTAATGGGAAAAAACCTCTATTTCTAATAGTGGTACTCCGACTTGTTTAAGACTGAGGCATAACCTTTTGTTTGTTATTCTAGTCGGAGTCGCTTACATTGCCAATTTCATGTCCGAATAGAAGAAGAGGGTTACAGTAGGCTTACAACCAGCATATAATTAGTCAGTTCATGATGTCATAATACAGATATCGTAAGATGGCTTTAAATTTAGACTCACATGATTAGTGATGGTTCATCTAATTGATCGATTTTAACTTGTTTATGATCAAAGCACAATCTTTTTGTTTGTCATTCTCGCGTGAGCTCGCTAGTATTGTCGATTTCAAGCACGAATAAAAGATGAGGGTTGAGGTAGAGCTGACGGTGAGCGTATAACTAGCCAATTCATAATGCCTTAATACATATATCAATTTGTGGACATAATTATTATTCTCCCTCCTTTAATCGCTCTTTTTATTTCATAAATCCTTGTCGAATTAAATTATGTTACATTAATTGAAACTTGAAAGTGAAAAAAGGAAAAAGAATACTGAATATTGACCCATATTCGGCTGGCAGATGTTGACAAACTAGTTATTAAAAATTCCAAGAGTAAAATATAAAAAAGGATGAAAAGAAAGATCATGAAAAGAGGTACGAGGTGAAAGTGAAAAGAAAGAAAAGAGAAATTAATTAATTAATTAAACAACAACAAAAACTAGAAAGAAATCAAATTTCTTGTACCCCTAATGGCCATCTAAAATGATCACAACTGCTAAAATTAGTAGTTAAATAATCCTTTTCAATCAGCATTCTTAATCAATACCTTTTCTTATTATCTAAGGAAATAATAGTATGTATGAAAAAGTAGTTCAATTAACGAGATATTTTTAGGCAAATCAATAAATAATAGTGATTTTGTGATGTTGGTGCTGACTTAATAAAAGGAATGGAACACTTGGCATAAAAAAATCTTTTGAGCTTATCGATCGACTTGGATTTTTCTATATTCCCATATTCCTCCCCACTATTTTTCTTCGAAGAGTTACGTTGGTCTACATCGTTCATTCATTCCATCAGCCACCGGTGTTGTGGCGGAATGAATAGAGTCCCTTAATTTTTAATAAGAGATGTTGAATTTCAATTTTGATAAAGAAAAATTAATTGGCAAAAAACATTGAGCCTTAAATAAGCCTTATACGCATGATTCGAATTAATTAGGGCCCTAAATGGAATCAAACATTGGGTGCGAAATAAAAAAATTTATTCTGTCAGCCACCACAAAAAATTGTGTGAAGTGGATAACATTTCTTTACTCCTAAACAAAAGGGTTCGGGTCAGAATTACGCAACGCGAATTCGAATTAGTCATAGCTTCAAACTGGATACTGAATACCGAATAGGAAGTAAGAAAATAAAATTCATTCCATCAGCCACCATCGAAGACTATGATGAGATGAATATGATTCCTTCACATTTAATGAGAAGTGTTGGGGCTTCAAGCTTTGGAATTGAATAATATTCGAATAAGGAGCACTTTTTCTTCTAATGAATCTTACACAACATGAATTCGAATTAATTGGAACTGAAAAACAAATACGAACAACGATTAAAAAGTCAAAATAATAAAATCCCCAGGATAATAAATTTTTGGCCATCTTTTGAAAGCCGTACCATAAAGAAAATGATAGTGAAGTCTAGGTTTCAAAACATTATTGGTCAAATAGTAAACTTAACATAATGTCATTGGTGGTGTACACAATTCTAAAGAGTAACTTTTGTCATATTTTTTTTTTAAAACTAAGCGTTTGATATCTAAGTTGAAATGAACAAAGAGTCCTACCCTATGTACTATGTGGTCAAACACTCAACTATTATTATATTATACTAATAAAACATGCCTTTAACCTTTTATAGCTTCAAACAAGTATTTTTTCCTTCCGGTCATGGTAGCGGTGTATCTATTGATTATTGCGGTGTGGTATAGGAGATCGTACAACTTAAATATCCTGCTTATCCAAAAAAGAAGATAGTGTTATTTCAGTGCAAGTAGTTTGATCCAACCCATAAAGGTACAAGAGTGAATCGTCATAATAACATAATTGAAGTCAATCACAGGAGACAGTATGGTCATTATGATCCCTTCATAATTGCACAAAATGTTAGGCAAGTGTATTATGCTCAGTATCCTTTGCGTAGGGATAAAACTGATTGGTAGGTAGTTATCAAGACTAAGTCTGTGGGTAGGATTGAGGTCAATAATGAAGTAGTTGTGGCGTATCAAAATGACCTACCAGTTGTTCATCATACGGTGGACACAGAGTTGGAAAATAGTCTAGAACATCCTCAACACTTAGTAGAAGAAGTTGGAGATGATGAGGTAGATATCGTAACAAATGTTGAGAATGACTCGACTGATGGAAATGAAACAAGTGGGGAGGATGAATGGAAGGATGATAGGGAGTCTGATTAGTACGTATATATATAACTAATTTTTATACTAACTTAAGTTTGTATGCAGATGTCATCAGGTGGTAGCGATCGAGGTATAGGTAGAGGTAGAGGTCCTAGTAAGGGAGGTAGAGGTCCTTCTAAGGGGAGAAATAAGAGACCCATGGATCCTAATGATACTACTAGCCAGTCCATTCATCTAATCCACATATGTGAAAGTATGCATGTCCTAGAGACAATCATTATTAGGGATAAATGTACTTGAACATATTCTTATTATTAATAAGATTAATATTTATGGCATTTGCGATTATTGAATTATTATTTGATTGTTTGTAAATATTCATTAATGTGCATCCCTTGAGCTTACGTTGTCATTAATAGAGTGAGATATTGATGATAGAGCGTAACTCTAAAATAGCATCGACTAATGATCATCGAGAATGGGATATCGATGATATGTTATAAGTCGACATGTGGTCTGCATCACATTCTTAGAGAATGTAGTATGTCTCACCTGCTACTAGTAATAATTATTAATGATGGACACATGGATACTTTTCGAAAGTATTGGTATACCCTGATGAGATACTGTTTGTTATACTTGTCTAAAGTATGATCAGCATGTGGGAGATAGAAGTCCTTAGACTTGAGGTCAATGCGCACATTGTCTACAAAGTAATATACTTTGATCCTGTCCTAAGCTCAAATGCCTTATAGATTAAGATACAACTTGTATTGGGTACATTACGATGTGGATTAAGGGTGGCAGTTGAGCCAAGATTAGGATTCATTCCTCGAATGTATATTCGAGAGAACACTCAGCTTCTCAGTGATATTAGGTCGACCAAGTCATTGGCCAATGCAAGAGACATATTTAGAATGTGGTCTAGTTGTCGACTAATATGGATGAGATAAAGTGATCAAGCCATTTGGATAGACACATGGAAAATCCTAAGCTTGATCGAGTGTGTCGCGAATGAAAGGAATTTATCATCTCACATAAAGGTTATGTTTGCTGGATTCATGTAAACGTTCTTCACATATTGAGTTCGTCATACGACGCAGTCTAGGAGTTTCGTAGGGACCTTAATTGGATTATTGTCAATGTGTGAAGGCCTACAGGGTCACACTATGTCGATTGTATTTTCGATCTAAGGGTGTATTGAGAGAATATTAAATATTCGATTTGGAATCGAGATTTTAAATTGATAATAACTATGGGATAATTTCTATTAGATGGAAATTATTTAATTAAATCAAAATTGGATTTTGGATTTTGGATTTTGGATTTTGGATTTTGGATTTTGGATTTTGGATTTTGGATTTTGGATTTTGGATTTAATGTACTGAATATATATATATATATAATATTAAATATTCGATTTGGAACCGAGATATTTAAATTGATAATAACTATGGGATAATTTCTATTAGATGAAAATTATTTAATTAAATCAAAATTGGATTTTGGATTTTGGATTTAATGTACTGTATTATATAAAAACAAAAATAGTTTTTTTTACGTAGGGCGCCGCGGCGCCTGTAGGCTACGCCGCGACACCGACCTGATAATGAACCCAGTCGGACTAGCCCACTGCACCTCGGGTTTTGGGCCAGGTTTAAGCCAAACCCTAAAACATTTTCTAACCTAATTACAACTATAAATACAACACTAAACCATTGTTATAACATACAAGAAACACACCAATTATCATAAACAACTCTAGACTTAGAGTCTAGGATGAAACTCTCTCAAACCTCTGCCAAGATTTTCTGGCTTTCTTGACAGAGGTATACACCATAGCATAGTGCTTGCAGTCGAAGGGACAGTCGCGTGTAATCCCTAAGTAAAGACTCCAGATAATACAACCTGTAAGTGTTAATGTTACAGGTTTTTGATTATCATATAACCATACCAGAAGAAATTATTGGGGTAAGTAAGAACAAAATTTTAAACTTCCGTTGTGCCTTACTTATGTGTTTTGAACCCAACAAAACCCTACAGTGGTATCAGAGACCAGGCTGGTTCAATGGTTATAAAATAATTGAATAACATAATAATATGAGTTAAACATAAAATTGGATTAAAACAAGGCTTCTTGAAATACTACATATCTTGACTGAATGTTAACCTTTTGATATCACCCTAAATTATCTCCTACGATAACTCGGGGAAGTCATTCCATTCTAACTCGAACTAAGCCAAAAGTGCAGATATCTGGCTCATTGCACGGTGCACGGCGAAGAATGAGTATGAATGGATGATGATCGATATGTGCATAATTGATAATGGTGGGTGATGATAAAGGATCTGTGATTTGATCCCTAAATTCGATTTAGGGCTCGAACGATTTTGAAAAATCAACACATAAACGTTTTGTCAAGACGTCAGCGCCACGACCCTATGGTAGGGCGCCGCGGCGCTTGCTAGGGTTTTCAAGGTGGCGACGCGACTCCATGGTGGAGCGTCGCGGCCCTAATGCTTTGTTTCAAAATTTTGGACTCACTGAACAGTAGGCGTCGCGACTCCATGGTGGAGCGCCGCGATGCTAATGCATTTACAGAAGCCGAAAGGTTTCTGCCTTTGCAGCGCCGTGATGCTAATGCATTTGCAGAAGCCGAAAGGCTTCTGCCTCAGTGGCATCACGGCCCTATTGATTAGCGTCACGGCCCCACCTGTCCAGAAACAAAAAAAGAAAAATTCAGAGTTCAGAATGTTTGACCCATGATTATTATTATATAGTATATTTGATAATTATACTATTTATATGCTAAATGATTGTCATTTAAATTACTAGAATAACGTTCGCAAATAACTGTCTGGGTATGCGGCACCCATTATGTGTTTAAAACCGCTTGATATCATGCTTGGGTAGGCGGTACCCAATATGTGCTTAGTCATTTGCATGATAATTAAGATGCTTTATTGGACATAGCATGCTACAATTGATCTTGGTTAAAACCCTGAATTAAAATGTTCCCTAAAATTTTAATACAAGTCTCATTTGAAATGAACGCGTCGTCTGTTATAATTGATTATAGTGCAAAATCCTTTTCGGCCAGATGAGTATTTATGCCACAACATTTGCTCTATGTCTACGAGGACTCATACTCTTTCATAGATTCATGTTAAATGTAGAAGTGGTTGATAAACCTTCATGAGTATTTACACCACATTGTTTGATCTATAAGGCAAAACTCACTTAGATACATAATTGCAGTCGCATAACAGGGTTGACTTGCTAGGCTGTCTTTGCGCCACAGTGTCGGACAAGTCGAGGGATGCAGATCGATTGTTTAGAACATTCGGTCAAACATGAGTTACAAATTGTTTGTAATTGGTTTAGAAACCTACCAGGTTGTGTTGTTGAAGTTATCAGCCACAACAAAAATGAAAATAGCATGAACCTGGATCATGGCCCATTATGACCATATTTGATATGAGTATGTATTCTTTTATGGGGTCGAAGAGTATGTTAAAATAGTGGGAGCTAATTAAACTAAAGGCCATGTTAATTAGTTAACGAATGTGTTCAATAGAAATTATATTAGAGTTTAATTTCAAGTCTATTTATTTCTTCAGTCGTATAAAATGTCGAATCTATCACTGAAAATGTTGGTCGAGATAAATAAGTTGACTGGATCAAATTACCCTAACTAGTTAAGAAATCTGCGATTGGTGTTAAGACTAGAAAAAATTGAGTATGTGTTAGACAGAGTGTTCCCCACAGTCCCTGGTGAAGATTCTACTGAGTATGCCTTGTTTCACAATGTGGCTTATCATAAACATCTAGACAATGCTACATCGTTACAATAGCTGGAATCTTTATCAATTGTGGGTGCGCACGCGAATGCCCTTTCGATTGCAAGCTCCAAGCTTCAATGTATTCCTCCTTTGGAAAGCTAGGAAATCCGGCAGAGGTTCGACAGAGTGTTTTGATTCTGAGTCTCTAACACTTAGAATAATGATATGAAAATCAAGTGTAATGAATAATGAAGTATAGGTCTGTATTTATAGGTGAAAAATTAGGTCAAACCATATTAGAGTTTGACCTTGGGCCTGGCCCAAAATTCAAGCTGGATTAGGTCACCACACCGGTGGCGCTGCTGCCCTGCCAGTGGGCCCCGCAGCCCTCTGGTACTGTGCCCCTATGGTGTGGGCCCCGCGGCGTTGATGTGGCCCTCTACCACCTCATTTTTTTGGCACATTCTTAACTAAATCCAAAATCCAATTTTGACTTAATTAAAATAATCATCATTCATTTAAATATCTCGATTCTAAATTGAATATTTAATATTATCTCAATACATCCTTAGATCGAAAAGACAATCGACATAGTGTGACCCTACAGGCCTTCACATATCGACATTAATCAAATTAAGGTCTAGATGGAACTCCTAGATGACGACGCAAGACGAACTCAATATGTGAAGTACGTTTACACGAATCCAGTAAACTTGACCTCTACGTGGTAAGATAAAATCCCTTCATTCACGACACACTCGATCAAGCTTAGAATTTGCCAAGTGTTTATCCAAATGGTTTGATCATTATATCTCATCTATATTATTTGACAACTAGACCATATTCTAAATATGTCTATTGCGTTGGCCAATGACTTAGTCAACCTAATATCACTGAGAATCTGAGTGTTCTCTCGAATATACATTCGAGGAATGAATCCTAATCTTGGCTCGACTACTACCTTTAATCCATATCGTAATATACCCAATATAAGTCGTATCTCAACCTATAAGGCATTTGAGCTTAGGACAGGATCAAAGTATATTACTTTGTAGACAAGGTGCGCATTGACCTCAAGTCGAAGGACTTCTATCTCCCACACGCTGATCATACTTTAGACAAGTATAACAAAAAATATATCAGCAGGGTATACCAATACTTCCAAAGTATCCATGTGTCCATCACGAGTAGCCATTACTCGTAGCATGTGAGACATACTACATCCTCTAAAGATGTGACGAAGACCACATGTCGACCTATCACATATCATCGATATCCCATTCTCGATGATCATTAATCGAGGCTATTTTAAGAGTTATGTTATAATATTAATGTCTCACATTATTAATAACAACGTAACCTATAGGGATGCATATTATAGAATATTATAAATAATCAACTAATATTCAATAATTGCAGATGCCAAAATATTAATCTCCATCTGCCAAATGTCATAGTCATAATATGCAGTTATTGCAAGCGAAATCCGAATGGACTTAATCATAGCAACATGTGAAAAGGATTCATCATAATCGACCTCAGGTCGTTGATTATAACCTTTAGCCACCAACTTGGCTTTATAAGTCTGTACATTTCCAAATGCATCGATCTTCTTCTTGAAGACCCATTTGCATCCTATGGGTTTAACCCCAGCTGGCAAATCAACCAAGTTCCACACTTGATTGATGTACATAGATTCCATCTCGTATTTCATGGCTTCTTGCCATCTCTTCGAATCAATGTCCAATATTGCTTCGCTATAGGTTGTAGGCTCATCGTTATCGGGAATATCTACCTCACTTGGTGTTTCCACAAGTAGATTTAGTTTTTGATGAGGACGATGAGTCCTAGTGGACCTACATAGTTGATTTTTTTGCAGTTCGGTGCTTGGTATGTTCTGACTGTGAGAGGGTTCTTGTGTGTTGGATAATCCACTAACTTGAGAGCTTTCAGGAATATCATTTTCATGTATTTCCTGAATGAGATGAGGTGCAACCATTGCATCTACTCCCAAAGGCCGGGTAGGAGGATCTTGATTTCTGCATTATTCCTCGTAACACTCCCACTAACCGAAGGGCGTACTTGAAGTACCCAATCTTCGCCAAATACTTCCACTGAATTCTTGCCTTGGTCATTTGGCAAGGATTCAACCTCTATGTTATCTTGCGGTTCTTGAATTTATTCAAGTTATATCTCTTTGCAACTATGTTCCTTGTAGATATATTATTCTACAAGGAAAGTTGCGTTCCTGGAAACAATAAACTTACGTTCTCCAGGAAGATAGAAGTAGTATCCCTTAGTTTCCTTTGGATACCCCACGAAGTAACATTTCTCACTTTTGGATTACAACTTGTCAGTGAGCATTTTATTAACATATACAGGGCACCCCAAGGGTATCATATATTTAAGAGCTGGCTTCTTGGCACACCATATCTCATAGGGTGTCTTTTCTACTACTTGGAAGGAACCCTGTTCAGAACATATATTGAGGTTTGTATAGCATGTCCCCAAAGGTATGTCGGTAGCGCTGAGAAGCTCATCATAGATCAAACCATATCCAATAAGGTTCAGTTTCTCCTTTCGGCAACACCATTCATCTGTGGTGTTTTAGGAGGTATCCACTCTGATTGGAGTCCATGTAGGTTTAAGTAATCTAGAAACTCCTTGCTCAAGTATTCACCTTCTCGATCCGATCAAAGGGTTTTGATACGTGTTTCAAGTTGCTTTTCTACTTTCGACTTGTACTCCTTGAACTTTTCGAAAGCCTCAGATTTATGTCTAAAAAGATTCACATATCCATACCTTGTGAAGTCGTCAATAAAAGTGATGAAGTATAGGAAACCTCATTTAGCTTGAGTCGAAAATGGCCCACATACATCAGTGTGGACCAATTAAAGCCCCGCATTGGCTCGCACACCTTTCCCAAAAAGTGGCTTATTGGTCATCTTTCATCTCAAACAAGATTCACAGTTATCATAAGACTCCAAGTCAAATGGTTCGAGGTTGTCTAACTTCCTCAACCTTACTATCATTGATTCATTGATATGACCAAGTCTACAATGACATAGGTAGGTAGTGTTTCTATTACTTATCTTAGCTCGTTTATTTTGTACATTGAATATTTCTCGACTATAGTTTAGTGTATATAATTCATCCACAAGATGAGCAGTTCCATATATAACATTATCAAAAGACAGTACTTGACTGCCATTATAAATATATGAGGAAAAACCCTTCATGTCCAAAACAGGGATAGAAATTATATTCCTCATTAACGAGGGTACATAGTAACAATAATTTAACACTAGATAATAGCTAGAAAGCAAATTTAATCTATAAGTTCCTACGCGCTCAGCATCCACTCGTGCTCCATTTCCAACGCGTAAGTCCACCTCTCTTGGTCCAATCTTTCTGCTATCAGTTAGCCCCTGCACATTGGTACAAATGTGTGAGCCATAAGCGGTATCCAATACCCAGGAATGAGAGTTATTTATAGACATATTTATTTAAATGACGTATATACCTTGTCCACCAGAGGTAGAAGCACCTGGTGCTTTTCTTCCTCCTGGTGCAGTGCAGTCCTTCTTCCAATGCCCCTTCTTGTTGCATTTGAGGCATACATCCTTAGCCGAATTCACCTTCTTCTTCTTCTTCTTCTTCACACCTCCCTTAGGCTTCATAGCTGAGGGAGCAGCGACTGATTTGCCCTTCTTCTGCCATTCCTTACCTTTCGGCTTAGGTCGGCTAGTAGAGCTCACTATGAGCACAACTTTTCCTTTTGAAGTGGAAGACTCAAAGGTCTTGAGCATATTGTGCAGCTCCGGCAGACTCGCCTTCATTCCATTCATATTGTAATTCACTGTGAAATTTTCAAAGGAACGAGGGAGAGAGTTCAGGATGAGGGTGTTAGCGACATTTTTTTGCAGCTTCATTCCAATTAAAGCAGGTCTCTCTATTAGCCCTATCATCTTCAACACATACTGCGAGACCTGGCCTCCTTCATTGAGCTTACACTTAAAAAGTTCTATCAGTAACTCATAATCCATAGTCTGGGATTGTGAGTCATAGAGACTCTTCAAGTGTTCGAGCATCTCATTGGGACCCATGTTCTCATGTTGTCTCTGAAGTTCCATAGATATGGAAGACAATATCACGCATTGTGCTGAAGTGGCATCATCTAGGTGTTTTTAGTAAGCATCCTTATCAAAAGAGGCATATTCAGCAGAGTATGTCGCAGGGACTATTGGAAACACCATGTCCAACACGTATTCTAATTTCTCTTGTCTCAGCACTATTCGTAAATTTCTTAGCCAATCAAGGTAGTTAGGTCCAGTAAGTTTGTTCATTTCAATCAACATTTTCAATGATTAAGCTCGACATCTTTGATAATCTGAAGAATTAGATAGACTGAAAATCAAACCCAAAATTTATTTCCTATTATACACATTCGTTTAGGCTAATCAACATGGTCTTTTATTTAATTAGCTCCCACTATTTTAACATACTTCTACGACCCCATGGTAGAATACAGACCTGTATTAATTAAGGTCATAATGGGCCAAGATCCAAGCCTATGCTATCTCCGCGTTTGCTTTGGCTGATAACTTTAATAACACATCTTGGTAGATTCTAAACCAATTGCAAAACGTATTTGCAACTCTTGATTGATCAAATATTATATTTAATCTTGCGTCCTTAGATTAGTCCGACACTTTGGCGCCAAGATTTGTCTAAGCAAGTCAACCCCATTACATGACTGCGTTTATGTATCTAAGTAAATTTGTCCTTTGTGAGCAAACACTTTGGTGTAAATACCCACAAAAGTTTATCATTTACCTTTACATTTAAAACACATCTATGAAAGAGTCTGGATCCTCGTAGACTTAGAGTAAATGCTTTGGCATAAATACTCGTATCGCCGAAAAGGATTTTGCACTCTAACGATTATAATGGACGACGCGTTTTAATTTAGACTTGTATTTAAAAAATTTGGGAAACATTTTAATTCAGGGTTTTAACCAAGATCAACTCTTTTACGCCATATCCAATATGACATCTTAATATCATGCAAAACTAATGACACATATAGTTGGGAACCGTCAATCCAATAGGCATGGTATAAGATGGTTTAATCAAATACTGGGCGGCGCCTGCCCATAAAGTTATAGCGGATACTATGCTAATTATTAAATGAAAGCATTTAAACACTTAGCATATAGTTTGTATATTATTCAATAATATACAATTGATAATAATCATGGGTTAACTTGTCTAAGCTCTAAAATTGAAGTCTAATCCAAACAGTCCCTTAAACATTTCTGATTTTAAAAACTGACTTTCAGGATATTTCTGTAAATTTCATATTTTCAGAATTTACAGTTTAGTCCCTCAAAAATTTAAAATTTCCATTTTGAACCCTTTTAAATTCAGAAAATCTAATTTTAATTTTCACAAAATATTTTTAGATTTCAGCGACTTGTCTGTAATTTCTAGAATTTTAAATTAATTACAGATTTGGCCCAAGGGACCAAATCTGCTTTTCGGAAATTTACAGATTTGCCACAAGGACTAAATCTGATGATTTTAAAACCTTTTCCAGAGACCAAATTTCAATTCCAGAAACTTCTAAAATTTTCAGATTTGCCTCAAGGGCTAAATTGCAATTTCGAAAACCGCCACTTCCCTACGGGAATAGTGTTCGGTTACGGTTCACTGTTTCGATTTTTTTTTTAAATTAGAGCCTCGGTGCCGCGGCAAACCCTAGGTGGCACCACGACTCTCCGTCGTGGAGTTGCGGCACCTCCATCTCAGAAGCACAAAATCCGCATTTTCGAAACCTCAAAACTGGTTCAGGGTCAGATTTGCATATTCATCTTCGTTACCCTTCACTATCAAACAACACGGTCATTGACCATCATCCAATCCCTTCTCGTTCTTCGCTTCAGTGCACCATGTTCGCAATGAACCTGTTACGCACATTGACTTAGAAGAGTTAGATCAAAATGACTTCCTCGATTACATCATTTTTTAATAGTTTGGGATACAAAGATGATGTGCTTTTAAGATATTAGGTTTTCAAGCTTTAAACGACATAAATTTCAGATTTAAACAAATTCTAACCCATATTATTATTAACTAATTACCTTATAATCATACAAAATAGCCCTGGCTCTAATACCACTGAAGAGATTTTTGTTGGGTTGTTGTACGCAGCGGATATTGAAAACTTGTTTCAAACCCAACAAACGTAGAACTGTTTGACTATAGGGTAATTTAAAACCGTAAACATAAGACTTGAATAGTACTTACATATTTACAATATCAGAAATCTTTATCAACTGTGAGTGCGCACGCAAATGCCCTTTCGATTGCAAGCTCCAAGCTTCAATGTATTCCTCCTTTGGAAAGCTATGAAATCCGGCAGAGGTTCGAGAGAGTGTTTTGATTATGAGTCTCTAAGACTTAGAATAGTGATATGAAAATCAAGTGTAATGAATAATGAAGTGTAGGTCTGTATTTATAGGTGAAAAATTAGGTCAAACCGGATTAGGGTTTTACCTTGGGCACGACCCAAAATTTGAGGTGGATTAGGTCACCACGCCATCGGCGCTGCTGCCCAGCCAGTGGGCCCCGCAGCCCTGTGGCTGTGCCCCTATGGTGTAGGCCCCGCGACGCTGATGTGGCCCTCCACCGCCTCTTTATTTTTGGCACATTCTTAATTAAATCCAAAATCCAATTTTAACTTAATTAAAATAATCATCATTCATTTAAATATCTCGATTCTAAATCGAATATTTAATACTCTCTCAATCATCCTTAGATTGAAAAGACAATCGACATAGTGTGACCCTACAGGACTTCACATATCGACATTAATCAAATTAAGGTCTACGCAGAACTCCTAGACGCCGCCGCAAGACGAACTCAATATGTGAAGTATATTTACACGAATTCAGTAAACTTGACCTCTATATGGTAAGATAAAATTCCTTCATTCACGACACACCCGATCAAGCTTAGGATTTGCCAAGTGTCTATCCAAATGGCTTGATCATTATATCTCATCTATATTAGTTGACAACTAGACCATATTCTAAATATGTCTATTGCGTTGGCCAACGACTTAGTCAACCTAATATCACTGAGAATCCGAGTGTTCTCTCAAATATACATTCAAGGATTGAATCTTAATCTTTGCTCAACTACCACCTTTAATCCACATCGTAATGTACCAAATACAAGCTGTATCTCAACCTATAAGGCATTTGAGCTTAGGACAGGATCAAAGTATATTACTTTGTAGAAAAGGTGTGCATTGACCTCAAGTCTAAGGACTTCTATCTCCCACACGTTGATCATACTTTAGACAAGTATAACAAAAAATATATCAGCAGGGTATACCAATACTTCCAAAGTATTCATGTGTCCATCACGAGTAACCATTACTCGTAGCAGGTGAGACATACTACATCCTATAATGATGTGATGCAGTCCACATGTCGACCTATCACATATCATCGATATCTCATTCCCGATGATCATTAGTCGAGGCTATTTTAAGAGTTACGTTATAATATTAATATCTCACATTATTAATAACAACGTAACCTCTAGGGATGCATATTATAGAATATTATAAACAATCAACTAATAATTCAATAATTGGAGATGCCAAATTATTAATCTCCATTAATAATAATACGAACGTGTATAAAGTATATTTATCCTAATAAAGATTGTCTTTATGACATACATATACTTTCACGGCCGCCATCTTTTCCTCTTAGTAAACAACACAATATAAATATATTTATTGTAATGAGGGTCTCTT
Source organism: Anisodus tanguticus (assembly GCA_034509755.1). Classification (NCBI taxonomy): domain Eukaryota; kingdom Viridiplantae; phylum Streptophyta; class Magnoliopsida; order Solanales; family Solanaceae; genus Anisodus; species Anisodus tanguticus. Next base: position 22,602,913 of record CM067545.1, read on the forward strand.
TAAAGTGTGATCTCTATATTTAGACACATGGTCTAACATGTTTAATTTCTCTCTTACCAGGTTTCGCCTTCATTAGCTCATTAAACATGGAGAACTCTGCTGATCAAAGGAACAACAAAAAGCCAAGAAATGACATGCAAAATTCCTCAACTAGTACTATTCTCTCAGTTGACACAGAAATCAATAAATCTGGCCGAGATGATCAGCGACGAAAAGTAAAAAGTTCAACGATAACAACAACAGGCAAACAAGAGAGTGCTACCCTCTAATGACTCCCTATACAATGGATGATCAATTTGGACAAAGTTTTAATCCAAATCATCAACAGTTGGCAACAGCAAATTTTCATCAAGGAAATAATGGTCATGTTTCTCTTACTTTAGGTCTTCCACCAAATTCTGAAAACCAACAAAATTTTTTGCCTAATAACCAAAACATTGAATTGGCAAGTAGGCTTGAAATGGGAAGCCATTACAACAATAGAATGAGCAATCCTCAAACTTCTCATCATCCAAATATTAGCTATGAAAACATTGATTTTCAAAGTGGGAAGCGATACGCGGCTCAACTATTGCCAGATTTTGTTTCTTGATACATATATTTTGCTGGTAAATCTTGGAACTAGAAGGCCTTGCACTATTGCTAAGGGAAAGTTAAGGACATTTTCAAGAACCATCTTTTTGATATATAAAAGATGGGAGTTTAGATTTATATATATATATTGGTAGGAATTTTACTTAGTATAGCTAGGTTATACTTCTAGTTTCCAAATATAAGATATAATTTATTTTTGTTTATGTATTGACATAGTACTTAGCTTGGATTATTTATGGTTGTTGCATGCAACAAAAGAAAAAGAAGTTACTATATATCAAGGAATATTGCAAACTGTAGAATGTTGTAAATATGTGCTTGTTTTTGTCTCAATTTACATATACTATAGATAGATTTTGCAGTTATCATGAAATCTCTAGTCTCTTTGTTTCTTTTTTTTAATGATTTCTCCTTTAATTTGTCCCTCTTTCAAAGGCTATTGCTACTTTGATATTATGGTGTATATACTTTCATAGTAAAATAACCATGAATTTTCTTTAGATTGTGTCGAGGAAAAGCTGAATGATACACTCCTAAAAAATGTGAGTTTACTGCGATGTCCCATCTGAAATTGGCTCATTGTGAATGAAGGAAAATAATCCCATACCCCTTCATTCATCCATACAATCATATATATACATCTCTAGGATCCTAAGAATATATTACATGATTAATATGATATCCTAAGAATATATGATTATGATATAATATTTACATCCTAATGATATGATATGATATTATCCTAATGATATGATTATGATATGATATTCTAATGATATGATATTATTCTAATAATATGATTATGATGTAATTGGATTATCCTAATCAATATTATCTCAATGATTAATATTGATTTTGTCTAACCGTGAAGGATTTCCAATGAAAAGTCCATAGAAAACATTTTCGACGAGTCAATTTCCGATGAATTCCGCCTTAGCTCCACTTACTTTAGCCTTTTCAATCAGTTGACACGCATCACGTCCAACAATTTTTCATCCATGCCAATGCATCTCAATAATATCAATATATCCATAACCATTCATACTTAACCAACCCATTTAGGCATTGGGTTTAGGCTTCTAAGCCACCCAAGCCTCTTAATATATACATAATTCCCTTTTATCTAGTCTATAATTGTAGACGTAATTGCATAATCCTTGTTTTAAATGAGAAGCAAACATATTCTCTAGAGTTTGCCAAGTTTGTCTTGATGATGAACACCGTACAACTTGGGCAAGGATTCCTTTGGTTATAGAAGACAATAGTTAACTAAGTAAAAGTTGATGCTGTTTCTTCCAAGCCAAATAAATAAGGCTGATCACTGATTCAGTCGTATTTGCCTCACTTGGACTACTCAAATTGTAACTTTGGTGGACATTCATGAAAGCTATCAGCATAATCTTCTAGGTCATGACTTCTTGGTATTGAAGAACTTCAGATTTTCATAGGATATAATTATTGTTATCAAGTTTTATAAGGTGAGAATAGGATACATTTCGAGTGAGGAGTTGCTTTTTGTCATGGTAGGAGCGGTGAAGCTATGGTGAAGCCATAAAATATGAGTCTTGGCTTTATTAGAATATCATGAAAGAGTTTGAGAAGGATCACGTAACAAACCCCCGACAATCCGACCAATGCGATTCAAATCCAAACAAGCGATATATGTATTTCACTAATTTGTAAACTGAAATTACAAAGAGAATTAGGAATTGAAAGGGAAATTACTAAGAAAAAACATACAGAAGGAGATTAGAAGCAGAAAGATGAGAGAATACATATACTTCATACAATTCACATAACCATTCTTTTTGTTAAATATACATAATATACACACGATATGCATGTGTATATTATGTATATTGTTGCTCTCGGATTCCATAGGTGAACCGTATATGGTGTACATATTTAGGTAATATTGTAGTCTCCTAGTTTAGGTAATATTGTGGTGTAATTAGTATTGTACACTTACCATAATATTTGTATTACCATAATTGTATATTTAGTATCCAAGTAGAATAAGGTTTTAGGAGTAGAATAAGGTTTTAGGAGTAGAATAAGGTTTTAGGAGTAGAATAGGAATATGATTCTCCTATTATGGAAATATGTATCTTGTATATATAGGCTTTCAATCAATGAAAATAATCAAGGGATTATTTCTTTCATGGTATCAGAAGTCTAGGTCTTAAAATCCTCTCTCTAGCTTCCTCCAATTTCCGTCGACCTCCTTGAAATTCCGAGACCCTTGCTCTCGGTTTTTGTGCCGAAGAGAGCCTCCCTCTTCCCAATTTTTTTTTCTCCCAAATCCCTCAATCACATATTATTCTATCAATATGTCTACATTACGGAACACGTTTCATCCTACCCTTACAGTTTTTAACATCAAGAACAACATCCCTCTTGTTCTTGAAATAAAAAACGTCAAATATGCGACGTGGGCCGAACTGTTCAAAATTCACGCACGCTAGCATCAATTCATTCATCACATAATCCCCGCGGCTCCTGAGGATACGGAGGTGCCAAAACGCGAGGATGATCCTAAGTTGTGGACGACTATTGATGCCACAGTCCTCCAGTGGATATATTCCACAATTTCTACCGACCTTTTGCAAACAATTATTGAGCCTGACGCTACGGCACATGCAACTTGGGATAGACTGCGTGATATATTCCAAGATAATCAAAATTCTAGAGTCGTTACTCTTGAGCAGAAGTTCTCCCATGTCAATATGGAAGACTTCCCTAACGTTTTGGCTTATTGAATAAGATTAAAGGAATTGGCGGACCAACTTCGCAACGTTGGCGCGCTAGTTTCGAATGATCATTTGGTCCTCCAAATGGTTTTTGGCCTCTCCGAGGCCTAAAATGGTGTCGGAACGCTTCTTCGACAAAGCAATCCGCTTCCGCAATTTCATCAGGCTCGTTCTATGCTTACACTCGAAGAAGCAGGCATGGTAAAATGAGCGACTACTGGTGCTAGTCCCGTAGTCATGATGACCAAGTCCACAGTTTATCCTACCGGTTCCAATAACTCGGGCCAAAACCGCAACAACTGTGGCGGCAAAAAGGGTGGAATTAAGAAAAATAATGGCAAAAATTGTGTCGACAACAACGGCGGCAGCCGGCAGAATAATGGTGGTGGTGTGGGAACTCGCGGTGGTCAACAGCAGCAGCAGCAGTTCTGGACCCCACTGTGGCCCCCTATGCAGTGGCAGTAGGCCCCACAGCCATAGTTAGGGCCCACTCCAATTTCGCCCCATTGGCAGTGGGTCGCCAAGCGCGATCCGGACCCACCCCGCTTGGACCACATACAACCAGTCGACTGGACCGAGGTAGCAAGCAGGGGTACTTGGCCTCGGCCCTCGCAGGCCCATCACGCAACGGCACCTACGTCTACAGACATCGAAGCCGCAATGCACACACTTGGTTTAAATCCTCCGGACCCAAATTGGTATATGAACACCGGTGCCACTACCCACATGACATCCGATTCAGGTACGCTCTCATCTTATTCCAATTTGAGCAACCCTCGCGGTATAATTGTTGGTAATGGTAATTCTATTCCAATTTGTGGTTATAGTCATAAAACTTTATCTCTCTCTCATCCACCTCTTATCTTAAAAAAAACCCTACACGCCCCCAAATTGATTAAAAACTTAGTCTCTATCCGTAAATTCACTACTGACAATTCCGTTTCTATTGAATTTGATACATTTCGTTTCTTTGTGAAGGATTTCAAGACGGGGAGTCCTCTCATGAGGTGGGATAGTAGGGGAGATCTTTATCCTATCACACCCAGTTATGGTCCATCGACTCAATCCCTGCTATCCGTCTTTGCAACCATTTCTCCTTTCTTGTGGCATGCTCGTCTTGGTCATCCGGGATCATCTATTTTGTCGTCATTAGATAAAAATAGTTTTATTTCATGTAAGGGTACGAGTAGTACTCTAAATTGTCAGTCTTGTTCTTTAGGAAAAAATGTTAAGTAGCCATTTGTAGACTCAAATTCTCATACTTTAATGCCATTTGATATTATTCATAGCGACTTATGAACGTCTCATGTTCTTAGTTCTGTAGGTCATTGGTATTATGTTCTCTTTTTGGATGATTATTCTAAGTTTTTATGGACGTTTCCAATAGCGAAAAAATCTCAAGTTTTTTTCGTCTTCTTAAAATTTAGAGCATTCATTAGAACCCAATTCGAACGAGAAATAAAAAATATTCAGTGTGATAATGGCAAAGAATATGACAATGGGGTGTTTCGGAAATTCTGTGCTAATAATAGGATCAATTTTCATTTTTCTTGTCCTCATACGTCTTCACAAAATAGGAAAGCCGAACGCAAAATTCGTTCCATAAATAACATTGTCCGAACTTTATTAATTCATGCTTCCGTACCCCCGTCTTTTTGGCATCATGCTCTCCAAATGGCTACCTATCTCCTTAACATAATTTCTTTCAAAAGTTTGACATATTCTTCCCCCCTTCAAATTTTATATAATAAAATTCCTTCATATTCACATCTTCGGGTTTTTGGGTGTTTGTGTTATCCGTTATTCCCATCCACCACAATTAACAAACTTCAGGTCCAGTCTACTCCGTGTGTGTTTTTGGGTTTTCTGTCTAATCATCGTGGCTACAAATATTTTGATTTATCCTCTAATAAAATCATTATTAATCGCCATGTCATTTTTTTATGAATCTCAATTTCCATTTGCTAAAGTTAATACTCTCGTGCCTAGTTCGTATAATTTTTTGGATGATAGTATATCCCCATATATTATTTAGCATTTTTTGGACGTCTCTCGCACCCAAAATTCTCCAGCAGGCCCACTGCCCGCTGACCCTACTGGTCCGTCACCCACTGCCAGTCCCAGTACCGCCACTGGGCCAGTTCCAGCGATTGGGCCAGTCCAGCCCAGTTCTGGAACTGGTTCAATTCCTGCTCCTGTTTACCGAGTTGGGCCATCAGGCCCACTACCTGCTGGCCAGTCTGTTCCGAGCCTAGCAAATTCCCAAAATCCGTCCATTTCTTTCTCGAGTCATAGACCGGTCACTCGTAGTCAACGGAGTATTTTTAAACCAAAAAGACATTTTAATGTCCCTAAATCCCCCTTACCCCGTAATCCTGTGTCTGTCTTAAATGATCCGAATTGAAAATTTTCTATGACCGATGAATATAATGTTCTTATTGATAATAAGACGTGGGAGTTAGTGCCTTATCCATCTGATATTAGTATTATCAGGTCTATGTGGATTTTTGCTCATAAGGAGAATTCAGATGGTTCATTTGCTCGACATAAGGCGCAGCTTGTGGGTGATTGTAAGACTCAGCAGGTTGGTGTAGATTGTGGTGAGACGTTTAGTCCGGTGGTCAAGCCAGCTACCATTCGCATTGTGCTTAGCTTGGCTCTTTCGAATGTATGTCCTATTCATCAATTAGATGTAAAGAATGCTTTCCTACATGGGATCTCAAGGAAACAGTTTATATGCATCAACCTTTGAGATTCAGGGATCCCAAACATCCTCATCATGTCTGCTTGTTGAAGAAGTCTTTATATGGGCTTAAGCAGTCTCCCCGGGCCTGGTATATGAGGTTTGCAGACTATGTTTCGACTATTCGGTTCACTCACAGCAGGTTGGATAATTCCTTGTTCATCTACCATCGTGGTTTGTCATTGGCCTATATTCTGTTATATGTGGATGATATTATTTTGATGGCCTATTTCGATGGCCTATTTCGATGCCTTACGCCAGTCTATCATGACCATGCTCAACTCTGAGTTTGCTATGAAAGACTTGGGACCCTTGAGTTACTTTTTGGGGATTGCTGTCACTCGTCATTTAGATGGGTTGTTCTTATCTCAAAGGAAGTATGCATCTGAGATCATCGAGAGGGCTGGGATTTCATCCTATAAGTCCACTTCCACTCCAGTTGATACTAAGCCCAAGCTTAGTGTCGCGGCCTGCGTACCATACGAGGATCCGACCCGCTATCGCAGTCTTGCACGGGGCCTTCGGTATCTTACATTTACGAGACCAGATATTACGTATACTGTCTAGCAGTTGTTTTTGTTCATGCATGATCCCAGAGTCGAGCACATGAGTGCACTCAAACGCATCATTTGGTATATTCAGGGTACACTTGACTATGGGTTGCATTTATATCCTTTATCGACGTCCACACTTGTCTCGTATATGGATGCTGATTGGGGTGACTATCTAGACACCAGACGGTCTACGTTTGGCTATTGTATGTTTCTTGGCAATAACCTGGTCTCATGGTCTGCAAAACGTCAGTCGACATTGTCCCGATCCAGTGTCGAGGCCGAGTATCGAGGGGTAGCTAATGTGGTCTCGGAATTATGTTGGTTAGGTAATTTGCTATTGGAGCTTCATTCACCTATTCAGAAAGCAACCTTGGTTTATTGCGATAATATTAGTGTCATCTACCTTTCTGGTAATCCGGTTCAGCACCAGCGCACTAAACATATCGAGATGGACATTCACTTTGTCCGCGAAAAGGTTGCTCGTGGTCAGGTACGCGTCTGTCATGTCCCGTCGAGATATCAAATTGTCGACATCTATACAAAGGGTCTTCCTTCGGTCCTTTTTGAAGATTTTAGGGACAATCTCAGCGTTCGAAGACCGTCCGCTATAACTGCGGGGGTGTGTTAAATATACATAATGTACACACGATATACATGTGTATATTATGTATATTGTTGCTCTCGGATTCCATAGGTAAACCGTATATGGTGTACATATTTAGGTAATATTGTAGTCTCCTAGTTTAGGTAATATTGTGGTGTAATTAGTATTGTACACTTACCATAATATTTGTATTACCATAATTGTATATTTAGTATCCAAGTAGAATAAGGTTTTAGGAGTAGAATAGGAATATGATTCTCCTATTATGAAAATATGTATCTTGTATATATAGCCTTTCAATCACTGAAAATAATCAAGGGATTATTTCTTTCACTTTTTAACGCCTAGTCCTTTTTAACAATTGCTAAATAGGCTTGGATTTCAAATAAAATTCTTCAATATTATTCTCAGCCAAATAATCTCAATTGGATCAATCTTATTTACCATTTCTAATCCATAGGCCCTTACGGAGTCATTTTCTAATCCATAGGCCCTTATGTAGTCATCATGGGGAGTCCACGAGTTGAACACCACCTACGTATTTCCAGTTGTGCCCCACACTAGTCTAGTTAGGGAAGGCTTGTTTGCAAGACAAATCCCAAATGTCTTAGAAAACTGCAATTGGTATTGAATTCCCTCCTACTCTTATAGTTGTTCTCGTAACCGGTGTGACAGTATCCGTTGGTGTCGTTGTTTGCATACCCGCTGTTCGAGAATCTATAGAATTAGCTGTTAGCAAGAATGGAATCAAATGCCACAGAATACGCTCTATATTCCTCACAACTACCTTTCTCAGTGCATTAGATGGAGCAAGAGGAAGAACTCCTACGCAAACAGAAAAGACTGGGACCGTCAACTCCAATGTGATGGGGGTAATGCCTCCAAGAGCTCCTAGGAAATGAGGGGATATTGCCTTATTCCTACTCAATGTAGGTCACTCACTGCTCTTCTAGTAGGATTTAACTAAGTAAGTCATAGCTCTAAAAGAGCTCTTTAAACATTTGTACTACAACATATTTCTATTTATCTGTAATATTATTTTATAAAAGTTGTACTGACTCATTATTGCATGAGATTGCTTGAATCCCCCGATGTATGTTTTATGGTTAGTTAATATGACATGTTCAAGGCTTCACTCAGCGTGCATCAAGCTTATCGGTTCACAGTCACTATCGTCCCTCAATTTTTGGGGTGTGATAATATAAATTTAAGGTGTTTTATTAAGCTTATAAGCTAGTAAATTAAACTTGTATATAAATACTTTTAGATTATTTGTGTGTTTATAGTAAACATTAAAGTGTTTATAAGTCAAATCAACCAAAAATTATAAGCTGTGCATTTTTTTACTTATGGTCATTGAATAAGCAAAAGAAAGACTTGTGCATTTTTAACTTATGGTTCAGTTCGGTCGATTTTTCATAAAAAAATATACCATATTATTTTTTTGGTTACTCTACTATATAAAACCAAAAATAAACTTTTTAAAACCATTCCAATTAGATCGGTTTTTCTTCGATATCTGTACGGTTTGACTAATTTTAGATATTTAAAAAAAATCACCTTATGTAATTAAAAAAAATAGAAGTTAAGAATTAAAAAGTGTTGGAAGAAACAAACTGGAATTGCTAACATTATTGATGAACCTCACAAATATAATGACATCTACTTTAACTTTGTTCTCGCCCCAAATTCTGTTCTCTGCCTTTTATCGGCTGACCGTATCGGAAGACAAATTGGTTCCTTAACTTAAGCAATTTGGGCGGAAAACGGAACTCTAATTTCCAGCAATGGGTTCCCCAACTACTCCAGAAAGTGTTAGGACGGTGGTATGAGTAAACTAATAGGTAAGAAACATGAATGCAGTTGAGTACAGTAAAGTAAAGGATAAATAAAGTAAGATAGATAAAAATTGAGTTGTTTGATTGATTGGTTGTCTTTGTATATACAAAGAATTATCCTATTTATAGTACAAAATAGGGAAAAAAACTGTACAACGTGATCCCCCACTCTCCCATGTCAGCAATCAAGTAACCCACTAAGTTCAATGGCCGACTATGGGGTAGGTGGTGCCGATTTTCTCTCCCTCTACTCCTCTTGCTCGTATAATGGCCCTTTATTTTAATTGTTGTTGGTCGTTACTGCTTCTAGGGATCCGGAAACCCTTTTGACTTGGTCGTTGAGGCATCTGCATCTGAGTGGGTCCCAGTCGTACCTCTAACTAACAACTCGGCTAAGATGCCTTAGTAGCTAATTAAGTTCTTGTAGTCGAGGTCTAGAAGTAAATTCGGCTCTAGAACAGTTCGGCTGTCACTGAATTCGGCTAAACACTTAAATTACTTTTGAGTGTTAACAATTATCCCCTATATTAACTCGAGTGTAACTGTTGAGTTGATGTATCCGAAAGTAGCCGTCGATTCAGTTTGACAGTCGCGCATGTCACTTCAATCGTCTCATCTCCGGTGCATGCAATGATGATCATTTCTTAAAATGTGTTTCCCCTTTACCGAGGCATCTCCATTACCATGAATTGGCTCTGATGATTTTCGGCCGTGCTTTTGAACATAATAAATTAATGTCAACCGCGCCTCTGAAGGTTATTTAAGGAAATGTATCCCCCCATAGGTTTCTCGCCTAATCTTTGGCCTTTTTCTTAGTCGGAAACCATGGTTTCATCTTTTTTATCTCGAAGATCATGAAAAATTATTCTAACCTATAGTGACCTGACCCATGCCTTGGCCTTCGCAGATGAACAACTGGTTCTGACTCCGTACGGTAGACTGGAACAAGGTGATTCTCTCTTGTTTCAGTACCTCAGCCCGATAAACCATGACTTTCTTTCTACTTGTGGCTGGTTCACCGGCAGCCATTGTTCGGCTAACCTTCGTACTTGGCCGACTAAGGTCGCTCATTATTCGGGTTGATTGGACTAAGTAAAGTTGGTCACAGAAGCTGAATGGAGGCGCATAGGTCATTTTGATGCCGCCGCACTGTCGGAATTTGATTTCCCCTGTAACACCGGGCTCGGGTATGTGCGATGCCTATGTTTTTGTTCTTGGTTTACTTGGATGTGGGAATCCATATCCTACCATTTACCTTCAGCATTGCTCTCAACATTCTTGAGAAAATGCAGATTTTATGGGCCATTATCTTTGACCACTTGGGATGGCATTTCTTCGCCTGAGCAGTGCGACCAACTTTATGACACGTGCGTGTGAAAGAAATGGCTTTCTCTGTATTTTGTGACTAGGAAGTCGGTCTGTGGCTGTCGTTAATTTATGCATACCCCAAAATCGATGGGTAATATTTTTTCAAAATGTCTACCATTTACATTTCTTTTCCATGCATGTTTATCGCTTGATCCGTATTGCCGGCAACCCGTGGGTTCACTACGAAGGGTCCTTTCCTAGTTTGGCAATCATTTGCCGATTTTATGATCTTTCATTACAATCGGCGGGATGATTTTCCAAACTAAGTCTCCTTCGGCAAACCTCTTTAGGCTCTATACATTTGTCGTATGCTTCGGCCATTTTACGTTTACTGGCTTTGACTCTTTTTATGATTGTCAGTCGATTTTCATCCAACTGACCCAACTCCATTAGCATGGCTTGCTGATATTCTTTCAAACTTAGAAAATTTGGTTTGGCCATCCGTAATGATATTAACTTCTGAGGACAACATTGCATCTTGGCCATAGATTTAGCCGATAGGATGTCATCCCCGTAGGTATAGATTTGGAGTTTCTGATCGCCTATTTCATTTAAGACTTGTTTTTGTAAAATGAGTTTATTCAAACTTTGCACAAAACATACACAACATGGGGTATTAAATAACACTTGAGTTTTGTATAAGCGTAGAACAAAGACAAACAAAGCTAGGCATAAAATTCCTATCGGCAGCTCAAATGTTGTTGGCAGCCAGATCGGTTTTCTGTCATGGTTCCCTATCTGCGATGCCTCGGCTATCCTTGCCTCAGAACTTAGGGTGGTCAGGTGATTCCACAGGTCATGTATGAGTTGGGTTTCCTCAACCGTTTAAATCCTCTAATGTAAGTCGTGGTTCGGCTAATTGTTTTATTTCAAACTCTCGCGAGGTAAGACTACATGATTCCCAAGATCCTTCATCATACTGCTCCATAACAGCTATGGGAGCCACATAGGGTGAATAGAGGACACCTCTACGTTCTGAACCCCTGGTCGGAACGGGTTATCATCTGCTGGGACGATTTCTTTCTTGTCTCCTTCCCAAAAGATGAGCTTTTGATGCATGGTAGAACGAAGGCATCGGCTGGTGTGAATCTAGTCCCTGTCCAACAGAATGGTGTACGACGGTTTTCAATATATTACAAAGAAAGCAGACCTGACCGTCTTAGGACCTACAATGATTTCTGCTACTAGAATCCCCAATGCTTCAGAGGATTCACCCATAAAGCTAGCCATTTTCATGGTAGTTGGGATGAAATCCTCCTTTGTTTTGTTAAGATCCTTCAAGGTAAGCAGCGACATCACATTCAACACAACCCCATTGTCGACAAACACCCGACTAATAATTTTGCCCCTAATGTAATCCTTGACGTGAAGGGGTTTGAGGTGTTTAACCATATCTTCTGTAGGTGCACCAAATACGGTGCTCAAAGTGTCCCTAGTCGGGGTATCAGCTATTGCTGCCCATTCTGTGTATTCTACGCAAACATCACCTTCTAGGCTATCCATCGCGGAGCGGCTAGCCTAGAACTCACATGAGATTAGGCTGACCATTTTAATGTCTGCCCACATCTCATCAACCAGGTCATGGCTAAATAAATCGATGATGGAGTCCCCTCTTTCATCCAATTTGGCTAAGCAGAAGCTCATATCTTCTATTTTCTAGAGAGAAATGAGGATCGATTGGGGATCCTCTAACTGAATCTTCTGCACGATCTGTGGGATTGCCTCGGTTAAAGGTCCATCCGAGGCCACATTCTCTTACCAGGGTTCCTCCATCGGGTTGTCGATAGGCTATTCATCCAGCTCTGGTTGACCCGACGTCTCTCCTTCAAACGACATTGCCCCCGAAGCAACTGAGCTGAATGCCCGCTCGATAGCCTCGGCTACGGCAAACTCAGGAATCTCATGATTTTCTGCTTCCTTGGTGTTAGAAATTAGACGCAATGTCTGTTGCATCTTACGCAAGGCCTTGACACATCCTTATTTTCTGAGTCCTGGATGCGACTCTCGGTGGTGCCACTTTCTTTCCGGGAGACTGATTAACAGACCACTTCCCCTCTTCTGTGTTGGTGGCTGATTTAATCATTCTCCGGGGTCTCGTCTGGTCCTCATTTCTCGTTGTGATACGTAAGGATGAAACACCCTCATTTACGTTAAACTCGACCACGCTCTATATGGTTTTAGGGAGTGGTTCTTCATCTATTCGAGGCATGCTCGACTGCCGGTTGATTGGCTTCCGTACTTGCCCCCAGGCCTATGCCTGGCGCCGATAGGGACTCTTTTGAACCTCATGGTTTATTCCTGAAGTTCTCGTTCAACGTCCCTCGAGTATTTAGGGCAACCATGAAAACTGCTCCTAGCTTGCTGCCTGTCTTCACGAATGTCATGTAGGTTGCCTAACCGGTTGAACATAGAAGTCCTTGTGGCCTACTCACCTTCGATAGGTTTCTTCGGAACCCATACATTTTTCATCGGTTGTCTCCCTTTGGTGTCCCATGACTCATTAGGCTTAGCAAAAGATACCATAGATATTGGTACCGCGGGAAAGGGTCGGTATCAATGGACATTTCAATCATACTCTTGTCGGCTAGCTTGAACCTCCCCTCTTTGATGCTCTTTTGGATCGCCTTTCTGAAGACCACATAACTAGAAGTAGAGTGACTGTATGAATTATACCACTTGCAGTACTTCTTATCTTTGAGTTCCTCGGCAGGCGGAATCCTATGACCATCAAGCAGCCAAATCTGCTTATTTTTTAGCAGATGATCAAAGATCTGATCCACCTTCGTGATGTCAAACGAGTAACCGACCCTGTCATCAGATGAACTTGTCTTCTTGCGTTTTACGCCTTTCGAGGCTAGGCAAGAGTAAACCTTACCCCTAATAATATTGGCCACCATTGCTTCTACCGCGCAGTCGGCTGACTCTAAGTCAGACTCATCCGCTTCAATGATGGATACCAAGTGGGAGCGTCGATCTCGACTGGCTCTTCTCCGCTCCTTCTCCTGGATGTACTGTTCTATTTGGCTAGCCTTTTCAGCTAACTGGCTAAGGTCAGAGCAGGACTGTCCCACCAACTTCTCCTTTAACTGAGGGTGCATATTGTTGATTATCATGTGGGCACACTCAGACTCGGGGAAGTGTACGGTGCATTTCCCAACCTTCTTTCTGAATCTCTCGATAAAATTGGCAGCTGATTTATCGACCTACTATTTTATATTCGTTAGATCAATCACTGTAACTTGATATTGGTACCAATAGAACCTATTAAGGAATCAACTCTCCATGTCAGCCCAGCTCTGTACAGAATCAGGAGCCAAAGAGGAGTACCATGTGAAGGTTGTTCCCATTAGAGAGAGAGAGGGAATAGATGCAACTTGTAATACTCATTCTGGACAACCTCGCCGTATTGGGAAGTAAATCTATCGATGTGCTCGATAGTGGATTTGTCGTCGTCGCCAGAGAAGATGGTGAACTCCGGTGTTTTGAAGCCCCTCGACAAATGTGTTATCCGATCTACCCAATCGGGGTAAAGCTTCTTATAAACAGGCCTGTCCAAAGGTTTCAGTTGGATGCCGAAGTACCGCCGCATGGTATTAGCAATAATTTATGGGTTTATCAGTTGTGACGTCCCCTGCCGATTTTCGACTGGATTCGGCTGGTAGGCGTTCTGCAATGGCTTCCTCCATTCTGCACTTTGTTGGATAGGGTTTTGAAGGTTGTAGGTGGTCTTCTTGCCATTACCAACAGGTGGAGGAATGCCCTATTACTGTTGTTGGGTATGGCTACCAAAGCCTACAACCTGATCTCCTAGAACGACTAACGGAGTCTGAGGATAAGGTGGAACAATATTCTATGGCTGATCTCATCGGACGTCGGCCGTTCTTAGAAAATTTACGCTTCCTAAAAGGTATGGACTGGGTATTGGAAATGACTGTTGGGATGGTATTCCACTATAAACAATGTCACAAGATAGCCTAGCTAAATCATAGCCAGAGGCCATCGACTGCCAATTCGTCTGGCCAACATTGTTCGCTTGTATCGTAGGGCCGTTCATAGAAACGTACGGCACAACGAGCGGCAATCCAAAGTGTCCTGGAGCCTGAACTGGTCTCCTAGCCATGTTGATCCGTAATGATATTAACTTCTGAGGACAACACTGCATCTTGGCCATAGATTTAGCCGATAGGATGTCATCCCCGTAGGTATAGATTTGGAGTTTCTGATCTCCTATTTCATTTAAGACTTGTTTTTGTAAAATGAGTTTATTCAAACTTTGCACAAAACATACACAACATGGGGTATTAAATAACACTTGAGTTTTGTATAAGCGTAGAACAAAGACAAACAAAGCTAGGCATAAAATTCCTATCGGCAGCTCAAATGTTGTTGGCAGCCAGATCTGGTTTTCTGTCGTGGTTCCCTATCTGCGATGCCTCGGCTATCCTTGCCTCAGAACTTAGGGTGGTCAGGCGATTCCACAGGTCATGTATGAGTTGGGTTTCCTCAACCGTTTAAATCCTCCAATGTAAGTCGTGGTTCGGCTAATTGTTTTATTTCAAACTCTCGCGAGGTAAGACTACAGGATTCCCAAGATCCTTCTTCATACTGCTCCATAACAGCTATGGGAGCCACATAGGGTGAATAGAGGACACCTCTACGTTCGTAACCCCTGGTCGGAACGGGTTATCATCTGCTGGGACGATTTCTATCTTGTCTCCTTCCCAAAAGATGAGCTTTTGATGCATGGTAGAACGAAGGCATCGGCTGGTGTGAATCTAGTCCCTGTCCAGCAGAATGGTGTACGACGGTTTTCCATCTATTACAAAGAAAGCAGACCTGACCGTCTTAGGACCTACAATGATTTCTGCTACTAGAATCCCCAATGCTTCAGAGGCTTCACCCATAAAGCTAGCCATTTTCATGTTAGTTGGGATGAAATCCTCCTTTGTTTTGTTAAGATCCTTCAAGGTAAGAAGCGACATCACATTCAACACAACCCCATTGTCGACAAACACCCGACTAATAATTTTGCCCCTAATGTAATCCTTGACGTGAAGGGGTTTGAGGTGTTTAACCATATCTTCTGTAGGTGCACCAAATACGGTGCTCAAAGTTTCCCTAGTCGGGGTATCAGCTATTGCTGCCCATTCTGTGTATTCTACGCAAACATCACCTTCTAGGCTATCCATCGCGGAGCGGCTAGCCTAGAACTCACATGGGATTAGGCTGACCATTTTAATGTCTGCCCACATCTCATCAACTAGGTCATGGCTAAATAAATCGATGATGGAGTCCCCTCTTTCATCCAATTTGGCTAAGCAGAAGCTCATATCTTCTATTTTCTAGAGAGAAATGAGGATCGACTGGGGATCCTCTAACTGAATCTTCTGCACGATCTGTGGGATTGCCTCGGTTAGAGATCCATCCGAGGCCACATTCTCTTACCGGGGTTCCTCCATCGGGTTGTCGATAGGCTATTCATCCACCTCTGGTTGACCCGACGTCTCTCCTTCAAGCGACATTGCCCCTGAAGCAACTGAGCTGAATGCCCGCTCGATAGCCTCGGATACGGCAGACTCAGGAATCTCAAGATTTTCTGCTTCCTTGGTGTTAGAAATTAGACGCAATGTCTGTTGCATCTTACGCAAGGCCTTGACACATCCTTATTTTCTGAGTCCTGGATGCGACTCTCGGTGGTGCCACTTTCTTTCCGGGAGACTGATTAACAGACCACTTCCCCTCTTCTGTGTTGGTGGCTGATTTAATCATTCTCCGGGGTCTCGTCTGGTCCTCATTTCTCGTTGTGATACGTAAGGATGAAACACCCTCATTTACGTTAAACTCGACCACGCTCTATATGGTTTTAGGGAGTGGTTCTTCATCTATTCGAGGCATGCTCGACTGCCGGTTGATTGGCATCCGTACTTGCCCCCAGGCCTATGCCTGGCGCCGATAGGGACTCTTTTGAACCTCATGGTTTATTCCTGAAGTTCTCGTTCAACGTCCCTCGAGTATTTAGGGCAACCATGAAAAAAGCTCCTAGCATGCTGCCTGTCATCACGAATGTCATGTAGGTTGCCTAACCGGTTGAACATAGAAGTCCTTGTGGACTTCTCACCTTCGATAGGTTTCTTTAGGACCATACATTTTTCATCGGTTGTCTCCCTTTGGTGTCCCATGACTCATTAGGCTTAGCAAAAGATACCATAGATATTGGTACCGCGGGAAAGGGTCGGTATCAATGGACATTTCAATCATACTCTTGTCGGCTAGCTTGAACCTCCCCTCTTTGATGCTCTTTTGGATCGCCTTTCTGAAGACCACATAACTAGAAGTAGAGTGACTGTATGAATTATACCACTTGCAGTACTTCTTATCTTTGAGTTCCTCGGCAGGCGGAATCCTATGACCATCAAGCAGCCAAATCTGCTTATTTTTTAGCAGATGATCAAAGATCTGATCCACCTTCGTGATGTCAAACGAGTAACCGACCCTGTCATCAGATGAACTTGTCTTCTTGCGTTTTACGCCTTTCGAGGCTAGGCAAGAGTAAACCTTACCCCTAACAATATTGGCCACCATTGCTTCTACCGCGCGGTCGGCTGACTCTAAGTCAGACTCATCCGCTTCAATGATGGATACCAAGTGGGAGCCTCGATCTCGACTGGCTCTTCTCCGCTCCTTCTCCTGGATGTACTGTTCTATTTGGCTAGCCTTTTTGGCTAACTGGCTAAGGTCAGAGCAGGACTGTCCCACCAACTTCTCCTTTAACTGAGGGTGCATATTGTTGATTATCATGTGGGCACACTCAGACTCGGGGAAGTGTACGGTGCATTTCCCAACCTTCTTTCTGAATCTCTCGATAAAATTGGCAGCTGATTTATCGACCTACTATTTTATATTCGTTAGATCAATCACTATAACTTGATATTGGTACCAATAGAACCTATTAAGGAATCAACTCTCCATGTCAGCCCAGCTCTGTACAGAATCAGGAGCCAAAGAGGAGTACCATGCGAAGGTTGTTCCCATTAGAGAGAGAGAGAGGGAATATATGCAACTTGTAATACTCATTCTGGACAACCTCGCCGTATTGGGAAGTAAATCTATCGATGTGCTCGATAGTGGATTTGTCGTCGTCGCTAGAGAAGATGGTGAACTCCGGTGTTTTGAAGCCCCTCGACAAATGTGTTATCCGATCTACCCAATCGGGGTAAAGCTTCTTATAAACAGGCCTTTCCAAAGGTTTCAGTTGGATGCCGAAGTACCTCCGCATGGTATTAGCAATAATTTATGGGTTTATCAGTTGTGACGTCCCCTGCCGATTTTCGACTGGATTCGGCTGGTAGGCGTTCTGCAATGGCTGCCTCCATTCTGCACTTTGTTGGACAGGGTTTTGAAGGTTGTAGGTGGTCTTCTTGCCATTACCAACAGGTGGAGGAATGCCCTATTACTGTTGTTGGGTATGGCTACCAAAGCCTACAACCTGATCTCCTAGAACGACTAACGGAGTCTGAGGATAAGGTGGAACAATATTCTATGGCTGATCTCATCGGACGTCGGCCGTTCTTAGAAAATTTACGCTTCCTGAAAGGTATGGACTGGGTATTGGAAATGACTGTTGGGATGGTATTCCACTATAATCAATGTCACCAGATAGCCTAGCTAAATCATAGCCAGAGGCCATCGACTGCCAATTCGTCTGGCCAACATTGTTCGCTTGTATCGTAGGGCCGTTCATAGAAACGTACGGCACAACGAGCGGCAATCCAAAGTGTCCTGGAGCCTGAACTGGTCTCCTAGCCATGTTGATCCATAATTATATTAACTTCTGAGGACAACACTGCATCTTGGCCATAGATTTAGCCGATAGGATGTCATCCCCGTAGGTATAGATTTGGAGTTTCTGATCGCCTATTTCATTTAAGACTTGTTTTGGTAAAATGAGTTTATTCAAACTTTGCACAAAACATACACAACATGGGGTATTAAATAACACTTGAGTTTTGTATAAGCGTAGAACAAAGACAAACAAAGCTAGGCATAAAATTCCTATCGGCAGCTCTAATGTTGTTGGCAGCCAGATCTGGTTTTCTGTCGTGGTTCCCTATCTGCGATGCCTCGGCTATCCTTGCCTCAGAACTTAGGGTGGTCAGGTGATTCCACAGGTCATGTATGAGTTGGGTTTCCTCAACCGTTTAAATCCTCCAATGTAAGTCGTGGTTCGGCTAAATGTTTTATTTCAAACTCTCGCGAGGTAAGACTACAGGATTCCCAAGATCCTTCTTCATACTGCTCCATAACAGCTATGGGAGCCACATAGGGTGAATATAGGACACCTCTAGGTTCTGAACCCCTGGTCGAAACGGGTTATCATCTGTTGGGACGATTTCTATCTTGTCTCCTTCCCAAAAGATGAGCTTTTGATGCATGGTAGAACGAAGGCATCGGCTGGAGTGAATCTAGTCCCTGTCCAGCAGAATGGTGTACGACGGTTTTCCATCTATTACAAAGAAAGCAGACCTGACCGTCTTAGGACCTACAATGATTTCTGCTACTAGAATCCCCAATGCTTCAGAGGCTTCACCCATAAAGCTAGCCATTTTCATGTTAGTTGGGATGAAATCCTCCTTTGTTTTGTTAAGATCCTTCAAGGTAAGCAGCGACATCACATTCAACACAACCCCATTGTCGACAAACACCCGACTAATAATTTTGCCCCTAATGTAATCCTTGACGTGAAGGGGTTTGAGGTGTTTAACCATATCTTCTGTAGGTGCACCAAATACGGTGCTCAAAGTGTCCCTAGTCGGGGTATCAGCTATTGCTGCCCATTTTGTGTATTCTACGCAAACATCACTTTCTAGGCTATCCATCGCGGATCGGCTAGCCTAGAACTCACATGGGATTAGGCTGACTATTTTAATATCTGCCCACATCTCATCAACTAGGTCATGGCTAAATAAATCGATGATGGAGTCCCCTCTTTCATCCAATTTGGCTAAGCAGAAGCTCATATCTTCTATTTCCTAGAGAGAAATGAGGATCGACTGGGGATCCTCTAACTGAATCTTCTGCATGATCTGTGGGATTGCCTCGATTAGAGGTCCATCCGAGGCCACATTCTCTTACCGGGGTTCCTCCATCGGGTTGTCGATAGGCTATTCATCCAGCTCTGGTTGACCCGACGTCTCTCCTTCAAGCGACATTGCCCCTGAAGCAACTGAGCTGAATGCCCGCTCGATAGCCTCGGATACGGCGGACTCAGGAATCTCATGATTTTCTGCTTCCTTGGTGTTAGAAATTAGACGCAATGTCTGTTGCATCTTACGCAACATCCTTATTTTCTGAGTCCTGGATGCGACTCTCGGTGGTGCCTCTTTCTTTCCGGGAGACTGATTAACAGACCACTTCCCCTCTTCTGTGTTGGTGGCTGATTTAATCATTCTCCGGGGTCTCGTCTGGTCCTCATTTCTCGTTGTGATACGTAAGGATGAAACACCCTCATTTACGTTAAACTCGACCACGCTCTATATGGTTTTAGGGAGTGGTTCTTCATCTATTCGAGGCATGCTCGACTGCCGGTTGATTGGCATCCGTACTTGCCCCCAGGCCTATGCCTGGCGCCGATAGGGACTCTTTTGAACCTCATGGTTTATTCCTGAAGTTCTCGTTCAACGTCCCTCGAGTATTTAGGGCAACCATGAAAAAAGCTCCTAGCATGCTTCCTGTCATCACGAATGTCATGTAGGTTGCCTAACCGGTTGAACATAGAAGTCCTTGTGGCCTACTCACCTTCGATAGGTTTCTTCGGGACCCATACATTTTTCATCGGTTGTCTCCCTTTGGTGTCCCTTGACTCATTAGGCTTAGCAAAAGATACCATAGATATTGGTACCGCGGGAAAGGGTCGGTATCAATGGACATTTCAATAATACTCTTGTCGGCTAGCTTGAACCTCCCCTCTTTGATGCTCTTTTGGATCGCCTTTCTGAAGACCACATAACTAGAAGTAGAGTGACCGTATGAATTATACCACTTGCGTACTTCTTATCTTTGAGTTCCTCGGCGGCGGAATCCTATGACCATCAAGCGACCAAATCGCTTATTTTTTAGCGATGATCAAAGATCGATCCACCTTCGTGATGTCAAACGAGTAACCGACCACCGTCATCGATGAACTTGTCTTCTTGCGTTTTACGCCTTTCGAGGCTAGGCAAGAGTAAACCTTACCCCTAATAATATTGGCCACCATTGCTTCTACCGCGCAGTCGGCTGACTCTAAGTCAGACTCATCCGCTTCAATGATGGATACCAAGTGGGAGCCTCGATCTCGACTGGCTCTTCTCCGCTCCTTCTCCTGGATGTACTGTTCTATTTGCTAGCCTTTTTGGCTAACTGGCTAAGGTCAGAGCAGGACTGTCCCACCAACTTCTCCTTTAACTGAGGGTGCATATTGTTGATTATCATGTGGGCACACTCAGACTCGGGGAAGTGTACGGTGCATTTCCCAACCTTCTTTCTGAATCTCTCGATAAAATTGGCAGCTGATTTATCGACCTACTATTTTATATTCGTTAGATCAATCACTGTAACTTGATATTGGTACCAATAGAACCTATTAAGAAATCAACTCTCCATGTCAGCCCAGCTCTGTACAGAATCAGGAGCCAAAGAGGAGTACCATGTGAAGGTTGTTCCCATTAGAGAGAGAGAGGGAATATATGCAACTTGTAATACTCATTCTGGACAACCTCGCCGTATTGGGAAGTAAATCTATCGATGTGCTCGATAGTGGATTTGTCGTCGTCGCTAGAGAAGATGGTGAACTCCGGTGTTTTGAAGCCCCTCGACAAATGTGTTATCCGATCTACCCAATCGGGGTAAAGCTTCTTATAAACAGGCCTGTCCAAAGGTTTCAGTTGGATGCCGAAGTACCTCCGCATGGTATTAGCAATAATTTATGGGTTTATCAGTTGTGACGTCCCCTGCCGATTTTCGACTGGATTCGGCTGGTAGGCGTACTGCAATGGCGGCCTCCATTCTGCACTTTGTTGGACAGGGTTTTGAAGGTTGTAGGTGGTCTTCTTGCCATTACCAACAGGTGGAGGAATGCCTTATTACTGTTGTTGGGTGTGGCTACCAAAGCCTACAACCTGATCTCCTAGAACGGCTAACGGAGTCTGAGGATAAGGTGGAACAATATTCTATGGCTGATCTCATCGGACGTCGGCCGTTCTTAGAAAATTTACGCTTCCTGAAAGGTATGGACTGGGTATTGGAAATGACTGTTGGAATGGTATTCCACTATAAACAATGTCACCAGATAGCCTAGCTAAATCATAGCCAGAGGCCATCGCCTGCCAATTCGTCTGGCCAACATTGTTCGCTTGTATCGTAGGGCCGTTCATAGAAACGTACGACACAACGAGCGGCAATCCAAAGTGTCCTGGAGCCTGAACTGGTCTCCTAGCCATGTTGATCTGCCCATAATGCAGACTCACTTGGTCAAGTGGCACATTTTGCCCCCCAAGGTTCGGCGGCGACCAGGCAGTGTGCTAGTTGCCAGGCGATTGGGCTTGTGTTCCTAGGTGCGCTACTGGTTGCACTTGAGTAGGCACTAGCTGATGCACATGCGACTGAGGAACAACATCGGGAGTCACGGTCTCATGCTGAACAACACCGCTCGTCAGAGGGATGGCAAAACTAACCGAACATTCTCCTGGGTGCATTCGATTGGTTTCCATCTCCCTCGCTTGGTGAACCTCATTATGTACCATCGGTTTCACAATGTCTGCCAACTTTTTAGAAACTTGGTACATAATATCGTAGATGCCCAAGTAGATCTATTGTCTAATAAAAGATGTGGTCATTATAGTCAGACCTTCAGATTGGCTAGACTCTTCCACAGCTTGGGTTGATAGAAGAAGTGGAGGGGTATCAACCGATGTAGATATACCCGAGGAGGATGTTGGTTCGTTGTTCCTTCTGGGAGGATTTTGTTTAGGATGTGGACTGGACTCGGGATTTCTTTTCTTACCGAACCTTAGGTGCATACGCCAAGAATTATCCTGACCTGGAGAATCAAACTTTGCTATTAACTCACATATGGTCCCACTGGGCGTGCCAAATTTGTTCTCGACCCGAATTCTGTTCTCTGCCGTTTTATCGGTTGACCATATCGGGAGACAAATTGATTCCTTAACTTAAGCGATTTGGGCTGGAAACGGAACTCTAATTTCTTGCAATGAGTTCTCCAACTACTCCAGAAAGCGTTAGGACGGTGGTATGAGTAAACTAAGAGGTAAGAAACATGAATGAAGCTGAGTACAATAAAGTAAAGGATAAATAAAGTAAGATAGATAAAAATTGAGTTGTTTGATTGATTGGTTGTCTATGTATATACAAAGAATAATCCTATTTATAGTACAAAAAAAGGGAAAAAATTGTACAACGTAATCCCCCATGTCAGCCATCAAGTAACCCACTAAGTTCAATGACCGACTATGGGGGAGGTGGTGCCGATTTTCTCGCCCTCTACTCCTCTTGCTCGGATAATGACCCTTTCTTTTAGCTGTTGTTGGCCGTTACCGCTTCTAGGGGTCTGAAAACCCTTTTGACTTGGTCGTTGAGGCGTCTGCATCTGAGTGGGTCCCAGTCGTACCTCTAACTAACAACTCGGCTAAGATGCCTTAGTAGCTGATGAAGTTCTTGTAGTCAAGGGCTAGGAGTAAATTCGGCTCTGGAACAGTTCGGTTGTCACTGAATTCGGCTAAACACTTAAATTACTTTTGAGTGTTAACAAACTTATAAGGAACACACTATACCAAAAAATAAATACTTATATTTGTTGTTTCTAGAAGAATAATTTTGTTACTAAAAATTATTAAAACTAGAACTATACAAATTAATAAAATTGGAATGGATCTCGCAGGTAGCAAGGCAGCAAAGCCAACGATTGTATCAAGACGTGATAATTGGTGTTTAAAGAAAACTTTTATCATACAAAAAATATTAAAAGCTAGAACAACATTAAATAATTGTCATACAGAGTTTCAGTGGCAGTGAAAAAAGGGTAATTTTATTAAATTTTTAGTTAAAGAATTTGCAAGATGAAGTTATATGTAAATGCCACCATTGCTAATTTGAATAAGAACTTATTTAAAAAAAAAAAAAAAAAGAGGAAGAGAAAACAAACCTTTTTTTCGTGTGGAGCATTTGATGATATTATCATGTAGTTGCGTGTTGCGTTCGAGACTTTATGTATTTACTTTTAATAGGGTAGTTTAGGTTTTAATTAAAGTCCAAGGTTAAAATATCTAATGCTATGTATTATAAAATTTTGATATATAAAATATATTTTCTACATATATATTCGGTTCGGTTAGGTTCGATATTTTTTTCGATATTTCTTTTCAAATAAAAATTATACCCTAATTATTCGGTACGTTTATAGATTTATACTAAAACCTTTGATTTTTATTAAAAAGAACCAAAAAATCGATTCGGTACGATATTGTTCGATCGATTCAATCGATTTTTGGAAAACCATTGACACCCCCTACTTATGGTTATTAAAACATCAAAAGAAGACTTGAAGCATGTATAAGCGGCCTATCTCATTCCTTTCATTCTCCGCTAATGAGTATTTTTGGCTTAACCAAGTATTTTAAAATTTTATCCTAAATAATTGTTCTAATTCTCAAAATTCTTTCTTAAACTAAAACTCCTAACTTGCTCTTTACTCAATATCATTTTTTATTATTATATATATAGATACTTTTAAATTTATAATTTATTGCCCAATTTTAAGGATATTTTAGCATTTTCATATCAAAGATACTTTTAAATTTATATTTTTTTGCACAGTGTTTTTAAAAAATTTAGTGATCCAACAAAAGAACAACTTATTAACATTTTCTTATCAAACACATGAACCGCTTATTAACAATTTCAGCACTTCTATCTATAACAAGTAATTACTTATTTATAAAATCAATTTCGAACACTTAAAACTATTTAGAATGAACTAATCTAAACGGGCCCTAAGTTTTTCTAATGTTTTGTGCATATATTATTTAGTTATCATTTTTATTCAAATGTAATATTTAATAATTTTCAAATAAACTTAAATTATATCTATTGACTAAAACAAACATTTGAGATCGAAACAATACATTCATCTACATGCTTAGAAATCCGGTGGCATCGACAGTGCAATCACCGATAAATTAATTGGCGGACTTCGTCGATGGTGGACAAATCTAAATATGCTTAGAAATCATCATCTTCCTTAGCTTTAAGGTAAGAATTTACAAACAAAAAAAAAGCCCTCTTGTTGAAAATTTGAGGGTGATAAAGTTGCTAATTTTGCTTATATTCAGTCTTTAATCTTTAGTTATTGTTATTTGTTTCTATATAAGCTATAATGTTAAACCTAAGATCCCTTTTCTTCTGAAGGAGATAATGAGGAAAAAAAATAGAGTTAGTTGGCATAGGCTTTTATGCTATTATTCTTAATTGCTAGAAATTTTAGAGAATGGGAGTTGATAAAGTTGCTACCTTGCTCCATTTGTTCTATAACTTGATATTTTGCTGTCTTATTTTTCTTGCAATCAACCTCTCTACCCCACAAATAACCTCTCTAACCCATAGTAGAGTTAAGGCCTGCGTACATCCTACACTCCTCAGACCCCACTTATGGGATTACACTAGTATTATGTTGTTGTTGTTTCCAAGCTATGGAATTACACCCACTTTCCCATTTTACTTGAATCTCTGGTGACAATGAGAAAAAAATGGAGTTAGTTTTTTTTATGATACTTCTTAATTGCTAGAAATTTTAGAAATGAGGGCTGATGAAGTTGCTAGAAATCCTCGTTGATGGTGGAGAAATAAAAAATGCTTACAAATCCTCTTCTACCTCGGATTTAAGGTAAAAAATTCGAAGGAAAAAAGCCCTTTTCTTGAATATATGGAAAACAAAGAGATTGAGGGTGATAAAGTTACTAACTATGCATATCTTGAGTCTTTAATTTTTGGCTATTGTTTCTATATAAGCTATATTTTCTAACCCAAGATCCCTTTTCTTCTGAAGGTGATAATGAGAAAAAAATGGGGTTAGTTGACATTATTGTCCTTTTTATGCTATTTCTTACTTGCTAGAAACCTTAGGAAATGAGGGTTGATAAAGTTGCTACCTTGCATTTCTCATGTTTGATTTTGTTCAAGTATTTTGTTTTTTCAAGCTATGGACTTACACCCACTTTCCCATTTTACTTGAATATTTGGTGACAATGAGGAAAAAATGGAGTTAATTGACATTGTCCTTTTTTATGATACTTCTTAATTGGTAGAAGTTTTTTAGAAAATGGGGGTTGACGAAGTTGCTACTTTGCATTTCTGCTGTTTGGTTTTGTTCAAGTATTTTGTTTTCCAAGCTATGGAATTACACCCACTTTGCCATTTTACTTGAATCTTTGATGACAATGGTTAGGATGGGTATGGGGTGTGATTTTTTTAAAAAAAATGGTAAAAATGGTCTCTTATGTTTGGGAATAGGTTCAAAGTGATTCCTTAAGTACACTCATGAGTAGTTTTGGTCCTTTAAATTTTCCAAAAGTGAGTACTAGTCTCCATCAAATACTTAACAAATTCTGATTGTTAGATTTAGCGGGAACGGTGAAAAATAGGATTTAACATGAACTCGCATTTGGAGGTGGCATCTTTGCAAATGCTGCTACTTTTTGTTAATTTATTGAGTATAGTGCAATTTTCTGAGGAGCTGTTTCTGCTACTTATCTATTTCTGGTGTCTGGTGCAATTTTTAAAGTTGCGATTTTTGGCATTTGACGGTATTTTCAGGAAAATATGGAAAAACAGAATGAGGGTTATAAAGTTTGCTAATTCTGCTTATCCTGGGTCTTTCTTTTTTGGATATTATTTCTACAAGCTATAATCTCCAAACCTAAGATCCCTTTAATTCTGAAGGGGACAATCAGAAAAAAAAAAACTGGAGTTAGTTGACATAGTCCCTTTTATGCTATTTTTCTTAATTGCTACAAATTTTAGAAAATGGGGGTTGATAAAGTTGCTACCTTGCATTTCTCCTGTTTGATTTTATATAGGTAATTTGTTTTCCAAGCTATGGAATTACATACTTGAATCTCTGGTATCAATGAGAAAAAAATGGAGTTAGTTGACATTGTCTTTTTATATGATACTTCTTAATTGCTGTAAATTTTAGAAATGAGGGCTGATGAAGTTGCTAGAAATCCTCGTAGATGGTGTAGAAATAAAAAATGCTTAGAAATCCTCTTCTACCTCGGATTTGAGGTATGAGATTAGAAAGAAAAAAGCCCTTTTCTTGAATATATGGAAAACAAAGAGATTGAGGGTGATAAAGTTGCTAATTGCATATTTTGAGTCTTTAATTTTTGGTTATTGTTTCTAAATAAGCTATATTTTCTAACCCAAGATCCCTTTAATTCTGAAGGTGAGAATGAGAAAAAAAATGGAGTTAGTTGAAGGTCCCTTTTATGCTATTTCGAAATTTTAGAAAATAGGGGTTGATGAAGTTGCTACTTTGCATTTCTCCTGTTTCGTTTTGTTCAAGTATTTTGTTTTCCAAGCAATGGAATCACACTCACTTTCTCATTTTACTTTAATCTTTGATGACAATGGGTAGAATGGGCATGGGTTGTGAAATTTTCGAGAAAATGGCAAAAATGGTCTCTTATGTTTGGGGAATACTTCTGAGCAGTTTTGGTTCTTTGAATTTGCCAAAAGTGAGTACTAGCCTCAATCAAATACTTGACAAATTATGATTGTTAGATTTAGCGGGAACGGTGAAAAATAGGATTTAACATCTCGCATTTGGAGGTGTCATTTTTGCAATTGCTGCTATTTTTTGTCAACTTATGGAGTATAGTGCAACTTTCTGAGGTGCACTTCTTATCTATTTCTAGTGTCTGGTGCAGTTTTGAAAGTTGCGATTTTTGGCATTTGATAGGATTTTCTTGAAAATATGGAAAAACAGAATGAGGGTTATAAAGTTGCTCCCTTTCCCGGACCTTGCCATAGCACGAACTTAGTGCACCAGGCTGTCCTTTTGAGTCTTCATTTTTTGGTTATTGTTTCTATAAGCTATAATATCCAAACCCAAGATCCTTTTAATTCTGAAGGTGACAATCAGAGAAAAAAAAATGGAGTTAGTTGAATGTCCCTTTTATGCTTACTTGCTACTTGCTAGCAATTTTAGAAAATAGGGGTTGATGAAATTGCTACTTTGCATTTCTCCTGTTAGATTTTATTCAGGTATTTTGTTTTCCCAAGCTACGGAATTACACCCACTTTCCCATTTTACTTGATTTTTTATGACAATGGTTAGAATGGACATGGGGTGTGAAATTTTCGAAAAAATGATCTCTTATGTTTGGGAATAGGTTCAAAGTGATCTCTTTTAAATATACTTCTGAGCAGTTTTGGTTCTTTGAATTTGCCAAAAGTAAGTACTTTTGATCTTCGTTGAATATTTAATTTGTCTAACTCTACTCCACTCAATGATTATCTTCAAAAGCTGATCAGACTCGCCATCGAGCATTCCTCATTTAGCGACACCAAGAATTTTAGAGGTTAGAAAGAAAATAAAAGCCCTTTTCCTTAAAATATGGAGAAAGATATTTGAGGGTGATAAAGTTGCTAATTTTGCTTATCTTGAATCTTTAAGTTTGGTTAATATTTGTACAAGATAAAATGTCAAAACCAATGTAGCTCAAAAGGACTTTGGAACAAATTCTATAAGCTCCTAGCATCTGGGCAGGGCGGAGTTAAGATTCCGCTCAGTAGCTTTATCACAAATCCTGTATTTGTGTTAAAAATCACTTAATGTGTATAAGTAATTTATCAAGAACAAAGTAAATTTCTTTTCTAGAATCTAGAACACAAATTCAAAGTTCTAGCTCTGTCTCTGCTAATCTGGGTAGTGAAGTAAGAGGTGATTGACATATTTAATCCTGCACATCCTTTTTACCTTCTCCTTTATTAATTACATATTCGTTAGTGTCACGCTTGATGCAGATCCTTAATTACTGCTAAATATTGATCGTCATCGCTCTATATACAATGTCGAAGAGTGGTAGTGAGGTTTGGTGGAAAATTGAGAATTTGGGTAAGCGGAGATGGGCTTTCATGGTGTTCCTTGGGATGCTGATACTTCATGGATCGGCTATTCTCGTCTTCACCAGAGGGTTCCTCCTAACTCGCACTGAACTTTCACAATATAGCCACTGCTCTGATATTCAACAATCTCCTTGCTTCTCTCCTCTAGATGATCAATTGGTTAACCATTCCAAAGGGTGCTGGACGAAACCAGCCGTTGATCGCATTGTCATCATTGTTCTTGACGCTCTCAGGTACGGGTGTCAAATGGGCGGTTTGGGACTTGGGTTGAATTTGGGCGGGTCAAAATGGACTGAGTTAATAAATTGGCGGGTTCTTGACCCGCCCAAATGTTACTTGGGCTAAAATGGGCTAAAAAGAGGGTCATAACCCAACCTGCCCAATTTTTTCTAAATTTTAAGCTTCTTATTTGTTCTCTTATAATTTTTTATGTACCTAATAAAACTATTTTTTTCTTTATTATGACTATATACACATTAAACAAAAAATGTCTTTTTGAAAATATTTTGACAAGGTTCTCATGCTTCAATTTGGGCTACAAATCAGCCCAATTTTTAGACGGGTTGAGCTAATAAATGGGTGGTTCATTGACCCGCCCAAACTTGGGCAATTCATGTTTTCATGGGCTAATTTTTCTACCCTACTCTCTCAGGTATGACTTTGTTGCTCCGAGTACCTTTTTTGAAGAGAAAAAACCGTGGATGGACAGATTGCAAGTGTTGCACAAGTTGGCATCTCAACCAGGTTCATTTGCTAAGATCTTTAAAGCTATTGCTGATCCTCCAACAACCAGTTTGCAACGTCTAAAGGGATTAACAACTGGTGGGCTACCAACTTTTATTGATGTGGGTAATAGCTTCGGTGCACCAGCTATCATTGAAGATAATTTGATATATCAGATGGCTAAGAATGGCAAGCGAGTCGTGATGATGGGGGACGACACGTGGGTTCAACTGTTTCCTCATCATTTTAATATATCTCATCCGTTCCCTTCATTTAATGTTAAAGATCTTGACACGGTAGATAATGGTTGCATTGAGCACTTGTTTCCATACTTGTATAAAGAAGATTGGGATGTACTCATAGCACATTTTCTTGGCGTGGATCATGCCGGACATATTTTCGGTGTTGATTCTACTGAAATGATAGAAAAATTGGATCAGTACAATGGGATTTTGGAGAAAGTTGTTGATGTCCTGGAAAGTCTAAGTGGGCCGGGAGGGTTACATGAAAATACTCTGCTTCTTGTGATGGGTGATCATGGGCAAACCATCAACGGTGATCACGGTGGAGGTGCTCCAGAAGAGGTCGAAACGTCGCTATTTGCTATGAGTTTGCAAAAGCATCCATCATTTTCTTTACCATCCGAAACTGACAGTTCATCTTGTCGACTTGACATGGAGAAAAGGAAGATATGCACTAGCTCCATCGAGCAGCTCGACTTTGCCACAACAGTATCTGCTCTGCTTGGCATTCCTTATCCTTTTGGAAGCATCGGGCGTGTTAATCCTGAACTGTATGCATTAGCTGCTGGTACTTGGGACTTGGACAACTTTACCCCCGAAAGTGGGATAAATTTCTCGAGATTTGAAAGGTG
The DNA here is from genome assembly GCA_034509755.1 of Anisodus tanguticus. NCBI lineage: Eukaryota > Viridiplantae > Streptophyta > Magnoliopsida > Solanales > Solanaceae > Anisodus > Anisodus tanguticus. The sequence continues at coordinate 22,633,141 of CM067545.1, forward strand.
GATGCAGAATTACGTCAATGTCCTCTGCATGAACACATGGCAGGTGAAAAGATACATTGATGTATATTCAGCTTCATCAGTTATAGGATTTTCGGATAAAGATATGTCTCATGTATCGGACCTCTATGCTCAGGCCCATGATATTTGGTTGCATACCAAGGAAGATGTTACATCGTTACCTCAACTGAAGAAGCAAGTTGAAGCTTATTCTAATTTCTTGTCTAGTATTGCTGCGCTTGCTCGTTCCAAATGGACAGAGTTCAATGTAAAGATGATGGGCACCGGTTTATGCATTTTGGTGTTCTCTCTTTTTGTTCACATTTTCACCATCAAGAAATTGGACAAACTATGCAGTAGTTGCTATCTTCCTCGTGGTGGAAATTTTGTAATTTCTTTCGAGGCTATTTTTGCTTATGCTGCTGTGCTGATCCGTGCATTCAGTTTTCTTTCAAATAGTTTCATCTTGGAGGAAGGTAAAGTGGCGAGTTTCCTTTTGGCCACGGCTGGAATGCTTCAATTACGTCATGCAATTGTAAAAAAGACGATGCTTCTTGAAGGACTTCTTTTTGTTCTGGTGGTTCCTTTTCTCAGAGTTGGTATCGAACTCGGACAATCAAAGCAGGCTGTCAATTCTTTATTTTTGAAGTCATTTCCTTCATGGACCGTAGGAATTGAGAGATCCTCCAACTTATGGATTTATGTTGCTGATATATTGCCTTTTTTAGCTCTTATCATTTTAGCTTATATACTTTACAAGAGCATCAGGCACAGTTCTTGTCAGGGTCTTTTCAAGTTTGTTGTTGTTGGAACCATATTTGCTTCTTCTCTTATAGCTCTGGCTTGGGCTTTAGATGGTAACTTATTCAGCCCGAGCATGGTGATTGTGGATATAAAAGCATATTGGATTCCTCGGATCATCTATGTTTTCGGCCTTCTGCAATTATTGTTATTAGCAATATCCCTACTTTGTGGTAAAGAGAAGACTTCAGGTTGGGAGGAAGATACAATCGTTAAAGCGACCGCCATGTTATCAGCGTGGAGTTCAACAATAATCATTTTATCTGGGAAACAAGGTCCTCTAGTTGCTCTAGCAGCAGTAATCCAAGGGTGGTGCATAATTAGGTTGATGACGTTGGAACAAGACGGTAACGAAAGTTCAACTTCGTATTCTTCTCCGGTGGCAAAATCGAGCCTTTTAGCCGTGTGTCTGTTTTTCTGCACTGGACACTGGTGTGCCTTTGATGGCCTCCGATATGCTGCCGCATTTGTCGGGTTTGACGAATTCAACCTTGTTCGTCAAGCCGCCCTTCTTACCATAGACACATTTGGTTTCTCCCACATTCTACCAGTAATGGGACTCCCGCTTATTGTTGCTTGCAGACAACATCCAGAAATAGTCCAGGCTGAAAAAAGGAAACGACTGTTTTTCTTCCAGTTATGCCAGGTCTATTTGATGTATGGACTTATTATGGCTACATCTATGACACTCACAATTATATGTGTTACGATTCAAAGGCGGCACTTGATGGTATGGGGTTTATTTGCTCCAAAGTTTGTCTTCGATGCTGTGGGTCTTCTTCTTACGGACTTCTTCATTTGCTTCGCATCACTATACTATTTTGCATGACCAAATCTACAGTTTCTTGAATGGTTCTATTCCATTAACATCAGTATATCGGCCTAGGTAAGGTAACATTTCGTTATATCCTGATTCGTTCTAAGATTTTGATTGATTGATAGAGATGTATAGCTACCCATTTAAGGCTTTGACCTTAAGTGGGTAAATTTTGATGGATTACTAAATGATGTTATTGAGGTTAGCATTTTTTTAGCATTGGCAAAAACACTAGGTAATTTTCTTCCATTTGTCCAAGCCTTGGTGGACAGAGTTACTTAGTACTTGTGCTGTGTGGGAGGTAGCATTATTGTAGTGTTGATTGTGATATGTTTAGATATGTTCTTATAGTTTTACCTTTACTATGCTTTTTATGCACGAGCATTTTCACTCAGAAACTAAGCTTTTGTACTTAAGTTATTTCTGGTATTTACTTGATGTCTCTGGGTGTCAGACTGTTATCCTTTCTTACTCCGATCTTTGAGTGTCCGACTGTTTCCTGTGTTGGTTGTGTTGGTGATGTGCTGGCAAAAGATAGTAGGTATCTCGCGTAATTAGCTAGGAAGAATTGGGTTGTTTAAGGGCAAAACACGAGGGATGATGCACGGACTCTCCAAAAATCTCGCTGGATGTGTCGGATCCTTAAAAATAATGCATTTTCTCAGGATCCAACACGGGGTGCAGCGACATTTTTAGAGAGTCCGAGCAACATAGCTTATCATCCCTGTTGGCCTGGAGATGTGCAAATCCTTCTCACTTTTCAGTCTTCTGCTTTGGGAGTATCTGTTTATTGAATCAATTGTTTTCTGGCTGCCAATGTTCATATTCAAAGCTACCTTTTCCATTGGCATGATTTTGGTAAGACCATGAAATGAACATGGTGTGCTGAATGGAGCAAAATCATTGACATGGAATCTGTGTCATTTTCATAGTAATAAACCTCATCTTTATTTCAGTCAATTCTTCTTGTTCTCTCTTCCTTTTTTTTCTGGTCGATTTTTTCTTCTTTTGTAAAAGTCAAAAGGCTTCATAATACACGTAAAACCCATTTGATTAACTGACTAAAAATAGTTGACAAGCGTAAGTGTTGAAAATCATTTTAGGTGTTGAAAGCTGATTTTATCAATAAGAAGTTACGTGTTTGAATAAAAGTGGTGAAATTGATAAATACCGCTTCTGTTAAAATGATTGAAATCTCCTTAAAGTAATTTACAAAAGAAAATATAAATTTAGAAGTTATTTTACATTAAAAGGGATAAACGACAGAAATAGAATGGAGAGAAAATAAAACATTATGTTTTAAGAAAAGTATTTTGTAGATTACAAAAGACATTAGGGATAAAATTGTAAAAAAACTGGACAAATTAAAAATAGTTGTATAAGTTGTAAGTTGTAACTAAAACCATAAGTCAAGGGCAATCAACTTATAATGACTTTTGTCTGATTTAGACTTATAAGCACTACCCCCACCAAGTGCTTATAAATTATTTTGGTCAGTTTATACACTACGCCAAATCATAATAGATGATGGATGATGGGGTGGCTGCAAAAATGAAAACTCATTATATCAATAGGTATATGAGTGTGCATTTTTCGGTCAAACACCAACTAGGATTTAGCACATGTTAAGAGAATACCATTTAAGACATTTTAATGCTATAAGGAGTCATTTTTCTATCACAAATTCATTGATCTTACGTTTTGATGAATTTTAAACCCTTCTAGATATCGTCTATACACTTTGGTTTTTAAGTGATTGGACTATACTCCATCAACCATATACCAACATGTCACAGTAAACTTGACCAAAAATATTTGATTCCTAAACTATAGTTCCCTTTTAAAAATTGAAAACCCACCGTCTCAATATGTTTATGAGTGTGCATTGGGGCAAGTTGTTGGTAAAGTTGTTGCCATGTGACCAGGAGGCCATGAGTTCAAGCCGTGGAAACGGCTCTTACAGAAATATGAGGTAAGTCTGCGTACAATAGACCCTTGTGGTTCGTGAAGGATTTTATTGGGTTGTTGCACGCAGCGGATATTGAAAACTTGTTTCAAACCCAACAAACGTAGAACTGTTTGACTATAGGGTAATTTAAAACCGTAAACATAAGACTTGAATGGTACTTACATGTTTACAATATATGAAATCTTTATCAACTGTGGGTGCGAACGCGAATGCATTTTCGATTGTAAGTTCCAAGCTTCAATGTATTCCAAAGTCCGGCAGAGGTTCGAGAAAGTTTTGATTCTAAGTCTCTAAGACTTAGAATAATGATATGAAAATCAAATGTCATGAATAATGAAGTGTAGGTCTGTATTTATAGGTGAAAAATTAGGTCAAACCGGATTAGGGTTTGACCTTGGGCTTGGCCTAAAATTCGAGACAGATTAGGTCATGGCGCCGCGACGCTTTGGTGTGGGCGCGCGACGCTGACGTGGCCCTACATTGTCTTGTTTTATTTTCCGGACATTCTTAATTAAATCCAAAATCCAATTTTGACTTAATTAAAACAATCATTATTCAATTAAATATCTCGATTCTAAATCGAATATTTGATACTCTCTCAATACATCCTTAGACCGAAAAGACAATCGACATAGTGTGACCCTACATGCCTTCACATATCGACATTAATTAAATTAAGGTCTACGCGGAACTACTAGACGCCGCCGCAAGACGAACTCAATATGTGAAGTACGTTTACACGAATCCAGTAAATTTAACCTCTATGTGGTAAGATAAAATCCTTTCATTCACGACACACCCGATCAAGCTTAGGATTTGTCAAGTGTCTATCCAAATGACTTAATCATTGTATCTCATCTATATTAGTTAACAACTAGACCATATTCTAAATATGTCTATTGCGTTGGCCAACGACTTATTCAACCTAATATCACTGAGAAGCTGAGTGTTCTCTCGAATATACATTCGAGGAATGAATCCTAATCTTAGCTCAACTACTACCTTTAATCCACATCATAATGTACCCAATATAAACTGTATCTCAACCTATAAGGCATTTGAGCTTAGGACAGGATCAAAGTATATTACTTTGTAGACAATGTGCGCATTGACCTCAAGTCTAAGGACTTCTATCTCCCACATGCTGATCATACTTTAGACAAGTATAACAAACGGTATATCTGCAGGGTATACCAATACTTTCAAAGTATCCATGTGTCCATCACGAGTAGCCATTACTCGTAGCAGGTGAGACATACTACATCCTCTAAGGATGTGATGCATACCACATGTCGACTTATCACATATCATCGATATCCTATTCTCGATGATCATTAGTCGAGACTATTTTAAGATTTACGTTATAATATTAATATCTCACATTATTAATAACAATGTAACCTCTAGGAATGCATATTATAGAATATTATAAACAATCAACTAATAATTCAATAATTATAAATGTCAAAATATTAATCTCCATTAATAATAATACGAATGTGTATAAAGTACATTTGTCCTAATACAGATTATCTCTACGACATACATATACTTTCAATATCCCACTTGGCCTAGAGCCAATCTCCAACATATCTAATGCCCATATTCTCAAAATGACCATTATGCTTGACTAAGCTTAATAGTTTAGTGAATGGGTCAGCTAGATTATCGTATATGGGAACATAGTCTAATATAATCTCTTCAGTCTCCACTATCTTCCTGAGTATGTGGTACTTACTTGGTACATGCTTGTTTCTGTTTGTTGATCTTGGTTCCTTAGCTTGTGCAATCGCATCAGTGTTGTCACAATAAATAGTTATTGTATAACTGGCACTCGGAACTACCCTTAGTTCCTTTAGGAACTCAGAAATCGCGACAGCTTCTTTACCAGCTTTCGATCCAGCAGTGTACTCATCTTCTGTTGTCGAATCAGCAGTTGTAGCTTGTTTGGGACTTTTCCAGCTCACTGCTCCACCATTGAAAATGAACGTGTACCCAGACTGAGATTTGAAGTCATCAAGATCCGTCTGGAAGTTAGCATCAGTGTACCAGTAGCAACTAGCTTTTCTTCCCCACTATAGACTAAGAAGTAATCTTTAATTCGTCTAAGATACTTAAGAATACTCTTGACTGCTTTCCAGTGTTCTTTCCCAGGATTCTGCTGGAATTTGCAAATCATACTAAGTGCAAAGGCCACATCTGGCCTAGTATAGGTCATGGCATACATGATCGATCCTATAGCCGAAGCATATAGGATCCTCTTCATGCGTTCAAGTTCTATAACATTAGAAGGAATGTCCTTCTTAGATAACTTGATGCCTTGTCTCATAGGTAGACTGCCTTTCTTGGAATTTTTCATAGAAAAACGTCTAAGCACTTTGTCTATGTAGACTGACTGTGATAGCCCCAACAATCTATTAGGTCTATCTCTATAGATCCTAATTCTCAGAATGTAGCAGGCTTTACCTAAATCCTTCATCATGAAGGTACTGGATAACCACTCCTTGACTGACTGTAGAAGAGTCTTATTGTTTCACATTATCAATATGTCCTCTACATAAATAATAATGAAGGCAATACTCTCATCCTTGCGTTTACTATAAACACATAGATCCTCTTTGTTTCTGATGAAATCAAATGACTTGATATCCTTGTCAAAGCAAATGTTCCAACTCCTCGAGGCTTGCTTAAGCTCATAAATGGACTTTTGTAGCTTGCATACAGCATTTGGTTTGGACTCAAGTGAGAAACCCTCAATTTTTTTCATATAGACCTCCTCAACTAGATTACCACTGAGGAAAATGGTTTTGACGTCCATCTGCCAAATGTCAGTCATAACATGCAGTTATTTCAAGCAAAATCCAAATAGACTTAATCTTAGCAACAGGTGAAAAGGTTTCATTATAATCGATCCTAGACCGCTGATTATAACCTTTAGCCACCAACCTTGCTTTATAAGTATGTACATTTCCAAATGCATCGATCTTCTTCTTGAAGACCCATTTGCATCATATGGGTTTAACCCCAGCTGGCAAATCAACCAAGTTTCACACTTGATTGATGTACATAGATTCCATCTCGGATTTCATGGCTTCTTGCCATCTCTTTGAATCAATGTCCAACATTGCTTCGCTATAGGTTGTAGGTTCATCGTTTTGGGAATATCAATCTCACTGTGTATTTTCACAAGTAGATTTAGTTTTACAGGAGAACGATGAGTCCTAGTGGACCTACAGAGTTGATTATTTTGCAGTTCAGTGCTTGGTATGTTCTGACTTTGAGAGGGTTCTTGTGTGTTGGATAATCCACTAACTTGAGAGCTTTCAGGAATATCATTTTCATGTATTTCCTGAATGGGAGGAGGTGCAACTATTGCATCTACTCCCAAAGGTTGTGTAGGAGGATCTTGTATTTCTGCATTATTCCTCGTAACACTCCCACTGGCCGAAGGGCGTACTTGAAGTACTCAATCTTCACCAAATACTCCCACTGAATTCTTGCCTTGGTCATTCGACAATGATTCAACATCTATGTTATCTTGTGGTTTTTGAATTTCTTCAAGTTCTATCTCCGTGCAACTATGTTCCTTGTAGACATATTCTTCTTCAAGAAAAGTTGCGTTCCTGGAAACAATGACCTTACATGCTCCAGGAAGATAGAAGTAGTATCCCTTAGTTTCCTTTGGATACCCCACGAAGTAACATTTCTCACTTTTGGATTCCAACTTGTCAGTGAGCATCTTCTTAACATATGCAGGGCACCCCCAGGATCTCATATGTTTAAGAGCTGGCTTCTTGACACACCATATCTCATAGGGTGTCTTTTCTACTGACTTTGAAGGAACTCTGTTCAGAACATAAATTGAGGTTTGTATAGCATGTCCCCAAAGGTATGTCGGTAGAGCTGAAAAGCTCATCATGGATCAAACCATATCCAATAAGGTTCGGTTTCTCCTTTCGACAACACCATTCATCTGTGGTGTTCCAGGAGGTGTCCACTCTGATTGGACTCCATGTAGCTTTAAGTAATCTAGAAAATCCTTGCTCAAGTATTCACCTCATTTATCCAATCGAAGGTTTTGATACTTGTTGCAAGTTGTTTATCTACTTCCGACTTGTACTCTTTGAACTTCTCAAAAGCCTCAGATTTATGTCTCATAAGATACACATATCCATACCTTATGAAGTCGTCAGTAAAAGTGATGAAGTATGGAAAACCTCCTTTAGCTTGAGTCGAAAATGGCCCACATACATCAGTATGGACCAACTCAAGCACCTCCTTGGCTCACACACCTTTCCCAGAAAGTGGTGTATTGGTCATCTTTCCTCTCAAGAAAGATTCGCAGTTACCATAAGACTCCAAGTCAAATGGTTCGAGGTAGTCTAACTTCCTCAACCTTGCTATCCTTGATTTGTTGATATGACCAAGTTTGCAATGACATAGGTAGGTAGAGTTTCTATTACTTATCTTAGCTCGTTTATTTTGTACATTGAATATTTCTCAACTACAGTTTAGTGTATATAATCCATCCACAAGAGGAGCAGTTCCATATATAACATTATTAAAAGTCGGTACTTGACTGTCATTATAAATATATGAGGAAAAACCCTCCATGTCCACAACAGGGATAAAAATGATATTCCTCGTTAACGAGGGTACATAGTAACAATAATTTAACATTAGATAATAGCTAGAAAGCAAATTTAATCTATAAGTTCCTACGCGCTCAGCATCCACTCGTGCTTCATTTCCAACGCGTAGGTCCACCTCTCTTGGTCCAACCTTCCTGCTATCAGTTAGCCTCTGCAGATTAGTACAAATATGTGAGCCACAAGCGGTATCCAATACCCAGGAATGAGATTTATTTATAGACATATTTATTTCGGTAACGTACATACCTTGTCCACCAGAAGTAGAAGCACCTGGTGCTTTTCCTTCTCCCGGTGCAGTGCAGTCCTTCTTACAATTCCCCTTCTTGTTGCAGTTGAGGCATACATCCTTAGCCAGATTCACCTCCTTCTTCTTTACACCTCCCTTAGGCTTCATAGCTGAGGGCGCAACGACTGCTTTGCCCTTCTTCTTCTGTCATTCCTTACCTTTCAGCTTGAGTCGGCTAGTAGAGCTCACTATGAGCACATCTTTGCCTTTGGAAGTGGAAGACTCAAAGGTCTTGAGCATGTTGTGCAACTCCGGCAGACTTGCCTTCATTCCATTCATATTGTAATTTACTATGAAGTTTTCAAAGGAACGAGGGAGAGAGTTCAGGATGAGAGTGGTAGCGACATTCTTTTGCAGCTTCGTTTCAATTAAAGCAAGTCTCTCTATCAGCCCTATCATCTTCAACACATGTTGCGAGACCTAACCCCCTTCATTGAGCTTACACTTAAAAAGTTTTATCAGTAACTCATATTCCATAGTCTTGGATTGTGAGTCATAGAGATTCTTTAAGTGTTCGAGCATTGCATTGGGACCCATGTTCTCATGTTGTCTCTATGTCGCAGGGACTATTGGGAACACCGTGTCCAACACGTATTCTAATTTCATTTGTCTCAGCACTATTTGCAAATTTCTTAGCCAGTCAAGGTAGTTAGGTCCAGTAAGTTTGTTCATTTCAATCAACATTTTCAATGATAAGCTCGACATCTTTGATAATCTAAAAAATTAGATAAACTGGAAATTAAACTCAAAATTTATTTCCTATTATACACATTCGTTTAGGCTAATCAATATGGTCTATTATTTAATTAGCTTCAACTATTTTAACATACTTCTACGACCCCATGGTAGAATACAGACCTATATTAATTAAGGTCATAATGGGTCAAGATCCAAGTCTATGTTATCTCCGCGTTTTGCTTTGGCTGATAACTTTAATAACACATCTTGGTAGGTTCTAACCAATTGCAAAACTTATTTGGAACTCTTGGTTGATCAAATATTATATTTAATCTTGCGTCCTTAGATTAGTCTGACACTTTGGCACCAAGATTTATCTAAGCAAGTCAACCCCATCACACGACTGCGTTTATGTATCTAAGTAAATTTGGCCTTTGTGAGCAAACACTTTGGTGTAAATACCCACAAAAGTTTATCGTTTATTTTTACATTTAAAACATATCTATGAAGGAGTCTGGGTCATCGTAGACTTAGAGCAAATGCTTTGACATAAATACTCGTATTGCCGAAAAGGATTTTGCAATCTAACAATTATAATGTACGACGCGTTTTAATTTAGACTTGTATTTAAAATTTTGGGGAACATTTTAATTCAGGGTTTTAACCAAGATCAACTCTTTTACGCTATATCCAATATGACATCTTAATATCATGCAAAACTAATGACACATATAGTTGGGAACCGTCAACCCAATAGGCATGATATAAGATGGTTTAATCAAATACTGGGCATCGCCTACCCAGACAGTTATAGCGGACACTATGCTAATTATTAAATGAAAACATTTAAACACTTAGCATATAGTTCGTATATTATTTAATAATACACAATTAATAATAATCATGGGTTAACTTGTCTAAACTTTAAAATTTAAGTCTAATCCAAACAGTCCCTTAAACATTTTCTGATTTTAAAAACTTATTTTCAAGATATTTCTGTAAGTTCCAGATTTTCAAAATTTACAGTTTAGTCCCCTCAAGTATTTAAAATTTCAATTTTGAACCCGTTTAAATTCAGAAAAACAAATTTTAATTTTCAAAAAATATTTTCATATTTCAGGGACCTGTCTGTAATTTCCAAAATTTTAAATTAATTACAGATTTGGTCCAATCTGATGATTTTAAAAACTTTTCCAGGGACCAAATTGCAATTCCATAAACTTCTAAAATTTTCAGATTTACCTCAAGGACTAAATTGTAATTTCGGAAACCGCCACTGCCCTGCCGGAACAGTGATTGCCGCCATTGTTCACACCGGAACAGTGTTTGGTACTTTTCACTGTTCCAAAATTTATTTATTTTTAAATTGGATCCTGCCGGAACAGTGAGTTCCGCCACTTTTCATGCTGGAACAGTGTTCGGTTACTGTTCACTTTTCCAATATATATATATATATATATATATATTTTTTTAAATTGGAGCCTTGGTGCCGCGACAAACCCTAGGTGGCGCCGTGGCGCTCCATCGTGGAGTTGCGGCGCCTCCGTCTCTACAACACAAAATTTGCATTTCCGAAATCCTAAAACTGGTTCAGGGTCGGATTTGCAGATTCATCTTCGTTACCCTTCACTATCAAACAACACGTTCATCGACCATCATCCAGTCCCTTTTCGTTCTTCGCTTCAGTGCACCATGTTCGCAATGAATCGGTTACGCACATTGACTTAGAAGGGTTAGATTGGAATGACTTCCTCGATTACATCATTTTTAATAGTTTGGGAGACAATGATGATGTGCTTTTAAGATATTAGATTTTCAAGCTTTAAACGACATAAATTTCTGATTTAAACAAATTCTAACCCATATTATTATTAACTAATTACCTTATAATCATACAAAACATCCTTGACTTTGATACCACTGAAGGTATTTGTTGGGTTGTTGTACGCAGCGGATATTGAAAACTTGTTTCAAACCCAACAAACATAAAACTGTTTGACTATTGGGTAATTTAAACCGTAAACATAATACTTGAATGCTACTTATATGTTTACAATATCTGGAATCTTTATCAACTGTGGGTGCGCACGCGAATGCCCTTTCGATTGCAAGCTCCAAGCTTTAATGTATTCCTCCTTTGGAAAGCAAGGAAATCCGGCAGAGGTTCGAGAGAGTGTTTTGATTCTGAGTCTCTAAGACTTAGAATAATGATATGAAAATCAAGTGTCATGAATAATGAAGTGTAGGTCTATATTTATAGGTAAAAAATTAGGTCAAACCGGATTAGGATTTGACCTTGGGCCTGGCCCAAAATTCTAGATAGATTAGATCATGGCACCGCGATCCTATGGTGTGGGCGTCGCGGCGCTGATGTGGCCCTACACTGTCTCATTTTATTTTCCGCACATTCTTAATTAAATCCAAAATCCAATTTTGACTTAATTAAAATAATCATTATTCATTTAAATATCTCGATTCTAAATCGAATATTTAATACTCTCTCAATACATCCTTAGATCGAAAAGACAATCGACATAGTGTTACCCTACATGCCTTTACATATCGACATTAATCAAATTAAGGTCTACGTGGAATTCTTAGACGACGCCGCAAGACGAACTCAATATGTGAAGTACGTTTACACGAATCCAGTAAACTTAACCTCCATATGGTAAGATAAAACTTCATTCATTCACGACACACCCGATCAAGCATAGGATTTGTCAAGTGTCTTTTCAAATTACTTAATCATTGTATCTCATCTATATTAGTTGACAACTAGACCATATTCTAAATATGTCTATTGTGTTGGCCAACGACTTAGTCAACCTAGTATCACTGAAAAGCTGAGTGTTCTCTCGAATATACATTCGAGGAATGAATCCTAATCTTGGCTCAACTACCACCTTTAATCCACATCGTAATGTACCCAATACAAGCCGTATCTCAACCTATAAGGCATTTGATCTTAGGGCAGGATCAAAGTATATTACTTTGTAGACAAGGTGCGCATTGACCTCAAGTCTAAGGACTTCTATCTCCCACACGCTGATCATACTTTAGACAAATATAATAAACAGTATATCAGCAGGATATACCAATACTTTCAAAGTATCCATGTGTCCATCACGAGTAGCCATTACTCGTAATAGGTGAGACATACTACATCCTCTAAGGATGTGATGCAGACCACATGTCGACTTATCACATATCCTCGATATCTCATTCTCGATGATCATTAGTCAAGGCTATTTTAAGAGTTACGTTATAATATTAATATCTCACATTATTAATAACAACGTAACCTCTAGGGATGCATATTATAGAGTATTATAAACAATCAACTAATAATTCAATAATTGCAAATGCCAAATTATTAATCTCCATTAATAATAATACGAATGTGTATAAAGTACATTTGTCCTAATACAGATTGTCTCTAGGACATACATATACTTTCAGTCCGGTCCTTCCCCGGACCCCGCGCATAGCGGCTGCTTAATGCACCGGGCTGCCCTTTTGTGCATTGGGGCAAGTGTATAGATATCTGATTTATTGACCGCTATTTAAGTCATAACCGATATTTTTTTTTAAGTTTAGCCACCTCAAAGTCAACTCCAAACTTACGGGACTGAAGTTAAAAATAGTTCGTGTCTGAAGTTACAAATTTCAGACATAAAAGGTCTAAAGTTTGCCTTACCAATCAAATTTCTGAAGTTTAGCTTAACATTAGAAAACTTCATACTCTTGCTGAGTTTTGATAATTCATTTAATTTTACTCAAGGTACCTTATTCATTACATTACAATAATCGAAACCCTGAGATAAAATAAAGCATTACATATATGTTGGTCGCATAGCACTCCGTGCTATGGAAATTTTGTTGACCAAGGCTCTTGAAGGTATAGGCGAATCTAGTATTTAAGTTATATTGGTCAATCATTAATATTCTTATTATTGAACCTATATTTAAAAGTTATAAATCTAGATCTATCATTGTTGCAATCTTAATAATTTTTTACACATAAATATATACTCCGCATCAAAATTAATGAATTTAAATGAAAATTATGAATATCACTTGATAAGACAGTCTAATGCTATAAGGAGTCATTTTCTATCACAAATTCATGATCTTACGTTTTAATGAATTTTTAACCCTTCTAGATATCTTCTATACACTCAATTATTCAAATGATTGGACTATACTCCATCAACCATATAATACATGAAAAGAATGGATTTTGGGCCTAACTCAACCCCAAAAGCTAGCTTTTAGGGTGAGTATTGTCCCGCCCAGACCTTGTTAACTGGAGCGTGTATATTATAATTTGAGGGTCCAACATCGGTGAACAAAGAATTGGAATGGGTCTGACTCTGATACTATGTAAATAATGAATCTTGGGCCTAATTCAACATCAAAAGCTAGCTCAAAGGGAGGAGGATTGTCCAAGTCATATAAAGAGAACAAGGACCACTTAACCCACCGATGTGGGAGACATCAACAATACAAACTTGTCATAATATACTATTGAAGCATTAAACTGACTTGACTAAAAAATTTGACACCTAACTATAGTCTATAGTCCACTTTTTAAACAAATCGTAACGGTCTGAGTGGTGCTAGAAAGTCATATTTTGATGGTATAGAGTGGAATTCTAAAAGGAAAAATGTATAAAAACACCTTCAAATTATAAATTATGTATTTATATTTTGCGAGAATTCTATTACTCACTATTTCAAAGCAAAATTATCAACCCTTGGAACGGTTATGTGGCTAAAAGATGGTGTTTCACTCTCTTTATATCAAAATTTTCTTTTTATTTAATAGTTATGTTTTACCCTTTATCTTAATTTTGTTTATAATAACTCTACCGTATATTCTAATTTTTCTTTATAATTATATGCTTATTCTTCAAACTGATGGTATGTGGTGTCAAGGCCGCCTGAAGGGCAAGGTTACTAAAGCCACTGTCTGAGGCCCCAAATATTTGGGGGGCCCAAAAATTTATTACTCCATTACATATTACTTATTATATATATTTCATAATTTTTTATCATTAATAAAAGATTATAAATGTTATATTTCTATTGAAATGTGATTTAGCTTGTTAGGTCAATGAACTAAAATTTGTAACAAACATAGACTACAAGGAAAGAAGCAATTTGATGACAATATTGATAATGAAAACTGTGTATCTTTAAGTATTTATTAGAATTGACTATCTTTTATATATAGTGTATACTAAGTTATCTTTTACTTTAAAAAAATTAAACTATTTAAATTGTCTGAGATTATTTTGACATTTTACTTAGTGGAAAAAAGTTGATATGATTAGCCAATGGGAATTTAAAAAAGTATTGATTTTTTCACAATACCTAAATTTTAGTGAATAGAGTTAATTGATACTTTGACTGTGAAAGCTCAGGTAAGTAATGAATAATTGACGTGTAAAATGATTTTAATGCCTCGTTATTAAAAAATTAAAACTTAAGCCTCTTTTTAAGGTTTGGCTTTAGGACACATATTTTGTTGAGCCGCCCCTGTGTGGTGTTATGAAACAACAAAAAATGCTATATAATCGTTACATTATGAAACGATACATAACAATCCTCCAAACAAGTCGAAAGTGGGTGCAAATTTCAGCATTAGCGTTTAAATATCAACAAAAACAAAAAATTCTAGGTAATTTTTATGTGCCTTATGTTAGTGAGAGGTAACTTCTATCTAGTAGAATTTTTAAAAGACTTATTTAAATCTAACGTCACAAAATCTTTATAAAATAAATTTGCACTTTATTGTAGAATTGTATTAATCTCTCTTTGGAGAGTCTTTCTCATTAATACAATATGTATAGTGTACAATGTAGAACCCTAATACAATAAGAATCATCGGTTTATCATAATTATACATCACTAAACATTTACACAATATATGGGATATATTCTAATTATGGTGTAGGGATTATGTGGGATATTGTACACATTAATACCCCCTCAGTCGGAGCGGGAGGAGGCCGGACGCTGAGACTAGATCTGAAGTCAATGAACAGTTGTCTCGGGAGGCCCTTCGTGAAGATATTCGCGTACTGATATGAAAAAGGCACATGCAATACTCTAACATGGCCGAGAGCAACCTTCTCACGAACAAAGTGGATGTTCATCTCAATTTGCTTGGTTCGTTGATGCTGAACCGGATTCTGAGACAGGTATATAGCGAATATGTTATCACAGTACACCAGAGACGTTTTACGTAAAGGACACTGAAGCTCCAAAAGAAGGTTTTGGAGCCAACAGATCTCAGCAACAGCATTAGCAACTCCTCTATACTCTACTTCGGCACTCGAACGGGATAATGTGGCTTGCCGCTTGACAGACCAAGATATGAGATTATCCCCCAAAAATATACAGTACCGGATGTTGAGCGCGTGTGTCTGGAAAGCCCACCCAATCTGCATCTTTATATGATAATAACATGTTTGGTGCGGAGTGGTATAGGTGTAGTCTATAATCAAGTGTGCCCTTAACATATCGAATGATACGTTTAAGGACAGTAAAATGAGGCTCCCTGGGGCATACATAAACAAGCATACCTGGTGAACATCATAAGCAATGTCAGGCCTGGTGAAAGTAAGATACTGAAGTGCACCTGCTAGACTCCTATAAAGAGTAGGATTTGTCACTAGATTACCATATACTGCACTAAGTTTGGATTTAGAATCAACCGGAGTGGATATCATTTTGCAATTGTCCATCTTAGCTCTGTGTACGATCTCTTCTGCATACTTATGCTGGCACAGAAACATAGTGTTTGCAGATCTAGTCACTGAGATTCCCAAAAAATAACTCAACTTTCCCAAATCAGTCATAGCAAATTCAGTTTTGAACAGTACAATAATCTCATTTTTCAACACAGCGGTAGAAGCAGTAAGAACAATGTCATCCACATATAATAATAAATAAGCAATGTCACTGCCTCTATGAAAAGTAAAGAGAGAATTATCACAGTTGTTGCATGTAAACCCAATACACATAATGAACTGTGCAAAGCGATCATACCAGGCTCTAGGGGCCTGTTTTAAACCATAAAGTGACTTACGGAGATGACACACATACTGAGGAACTGCCGGATGGACAAAGTCTGGTGGCTGGTGCATGTAAACCGTTTCTTTCAAGTCCCCATGTAGAAACACATTTTTCACATCAAGCTGATGAATTGACCAATGCTGGCCAATATCTATACTCAGAACTGTGCGAATGGTAGCTAGTTTAACAACCGGACAGAACGTTTCACCACAATCAATACCCTCCTGTTGATTAGTGCTATTAGCCACAAGTCTCGTCTTATACCTTTCGAGATCACCATTGTCTCTGTATTTGTGATGAAATAGCCACATGCAACGGATCACATTCACCCCCTCATGTCTAGGAACCAAATCCGAAGTATGCTGTTTTGTTAAAGCATTAAACTCCTCACACATGGCCGCATTCCAATTTGGTTTAGTTTGGCAAATTTTGGGCTTTTGGGAATTGGGGATATGGTTTGTGTAGACAGGTTAAATTGGACTTTGGGTTTGAAAATCCCATGTTGGGCACGAGTTTCCATACTGTGCGAGGGTGTTGGCTGAGTATGGTCGTTGGGTGTCGGGTTGGGTGCACTATTCTGGTTAGGAGATGGGTTAGGTTCACTGCGTGGGTTCGGAGTTGGGTGTTGTGGTGGTATGTCTGTCTGGTGACTCGGAACAGTGGTGTGTGTTGGTGTGGTCTCCGATCTGGGTGGATCATGACCGGGAACAGTGGCTGGGTTGTATGGTGGCATCGATCTTGGTAGATCAAGGCTGGCTGAGGTCGATGATGTGGGGTACGGTGTCGGAGGTGGGATGTGACCGATATTCTGGTTTAGTGGTGGTAAGCTGGTTATACTGGGTGGGTTTCCGGTGTTTGGTGTGGTAGTGGGGTGGTGTTGGAGATGTTGTGATAATGCAGGTGTGGGGATGGTGACCGGTGATGGCAGTGAGATGGTGGGCCGATTGCCGGTGGAGGTTGCAATCAGCGGTGATGGTGGCAGAGAGATGACAGGTGGCAGAGACGCCGAAGTATGGTCTGTGGTGGCGGTAGCAGGTGGCAGAGATTGGTTGATGGTGGTGGACTTACACAGTTCACGGAGGGTAACGGGAGAGAGGTCAGACTCGTCAAGGAAAGTATAGTCTGGTTTCTGAAAGTTTTGGATATTCGAAAATAGGAATGTGGTCCCGCCAAATGTGACGTGATGAGATACGTGAATTTAACGAGTGCACAAGTCATAGCACAAATATCCTCTATGATTTGATGCGAGGTGCTAATTTCTGAAGGACGATGGAAGCGAGATTTGGATAACAAAGACAGCCGAATATCCGATGGTGATCATAGGAGAGGATCATACGGTATAAAATTTCGGTTGGGGTCATGTTATGAAGAGTACTAGTGGGTAAAATATTGAGGATGTATTCTATCATTTTGACTGCATAGACCCAAAATGAGGGTGGAGAGGCATGAAACAGAAAAGTACGAATCATGTTATTTATGACATGAATGATTCGTTCAGCTTTGCCATTTTGAGGAGACGTGTGAGGACACGAAAATCAAAAAACCATGCCATTATTTTTGCAAAATTTGTGAAACACGAAATTATTAAATTCACGACCATTATCACATTGAAAAGATTTTATGGCTCTTTCAAATTGCATTTTTATGAAAGTGCAAAATTCAAGGAATTTGGCAAAGACTTCCGACTTGAATTTTAGTGGTAAATCCAGATATAGTGAGACTAATCAACTAATAAAACTAGATAGTATTTATGACCCAAAGAGCTAGTAATGGGGGTGTTGACACCCAATTTTGTCCCGTCTTTTCCAATTTATTTGCAATTTTAAATATTTTTAACACCTCAAAATAATTTTAATTTATATACATACATGCATATATATATATATATATATATATATATATATATATATATATATATATTATTCTCTTATTATTATTATTATTCGCATTTTTACTATCATTTGCATTTTTTATCATAATCATAAGTTTTATCCGAAAATTCTATGTTATTTTATTCTCGCAAAATTGCATCGCATTTCCATTTTTTATTAAGCATTAAACATTTCGCAAATATTATATTATTATTATTATCACATCGTTATGTTATTTTAAATAATTCACATCTTTTGCAAAAATAATATTTTTAATGTTAAACCCCTTTTATATTTTTTAAACCCAAAAACAATTTCTACCCAAACAAATATCAACCCACCAAAACAAGCCCAAACCAAACTCCCCAATTAAATTCCCATCATCAAAACAACACAAAACCCACCAAAACCTCTACCCAAAATCGCACAACCGAAGCCCAGTCGCCCAAACCCGCGGCCCAATTCCCTTTCCCTTTTTCCCAAAACCGAAGCCCAACTCCCCTTTTCTTATTCCCCATCGCCCCAGCCCAAATCTCCCAAACCCAATACCCACTCGACCGCCCACCCCCATTTTGTCCGGCCCAACTTACCCGACCCATCACCCATCTTCCCCCCTTTAAACCCCAAAACCCAAAACAAAAAAAAACAAAAAAAAAAAAAAAAAACCTAAACCTAAAAACCCTTCAACCGCCGCCACCCTACACCCCTACCCCCACGTCACCTCCCCATACCCCTGCCACCACCAACTCCCTTCCACCAACCCTGACACCACCACACCCCTCCCATCACTTCACCATACCCATACCCCTAAAATCCGCTTCCAAAATTCAGATTTTCTTTACCTTTAATTCAAATTTCAAACTCGTTCTTGGGGGGGAAATCCACCTATAAATATCCCCCTTGTTCTTCATTTTTGGGAGGTTCGAAAATCCGTCTTTGAGGGTTCGAAAATCCGTCTTTGAGGGTCCGAAAATCTGTCTTTGGGGGGGTCGATTTTTGAGAGTTTTTGGGTCGATTTTAAGTCCGAAAATTTATGTTTATGAGTCCAAAATTTTCTTAAAGGGTTTGCTTTGTACTTTGTTTGTGTTCTTCACTATTGGGAAGATTCCGGATTTCAAAAATCCAAAATCTACTTAAGAGTATTTGTTCTTGCATGTTGTTCTCCAACTTAAAGATTCAAAATATAGGTTGAAATTATTGGTTTGTGGTGTTAAAAAATCTGGAATTTTTGTTCTTTCCAACTGTTTTCTTTTGATTCCGGGTCGGGTCACTTCCGGGTCGGGTCACATTCCGGGTCGGGTCGAACATCAGGAAAAAATAAAAAATAGAAGCAGCATCCTAGAATCAGAAATTAAGCATCCAAAATCAGAATTCCGAAATCGCAAAATATTATATTATTATCAGTCCGTAAACTCTAATTCCTCTCAATTTTATTTTGATGCATTGTCTGCTGTGTAATTTGTTAGTTTCTGTCTAAATTTGAGTATGTTTAGCCTATGTTAGTTCAAATATGTGTTATGTGTGATGCTAGTTTAAAGCTCGAATTAATAAGTGTTATTCATTTTATAGTATGATACTTGTCTAAAATCGGGTATTTAGGAAGTATGTGTTGGATTAAATATGTATGGACTTAATGGTGACAGTTTTGGTAAGATCTAATGAATTTTGGCCATCTCTCTATGTCTACATATCTATTGAATTGATTGCACACCTGCCTTGTCTGTTAAAATGCCTCTATATTAACATGTAAGTCTCCTAAGTTATCAAGTGTCACGCCTATTTGTTGAGATATTTAAATGACATTTGCATTAGTGCCTTATATTTAATGAATCAGTTTACATCATGCTAAGTTATAACCCTTGGTGCATTTTACTCTTGGTTTGCAATCATGATCATGTAGTAGTATGCATAAAGTATAATTTGGTGCTGAAATTGTTCAAGTGTATAGAAGGTTTTGGAGTATGATTTGAATAGGTATCACTTGGGGATAAAAGGCCTTTGCTTCTTGTTGAGTTATGCACGCATGTCCAAACTGCCTACGAGGAGTATGTGTTTATTTTGCCTTGGTCTCTAAATTGGTTCATGTGAGCATGCATATTTCCATATTGTCAAGTTTTGTGTGATCCCAGTCTTAAATGAATGAAATGGTTGACGTTAAATAAGCACTCCCTATCATGTTTAAGAAATGGTCTCCTATTTTGAGGAATAAATTTGGTTTTCTAATAGTTTAGTTAGAGTCCAAATGCACTTTTATTTCTGGTAGTTAACATTTTACGTGCGCGTCTACTTTAAGAATCTTGAACCTCGCCTAATATGTTAAAACCTGATTAAGTTGTGATGATCACTCGATGAATGAATGCCTTTTTTTCATTTGTTACTTGGCTGAAATTACTCTGTGACTAGCATACTCATTCTTTTCTTTGCATGATCTGGGGAATTTTAAAATTCCTCATGCCCTCGAAATGCTGCTAAAACTCGAGATGAATTGTTGTTGTACTTTTGAAGCCATGGCTACTGTTTCATTATAAATTGGTTCTTTGCTCCTTTTTATGAGAACATGTTGTTGCCTTTTCCGTTACTATGCTTGGTACTTCTTTGCGAGATGCTACTGGTTTGGTATGTTTGTTGCTGCAACACGTGACTGGTACCATATTCGAGGTGTTGCTGAATTAAAAGAACACTTGATAAAGCAAGTAGCTGCTGCTTTGTTGTGGCATTGATCGCCATGAGTTGCTGCTTTGGTGTTATATTGGTTGCCATTAGCTGCTGCAAATTGGCCGTTAACACTTCATTTTTTGTGTGACTTACTGCTTCATTTGAACTGAGCCATCGCTGCAAATTGAATCGAGTTTTGGCTATATTTTGAGGCAAAGTTGCTATGTTTTGTCTCATGAACTACTGCAATCTGAACAGATCACTACACTTGGTGAAAGATCACTGATTTGAACAAATACTACAACATTAGGCCGATGAAATTGAATTCGAGGCCGCGCTTTTTTTGTAGTTTCTCTGTTTTATTATTTTACTGTTTTAAACCAAATACCACACTGGCCGATGAAATTAAATTCGAGGCCGCGCTCTGTTTCTCTGTTTTTCAGTTTACTATTTTAAGCATCCGTGTAACAGATATTTACTGTGTTACTGTTTTTAAACTAAACGTCACGTCTTTTCGAAAATTACCTCTCTGTTTTTGCTTACTGCTTACTGCTTTAAACATCCATGCAATGGATATTTATTGTTTTACTGTTTTTAAACTAAACGTCACGTCTTTTCAGAAATTACCTCTCTGTTATTGCTTACTGCTACTGCTATTGCTACTGTTGCTTGCTGTTTCTGTTCCGATTTAATTTTGCTGATTTGAACACGATACTACACTGGCCGATGAAAAATATCCATCGATTTTGAGGCCTCCACAGTAGTAAAGACGGAAATATAACTTCTGGGCAAGGATGAGGCTTAAACCTTTTTATTTCATCCGAGATCAACATGTTTAGTAGGCGAGGTGACTAAAATAACCAACAAGTTATTTATTCGCAGCCACGACGTGATTATAGTGATCTTTTCTTTTCATCCGAGAGACCAACAAGTTTAGTAGGCGAGGCAATCAAAAAATAAACACTTAGTCATATGATTGCAGCTACGACGTGATTGGAATGGTCTTTTCAAAATTTAAGTCTGAGCCCTCCGTGACCAAAACGCTCACTGTTTTGGTTACGGATCCGAAGTTATTTGTTTTTTTTAACCGTTTCTAACCGTTTGTTCTTGACACTTTGCAAGGAACAAAGTCAATGAAGGCAGATATTTCTCGGAGTTTATTTATTTTATTTACTTTCTTTAATTCAGCTTTTATCCCGCTCTGTATTGTAATATTATTTACCGCACTTATGTAACTATTGAAATACTTAGAATAGGCAAACTTAGAATTAATTCATATGTTAGTTTAAGACTTGAAACCCGTCGCTAGCTTATTTATTTGTAGGCTCGGTTAATTCAAACTTAGAAACCCTCCGCTAGTTTATTTATTTTTAGGCTCGTCATGCATATTTAAAATTTTCAAAAACAAACTTTGATCATCTTCTATTCATTTTATTAATTGTACAACTAAAAAATGATTTTCAAAAATTACTCCTTTGGCATTACAAATTAATTGTTTTTCTCCTTATTATTGTCACAAATGCATACATGTACAAAATGCATCTCTTTCATTAATTATTTGCAAACATCTTTTTTAAACTTCATACTTTAAACATGCATTTTTCTTACTATAATATTAACCTGAGTTTGACCGGATAACCGCAAGTTAGCGGATTCTAAAGGATGCCTAACCCCTTCCCTTTAGGATAATAAATAACCCTTACCTAGAATCTCACTAGTTTCGCAGACCTTAAAAACGGAGTTTACATTGCAGCATTTTTTAATATTCAGGTGTCCTAATTCACCATAAAAATATTTAGGTGGTGACTCCTCAATCCTTAATTTACCCAGGAATCACCGGATACGTTGTGCTCCTCTTTTGACCCGAGCAGGTCAAAAACGGGCGCGACAGGGGATGTTCACAAATCAGCATGAACAATATCAAATGGAGCAAACGTAACACTAACAGAATTTTTAAACGGAAGACGAACATGTTTGCCCAATTGACAAGAAACACAATTTTGGGCAAGTTTTCCATTACAATGAATGAAATTATTTCTTCTAAGAAAATTAAAAATAAGAGCTCCTGGGTGTCCAAGTCTATTGTGCTAAGTTGATGGAGACAGAGCAGCTAGAGAGGTGTGTGAGCGGGAATTGTCAGCGGAAGAGGGCGTGAAGGGATATAGATCCCCTGTGCTATTGCATCTCGTAAGAGGTATCCCCGTACATAGATCCTTCACAGTAAAACCAAATGGATCAAAATCAATAGACACAGAATTATTACGAGTAAATTTCCTAATAGAGATTAAATTTTTAATGATATTTAGGGCATAAAGGATATTGTTTAGGGAGAAGGGTGGGTGAGGAGGTTGAGTGTATGCGGTACCATAGCCCTGAATTAGATTGTGGTGACCAATGCCAACTATAATAAATTGAGAAGACTTTAAACGAAATAGTTGGGAGAGATTGCCTGCAGACCGGGTGGGATGAGATGTGGCTCTCGAATCCATGTAGCAATTTTCATCAGGCTGCTGCAAGTTCAAACTACTGAACGCCTAGCCCAAATCAGTAGGGGGCCAGACCAGTGGAGTGCTGTGGGTACTGGGCATGTGCGACGTAGGCTTGATGCTGTGGTAATGGGGCTGATCGATAGACAAGGATTGGGCCTAGTAATCCATGTTGCTGGAAAAGGAACTGGGATGAATTGCTGACTGCCTGGATAGGCGGCCTAACTGCCCTGCTGAGAATAAGTCGTTGGGCCGGTCCACTGGAGGGAATGATTGGGCTTCTATGGCCGGTGATTGGATTGTTGGCCGCGTCCTTTACCGCCTCATCCACTACCTCGGCCCCTATCGCCGCGGTTGTTCTACGGCTGATTATTTTCCGAAAGTGGTGGCTGGCCGGCGGCAATGGTGCTTTGTGCAGACGTTTCAACTGCTAATGCCTTTTGGTTGTGCTCGTCCTGTTTTGCACGTTGTGTTTCCTCCAACAATAATTGTGAACGGGCTTTATTGAAACGGGTAAGGGATCAGCATGTTGTATCATCGTGGCTAGGGTATCATACTCATCTTTTGGAAGACCTGCGACTAGTTAGAGAACCATTTTTGTTTCAGAAACGGGCGTTTCCACATTCGATAATTGGTCCGCCAAGAGTTTCAATTGCTTGCAGTATTCGGACATGTTAGATTAATTTTCAAGACGTGTGTTGTTAAATTGTTCTTCCAAATAGACAGCACGAGTGTGCTTATTTTCATGAAATATTTTTTCTAACCGAGTCCATAATTCGCGAGTAGAGGCACCAGTTTTCATAATAGTGAGGAGCAGATCTTGATAAATAGTGTCATAGATCCACTTTTGACAACGGCATCTAGATGGCGCCATGTGATGTCGTCAACCTCAATAGGGCGAGGGAGAGAGTCGTCAATGTGATCCAACACGTTATAGACACATGCATGGATACATAATAGTTCAAGCCATGGAGAATACTGATCGTTTTCTTGATCAAGAATTATAGGAATAAAGTTCTTGATGTTGATGACGGTTAGTGCTGGATGAACAAAGGGTGAGAATGGTGATTTGGTGACGACGGATGAGGTTGAGGCTGTTGTGGGAGGGGTCATTATAGTGGATTATTTTCGGGAAGGAGAAAAAATGTGAAACAGAGAAGAAAAAAACCGAGAGGGGGGTACACCGTCGGCCGGAAAAAAAATTTAGGGGGGGGGGGGCGACCAAAGGAGAAGAGTCTAGGTTTTTAGGGTTTTGACTTCTGATACCATGTAGAATTGTATCAATCTTCCTTTGGGGAGTCTTTGTCATTAATACAATAAATATAGTGTACAATGTAGAACCCTAATACAATAAGAATCATCGGTTTACCATAATTATACATCACTAAATATTTACTCAATATATGAGATATATTCTAATTATGGTGTAGGGATTGTGTGAGATATTGTACAGGTTAATACTTATTACCATTAATATATGGACTTATCTAGAAAAAGTTACTAAGAGTTTATAGTACATTTAGCTTAATGTTTATTGAGTTCAAACAATCTATTGCAAGGATCAAAATTTATACTAAACTAACACCTTAAAGTTTAAACTAAATATATATCACAACACAAGCGAATTCAATGTTTTAAATCTACAGGTTTTTAGGTTTTAGGTTTTAGGACAGAATAATTTATTGAATTCGGAAGAAATTATTTTAATACATATAAAAATAATTTTTCAAATATAAATATAAGATCTGACCTAAAGTATTGAATTCTGAGCTCATAAGAAATGAGGTAGATCCGTCCCTGTATCACGAAAGTCAAAGTAGTTGCTATGCTTGAGGAACAAGTCCAAGAAGTTAGAGGATTTTGCTCCATCATCTTCTCCAACAAATCCTATCAGTTGCCCACCTTTCCTTCAACCTTCACAACCAATCGATGAGCTTTTCAAGGATGATTCTCTACTATAAATAGAGAGGCTACAAAAGTTAATCGATATCCAGAAACAGATTACAAAAAAATCAAGAGAGCTCTCGAGAATTCATCTTAGAAAACTGGGTCGCAAGTGTTGTCGAAGTGTGTGGACGACATTCTGTCCAACATTATAATTGCTGCTAAGATTCTAGATTTGTTATGTATTGAAGCAATTATAATTAGATGTTGTCTATGTCTAGTTAGGTAGATTTTTCAGGCAAAAGTCATCTGCGACTTCAACATTTTAATTCCTTTTGTTTTATTTTGTAAAATTGTAAAAAAAGGAATTTATTCAATTGTATATAAATATATACAATACTTTTGGTCATTGACCATCATAGGTTATATAATATATATAAAACTATGTAAATATTAAACCTTTGTGTTCTTTATTATTTCCGTTGCAATTTATTCTTCAAAGGTTTTTCTATTTTATCGAAGTGTTGTCACTTGTGTCAGACGACATTGTCGCTGACATTCGGAACTGAATTAGCATTCGATTTTATTTCCAATTTATTTTTATTGTTTCATAGCATACCTGGACTTATCAAGTACAAACATCTTTACTTCTCTTTAGCTCATTACATATATATTTAGGTTCTTGATATTAGTTTGTTAGCTAAAGAAAAACACAAATATGGAAGAAATAGACATACCTCAATATTTGTTTATGTCCTATATCACTACAAATCATGAAATACCAGTGACGACGGTCACCAGAATCACGTATGATCGGGAAAGTATCGAGATGTGGTTGTTCACGGCGGATGAGATGTGGCAACCACGACGTGTCCGGTGACAAAGAAACCTTTGCCTAAAGACAATGAGTTGTTGACTCCAAATTATATGCTCCTGCGGTTAATTCAAGCATGGTGCATAGTCAACGGTGTTGACCGGATCCCGACACCAAAGTACCTTATGAACAAATCAAATATTCTTCGATTAATTTGTCAGGTAAATAATAATAGTAATAATGATCAACAACTTCGTGTTGACGCATTGAGAAAATGGAAGATTTGGTTAATGAAAATGAGAAGAATAGGAAGTGCATGGAGGAAGTTGGTGCAATTAAGGCTATTATAGGTTTTATTGTGAGAAGTTACAAATATGGAAAATTATCAATTCCTGGCCTTGAAGAAGCATTGAGGATTTGTCATTTAATTTGGAATCCAACAAATGGAGACAAGCATCATGTGAAAGATAATCATGATTTAGTCCAAGCTATTTTATGGATTTTGAAGCAAGATGAAATGAAAACCAGTTGTCACGTCTTGGTTATCAAGACTCATGCAATGATGGTCTTGAAGGACGTGATAGAGGCCTTGAGTTCGAACCTTCTATCAGGATTAGACCTTGAGTTTTTTCAAGGGATAGTGCATACGTTACGGAAAAATAGCAGAAACTATATCTCCCAACAGGCGACGAAAGCGGACCTACAAGTGCTAATAGGTGCATGTCCGTGGGGGCGCAACAGGCTGAAAATCGTTGAATCAGGGCCATAACTAACCCTGAGAAAAGGTTTAGTGAATTAGTGTTTTGTTTAGTTGCTCATTTATGTGTTTTGGCTGATGGGAGGGCAAAATTTTTGGAACATGCAGCTGGAATTGCATTGGTAACAAGAAGGAAATTGAACATTTGTGCAACTATAGATGATAGTGCAATTCAAATTCTTGGTTTAATTTCAAAATTTTCAGCCACAAATGAAGATTTATTGGAGATGTTGAGAATAGGGACAGTGTCAAAAATTTGCATGGTGATGCGAGCAGATTGTGAAGTTCATTTGAAGAAGAAAGCAAGAGAGATATTGAGAGCGCATTCTCATGTTTGGAGCAATTCTCATACAAATTTATCTTTTCACATGACAATAGAGTAGGAGAACTAAAATCTTGAATATTTCTTATATATATATATATATATATATATATTCTTTATAAATTATTATAGCAAGACACATAGTTTTTATGACTGTAAAACAACAATCACAATTGTATACATGGAAAGTTATAAACCAAAATGATATGTATTATGAAGTACTTGTTGTTTGTCTCATTTTCTGAGTCTTTTTTGTTTCTTGCTCTATATTCGGTACTCATTTTGAAATCCGACTAATTCATATATGCACAAGAGGTTCTACTTGTGGATTACAACAATTACAAGAAACATGAAGTAAGTAAATATTACAAATTGCTAGAAAGGATAAACAAAAGATTACAACAGAACTGGAATCAAGAACGTTACAAACTGCTTGTGATTTGCTGAGTCGAGTGATGGAACTCTGTCTTTAAGACAAGATTGTCCCATATATATCCTCTTACGTTATCGAGCAATAGTCTTCCAAGATACAACAGCAACTTAACAAATGAGCAAAAGAAACTCAAGTGTTACTCTTGAAGAACTTTGAGTATAGTAAACTTGCTAGAGAGGAAGAAGAAGATGTCAGAAAATTCTGTAGTGTTTTTCTTAGTTTGTCCAACAATTGAGCCAAATGCCTCAATTTATAGTGTAATGAGATAACCCTTCAACTAGCCAACTAATGGCCTTCAATAGCCATGTAACGACACTTGATTAAGGGGTTACATTCAGCCAAATAATGGCTGAATTCATGTACCAAATAATGGAGATTCAATGCTTCAAAACCAGCCCAAAAGTCAGAACTTTCCATCTTCCCGTCGCAGCATTCTGCCTTCGAAGCATCGCGGCTCTGCGAATTAGCGATGTGGCATCGTGGCTCCAGTGGTTGAAGACCTAATTAGCACCGCGGCGCTCCGGCGCCTAGGCTCCGACGGGGCTACGCCGCGGCCCTTCGCAGCTCCGTGGTGATTTCTGACTCATTTCATCTTACACTTCTTCCTTCGTTTACCAACGTGGAATACTTTGTCATTTGGCCAATAACCGTCGATCATTCAATGTCTCAAACATTTCACTTACGTACCAATTTCTATTTCACTAGTGAAATTTGTGATACTTGGCACTACGTGTGCATGTGTGTGGAAACGACATTTTCGACATGCGGGGCCCCAATTGTTCAAGTCATAAATAATGGGATAAACTTAATTCCACATTAGTAAATTTTCAACAATCCCCTCTTGAAAGATATTTTGGCGCACTCACATGGTGCATTTTCCAACAATCTTTCAATGGACCGATGTTGCATCAGGAGAGGTAGCTTCAGCTTTGAACCTTCCATAGTTGAATACCATCAGACTTACTTATTGTGCGGTGAACGTGATATCCTGAACCGTCAATGTTTAGTGTAATCCAAGTCAACGGTACCAACACAAGAACTTCCTTTACTATGTTCTTCGTAATATTTTATCCGTTGTGGCCGTGGACACTTCTTGGATTCTTAAGTGCGTTCATTTGAGGCGTCCTGTCCTCGCACTTAAATAGGTGGTCTCTTATAAGGTATCCTGTTATACCCCACTTTACAAATATTATGAACCATTAAAAGTTTCCCCAAACCTAACTTCAACCGTTGAGGATCATTAAAGGTTTGGGAAACTTAATCTTTACCCACACTGCAAATAGCACTTAACGTCTATCGCGGGAACGGATTTGGATAGATACTTCTTTACAGAAATAACTATCTGAAGTGCTCATGCTTCCACCGAAGTGCTCAAATGAACCTTTACAGCTAAGTTTTTCTATTGAACCTAATTCCTGGGATCTTCAGTCAGTAAGGTTGTGTTACCACCGTATTGGACCTTATATCTTAGGTTTTAAGCCCATTCCACTAGACAGCCAGAACATCTGATCCTTGGGTAAGCCTTTTGTCAGTAGGTCCGCTATATCCTTTGATTTTATGTAATCAATGGATATTATAGCTATGGTGATCAGCTGCCTAACGGTCTTATGTCTCCGTCGAATATGACGAGACTTGTCGTTGTACATAGAATTTCATGCCCTTTCTAAAGCCGACTGGCTGTCGCAGCGGATCATTACACAAAGTAGAGGTATGTTCCAACAAGGGACATCATCTAAGAAGTCGTGAAGCCACTCAACTTCTTCTCATGCTTTGTCTAAAGCGATAAACTCTAATTCCATCATGGATCAAGCGATGCAAGTTTGGTTAGAGGATTTCCAAGACACAACCCCACCACCAATTGTAAATATATACCCACTGGTGGACTTGGTGTTCTCTTTATCAGATATCCAGTTTGCATCACTGTACCCCTCTAGTACTGTTGGATATCTCGAATAATGCAACATGTAAGTTAGCGTGTATTTCAAGTATCGTAGTACCTGATTCAACGCATTCCAATGACCTTTACTCGGATTACGGGTAAACCTAGCTAACTTGTTGACTGCATAAGCAATATCAGGTCGAGTGCAGTTTGTTATGTACATCAAACTACCAATCACCTTTGCATATTGCTCCTGGCATACGGGTGCACCATGATTTTTATCAAGCTTCTGATTTCTATCCAATGGTGACTTCGTAGGCGAACTGTCAAATATGTCGAACTTTCTCAACACGTCCTCGATGTAGTGAGACAGAGATAAGACCAGTCCGTCAGACGTCTTAGAGATCTTTATCCCTAAGATGACATATGTGATACATATATCCTTCATGTCGAAGCATTGTTATAACATGTTCTTAGTCTCTAGGATCAATCTAGGACTGCTCCATGTGATCAACATATCATCTATGTACAGGCATATCATGACGAACGAGTCAGAGTTACCTTTCATGTAGACACATTTATCATATTCATTAATGGTGAAACCCTTCGATAGTAGAGTACTATCAATTTTTTCGTGTCATTGCTTCGGGGCCTGTTTCAGCCCGTACAGAGATTTGATAAGTCGACAGACTTTCTTCTCTTGCCCTGGAACCACATAACCATCGGGTTGTTTCATATAGATTGCTTCTTCCAAATTACCATTTAGGAAGGCTGTCTTGACATCCATTTGATGTATCTCAAAGTCACGCAATGCTGCGATCTCAATGAATACCCGTATGGATGTCATCCTAGACACCGGGGAGTACGTATCAAAATAGTCAAGGTCTTCCTTCTGCCGATAGCCCTTAACTACCAACCTAGCCTTCTACTTATCTATAAACCCATCTGCTTTATGCTTCCGTTTGAGTATCCATTTCCAACCCAACAGTTTATTTCCCGGAGAAAGATCAACCAACTCCCAAGTATGGTTATGCAGGATGGAGTCTATTTCACTCTCAATAGCTTCTTTCCAGAGCGGTGCCTCTGGAGTTGACAATGCTTCAGCAATTGTCCTTGGTTCGTCATCAAACATATAAGCTACAAAGTCATGACCAAAAGATTTATCCTTCTTGGCCCTTTTACTTCGCCTTGGTTCCATCTCTAGAGTCTCCAAGTTCTGAGAATCTAGAACACTAGTTTCCGAATATTCAGCCACTTCGAAGTCTACTAGATCTGAACCATCTAGATCGGGGCAGTCAATGACTCCTGGTTCTCGAGAGCTTTGTTCATAACCTCATTTGCAAGAGGTTATGTCTTTTTTCCTTTCTAGGAAAAGTATCCTTAAAGAATTGAACATTTCTTGATTCCATGATTGTACCCCCGTGGATATCTAGAATATCTAACTTATGCACTAAGAAGTGATAAGCACTACTGTTATTTGCATATCCGATGAAAATGCAATCTACAGTCTTAGGCCTAATCTTGACATGCTTTGGCTTGGGCACTTCGACCTTTGCCAAACAACCCCACACCTTTAAATATTTATAGGTGGGTTTCTTTCCCTTCTATGATTTATATGGAGTCTTGTCCTTACCCTTATGTGGGACTCTATTAAGAATCATATTAGCGGTAAGGACGGCTTCTCCCCACATGTTTTGGAGAAGACCGGAATTGATGAACAAGGCATTCATCATTTCCTTCAATATGCGGTTCTTGCGTTCCGCAACACCGTTCGACTGAGGTGAGTATGGAGCCGTCGTTTGATGAACAATGCCCGATTCGGTACAATATTCCTCAAACGACGCTACGTATTCTCCCTCTCTATCGCTACGAATGGATTTGATTCACATGCTAAGTTAGTTTTCAACTTCTGCTTTGTAACGTCGGAACACTTCAAAGGCTTCCTCTTTACTTTTCAACAAGAAAAGATAACAATACCTTGTGCTATCATCAATAAATGTCACAAAGTACTTGTTCCCTCCCTTAGTTTGTGCAAACTTCAAATCAAAATATATCTGTGTGAATAAGTTCTAGAGAAGGGTATTCCTTTCGACGGATCGAAAATAAAGCTTTGTGAATTTTGCCTCTACACACACTTCACACTTATGAGGGTTTACGTCGATAGATGGCAACAACTCCAACTTAACCAACCTTTGGATGGACTTGTAGTTAACATGTCCTAATATGTGATGTCATAAATTAGAGGACTCAAGCAAGTAAGAAGAATTTTCAATATTATTGCTTGCACGTATTCAAACATGGCATTAACTTTGAAGAGGCCTTCACAAATGAAGCCTCTTCCCACAAAAGTTCCATTCTTGGTGATTACAAACTTATTGGACTCAAATACTAGCCTAAAACTAGCATTAACTAATAAATGACCTGAAATTAAATTTCTCCTAGTCTCAGGAACATGCATCACCTCCTTCAGAGTGAGCTCCTTTCCAGAAGTCATCTTCAAGACTACATTTCTTACCCCCAGTACGTCAGAGGAAGCGTTGTTACCCATGAACAACTTTTTGTTAGTAACTGGTGTATAAGTGGAGAAGGCATCTCTATTGGAACAGATGTGTCTGGTAGCACCCGTGTCCATCCACCATTGCATAGGATTCTTAACAAGGTTTGCTACAAGCACCACCGCCGAGAACTCCTCAATCATGTCATCCAGAAGCCTGTCTTTGATGACGTTAGCCTGAACCTTGCCTTTGGCTTTGGCCTTCTCTTGTTGCTCAGTCTTGAGCTTACGGCAGTCCTTGATCATGTGACCAGGTTTCCCACATTGGTGACAATTTCCTTTGAACTTCTCCGTCGCTTGGGTCTTGCCGTCTTTCTGGAACTTGCGCCTCTTGCTTGGGTTCCCTTTGAACTCAGCCAGATTTGCCTTTGCCTCAGAGGGTTGTTTTCCCCTAGGCAAGGCTTTCTTATTATCTTCCTAAATGTGGAGTTTGATAATGTTCTTCCAAGTTCATCTCGTTTGTCTTGAGTTTTAAGTAACTCATACACTCATTCCACGAGGGAGGTAACTTTTCAATCAGTGATGCAGCCAAAAACTTCTCATTTGGTTTCATACCTTCCAAATCCATGTGATGTATAATCATTTGGAATTCCTGGAGTTGGGACATCACTGTTTTACTATCCACCATTTGAAATTTCAGGAATTTCCCAACAATTAATTTCTTTGTACCAGCATCTTGTGCGTTGTACATCTTCTGCAGCTTCTCCCATAACTCTTTGGCGGTGCCTATGGTGCAATACACCGTGTAGAGTGGGTCTGACAGGCAGTTCAAAATATAGTTCTTACACATGAAATCACTATGACTCCATGCATCAAGAACCATCTCCATGCCATTAATGACATGGATACCTTGGCCCCCTTCAGTCGTTTCAGTAGGCAAATGGTCCACTTCATCTCCAGCTTGTGGAGGATCTTCTGTTAGCAAACGAGTCATTCCCATGACAGTCAGATAAAATAACATCTTCTGCTGCCATCTCTTGAAGTTGGAGCCCATGAACTTTTCTAGGCGTTCATGGTGGAATCCAGCGGATGGAGGAACTGTAACATTCCCTTGAGTAGCATGAAAGGCGTTGGATAAGCCTTGAACATAGGTGAAGGCAGAGGGGTTGCCTTGAGTAGCAGCAGCAGCAGAATCAGAAGCGAGTTGTTCTCTTTCAATCATCTTTCTAAGCTCTTTCAACAAATCTTGTCTTAAAATTGTGGGTTACAACAATTGCAGGAAACGGGAAGTAAGTAAATATTACAAATTGCTAGAAAGGATAAACTAAAGATTACAACGAAACTGGAATCAAGAATGTTACAAACTGCTTGTGATTTGCTGAGTCTAGTGATGACACTCTGTCTTTAAGACAAGATTGTCCCGTATATATCCTCTTACGTTATTGGGCAATAGTCTCCCAAGATACAACAACAACTTAACAAATGAGCAAAGGAAACTCAAGTGTTACTCTTGAAGAACTTTGAGTATAGTAAACTTGCTAGAGAGGAAGAAAAAGATGTCAGAAAATTCTGTAGTGTTTTTCTTAGTATGTCCAACAATTGAGTCAAAGGCCTCAATTTATAGTGTAATGAGATGACCCTTCAACTAGCCAACTAATGGCCTTCAATAGCCATGTAATGGCACTTGATTAAGGGGTTACATTCAGCCAAATAATGGCTGAATTCATGTACCAAATAATGGAGATTCAATGCTCCAAAACCAGCCCAAAAGTCAGAACTTTCCATCTTCCCGTCGCAGCATTCTGCCTCCGAAGCGTCGCAGCTCTGCGAATTTGCGCCGCGGCGCTCCGGCGCCTCGGCTCCGACAGGGCTGCGCAGCGGCCCTTCGCGGCTCCGCGGCGATTTTCGACTCGTTTCATCTTACACTTCTTCCTTCATTTACCAACGTGGAATACTTTGTCATTTGGCCAATAACCGTCCATCATTCTATGTCTCGAACGTTTCACTTACGTACTAATATCTCTTTCACTAATGAAATTTGCGATACTTGGCACTACTTGTCCACGTGTGTGGAAACGACGTTTCCGACGTGCGGGGCCCCAATTATTCGAGTCATAAATAATGGCATAAACTTAATTCCAGGTTAGTAAATTTCCAACACTACTTGGGGATAAAACTCTCCGTGTCAAATGCAACTCCATAACCAAGCCCTTTGATTAATGATGGAAGAACACTTGCCATTCCAAACTACAACGTTGGGTGGTCTTATTTTTCAGTTTACTGCAAGTAACTCGAGTATTGAAGAAAAAAAGGATATGCTTAAGGGTTATTCAGATCTCTATAAAATGGGTATCAGAATAAAATTCTCTAACACTGTCATTAGATTTGTAAACATTTGATGCTGATAATTTTTTACAATATACTGTATACTGTTTGAATATCTCTCTTTGAGATGCTTGGTAAAGAAGAATTTTAAACATTTGAGACAGAAGAAAATTCTATTAATTATCACTCAATTTAATTACATTAACTGATTCACCTCGACTTGCATGGGACAACTTAATTTCAACAAAATAAAGCCTCTCACCGTAGAAAACATATGGTAGTAAATTTTATTCGGTCTTTTGACCATGCAATGTGCATTAGGATTTTATGCTGATAAGCAAAAGAACATGTCAAAAACCAAAAGTTGTTAGACCATTGTTTTAATAACGATTTTGCACAAACGAGAAAACAATTACCAAAAGTTGCACATCGCGGTATCCATAAGCATCGACACTTACAATTTAATGGTAGTGGTAGAAGTCTGTTACATAGTATTAGCGAATATTCTCAGAATATTCTCCGTATATTTTGTAATAATGGTAGATGTATAATTAAGGTAACTTAGGATTCTAACTGTATTAGGAATCAACCGTTGTAAGGTAAGTTAGGATTCGTACCATATTAGGAATCAACCTTGTACAGCTATATATATTGTGATTAATGAAAGGAATCCCCAAGGGAAATTATTCCATCTTTCATGGTATCAAGAGCCTAAAACCTAAATCCATCCTCTTCCTTATTCTTGGCCGAAATTATCAATTTTTTTTCTGATTTCGCAGGAAAAAAAAAATTCTGCTTTCTTCCTCTCTTTCTCGGCCAAATCAGAAAATTCCCTTCCCTCGGTAGGCGGCAACCATGTCTACCCCCCAAATTCCGGTTCATCCACTGGCACAATTGACAACCCCTCTCAACGTTCAGTATCTTCTTTTCATCCGGCATTCGCCGTTAACAACATCAAGAATTTTATCCCTATAATTCTTGACCAAGAAGACTGTCAATATTCCATGTGGATGGAACTATTCTACATTCATGCATGTGCATACAACGTTCTCGATCATATTGACGAATCTGCTCCTCGTCCCACCGATGTTACATACTCAATCTGGCGTCGTCTTGACGCCATCGTCAAACAATGGATCTACGGCACCATCTCCAAAGACCTGTTGTGCACTATCATGAAAACAGGTGCTACGGCACGTGAACTTTGGGTCCGGCTAGAAGAAATCTTTCGGGACAATAAAAATACTCGGGCCGTATATTTGGAAGAGCAATTCAATAATACCGCCTCGAGAATTTTAACAACATGTCCGAATATTGTAAGCAAGCGAAACTCATAACCGATCAACTATCCAACGTCGGGACTTCTATTTCGAAACCAAGATGGTGCTTCAACTTGTTGCGGGTTTACCAAAAGGTGAATATGACACACTCGCAACAATGATTCAACAAGCCGACCCTCTCCCAAGTTTCAACAAGGCACGTTCACAACTATTGTTGGAAGAAACTAGACGTGCTAAACAAGTGGAACATAATCAAAAGGCGTTAGCCGTTGACGGGATGGCAACACTGCGACCGGCGACAACCGGCGATTCCGGCGGCGGCGGCGAGTGGCGGAGGTCGTGGCGGCGAGAGGTCGCAACAACAAAGGCAAGGGCCGCGGAAAGGGCCAACGCACCCGGTGGACGGGACGGCGGCCAACCACCGGACGGCGGCGGCGAACACTGCGCGGCACTGCGCGGTGGCCCAACCAGCGGCGGGGCCTCGCTGCATGCCGTGCCCGGCCGTAGGGGCCCGGTTCCGGCGACCTTGGTCGGCGGCCTCTTGGGCCATGCCCCGGCCACCGAGCGAGCCCACCGGCGCGACGACGAGGCCCGCCCGATGGCGGTCCGGCGGCGGCGGCTACGGCAACCCACGCAATCCGGCGGCGGCCGGCGGCGCACTGCGGCGGCCCGGCGGCCCACGGCCCCGGCCGATTTGGGCCGGGCATACACCACCGTGAACCTTCAACGGCCGACGAAAATTGGTACATGGACACGGAGCCACGTCTCACCTCACCGGTCGTCGGGTAACATATCTCAACTACGTCGGCTAAAGTGTCCTCAATTTATTACTTGTCGGCAATGGTCATCGCATTCCAATTGAAGGTTACGGTAACACACACACCAAACATCCACACCCACCTTTCTCCCTAAACCACGTCCTATACACACCTAACATCATTAAAAACTTAATCTCTGTTAGAAAATTCACTAGCAATAATTACGTATGCATCGAATTTGACCCTTTTGGCTTTTACGTGAAGGAACTCAATACGGGGAAAATTCTTACACGCTACAATAGTGTGGGAGATCTCTACCCATTCACTCAATCTTCCGGCCGACGGACCGCAAGCACCTCTATCCCTTGCGGCGATCTCTCCCTCAACTTGGCACAACATACTCGGACACCCGGAGACCCGGTTTTACTTTTCTTAGGACTTCTAAGCGTATTCAATGTAATAATGGGAAAATTGCCCAACACTTTTTTTTCTTGTCCACTAGGCAAACATACTCGTCTTCCCTTTATGTCATCAAACGGTGTTACTTTTTCTCCATTTGATATTGTTCATGCGATTTGTGGACATCTCCGATTGCTAGCTCTTTGGGTCATAAATTCTATCTAGTATTCTTGGATGATTTTTCACATTTTGTCTGGATTTACCCACTGAAATTCAAATCGAAGTTTTTGCAAAATTCCTCGAGTTTCAAAAATTCATAAAGACACAATTTGAAAAACCTATTAAATCATTCAATGTGATAATGGACGTGAATTTAATAACTCGGCATTTCACAATTTCTGTTCTAAACAAGACATGGTTTTCCGTTTTTCTTGTCCCTATACTTCTTCCCAAAACGGAAAATTTGAAAGAATTATACGTACCATCAATAACATGGTCCGCACACTTCATTTCATGCACTGCCTACCACCGCCTTTTTGGGTCTATCTTTGTCAAAATGGTAGAATCCCTTCTAAATATTTTACCAACTAGCACACTCCAAAACAAAACTCCTACGAAATCTTATACCCTAGGCGGCCATCATATGATCACCTACGTATTTTTGGATGCTTATGCTACCCCAACATAGCCTCCACTTGCACCCACAAAGTTGCCCATCGCACTCTTCCATGTGTCTTCCTTGGTCTATCTCCTAATCATCGGGGCTACTTGTGCTATGACATTGCTACTCGCAAAATCATCGTCTCCCGTCACGTCACCTTTGACGAGACAACCTTTCCTTTTTCAAATCTCCGAAATTTCGGACCACCGATTACATCTTTCTCGATGAACCAAGTCGTCCCCGGTCATCCAAAATCTATACCAACAACGCGACCACTGTTCCGACGGTCCCACTGTCCGGCACCACCCCACCGGCTCCCTGCTCACCCCTACGACCCCCGGTCGAGTCACTGCGCCACCGGCGGCACTGCGCCCCGGTCCAAAACCGGTGGACCGGCAACCTCACATCCCCGACCCACCACCACTGCCCTCACATCGCATGGAGACTCGTGCACAACACGGGATCTTCAAACCCAAGGTTCAATTCAATCTCTCCACACAAACCTTATCACCCATTCCAAAAAATCCAAAACTAGCAAAACTGGACCCAAATTGGAATGCGGCCATGTGCGAGGAATTTAACGCTTTAACCAAGCGAACACTTGGGATTTGGTACCTAGACCAGGTGGTGTGAATGTTATCCGGTGTATGTGGCTATTTCGTCACAAGTTCAAAGACGGTGGTGACTTAGAGAGGTATAAGGCAAGACTAGTTGCCAATGGCACTAATCGGCGGGAGGGTATTGATTGTGGTGAGACATTCGATCCGGTTGTTAAACCGGCCACTATTCGGACTATTCTCGGTATTGCTATGGGCATGCATTGGCCGATTCATCGACTTGATGTCAAGAATGCGTTTCTTCATGGGGATTTGAATGAGGCTGTGTACATGCATCGACCTCACGGCTTTGTTCATCCGGCGACTCACGCGGTTGTGTGTCGTCTCGGGAAATCATTGTATGGATTGAAACGGGCACCCCGCGCTTGGTATGATCGGTTCGCCGGTATCTTCTGCAGATTGGTTTTGTATGTAGCGGGTGTGATACATCTCTCTTCACGCTTCACCGAGGAAGCGACCTTGCATATTTGCTATTATATGTCGATGACATTGTTCTTCTTGCCTCGATCGACGGGTTGAAGAATGAAATTATTGCTCTACTCAAAACTGAATTTGCTATGGTGACTTGGGCAAGCTAAGTTATTTTTTGGGTATATCGGTGACAAGATCTGCGCCACTATGTTCCTATGTCGGCGTAAGTATGCGAAGAGATAGTGTACGGGGCCAAGATGGCAAATTGTAAAATTATGCCAACTCCGGTGGACTCAAAATCCAAGCTTAGTGCTAATGACGGTGCGCCGGTTTACGATCCCACTCTATATCGGAGTCTAGCGGTGCTCTTCGATCTCTTACATTCACTAGGCACGATATTGCATATGCGTTCGGCGGTGTGTACGTTCATGCACGACCCCGAGAGTCCCATTTTGCCGCCCTCAAACGTATTATCGGATATGTTAAGGGCACACTAGACTTTGGTTTACATCTATACACCTCTGCCCCAACCAAGTTGCTAGCCTACACGGATGCGGATTGGGCGGGATGCCCCGACACATGTCGCTCCACCTCGAGTCTTGTGTATTTCTAGGGGATAATCTTATCTCATGGTCCGCCAAGCGGCGAGGCCACGCTATCCCGTTCGAGTCTTTGAAGCGAGAATATCGCGGAGTTGCTAATGTTGTTGCTTTGAGATCTGTTGGCTCCGAAATCTTCTTTTGGAGCTCCGGTG
This sequence comes from Anisodus tanguticus, assembly GCA_034509755.1. NCBI lineage: Eukaryota > Viridiplantae > Streptophyta > Magnoliopsida > Solanales > Solanaceae > Anisodus > Anisodus tanguticus. Next base: position 22,672,227 of record CM067545.1, read on the forward strand.
TCCATTGCGCAAGGCGTCTATAGTCTATTGTGACAACATATCTGCTATCTATATGTCTCATAATCCGGTCCAACATCGGCGGACTAAGCATATTGAGATGGATATCCACTTTGTGCGAGAGAAGGTTGCCGTGGTCGGTCAAAATTTTACACGTGCCTTCCTCTTATCAGTATGCAGACATTTTCACAAAGGGACTACCGCGACAGCTCTTCACCGACTTCCGATCCAGCCTTAGCATTCGGCCTCCTCCCGCTCCGTCTGAAGGGGAGTATTAGCGAATATTCTCCGTATATTTTGTAATAATGGTAGATGTATAATTAAGGTAACTTAGGATTCTAACTGTATTAGGAATCAACCGTTGTAAGGTAAGTTAGGATTCGTACCATATTAGGAATCAACCTTGTACAGCTATATATATTGTGAATAATGAAAGGAATCCCCAAGGGAAATTATTCCATCTTTCACATAGTAACAATTTTTGGCTCGATGTTCATTGTTTCCTTCTTCCTTCCCCTTCTTGATACCCAAATGCGATAAAAAAAGTTTAAAAGAAAAAAACCACGGTGGTACTATCCAACCGACGTCCATCATAGACTCGCCAAGCTTACCTCCTAAATTTTTTAAGGTAATGCCAAGGCTTTTTCAGTACAGACGGCTCTTAATGTCAAGAAGGAGATCAACTAGATAAGGTAGACCATTATTATTAAATTAATAAATCTATGTTGATCTACTAATGAGCCTTCTACTCCTTCTGTTCATTTTTACTTGTCAACTATGGACTTTGCACACCCTTGAGAAATTACAAATGACGTGCATCTGTTAGCGATAGTGAATAAAAAGAGTCAATTATATTGTTGAAAAAGGTCAATTATACTCCTCTACTTTCTTTTATTAGCTAACTTTACCATCTGTTAGCGATAGTAAATAAAAATACCACTGCCGTTACCAAAGTTTACATCTATACCCCTATTTGGATCAAAATCCCCAAATCAAACCCAATTTCAAATTTACTTAAAATTACCCGTTGACCCAGCCGACCCACCAATTAAACACAACCCCCAACCCCCAATCCGAAATATACCCCTCTACTTCAACAATCTTCTTCTTCAACAACAATAAATTTGCAGCTGAAATTCACCAAAAAAAACTCTGAATTTTCACTAAATTATTTCAAATTTCATATATAAACTCTCTAAGACGTTTTCGATTGTTTGCAATAATATTCACTCAAAACGAAGTTCATTTGCGACAATCCAATTTTTCAAACTTGAGCTTCCATCGAACTACAAGAAACTTATAACAAAAACAAAAGCTTATCAAACTTAATAAGAAAGTTGACACTAGCTTTTTGAATCTGACAATCAACAAGTAACACATATGAGCTAAATGCAAAATAAAATTCTTCAAAGCGCTAAAGAAGGTGCAGTTTTTACATGTCGAATGAAGCAAGATGCGGTGGAACTTATAATTGTACTATACATAGGGATTTGCAACAACCCAGAAATGGTTTCTAAAGTGTAAAAAAAAAAAAACATGTCCGAATAATGTAGTTTTCTCCTTACAATGGCAATCACAATTCAAATTTGTCTTCAAGCTTGAGTGCCTCAGAAGAAGCTTCTTCCTCTTCATAATCAATTGCAAAATACGGTTTATGTACCTTAGGCCTAAAGTTATATCCAGTAAATACATAAAAGGCAAGTGTTGCCAGCACGCTCGTCCACTGATACCGATGCGAAGTAATCATCTCAAAAGCGTAAATGACAACCCTCGTGAAGTATAAATAACATATTACAACAATATAATACTGACGGTCAATTTAAAAAATTGGATTGCCGTAAACGATTCGTTTTGAGTGAATATTATTGCAAACAATCAGAAACGTCTTAAGAGAGTTTATATCTAAAATTTGAAATAATTTGGTGAAGCATTCAGAGTTTTTTTTTGATGAATTTCAGCTGTAAATTTGTTGTTGTTGAAGAAGAAGATTATTGAAGTAGAGGGGTATATTTGGGGGTGGAGGTTGTGTTTAATTGATGGTTGGGGCGGGTCAACGGGTAATTTTAAGTGAAATTGGAAATTAAGTTTGATTTGGGATTTTTCATCCAAATAGGGGTATATGGGTAAACTTTGGTAACGGCAGGAGTATTTTTATTCATCGATGATGAAGGATAAAGTTAGCTAATAAAAGAAACTAGAGGGTTATATTTGACCCTTTTCCCTAGTATGAGCTTGAAAAATGATTTGAAATTGATAATTAATGCTATCGGTAAAACAAGAAAAAGATATTGTTATGCTAAAGTGAACAAGTAAAAGTAAAAATATATTTTTAGTATAGTGGATAAGTAAAAGTGAACGAATGAAGTATTTGATTTATGGTTTCAAACAAAAACTACTTATGGACAAGTTTTCTTCAATTGAAGAAAAAATGAAAGTCTTCTTCAATAAATGTGGTCTTGGATCTTGGGCCACTTCTATCCAGGGCTGAGCCCAATTACCTCTTCTCATGGACTGGCTCTGGACTGGAACAAAAGTGTAGCTACTCAAAAGTGCAGGTTGAAGTCATTTGTCAAAGGTATTTCAAACACGTAAGTCTCCAATTTGAGATATACATGTGTGAAGTTCAACTTTATAAATCAAATTTCAAGCATATGTCAAAAGTTTGCTTGTTCAATTAATACATCAAATTTCAGACAAAAGTTATATCTTCAAACATAAAATTTTGGAACTTCAGTCACAAGTGATTGAACTTATAAATTTTTATGAATTTAGATTGTGACTTAAATGGGAATCCTAAAATCCATTATATGTGCACTTGCACTATATATAGATACTATGGGGCTTACCTTTGTGATGCTTTCTCCTTCTTGGATTTCCCTGGTTCAATTTTTACTACACTCCGCCTCAGAATTTATTTCAAAAATGTCTTTTAAAACATTAATTTCAATTTTAGATATTTGGGTGAAACTTTTGACTAAACTTCATGTAAAATTAATTTTCAAACAAAATTTTAAATAAAAAGTGAAACTTCATATCCGAGTGTGATTTTTCAAACGACTATATTATAAATTTTAAAAATTATGAATTTCGGCTATGACTTAAATATATCCCTTTTGCACTTGGCCCACTAATAGTTGTCACCTTCTTGCTTTAAAATTCCGATCTTTGCTTCAATTTACATCAAACTATTTAAAAATAGTACCATAAACCAAAATATATCAATGGCGGATACTGGAAAAAGAACAATTCTTCAATTTGCACCCTTTCAAAGTTGTATAGATGAAGGGTTGTGGCATAAATTATCTTCTTTAAAGCTCAATAAGTTGCGACTTGATGAATCCCCTATTCCAATTACTGGTTTGCTTCTTCCTTTTTTACTTCTTTTTTGTTTGTTGTATTTTTTTATTGTTTATCTATTTTACTAAATTGCAAATTACATAGGTTTTGTAATTAGTATTACTTTATTTTGAAGTTGCTGAATTGTTCTTGCTGTTTATAGTTTTCCCTTTTGTTAGGGTTCAACAATGTAGCTCCTTTTTTAATTTTTGTGCCTGTGACAATTTCGCCTACTTTTATGTTTACCCTTTTCTTATAATCAATTATTTATGTTTTTTTTTTGTTTCTTGTATTTTTTTTATTGTTTATCTGTCTTTCTAATTGCAAATTACATATTACTTTGTCTTTTTTGAGTTACTGAATTGTTCTTGCTATTTATATGTTACCCTTTTTTTGGGATTCAACAATTTAGATTTATTTGTGTGTGTTTGTGTTCCTGTGATTATTTTTGTTCCTTCCCTTTTTGAGGTTACTGAATTTTCTCCTACTTTTTAATGTTTACCCTTTTCTTAAAATCAATAATTATTTGTGTTTTTGGTTCATCTCTTCGTAATGTGACTGTATCGAGCTGTTTCTTGCATTTTGTATCGTTTATCTAATTATCTTTCTTTCTAATTGCAAATTATATAGCTTTTGTGATTATTACTTGGTTTCTTTTGTGTTACTAAATTGTTCTTACTATTTGTAATTTACTATTTTGTTGGGATTCAGCAATGTAGTTTATTTTTGTGTGTTTGTGTTTGTGTCATGTGACAATTATTGTTCCTTCTCTTTTCGGGTTACTGAATTCCCCCTTTTCTTAAATTCAATAAGTATTGTTGAGCTCTCACTACCCTTTTTTCAGAAAAATAAAATGTATCTTTTTGAGGTTTATTTCGCAATCTTTGTTCTGGGAACATTTATAGATACTGAATTTCATCTAATATTTAACGTTTTCCTTATTTATTTACTTTTGGTATGATGATGACATGAGTGAGAGCTTAAACGGGGAAGCACGATCAGTAAGGTTTCATAAAGATGACTCCAACTTGTTTGGAATTGAGGTGTAGTTGTTATTGTATTAAACGTTTGCCTTATTGATGGAATTGAAATTGTAGCCTTTGTGGTTTATAGTGTTTTTTCCTACTTGGCCTTAATTGTTTTTGTGCAGGTTTTTATGCACCTTGCTCACATCCTCAAGTATCAAATCACTTGATTCTTCTTTCCGAATCTTTGCCTGCTGAGTCGGATGAGGAACCATCGTCTCTTCTAGCTAGTCAAGGGAACAGAAATAGGTGTCTTGTTCCCGGAATCCTTCTCAACACAAACACGTTGGAAAGTTTCTATGCGCTTGATAAGCAGAGCCTACTTAAAGCAGAAGCCAAGAAGGTATGGTAAAACATTTTTTCCCTCAAATTTGCTACTTACGTGCACAATTTATACATTGAGCCACATTTGCTATAAGTTAATATTTGGTCATAAAGTAAGAGAAACAACCTCTCTACCTCCCAAGGTAGGGGTACGGTCTACGTACGCTCTACCCATCTACCCTCCCCAAACCCCACAAGATTACAATTGTTGTAGAGTAAGAGAAAAACAATAGCTATTAAACTAGTTATAGCTAAGGGTGGAAAAATTAGTCATGAGAACACGATCCGCCCAACCAGAACACGACCCGCCCATTTCAACCCATCTAAAATTTGGGCTGATATGTAACCCAGATTGGGCTGCAATGAAGTGGTCAGTATCATAAGGTCTTAGGTTCAAATCCTAGCGGAATTAGTCGAAGACAACACGGTTATAAAAAAAATGTAGCCACATTGGGCGGATATGTAGCCTAAATTTACCCATAGAAACCTTGTAAAAATATTTTAATTTTTTTTTATATGTTATATATAGCTGTAATAAAGAAAAAATAAGTTATATTAGGTACTTAAAAAATTATAAAAGGACAAATTAAAATTTAGTAAGAATTGGGCGGGTTGGGTTATGATCTACATTTCAGCCCATTTAATCCCAAGTAACTAAACCCGCCCATTTATTAACTCGGCTCATTTTGACCCGCCCGAATGTAGCCCAACCCGCCCATTTGACACCCCTAGTTATAGTTATGTTTACCTTGGTAAATTCACATGTTGAGTGAAAGCTCTTTTGTAATTCTGTTATTACGTAGCTTGATAGTATGTATCATGCATGGAAAGAGGTTGAACTTTAGTGTCATCTCACCGTGATAGTTTTTTGAATTGTTATTGCGGATCAGATATGGGATGACATTTACTCAGGCAAAGTTGAGGAGGACAGTTCCGTGCTCTTAAGATTCCTAGTTATATCCTTTGCAGACTTGAAAAAGTGGAGCTTTCATTATTGGTTTGCTTTCCCTGCTTTGGTTCTTGATCCTCCTGCAACTCTGCTTAATTTGAAGCCAGCATCCCGGTGCTTCACTTCTGAAGAGGTTCTTTTCTCTTGAATGATCAGTTGCTTTGTTCTTTCAGATTTTAGATATATTTGTCTCAAATTGGTTGTTATGGCGAACAGGCTGAATCTTTGTCTAGAGCTTGTAATGAGTGGCGTAACACGAGCTCCACTGCAGGTAAAAAGTTTGTGGAGCTAACTATCATGTACTCATTAAAGGTCACCAGTTTTGACATTTCTTTTTCGGGGATCTGAAGCATTAGTTGAATGCAGATATACCATTCTTTTTGGTGTCTATCGATTCAAATTCAATTGTTACTCTCAGGCATCTAAGGGAGTGGGAAGCCTGCCAAAATAACGGTCAAAAGGTTTGTCCGTTTGCTCTTGATGTTGTTTAGAATCTTAACCAGTATAAAGGCTGTATATTGCCATGTAATATTAAAGGGGAATTTTCAGAAATAGCACTATTCATGCCCCTAATAACAAAATTATGGCGATATTATTGATTTTTCAAAATATAACAACAGTTTTGTTTCAAAACATATCATACAGACACACATACACTAGCGGGCATACATACATACAGTCATGCATGCATACGTACATAGATACACTAGCAGTCGTACATACATACAGTCATACACTGCCGACATACATACATACAGTAAAAATCTGCTATCAAATGAAAGTCTAGCTATTTTTGGTAATAATTTAAAAATATTGCTAAAATGTGTAATTAGTGGACTTAAGTCGTTATATCACATATTTTCCCAATATTAAATGTGCTGCATGATCTCGTTTCATATATGTGATATTTATGGTACAGGACTGTGATGACATAAATGCCTTGTTTACAATTAGCAGGTTCTTTTTGGTTTTTATGACCCTTGTCATCTTCCAAGTAATCCTGGATGGCCACTTCGCAATTATCTTGCCTATATCTATTCAAGGTGGGGCCTTGAAAAGATTCACTTTTTCTGCTACCGTGAGAACCGAGGTTTTGCAGATCTGGGATTGTCGCTTGTTGGAGAAGCTGAAGTATCTCTTTCACAAGGTAGAGTTATTAGTAATAGGTTTTAGTTTCTGATTTGTGCTTCTTTTATCAATAGTGAAACTCATTTCTTCTATGTTGCCATAATTGATAATTTGTTTAGAATGGAGGAACCATCAGAACATACCTAATGTTGTGGGATGGGAACTAAACAAAGGGAAGAAGGTACCGAGATGCATCAGCCTTGCTAAAACTATGGATCCGACAAGGTATGCATAAACATTTAGTTGTATCATGTAGGGGTGGCAAAATTAACTCATGAAAGCATGATCCATCAAAATTGGGCTGATATGTAGCCCAATTTGGTCTACACAATTGGGCTACACAATTTTTCTATTTGATATGTTATAACTTATTAAACCATAATAAAAAATAGTTTTATAGGTACTTAAAAAATTATAAAAAAAAAACAAAGAAATTAAACTTAGTAAGAATTGGGCGGGTTGGGTTATGACCCACTTTTTAGCCCATTTTAGCCCAAGTAAAAGACCCACCCATTTTTTAACTCAGCCCATTTTGACTGCCCAAATTCAGCTTAATCCGCCATTTGACACCCGTAGCTGTATGTAATCTATGAATAATTCAGTGGTCATCATTGGCATCTCTGTCATGTTTTTCCAGGTTAGCTGTATCAGCTGCTGATTTGAACTTAAAACTAATGAGATGGCGCACCTTGCCGTCATTGAATCTAGACCTTTTGGCTTCCACAAAATGTCTCCTTCTAGGAGCAGGTACGCTAGGATGCCAGGTTGCTCGAATGCTTATGGTAAGTGCTCAAGAAAATTAGAACAATAATAGTGTAAAAATTTCTGAAAATGCTTATCAGACTTTTGTAATTTTGTAGGCATGGGGTGTCCGAAAAATTACGTTGGTCGACAGTGGTAAGGTCTCAATGTCTAATCCAATAAGGCAGTCTCTTTATGTGCTTGATGACTGTTTAAATGGTGGCAAATTTAAGGCCGTTGCAGCAGTTGAAAGTCTCAAGCGAATATTTCCAGCAGTGGTATTGGTCCATTACCGAGACCTCAAATAATTAAAATAAACTATCTCAAGTTCATTTGCTAACGAACCTTAATGTCTTGACAGGAAGCAGAAGGTGTTGTGATGGCTATTCCGATGCCTGGACATCCAGTGCCTAGCCAAGAAGAAAGTAGTATACTTCAGGACTGCAAACATTTGTGTGATTTGATTAACTCACATGACGCGATCTTTCTATTAACTGATACACGGGAAAGTCGGTGGCTTCCTAGTCTACTTTGTGCAAGTGCTAACAAGGTTTTACACCATTACTTCCTCGTGTGAATTTTCCTTTGAAAATTTTGGAGTTTTTAGGCCAAAATTGTCTCTTATCTGTGGGAGTATGTCTATTTTGGTCCTTCAAGTATAACCTTGACCATCTAGAGTCACTTAAGTTGCTAGGTGGAGCACCTTTGGTCCAACTAACAGAACTTACTTAAAAACTAACGGCGACTACTAAAAACCTGGCAAAAACCGACCGACTGAAAAACCGACGGACTTGATCGGTTTGATCCTAATTTTTTTAATCAAACTGACCGAGTCAGTCAGGTTTGAAAGTTGGTCCTTTTTTTCAGTAACTTTTTGCTGTATTTTTTGGTAGTCACCAGCAGTTTTTAAGTCCATTCCTTTTGTAACAGTAAGGTATGGAGAATAAAACTTATGTATTATTCCATTATGTAAGATGTATATATACAAATACAATGAGCTCAAATTAAGGAAACTAAATAAGGAAAGAATTGGAAATATTCTATCGTATTCCTACATATTTGCTAATCTATGTATACTACATCTAAAGGTGTCTACATTCATTCTGTAACACTCCCCCTCAAGCTGGAGCATAGATATTAATCATGCCCAGCTTGTTATAAAGGTAATTAACTCGAGTTCCATTCAAAGCTTTTGTGAACAAATCAGCTACTTGCTCTCCTGTCTTCACGTACCCAGTGGAAATCAAATTTTCCTGAATCTTCTCACGAATAAAATGACAGTCAACCTCAATATGTTTAGTTCTTTCATGATACACCGGATTAGAGGCAATATGAAGAGCAACTTGATTATCACACCATAGTTTTGCTAGTGTATTGATGCTTCAACCCAATTTTAGTTAAAAAACTATGTATCCACATAATCTCACAAGTAGCCTGTGACATAGCTCTGTACTTGAATTCTGCACTTGATCGAGATACAACACTTGGTTTCTTACTTCTCTGTAATACTAGGTTCCCTCCAACAAAGACAATAGCCTGTAGTAGATCTACATAGTCAGCATCGGCAAAACATTCAACACGAGTATGACCGTGATTGCTATACAATATGCCAAGTCCAGGAGCTCCTTTCAAATAACATAAAATATGTTCCAAAGCTTCCCAAGGTTTGACCCTAGGTGCAGATATGAATTGGCTAACAACACTTACCGCAAAAGCAATATCTTAACAAGTCACAATAAGGTAGTTTAACTTCCCACTCAACCTTCTATATCTCTCTGGATCATCAAAAGGATCGTTATCATCTTTCAAAAGATGCACATTGGGAACCATTGGAGTACTGCAACGTTTGACTGCTAACTTTTTAGTATCTACAAGCCGGTCAAGAATGTACTTTCTCTGTGACAGAAAATTTCCTTCTTGCTTCTATTTACTTCTACTCCCAAAAAATATTTCGATTGATCCAGATCCTTAGTATGAAACTTAGTATGCAGGAAAGACATGAGGGAAGCGATCCCCGCATAATCACTTCCTGTGATGACAATATCATAAACATATACAAGAAGAAGTATAGTGCCAGTTGTTGATTGCGGGTAGAAGACCGAGTGATTTTGCTCATTTTCAGCCCAAAATCCTGAACTACCTCACTGAACTTTCCAAACCAAGCTCGGGGACTTTGCTTCAAGCCATACAAAGACTTCTTCAAATGACATACTTTTCCATACTCCCCTTGAGCAATAAAATCGGGTGGTTGCTCCATATACACTTCCTCTTGAAGATCACCATGAAGAAATGCATTCTTGATATCCAATTGATGTAAAGGCCAATTCTCAGAAACCGCTATAGAAATGAACAAGCGGATAGAAGTAAGTTTGGCAACCGGAGAGAATGTGTCTGAATAATCCACCCCATAAGTCTGAGCATACATTTTGGCCACAAGCCTGGCCTTAAGTCTTGCCACAGAACAATCTTTATTAACTTTAACTGTGAACACCCACTTACATCCCACTGGTTTCTTCCTGTTGGGTAAATCCACCAAATTTCACGTATTATTTTCCTCTAAGGCATGTATTTCCTCAAGCATTGCATCAGACCATTCAGGATGACTCAAAGCCTCCTTTACTATTTTGGGTACAGAGATGGCGTCTAAAAAAGCAATTTAAGATCTAGATGTAGAGGATAAGTGATCATACGAAATAAAATTAGCAACGGAATATGTGGATTTGCAAGTCCGTGTACCTTTGCGAAGGGCAATAGGGAGTTCAAGGTTTTCTGGAGGATCTGGTGGAGGGAGATTTGATGACAAAGGAGCTGGGGCAGGGCATGTATCATTGATCTCTTGCCTCCTCGAGTAAACTTGAGTAATTAGCGGTCTTGCCAATGCGGATGGAGCAGGTGCTGAAGGCACAATAGACGATTGATGCTCAATAGAAGGACTAAAATATGGAGGAATAATATTTTTTGATTGTTCTGTCAAAGCACGAGTAACCTGATAGACTAACCATTTATCTTCCTCCTCCTGACTTGTAGAAATGGGAGGTACATAGAAGAATGGTGTAGTCTCTGAAAATACCACATCAGTGGGCACCAGATATTTTCCAAGTTCAGTAGAATAACATTGATATCCCTTCTGGAGACAAGAATAGCCCAGAAAAACACACTTTAATGCCTTGGGATCCAACTTGGTAACAGATGGACGTACATCTCGAACATAACATGTGTTTTCAAACACCTTAGGTTCCACAAAAAATAGTGACTTGTTTGGAAAAAGAACATTGTAAGGCATATTGCCAGCAAGCATAGTAGATGACATGCGATTAATCAGAAAACATGTCGTAGAGACCGTATCTGCCCAAAACTGTTTAGGGACCTTCATTCGGAACAAAAGTGCTCGAGCTATCTCAAGTAGATGCCTATTCTTCCTCTCAGCAACTCCATTTTTAGAGGGTGTATCAACGCATGAAGATTTATGGAGAATACCATGTTGTCTCATATACGACTGGAATAACTCTGACATATATTCTTTAGCGTTGTCACTCCTTAGAATACATACTGAAGCATTGAATTGAGTTTTGACTTCAGCACAAAAGGCACAAAAGTGAGTAAACACTTCCGAGTGACTCTTCATAAAATAAATCCAAGTCATCCGAGAGTCCAAAAACATGACAAAATACTTATACCCAGTTTTGGAGACGACAGGACATGGTCCCCAAACATCATAATGAACTAACTCAAAAGCTGACTCAGCTCACTTATTAACCTTTGGTCTTAATGAGCTACGATGATAAATCCATGACTCACATCCCAATGAAGAAATATTTTGGAACTGAGGACAAAGCTTCTTTAACTGAGGTAGAGAAGGATGTCCTAATCGACAATGTGCTTCAAATGGAGACACAGTACTAGATCAGGCAACAAATCTAGGCTCCCATTCATCAAGGATGTAGAGATCGTCAGATACATGACCTTTACCAATAACCTGATTCGTCTCCAGATCACGAAACAAACAATGATCGGGCCAGAACGAAATATAACAACTAAGTTCTCTGGTAACTTTGCTAACAGAAATTAAATTAAAGGCCAACTTTGGTAGATTTAATACAGATGACAGGATAATAGAGGAGGTTGATTTAACAGTCCCATATCCTTTCAATAACCAGAACCGAGTCGGTAATTTCGGAGCACAAAATTCAAGCCCTAGTGGCTCTGATACCATGTAACATTAAGGTATGGAGAATAAAACTAATGTATTATTCCATTATGTAAGATGTATATGTACAAATACAATGAGCTCTAATTAAGGAAAGAATCGGAAATATTCTATCGTATCCCTACAGATTTGCTAATCTATGTATACTACATCTAAGGGTGTCTACATTCATTCTGTAACACCTTTAGTTGGACCAAAGGTGCCCCACTTTAGCAAACTAAAGATGCTCAAGGTTATAGTTGAAGGACCAAAATAACTTACTCCCATAGATGAAGGACAATTTTGGCGAACAACTCAAATTTTTGCTTACTTTTCTGTGGTATGTTGCATGTCATGAATTCACCAATGCCAGTTGAGTTCTTCATGAACTATTACATGTGTCTTTTCTTTCTCTCTGCAGATCACTATTACAGCAGCCTTAGGTTTTGATAGCTTTCTAGTTATGCGTCATGGAGCGGGCCTTGTGGATGCTCTACAAAACTCACAAGCTGAAACTTCGAATAACGTCTCTGCTAGTATGGAAAATCTCTCCCTTTCAAGTCAAAATGAGTCACAGAGATTGGGATGTTACTTTTGCAATGATGTGGTTGCACCGATTGATGTAAGATTCTTACATTGATGGTAATTCTTTAGGCTTAATACATTGACAACTTCTTAACTTTGCCAGTAAATTTCATTTAGACATTTGAATTACGTCTTGTTCCAATTGAGCATCTGAACACATCATAAAATGTTCCTATTAGACACTTTCAACTCAAATTTTTGAAAAATTTTTGTGCATGTTCTCCAGTGCCTATTATGCAGATAAGTTAACCACATAAAATATAGTACCTCCTTTAATTATACACATCAACGTCATTTGGAACATGCCTCAGGTTTTACGACTTATTGAGGTTAATGTGTAATAATTAAGGGAAGTGATAGTAGATTCTACGCAACGGGCGCTTGGGAATACGAGCAAAAGTTTTTCAAAATCTGAGCAGAAAATGTCTAATAGGAACACTTTATCATGTGTGCTTAATCGAAATAGGCCGCAAGTGTATAAATTAAATGTACTGACAATTTTAAGGGGTGCCTATGTATTTCACTAATTGTTTAATCAAAATATGAATCCTTTTTGTTTTGTGCAGTCAACTGCCAATCGTACCTTAGACCAACAATGCACAGTTACTCGTCCGGGGCTTGCTCCTATTGCATCAGCCCTTGCTGTTGAACTTTTGGTTGGAGTTTTGCATCATCCTTCTGGGTAAATCATTAACTATATTGTAATATACGTGAAAACTATATTTTATCCCAATGTTTTTAGCATTTTATTTAACTATGTTTGCAGGATGTATGCCAAAGCTGAGTTTGCAAACTCTAATGATAACAGTAGCACTGAACAACCTCTTGGCATTCTACCGCATCAGATTCGTGGCTCGCTCTCTCGGTTTTCTCAGATGACACTTGTTGGTCATGCTTCGACTTGTTGCACTGCTTGTTGCTCCACTGTAAGTTTCAGGATTCAATGTCATCCATCCTGCACTATTATTATACTGTACAATCCGACCGTCAATTTTTGCCAGCCCTCGACTTTTATTTAGTTCTTTGTAGCTCTCATGCTTAACCGGTAACCAGTAACCAGTAACCAGTAACTTCCGTCTTGATAATCTATTTAAAACGTTCCCATAAGATCTTGGTTATTTTGTGGAAACTGCTTATATTGATATGTTGTTCCAACTTATTTATGAGAACCTAGAAATTTAGTCACCTTAATTAGTGTGATTCCTTAGAATTAAGTTCATGCGACAACGTTCATTAAAAATTTCTGAAAAGCGGTTTTCTTGAGCTGAGGGTCTATCAGGATTAACCTCTCTACCCCACAAAGGTAGGGGTAAGGTCTGTGTACATTCCGTCCTCCCCAAACCCCACTTGTGGGACTATACTAGGTATGTTTTTGTTGTTGTAATGTTTATTAAAAATTTAGATCCGGTTTGAGTCATGTGACAATTCATTCATGTTTGGTCCCTGCACCACACAATGTTACATCTTTAGCTCAGATTAGACTATGCCTAAACATTAAAAAGAAGAAGAAAAACTTAAGACTAAATATGCCAAACTATGTTGTCGTTATTGGGCCAAAGATAAAGTTGTCTCCATGTGACCTATAGGTCACAAGTTCGAGCCGTGGAATCAACCATCGATGCTTGTGTTAGTGTAGGCTGCCTAAATTACACCCCCATCAAGGGTGCAACCTTTCCCCAGACCATGCATGAACGTAGAATGCTTCATGCATCAGGATCAGGCATCAGGCATCAGGCATCAGGCTGCGATTTGATGTTGTTATTGGACTCTCCAAAAAGGAGAACTATTTACCCTGGTTATGAACCCGTCCCATCTTAAAAGCAAGTATAATTCTACAACATGAACTGTTTTTCCACCAAATTTTACAGTTTACAATTTTGTAATTAATCATCCTCTTTTGCTCTCTTTTATATGCTTTTAGACTAATACACATGAAATTCCTTATGCTCAGGTGGTATCAGAATATCGAACGAAAGGGTTGGACTTCATACTTCAAGCTATCAATCATCCTACATATCTGGAGGATCTAACTGGACTAACGGAACTCATGAAGTCAGTGGGATCTTACACGTTGGACTGGGATAACGATAGTGAAAATGATGACGACGATGATGGTTGTGTAGAAATATAACCTTATTGTAACATAACTACATTCATTCTTTGCAATCAATTTGGTTGTTCGTTTACCACCTGACCGGATCTTTGCCGTCTCACTTCACACGCATATGACAAGTTGACAACTACACTGATTAGATAACAATTTGATGTAGTTTCTACATGTGAATTCCTATTGGACAATATGATGTTCTGTTCTAGTTTTCTTGGTATCAACCCCCAATACTACTCATCTTCAGTATTAGAACTGCTGATTGAGTTTTTAAGAACAGTTAACCTTTTTATTTTGAGATTATGAGCAGATGGTGAGAATTTAATTTTTTTCAATTACAGGGACTAGAAAGTGGCTATTATAAATTTTAAGTAGGATTTGGTGGGGGCATGAATGATCATTTGGCGCCTCAAGTCAATTAGAAGTTGGTCAAATATAGGACAGTCTGGTGCACTAAGCTCTCGCTATGTGCGGGATTCGGATGTCATTTCCCGTATAAATTAATTTTGTATAGGTGGAAGGTGATGGAAACGGGCACAGAAGTAATGTGACAATTGGTTAATTAGATGTAATAGGCGCTCTTTTTACCCGTTTGACAGAAAAAGTGTGATTGTGAAATGTAAGATAGAATAGAAGCACTAATTGAACCGTTATAATAAAAATGAAAGGATTACACTTTATACCTATTTAGAATTAAAAAAATATGTGAAAATGCTCATTTTTTAAAATATTACACTTTATACCTATTTAGAATTAAAAAATTACGAAGTATCCTACATATATGTATTTTGCATATCTTCAGACTATAGAATTAATGTTTCTTTGTAATACGTAAACGGATGTGGTTCCTTTCTATTTCCGCAATTATTAAAGACCCAAAATATAATAAGGAAAATCCTTTGCTCTTGCATTTATGTGCAATATGTGGGTTACAACAATTGCAGGAAACGGAAAGTAAGTAAATATTACAAATTGCTAGAAAGGATAAACTAAATATTACAACAAACTGGAAATAAGAACGATTACAAATTCCTTGAGATTTACTGAGTCGAGTGATAACACTCTGTCTTTAAGACAAGATTGCCCCGTATATATCTTTTTACGTTGTCAGGCAATAGTCTCCCAAGATACAACGGCAACTTAACAAATGAGCAAAGGAAACTCAAGTCTTACTCTTGAAGAACTTTGAATATAGAAAACTTGCTAGAAAGGAAGAAGATTATTTCAAAAAATTATGTAAGTGTTGAACAATTGAGTCAAATGCCTCAATTTATAGTGTAATGAGATGACCCCTCAACTAGTCAACTAATGACCTTCAATAGCCATGTAATGAAACTTATTGAGGGGTTACATTCAGCCAAATAATTGCTTAATTCATGTGCCAAAATAATGGAGATTCAATGCTCCAAAACCAGCCCAAAAGTCAGAACTTTCCATCTTCCCGTCGCAGTATTCTGCCTCTGAAGCGTCGCGGCTCCAGTGACTGAACACCCAATTAGCGTTGCGGTGCCTCGGCCCAGACGGGGCTGCGCCGCGGCCCTTCGCGACTCCACGGCGATTTTCGACTCGTTTCATCTGACACTTCGTACACTTCTTCCTTCGTTTACCAACGTGGAATAATTGTCATTTGGCCAATAACCGTCCATCATTCTATGTCTCAAACGTCTCACTTACGTACCAATATCTCTTTCACTAATAAAATTTGCGATATTTGGCACTACTTGTGCACGTGTGTCGAAACGACGTTTTCGACGTGCGAGGCCCCAATTGTTCGAGTCATAAATAATGGGATAAACTTAATTCCACATTAGTAAATTTCCAACAATCCCCTCTTGAAAAAGATTTTGGCGCACTCACATTGTGCATTTTCCAGCAATCTTTCAGCGGAACGATGTTGCATCAAGAGAGGTAGCTTCAGCTTTGAACCTTCCATAGTTGAATACCATCGGACTTACTTACTGCACGGTGAACGTGATGTCTTGAACCGTCAGTATTTTGTTTAAGCCAATTCAACGGTACCAACACAACAACTTCTCTTACTCTGTTCTTCGTAATGTTTTGTCTGTTGTGGCCATGGACACTTCTTGGATTCTTAAGTGCGTTCATTTGAGGTGGTCTGTCCTCGCACTTAAATAGGTGGTCTGCTACAAGGTATCCTGGTATACCCCACTTTACAAGTGTTAGGAACCATTAAAAGGTTCCCCAAACCTAACCTCAATCGTTGAGGATCATTTATGGCTGGCCAGTGGGCCGGGTCAGCCCGGTCCGGGCCCGGTCCCTCCCCGACACCACCCCGGTCCTGCCACGAACCCGACAATTTATATTAAAAAAAAGTCGCGGTAACGGGACTCAAATCGGGACGGGACATGGTCTCGTCCCGTCCCATTCCGACCCGCCCCAGGCTCCGCCTGTCTCGACCCGATCCTAATCCCACCCCGGTCCCGCCCGAAAGTCCACCTTTTGCAAAAATAGTCGTTGCATCAACGATCATTTTACATTTTGGCCGTTGTGCAACAGCCATTTTTGGTCTCCCCCTACCCCCTTAATATTTATTTTTAACTCATAAGTTATTATATTTACACTTTAACTCAATTTTTCAACTATAAATACCTCATTTTCTCTTCATCTTTCTCACAAATCTTCCTACAATCTCTCTAATCTCTCAATACTCAATCTATCTCTACATTGTCTGCTAAATATTCAATTTTATTTATTCATTTGGGAATTGGGAGTGAAGTTGGCAACTAGCTTGAGGATCTTCCATCGAGCAAAGTTTCAATTTTCAAACTCTCGATTACATGTCGACGTTACGTCGGTGTTTAGTACATTTGTTCCTTCGTTAAATTATTATTATCTGTTTATTTTATTTAGCGCACTTAATTTCATTTACTTTAATTATTTATTAGTATAATTATAAATTTATAATGGAAGAATTTAAACGTATGATTACGGGTAGGGGTCATGCTTCTTCTAGTATAGGCAACAAGGGCAAGGGTCCTATTTCTAGACAGAATCATATTCCTACACATGATGATTTTGTTGATACTGAACATTTTCCTACAATACCATTAGATTTAGATGATGAGCTATTTTCTGGAACTCAAGAAGACTTTAATTTAGACGATGATCTAGATGATACACCCACTAATGTAGATGACAACACACTCACTAGTGCACCTTCAACTTAAATGTCTCATATTCCCCCTACTATGAGACGAGGTCCAAAAAACGACCATTAAAATCAGATGCATGGATATTTTTTGATAGGGACGTAGAGAATCAAGTAGAGCTGGCCAGTGGGCTGGGCTCGGGACTGGTGGGGTCGGGGCTAGCGGGTCTATCGGGTTTGGCGGGATTTGCCGAAGTCCCATCCCGATCCCGCTTCCGTCGGTATCAGGTCGTGGCGGATCGGGATCGGAATTCGGGCGATTTTTTATTTTTTTTTATTTTTTTAATAACATATGTATAAAAACTCAATAATTAAATAAGACAAGATAGTCTAATAAAAACATTCCAAGGCTGTTTTTGTGCCTCTTATATTATTTAATAGACTTATGAACTTTTAGTAATACAAATACAATTGTCGAAATTGCAACTTTGTGGTGTTGTCCTAAAGTTGCAAATTACATAATAAAATTGCAATTAAAAAAATTACATTCTTAAAAAAACATGTTCTAGTTTCTTGATAACTTCCTGTGGTTCTTTGGTTGGAATTGGTATTTGTTGGTCAAATTGATCCACGTCGCTTCCACCACCTTCAGATAAGATTTCATTGTAGTTTTCGTATTCTTCTTCGTTGATCTCCGGTTGATCGCACCTTCTCCGCTCCGCTCGTATCCAATCTCTGAATAATACTACAATCTCCAAGTTGTCTCCGGCTAATGAGTGTCTGTGTTCTCCTATTTGATATTTGCCGACAGAAAAAGCGCTTTTAGACGCAGTTAATGACGCTTGAACGTTCAAAATATCTCGGGCCATCATTGAAAGTGTCAGAAAGGTCTTCTCATTCCCCTCCAGTATTTCAGCAAGTCTTCATGTCCTTCTTCATTGACAACTGCTTGGTACGGTACAGAACCCCGCAAAACAAAAATATCAAACTCACTAATTTGGTTAGTAGCGGTATGGCCGCACAACCTATTTCTGAGGCTTTCAATACTAGCCGCAGAAACAACATGTCTTTTGTGAGGTTGTGTCGAAGAAGAAGAAGATGGTATGGAAGCCGGTAGGTTACTAGCACTTTCTTGTTGGTAAAACCTATATACTTTTTTGCATTGGTCTTCTACGCTAGACAACACTTCTTCTTTAGTTTGTTCAATAGGTGGTGGATGATTTGGATTTTTGGGACTTGTAGGTGGTAGTACTTCTATACAATCGTAAATAGTATCAATAAGTGATTTAGTACCGTCTATATTAATAGTCGGACTTAATACAATACCAATAATATAAATAGTGGGAATAAGAATAAAATATTTTTTTATTTTGATAAACATTTTTTAATAGCTGTCATATAAGCTGGCTTTTCCATATATTCACTAAGTAATAAAAATATTAGAGCTATATAAAATAACATAGTTGAAATAGTAGGATAATATATACCGGAAAATTCTTTTGTTGCTTGAAAAAATTT
This sequence comes from Anisodus tanguticus, assembly GCA_034509755.1. Taxonomy (NCBI): domain Eukaryota; kingdom Viridiplantae; phylum Streptophyta; class Magnoliopsida; order Solanales; family Solanaceae; genus Anisodus; species Anisodus tanguticus. The sequence goes on from CM067545.1 coordinate 22,691,232, forward strand.
CTCCAAAAATACAATAAGTTTGGAAATTTTTACCTAATCGCTATCTACAACCATATCAACTGGATTTTGATTATGAGAGTTAAAAAATAAAGTTATAGGTTTTCTATAGTCATAAGCAACAAGTAGTTGCTCATATAAAGAATTCCACCTAGTGGGTACTTCTTCTGGAATTTTTCTATAAGGTAGTTGGCAATCGTGACAAGTTTTTTTATATTATTTTCTTCGTTGTATTCTATTATTTTTAAAAATAAAGTTTATAGCAAATTATATTTTACTAAGAATGTTTTCAAAAAGTAACAGACCATCCTTTATAATTAAGTTATATATATGGCACACGCATTTTATATGAAAATAATTTGGAAAAAATGGAGTTAAACTATATTTTAAAATTGTAATAGCGTAATTGTTAGAAGAAGCGTTATCTAATGTAATAGTCATAATTTTATCGGTTATTCCGTAATAATCGCACACTTGATAAATATTTTCTACAATAAAAGTATCAGTGTGCCTATCATCTATATATCTATACGCTAAGATACGTTTTTGCATAGACCATTTATAATCTATCCAATGACAAGTTACCGTTAAATAATCATGGTTGTTAGTACTACGGCCTAATCAGAAGTGATAGCCACTTTGTCATTAAAATGATTTAATGAATAACGTAAATACTATTGATATTCATGTGCAAATTTAAATACATCTCTCTTAACAATTGATCTAGGAAAACTGTTAAAAGCAGGATTATACAAATCTCTAATGTAATGAATAAAACCGGGAGATGAAGAAAATGAAAAAGGCAAACCCTCCACAACAACTAATTTTGCTATTGCTTCCCTATCTCTATGTTTATTGTATTTAGAGCCTACAATTCCCCCCGTCATAGGGTTAATTTGACCCTGTACTTAGTCCGGGACAGTATCAGTATGTGAACCTTGTCCCGATGGAACGGGCATTTGCGCATCCGATTTTGAAGCCTCGTATTGGGCATACCTAGCTAGATGAACCCTTACTACGTGTCTCATTAAACCCCCCATCCCACCGTGACCTTTCCAGTTTTAAATTTTAAAACATTTTTACAAATTTTACATCTAGCTACTTGATTCTCTACGCCCCTATCAAAAAATATCTATGCATCTGATTTTAATGGTCGTTTTGCTAGACCTCGTCTCATACTAGGGGGAATATGAGGCATTTCAGTTGAAGGTGCACTAGTGGGTGTGTTGTCATCAACATTAGTGGGTGTATCATCTAGATTATCATCTAAATTAAAGTCTTCTTGAGTTCCAGAAAATAGCTCCTCGTCTAAATCTAATGGTATTGTAGGAAAATGTTCAGTATCAACAAAATCATCCTATGTAGGAATAGGATGACTAGAAGAAGTACCATTGCCCTTGTTGCCCCTACTAGAAGAAGTCTGACCCCTACCCGTAAGCATACGTTTAAAACCTTCCATTATAAATTTATAATTATACTAATAAATAATTAAAATAAATGAAATTAAGTGCGCTAAATAAAATAAACAGACAATAATAATTTAATGAAGGAACGAATGTACCAAATGCCAACGTAACGTCGACGTGTAATCGAGAGGTTGAAAATTGAAACTTTGCTTGATGGAAGATCCTCAAGCTAGTTGTCAACTTCACTCCCAATTCCCAAATGAATAAATAAAATTGAATATTTAGTAGAAATGTAGACTTGTAGAGAGATAGATTGAGAGATTAGAGAGATTGTAGGAAGATTTGTGAGAAAGATGAAGAGAAAATGAGGTATTTATAGTTGGAAAATTGGGTTAAAGTGTAAATATAATAACTTATGGGTTAAAAATAAATATTAAGGGGGTAGGGAGGGTTGGGGGAGGGGGGAGGGGGGAGGCCAAAAGTGGTCGTTGCACAACGGCCAAAATATAAAATGGTCGTTGGTGCAACAGTTATTTTTGCAAAATGGGGGATTTCCAACGGGATCGGGTTGGGACAGGCGGGACTGGGGTGGGCCGGGACGGGACGGGTCGGGACGAGACATTGTCCCGTACCGGTTCGAGTCCCGATACAGCAAAAAAAAATTAACTACTCCGGTTCGGGGCGGGACCGGCGCGGTGTCGGGGCGAGACCGGGCCGACCCGTCCCACTGGCCAGACCTAGAATCAAGTAGCTAGATGTAAAATTTGTAAAGATATTTTAAATTTTAAAACTGGAAAAGGTAACGGTGGGACGGGGTTTAATAAGACACGTAGTAAGGGCTCATCCAGCTAGGTATGCCCAATACGAGGCTTCAAAACTGGGTGCGCAAACGATCGCTCCATCGGGACAAGGTTCACATACTGATACTGTCCCGGAACAAGTACAGGGTCAAATTAACCCTACGACGGGGGGGATTGTAGGCCCTAAGTACAATAAACATAGAGATTTGGAGGCAATAACAAAATTAGTTGTTATGGAGGGTTTGCCTTTTTCATTTTCTTCATCTCCCGGTTTTATTCATTACATTAGAGATATGTATAATCCTGCTTTTAATGATTTTTCTAGATCAATTGTTAAGAGATATGTATTTAAATTCGCACATGAATATCAACAGTATTTATGTTATTCATTATATTATTTTAATGGCAAAGTGGTTATCACTTCTAATTAGGCCGTAGTACTAACAGTCATGATTATTTAACGGTAACTTGTCGTTGGATAGATTATAAATGGTCTATGCAAAAATGTATCTTAGCGTATAGATATATAGATGATAGGCACACTGATACTTTTATTGCAGAAAATATTTATCAAGTGTGCGATTATTACGGAATAACCGATAAAATTATGACTATTACATTAGATAACGCTTCTTCTTACAATTATGCTATTACAATTTTAAAAAATAGTTTAACTCCATCTTTTTCATATCATTTTCATATAAAATGCGCGTGTCATATATATAACTTAATTGTAAAGGATGGTCTATCACTTTTTGAAGACATTCTTAGTAAAATACAATTTTACTATGTAATAAGCAACTTTTGAACAACACCACAAAGTTGCAATTTTGACAATTGTATTTGTATTACAAGAAAATCATACGTCTATTAAATAATATAAGAGGCACAAAAACAGCCTTGGATATTTTTATTACATTATCTTGTTTAATTTTTGAGTTTTTTTATATATATATGTTATTTTTTAAATTAAATGCATTAAAAAAATGCGCGGGATCCCGATTCCGATGGGATCGGGATGGGACTATGGCAAATCCCGCCTATCCCAATCCCGCCTGACCCGATCGCGCCCTTTTCCCCGTCCCGCCCTGACCCGATCCCGCCAAACCCACCCCGCCCGTCCCGAGCTTGGCCCACTGGCCACCCCTAGGATCATTAAAGGTTTTGAAAACTTAACCATTACCTACACTGTAGATAGCACTTAACGTCTATCGCGGAAACGGCCTTGGGTTTATGTTCCTTACAGGGATCATAACCCGAAGTGCTCTTGCTTCCACCGAAGCGCTCAACTGAACCTTTACAGCTTAGTTTTTCCATTGAATCAAATTCCTGAGATCTCCAGTTAGTAAGGTTGGGTTACCACCGTATTGGTCCTTATAGCTTGGGTTTTAAGCCCATTCCCCTAGACAGGCAGAACATCTGATCTTTGGGTACACCCTTTGTCAGCGGGTCCGCTATGTTATCCTTTGATTTTATGTAATCAATAGATATTATACCTGTGGTGATCAGCTACCTAACGGTCTTATGTCTCAGTTGAATATGACGAGACTTGTCGTTGTACATAGAATTCTGTGCCCTTCCTAGAGCCGACTGGCAGTCGCAATGGATCATTACAGAAGGAATGGGTTTGTCCCAACAAGGGATATCCTCTAAGAAGTCATGAAGCCACTCAGCTTCTTCACCTGTTTTGTCTAAAGTGATAAACTTCAAATCTATCGTGGATCGGGCGATGCAAGTTTGCTTAAAGAATTTCCAAGACACAACCCCACCACCAATTGTAAATATATACCCACTGGTGGACTTGGTGTTCTCTATATTAGATATACAGTTTGCATCAATGTACCCCTATAGTACAGCGATATCTCGAATAATGCAACTCGTAAGTTAGCGTGTATTTCAGGTATCGTAGTACCCGATTCAACGCCTTCCAATGATCATTACTCGGATTATGGGTAAACATAGCCAACTTGTTGACAACATAAGCAATATCATGTCGGGTGCAGTTTGTTATGTACATCAAACTCTCAATCATCTATGCATATCTCTCCTGGCATACGGGTGCACCACGATTTTTATCAAGCTTTTGATTTCTATCCATTGGTGACTTCATAGGCGAACTGTTAAACATCTCAAACTTTCTCAACACATCCTCGATGTAGTGAGATTGAGATAAGACCAGTATGTCAGACGTCTTATAGATCTTTATCCCTAAGATGACATATGTGATACATATATCCTTCATGTTGAAGCATTGTTTCAACATGTTCTTAGTCTCTAGGATCAATCTAGGACTGCTCTATGTGATCAACATGTCATCTATGTACATGCATATCATGATGAACGAGTCAGAGTTACCTTTCATGTAGACACATTTGTCATATTCATTAATGGAGAAACCCTTCGATAATAGAATACTAGAAAAAAATCATGTCATTGCTTCGGGGCCTGTTTCAGCCCGTACAGAGATTTGATAAGTCGACAGACTTTCTTCTCTTGCCCTGGAACCACATAACCATCGGGTTGTTCCATATAGATTTCTTCTTCCAAATCACCATTTAGGAATGCTGTCTTGACATCCATTTGATGTATCTCAAGGTCACGCAATGCTGCGATTGCAATGAATACCCATATGGACGTCATCCTAGACACCGGGGAGTACGTATCAAAATAGTCAAGGTTTTCCTTCTGCCGATAGCCCTTGACTACCAACCTGGCCTTGTACTTAGCTATAGACCCATCTGCTTTATACTTCCGTTTGAGTATCCATTTACAACCCAACAGTTTATTTCTCGGAGAAAGATCAACCAACTCCCAAGTATGGTTAAGCAGGATGGAGCCTATTTCACTCTCAATAGCTTCTTTCCAGAATGATGCCTCTAGAGTTGACAATGCTTCAGCAATTGTCCTTGGTTCATCATCAACAATATAAGCTACAAAGTCAGGACCGAAGGATTTATCCTTCCTGGCCCTTTTACTTCGCCTCAGTTCCATCTCTTGAGCCTCCAAGTTCTGAGAATCTGGAACACTAGTTTCCAGATATTCAGCCACTTTGAAGTCCACTAGATCTGAACCATCTAGATCCGGGCAGTCAATGACTTCTGGTTCCTGAGAGCTTTGTTCATAACTTTATTTGCGAGAGGTTATGTCTTTTTCCTTTCTAGAACAAGTATCCTCAAAGAATTGAGCATTCCTTGATTCCATGATTGTACCCCCGTGGATATCTGGAATATCTGACTTATGCACTAAGAAGCGATAAGCACTACTATTATTTGCATATCCGATGAAAATGCAATCTACAGTCTTAGGCCCAATCTTGACCTGCTTTGGCTTGGGCACTTCAACCTCTGCCAGACAACCCCACACTTTTAAATATTTATAGGTGGGTTTCCTTCTCTTCCATGATTCATATGGAGTTTTGTCCATACCCTTATATGGGACTCTATTAAGAATCATACTATCGGTAAGGACGGCTTTTCCCCACATGTTTTGGGGAAGATCAGAATTGATGAGCAAGGCATTCATCATTTCCTTTAATGTGCGGTTCTTGCGTTCAGTAACACCGTTCAACTGAGGTGAGTATGGAGCCGTCATTTCATGAACAATGCCCGATTCGGCATAATATTCCTCAAATGGCGCTACATATTCTCCCCATCTATCGCTATGAATGGATTTAATCCGCATGCTTAGTTGGTTTTCAACTTCTGCTTTGTAGCGTCGGAACGCTTCAAAGGCTTCTTCTTTACTTTTCAACAAGTAAAGGTAACAATACATTGTGCTATCATCAATAAATGTCACAAAATACTTATTCCCCCTAGTTCGTGCAAACTTCAAATCACATATATCTGTGTGAATAAGTTTTAGAAGAGCGGTATTCCATTCGACGGATCAAAAATGAAGTTTTGTGAGTTTTGCCTCTACGCACACCTCACACTTATGTTGAGGGTTTACGTCGATAGACGGCAACAACTCCAACTTAACCAACATTTGAATGGACTTATAGTTAACATGTCCTAATCTATGATGCCATAAATTAGAGGACTCAAGCAAGTAAGAATAAGCTTCAATATTATTGCTTGCACGTATTACAGACATGGCATTAACTTTGAAGAGGCCTTCACAGACGGAGCCTCTTCCCACAAAAGTTTCATTCTTGGTGATTACAAACTTATTGGACTCAAATACTAGCCTAAAACCAGCATTAACCAATAAATGACCTGAAATTAAATTCCTCCTAAACTCAGGGACATCTATCACATCCTTCAGAGTGAGCTCCTTTCCACAAGTCATCTTCAGGACTACCTTTCCTACCCCCAGCACGTCAGAGAAAGCATTGTTACTCATGAACAACTTCTAGTCTGTAACTGGTGTATAAGTGGAGAAGGTATTTCTATTGGAACAGATGTGTCTGCTAGCACCCGTGTCCATCCACCATTACATGGGATTCTCAATAAGGTTTGCTTCAAGCACCACCGCCGAGAACTCCTCAATCATGTCGTCAAGAAGCGTGTCCTTGACAACGTTAGTCTGTGCCTTGCCTTTGGCCTTGGCCTTCTCTTGTTGCTCAGTCTTAAGCTTGCGGCAGTCCTTGATCATGTGACCAGATTCTCACAGTGGTGACAGTTTCCCTTGAACTTCTCTATCGCTTGGGTCTTGCCGTCATTCTGGAACTTGCGCTTCTTGCTTGGGTTCCCTTTGGCCTCAGCCAGATTTTCCTTTGCCTCAGCGGGTTGTCTTTCCCTAGGCAAGGCCTTCTTATTATCTTCCTGAATCTGGAGTTTGATAATAAGTTCCTCAAATGTCATTTTCTTTGTCTTGAGTTTTAAGTAACTCAGAAACTCATTCCATGAGGGAGGTAACTTTTCAATCAGTGATGCAGCCAAAAACTGCTCATTGTATTTCAGACCTTCCAAATCCAGGTGATGTAGAATCATTTGGAATTCCTGGACTTAGGACTTCACAGTTTTGCTATCCACCATTTGAAATTCAGGAATTTCCCAACGATGAATTTCTTAATACCAACATCTTGTGCGTTATACTTCTTCTACAACTTTTCCCATAACTCTTTGGCGGTGGCTACGGTGCAATACACTGTGTAGAGTGGGTCTGACAGACAGTTCAGAATATAGTTCTTACACATGAAGTCACTATGACTCCAAGCATCAAGAACCATCTTCATGTCATTGACGACATGGATACCTTGGCCCCCTCCAGTCATTTCACTAGGTTGAGGGTCCATTTCAACTCCATCTTGTGGAGGATCTTCTGTTAGGAAATGAGTCATTTCCATAACAATCAGATAAAACAACATCTTCTGCTGCCATCTCTTGAAGTTGGAGCCTATAAACTTCTCTAGGCGTTCATTGTGGAAACCGGAGGGTAGAGGAATAGTAACATTCCCTTGAGCAACCGTAAAGGCATTGGGTGTGCCTTGAGCAGTGGGGAAGGCAGAGGGGTTGCCTTACGCAGCAGCAGCAGCAGAATCAGAAGCGAGTTGTTCTCTTCCAGTCATCTTTCTAAGCATTTTCAAAGCAAATATTGTCTTAAAACTTGTGGGTTACAACAATTGCAGGAAATGGGAAGTAAGTAAATATTACAAATTTCTAGAAAGGATAAACTAAAGATTACAACAAACTGGAAATAAGAACGATTACAAACTCCTTGAGATTTGTTGAGACGAGTGATGGCACTCTGTCTTTAAGACAGGATTGCCACGTATATATCCTTTTACGTTGTCGAGCAATAGTCTCCCAAGATACAACAACAACTTAACAAATGAGCAAAGGAATCTCAAGTGTTACTCTTGAAGAACTTTGAATAAAGAAAACTTGCTAGAGAGGAAGAAGAAGATTTCAGAAAATTCTGTAAGTGTTGAACAATTGAGCAAAAGGCCTCAATTTATAGTGTAATGAGATGACCCCTCAACTAGCCAACTAATGGTCTTCAATAGCCATGTAATGACACTTATTGAGGGGTTACATTCAGCCAAATAATGGCTGAATTCATGTGCCAAATAATGGAGATTCAATGCTCCAAAACCAGCCCAAAAGTCAGAACTTTCCATCTTCCCGTCGCAGCATTCTGCCTCCGAAGCGTCGTGGCTCTGCGAATTAGCGCCGCGGCTCCAGTGGCTGAACACCCAATTAGCGCCGCGGCGCCGCTTGGGAGGCGCCACGGCTCCGATGGGGCTGCGGCGCGGCCCTTCGCAGCTCCGCGGCGATTTCCGACTAGTTTCATCTGACACTTCTCCTTCGTTTACCAACGTGGAATACTTGTCATTTGGCTAATAACCGTCCATCATTCTATGTCTCAAGCGTCTCACTTACGTACCAATATCTCTTTCACTAATGAAATTTGCGATACTTGGTACTACATGTGCACGTGTGTGAAAACGACGTTTCCGACGTGCGGGACCTCAATTGTTCGAGTCATAAATAATGTGATAAACTTAATTCCACATTAGTAAATTTCCAACACAATATTATTCCATTTTCCTTACCTATAGACCCAAAAAAGGGAAATCCATTCCTCTTGCATTTATGTGCAAATTGCAATATAAATATAACATTTTCCTTACCAACTTCTGCACTTTATTATTATTCTACAACTAACTAAATCATGTTAAATCGGCGTCAGTTAATACGAAGATAGCAACCGTATGACTGTATGAGAAGTCTGACTCCGAATTAAATCATTTTTTTCTTTGAAACTTTTATTTGGTCAGCAATGGCCACCAATGTTACTAATATTTCTTTCTCTATATATTAACACTTTTTCATTATAAAATACAACAAGAATGCAAAGTAACGTCCTAATTTGAATAAAGGAGGAGGATTGTGGTAGATTAATAATAACGGATAGGTGCTGAAGCACTAACTGTCTTTGATCAATGCAATATAGGTTAGCAATCAACTTAAATAGAAGTTAGAACTCGTTAATTTATGAAGAATCCTCATAATCCACATATTGTTAGGTGTTCGAAAAATTAGCCTAAGATAAATTTAAACATGATGCTTAAAGATTCATACATAACAATCATGAACTTAACGGTTTAGTTGTAGTTATAGAATTTTTTTACTTTTTAAGTACATATTTTCTTCAAACAACTAAGTTTTAATCTAAAAGTTAAAAAGAAGAAAATAAATCATTTAGAGTTTTTAAAGGCATAATACATTAACAGACCCTTAAACTTGCCCTAAGCTATCAAGTACACCCCTCCAACAACTTTGGGTGTGCACAAGTAGGCACCTAAACTTGTCTTCACTTTGTCAATTGAGCACTCCAACTTATAAAATGATCATATAGACACCTCCAAAGTTTACGTGTCACATCATTGCCACACCACTGCCACGTCACCATTTGTGTTTACGTGTTCAACTTTATATAACTTGAGGTGTCTTCTTATGTACATCCAAACTTGAAGGTCATACTTACCAGTTGAGGTCAAGTTTGAGAGTCTATTATGTATTATGCTTTTTTTAAAATTTGGCATCTTACATCTTAGACTGTCATGAGATAGATTAATTATACCCTAGTGATGATAGTGTTGGGGTAGTAATTCAACCTAATATGAAAGGAACAGTTGATTCACACAATTTGTCATCGCACTTGATTGAAAAGACAGCGGCGCGAAGTTACCGTGTGTTATTGGATTATGATTGAAGTACGTTGAGGTGAAGCATGCGGCCGTCGTGCGCCAGTCGAACTCTCAGTAGGGGCATTTGGCCTCCAACGGCACGTCTCTTTGGCTGAGTCATGATTGTGGCAGAAAGATTGTGATGGCCGGCTTAAAGTACGATTTTATCGAATGACGGATGGATTCATTGACAAACAACTTAAAAATATGCGAAGAGGTATTGTAAATGGCAGAGTAATTTGTTACCATGATCTGCTAAGATTCAATTCTTTGTCACTCTAATTTAATGAGAAAAAAAATATCATGACATAGTACCTGTATGAATTATATGGAATATAAACTTGAGACTTCTAAGCTTTTTGTGGTTATTACCGGCATGATAAATCATATTTCTCTGGCCTCCTAGTATTTTCATTTGCTAGTTGTTTCAATTATGGCTACAAGCATTTTTTATTTTATTTTCTTGAGAACTTCTTTTGATCACCCAGAGTTTTTCAAATTTCCAAACAAGTCAAAACACAAGTCTATTCTCTTCTATTTTATTGTTAATAACTTAGGTAACAACATTGAATTTGAAATGGACGTAAGTACATCTTTATTTGCAGTTTGTCTACGGCTAAAAAAGACTTTAATTTGTTTAGACTTTTTCGTGTTCACTCTTAACAGTACTATATATATATATATATAGCTAAGGTTTTGACTTTTATTTTTAAAGTCAATTTTTGATAAATCAAAGAGTTTTTTCTCAAAATGAAATCACTCAATAATGTATTACAATTATTGAAATTGAAACCTTGACTAAAACTTACTTTTCAAAATTATGAGTCACGTGTTATGTGGATCTCTTGAAATTAAGCAAAAGGATATATATATGTAGCAAATTTTAGGAATATGTAAATTTTTATTTTTGAATTGATTTTAAATAGAGAAAAGAAAAGAGTAAAAAAAACAAATTGAAACTAAAAAGCTCAAGAATATTCCCCTGGAGTTTTGTGATACTGGCTAGTACATTTAAGAACATTGTACAAAAAGTATTACTTTCCTTGTATATTTCTTAGATCAAAGCATTGTGATATACTACTACTAGTGTATTTGAAAATTATATGCTCGTATTGCTTTGAATGTGGGGACATTAAACGGACGAGTTGGGTTATATTAGATCGAGTTGACCATTTTTCGGTTGTGTAATAAAAAAATAGTTAGTAATTACAAAGTAGTTTAAAAGTTATTTTTGACATAGAAACATAATACGAAAAATATATCCTTAACTAAAATATGGAGTTTCAACTTCTACTAGTGAAACTCCATAATAATGGTATAGAGTTCAATTTTTGCAACTTAAAACTCCAAGATATATGTTGGAGTTCGAACAAAAATAAATTGCACCATTTTGAGCTCCAAGTCATTGTCCAGAGCTTTTACACACTCATTACTAAAATATACGTTTTTTTTCGAGAGAAGGCTATTGATGGACACTGTCGTTAGGTTATTTTGGAGAGAAAGCTACCGATGGACACTATCAATTGCTTAGTTCCGATGAATTACATGTGTAATCCAATTGACAAAATATCCAAAATGACTCACAAATGAATATACGTTCAGTCCAAACCATCAAAATTTCAACGAGTTGAACAAGTAATATTTCCATGAGCTAAATTTAACACAAATATATGAATGTCTCCTCAATTATGATATTTATGACAACGGGAGAAAAAGAGAGATACAGAGACGGCATTAAAGAACTATGTGCCATAATGTATTGGATATGTCTAAGCTTTGGACAGATCAATACAGCTCAAAGACAGACAACTATTTTCGAAAAACGATAAATATTAATAACTAGATAGATTATATGCAAATAAAATCAAACGTGAAGGGAGTACATATCTAAGTCGTGCAATGCTTAGATCTTCCAAACTTTGAACGTGGGCCGACGTAGAGTGTAATATATGTCGAAAATAATATTTATTGATCACTTTTAATTTCAGCCTTATCTTTTGAAAAATAGTTGTTATTAAAGAGTTTTAAATTTTATTGGTGAAATTTTAGGATATTATTTTAAAGTTTCACTTGTGAAATTTACAACTTCATGACATGTCTATTTTTCAATTACATAGCTGAAAAATGGCTTTTGTGAATTTTACTCAAAATATATGAGTTTGATTGAATCCAATGACTTTGACATCGTATATGTGCTAAGAGATTCACACTAAATATACCAAAAAATTAAATTTCAAAACAGTTATTAGAGCTTGAGGTCATTATCTTAGAGATCCGAATTCATAAATTTCAAATCATAAATCCGTCTTTATCCAAACTACTCATAAGAACTATCCAAATTTATATAAGCAGATAATTTCTTTGCATGCGACTGTGAACAAAAGAAAATACTCCCAATCCAAAGATGATATATCTCAAGAAGCTAGCTAGCTCCATAAATCAGATTTTTTCTATTCATATGCTTGTTGCTTTGTCTTTTTTTTTTTTTGCTGAAATTGTTGCTTTGTCACGTTAAATATATATATCCTCAATGGTAAAATACCACACCTCTGAATCCCTATGCCTTATATATATAAACATGAAAAGGGGAGGGGGGAATCAAATTACTAAATAGCTCATAGCTAACATAAATACTCCATCATTAAATAAAATTAACGATATATTTTGTTGTATAGCCACAGAAGTTATCTGTCGCTGATTCTTATAGTTTTCTTTTTGTTGTATCAAGGATAAGACGACAGCAAATGAGAAGGAATACAAGAAGAATCCCTCCAAACCCTAGAATGCAGCCTTAGGATTTCCTTAGTTTTCTCCTTAGTCTTAGGACTAACATCCACTTGAAGAACCAAACACAACTTTGACACAACTCCCACTACCAACATCTCTTGAAGAACCTTATTATAACAAGTTGCTGAGAACTTTGATATTGAACAAAGAATCCTCACTGACCTATCACTTGCCAAATGTGAAACCCTAAGAATTTTCTTGGAAACAATTGCTATTCCACCACCATGGCTCAATAATTCCGCCCTCCCTTCAGCACAGGTACACAAATGGTCCAACGCCGTTAGTATCAATTCGCAAACCCTTCTTTCGTTTGTGTCAAGAAGAAGTTCAATTAGGGCAAAAACAACTCCATTTTCGGATGCTTTGATCCTATTTCTTCCCCATGGACATAATTCAAGTAAAAGCTTAAGTGCTTCTTTTGTTGCTTGTTGGGAGACTTTGTCATTTAATATACCAACTATAGATTTGAAATATACTGGTTGTATACCAATTAACTGTGCTGGATCAGCCACATTAAGGGTTGATCTTACTAGGGTTATCGCGTTGGTTCGCGATTGGACATCTCCACTCTTCATGAATTGAAGTAAAGAATCCAAGAATTGATGATCTTGATGATCATTTCTCGAGGTGATGAACCTTTTCAACTCTGTGTCGGAAGGTTTTAGATGGAAAAGAATATTCAAAGCCTTATCGCTCGCATCTGAGACCTCTGATTCTTTTTTCTTGATCATAATTGAAGCTAAGAAATCGACTACCCCAGCTGACTCAAGACACTTCTTATTACTCTCGTTTGCACGTTCCATTGATCTGATCCTCTTGAGGCAGTTAAATTGCATATCCGGACATTTTTGTGCTTCGTTCAGGATTTTGACCACGTAGGTCTTTTGAACCTGAGGCTTCGGGGTTGGGATGCGTTGGATGCCATTGGAAGAATTTAACATGCACCATGATTGGATTAAACGGCGGAGATTGTGATTTGGAGTGAGATCTGTGAATTTTAGGTCTTGATTTGTGATAGGACAAGTTGTGTGTTTGCATGAAAATAACCATCTTTCTATGTTTTCTCTATCATAGGTTATTCCAGTTGAAATTGTAACTGGATCCCTCATGACCTCCATTGAGATTGGACAAAGAAAATATGAAGGAACTTCAATTTCTTCCATATTTTTTTTACTATACAATCTCAATTTGAAGAAGAAGAAGAAGGTGGATTTTAATGTAATGTACTTTAGAGGAATTAATGGACAAAAATGTAAATTAAGGATGTTGAAGATAGAAATGAACTTATTGATTTTTTGGGGAGAAAAAGAGATGTTTATATATGTATGTGTGTGTGAATGTGAAGAAGTAATTAATAATATATGTGTGTGTGAATGTGAAGAAGTAATTAATAAGGGTCCATGCAAAGGATGCAAGTTGATTAAATATTAGAAAGTCAACATAAGAAAGTTCAGAAGAGAGAGACAAGGAGAAAGGGGCTCTTAATGGACTTTTTCAAGATTTTGGAAAAATAAAATTGAATTTTATATTAACAAGAAGATGAGAACATTTATGGGATAGGGAAATAGTTCAATGTATATTTTGCAGCCTTTCTGGTCAATAAGATTAAATTTTGTAAATCAGAATGTGTAGTGACACTTACGATATTGAAATTATGTATAAAAATTACTCTCTGTTTTACTTTTATTAGAAGAGTCAAATAAATTTTTCTTTCTAACATTCTATAATTGTTTAATGTTTTCCGTTTTTGAAATGAAAAATTCTTCATGATGGTGGAAGAAATAGTAAATTTTCACATAATTGAAACATTATATCAGTATAATTCAAATTTCACCAATGTCTTTCTTTGAGATTTAAGCAAAAATAATTTTTTTTATCAAAAAAATTCAACATCTACTTTAGATACATATAATAAATTGTACATATTATGATGAAGGGGATTTAGGTTGTGCATATAATATATTTTTCTGGCGAAGGAGTTTCTGAACCCCTCTTCCCATTTAGCTCTATCTCTATCTGAAATTGAGACCATACAAAGAAGGTTTATAGCTTATAAAATTGTAAATTTATGCCGTTAATACTAGCTATAATGCACCAAATAGTATGTTCCTCAAACAAAATTACTCAAACTACTTCTTCTCTATTTTGTACTAATTATTATCACCAAAAATAGAGAAGGAAAGAAAATAAAATAATGGGAAATTTACTAAAAGCTCAATCAAAGATACGACTTTTGAAAATAAGAAATTAATTATGGCATGAACTGCACATAGGGGAGAGGACGTCGGTGTTGCGTTGTGTGTCTAAGGACTAAAAATAATGTCCACCTTTTGACCTTAATACAATTTAATTTTTGTACCAAATTAATTTTCAATCTACTAAGTAAGGTACATTTATTTTTTAATATGTTTTTCTTTTTAATGTAACAACGTGAACACATGCTAGATGCCGACAGGAGCCTATGGGTCAACGTGGGGTTCTTCCGAATTTCTTGGATCTTTCTTTTTTGTTTAAGGTTAAAATATCGTTTACACACATAAATTTTACGGAAAAAAAAAAAGAAAAAGGAGAAGAAAGGAGGAATTAAAGACAGTTGCGGATGAGATTCAAAAATCTCTTTGTGGCTGAAATGAGTGTGTTCTCAAGCCATTATAGAAATATAGATTGTATCGATGACGGAATGAAAAGACATATTTTTACAACAGATCATTCGTAAGCGTTCATTTGCCTCACATATATCCGTGCTCTATGAATATGTATTACTTTCTAAAGAGTAAATATTAGTAATTAGAAGCCGTTTCATCATGAGATTTTTTTCTCTTTTTTCAGAAATAATATTTCACTTTATTTCAAAAATAGTGTTTGATTATAAATTTTTCAAATCCAACTTGGAATTAGATTTCAAATTTGGGAAAGTGCTTCAGACGTTTTCCAACGCCAATATAGAAATTTCAAATAAAGTATTTTCTTCTCTTCTTTGCAAAAGTATAATCAAATACAACTCCATCTTTAACTTTAACTTCATAAATTTCTATAAAACATATTTGGAATCTATGTCCAAACGCCTACTAGATGTGGAATATTCCTTTTGTTTGATTGTAATTGCAATAAGGCAAATATTGATGGCCAAATAAAGATAGGGCATTATCCAACTAACTTTTTAAGCTTGATTTTGTAACTTAAAATCAACATTAATTTTTTATGGAAACAATAATAGATTCTCTAGAAATTATATTTGGTTGGATTGTCATATCCTCTAAAAAGAATAAGAGCTTATGTTAAGAAATTATTTTACAATCACGTCATTTTTATCTGTTATAGCAAAAAAATTATTTTATTTTCAAAATTACAGATCTTATATTTTAAGAAGACTTACCTATATATAATGTTGGAAATTTTCCTTTGGCGGGGAGATGCGTCCACCCATCTTTGATGAATTAAACACTAGTGTTCCGCATGTTGGAGACCTTGTCTCTTCGCACATGCATGATCTACGAAGTGAGTAGATGACCGTAGGGCCAAGAATCGTCAAATTTCGTTGAGAAATGAAAGAGATATTGGTCCACGAAGTAAGGTATTTAAGGCATGGAAATGTGGTGTGGGACAAATCTACCACATCGGTGGGAATAAGAAGAATTGCACTCTATATAAGTCTCTAATTGGTAAAGGGTTTGAGACCCCAAGGGGTATCCCATGTGTTTAAAGGAGGGAGGACCTAGATGTGGGCTGTGGGGACTTTCTGATATTATCTTTTTGGACCAGAGAACTCTGCCAGATGTACAGTTTGATCCCTGAAGTTTCATATGTACAGTTTAGACCTGAATTCTTTCAGATGTACAGTTTGGTCCCCAGAGTTTCAATATTTACAATTTGGTCCCCAGGTCCATCATAGATTTCTTAGAACGGGAGATTGGGCCCTGAAGTTTCAATATTTACAGTTTGGTCCCCAGAGTTTCTGGAAAGTTGGTTCTGCCTCCGTTGGAACTGTTTTTTGAGGCATTAATCAGCCATTACTTGACCGATTAACTCCTCCATTAATGTACCCATTACTTGGGCGGTTAGGCGACCTCTTTCAATGGCCATTAACACCATTACTTGGTTGTTTTAATGCCCTCTCTTGATGGCCATTACAGCCTTGTTTGTGGCTGTTGGGCAGGCCCTCTTCCATGCTATATATTGAGCTGTTGTTGGCTCAATTCGTGACTACACATATGAGTGAAAACACACTGGAAAAAACACCAAAAACAGAATGAATTTCAGTTACAAAAGAGCACAAAACAATGGCCAAAAACTGCTCAAAACAGTGGCGAAAATCAGTGCAATTCGTGACTGAAAAATAGTGATCAAACCCTCACATATACACAAGATATACACTACGAGACACACTGTATACACAGAGACAAAAGAGAAGAGTAAAGAGAAACTCTTCCTTCCTATTCCATATCTTCAGCAAGTCCAATCATATTTGTTTTCTTCGCCAGGCTCAACCTATTGGCTTTGTAGCGTTCAGATTAAAGTGTTGTTTTATCTTGGGAGACTATTGCCCGCTAATGTAAAAGCATATATACGGGGCAATCTTGTCTTAAGGACAGAGGGCATTCCTCGACTCAACACACAACGTTGTAACCATCCAGATTTAGTTGTTTCTTGATTTCAGGATATCAAGATTCAAGACACAACAAGCTTGCGGCAGTTCTCAACATTGGCTTTGCAAGGTTATCAAGATTCAAGACACAACAAGCTTGCGGCAGTTTTGAAGATTGACCATTTATCTATCCTTTCGAACATTTGTAATATTTACTTACTTCCCGTACTGCTTTATAAAGTACAATAGAGAACCAACATATAAATATTTCATTTAAGTGATCTAATATTTTTTTGAATTATACTAATGGCGTATATAACTTAAATTCAAAAAATAATTAATCCTTTTAACTAGCTAGATATTAATGCTGAGAATTGAGTGGTAGCTTAATTTGCTCATGACATTGAGCCTCTCCCATAATTGGCAGTTGATATAAAGTTTTATTTTGACCATTCTAAAGAATAGGTTTCTTGATTTGGTCCATTACAAAGTTAATGGTTCCACCTATCTAATTAATTTTGATAGTCAATGAATTGACAGTCTTATGGAAAGCTTTCTTCCTATATATATATATATATATTATATATATTATCATTTAATCTTATCTTGCTTAAGTTGTTGTTTTTATAAGTAACGGTCAAAGTAATTAGTAACACTTCAGGTTTAAGTTTGATGTTTTCCAAAAGATTAATGAGATAAGTAGCCTAGGTTAGAAGTATTCTCATGGAAAACTAATCAAGTCAAATACAAAGCCTAGATTAGAGTAAATAAATAAACAAAACTAGCAGCTTGTTTGTAGGGGCACAATTGATAAACTACTAATCAAATCCAACCCCTGAATTATAAGTAAAGTCAAAGCAATTAAACCCTTTTTTTACCATCTCGATTTCCGGTGCCTACTGGTCCGATAATTTGAATTTGTGTCGCTTAGGCCCAACTAATTTGAAGCGCTTTCTATTAGGAATTTTTTCATTTTCAAGAATTGAACCTGAGACCTCTGATTAATGATATATCATTATCACCATATTTCTTAGTTGTGCTGTGTAATTCCCTATTGAGGGGGAGAACTTCTGGGCGCGACTAGTTTGGATTTACCCGGGGAAAGTCCATCTTAAGAAGGGAAAGTATTTTCTACCAAAGACAATTTCACACCAGATTTCGGACCTAAACCTCTTGGGATAACAAAACCTAGCAATTTAGGCACTAATATACCAGGTAGTAGTTGACATTGAGAAATAGCTTTAGAAAATCATTGGTTGTGGTTATAGGAATAGAAGAAAGGACATTGAAAAATCCAGAGGGTCTTTGCAACTAAATTACATACATAATAATCTAAGAGGCTGTAAAATAGGGTAGCATCACAAAGTCTCACCACAAATTGGTACTTACATAGTTGTTGTGTAGGGAAGAACATTTATAACAAGATTGATGAGACAATCAAAGCAATAAGTTGAATTAAACTAAGTGTACGATCTTAGTAATTAGTTACTGATCATCTTTTGTAAGAGAAATTTCACATTGACTAATATTTCACATGTCACAATTTGTATCGTTCACAAATTTCAAGGATCAAATTGATTTTATTATTAAATAAAAATTTAATAGATTTTTCTCTCTATCGAATTAACTTATTATTTTTTATTATATCTTCCTCCAATACAATTATAGTAGAAAAATCAACTTAATATTTTTGTGGGAATCTTTGTATCTTTGGTATGATCAGCCAGCCCAAGTATATGAGGCCCAATACAATAGGGGAATTATTGCTCGAGTTATCAATCTAAGTAATGCTATTGTTCTGTTGATTGCTTTGAATTTTTTTCCATTTGGTGCTTTCATTGCTTTGAACTCCATGGGCGGGGGGTTTGGGGAGCAAAATTGTCATGTTGTTTTGTTGGGTGGATTCAGGATTTTATTTGGGAAAAGAATATAGTGTGGTCATCAAAAAAAAGAATCAAAAGATTCAAATTTAAATAAATGACTCGAAATAGCCCTTAAGCATAAAATAAAAATAAATTTTAATCAAAACTTAAAATTCACTTTGCACTATCTCTCACTTTCGGGTAGGGCTGGCAATTTCACCCTAACCCGATGGATATTCATCCACCCGACCCGATTATACGGACGAAAACCCGACAAAACATGGATTTTAATCGGGTGACGGATCGGGTTGGATTCGGGTGGACATACATCCAACCCATCACCCGACCCACCCGTTATACTTTAATAGTCCAGCACAGCAGTCCAGTGATCCACTCCACCCCACGGCCCGCCCTCTCTTAAATTAAATTATTGTAAAGCCCAAAATATCAAAGCCCAATTTAAATCCATCTTCATTCTTCACTATACCAGAAAAGAGAAAACCCTATCTTCATTCTTCAGTCTTCACTATACACACACAATAACACAAAGTCACAAACACACAACTCCTAAGTCCTAAAGACGACCTAAACCAGAAAACCCTCATCTCTTCACCTCAGCCAGCCGCCGTTGAACTGAAAGAACACAACCCTCTCATCAGCCGTTCTTCAGCCAGTCTTCAGCCAATCAGCTCTCTCATCAGCCGTTCTTCAGCCAGTCTTCAGAGTTCTTCAGCCAGAAATGGCAAGTCCTCCTGAACATTTAATGCGGCAAATCGCCACCACACAAGGTAAAATCCTCGCTCGTTTCACAGTTCACTCTTCACCCAATATTGTTGAGGTAATAGTACTAAAATTCAAGATTTTAAGTTATTTTTTTGTGCATGTTGGAGATGTTTTTGTGCATGTTGGTTGTTGGAGGTGTTTTTGTGCATTTTGGAGGTGTTTTACTTTTTGTGCATTTTGGAGGTGTTTTAGTGCATTTTCAGCACATTCACACGGCTGTTATTTCTCTGTAGTTAAGGCTACGGCGCTACGCTACGACTGTTATTTCTCTGTAGCTAAGGCTACGATAAATCTTTTATTCCTTTTGACAATTAGTTTCTGTTATTTCTCTGTAGAAATTATCAACATTCAGGTTGTGTTGTTCTGTATTTGTCTGTAGAAATTACCAACATTCAGGTTGTGTTGTTCTGTATTTGTCTGTAGAAATTACCAACATTCAGGTTGTGTTGTTCTGTATTTGTCTGTAGAAATTACCAACATTCAGGTTATGTTGTTCACTTGTTCTATATTTTTCTGTAGAAATTACCAACATTCAGGTTGTGTTGTTCTGTATTTGTTCTATATTTGTCTGTAGAAATTACCAACATTCAGGTTGTGTTGTCTGTAGAAGAGGTTTTCTAATTATTTTTTGTAATGTTAATGTATGACAATGATGGACACGGGAGATAGTAGTGCTGGCTCCAAGTCTGTCTCATTATCCCCTTCTCCGTTGTCTCCTGTAATCTCAGTCCCAATGCCTTCTCGTCTAACTACTCAACCTCAACAAGGAGAGGGAGAAGAAGAAATGGGACCATCACCTCTACGTCAGCTAAGGAGACTTAAATCAGAAGTGTGGAATCACTTCGAGAAGATCCTAATCAATGGTGAACAAAAGGCTAGATGTTTGCACTGTAAGTTATTATTTTCGGGCAATAGTAAGAATGAGACTTCTCATTTGAAAGACCATCTTGATCATAGATGCACTAAAAAACACATTAAGGGTGATATACGTCAAAAATTGTTGTCGGTTAATCGTAGACAAGATTCAAGCTTAAGTCTAGAAAACCATATCTTTAGTCAAGAAGAAGCAAGAAAAGAGTTGGCTCACATGGTTGTTCTCCATGAGTACCCATTGTCAATTGTAGAGCATATTGGGTTTAAGAGATTTGTTAATTGCTTGAATCCTAACTTCAAGATAATAAGTCGCAACACTTTAAAAAGTGATATTATGAAGATGTTTGTGATTGAAAAAGCAAATCTCAAGAAGTTGTTTGATGGTCATGTGGGAAGAGTAGCTATTACAACCGATATGTGGACTGCTTCATACCAAAAGAAAGGTTATATGGCCGTCACATCACATTTCATTGATGATCAATGGGTTTTGCGGAACAAAACTTTAAGGTACTTAAAATTTGAAGCTTCTTGTTATTTATTATTTACTGATTAGTGGCTGTATATATGCTTGTTTAATTTTATGCATATTGTTTTCCACCAAATTGATATATTATTTTCAAAATAGGTTTGTTTACGTTCCTTGTCCACACACTGCCAATATGCTTGCTCAAGTTTTGGTGGATACGTTGAATGTATACAATATAGCTGAGAAAATATCTTCTGTGGTTCTTGATAATTGTTCCACAAATGATGCCATGGTTGATCTATTACAAGAAAAGTTTGATTCGGATAGTCTTTTGTGTTCTGGTCAATTTTTTGCATGTGCGTTGTAGTGCACATATATTAAATTTGATTGTCCAGGATGGTTTGGAGGTGATTGGATCTGGAATAGAAATGATACGTAATTGTGTTGTTTTTTGGGGTTCAACACAAAAAAGACTTCAAAAGTTTGAGGATAAGGCGAGATGTTTGAAAGTTGATTGTTCTAGAAAGTTGTCTCTTGATTGTAAAACAAGGTGGAACTCGACTTTTTTAATACTTGAAAGTGCTCTACCATATAAGAATGTTTTTGCTAACTTGAAAACTCAAAATCCGAAGTTTAAATTTGTGGTTCCTACTCAACGTGATTGGGAGTTGGCTGAAATTATATGTGATAAATTGAAAAGATTTCACATAGTGACTCAGTTGTTCTCTGGCAGAAAATATCCCACTGCCAACTTGTTCTTTCGTCAAGTATGTGAGATTAAATTAGCTTTGCGCTTGTGGAGAAATAGTAATGAGCAGGTTGTTAAGGATATGGCTCAAAAAATGGTTGAAAAATTTGACAAGTATTGGTCTAATATCAATGGAATACTGTCGGTTGCTGCAATTTTAGACCCTAGAAATAAGTTGGAATGTGTGGAGTTTTATTTTAATGAAATATTTGGTGATGAAGCTTATGTTGAGGTATCTAGGATAAAGAGTTTGTTGTATGATTTGTTGCATGAGTACCATGAGAAATTCGAAATAGAGGATGTTGTGTCTCCTACTTGTAGACATAATGTACTTCTTGGGAAGCGACCTAGTGATTGCAATGCTTCTGATAAATGGACTTTGATGAAAAAGACTAAGAAAAGAAAAGGCAATGTGCGGTGTGAGTTAGACCACTACCTTGAAGAGGATGCATTACCAGAGAGTAGTGAGTTTGATGTCCTTAATTTTTGGAAGACTGACTTGAAGTATCCAACTTTGAGAAAAATTGCTAAAGATATATTAGCAATACCTGCATCAACAGTAGCTTCTGAGAGTGCTTTTAGTATGGGCGGTAGGGTGGTTAGTCCCCATCGTTCGAGTCTTCATGCCGATACAGTGGAAGCACTTATGTGCATGCAAAATTGGATCCTTGGAGAGTATTCAGGTAATATATATTTTTGATTTACACTCACTTGAACCTTTTTTTTTAAATTGATATGATGATAATTTATGAGTTCGGGTGGATTTTTTTTAGAATCTTCTTTTGATAATGCACACACATGTGCAACTATTTTGGATGATGCCGATGTGGGAGGTGATGGAAGCTCTACAACTACAAGTGAATTCATTGATGTTAACTCGGTAAACTAATCACATTTATTTCCTACGATAATGTTTGTTTTAATAATGTTTTATTTTTTATATGCTTTTATTTCATTAACGACAGGATGGAGAGGACATGTATATGTGATTTAGAAAATGAATGGATCTTCAATGATGTGATATGAAGACGGAACATAAGCTGGTTTTATTTCAGAGTTTTAGCTGGTTTTATTTCAGAGTTTCAGCTGGTTTTATTTCAGAGTTTCAGCTGGTTTTAAGTTTGGTTTTATCGAGTTTCGCTGCTATTTCTCGAAAATAATGTCTCGCTATTATAAGTGAAATGTAATTTAAGCTGGTTTTATCAATAGTGTTTCACTGTTTCAGAGTTTCTGCTATTTCTCAATAAGTGTATAACTGGACTGCTATAGTTGGTTTTATCAGAGTTTCAGCTGCTATTTCTCGGAAATAATGTCTTCTATTAGAAGTGAAATGTAATTTAAGCTGATTTTATCAATAGTGTTTCACTATTTCAGAATTTCTGCTATTTATCAATAGAGTTTCAGGCTTTCAGCTGCTATTTCTCACTGTTTCAGAGTTTCAGCTATCAATAGTTTTATCAATAATGTCTGCTATGATTAAGAGATTTTTAGAGGGATTGCCCTTCAGTTTCTTACAGTCTGCTTATTGTGTTGGGTTGCAGAATTTTACAACCGCGAAGCATCCGATCCACCCGATTCACCCGTGGATGATGGGTGGATTGGATGTGGATTAAAAAAATAGGGTGATGGATGGGTCGGGTGGTGGATGGATCGTTGGCGGGTGGAGGCGGATTGAGCTCCACCCGATCCACTTCCGATCCATTGCCAGCCCTACTTTCGGGTCATTGCCGCCGCCAACTACAGATGGATGCTTCATTAATTGATAGAGCAGTGTACAGTAGAAATTTTATTAATTAATATTTAATTATTTAATAAACTTTCTTAGATAATATTTTTGGTCGGTCTCGACTCGAAGATAACGGCTAAATTAATAATTCGCTAAAATTATAAGATAATACATTTTTGATTACTCATATAGACCCCATGTAAAATATAAATTAATAATTCCTTATATACTACATAATACATGAGTGATTTATGAAGACTTTTTAAAAAATGACTCAATTGTCTTTTGTTTTTTGTTGAAATCAATGTCACATTGAATCTCATCTCTAATTTTTCTTATCATTGTAAGAACTTCTGGTGTTGTTTTCTCATAGCTCAACAAAAAATTATTTAATGTGATTGCCGCTTTAATAGTCTCGTTTCGCGAAGGGGGCTCTACTGTAGAACTTTCATCATCATCTTCATCACATTTATCAGTTCCCATAACGCTCTCAATTATTTCTTCATCAGTCAACAACGGTGCAACTACATTTTCTTCTGGGTAGTTCAGGATATGTTCGACATCCATTGTTTGTGTTAGCATGATTTGATATTGTGTTTATATAGGAAATATTTTTCAATATCCATAAAGTAGTACATTGAACACAAGAAGCATAATAAAGTGGGAGATTGAAGGGTGCTTCATTTGATATAGTACATTGAACAATAATGAAGTGGAAAATTGAAGGGTGTTTGTAAATTGGGTATTTCATTATAAATTTATCTATAAATTGATAAAGTATTAATTAAAATATAAATTAATAATTATTAATTTATCGATTAATTAATAATTTTTTGTGGTCCCAAGAGCATTAATTTATAGAGTTTCTACTGTATTTCAATTTTCAATAATACCAGCCACTAAATATAAGGGCTTTCACGAGTGTATTCTAATTAAAGAAGTAAAAAGTCTTAAACTTCTTCTTACTTTCTGTATCTTCCTAGCATTCTCCATCCAAGTGACAATAAAATGAAAATTTACTGTTAGTTTCAAGTTTCATTTGGTTTATTTTTCTATTTTTGCTGAGCATTTAGAAACAGAGAATTAATTAAAATTTTGTTTTTTTTGAAACGCCCGATGTATGATCACTTATATGGTACGGGAAGAGAAATTACTAGTCCTTTTCCCCCTATTAAGTTAACTTTATGGAATTTTTCTAGAAAGAAAATTATTTTGTGTCTTTCGTGAGATTGAAGAACAACAATTGAGAGCATTCTCCGTAGAACGATTTTTATTGAAGACGTGCTTTTGCCGGAGTTTATATAAACACTATAAAATCATCAAATCTATGATCGTTTAATACAAATTTGACAGGAATAACTTTTTCGGCGGTCTTCATTTTTTTCATCATAATCCTGCTTGTGTGTAAATAGGGTAAAATATGTGTATCATTAGTGTGTATACATTAGTTTGTTCGTATAACTGAAATACAAATAAGGAAAGTACTAGAGGTAGTTAATCCACTACATGCCGGCGAACACGAGAGATTTGTGAGCTTCCAAAACATACCATTATGTGTATAGAATATATATTCCTGGTGTATAAAATATATATATATATATATATATATATATATATATATATATATATCCCTAGAGTATGTGTATATATTATGTATCCCTAGAATATGTGTATAGAATATATATCTTTAGAGTATGTGTATAGAATATGTATCATTACAGTATGTGTATAGAATATGTATCCTTACAGTATGTGTATAGAATATGTATCCCTAGAGTATGTGTATATAATATATATCCTTAGAGTATGTGTATAGAATATGTATCCTTATTGTATATGTTTACCCCAAAAAAGGTATAGTTGAATTTGTAAGTGGTTTTAAGGATATGTGGATGAATTTGTTATATACAGTGATAAGCGATTCACAGTAAATAAGTAAATGAAAATAACAAGAAATATAACCTGAATTATCGTGAACCAAGATGAATTCCTTCAGTAAAATTGATCTGGGACTTAGCTTAACTGTTTCGATTCTGAGCCAACAATGAGAGCTTAAAGATTATGATTACAATGAACAAAATCGTGCAAATGTCAAATAAGAATGGGATGCCCCTCCAATATGAAGGTTGAGATCCTTTTATAACTATCAATATAATGTATTTAAGCCCGAGAATTAATCCTTAATTAAATGAGAGAATAACAACCACTTAATGAATAAAGAGTAACGACTGGCGTCATATCCAGAATGGGTACCCGCTAAGCTTCCCCGGTCCTCCATCCAGCGTCACTTGGCTCGGTCGTTACGCGGTCTTGATTTGATACTCTGACTCACCCCGATGTAACTTTCATCCGGTGCATAATTCTGTCATCTCCTTCGATTTCCACATCTAAATCATGTCACGTGTCATGTCAGTTTTCACCGTATACAGTTAGTCCCCACACTTTCCGAACTAAAGTTTAACGAATGACGGGAAGTGGAAATGGTCTCTTCGTGTCTTCTCCTGTAAGCTTCCTTTTAAATCACTCAAAAATAGGCGGAAAAATATATTGTTTCCTTTTCTCCACGATATAACTCATGTCTCATCACTCAGCAACTACGGACACATGTCACCTTTTGATTAAACCTCTGTTTCTATTCACGAACCAAAACATTTCATAATGATGATTACGCCCCTATAAAACCCATATCTTTTCCTTTTACAAAATTTACATTATACTAAATCTTCTTTAATCCTTCGAACATTCAACCTTCAAATCTTCACATCTCTTTCAAATTTTCACTACGATGGCCCAAACCACTTGTTTTACTTTAAAAAATTCTTCTCCGGGCTCTCTCCGTCACTTCCACCGGCCACCGATGATGCCGCCAGCGCCGGTGAATCTCCTGAGGCTCAGGCTGTCGTCAAGCCCAGAACCTTTGACATGCTCCCGTCCTCCTTTCATTTCAACAATGATTTTGCCATTCAAATTACCTTAAAAAAATTCAACCGAGGGGAAGAGGCTAAAAGCTGGTCGTCCTCTATCAGGGCTTCCAACCTTGACATAGACCGAAATGACTGCAGTTGGACTAATCTCTCCGGGATCATTGTACCCGGCCCGGACGAAGACATTACCACCTTCAGGTCCGGGTATTCCAACTTATACACCTATCATTTCACCTTCAAGCTCGTTCCTCCAATTGACAGAGTGATCCTCGAGATGTGCAAGACTTACAATTTGTGCTTGGTCCATCTGTCTGGAGGGTAGCTACCTGCCTATGATACCTAGTCAATTCGTTTGATGAAACTTTTACTTTGGATCATCTGATATGTTTATAAATACAATTAAATGAGGATAACAAACACTTAATGAATAAGAAGTAACGATTGGCGCCATATCCGGATCGGGTACGCGCTGAGTTTCCCCGATCCTCCATCCGGTGTCACTTGGCTCGGTCGCTACCCATTTTTTATTTGGTACTCAGACTCACCCAGATGCAACTTTCATCCGGTGCATAATTCTGTCATCTCCTTCGATTCCCATATCTAAATCATGTCACGTATCGTGTCAGTTTTCACCGTATACAGATAGTCCCCACACTTTCTGAACCAAAGTTTACCGAAGTGACAGGAAGTGGAAATGATTTCTTCGATGTCTTATCTTGTAAGCTTCTTTTCAAATCACTCTAAAATAGGCGGGAAACAAAATGTTTCCTCTTCTCCATGATCTGACTCATGTCTCATCATACTTTGCAATTACAAACATGTGTCACCTTCTGATTGAACCACCATTTTGGTTCACGAACCGAAACATTTTGTAATAATGATCACGCCCCTATAAAAAACCCTCTCTTTTCCTTTTACAATTTTTACCTTCTGCTAAATCTCATTTAATCCTTTGAACATTCAACCTTCATATCTTCTTCAAATCTTCACTACGATGGGCCAAACTACCCTTTCTACTTCAAGAAATTCTTCTCTGGCTCCGTCACCTCCGTCGACCACCGATGAAGACGTCGGCACCAGTGAATCTCCTGAGGATTAGGCTACCGTTGAGCCTAGAGCCTTCGACATGCTCCTGTCCTCTTTCATTTGGACAATGAGTTCGCCATTCAAACTGCCTCCAAAAAATTTGACCGATGAGAAGAGGCTAAAAGCTGGTCGTTCTCTATCAGGGCCTCCGACCTCGACACAGTCCGAAATGACTGTGATTGGACCAATCTCTCTGAGATTATTGTACCCGATCCGGACGAAGACAATACCACCTTTAGGTCCGAGTATTTCAACTTATACACCTACCCTTTTACCTTCAAGCTCATTCCTCCAATTGACAACGTGATCCTTGAGATGTGCAGGACTTACAATATGTCCCTTGCACAAATTGGTCCATCTGTCTGTAAGGTAGCTACCTACCTCCGATTCCTAGCCAATTTGGTCGATAAAACTTTTACTTTGGATTATCTGATCTATTTATATGTCCCGCGGTTATTCTGTGGCGGGATCGTTCAGCTATCGAAATGAGGAAAATTCCCCATCCTCTCTAGCATTAATGAAAATCGTGATCGAGGTTGGCTGGAATTCTTTGCTGCAGTTCCTATCGCTCAAATTATCCCGTCTAGGTATATGCCTTTCCCGGAGGAATGGAACATACACCGTAAGTAACAAAACTCTTTCCTTTCTTTTTGTTTAACTTATGATTTCGATGTCTTGCCTTAATCTCTTTTTATTACTTTTCCAGCCGTCCGTTGGATTTCGGCTTGTGTGGATAATCTCTATACATGGGTCGAGAAGGTCATTAGCTCTTACTCGCATGAAAAGAGCTTTCCAGAAAATGATGTATATCCCAAAATCACGGTTAGTATATCGTATCCCCTTTTATGTTTTGTGATTAACCTTGTACTTATTCTCACTTCTTCTTTTTTCAAATACCCAGGTTTACCGAAAGGCACTTCGACCCAAAGGAACAACTCTTCGACTGCTCTAGCTATTCCTAATTCAGTGCTCGATCAAGCCGCATCAGCTTGCCGTATCACCGAGGTACAAAAAAAATCCTCTAAGTCTAAATCCTCAAAGCCTCCAAAGTCACCTTCAATTGAATCAAATATGAAAAGAGCTCCGGAAGTGGGTGGCCCTTCCAGAAGTCAAGACACTGGTATCTTACCAGAAGATGTTTGGGTGAGAAAGGCCACCACCACTACCACTCTGGCGGAAGACACTCCTACCGAAGTTAGAGAAGAAAACACTGCTACTAAAGAAACCAGATCCATTCTGCTACTAACTGATGCCGCATCTACTCCTACTACCATGCCACCGGCCATCAAACTAGTCATCGTCGAAGATAACGATGAAGCCACAGATGAGGAGCCGTTGGCAAAGAAATCCAAAACTTCCATTTCAACTCCTCCACCATCACAACCGGTCCAAAGCTTTAGGCAAAAAGATTTTGATCGCTTCTTTAATGAACTTGGAACCTTTGCAAATCCGGTACCGTCGGTGAGAACCTCCGGGTTTACTCATTTAGTCACCCCCCAGAAACTTACCAAATCCACCCGAACTCCAAAAAATCACGACAACTCCCGATCCAAACTCGTGAGTGTGTTCCCAACTCTGAGCAAGGATCCGATGAGAGTAAGAACTGTCACTCTCTCCTTCCCCGAGGACACAAACTTCTTATATTGACCGGTCGGGGTTGCAAGCTACCTTAGGCCTCCAATCTTAGAGTGCGATAAGGAAAAAATAAGAAATGTCTCATGGCAATGCCTCTTTAACAAAGGCATGCATACATCGAATCGGGTATATATCTCCTTTTCTCATTTTAAGTTATATATTTGTCTTTCTTTTTTCATATTCTAACTTCGATCCGGCTCATATTTTTTGCAGTCATCCATTCTTGTCAGTGAAGTTTTCCTCCGATGTATGAAGGAGAATGAAGACCTTAAGAGGCAGCTGAACACCCAAGAAAAAGAACTCTGGCATCTCAAAGGGGTTCTCGAATAGAGAGAAGCTCAACTACAGCAAGTCGATGACTTGCCCATCGTCCGAACTGAATTAGCCTAGGTTAGATGTGACTATCTCTGAGAAATGAATGACCTCGAGCTTGTTAACAAGGAAAAAAAATCTTGGACAATGAGAATTAAAAGCTCTACCATGATGTCCAAGTCCTCACCCATGAGCTTAGAGAACAAGAATAGGTTCGGCACTACCAAGCTCAGAAGAAAGATTTCCTTAATGTTGAACTAGATCTCCTCGACACCGAGTTTGCCAAGATTAATACGGAAAGAGCTATTGAACAAGTTGTATTGAAGGCGACTCAGGATCAAGCCAACCAACAAGCCCAAATCAACGAAGGGCTGAGAAATAAGCTCGAGACCTCTAACCAAATGAATGTTGAGATTTTGGCCCAACTTAACCAAACCCTGGCCGAAAGAGACTAAGCTTGTGCTGATGCGGAGGCTGAGGTAGCCCAGACAGTGCTGAGAACCGAGTACATAACTTAGAATGTCCGGAGGTACACTTTGGAACAAGCTCGAGATGCATCTCAGAGATTGATGAAAAGATTGCTGAGGCAAAAGAGATCGAGCTCAAAGCCTATGCAAGTTGAATGGTGATAATTTTGAGGATGACTCAGAGGACTCTGAATCTGAGTCCAACTAAACTTCAGGCTTGCATGCCTTTGTATTTTGTTTTATCTTTTGACATGTTTTGCTCTGGTCATCTCCGACCCTGTCTATAAAATAAATATTCTTTTAGCCGTACTTTTTTCTATCTTTCAGCATCCATTGTTGCTTTCGTGTTTTCAATAACTTATCCAAGTAAAGTTTTAACCCAATTCAGGCTAATTGCCTCCAATTTCGGAGTTCTATTTAAACAAACCATCACTTAGTTTGTGTCGACCTGGATAAGAGTTCTCCAAGTCTTAAAAATAACTTAAACAATTCTTGAATACAAACCAACACTTTAGTTTGCTTCATACCGGGCTATTCCTTTCTATTTTGGGTCATTTAATGACTAAGTATAAGGACTTTATTTTTATTCTTATGAATAAGACGTCTCTTATTAATTCGGGCATGAATGTTGGAGCTTCGTTTATTCCAGCTTTCAGAAAATTCAAGTGTATTTCAGAATAGGATAAATTCATTTGACCCGGTGCCTTCGAAGCATGCTTTTGGAACATTACTTATGTTTGCTCTGGATGCTTTTACGACGACAATCCCAAGTTAAAGACTTAACAAACTTGCTAGCTCGTAAGCCTAATAATTTTATCAATTGTCCGGATACAAGCATATGTAAATAAGTTTTTAGGCAAATTTAGGATAAAGTGCAATTTCATTCGATTTTGCTTAGGTCAAACAACTGGTCAAGATTCATTCGATTTTTTTTGCCTTTACATGATTTGTTGTAACATTAACACTATCTGGGCAAGATTCATTCAATCTTTTAACCCTTACAATAATCTTTAAAAACTTTAAAAAGAAAAAAATATCGAATTTCTTCATTCAGACCTTCTTTACCGAGAGTATGGCAGTCCCCTGGTGTTTGTATTTAAAATATGAGAATTCAAACAATATTTGCTCTTCATTACCGGGCAGTCCCCAATCCCTAGTGTTTGTTCAATCTTCAACTCTGGTCTTTAACTACTTAGTAACACGCTTTACATTATTGCCTCATTAAAAACCTTGCCGGAAAAATTCTTTTCTGGATAAAAACTGTGCTAAGGGAAAAAGAGTGCAATACGTGTTTTTAGACCTAATTCTAAATCTCCGGTCTCTGAATTATTTCTCTGTCTTTGTTCCTGCAAAAGTTAGCAATATCTACACAAATAAAGTTCAAAAAATTAATCGATCACATACCTTAGCAGTAATACCGCTTCAAGTGTGCAATGTTCTAGTTGTTTGGAAACTTTTAACCATATTTGGCTTCCAATTGGTATGAGCCTTTACCGGTTATTCCTGACACTTTGTAGGGACCTTTCCAGTTTGGGCCCAATTTCCTTTCATTGGGATTTTTGGTATTGAGGATTACTTTTCGTAGAACTAAGTCCATTACTTAAAAGTGACTAAGGTTAGTCCTTCGTTTGTAGTTCTTCCTATCCTTTGCTTTTGAGCCACTAATCGTAGCAATGCTAACTCACGGTGTTCATTTGTTAAATCAAGCTTGGCGGCCATAGTTTCATTGTTCGATTCTTCGGTTGCAAGGCTGAACCTTAAGCTCGGCTCGCCAACTTCCATCGGAATTAGTGCTTTTGAACCGTAAACCAAAGAGAACGGTGACTCCCCGGTGCTAAACTTTGGTGCAGTTCTATATGCCCACAACACCTCCGGTAGAATTTCTCTACACTTGCCTTTTAACTATTTTAGTCTCTTCCTTAAGTTCTGAATGATTATTTTATTTGTTGACTTCTCTTGCCCATTTTCACTCAGGTGATACGGGATCGACACTATCTTCTTGATCTTCAATCTCTCAAGAAAGTCATTTACTTTCTTTCCAACAAACTGACGGCCGTTGTCGCAAGTAATCTCTGTCGGTATGCCGAATCGGCAAATGATGTGATCCTAAATGAAATCGATGAATTCCTTCTCTGTAACCTTCTTGAAGCCTTCGTTTCATTCCATTTAGAAAATTAATCAATCATAAACAAAATGAAGCGTACCTTTTCGGGTGCCCATGGGAGTGGCCCCACAATAACTATCCCCTATTTCATGAATGGCTATGGTGACAAACTGAATGCATTAATTCTGCTGGTTGGTGAATCATCAGTGCGTGCCTTTGGCATTCATCACATTTTCAGATGAAGTTCTTTGTGTCTTCTTTCATTTGAGACCAATAGTACCTGACCCTAATCCGTTTTCGGACCAACAATTCTGCTCTAGAATGATTTCCACAAGTTCCCTCGTGAACCTCGTGCATCATATAATCAGTTTTCCCGAGTCCTAAGCACATTTCTAAAGGACCATAAAAGGACATTCGGTACAACTGGCCATCTACCAAGCTAAACCTAGCTGCCTTGGTACGAAATGCCCTTGACTCCTTCGGATCCGTAGACAATTTCCCATCCCGAAGGTAGTCAATATACTTATTGCACCAATCCCAAGTCATGCTTTTCATATTCACTTTAGCATGGCCACCATCAAACGCGGAGTTTAGCAGTTGCACAACTGTTCCCGAATTGAACTCCTCAGCTTCCACGTATGACCCTAAATTTGCCAAGGCATCGGCCTCGTTGTTTTGTTCTCGAGATACTTGTTCCATGGTCCATTCTTTGAATCGATGCAATATTACTTGAATTTTCTCTAAGTACTTTTGCATCCTTTCTTCATTCACTTAGAACACACTGTTCACTTGATTAACAGCTAAAAGTGAGTCACATTTTGCTTCGATGACTTTTGATCAAACTCCGTGCCAACTCTAGACCTGCAATTATAGTCTTATACTCGACTTCATTGTTAGTTAATTTCACAGTTCTTATTGATTGCCTAATAACATCTCCCGTAAGTGTCTTAAGAACTACCCCAAGTCTGGAACCTTTCACGTTCGAAGCTCCGTCGTGTACAAGGTCCAGACCTCCGAAGTTGCTCTCGAGGTTATTATCAGTTCTCATTCTACTTGGGGAATCATTTTTGGTGTATAATATGCTATGAAGTCTGCTAAAACTTGAGACTTTATAGCTATTCTTGGCTTATATTCTATGTCATATCCACTAATTTCTACTGCCCATTTGTCTAACCTGTCAGACAGTTCTATTTTATGCATTACATTTTTAATGGATAAGTTGTTACTACACAGATAGGATGACATTGAAAGTATGATCTCAATTTTCTAGCAGTTGCTATTAATACTAATGCCAATTTTTCTAAATGAGAATACCTAGTCTCTGAACTATCTAATAATCTACTCACATAATAAATATGAAATTGTGTACCTTTCTCTTTTTGAACCAAAACTGCACTTACTGCTACTTCAGACATTGCCAGATATATGAACACCTGCTCATATGCCTTCGGTTTGTGCAGCATCGGCATGCTAGACAAGTACTTCTTCAAATCCCTCTAAGCTTGTTGGCACTCCAGTGTCCATTCGAAGTCGTTCTTCTTTTTAACAAAGAGAAGAACCTATGACTTTTCTCCGAAGACCGAGAGATAAACCTACTCAGGGTAACCAGACTTCCGGTGAGTCTTTGCACCGTCTTCACATCTTCGAGTACCTCCGAATTTTTTTTAATAGCTATGATATTACCGGATTGATCTTTATTCCTTGTTTTGAAACCAAGAAACACAAGAACTTGCTCGAGCCAAGTCCAAAAGCACACTTTTCTGGATTCAGCTTCATGTTGTACTTTCGGAGTATGTCAAATGTTTCCTGCAAATGCTTAAATGGTCCTCCGTTTCCAGGGACTTCACTAACATATCATCTATATAAACCTCCATTGTGTTACCTATTTAGTCCTCAAACATGTGATTAACTAGGCGTTGATATATTGCTCCGACATTTTTTAAACCAAATGGTATTACGTTATAACAATTAGTCCTATACCTAGTTATGAAAGATGTTTTCTCTTGATCCTCCGGGTTCATCCTAATTTGGTTGTACCCAGAGTAAGCGTCAACAAAACTCAGCATCTTATGCCTCGCCGTAGCATCAATCATTCGATCGATGTGCTGTAAAGGAAAAGAATCTTTTTGGCATGCTTTATTCAAATCCTTAAAATCTATGCACATTCTCAATTTATTACCTTTTTTAGGTACGACAACTATGTTTGCTAGCTAGTCTGGATACTCTACTTCCCAAATGGAACCTATATTCAATAACTTTATTACGTCCTCCTTGACAAACTTATGCATGTAGTTGGCCATTGATCTCCTTTTTTGCTTTACCGGAGGAAAATTCGAGTCCAAACTCAACTTGTGAGTCATGATCTCAGGTGGAATACTTGTCATGTCTAAATGGGTTCAGGCAAAGCAATCGGCGTTAGCTTTAAGAAATTCAATTAATTTAAGTCTGAACTCTGAGGTTAACCCGGTGCCTAGGTATACATTTCTATCTAGTATATGCACAAATAATATGACTTGCTCCAGCTCTTCTATAGTTGACATCGTAGCATCTGAATCATCCGGCAACACGAATGACCTCGGGACGCGATGGTAATCCTTCACTTCCTCGTAATATATCTTCTCCCCTTCTTCTTTCTTCGGACTCAACGGGCTCAAATCCTGTGATTGCTATTTGACTTTCTTGCCTTTACTCATGTCTTTCACTTCCTTTGGTGGTTACCGACTCCTCTACCGCGAATATCTCCCTTGCTGTCGGTTGCTCTCCTCGAACTGTCTTAATTCTCTCAGGAGTTGGGAACTTCAGCATCATATGCAATATTGAAGGTACGACCTTCATGTTATGTATCCAAGGCATGTCGAATAGTGCGTTGTACCTTATTTTACGTTTAATGACATAAAACTTCATTTGTCGAATTGTCCCGACTGCATTGACTGGAATAGCGATTTCCCCTTTCATGGTCTCACTTGCCATGTTGAATTAATTTAGAACTCGAGCTGCCGATACAATTTGATCCAACAAACTCAATTGCTCCACCACCTTCCACCGAATGATGTTGGTCGAGCTACCTGGATCAATTAAAATACACTTAATATGAAATTTTATGTTAAAGATAGAAATTACCAGTGCATTATCGTGAGGTTGAATGATGCCCTCTGCGTCTTCATCGTTAAAAAATATTTTCTCATTCGGTACGTAATCCTTAGATCTTTTCTCCCTAGTTATTGAAACTTTCATCTTTTTTACAGTCATGACGGATCCCTTCGGAACGTCCATCCCTCCGATAATCATGTTTATGACATGATGGGGTTCAACTGGATCCGCTTGCTTGTTTGCTTCCTTATTTCTGTAGCTTCCCTTTGCTCGATAGCTTAGAAACTCGCATAGATGACCATTTTTCAATAACTGGGCCACTTCATCCCTCAATTGACGATAATTCTCCGTTCGGTGACCATGAGTACCATGGTAATCACAAATCAAACTTGGATCTCTTTGAGCCAAATCTGTATGAAGTGGTCTCAGCCACATTGTCTCCTTAATATGACCAATAGCCAAAACAAGTCCGGATGCATCGATGTTGAAGTTATACTCGAATAGTCTTGGGTTTTCAACATTATTAGAAGAAGATCCACCGGTATCATTCTTAAATTAAAAACCTCTGCTAGTACACCCTCATTCATTGCGCCTATCCTCTCTGTCTGATGAGAAGTTGCGATTGTTACGACCCCTATCCGATCTGAAGTTCAACATTTTAGGTTGCCCGTTAGGTTGATACCTATCTTTTGAAAGCTTTAATTCGGACTCAGCTACTCTATTTGATTTATCAAAATTCTTGTTCCGTCCTGCTGACCCTAGAGGAAGTTCGAGTTGATCATTGTCCACTCAGATTTTAGATTCATATCTATTGTGCACGTCCGCCCATTCACCGCAAAAACTCCAACAGTTTCTTCTTTAGTTTTAAAGAAGCACTGGAACTCCTACGATTAAATCCCTTGGTGAAGTCTTTCGCTGCTCATTCATTTGGTTCCGGGGAAGAAGCACCAGTTCCTTTTGGAACTTTGTCATGAACTCTTGCAGCAACTCCGCATCCTTCTGAGAAATTTTGAATATATATGTTTTTCTCGCTTGAACCTTCTTTGTCATGAACCTCTCCAGGATCGGAAGCGCTCCCGAAATCTGGTCAACCTGTGTGTTGTAGGTTTCAACCTTCTTTTCATTAGTATCCATTCTCTTAGTCAAAGCTTGGAGCATTTTGAAGACCTCCGAGGATTCATTTGCCCCAAAACCAGTGCTATCTCCTTCGACTCGATCTTTCTCTCGGACCCGACCTTTATCCCGGACGGGCGAGTTTCATCCGCCGCACTTGCCCCGCTGCTCTTCTTTTGCAACTGTGTAATAGACTCTTTTTGTTCCTTCAACATGTTAAAGATTCTAGCCAAATTTATTTCGCCATCCTCAACATCATCCGGTGTTTTCTCACGTGACCTTCTGGATTCCTGGGTGAAATCACAAGGTTATTTCGATGCTCGCCAGTTATCGGATCAACCAGCGAGACACCGTTGTTATTATTGATATTGTTAGCACCATTGTCACCGTTGTTGTTGTCATCGTAGATTTCACTAGCCATTCTGCAAGTACTTGACCTGTTTTCACAATATCTCAAAAGAATAAGTGAAATTTGAGTTTGAACAAATCACCACAATTATCCTTAGCCCCACCGTGGGCGCCAAATTGTTTACCCCAAAAAAGGTACAGTTGAATTTTTAAGTGGTTTTAAGGATACGTGGATGAATACGATATATAAAGTGATAAGCGATTAGCAGTAAATTAGTAAATGAAAATAACAAGTAAGAAATATAGCCTAAATTGCCGTGAACCAAGATGAATTCCTTTAACTAAATCGATCCGGACCTTAGCTTAACTGCTTAGGTTCCGAGCCAACAATGAAAGCTTAAAGATTATGATTACAATGAATAAAATCGTGCAAATGTCAAATGAGAATGGGATGCCCCTCCAACATGAAGGTTGAACTCCTTTTATAGCTATGAATACAAGACATTTATGCCCGAGAATCATTCCTTAATTAAATGCAATTAAATAAGAATAACATTCACTTAATGAACAAAGAGTAACGACTGACACCATATCCTGAACGGGTACGCGGTGAGCTTCCCTGGTCCTCCATCCGGCGGCACTTGGCTCGGTCCTATCCGGTCTTGATTTGGTACTCGGACTCACCCCAATGCAACTTTCATCCGGTGCACAATTCTATCATCTCCTTCGCTTCCTACATCTAAACCATGCCACGTGTCGTGTCGGTTTTCACCGTATACGATATAATTTATGTATAATATGTGTATCATTAGTGTATAATCAATGTATGTATACATACTAATGATACACATATTATACAGTTATTATACACCATTTATACACATGTAACAGAGAAAAATTGAAGACTACCGAAAAAGTTTATCCGGCCAGATCTGTACCAGCGACCATAGATCTGATGATTTCAGGGCGTTTACATGAATTCCGCAAAAGCACATCCTCCGACGAAGCAACAAAACTCAAGAGATACAGATATGACCGAAGGAGTTCGAACATCTTGTCCACCGGCGGGTTTAGAAACTGCTTCATCATAGAAGATTTTCTCGAGCTACTTGATGTCGGTGGTGGTTTGTTCTAGGTTCCGTTGGACGTCCATGCTTAAGGAGCTGTGTAATGAATTTGAAGAACGATTCATTCATTAAGTGAAAGCTGAAAACATATTCTTAATAAAAGATTGGCTCCATTTGCTGAAGCATATTTGGTTGCAGAATACACAAGGAATAGATGGAAAAGTGGCAAGAAGAGATTAAGGAACTGCGCTTGATTGACACAGCAAATGAGGAGGCTAATTCTCTCTTGCTAAAGGCGGCCGGAAGTGGAATTAGTTAGAAAGGGCTAAAAATATCTATTAAGTTTCTTGGGTCATATGATGTCAATAATTTCAATCGGATGGTCATTTGTGTCTTTATCCCATTATATTTGGATAGTGATCGTTAAGTCTGCTATTATTGAACTTGTTCGACCAAGGCCTACAAAGGTTTGTTTGTCACCAGAGTTTGACTCTTCTACTCCTATCACAATCCGACACAAGTCATCAACGGTTGGACTTAAATCATTTTAATGGTCAAAATCATGAGGTGTGATTGCTTCAGGCTGAGCACTATTTCGAATTTTTTTCCATTTTTTCGGTTAATCAACTTTTATTTGGATGGCTAGGGCCTCGACTAGTCGCTGGATGTTTCACCACAAGCAGCTCTTTGATTGGCCACATGTTACAGAGAAGCTTCTTCTCTGATTCTGAAATAAGTAACGTTAATTAGAGCATTGGAAGAATATGGGGGATTAAGTATTATTAAGCAACGTTAATTAATATCAAGTGGGAATAAGTACTAGTACTTATTAAGTAGTGTATTAAATAAGAAAGAGAGTAGTCTTTAAGTAGCATTACATAACATTATTTTCCAAAAAAAAGTGAAACTCTCATTCCAGAGCCTCCACGCCGCGGTCCGACAGGTCTAACATTACATAACATTATTAACATCAAAGGGAGTTGTCTTACTTTTTTCTTTTTCTGTAGTGGATTTATTCCTATCGAAAAAAAAGGGGTCAATTTGTATGTAACTTTTTTCAACTAACTTCTGTTAAAAGACAAGGAAACAATACCCAATTTAGCAATAAATACAAACAGATCCTAAATCTTCGTTACAATTACAAAAATCAGTTGACCGGACTCCAACTGAATGACTGACGTCCACAGTTCCACTATTTCTTTTCCCTTTTTGTCTGTTCTGAAAAAAAAAAACTCATTAAGAGCGGGAAAATCTTCAATTTTTTTTCAGTTTCAAAACCAAACGAAAATGGAGAACAAAGCTGTTGATGTGAAGAAAAACGACGTCGTCGTTCCAGTCGAATTACCTGCTCCACCTGGCTGGAAGAAGAGAGTACGTACTCTTTAATAAAGATAAAAAAACGATTATACGTTTTCTTTTAATTATAATTCTTTTTTTGGAATTTTTTCTATACAATTTGAGTTTATAGTTATGGAAATTTCTTTAGGTTAGTTGCGTGTTTGTGGTTGAGAGTAGAGAGATAATTTTAGCTGATTTCTTGTGTTGATTAGCTTTAAATTTGAGTTGTTTGTGTTAAATTTAAGATTAAGAGGCTATGATTTGGTGACTAAAATTCGATTAGCTGTTTTTGTTATTTTGAGTTATGTAAAGCGTTAATTGAGATTTGAGACCTAGGTTTTGACATTAAGATGATATGATTTGGTGATTAAATTTCGATTAGCTGTTTTGTTATTTCGGATTATATTTTTTGTTTTGAATTAGTGATATGTTAAGTGTTAATTGTCGTATAACTCTTAAACAAGTAGGTGTATTATGATTTAGTTAACTTCCTAATTAGGTATATGTATACGTTGTATCTTTTGTTTTCATTTTTGATTTTTTTTGCGCACGATCTGAGTTTATAGTTATGGAAATTATCTATGCTTAGTTGCGTGTTTGTGGTTGAGAGTGGAGAGATAATTTTAACTGATTTCTTGTATTGATTAGCTTTAAATTTGAGATGTTTGCGTTGAATTTAACAGTAGGAGGCTATGATTTGGTGATTAAATTTCGATTTAGCTGTTTTTGATATTTTGGATTATATTTTTTGTTTTGAATTAGTGATATGTTAAGAGTTAATTGTCGTTAATCCTTACGCAAGTAGGTGCATTATGCTTTAGTTAACTTCCTAAGTAGGTCTATGTATACGCTGTATCTTTTGTTTTCAGTTTTTGAATTTTTTTGCACACGATTTGAGTTTATAGTTATGGAAATTGTCTTTGCTTAGTTGTGTGTTTGTGGTTAAAGGTGTTGGAAATTAGCCTTTGGCGGGAGTTGCGACCGACCAACTTTAACGGCTTAAACACTAGTGTTACGTATGTTGGAGAATCCGGTTCTTCACACATGTATGATGTACTAAGTACGTAGATAACCGTAGGGCCAAGAATCGTCAAATTTCATTGAGAAATGAAAGAGATATTGGTTCACGAAGTAAGGTGTTTGAAGCATGGAAAAGTGTGGTGTGTGATCAATTCTCCCTCATCGGTAGAGGAAGAAAGAATTGTTGTGTATATAATACTCGAAATTGGTTTGGGGTTTGGGACCCCAAGGGGTATCCCATGTGTTTAAAGGAGGGAAGACCTAGATGTGCTTCGGTTCAAGGAAAGACCACACGCGCGCCGCCGCCCGTCCGGTCCGGTCCCGGCTCCGAGTTCCGGTTCGCGGGTTCGCGGGTTCGCGGCCGCGGCCGCGGGCGGGCCGCGGCCTTCGATATTATCTTTTTGGGCCGTAAAACTTTGCCGTAAGTACGCTTTGATCCCGAAGTTGAATTGTAATTTCAATTCTTACATACGCGCTACTTGTAACTTCCCCGCTTATCGCCCAAGGCGCAACTCCGCCGGCTTCACCGCTGCTGCCGTCTGCTCTGTTCAAGGCGCAACACCGCCGCCTTCCCGACTCGTTGGAGCTCCACTCTCTTCATCACACCACCATGATCGCCCGAAAAATTCATGGGATCGAAATTCAAAAGATGGCAAAGAAAAGATGCCGTTTTACTTAACAAGCATGGGCATGGCTCGGTTCCTTACGAAGATCCTCCACAAGCCGGAGATGAAATGGACTCTTCGCCCAATGAAACGGGTGAAGGGGGCCTTGGTATCCATGTCATTAATGGCATGAAGATGGTTCGTGACGCATGGAATCATAGCGATTTCATGTGCAAAAACTATATACCGAATCGCTTAGCGGACCCTCTCCTCTACACGGTCTATTGCACCGTTGGCACCGCCAAAGAGCCGTGGAAAAAGCGCAAAAGAAGTACAACGCACAAGATGCGGGTACTAAGAAGTTCATCGTTGGGAAATTTCTAAAATTCCAAATGGTGGACAAGAAGACAAAATGATGATGTCCCAAGTCCAGGAATTCCAAATGATTTTACATCACCTGGATTTGGAAGGACCGAAACCAAATGAGCGCTTTTTGGTTGCATCGCCGATTGAAAAGTTACCTCCTTCATGGAATGAGTTTATGAGTTACTTGAAACTCAAGACAAAGGAGATGACCTTTGAAGAGCTTGTTATCAAACCGCAAATCCAGGAAGATAATAAGAAGACCTTGCCAAAGGGTAGACAACATGCCGAGGCAAAGGCGAATCGGGCCGAGGCCAAAGGGAACTCAAGCAAGAAGCGGAAGTTCCGTAAAGACGGCAAAGCCCCCCGCAGCAGAGATGTTCGTGAGGTAATTGTCATCACCGTGGGAAACCCGGTCATAGGATCAAGGAATGCCGCAAGCTCAAGACCGAGCAACAACAAAAGCCAAGTCAAAAGGCAAGGCTCAAGCAAACGTCGTCAAGGACACGCTCCCGGATGACATGATCGAGGAATTCTCTCGCAGGTGCTAGAAGCCAACTTGGTGGAGAATCCGATGCAAGGTGGGTGGACACAGTGCAACAAGACACATCCGTTCCAACAAAGATGCCTTCTCCACGTACACTCCGGCCTCCGACAAGAAGTTGTTCATGGGCAACAACGCTTCCTCGGACGTGCTAGGGGTTGGAAAGGTGGTCCCGAAGATGACTTCCGGCAAGGAACTCACTCGAAGGAAGTGATGCACGTCCCGGATATTAGAAGAAATCTAGTTTCGGACCTTTATTGGTTAATGCTTTGGTTTTAGGCTAGTGTTTGAATCAAATAAATTTGTACTCACTAAAAATGGCACATTTGTGGGGAGGGGCTTCGTCTCAGTGAAGGCCTCTTCAAAGTGAATGCCATGTCCGTATTGCGT
Source organism: Anisodus tanguticus (assembly GCA_034509755.1). Taxonomy (NCBI): domain Eukaryota; kingdom Viridiplantae; phylum Streptophyta; class Magnoliopsida; order Solanales; family Solanaceae; genus Anisodus; species Anisodus tanguticus. The sequence goes on from CM067545.1 coordinate 22,733,304, forward strand.
CAAGGAAATAAAGTTGAGTCTTCTTCTTATTTGCTTGAGTCTTCTAATTTATGGCATCATATATTAGGACACGTAAACTACAAGTCTATTCAAAGGTCGGGTAAAGATGGAGTTGTTGCCTTCTATCGACATAAACCCTCAACATAAGTGTGAGGTGTGCGTAGAGGCAAAACTCACCAAGCTTCCTTTTCGATCCGTCGAAAGGAATACCGCTCCTCTAGAACTTATTCACACGTATATATGTGATTTGAAGTTTGCACAAACTAGAGGGGGAACAAGTACTTTGTGACATTTATAGATGATAGCACAAGGTATTGTTACCTTTACTTGTTGAAAAGTAAGGATGAAGCCTTTGAAGCGTTCCGACGTTACAAAGCGTGTTGAGAATCAACTTAGCCTACGGATTAAATCCATTCGTAGCAATAGAGGGGGAGAATATGTAGCGCCTTTTGAGGAATATTGTGCCCAAGAAGGCATTATTCATCAAACGACGGCTCCATACTCACCTCAATCAAACGGTGTGGCGGAACGTAAGAACCGCACATTAAAGGAAATGATGAATGCCTTGCTTATCAATTCCGACTTCCCAAAACATGTGGGGAGAAGCCGTCCTTACCGCTAATACGATTCTCAACAGAGTCCACATAAGGGTAAGGACAAAACTCCATATGAATCATGGAAAGGAAAGAAACCCACCTACAAGTATTTTAAGGTGTGGGGTTGTCCGGCAAAGGTTGAAGTACCTAAGCCAAAGCAGTCAAGATTGGGCCTAAGATCGTAGATTGCATATTCATCGGATATGCAAATAACGTAGTGCTTATCGCTTCTTAGTGCATAAGTCGATATTCCGTATATCCACCAGGGTACAATAATGGAATCAAGGAATGCTCTATTCTTTGAAAGTACCTTTCCTAGAAAGGAGAAAGACATAACCTCTCGCAAGCGAAGTTATGCACAAAGCTCTCAAGAACCGGAGTCCTTGACGCCGGATCTAAATGGTTCGATCTAGCGAATCTCGAGGTGGCCGAACATCCGAATCTAGTGTTCCGTATTCTCGTAACTTGGAGACTCCGAGAGATGGATCTAAGGCGAAGTAAAAGGGCCGGAAGGATAAATCCTTCGGTCCCGACTTTGTAGCTTATATGGTTAATGATGAACCAAGGACAATTGCTCGGGCGTTGTCAACTCCAAGCACCGCTCCGGAAAGAAGCTATTGAGAGTGAAATAAGCTCCATTCTCGCATAACCATACTTGGGAGTTGGTTGATCTTCCTCCGGAAATAAACCGTTGGGTTGTAAATGGATACTCAAACGGAAATACAAGGCGGATGGGTCTATAGACAAGTACAAGGCCAGTTGGTAGTCAAGGGCTATCGACGTACGTAAGGCTTTGACTACTTTGACACATACTCTCCGGTATCCGGATGACATCCATACGGTATTTATTGCGATCGCAGCCTTGCGTGACCTTGAGATACACCGGATGGATGTTAAGACAAACTTTTCCTAAACGGTGATTTGGAAGAAGAAATTTATATGGACCAACCCGAGGGGTACGTGGTTCAAGGGCAAGAGAAGAAAGTCCGTCGACTTATCAAATCTCCGTACGGCTAAAACAAGCCCCGAAACAATGGCACGAAAAATTTGATAGTACTCTACTATCGAAGGGGTTCGCCATTAATGAGTGTGATAAATGTGTTTACACGAAAGGTAACTCGACTCATTTGTTATGATATGCCCGTATGTAGACGACATGTTGATCACAGAAGCGCCCTAGGGTAATCCTAGAGACTAAGAACATGTTGAAACAATGCTTCGACATGAAAGATATGGGTATCGCAGATGTCATCCTAGGGATTAAAATCTCTAAGACGTCGACGGATCGGTCTTATCTCGCCCTCACTACATCGAGGATGTTTTGAGAAAGTTCAAGATGTTAGACAGCTTCTCCGATAGCGTCACCAATGGATACAAATCAAAAGCTTGATAAAAATCTTGGTGCACCCGTATACCAGGAGCGATATGCACAGTGATCGGTAGTTTGATGTATATCACAAACCGCACCCGACCCGATATTGCTTATGCAATCAATAAGTTGGCTAGGTTCACCCGTAATCCAAGTGATAATCACCGGAAGGCGTTGAATCGGGTATTACAATACCCGAAATACACGTTAAATTTTGGGTTGCACTATTCGAGATATCCAAATGTACTAGAGGGGTACAAGATGCAAATTGGATATCCGATATAGAGAACACCAAGTCCACCAAAGGGGTATATATTTACAATTGGTGGTGGGGCCGTGTCTTGGAAATCCTCTAAGCAAACTTGCATCGCCCGATCCACGATGGAATCGGAGTTTATCGCTTTAGACAAAGCAGGAGAAGAAGCCGAGTGGCTTCATGACTTCTTAGAGGATGTTCCGTGTTGGAACAAACCCGTACCTTCGGTAATGATCCACCGCGACAACCGGTCGGCTCTAGGAAGGGCACGGAATGCTATGTACAACGGCAAGTCTCGTCATATTCGACGGAGGCATAAGACCGTTAGGCAACCGATCACCACGGGTATAATATCCATTGATTACATTAAGTCAAAGGATAATATAGCGTACCCATTGACAAAGGGCTTACCCAAAGATCGATGGCTTGCCTGTCTGGGAATGGGCTTAAAACCCAAAATATAAGGGCCAATACAAAGTGGTAACCCAACCTTACGAACCGGAGATCCCGGTAATTTGGTTCAATGGGAAAACGAAGTTGTAAAGGTTCGCTTGATCGCTTCAAAGTGGAAGTATGAGCACTTCGGATAGTGATTTCGAAAAGAAACACTAAATCCAAAGCCGTTCCCGCGATAGACGTTAAGTGCTATCTCGCAGTGTGGGTAAAGGTTAAGTTTTCAAAACTCCGTAATGATCCTCAACAACTGAGGTTAGGTTCTTGGGAAACTTTTAATGGTTCCTAACACTTGTGAAGTGGGGTATAGCAGATACCTTGTAGGAGACCACCTATTTAAGTGCGAGGACAAAGCCGCCTCAAAATGAACGCACTTAAGAATCCAAGACGTTGTCCATGGCCAAAACGGACAAAACATTACGAAGAAGAGAGTAAGGGAATTTGTTGTGTTGGTATCATTGTCTTGGCTTACACTAAACACTGACGGTTCAAGACATCACGTTCACCGCGCAGTAAGTCCGATGGTATTCAACTATGGAAGGTTCAAAGCCGAGGCTACCTCTCCTTATGCAACATCGGTCCGCCGAAATATTGCTTGGAAATGAAAAGACACCATGTGAGTGCGCCAAAATCTCTTTCAAGAGGGGATTGTTGGAAATTAGCCTTTGGCGGGAGTTGCGACCGACCAACTTTAACGGCTTAAACACTAGTGTTACGTATGTTGGAGAATCCGGTTCTTCACACATGCATGATGTACTAAGTACGTAGATAACCGTAGGGCCAAGAATCGTCAAATTTCATTGAGAAATGAAAGAGATATTGGTTCACGAAGTAAGGTGTTTGAAGCATGGAAAAGTGTGGTGTGTGATCAATTCTCCCTCATCGGTAGAGGAAGAAAGAATTGTTGTGTATATAATACTCGAAATTGGTTTGGGGTTTGGGACCCCAAGGGGTATCCCATGTGTTTAAAGGAGGGAAGACCTAGATGTGCTTCGGTTCAAGGAAAGACCACACGCGCGCCGCCCGTCCGGTCCGGTTCCGAGTTCCGGGTTCGCGGGTTCGCGGGTTCGCGGGTCGCGGGTCGCGGGCTGCAGGCTGTGGGCCTTCTGATATTATCTTTTTGGGCCGTAAAACTTTGTCGGAAGTACGCTTGATCCCGTGTTTCGTATGTGCGTAGTTTGGACCGAATTCTTTCGATATGTACAGCTTCGGTCCCCGAAGTTTCAAGATGTACGCTTTGGTCCCCGAAATTTTTCGGAAAGGCGAGAATTTCGACGGTCCGCAACGTAAACGTCCAACACTCAATTCACCATTTATTTTGGCCGAATTACACCTCCTATAATGGCCAATCCGTTGGCAATTTTCTCCATTTATGTGGTGGCTTTACTACCTCCATAATGGTCATTATTTGGCCAATAATGGTGTTATGGAGGCAGTCAAACAAATTCCCTCTTCCTCCTATATAAACACCCCTTACACCATTGTTGAGGCACACTTGATATACACGAAATTACACAAAGCAGAAAGCAAAACAGCTTTCTTCCTAAATCTTCCAAGCATCATTTCGTTATTCAATATTCTTCACGGTAGCTTTTGAGTTTCCTTTGCTCAATAGTTCCATTGTGTTTTATCTTGGGAGACGAATTGTCCAGACGTATAAAGGATACATACGGGGCAATATTGTCTTAAGGACAGAGTGCCACACTCGACTCAAAAAACCGCTTTCCAGATTTTCTTGTTCAACAAAATAGTAATTTCAGTTTTGTTGTTATATTGTAATTTTCAGTTTTATAGTTGAATTGTAATTTCAATTCTTACATACGCAGTTACTTGTAATTTCCGTTCCTGCAATCCTTGTAAACGCCAACAAAAGGTGGAGAGATACTTTTGGCAGATTTGTTGTGTTGATTAGCTTTAAATTTGAGTTGTTTGTGTTAAGTTTAACATTAGGAGCCTATGCTTTGCTGATTAAATTTCGATTAGCTGTTTTTGATATTTCGGATTATATTTTTTGTTTTGAATTAGTGATATTTTAACCGTTAGTTGTCGTATAACTCTTAAACAAGTAGCTGCATTATGCGTCTGTTAACTTCCTAATTAGGTATATGTATACGGTGTATATTTTCTGTTTTCCATTTTTGAATTTTCTTCACGATCTGAGTTATAGTTGTGGAAATCGTCTTGTTTAGTTTCGTGTTTGTGGTTGAGAGTGGAAGGTACTTTTGGCTGATTTCTTGTGTTGATTAGCTTTAAATTTGAGTTGTTTGCGCTGGATTTAATATGAGGAGGCTATGATTTGGAGATTAAATTTCGATTAGTTGTTTTTGTTATTTCGAATTATAATTTTTTGGTTTGAATTAGTGATATGTTAAGAGTTAATTGTCGTATTAACTCTTAAACAAGTAGGTGCATTATGCTTTAGTTAACATCCTAAGTAGGTATATGTATACGCTGTATTTTCTGTTTCTCATTTTTGAATTTTTTTCTGAGTTTATAATTATCGAAATTGTTCTTGTGTAGTTGCGTGTTTGTGGGTGAAGGTGGAGACAATTTTGGCTGATGTTAGTGTGCTGATTAGCTTTTCATTTGTTGGTAATTAAATTTCGATTAGCTGTTGCTGTTATTTGGAGCTACGTTTTCTTGTACATTAGTGATATATTAAGCAATAAGCGCTAAGTATGACCTAGGTCTTTCTTCTTTTTATATCTGAATGAATAATTACCAATTATGAGTGACCTGTTGTGTAACTCTGAAATAAGTAGGTGCATTATGCTTTGGTTAGCTTCATAATTAGGTATATTTAGTATGTATATGCAGATTTGTCTTATGACCCTAATAGAATTCATTTTTGTTATGATCTCATAACTGATAGAATTGTCTCCTAGTTAATCTGCATAATTTCACTAATAAGATGTTGTGCTGTTGGTTGATTTAATCACCTCTTTTCAGAATCTGAAAGGGATAAGACAGTTACTGAACAGATCTTCATGAGACACCTATACTACTCGGGGTGGTAAATTTAGCCCAAGCTCAAATAACCTGCCCAAAGTTTCATGGGGTTGGTCAAGAGTGATTTTGATGATGGGTTGATTTGAGCTAGCTCAAGTTGATCCATTATAAATCAGCAGCTCAAATGAACCATTAGAGCTTCACTCTAGATTAAGATTTTTGTTTATAAATAATTATTTTTAAAAATTCTTTATTATTTCGAAACAATAAAAATAAACCAACGCACCCAACCACCACCACACTATCCATCCACCCTAC